>OY728119.1:1236987779-1239393613 GCA_963277665.1 Viscum album
TAGATGCATTAAAGTTTGTTTCAGTCATTCAGTGCGAGGAGCATAAGATTCAGATGCTTTTTCTTCAAACATATACTCCCGCATGCTATAGTTATATTAAGAAGTAGGCTTCTTTTATTGTCAATAAAGAGTGTATATAAAAATGATACAAGTGATCTAGACATATAATTTTAAGAATTGTAAGAGTGTTGTAAAGTGTGATACTTGCTAAATAGATTACACATTACATCCTTACCTACACATAATTGTGAGAAAGTGAAGCATAATGAACATATATATTCTTTCCTATATATAGAATAATAGAACCTATGATACTCTATTTTACTAAAAAATTTATCAATACAACTTGAGATTCTATCAAATCTATATCCAACGAGTCACACGATTTTAGAGCACATCAGATTGAGAAACATTATTTTATCTATCTTTTTACTTGATCTTTCTTCTTGTTGCCTTTAAATTTTAATAGTATATGATTTACTCTATTTATAAACCACACACACTAACTCTTATGATATAACTAGAAGATACTCGATATATTATTAAATCTATTTACGTTTGTTTACCCATAGTGTTTTGGAAGAGGTCCTTGTTTGGAATGTGTTTATTTTATTCCCATAGTTGTTGTGGAAGATGTCCCTATGTTGCCTGGGCAGTTGGTTAGCTATTGTGTACACCTGAACTTGGTTGTGGATCAAGATTATATTTATATAATCTTCTTGGAAGAATTTTATTTTCAAGAGAAGAGGATTAGGTCTTGGCTTGAGACTAAACCTATTGAGTCTATTCCACTGTGTGTTTTTTTTGTTTTGTTTAAAATCATTAAACTGATTTTTTTTTAAACTATAAAAAAACTACTACTTTAAGAGTTAATATTAATTATTTTTTATATAATATTTTGATTAAGTAAATTAATTTCAAAAGATTAAATAGTTTTTATATTATGTTAAGTGAGACTTAATCCCACTTTGATAAATGTTTTAAAATATCATAACTTATATCAATCTATTATTTTGATTAACTGATATGTTTTCATTATTTAGGGAATTTTATTTAAACATTTTTTAATAGAAATTTTTATTGGGTACACAATTCACCCCCACCCCTCTTTAGATACTCACTCCAACCAATGATTGTTTACATCCTCATCCTTTTCTTTTCTCTCCTCTTGTATTCCCCTTACTATTCATGATAACATTATATGATGAAATATAAGGTATAGGGACAATCAAGTTTTCATTTTTTTCATGGGACTAGCATGTGTGATCTCTTTTATGGGTTTCTTGGAACTGGTTGGGGTATATTTGGGCATCCCTTACTGAAAGTAGTGAGTTTTAAATAGGTTTTCCCCTGATTATATCTTTAATTTTGGTTATTTTTATTTCTTGGTCTTTTAATTAATGTTTTACACTTCTAATAACAGTATTAATTATGTTATTAGAATGAATGTATTTGGACTATGAAGTGCCTGAGAGAAAGTTAGGGCATCGAACAAGGACCATTCCCTAACCCATTCTATTCTCACAAATTCATGGATGTGGTTGTAGGGAATGCTCATGAAAAATATATTGAATATTATTTATCCTTGAAATCAGATGAATCATTTCATCTGAAGCAGTTTCATCATAGATTTCATGCGGTCATTTCCCTTTCAAATACGGAGGTTCAATTTCTCTCTTTTGATCTCATATTTGTTCTTGTTGGTAAATTTTTTAAGCATCGTCCCTCACTAAACTTCCTATGGAAATCCTTTGAATCCATTAGATTTGTTGAATTAGAGATTGTCCTGGTCAGTTTGATGAATGTTGTGATACATATTGCCTTTGAGAATGATTACAATTGGATTTTGTCTAGGGGTTCTTGGACTTTTGGATGATTCTCAATGAAAGTTTTGAAATGGTCCCCCGTGTTTTATTTTAACACTGAATCCCCTTTTCCCCCTGTTTGGTTAGGATTCCTAGTTATATCGATGCACTTCTTCAAAAAAATCACCATATTCCCAATTTCTAAATTAATAGGGCACCCCATTAAAATAGATTTTTCTACTCAAAATCTCACAAGACCGTCGGTTGCGTAGGTGTGTATTGAGGTTTACCTTACACAACACTTACCTTCAGTTATCTATATCCAGAACAGTGAAGTTGGTTTTTTCCAATAAGTGGTCTACAAATATTTACCTACCTGCTGCTCTAATTTCCTACATTTAGGACACACCCTTTGAAATTGTGGCTCTAGGAAAGATCCCATAAGCAATCGTCACATTGGGAAATCTCTTCCAAGTAAAGGGAAATAGGTTTAGATTGAGAAAGATATATGGCTTACAAATTAACAAGGTGAACCCTATAATTCTAATTTTCTAGTGATTTCTCCATCCATCCAAGATTCTGGCCTAGAATAGCCTTAGTTTACTCAATTTTATATTTTATCTAAGTCTGTGGATGTGATCAATAATGTTGAACCTATTTTAGACTCTTTAGGAGCGTTCTAACCACTAACGAGGTGGAAAAAGAGACTCACTCTATTTTTTAGGATTCTAATAATGATGATCATCATCAAGTACATAAAATTGAGTATGAATATATGCACTCAGGAACCAAAAAGAGTAAGAAACCTCTTACTAATTCTGATGGCTTTATCACTCCCCAACCTAGGAAGACTCAAAAACACATTTTTTATTCTATGTTGGAGATAACCATTTTCACTAGATCATTATGGATTAGATTAGAGAAGGCCAATATCCCTCCACAATTAATAGTTAATGAAAATCCCTCAACATATGTACCCTCTGATGAAGAGGGTTCCTCCATATCCTTAGATAAATAGGACTCCTCAGATGAAGAGGATGAAGAGGTTGGCATTAAACATAAAAATTTCCCTCGAGTTATTAAGGAAGGATAAAAGGAGGAATTATATCCTTGGATTGAGTAATAGGAAAGGCTATCTTTTAGAAGATATCGTAATAAGGATATAACTATTTATGATTATCTGGGTATCAGAGAATTTATTTTTGATAGAGTGGAATTTGAGCTTTACTGAAATCTTGATTTTGATTATCTTCAACTTCGGTGGGAATAACTTTCTTGTAGAAATGGTGTTTGAGTTTAATTTATTTTCTTTTTAATTTTGTCCCCATAACTTGAATTTAGGATTATAGGATACTATTGATGAGTGTTTCTCTTTTCAATGTTTTTAGTATTTTTTTCTAAAGTGTCTCCTCAATTGGGACTAAACTTATACTGATCTATGGTGGTGTTTCATGGGAACCATGAGTTTGTCAATCATTTTCTAGGATAGAGAGGAACATTATAACTTAATATGGTTTGCATGAAATCTTTGAAGCCTTCCTTTACTGTCATTAGTGTGAAATAGGTATAAGAATTTTGGGAATGGATTTCAATCATGGTCTGATTTTTACCTCTTTAACACAGTCAATGCAGAGTTCTGGAGCTTGGTGTTCTTATGAGGATTAGGACAACTTGATGTGAAGGTGTTGGCAGTAGATCTTGTACATCATGATCATATTTTATCATGTTTGATGTTTCTTCCAAACTGAATGAATGTACCTAGTTAGATTCATAGTATTTATTGTGTATGGTAGTTTGGAGGCCTCATGGATTCATATTTTTATCCATTGGAAATCTTCATGATTTTTGTTGGCTGAATGAGTGCTTTTCATTATGCTGCTAAGATAATTGAATATGAACATCCATGCATGTATGATGTATTAGATGTTTGTTTGTAGAATATTAGTTTCTACATGTTGTTTTTAGTGATGACCTAGGAATTTGGGGTTGATGCATTGATGAGGTATTCTTGTTGAGCTCTTACAGGGCCTTGGAGGGATGGTTTAAAGGTATTCCTTGTCACTTTTTTTCTTCTTTTCAATTTTTCTATTGTTGTTACAAGCTCATTATACCTCATGTAATCAAATAAATTTTATATTTTTTTTAATAAATTTTGGGGAGAAAGGGTTCTACTCATGCACTGATCCATTCTGAGTATGTTAGTGGAATCCGTAGGATGAAAGCAAGGTTTCCTCTCAGTTTCCAATGAATGTTAAATGTTTTTTATATTAAAAAATTAAGTTTTAAATTGTTTTTCAATTTACTAGTGCATCATGTGTTTGTTAAATTTTTTGAATAAAACTTATAAATCAAGTGTGTAATTTTAAAAGGTTTTTTGTTCATCAAAAATAATTTTCAATAAGTTCTTAATTTTTACTTGAAATTTCAAGTAATACTTGAAATTCAAAGTGTTGATAAAGTGATTCAAGTTTAGTTTTGAATAAAAAATGCATGGTATGAAAATTTATTTTTACATTTTCAAAGTGTTTCAAGTTTATAATTTTATAGTTTTATATATTTTAAAATTTATATACTTTTACAAATTTTATAGTATATCGTATTATACAAATATAATTTAACAATATTTTTTTAGTAATTTTTTATACTTTTACAGTATTATTCATTTATAAATTTATAAATTTTTAGAAATTTTTTAATATATCATATTTACATATATATTTTAAATATAAAAATTTATTAATTATTTATAATTTTATAATTTTCTAGACTTATAAATTAATAATAAATTATAGTTATATTCATTATAAATTATTATACTTTTATAATTTCAGAAATTTTACTTTTATATATTATAATTTTATACCTTTTAAAAAATTTTAAAACTATATATTCCTATAAATTATGTATACTTTATAACATATATGTACTTTTATATAGTTTTATAAAAAAATTAAAGAGGTCAATGAATGAAGGATATATTGAATTTCTTACCTTTAATCTCATGTAGATTTATCTCAATATATAATGATATAAAATCATTGAATAATGATAGAAAACCCTTAAAATTTCCCTATAAAAATGTAAACTCAATCAAATATGTTTTAGGGTAATAAATGGGTGTTTATGTATAAGAGAGGGGGTTCAAAATTAATAACACATAAGAAAAACATATCAGTGTATTTTTTATGTATTGAATAAAAATAGGCTCATATAGTTAACACACATGGATAAATAATCATGGTTTTAGTTGTGTAAAGTTACATTACCCATTCCTTGACCATAAAAGGTTTGAAAATCATGCTCATAAATTTTTCTTAAGAAAAATATTATTCAAAATTTCTATTCTAAAGTGACCACCCTATTTCAAGTTTAGTGGCATACTCAAAATTGTATTCTGATATCATTATAATTTCTATAAACATTTAAATTTTAAATGAAATATTAGTCATTATACTAACAATTTATTTATTTATAGACCCACACCACACTATTATAGTGATAGAGTAGGTTCAAACCTAAGGGAAGGTCAGAAATGAATTTTTGTCAATTGGTTGGTTCCTTATTTTAAATAAGCCTCCATCAACTCAATTACACTACCTCAAATATAATCAAATTCCATAAATTCCACTACTACTATGTGTAATGGAATCAGATCCAAGAAAAAAATGTGAATTCATATCCAATTTTACATTATTCTTTAAGTGGATTCCCAACTACTTCCAACCGGACACTATTTTATTTCTTAATAGATTTTATTTTTTTAATTATTTAAATTATAGAATTATAAAATCCATGTGTCAGTCTGTTTTCATCCTTCCACTCTTTATGATTTCAACCTGTATTCAAATTCTCTACATCATCATTAACCAAAAATCATTTATATCCCAAGAAATATTCTCGGGTTTTGGCATAAATAAGGGTTTACTCAATTATCTATCTTACTTGAACTAGAAAACCATTCAAAAAATAGTTGGAAAATTTTTCATTCCCTGTGATTTATCAGAATCACAAAAATCCCTTATTGAAATGATTTGTCTTGGGAAAACATAATCCAATATTGCAAACCTTAGCCTTCACTTTTCACTATATTCACCTCCTACATAATATAGATTGATGATAACACCATGGAAAGGGTGTGTCACTAATTCTATAAAACTCATATTATATCCATCATAAACTCACTCCCACAAAATGTGAATTAATGATTAACCCCATTTAAACTCCTAAACCTACTTTGCATCCAATATCACCTACATGGTTTAAATTAGGGGAGTCCTCCCCAACTACATCTTCTACCAGATTTGGTGTTAGATTCTAAGGGGATGAATCTTAGGAAACAAAATAAAATAATAATTATCATCCTCATCAGCTTCATATCCCAAATAGTTATTATTTCATTTGGTTTCCTAAGACTCATCCCCTATCTCTTTTGGATGAATCCATAGGATAACACCTACCACCAGTGGAGTAATTATTTTCCTAAATTCAATTACCCATTTCCTTCAAAGAATGATGAAATTATTTGAAACATTCAAATGTTGAGTTCCCCTTATTTTAAAGTCCCCTTTTTGGTATTTGTTTTTTCAGATATTAACATTAAAAAATAAAATAGGATGGATTTGAATAGAGAATGGATGGATGTCGATAATATAAAAAAATAGTATGAAGATGGGGTGAAAGAGTTTATCAAGTTTGCAAAAGATCATGCATATGACCCATCTCAAATCATTTTTCTGTTTTTATACTATTATTATTCAAGACTAATTAGTCCATAGAAGTTAGAAGAATAGTTGATCTATCACATAATTGATCAAAGTTATAAATGTTGGAATAAACATGGTGAAAAAGTTAATATAGCCAGTAACTGAGATAACACGACATTTTATGGATCTTCTGATATGATTACAAGTATGGAAGATAAATAATATCATATCAAGGATGTTATTATAGGTGTGAATGATGATGAATATCATATTGAGGAAATGATAATGAAATTTGAGGATGAACTTCATGATTGTCCAAAATTATTTGATAAGTTAAATAGTTGTGAAAAGACGCTATTTTATGATAGTTACACTAAATATACAGAAGTGTTAGACATACTGAAGCTATATAATTTTAAATATGGAAATAGATGGAGTGACACCAGTTTTATAAAACAAATTTCTATCTTGGATGATATGCTCCCAGATGATAATGAGCTCCCAATTCAAACATATGATGTTAAACAAATGATACATTTCATGGGTATGATCTCTAAAATAATGAAGGATTGTCCAAATGACTGCATAATATTTCTCAACGACTAAAAATCATTAAATAATGACCAAAGAGTGGTGCTTATTGATACAATAAAGATGAATCAGGTCCTACGAAAGTTTTATGGTGCCTTCTAGTCATTCCAAGGTTTATGCGCATATATGGAAGTGAGGAGATTGTAAGGTAATTGACGTGGAATGAAGATAAAAGAAATTAATATGTGAAACTTTGTCACCCAATAGACTCTCCTTAATGTAATATAATTGATCATGAGTATCCTGAATTTAGAAATGAGTTGAGAAACCTTCATCTTGCATTATCTACATATGGAGTGAATCATTTTGGTTTTCAAAGCAGCACTCATAGTACATGGATCGTTATATTGGTAAATTATAACTTTCCACTGTGGTAATGAATGAAATGAAAATAAATTGTATTATCTATGTTTATATTAGGATCAAAACAACTAGGTAATGATATGGATGTTTATTTGGTTCCATTGATCAAAGATATAAAATTATTATGGGATTCAGGTGTTACATTGTATGATGCTTAAAAAATAAATATTTCACGTTGAGGGGCATGTTTTAAGAGATTATAAATGACTTTCCAACTTATGGAAATTTTTAGGATATAGCATTAAATTAACTCAGTGGTGTCCCATTTCTGAACAAGGTACACAATCAATTAGGTAGAAACATTCATAAAAAATTATGTTTCTACGACATCACAGATTTATACCTCGATGACATCAGTACTGATCTTGGAAGACATAATTCTATATGAGTTTTGAAAAACATACAACATCATCTAAACTAATAGGCGATCAATTTTTTAATAGATTAAAATATATGGACGTTTCTTTTGGTAAACCTTTTTTGTAAAAACTTTACAAAAATCAGTTGAAAAAGAGATCATTTTTTTAATTAACATACTGAAATTGTGTGTATGTCAGACATTTTATTGATATCATGCATGTTGAAAAGAATGTATGTTATAATGACATTATAACATTACTAAATTCACTTTGAAAAAAGGATGAAATTAAGGCTATGTTGGACATGATAAACATGGGAATATGAGAAAATTTGGTGGCAGTGAAGGGTGAAAATAGACTTTTTTCCTCTAGTTTCTTACACTCTTTCCAGGTAATAGAGATATCAGTTATATAACTTATTGAATAATATAAATTTTTTATTGGGGTTTTCATAGAATATCAATAATATTGTGTCAAAAATTATTTAAAGTCAAAGGGCCTAAAATCACACGACTATCTTGTTTTGATGCAAGATCTAATTATTGTAGCTTTACATTTCATTTTTCATAAGAATGTATGTCATGCATTAACCAATATCTATTTATTTTTAAAATAAATATGTAGAAAAGTTATAGACCTAGATAAATTTATAACTATGGAAAAGGAAAATTTCATCATGTTATGTGAATTGGAAATGTTCTTATTGCCATCATTATTTTATATGATGTCTAACTTGATGGTTCACTTGGAGAGACAAATTAGACTATGTGGTCATGTACATTATAGATAGATGGTTGCGCCCAAATTTACCCTACTGGTAAAAGCAGTCGATGTAGTGCATGTAGGGATTGAATCCACAGGGACCGAAGAAGAAACCTTGAGACACTTTGATTAGATGCGGGATTGGCTATGAAGTGACCAACTATGGTGTTGATTGATTTGAAGAAATAGTTATTAAAATTAAAGAACAAAACCAATAAAATTACTTGAATTAAAACAACTAATTAATGTGAGTTGATCCTAGGTTGTCTCTTGGGCTTGATTGGATGTATTTGTTTTTCATTTGATTTTTTGTTCATCAGTTCAAGAGGTATCCATTAAATGAAATAATTCCTCAATATCATTATCTGATTTAATCCATACACAATTTCAAGGCTAATCACCAATTCACTTATAGGATCAATTAAATGAGCACTCCAAGTAATTGGATCGTACTAGCACTTAAAATGCGTCGTCGTGAAAGTTGGTGAAGACAAAGAAGAAGATAAATCAAAGAAAGAACTCTTAAAATAAAGAACAAGTTTAAGATTTTAAGAACATAAAATAACATTCAATCCAGCCCATGCAACTCCCTAGGATCAACCCATAAAATTTTAGCCCTCCATTGATGTTATTCTATCAATGGAAGTGGGTAGTTGACTTAAAGAAGCGAGATTGAAGAAGAAAAACATTAATCAAAATGAACACTCCACCGTTGTGTGATGAATTCACAAGTGCAGGTGTGAATAAATTCACACTTCGATTCAACGGTATCAACGTGTAAAAAAAACGGAAAATTAAAAGTGAAGAAGAAGAAATTTTATTAAAATACTAAACGTGAATGAAAAACTTACATTAGAGAAATTGACGATGCCATTACAAAACGAAAGCAGGAAATTACAATTGAAAGAAAAACATGGATTCAAAGAAAAATGTTAGATGATTATTCCCTTAACCACCAACTCCTTATATAGTTATATTAGGAGCCTTATGTCCACCCCCAACAATAAATTCACCCCCAAACAATTAATAGAGTCAAAAGGAGGGTGAAGAATCAAAAGGAAATTAACGTTACAAAGTTGACCACAAACCAGCCAGATTCATCCTCCATTGTGACGTGTGTGTTTGACACTTCATACGGCCTAATACGAAGGTGTCATATATAGAACATATCTTCTTACATGTATCTTATAGAAGTTCTAAAAATATCAGGAAAAGTGGCTCATCCGTTTGGATGTTATGGTCGAAATGGTGGGACGGATTTCTGTGCATTAATGTCGGGTCCACCATTTAAATCTCAACTTCAGATACCTTTATCATCATGAAAACATCATAATTAGCTCCAGAAACAGTTGAATAAAATAATCATCATATTTTTATCTTTCTAATGTATAAATTTGATCTTCATTGGGCTTGGTTTCTGGGCACCACATTTGTTTGATGGGTCTTAGGCCCATTATGCTTTTTCCAGCAAGTTTCTGCCTTCAGGCACAAAATTATCCATCTTCCTTTGGGACTCATCCATCGGACCTAAAAGATAAAATGTTACAAACAAAGTGATAAATAATATACCAAAATTTCAAATTCATAAAATGAATATAATGTAGTACACAAACAAATGAATGATTGGGCCCAAATTTGAATTTTAAACATTAATTGCATTTAAGATGAAAAATGAAGTTCTATTTATGTAATGCACTAAAAACAATGTTTATGGACTTTGGAACAATGAATATAAAGATATTAACAATTAATATTAGCCACTTTCAGTGACTAATCACACCCCCCAACTTGAGTTTTGCTAGTCCCGAGCAAAATAAATTACAAATATGAAATTCAAATCCCCTTTTCCAAAAACATTTTAATACACATTGCTCACCCAAATATCTAATATCAAAAAAAAATTATGAAAACCCATCAAAATCATTAAAAACAAGCTAGTTACATAAGCATATCCCAATCCCAAGCCCATTCCTTTGTTCAAATTCATCGCCACATTTCATCCAATTCCAATTAAGCATGATAAAGTGTTGTGCATCATAAAAGACATGGGGCCCATTTTATTGTTCAAGGGGAAAAAATGGAAGCGCTAGGTGGGAATCACATTAAACCTTAAGATGAGTATCCATTTTTTTTATTTTATTTTTTTGATTTTTTTTTAACCACAATAGATATGAAAAGACTAACTCTGGGAAAGACAACTCTGGAGTCACGATCCCCAAGTGTCGGACGCCATGCATTTTGTCAATTTTATCCTCTACAATAGAGATATAAAGCCTAAATCTGTGCAAGACAACTATGGAGTCACGATCCCCAAGTGTCGGACGCCACGCATTTGGACAAAACATTGCTCTATGTGGTCATTATTTTTTAAAATTTTTTTTTGTTTTTGGATACTCAAATTAAACTAAAAGTGACCCCAGAACCCTATGATATAATGAAAGGGACCCAAGAACTCAAATTTACACCCACAATCCAGAAGACGTGCATTGTGGCATTTTTATTAAGAGGATGAAAATGTAAACTTTGAAAAATCACATCGAACAACCGCACTTTCCAAAAACTATGCTCATGAACTTAAACTTGCATTAAAATCAGAATCAAGGCATACAAAATTCTTTGATATTCAGTTTTAGAGTTTTCAATGTGTGTTATCATGTTCAAGGTTAATGGAATTTTTCTTTTCATTCATGTTCTTATTCAATAAAAAAATCATTTTTTATTTCATCTCCCCCTAACATAGAATAACATTGTCCCTAGTGTTTAAAGAAATGAAAAGTTAGAAGGGGGGTAGGGGAGGATTTCAAAGAGTAAATGATAATCATGGAATGAAGTCACCTCGTGGTTGATGATGATAGTGTGTGCCACAGTCTCTCTTCACTCCTGGATTTGAGTCTCAGCGGCTTGGATGGTGGTGAATGGATTTTCCATATGACTTACGACATGTCCTTTTATTTTTTTTAACCTATAAAAACATAATAATAAACAAAAAAAATAAACTGATGATACATTGTCTTCTTTTTAGATTTCTGGGTAAGGTATTACTCAGAGATCACGCCACGTGATATGGATGAATATGGCGCTCCCCTTTCATACCCATCCTTACTCATAAAAGAAGAACAGGTCAACAGTCTATGGTAATTTATTATATGAAAAAGAAAATGATTCAAAATGATTAGAAAACATGAAAACCATGGGTTGCCTCCCATGCAGCGCTTTTTTTTAATGTCGTTGGCTCAACTTTTACCCCCCAACTTATCCAATTACAACTTTCAGCATTTTAATTAACCCATCTTTTTCCAATTCAATAAGATTGATATTGATTATTTTTTTGAAATTTGTTTCATGTAAAATCCTATTTTCCACAATGATTGGTAAAATCCAAGGAATATCTGAAATGGTTGATTGATTTGAACTTATATTCTTTCCTAAGACATCAATGACCATTCCAAAATTATTGGCTTCATTAGATGAATGAACTAAAACTGCAAGTTCTTTTTTATCACCTATGATGGAATTCTTGTCTGGGGAAGGAAGGATAATGATTTTGAGTTCTGGTCGATTGAAATTTCTTAATAAAGATTGGAAATTTGAATGAAAGTCAGCTTCTTATCCAAAAAATTTAGAAAGAATTGGTTTTGTTTTAAAATATGTTTCATTCCCAAAAGTGTCTAGTTGAATTTTAGGTGTGGGAATGGCCTCAATGTTTGGTATTTCTCCCAATTTTTCAGTGATTTGTGTTTTTGAAAAATCATCAATGGAGAAATATTCAGGACTCTCAATCCACAATGTCAAGTTTCCCTCTTTTGAATACAAAAAAATCAGCTTCCTCTTGATTTAAGAACCCATCAACATTTCCTTGATCTTGTTCAGCTATCCCATATCCAAAGGTTATTTCTTTTTTTAATCCATGGGAAGTTTTTGGGATAAAATATTCATCTATCAATGATGAGTATAGAACATCTTGAGTGGGAACGGGTTCCTCAAAAGTCTTAAAGCTTTGTAATTCTAATCTGAAAGATGAAACTTCTGAATTTATTTTATCCATTTGTTCACACAATTGTTCAATAATTTTTTCAGGATTAGGTTTGATATATGTTTTTACATCATGGACTTCCTCATTATTTATCTTTTCAATCATTCTTGATAGGTATGTAAATTGATCTTTTAAACATTCAGCATCCCATTGATTGTTCATGTTATCGGGTGTCGGGTAATCATTCAAGTGTTGATCAAAGTAATTTTCTATCTGAGGGGATTCCCATTTTTTATTTTCTATTTGATTCCAGCCTGAGTTTATGAAAGGAAATTGTTGGTGATACTCCATTGGAGTTGAATGAAATTTGGATTTGGATTTTTTTTTGGACACATGAAAACAGAAAGGGGAAAAGAAAAGAGAAATATAGGTGAGAAAAGAGAAGTTAGGTGAGAATAGAAGGTGGGTGTCTAAGAAAACTTACTTTGGTCCCCGGCAACAGCGCCAAAATTTGGTTGCGCCCAAATTTACCCTACTGGTAAAAGCGGTCGATGTAGTACATGTAGGGATCTAATCCACAGGGACCTAAGAAGAAACCTTGATACACTTTGATTAGATGCGGGATTTGCTATGAAGTGGCCAACTATGGTGTTGATTGATTTGAAGAAATAGTTATTTAAATTAAATAACAAAACCAATAAAATTACTTGAATTAAAACAACTAATTAATGTGAGTTGATCCTAGGTTTTCTCTTGGGCTTGATTGGATGTATTTGTTTTTCATTTGATTTTCTGTTCATCGGTTCAAGAGGTATCCATTAAATGAAATAATTCCTCAATATCATTCTCAGATTTAATCCATACACAATTTCAAGGCTAATCACCAATTCACTTAGAGGATCAATTAAATGAGCACTCCAAGTAATTGGATCATACTATCACTTAAAATGTGTCGTCGTTAAAGTCGGTGAAGACAAAGAAGAAGATAAATCAAAGAAAGGAACTCTTAAAATAAAGAACAAGTTTAAGAATTTAAGAACATAAAATAAAATTCAATCCAGCCCATAAAACTCCCTAGGATCAACCCATAAAAGTTTATCCCTCCATTGAAGATATTCTATCAATGGAAGCGGGTAGTTGACTTAAAGAAGTGGGATTGAAGAAGAAAAACATTAATCAAAATGAACACTCCACCATTGTGTGATGAATTCACAAGTGCGGGTGTGAATAAATTCACACTTCGATTCAACGGTATCAACGTGTAAAAAAAAGGAAAATTAAAAGTGAATAAGAATAAATTTTATTAAAATACTAAACATGAATGAAAAACTTACATTAGAGAAATTGACGATGCCATTACAAAACGAAAGCGGGAAATTACAATTGAAAGAAAAACTTGGATTCAAAGAAAAATGTTAGATGACTATTCCCTTCACCCCCAACTCCTTATATAGGAATATTAGGAGCCTTATGTCCACCCCCAGAAATAAATGCACCCCCCAACAATTAAGAGAGTCAAAAGGAGGGTGAAGAATCAAAAGGAAATTAACGTTACAAAGTTTACCACAAAACCAGCCAGATTCATCCTCTATTTTGATGTGTGCGTTTGACACTTCATACGGCCGAATCCGAAGGTGTCATAAATAGAACATATCTTCTTCCATGTGGCTTCTATAATCTCTCAAAATTTCAGGAAAATTGGCTCATACATTTGGAATTTATGGTTGAAATGGTGGGACGGGTTTCTGTGCATTAATGTCGGGTCTACCATTTAAATCTCAACTTCAGATCCCTTTATCATCATGAAAACATCATAATTATCTCCAGACACAGTTGAATAAAATGATCCTCATATTTTTATATTTCTACTGTATAAATTTTAGCTTCATTGAGATTGGTTTTTGGGCCCCACATTTGTTTGATGGGCCTTAGGCCCATTATGCTTTTTCCAGCAAGTTTCTACCTTCAGGCGCAAAATTCTCCATCTTCCTTTGGGATTCATCCATCGGACCTAAAAGATAAAATTTTCCAAACAAAGTGATCAATCATATCCCAAAATTTCAAATTCATAAAATGAATATAATGTTGTCCACAAACAAATGAATGATTGGTCCCAAATTTTCATTTTAAACGTGAATTGCATTTAAAATGAGAAATGAAGTTCTATTTATGTAATTCACTAAAAACAATGTTTATGGACTTTGGAACAATGAATATAAAGATATTAACAGTTAATATTAGAAACTTTCAGTGACTAATCACACCCCCCAACTTGAGTTTTTCTAGTCCCGAGCAAAATAAATTACAAATATGAAATTCAAATCCCCTTTTCCAAAAACATTTTAATACACATTGCTCACCCAAATATCTAATATCAAAAAAAAATTATGAAAACCCATCAAAATCATTAAAAACAAGCTAGGCCCATAAGCATATCCCAAGCCCAAGCCCATTCCTTTGTTCAAATTCATCGCCACATTTCATCCAATTCCAATTAAGCATGATAAATTGTTGTGCATCATAAAATACATGGAGCCCATTTTATTGTTCAAGGGGAAAAATGGAAGCTCTGGGTGGGAATAACATTAAACCTTAAGTTGAGTATCCATTTTTTTTTTATTTATTTTTTTTAACCACAATAGATATGAAAAGACTAACTCTGGGAAATACAACTATGGAGTCACGATCCCCAAGTGCTGGACACCACGCATTTTGTCAATTTCATGCTCTACAATAGAGATATAAAGCCTAACTCTGGGCAAGACAACTATGGAGTCACGATTCCCAAGTTTCAGATGCCACACATTTGGTGTTGATTGATTTGAAGAAATGGTTATTTAAATTAAATAACAAAACCAATATAATTAATTGAATTAAAACAACTAATTAATGTGAGTTGATCCTAGGTTGTCTCTTGGGCTTGATTGGATGTATTTGTTTTTCATTTGATTCTCTGTTCATTGGTTCAAGAGGTATCCATTAAATGAAATAATTCCTCAATATCATTCTCCGATTTAATCCATTAACAATTTCAAGTCTAATCACCAATTCACTTAGAGGATCAATTAAATGAGCACTCCAAGGAATTGGATCGTACTAGCACTTAAAATGTGTCGTCGTTAAAGTCGGTGAAGACAAATAAGAAGATAAATCAAAGAAAGGAACTCTTAAAATAAAGAATAATTTTAAGAATTTAAGAACATAAAATAACATTCAATCCAGCCCATGCAACTCCCTAGGATCAACCCATAAAATTTTATCCCTCCATTGATGCTATTCTATCAATGGAAGCGGGTAGTTGACTTAAAGAAGCGGGATTGAAGAAGAAAAACATTAATCAAAATGAACACTCCACCGTTGTGTGATGAATTCAAAAGTGCGGGTGTGAATAAATTCACACTTCGATTCAACGGTATCAACGTGTAAAAAAAGGAAAATTAAAAGTGAAGAAGAAGAAATTTTATTAAAATACTAAACGTGAATGAAAAACTTACATTAGAGAAATTGATGATGCCATTACAAAACGAAAGCGAGAAATTACAATTGAAAGAAAAACTTGGATTCAAAGAAAAATGTTAGATGATTATTCCCGTCACCACAATCTCCTTATATAGGCATATTAGGAGCCTTATGTCCACCCCCAACAATAAATTCACCCCCCAACAATTAATAGAGTCAAAAGGAGGGTGAATAATCAAAAGGAAATTAACGTTACAAAGTTGACCACAAAACCAGCCAGATTTATCCTCCATTGTGAAGTGTGCGTTTGACACTTCATACGGCCGAATCTGAAGGTGTTATAAATAGAACATATCTTCTTCAATGTGTCTTATAGAAGCTCTCAAACTTTCAAGAAAATTGGCTTAGAAGTTTGGAAGTTATGGTCTAAATGGTGGGACGGATTTCTGTGCATTAATGTCGGGTCCACCATTTAAATCTCAACTTGAGATCCATTTATCATCATGAAAACATCATAATTAGCTCCGACCACAGTTGAATAAAATGATCCTCATATTTGTATCTTTCTAATGTATAAATTTTATCTTCATTGGGCTTTTTTTCTGGGCCCCACATTTGTTTGATGAGCCTTAAGACCATTATGCTTTTTCCAGCAAGTTTCTGCCTTCAGGCGCAAAAGTCTCCATCTTCCTTTGGGATTCATCCATCGGACCTAAAAGATACAATGTTCCAAACAAAGTGATAAATCATATACCAAAATTTCAAATTCACAAAATTAATATAATGTTGTCCACAAAAAATGAATGATTGGGCCCAAATTTTCATTTTAAACATGAATTGCATTTAAGATGAGAAATGAAGTTCTATTTATGTAATGCACTAAAAACAATGTTTATGAACTTTGGAATAATGAATATAAAGATATTAACAATTAATATTAGCAACTTTTAGTGACTAATCAATAGATTTACCCCATTTAATGGTAGGTCTATCAAAAAATGAATTCATCAATAGGATTTTATTATGGAGTAATATATTTTTTAGTAATCCATTGAATTCTATACCAACTACAAGACAAGTGTGAAAATCATTAGTATACCGAAATCTCATCATATTGGGTGGTTTGTGGGTGAAAGAATTTATGGAATATATTTTTTCATAATCAATATTACAGATTAGGATTAGGCCAATATTTAAATTTTACATAACAGTTTAGTGGTTTACCTATATGTTGAAACCCACAAATAAATTTTTAGGTATTTAAATCCATCAAGGGATGAAATATGAATATCAAATAAACATAATAAATAGTTTATATGATGGATTTGAGGCTATATTTTTAAGGTTCTAGATAAAAATATACATTAAATTTAAGAATTACTTTGATGGCAAGCCAGATGACCAAGTGTGTATGTATTGTATTACAATGGTTATGTTATTAATGGTTATATGTTCTATTAAAATGGACATAATGAAGATAGTACCATGGAAAATAGTGGTGTTACACTTGTAGATAAAGTGATGCATTTTTCTGGTACTAAGGAATGAAATCCAATTTATATGAATATGTCATACTTTGGCATCATAAAAAATATGGGAGTTTGATTATACAACATTCCAAGTGCTGATTTGTTAATGAAAGTTGGTTGATAACAGGAGTGATGTTAAAATAAATGAATTTTGATTCATGAAAGTGGATTTTAGTAAGAAAGGGTATAATAAAAAATTGTTTATAATGGAATCACATGAAGTAAAATTATTTTACATTTTAGATCCCACAAATTTAATATGTTCAATTGTTCTGTTATTATTCAAAACCATTTAAGATCCATATCAGAATTCAATTTAAGATGACCCTTTCATTGGGGAGTTGCAATCACCTTGCAGTGTTCCCAATGTTGGCAGAGTTTTTTATGTTAGAGGAGACCATAATGAAGGGATTTGGATACTCGATAGAGGGTTCAAATCCATTTAACCTTAAAAAAAGAGTTCAATAATAAGGCTTTATTTTTTTGGGTATACATTGCATTATCTCATGTTAGTACTATTCACTACTGTATTTATGTAATCTAAATTAAATGTTAAAACACTTATGCACATGATAATTCTCCAAATCCTAAGTAACAATAGGTTTCTCAACCTGATATTTCTCCCAATGTAGAGTAATAACAACCTTTTCCACATGTTGATACTGCCAATCTAGAGAAACAATGGGTTTCTCAACCTCATTCCTCTCCCAATGCAGAGGAACAATTAACTTCTACACATAGCGATGCTACCAACCCTGTGGAACAATATATTGATGATGTTGAATCTAATGAAATGGTAGATGAAGAAGAACCAATGTTCCAGATAAAATAGAAGTGTCTTAGTATGAATGTGTTATCAAAAATTATTAAGGTGAAAAGAAAAGGCATCAAATTCAAGGTAGGAAGGAATGCACATGGCCACCCTATTAACCCCAAAAAATCCATGTTCAATATTTATATTGGGCTCATCAATCATCAACGCTTTTTGATTGATATATATTTGTGGCACCATGTTGTGTTCATTCTTAATAAACTAATTTGGTACGGAATTACTGTAAAAATTAATATAACATTTATTTATTTTTCTAAAAAATAAAATAATAAAACATTAAATTTCTATTCATCATCTCTTGAGTAGTGAATTTATAGTAAATGAATATAATAATAAATTTATATTAATAATTTCTATAAATACTCACAAAGTACTTAAAATAATTCTAATGAGATTTCATCTTAAATATGCTGAATGAAAAATAAACTCACACCCACTACTTATGTATACACACCTGATAATCCAAGAAGTGTGGGATTCATTTACTAACCTTTGTGGGTAGATATATTTTCAGGTACATTGTGGATGGTAATACATTTTTTGAAAATATTTTTATTCATCACTTTGATTGAGAATTTTTTATTTAGGAAATGTAAACTAAGTGATGAAAATAAGGAATGGGTAGAAAAACCAATGTACCCCTTTCGTAAATCAATGATGGGGTAAGCCTCACTTGAAAAAAAATATCTATTTTAAATATACCATAATAATTTTATGTGACATGAAACAATAACATAATTATGTTCCTCTTTTTATATGTAGTTTTATTAATAAAAATAAAAATAAAATTCCATCCCACGTTATGCACTATGGAAGGAGGCGCTTGTAAATAAATATGGGTTACTAATAGATGAAAATGCACAAAAATTGTGGGAAACATGTGTAAGTATAACATAATAAAAAAATGATTTAAATATCATTAAACATAAAAATGATTTCTTATTTTTCTATATTTTATATCTGACTTAGACATAGGAATTATGAATACATATACTAGATAAACACCTACTATCGGTGGTTATTAAGCAGCCAAAATAGTATGGTCACGTCAAAGCTGTGGGTTTTTGGGTGACACCCTAATAATATTTTCATAAAATAAAATAACAAGAGGATAAAGATAAATAAATGGAAGAGTTGAAATAAATATTAGCTTCCCTTGAATAAATAATTCATTGACAGCCTGATTTTCTAGAAAATGTTATGTGGGGAAGAAAAGAGAAGAAACAACTCAAGAATAACCACTCTATAAAGATCCCTTCCCACCCCCCACCCCTACTAAAATTGAGGTGAGAATTCCCCTTGAATAGTTATCTTCTATGGGGTAATAAATATTCCCATAATTGTTTCTATGAAATATCAATCATACAGACACTGAGACCTTTCTTATACTAATATTCTACAGGTTGAAAATGATCGTGATTTATATTTATCACCACCCACCCATCACCTTGTTGTGAGGGCTACAGTGTTTAATATCTAAAAATACAATCTATGCAATAGACCACTTCCAACAGGTCATGTGAGAGTGGGGATTATCATAGCTCATGAGATGATCACCAAGCTATCTATTCCACTTGATGATGCAGATATTTATTGGTTGAGAAAGCTATTGGAATATTCATAGAATGGATATCAGATCTTGTAAAAGAACATTTCAATAAGAATTTATTCATTTCCAATTTATTTTTCATGCTAAACCTTTAAAAATTAATGAAAAAAGGTATGAACTGATGAATGTTATTTCATACAGATAAAGTAAAGGATTGAAATTAATGTTTGAATCAAACCCATCAAAAGGATCAACCAACGTATCAAAAATATATTATGAAAGCACCTTTACCTCGACTATTCAATATCCTCATTTACTAACATTGAAAGTTCATTCGGATAAAAAGTTACAATGTGGTAGTACTCAAAAAGTTTATTTTGAATAAAAATTGTATGGAGAGTCCATTAGAGACAACAATACTCTTGAGAATTTAAATGAAATCCTAAAGCATTAATGGATAGTATTATTAGTTGTAAATATATACATGAGTTGTGTTTCCATGATTCTTTTTCAATAGCTAATATACTATGTCAATTATGAATAAATACATTTCATATTTTTTAAGGAATGTACATGAATACCAATTGAATGGATTACCCCATGAACATAAATTTGGACTCATTAGTTATCATGTCACTTCTACAGACCAAAAAGAAATAGAATAAAACATAATGGATGAAATAGTGGAAAAACTGGCCAAATCATTTGAAAGAAAACTTATGGATGATAGAATCCTCTTAATACCAATGATGCGGGGGTAAAACTCTACAATTTAATCATATAAAATATATTTTAGTATCTTCCATT
Source organism: Viscum album (assembly GCA_963277665.1). NCBI lineage: Eukaryota > Viridiplantae > Streptophyta > Magnoliopsida > Santalales > Viscaceae > Viscum > Viscum album. Next base: position 1,237,008,512 of record OY728119.1, read on the forward strand.
ACTTATTACTTTTTGTGTTTATAGTAAATATTGGATAATAATTGTGTCCAAATTAGATATTATAAATATTTACTTCATGGATTCACTGTAAGGATACCTAAAAAACTGAACACACATGACCACATTTTTCAATTTTTAATAAAATACATCCAAAATTTTAGAACTAAACTTTAAACTATATATTTTATATTATTTTTTAAGGATAATTATATTATGATAGGCTGGTGTTTAAATATCATTAAAATCATGACACCAGGGCAGTCCATATGCACAAGGATCCTGAAAAGTTCTACAAATTGACAAGTATCAAGGTATATATAATAATATTTCACTATCCAAACACATATAAAAACAAATTAATTTTTTCTCACTGTTTTTTTAGGTTCTGAAATAAAAAAATGGAAAATATTATGGTTATTATATTTTTAAATTTATGAGAGATATTATATACCATCAACAAACTAGGATCCCAGAAGAGGTATTTTTGAAGATAATTACTATTTCATTTAAAATATTTAGTAATACTTTTTTATTTATATATTTTCATTACTACTATGAATTTAAAAAATACTCTTACTCACAAGTCAAAATAGATTTGTTTAAAAATGAATGGGTAGAATAACTGATGGTAGAATTTACACATATATCATGAATATGTGACTTTCTACTTATTATTTAGTTTATTTTGTCAATCTTTTATCTGTTTTTTTAGTTAATTTCCTAAGTATTTCTATCTAATACTTATTTTGTTAATTTTCACAGAGATAGAAAATAAATGATCTCATGTAAGGTTGGACATTGAGGATGTAGTTGAAATAATGACAATAAGAAAATGGGTTAAGAATTTATAAAACCATCATGAAAAGGTGAATTCCTACTACCATTAAAAAATAAAGAGAGTTTAATGATATGTTTAAAGTGTTTTTTAAAATACTAAGTTTTTTCTCGTAATATTGTCCACTCTCTACTGTATTAACATAATAAAATTAAATATTTGACTACCCATTTATACAATGTCTTTTACACATGAAGATGTTACCAATCTGGTGGAAGAATAGACTATAGTGAAGTAAACCATTTGAAAATATGTAAAGTTAATTTTGTGATATACTTTCTCTATTTTACTAAAAAATTATAAAATGAAACATTGATTTAATTTTCATTATTCCTCACAAAATTTATTTAGTTTAGAATATTTTTGTTCATATTTCATGCCTTTTTTGACCAAAAAATCCACAAACTTCATCTCCCTCAAAACCTTTACACCCCTATATTTTTTTCATTTATCACTTTCCTTCAAGTTCCCTCTACTAACATTGTAGGAAGAGCAATGGTGATTTCTATGATTAATCATTGAGGTATTATTGATGTTTTCATGGTAAGATAATTGTCCTTATAAGTAATTTATTATTTAAAATTTATGTTTAACTTTTTCTTTTTAGTATTACACACATTATAATTGTTTTCTTATACAGGTGAATTCTTCTACTTTTCTGAGTTGGGGTGGTTTTTTCAAATCTAATCAAGATCATGAGAGATTGGATTTCGATACTACAACTGAGATAATGTAAATAAGGTAATGGTTCAATAATGTATACAACCATCATGAAAAGAAAAATTCCTACTACTTATTTAATTAATTTTTTCATCATTTAAACTAATATTTGTAAGTTAATTTCCTTATCATTTTTATCTAATACTTATTTAGTTTTTTTACAGATATTTTGGGAAGTAATGTTTTTCTTTTAACTATCTACTAAAATCCAAAAAAGAGATAACATTTTGATTTATTCCAATGTTACCACACTTTCCATTTCCTTCTTTTGTTGAACTACCAAAACTACATATTGATTCGATGTTCTTATCTGAAAAATTTTCTTGTTGTTGAAAAAAAGAAGATTAGTGGAAAATTTTTTGGTTGAGAACATTGACTCAATATGCAGGGTTTATAGTGACCTGGACCAAGAAATATCGGATCCAATGTCACGATACTATTAAATTTTCATTATTACAATGAATCAGATCCAAAATGACATAAGGGTTTAGAAGTATTGTTGTACTAGATACTTAAATGAGTCTTTTATTACAAATTAATACACTAATTACAACATAATATTTTCTTTAGAGGATAATAATACCTTTATTCTATCTAGAATATCCTTTTATATCCTTCTCTGTACACTTCTAGGATTCCTGAGAAAGGGAAACAAAATAAGGGTGACCTAAAATGTTTGGTAAGGTCAAGTATAGTGGAATCAATAATTAACCAATGAGAATAGTTCATATGGAAAGTTAATAACTGAACACACATTCCATATAATCAATAAACTGAATGGATAAATAATATGGAAAGCTAACCGCTAAAAAAACATGTCATTTAAATAACTAGATAAGGCATAATCAATATGGAAAGACAAATAACTAAGACACATGCCATTTAATCAATCAAATTAGAATGAAATGCATCCATAGATATGTCAATGAAAAATAGAATTGATAAATAATAACTGAGTCTCAATAATGGGAATGCTTAATTATTGGATACCATGCTTCCTAGGTACATGGTACTTTTACTATCAATACCTTTCAGAAGACGGTTTATCATATCAGTTAAAAACCCATATAAGGTTGGCCAATTGACTCATCCTATGAGACTACCAGTGCATCAAGGGGCTATGTATAACTGGGAACCACCTGTATCATACTTTTCCAAAGTATTCCTTATATATAGAATAATATTTTTAATAATAAACCTTATCAAATATTTGTATGGAGTCGAAGATACAGATTTATCAATATTTTCTCAGTTAATCAAATATCTATCAAGTAAATTCCAATGTTAAAATGGTATATTGTTTGGGAAATAATCATATCAATGATAAATAGTATGGATATTTATGGGGAAACTTAATGATAAATGATCACCGAAGATTGAATATTTAAATGGTACTAACAAAGTAATCAAGGAAGTGTGTCTCAATACTATCCTTTTCCAAATCAATCAAAAAAAATCTGGAGGAAGAATAGCATGGTATAAATACAAAAAAATTCAAGTGGAGTAAAATAAATGGTTGCTTTCATTGATGAATGTAAATATTATAAAAAGGTCTTTTAAAAGTATTCTTGGAGAAAATATCATTTTCATTTTGACAAACATTTTGAAAATTATTTTCATTGAATATAAATTTTGAAAATATTTTATTTAAAAAGTAACCTTTTAAATTTTGAATGGAATTTTGAATAAATGATGGAGGGTAAATCCATAAAAGTTGTACGAGGTAAAAATAACATCCCTTTTCTATGGTAAGAATGTTAGAAAACTACCTTATTCTAAAAGTATCAAAAATATTCTATTGAATAAATATGTAAAAAAAGTAAGGGTAAAAATTTATTTAATAAATAATTTTGGAATGGTTAAAAACATTTTTGAAAAACTTTCTAGAAAATAGGGTTTTTATAAGAAAAAAGGTTCTCCGACTAAGGAGAAAAATGTAGTGGTTTTTTCTTAAAAATATTTTCTAAATAGTTTATATAACAAATAATTGGAAAATGGTACTATTACTTGACAAATTTCATGAATAAATAGAATACTATAAAATGAAAGGTTTTATTAGAAAATTATAAAATAATTTCCTCTTGTGTAAATTCTGGTTTATACAATCCCAAACAAAATTAGATTGTGAAGTAAACCCATGAAAAGACCATAACATTGACGTGAAAATAAATCAATGAATAGATTATGTGTATAAAATTTAAATCCATATAAAATAAGTGTAAATACAAAAATATATATTAAAAATTTATTACGCACATAATCTTATAATATTAACAACAACAAGGAAGTAATATAACCTAAAGAAATGAAATTAGGTTATGAAATTCTTTACCACTTGGGAACTTTTATCTCAAATACCATTATAATAAATAATTAAAATTGAAACTAAAAATACCATAAAGATAAATCAATTAATGATATAATATACCAAAATTTTTAATAGTTACACCACAAAAAAGAAGTAAGTCATGAATATGACATTTATCTCACAGATGTAAAAAAGTGATATGAAAATCCCTTACCTTACATTTCCTTTTAGGTGAACATCCTTTAGATTCATGTATAATGATTTTTAACATTTTAATAACTTATTAATGAACCATATTAATATTTATGATATCATATATGATCTTCCAATAATATCTTATTACTATTTTTTTAGTAATATTTCATTATTTTCACTATTTCATGTGTTAATTACCTGGTTTCTCAAGTATGTTTTGATTTATAACTTGCTCTTCCGATCATTGTTTCATCATATACTAAATTTAAAACATTACTTAAAAATAACATATATATATATATATATATTATATGTTTCTTTATAACAAATCATAACATTTTGAGATAGGAAATGAAATTCATTGTTTATGGAGATGGTAGGTCGTACATACGCATGAACGCAAATTTCATTTCTTTTTCATATTTAAACGAATGTAAAGTAAATTATATATATATATATATATTATAATTATATTATCATATTTATGTCATATATTGTAACACCACAGGTAAATAAAGAATATGAAATTTTCATATTTATCCCTATTTGTGAATAAAATATTAATATAACTTTAAAGGGGATGCTATGCACGATGGCATACCCAATACGCAACAATGAGTTTCTTGGGAATCTTACGTTGCACTCTAATGATAAAATAATATTATTTTAAATTTTAGTTAACGCCTAGCCGTTGTAAGGGCAGGAATGAATAGATCTAACTACAAAATGATTATATATGTTTGTCAAATATTTTTTCTTTTTACAATAAATGTTAGAGGATTAAAAATGAGAATGAATCCAATTTTAGGCGTAAACATTCTAATATTCTTTAAAAGGTCGATTAACCACCTTTTGATGAAGAACCTCTTTTAAATCCACTTTTTGAAAATTTTATATTTTATATTTGATAAAATAAAATTCTTCTTTAGAATCGGGACATCAAAATTTACTTTGTGTAAATTTTTGGTATTTTTCCGATAATGTTAATTTTTTAATGAATTGTGAAAAATGTTGTATTTTAATTCAAAACCTATTTTTAATCTAATTTATTTATATGATTATATTATCTTTTGAATTGGTTTCAAAGTGAAATTAGAATATATTTTTACTATTTAATCCAATAGTGGTCATTGAAATTAATTTCACTTTGAAATTGGACTTCAACTAGTGTCAATATTTTAATAGATATTGTTTCTTAAAAACACGCTATTTGTTTTGACAGCGGGAATTAATTATTAAATTAATTAATTCAACCTATATGTTTTGAATTTTGTAAAATAGACATCATTTTTTAATTCAGAATATCAAATATAGCTTAGGGTGAATTTTTGGTATTTTTCTGAAAAACTTCAATTTTTGATGAATTGTGAAACCACTAAGTGGTAGTTCAAAAACGGATTTTTCGTTTAAATGAAACTTTACCACTTCTGTGATTTTAATTTCAAAAATCTGACATACATGGTTGTCATTAGGATGTAAAATTTGGTTCAATGGGATTAAAATAATTTTTTGTTGAATAGTAACTTTTAAGTTTTTAATCGCGATTAGAGGTAATTAGTGTAATTTAAGGTAAAAACAATGTTTTAATAATATTAAATGACCTAGACACATGTCATAACCTAATTGTATGTGTCATGGCCGACCAAGACAATCCATGGTTCAACTTGGGGACCCCATAGAGCCACTTTGGTTGGAATATGACATAAATAACTTTTTTATTTTAAGTTAAAATAAAAATGTCACAAGCATGAGTTATTTTACTAAAACAATTTTTAAATGGGGTTATACAAGTCATATTTTTTACTATAAATATTAATTAGAAAGATAAAAATATTTCCTACATCATGATATTTTTATTTATAATTTTTAGATATTAAATAAATAAAATTATTTATGACACCATGATGATGCAGCAATTACCTCATTATTTAATGATTTAAATAAAATGAAAATATAATGTAAAATCTAAGACCTAAACATGTCAAAAAGCTATTTTATGGGTGGATTTCTAACTCTTATCACCTTATCCTAGAAATATATAATTTTGGGACCTTTAAAATCCGAAAATCATTTTATAATAAAGTAACCTTTTATAACTTTCCAAGAGTGCCCCTCCTCTCCTCTTATAAAAGGCCCCCACCTCTACCAGCTTACCCACACCTCTCAAGCCTTTGTCTTGGCCAACCCCTTCCCATTTTGTCTCTCCACATCCCTCTCATACTCATAGAAGCCTCACTTTTGGCAGAAGTCTTCCCAAGGAAGCCTTTGATCTCAAATCAAAAAGAGTTACCCGTTTTAAAGCTAATGTCTTCCCTAGTGTTCTTTTGTTTTATTTTGCTTCTCCAACCCCCTGAACTCTTTTTATTTATTTATTTTGTAACAACAAAAGTATATTTAATATAGTAGAAAGTTTTTATGAGGATTATTCAAGCTAAAATAACACACACCTCCGTCTAATGGTTAAATAACATACTGTTTCTGTGGATGGTGAATTACTGCCTCACGAAACGATGATTGTTCTATCTTCTCATAACACCTCTCATGGTGGCCATTATGATGGAAATATTTTTATTTATGATATATATTATATTTATTTCCTCTCTATTCTTATGTATTTTATATTTAATACATACCTTTATGCCTTGCATGTTGTGCAAATGTAATAATTTCATTTGAGGAAGTGTGGACTACCGCCCCCTCAAGTGATGTGACTCGTTCATGCAATACATGGATTATATAAAGAATGAAATTGATGAAATTATGTGATATATATAACATATATATAATACTGGAAATATAATAAATATATATCTCTCATATAGTTTTAATTCCATTAATTTTCCAAAGAAATGAAAGTAGCGTTCATGCGTACGTATGGCTTACCGTCTCCATGAACGGTACATTTGATTTCTTATCTCCAAATTTTATGTACTATTATAAGTACATATATATAATGGATATATATGTCATATATTACATCTAAATTATGGATATAATTCTGTAATTATGATATATATCTCTCTCTTTTAACTTTAATTCCATTAATATGACAAAAAAAATAAAAGTAGCGTTCATGCATACGTACGGCCTACCGTCTCCATGAACGGTTCTTTTAATTTTTTTTATCTCCAAATGTTATGGAATAGTACAAAATGAATATATACTGGATATATATGATATTTAAAACATTAATAATATTCTGGAGATGATGTACCTATAACTACATGGAAAATTCTTTTCCAATAAGTTCAATTTTTACTCATGTACCGAACATCGACAAAAACATCTGATATGAACTCACTTTATTAACCAATTATTATAACATTATAATATGTGATATGAAATGAATAATAATATTTAAAGGATGTCCTTAAGCAATTATAAATTGACCAAATTTTATTATTCAGGAGATTAAAGAATGATCGAGTCATGTCGGACACAAGGTAAGGGATCTAACCTCTCTCTTTCTTTTTAAGTACTCTCTTTTATGTCATTTCTTTTAAGCTCATATTTCTTATGTTTGAGGATGTTCTTTTATATTCCTCATTCTGTAATTTTTATGTTCATATTATTAGGGACCCTATTTGATATCATAAATCCATTTTTGGAAGTTTTAAGTGGCACCGTTAGGCTGCTGAGTTTTCGTAAGGGATTTTTCATCTCACTTTTATTCCCGTGAAATTTATGTTAAGTTTGCCACTATTTACTTTGATTGGTGTATGTACTTCCCATTATTATACTATTTGTGTAATATAATTTCATTTATGTGTATTTACATCTTCATTGTATGACCCTTCTTCCATGGGGTGTACGTTTTGAAAGTTACCCAACTCGGTAAGGGGACCTTTCACCCTCCTCTTTTTAAAAGACTTCTTTTGTTATGTCTTTTAATTCACATACTATTATGTTGGGATATGTTCTTATATATCCTTATTTATGTAAATTTTTTGTCCAAGTGATGAGATACCATTTTATCTCTCATCAACTCATTTTCTGAATTTTAAAGTGACGCTGTTAGGCTGTCGGATTTCTATAAGGGAACTTCTTAACCCACTTTCCATTCTTTGGGTTAAACCTCTACTTATTGATTTTATTATTCCAAGATTATATGTGGAATCTCTATGTTTTAATTTCCACAAACCATTGTGTAGATATACTATTTCTACACATAATCATCTCATTGATAGATTCTTACGAACTTGTATGGGAAAAAATAACCCAATCTCATTTCATTGAGTTAAATACCTACGTCATTGGTTTTGTTTTTCCAAGATTATGTGTGAATGACCTATGATTGTTTCACACTTAATATCCACTTATATTGGGTGTATTTATATTTCTCACACATAATTATGTGATAGATTTATCCTTAATTTAAGGATACCATCTGTATAATGGATTTAATCTCAATTTACATTTCCATTGAGACTTCATTGTTGTTATGCACCAATTCACTCTTATATGGTGTGTATACTGTCCTTTGACATATTATATCATGAATCCTTTTATTCTCAAGATATTATAAAGCTCGGATTAAATTTTATTCTGAAATTATTTGTATTCAAGAGTCTCTCATTTTGTCAAAAACTCTTTAACAAAAATATCGTTTTAAATGTTTTAAAGATTCATTATTCTAAATCTTTATCTTTAATTTCCATGTTTTAAAAATGGTTTTTAGTATTTATTTATATGGACATTAATGTTTTAAAATTATAATTCCATTAAAATCTTCAAAGTGGTATGGTAAACTTTGATTCAAAAATCTCTTTTAAATGGTTTTTGAAAATGGATTGATTAATTCAATATCTTGGAATTACTTATTGTGATTGAAAATGAAATGTTGTTATTGAAATCTTTATATTTTCAATATTTTATGTGTAATGATGGTACTTGGACATTTTACGGGTGGTTACGTGATAAACCATATGACGGGTGGTGTCGTGAATACCAGGACGGGTGGTTACGTTATAACCTCAAATGCATTGGGTATGGAAGTCGGCTGTATGGCTATTCCATTAAGTATGTGTGTAAGTAGACCGTATGGTTATTCCATTTAAGTATGTTTATGTCCCAAGTTACCTTTATATGTTATGTGTTCTTTATATGGGTTTTATGGTAATCTTTTGGTTATAAAAGGGTAAGTAATGATCTTTTATTCAGTGAAGAGTTTTTTACTACTTCATAAAGGTGAAAAGTATTACTTTGACAAATTATTCATGGTTTACTTGTTGTTTTGAAAACCTAATAGTTTTCCTTCTTTGTGTATCCTTTACTGAGATTTTTATGCTCATCCCAAGTTTTTGAAAAGTTTTCCACAGGACTTAAAGATGAATAGGGTCAAGGATGGGATCAAGGGAAGACATGCTATCTAAAACATGGAACTAGACATGTTTCTTTTTAAGTGTTTTTTTTATTTTATGGAAACTTAGTAGAAGTGTCTACTATGTAATCGTTTGAGGTGTAATAGTTATGACCTAATTCTCTAAAACACTAAACCTGAAATGATCCTCAATGTGAATTATTCATTTAATTCAATATTAAGTAAGGTTTAAGGTCGGGGCCATATAGATGGTATCAAAAGTCGGTTTAGATAACTTTAGAGGTTAGGGTATTCTATAAGCATAAGTGACATTACCATAATGGCTAGTATTTTAGAAAGAGTCATAGTTTTTAGATAAAGTGAATGAGTAAGTATATATTAGTGTGTATCTTCCTCATTAGTACATGATAATTTTGTTGATATACTCACACTGAAATTTTTGGTTTTAGTAAATGGATGGATCTAGCAAGCACCAAAGTGACAATGGGTTTGAAGGAAACTGTGGTGGTTCTCTGATTAAGAGACTGGATGAAATGGGGGATTCAATGAGAAATCTCGTGGTTATTATAAACCAAGTATCAGGAATCATGATCAACCACTTGAACCTTGGTGTGTTCTCTAATGCATTATGTACGAGAGAACCAACTCGACGTGGAAGTTCAGGTAATAATTATAAAGGTGACCATTAGGGTCTATATGATCATTACTTTTGAGATAATTATGGGTTACTATATGTTATGATGGAAAATTAAAGGCATGAGATAAACTTGAGGTTAAAATATGTTATGATTATTTTTGAAGAATTTATCTCTTTTTGGGGAATGATTTTAGAATTATATAGTTTTGGAAAAAGGACAACACACAGACCGTGTGACAACCCGTCGCGTTGGACAAAGTTATGGGAATCGAACCCACAACCAAAGTGCAACTGGTATTTATCGCCTACCACTAGACTACGTAAAGTACCTGGTTAGTATGACTTATTCTTTTTAGTTAGATGATTTTATGAATTAAGGGTAAGTTGATTTTGGGTTATCTATGGAAATTATTAACCTATCATGGAGGATATGTGATTAGGTTAATTACTTTTCAATATGAGACTTTAAGAGCAACTGATGTTATTTGGAGATAAGTGTTAATTTGTACCTTGGAAGACTATGTGATTAAATCCTTCAAATATTTAGGTTTCAATCTTAGTTTGTTTTACTTTGAAGAATTTTATGGACAAATTGTTTATCGAATGGTCTTCGTTGAACTTTGGGTTTTTTTGGACAAATTTTGGAGATTAAGAATAGATTTTCTTTTCATAAAGGGTTATCCTTTTTTGGATTATTTGATCTCATACAAACCTTTCTGGTTTTAGTTTTTGTTAAGGTCTAAAGACATGGGAAATATATAGTTCTATTTTTTGGATTAGGTGATTCTCTATATGTTGATTATAGCTCTCTTAATGTGAACAAGTCATCCTAAATAGTTTTCTTTTGGAGAAAATATGAGTTCGTGTAAGAAATCTAGTAAAAATTGAAAGTCAACAAGATAAGTAAGTATGTTTTCTTATGTTTTAGTTAAGCTCATAAATAAATACCTCAATGAAAAGTAACTTAAAAAAATGTTGTTTGTTAATTTTTTCTACTGGGGAATCAAATACTGTTTAACCCATCACAAGTTTGTGATTTTATTGTGGTTAACTTTCTCCTAAACATGTTTTCTATCACTCTCCATCAGAACATAACCCTTTGCTTTTTCTTCCATGTCCATGTTTTCCTACATGGAATCCTATTATGGGTTAACTCGGGTGACCTTTGTAATTATCTTTATTTATTTTAAAGTGATAGTTTTACTGACTCTTGTTCCGATTTGGGATTTTCAATGAAGTTTCCAAGCCCAATTTTTAAAATTGCGAGGACGCAATTCACAAAAGGGTGGAAGGATGTAACACCCCAGGTACATAAAGAATATGAAATTTTCATATTTATCCCTATTTTTGAATAAAATATTAATATAACTTTAAAGGGGACGCTATGATCGATGGCGTACCCAATACGCAACAACGAGTTTCTTGGTAATCTTACGTTGCACTCTAATAATAATATAATATTATTTTAAATTGTAGTTAATGCCTATCTGTTTTAATGGCGGGAATGAACAGAACTAACTACAAAATGATTATATATGTTTGTAAAATATTTCTACTTTTTACAATAAATGTTAGAGGATTAAAAATGAGAATGAATCCAATTTAAAGCGTAAACATTCTAATATTCTTTAAAAGGTCGATTAACCACCTTTTGATGACGAACCTCTTTTAAATCCAATTTTTGAAAATTTTATGTGTTATATTTGACAAAATAAAATTCTTCTTTAGAATCAGGACATAAAAATTTACTTTGTGAAAATTTTTGGTATTTTTTCGATAATGTTCATTTTTTAATGAATAGTGAAAAATGTTGTATTTTAATTCAAAACCTCTTTTTAATCTAATTTATTTATATGATTAGATTATCTTTTGAATTGGTTTCAAAGTAAAATTAGAATATATTTTTACTATTTAATCCAATAGTGGTCATTGGAATTAATTTCACTTTGAAATTGGACTTAAACTAGAGTCAATCTTTTAATAGATATTGTTTCATAAAAACACGCTATTTGTTTTGACAGCGGGAATTAATTATTTAATTAATTAATGAACCTTATATGTTTTGAATTTTGGAAAATAGACATCATTTTTGAATTCGGAATATCAAATATAGCTTAGGGTTAATTTTTGGTATTTTTCTGAAAAACTTCAAGTTTTGATGAATAGTGAAACCACTAAGTGGTAGTTTAAAAACTGATTTTTCGTTTAAATGAAACATTACCACTTCTGTGATTTGAATTTCAAAAATCCAACACACATGTTTGTCATTAGGATGTAAAATTTGGTTCAATGGGATTAAAATAATTTTTTGTTGAATAGTAACTTTTAAGTTTTTAATCACGATTAGAGGTAATTAGTGTAATTTAAGGTAAAAATAATGTTTTAATAATATGAAATGACCTAGACACATGTTCTACCCTCATTGGATGTGTCATGGGAGACCAAGACAATCCATGGGTCAACTTGGGGACCCCATGGAGCCACTTTGGTTGGAATATGACATAAATAACTTTTTTATTTTAAGTTAAAATAAAAATGTCACAAGCATGAGTTGTTTTACTAAAACAATTTTTAAATAGGGTTATACAAGTCATATTTTTTACTATAAATATTAATTAGAAATCTAAAAATATTTCCTACATCATGATATTTTTATTTATAGTTTTTAGACATTAAATAAATAAAATTATTTATGACACCATGATGATGCAGCGATTACCTCATTATTTAACGATTTAAATAAAATGAAAATATAATGTAAAATCTAAGACCTACACATGTCAAAAACCTATTGTATGGGTGGATTTCGAACTCGTATCACCTTATCCTTGAAATATATACTTTTTGGACCGTTAAAATCCGAAAATCATTTTATAATAAGGTAACCTTTTATAACTTTCCAAGAGTGCCCCTCCTCTCCTCTTATAAAAGGCCCCCACCTCTACCACCTTACCCACACCTCTCAAGCCTTTTTCTCGACCAAACCTTGACCATTTTGTCTCTCCACATCCCTCTCATACTCATAGAAGCCTCACTTTGGGCAGAAGTCTTCCCAAGGATGCCTTTGAGCTCAAATCAAAAAGAGTTACCTATTTTAAAGGTAATGTCTTCCCTGGTGTTCTTTTGTTTTATTTTGCTTCTCCAACCCCCTAAACTCTTTTTATTTATTTCTTTTGTAACAAAACCAGTATATTCAATATACAAGTATGTTTTTATGAGGAGGATTCAAGCTACACTAACACACACCTCTGTCTAATGGTTAAAGAACATATTATTTCTGTGGATGGCGAATTACTGCCTCACGGAACGATGATTGTTCTATCTTCTCATACCACCTCTCATGGTGGCCATTATGATGGAACTATATTTATTTATGATATATATTGTATTTATTTCCTCTCTATGCTTCTGTATTTTATATATAATACATACCTTTATTCCTTTCATGTTGTGCAAATGCGATAATTTCATTTGAGGAAGTGTGGACTACCGCCCCCTCAAGTGATGTGGCTCGTTCATGCAATACATGGATTATATAAAGAATGAAATTGATGAATTTATGTGATATATATGAAATATATATTATACTGTAATTATAATAAATATATATCTCTCTCATATAGTTTTAATTCCATTAATTTTCCAAAGAAATTAAAGTAACATTCATGTGTACGTACGGCTTACCGTCTCCATGAACGGTACATTTGATTTCTTATCTCCAAATGTTATGTACTATTATAAGTACATATATATAATGGATATATATGTCATATATTACATATAAATTATGGATATCATTCTGGAATAATATATATCTCTCTCTTTTAACTTTAATTCCATTAATATGACAAAAAAATGAAAGTAGCGTTCATGCGTACGTACGGCCTACCGTCTCCATGAATGGTGCTTTTAATTTTTTTTATCTCCAAATGTTATGGAATAGTAAAAAAAGAATATATACTGGATATATATGATATTTAAAACATTAATACTATTATGGAGATGATGTACCTATAACTACATGGAAAATTCTTTTCCAACAAGTTTAATTTTTACTCATATACTGAACATCGACAAAAACGTCTGATATGAACTCACTTTATTAACCAATTATTATAACATTATAATATGTGATATGAACTGAATAATAATATTTAAAGGATGTCCTTAAGAAATTATAAATTAACTAAATTTTATTATTCAGGAGATTAAATAACGATCGAGTCATGTCGGACACGAGGTAAGGGATCCAACCTCTCTCTTTCTTTTTAAGTACTCTCTTTTATTTCATTTATTTTAAGCTAATCTTTCTTATGTTTGGGGATGTTCTTTTATATTTCTCATACTGTAATTTTTATGTTCATATTATGAGAGACCCTATTTGATATCATAAATCCATTTTTGTAAGTTTTAAGTGGCGTCGTTAGGCTGCCGAGTTTTCGTAAGGGATTTTTCATCTCACTTTTATTCTCGTGACATTTATGCTAGGTTTGCCACTATTTACTTTGAGTGGTGTATGTACTGCCCATTATTATACTCTTTGTGTAATATAATTTCATTTATGGGTATTTACATCTTCATTGTATGACCCTTCTTCCATGGGGTGTACGTTTCGAAAGTTTCCCAACTCGGTAAGGGGACCTTTCACCCTCCTCTTTTTAAAAGACTTATTTTGTTATGTCTTTTAATTCACATACTATTATGTTGGGATATGTTATTCTATATCCTTATTTATGTAAATTTTATTTGTAAGTGATGAGATACCATTTTCTCTCTCATCAACTCATTTTCTGAATTTTAAAGTGACGCTGTTAGGATGTCCGATTTCTATAAGGGAACTTTTTGACCCACTCTCAATTATTTGGGTTAAACCTCTACTTATTGATTTTATTATGCCAAGATTATGTGTGGAATCTCTATGTTGTAATTTCCACAAACTATTGTGTATATATACTATTTCTACACATAATCATCTCATTGATAAATTCTTACGAACTTGTATGGGAAATAATAACCCAATCTCATTTCATTGAGTTAAATACCTATGTCATTGGTTTTGTTTTTCCAAGATTATGTGTTAATGACCTCTGATTGTTTCACACTTAATATCCACTTATATTGGGTGTATTTATATTTCTCACACATAATTATGTGATAGATTTATCCTTAATTTAAGGATACCATCTTTATAATGGATTTAATCTCAATTTACATTTCCATTGAGACTTTATTGTTGTTATGCACCAATTCACTCTTATATGGTGTGTATACTGTCCTTTGACATATTATATCATGAATCCTTTTATTCTTATGGTATTATAAATCTCAGATTAAATGTTATTCCGCAATTATTTGTATTCAAGAGTCTCTCATTTTGTTAAAAACTCTTTAACAAAAATACCGTTTTAAATGTTTTAAAGATTTATTATTCTAAATCTTTATCTTTAATGTCCATGTTTTCAAAATGGTTTTTAGTATTTATTTATATGGACATTAATGTTTTAAAATTATAATTCCATTAAAAGCTTCAAAGTGGTATGGGACATTTTTATTCAAAAATCTCTTTTAAATGGTTTTTGAAAATGGATTGATTAATTCAATATCTTGGAATTACTTATTGTGATTGCAAAGGAAATGTTGTTATTGAAATGTTTATATTTTCCATATTTTATGTGTAATGATGGTAATTGGACATTTTACGGGTGGTTACATGATGAACAATATGATGGGTGGTGTCGTGAATACCAGGACGGGTGGTTACGTTATAACCTCCAATGCATTGGGTATGGAAGTCGGCCGTATGTCTATTCCATTAAGTATGTGTGTAAGTCGACCGTATGGTTATTCCATTTAATTATGTTTATGTCCCAAGTTACCTTTATATGTTATGTGTTCTTTATATGGGTTTTATGGTAATATTTTGGTTACAAAAGGGTAAGTAATGATCTTTTATTCAGTGAAGAGTTTTTTACTACTTCATAAAGGTGAAAGGTATTACTTTGATAAAGTATTCATGGTTTACTTGTTGTTTTGAAAACCTAACAATTTTTCTTCTTTGTGTATCCTTTACTGACCTTTTTTGCTCATCCCAAGTTTTTGAAATGTTTTCCACAGGACTTAAATATGAATAGGGTCAAGGATGGGATTAAGGAAAGACATGTTATCTAAAACATGGAACTAGGCATGTTTCTTTTTAAGTGTTTTTTTTATTTTATGGAAACTTAGTAGAAGTGTCTACTATGTAATCTTTTGAGGTGTAATAGTTATGACCTAATTCTCTAAAACTCTAAACCTGAAATTATCCCCTATTTGAATTATTCATTTAATTCAATATTAAGTAAGGTTTAAGGTTCCGGCCTTATAGTTGGTATCAAAGGTCGGTTTAGATAACTTTAGAGGTTAGGGTATTCTATAAGCATAAGTGACATTACCATAATGGATAGGATTTCAGAAAGAGTCATAGTTTTTAGATAAAGTGAATGAGTAAGTATATCTTAGTGTTTATCTTCCTCATTAGTACATGATAATTTTGTTGATATAATCACACTGACATTTTTGGTTTTAGTAAATGGATGGATCTAGCACGCACCAAAGTGAAAATGGGTTTGAAGGAAACTCTGGTGGTTCTCTGATTAAGAGACTGGATGAAATGGGGGATTCAATAATAAATCTCGTGTTTATTCTAAACCAACTATCAGGAGTCATGATCAACCACTTGAACCTTGGTGAGTTCTCTAATGCATCATGTACGAGAGAACCAACTCGACGTGGAAGTTCAGGTAATAATTATAAAGGTGACCATTAGGGTTTATATGATCATTACTTTTGAGATAATTATGGGTTACTATATGTTATGATGGAAAATGAAAGGCATGAGATAAACTTGAGGTTAAAATATGTTATGATTATTTTTGAAGATTTTATCTCATTTTTGGGAATGTTTTTAGAATTATATAGTTTTGGAAAAAGGACAATACATAGACCGTGTGACAACCCATCGCGTCAGACAAAGCTATGGGAATCGAACCCACAACCAAAGTGCAACTGGTATTTATCACCTACCACTGGACTACGTGAATTCCCTGGTTAGTATGACTTATTCTTTTTAGTTAGATGATTTTATGAATTAAGAGTACGTTGATTTTGGGTTATCTATGGAAATTATTAACATATCATGGAGGATATGTGATTAGGTTAATTACTTTTCAATATGAGACTTTAAGAGCAACTGATATTATTTGGAGATAAGTGTTAATTTATACCTTGGAAGACTATGTGATTAAATCCTTCAAATATTTGGGTATCAATCTTAGTTTGGTTTGATTTTAAGAATTTTATGGACAAATTGTTTATCGAATGGTCTTCGTTGAACTTTGGGTTTTGTTGGAAAAATTTTGGAGATTAAGAATAGATTTTCTTTTTATAAAGGGTTATCCTTTTCTGGATTATCTGATCTCATACAAACCTTTTTGGTTTTAGTTTTGGTTAAGGTATAAAGACATGGGAAATATATATTTCTCTTTTTTGGATTTGGTGATTCTATAGATGTTGATTATAGCTCTCTTAATGTGAACAAGTCATCCTAAATAGTTGTCTTTTAGAGAAAATATGAGTTCATGTAAGAAATCTAGTAAAAATTGAAAGTCAACATGATAAGTAAGTATGTTTCCTTATATTTATTTAAGCTCATAAATAAATTCCTCAATGAAAAGTAACTTAAAACAAAAATTTTGTCTGTTAATTTTTACTACTGGGGAATCAAATACCGTTTAACCCATCACAAGTTTGTGATTTTATTGTGGTTAACTTTCTCCTAAACATGTTTTCTATCACTCTCCATCAGAACATGGCCCTTTTTTTTCTTCCATGTCCATGTTTTCCTACATGGAATCCTAGTATGGGTTAACTCGGGTGACCTTTGTACTTCTCTTTCTTTATTTTAAAGTGATAGTTTTACTGACTCTTGTTCCGATTTGGGATTTTCAATGAAGTTTCCAAGCCCAATTTTTAAAATTGTGAGGACGCAATTCCCAAAAGGGGGGAAGGATGTAACACCCCAGGTAAATAAAGAATATGAAATTTTAATATTTAACCCTATTTGTGAATAAAATATTAATATAACTTTAAAGGGGACGCTATGCTCGATGGGGTACCCAATACACAACAACGAGTTTCTTGGGAATCTTACATTGCACTCTAATAATAAAATAATATTATTTTAAATTGTAGTTAACATCTAGCCATTGTAATGGCGGGAATGAACAGAACTAACTACAAAATGATTATATATGTTTGTCAAATATTTTTACTTTTTACAATAAATTTTAGAGGATTAAAAATCAGAATGAATCCAATTTTAAGCGTAAACATTCTAATATTCTTTAAAAGGTCGATTAACGACCTTTTGATGATGAACCTCTTTTAAATCCACTTTTTTACAATTTTATGTGTTATATTTGACAAAATGAAATTCTTCTTTAGAATCGGGACATCAAAATTTACTTTGTGAAAATTTTTGGTGTTTTTCCAATAATGTTCATTTTTTAATGAATAGTGGAAAATGTTGTATTTTAATTAAAAACCTCTTTTTAATCTAATTTATTTATATGATTATATTATCTTTTGAATTGGTTTCAAAGTTAAATTAGAATATATTTTTACTATTTAATCCAATAGTGGTCATTTTAATTAATTTCACTTTGAAATTGGACTTAAACTAGTGTCAATCTTTTAATAGATATCATTTCTTAAAAACACGCTATTTTTTTGACAGCGGGAATTAATTATTAAATTAATTAATTCAACTTATATGTTTTTAATTTTGTAAAATAAAAATCATTTCTGAATTCGGAATATCAAATATATCTTAGGGTGAATTTTTGGTATTTTTCTGAAAAACTTCAGTTTTTGATGAATAGTGAAACCACTAAGTGGTAGTTTAAAAACTGATTTTTCGTTTAAATGAATCTTTACCACTTCTGTGATTTGAATTTCAAAATTCCGACATACATGGTTGTCATTAGGATGTAAAATGTGGTTCAATGGGATTAAAATAATATTTTTGTGAATAGTAACTTTTAAGTTTTTAATCGCGATTAGAGGTAATTAGTGTAATTTAAGGTAAAAATAATGTTTTAATAATATGAAATGACCTAGAAACATGTCCTACCCTCATTTGATGTGTCATGGCCGACCAAGAAAATCCATGGGTCAACTTGGGGACCCCATGGAGCCACTTTGGTTGGAATATGACATAAATAACTTTTTTATTTTAAGTTAAAATAAAAATGTCACAAGCATGAGTTGTTTTACTAAAACAATTTTTAAATGGGGTTATACAAGTCATATTTTTTACTATAAATATTAATTATAAAACTATTAATATTTCCTAAATAATTATTTTTTTTATAATTTTTATACATTAAATAAATAAAATTATTTATTACACCATGATGATGCAGTGATTACCTCATTATTTAGCGATTTAAATAAAATGAATCTATAATGTAAAATCTGAGACCTACACATGTGAAAAACCTATTGTATGGGTGTATTTTGAACTCTTATCACCTTATCCTCGAAATATATAATTTTGGGACCTTTAAAATCCGAAAATCATTTTATAATAAAGTAACCTTTTATAACTTTCCAAGAGTTCCCCTCCTCTCCTCTTATAAAAGGCCCCCACCTCTACCACCTTACCCACACCTCTCAAGCCTTTGGCTCGGAGAACCCCTACCCATTTTGTCTCTCCACATCCCTATAATACTTATAGAAGCCTCACTTTGGGCATAAGTCTTCCCAAGGAAGCCTTTGAGCTCAAATCAAAAAGAGTTACCTGTTTTAAAGGTAATGTCTTCCCTAGTGTTCTTTTGTTTTATTTTGCTTCTCCAACCCCCTAAACTCTTTTTATTTATTTCTTTTGTAACAGAAATAGTATCTTAAATATACTAGGATGTTTTTATGAGGAGTATTCAAGATACACTAACACACACCTCCGTCTAATGGTTAAAGAGCATATTGTTTCTGTGGATGGAGAATTACTGCCTCACGAAACGATGATTGTTCTATCTTCTCAGACCACCTCTCATGGTGGCCATTATGATGGAACTATATTTATTTATGATATATATTATATTTATTTCCTCTCTATGCTTATGTATTTTATATTTAATACATACCTTTATGCCTTGCATGTTGTGAAAATGCGATAATTTCATTTGAGGAAGTGTGGACTACCGCCCCCTCAAGTGATGTGACTCATTCATGCAATACATGGATTATATAAAGAATGAAATTGATGAACTTATGTGATATATATAACATATATATTATACTGTAATTATAATAAACATATATATCTCTCATATATTTTTAATTCCATTAATTTTCCAAAGAAATGAAAGTAGCTTTCATGCGTACGTACGGCTTACCGTCTCCATGAATGGTACATTTGATTTCTTATCTCCAAATGTTATGTACTATTATAAGTACATATATATAATGGATATATATGTCATATATTACATATAAATTATGGATATAATTCTGTAATTATAATATATATCTCTCTCTTTTAACTTGAATTCCATTAATATGACAAAAAAATGAAAGTAGCGTTCATGCGTACGTACGGCCTACCGTCTCCATGAATGGTGCTTTTAATTTTTTATCTCCAAATGTTATGGAATAGTAAAAAATGAATATATAATGGATATATATGATATTTAAAACATTAATACTATTCTGGAGATGATTTACCTATAACTACATGGAAAATTCTTTTCCAACAAGTTCAATTTTTACTCATGTACCGAACATCGACAAAAACGTCTGATATGAACTCACTTTATTAACCAATTATTATAACATTATGATATGTGATATGAACTGAATAATAATATTTAAATGAGGTCCTTAAGCAATTATAAATTGACCAAATTTTATTATTCATTATATTAAAGAACGATCGAGTCATGTCGGACATGAGGTAAGGGATCCAACCTCTCTCTTTCCTTTTAAGTACTCTCTTTTATGTCATTTCTTTTAAGCTCATCTTTCTTATGTTTGGGGATGTTATTTTATATTCCTCATACTGTAATTTTTATGTTCATATTATGATAGACCCTATTTGATATCATAAATCCATTTTTGGAAGTTTTAAGTGGCGTCGTTAGGCTGCCGAGTTTTCGTAAGGGATTTTTCATCTCAATTTTATTCCCGTGACATTTATGCTAATTTTTCAACTATTTACTTTGATTGGTGTATGTAATGCCCATTATTATACTCTTTGTGTAATATAATTTCATTTATGGGTATTACATCTTCATTGTATGCCCCTTCTTCCATGGGGTGTACGTTTCGAAAGTTACCCAACTCGGTATGGGGACCTTTCACCCTCCTCTTTTTAAAAGACTTCTTTTGTTACGTCTTTTAATTCACATACTATTATGTTGGGATATGTTCTTCTATATACTTATTTATGTAAATTTTATGTCCAAGTGATGAGATACCATTTTCTCTCTCATCAACTCATTTTCTGAATTTTAAAGTGACGCCGTTAGGCTGTCGGATTTCTATAAGGGAACTTCTTAACCCACTTTCAATTCTTTGGGTTAAACCTATACTTATTGATTTTATTATGACAAGATTATGTGTGGAATATCTATGTTGTAATTTCCACAAACCTTTGTGTAGATATACTATTTCTACACATAATCATCTCATTGATAAATTCTTACAAACTTGTATGGGAAATAATAACCCAATCAATAATTTTAATTAATTTAATTTTTTAGGATAAAACCCCTTTGTGAGCATAAAAACATTTCCTTTATATTCAATTAGTTTTTATATTGATTTTTAATTAATTGGAAACCTATGAATTCATTTTTCATTTTTATAAACCATATATTTTTATAAGTTAGTTAATACTATTAATAACCACTAATTTAAAGTATTAGTTATGTCTTATTGTGTTAAATAATAATATTTTATTAATATATTGTTGTCTAGTAAAACTAGGTCTTACATGTAACGTAAGTCTTAGAAGAGATTCATTGTTGTGTGCGACATAAGCTAACTTAGTATTGTGTGAATTTCAAGCTATATCATAGATTTAATTTATTTAAAATAATAAATATATTATAAATTCTTGTTATATTATATTTCCTTACAAGTTTGGGGTTGTGTGTCATACATGCTATCGAATACAATGTTCATAATTTAGAATTTTGGGGTGTCACATTCTCTCCAACTTAGATAAATTGTGTCCTCACAATTTAAACTCAATCTTGGTGATATATTGTTATATTTTTCATATGTTGAAATCCCACATCTATATAAGGTTTTTTAAAACATCCTTTAGAAAATAGAGAATGGGATGTAAAAAGTTCACATAGACTAACATATAACTATGTCTCTAAGTTGGAGAACATTAGTGGAAAGTGAAAATATGTAATTTGATGAAAAGTGTAAATATTTATAGGGAGTAATTGAGGTCATAAATCACAAAAAGTAAATGATTAATGAAAAATATGGGGTCTCAAAGTTATAAATCTTTGATTATTTAGAAAACCATCATATTAAAAAATATTAAGGTATTAGAACAAAAAAATTTGGTTATTTTCCTAATGGTGAGTAATTATTTTATTGAATAAGAATATTGGGAAAATATAATTACCTAAAATATTTCTATAAACACAATTTAATCCTTTGTTTGTTCTTAGATAAATACCCAATTCATCCATTACTTCGTGCAATGGATATCAAAAAATTAACTTTGATACCTAAAGCACAAAAATACACTTTTAATGAATCATAAGACACATAAAAAAGTGACATGTCTTTCCATTTGCCTCTAACTATTCTCCAAAGACATTATGGTTGATATATTAATCTATAAATATAAAAAGTAAAACTATTGGTTCATCGTTAATATTTATTCATAAAATTGTTTAACTAAAAACAATAAAAAAATAACCAGGACATTGTGTAGATCATTAGTTGGAATTAAACCCTTATTATCCTTAATTCATGGGTTCAAGTCCCGAGGACTTTCTAGACTTGATGTGTTGTCACCCATAATATAGGTTATCCTTTTATAAAATCATATTGATATAATTACTAAAATAAATATGATGGAAATATTTTAAAAACGTTTTATCACTAAATAGACTTTTAAATAAGGTTTTCAATACAACCTTAATACATAAATACTTCATCCATTTATTTTCATATAGGTCCTTAGTGTGTGGTTTATCCTTTAGAAGAGGGAATTGACTCTACTAATTCCTAGGTTCCCCACATTTAAGGAAACAAACCAAAAATGTATCCTTATAATAAGATTTCTTTCCTTCCATTGTACTCTCCATTTTTTCTTAGAAATTGTTTTCTTTATATCCTTCCTTTCAACATATAAATTATTTCTCTATTTTTTTTTGAGACACTTTATTGGGTTATTCATTAAACATTTCTTACATGATAGAAATATAACCTTCTTATCTCCATGGTATCCACACTTGATCTCTTAGAAAACTTCATCCTTCTCCTCCTTGGTGAGTTCAAAATTTGGTTAAGGTATATATTGTTAATCATATTTCGGGGAAACTAATTAGGAATAAACATGATATCTTTCACTCCTATCAACATTATATTTTGTTTCTCATTTTCAACACCCCATCCTTCATGTTCAATGTTAACTTGACTCCTTTGGGTTCTATCCATTAACTAAAACCAGAAAGCATAATGTGAGTAACAAAATTCATAGTGATAAAAGAGTATGATCATTTATAGGATATCAAAATCATGAAACCTTATTTTCAATCTAAAAAAATTAGGTTTAACCTAGGTTATTCATTTTCATTACATATTCAAATCCTTAATAATGTTTTGTACAAAAAATATGAATTATCCTATTCATATACCTCGAGAGTGTCAAACAAGTTGCATAGTAATTCCATTTATCATGTACCAAGTTACGCCGAGTCAGACCCAATGAACCTTGTCATATTTTTTACCCCTAGGTACATCTGTGCCAAAACCACATCCATTTATAGTATCTATACAGGGAATTTTTATTAGGAATATCCATATAATCTATACCTTACCAAAATTCTAGGATGTTCCTCTATACCTATCCTCAAAGTCTATCTTAGGGTTATATTCCCTAATCTAAGTTTTATAAAACTATTTTCCAAGTTTGCTACTAAAATTCCTCTAATACCAACTATAGAAACCTGAACCCAGAAATCCTAGATCTATTGTTATGATATTATTACATTGGCAAGATTACAAGGAATCAGTTCCTAAAGGACTGAAGAGTTTATTAGTCTTGGTGAACCAGATACATACATGAGTTTTATATTACAAATTAATAAACTGATTAAAACATAATTTTTTCCCTTCTAGAATAATAATAACTTTATTTTATCTAGCGTATCCTTGAAAATATTTCTTAGTATAATTCTTAGATTTTTGGGGAAGAGAAAAAAAATAAGGTTGGTATTAAATGCTCAGTAAGGTCATGTATAGTGGAAGAAATAATTAATCAATGAGAATAGTCAATATGTAAAGGTAATAACTAAAAACACATGACATTAAAATAAGTGTATAAGGAATAATCAATATGGTAAAGAAAATAACTAAAGCACAATATATTTAATCAATAAATGAAAATAAAATGTACACATAGATATGTTGATGCAAAATATCATAGATAAATAATAACTGAGTCTAAATGAACGAAATGATTAATTATTGGATGTCATTTTTCCTAGGTACATGGTATCTTTATAATCAAGATCTTTCTCAAGATAGTTTGGTATATTGAGTAAAAACCAGTCAAAGTTTAGCCAACTAACTCATCCCATGAGATTATTGATGTATTGAGGGGATATCTATAACCAGACTCCACCCATGTCATACCTATCCAAATCATTCCTCGAATATCAAATAATCAATTTAACAATGTGCCTTATCAAATATCTATGTGTATTAGAAGATATAAATTTATCAATATTTCCCTAGTTTATCAAATAACTATCAAGTATATATCATATCTAAAAATGGAATATTGTTTAGTTAGAAATCATATCCTTGATAAATGATATAGATATTTAGGGGAAATTAAATATTTAATGATCACTAGAGATTGAATGTTTTATGGGAACTAAAAAAGGAATCAAGGAAGTGAATGTTAATACTATCCTTGGCCAAATCAATCAAAACCCATCCAGATTAAGAATAAGGATTCTATCAATAAAAAATAACCCAAGTGGAGTAAAATAAAGGGTTTTTGTGATTGATTAATAGAAATAATATAAAAATATCTTTTAAAACAATCATGAGTAAAGTATCCTTTTCATTTTGAAAAAAAATTAAAATCATTTTATTTGAAAATAACTTCTGAAAACGTTTTCTTTTAAAAGTAACCTTTTAAACTTGAAAATTAATCTTTGATGAAACAATGGAAGGTAAATCGATACATGTCGTATGAGGAAAAAAGAACATTCCTTTTTCATGGTAAAATGGTTATAAAAGTGCCTATTTTGGAAAATTATAAGAAAATTCCATTGAAAAAAAATTAGAAGAAAAAAATGGTAAATATTTAGTTAATAAATCATTTTTGAATGGCTAAAAAAATTTAAACCTTTTTAGAAAATAGTTTTTTTAGAATAAAGCAGGTTATCTGACTTAAGAGGGAAATAAAGTATGATTTTCTTAAAAAAAATTCTAAACTATTTTAATTACCAAAGAGTTAGAAAATGGTACTATTACTTGAAAAAAAATAATTAATAAATAGAGGAGAATAAAATGAGAGGTTTTATTATACAATTATCAAATAATTTCCTCTAATGAAAATTTAAATGTAAATTATCTCGAGCAAAATGAGATTATAAAGTAAACCCTTTAAAAGACCATAACATTGATGTGAAAATAAATAAATGGTTAGATTATGTGTTTCAAATGTAAATAAAAATAAAAAAATTTAAATACAAAAAATTTATTAAAAAATTATTACACACATAATCTTATAATATTTACAACAATGAGGAATTAATATAACCCAGAGAAAAGAAATTGGGTTGTGAAATTCTTTACCACTTGGTAAATTTTAACTCAAATACCCATAGAATAAATAACTCAAATTGAAACTAAAAATAACATGAATATATATAAATTAATTATATAATATATAAAAATTTTAAGTTGGTACACCACACAAAAGAAGTAAGTGGTGAATATGACATTTATCTCACGAATGTAAAAAAGTGAGATGAAAATCCCTTACCTTGTGTTTCCTTTCAGGTGAAAATCCTTTAGATTCATATATAATTGTTTTAAAAAAGTTAATAACTTATTAAATAACCATATTAATATTTATTATATCATATATTATCTTTTTATAATATTATATCACTCATTTTTTAGTAATTTTTCATTATTTTTACAATTTTCGGTGTTAATTGTCTAGTTTCTCAAGTATGTTTTGACTTGTTACTTGTTGTTCATATCAAGGTTTAATCATATCCAGAATTTAAACCAATATTTAAACATAATATATATTCATTATATATTTATTTAGAATAAATCAAAAAAAATTAGATAATAAATGAAATGCACCGTTCATATATGGGGTAGGTCGTACGTACTCATGAACGCTACTTTCATTTCTTTGTCATATTTAAAAGAATTAAAGGTAAATGATATATGTATGTATATGTATATTATAATTATATTATCATATTTATGTCATATATTTCACATATTTTTAATAAAACTATCCTTTATATGTTCCATGTATAGTATGAACGAATCATATCTCTTTAAGGAGGCGGTAGTCCACACTTCCACAAATGATGTTATTGTATTTACACAAAATGAAAACCATAATGGTATGTGTTATATAAAAAATAAAGAATTATAAATACATTATAAGTATTATATATCATATATAAATATTGTGTATATCATAATTTCTAATCATGAGTAGTAGTAAAGCAAAAATGAATAACATTGTTTTGTAAGGTTGTAGTTCGTCGTACACATAAACAGTAATTTTGTTCCCTATTATATAGAAGTGTGTGTAATTTTAGGTCTAAAACTTATAATAAAAAATATAATTATATTTTGTATACTTTTTTTATTATATAATCATTTAATAATAAGATTTGAGGGGTGGAGAATGAAAATAAAAAAAAGATCTTGAGGAAGGATGTTACCTCTTCTTTGGGTAACTCCTTTAGTTTTGCACCAAAGGGCTTTCTAGGATGGATTCCTTCTAAAAGGGAGACTTCTAGTATGATGGGTGGGGTTTTTATGGGCTATTTGGGTAGATATTGGTTGATAAAAAGTGGCTTGATAGGTGTGAATAAGTGGGAGGGTGAGTGCCTTTTTATAGTGGAGGAGTGGCATTCTTGTCAATTTTTGAAAAGGTAATTCTACCCACGTTTTTCCTATGAAAATTAGATCAAAAATGAACAAAATTAGATAAAAGTTATTATAGGGTCAAAATATGGCCATAAAATAGATTTTTTATGAGTTTCTAGGTCATTTTGGTCTTTAAATTTAAGGTTTAGTCCCTTGTTAAGCTAAATTTTCTCTTAATCATTTTAATTAATTTTAATTACTTTCATTAATGTTTTTGTTCCAAAACTAAATTGAACGTATTAAAAATTATAATTTATTATGATTCCAAATATAGAATCCATTTTTTCAAATTCTAATCACATAATTGTCGGAAATAAATTTCAATTTAATCCCACAGACGAAACGACGAAGCAGGTTTTTAACGTAAAATTCTTTAAAGTTTGCTATGTTTTTATATTCAATTTAAATATGAAACTGATTAAAATGACATAAATTGGATTAATTTGTGTATAATTAATATAATTAATGTTTAAAACCAATCAAAAATATAATTTAACCATACAAATAAATTATAAAAAAATAGTTTTGAATTAAAATTCAATATTTTTTACTATTCATCAAAAAATGAAACCTCACAGAAAAATACCAAAAATTCACCCTAGGATAATTTTTATGTTAATATTTAAAAAATTAATTTTATTTTGACCTATTAAATTTATAAAAGTTCCAAAATTTGGATTTAAAGTAGGTTCTCCATTAAAAGGCGGAAAAAAGTGCCTTTATAAAAATATAGGTTTTTATGCATAAAATTGGGTTTGTTCTAATCCTATGAATATAAAATATATTGGATTAATATTGAAAATATTTGATGAATATATAACATATATATTTTAGTAATATCATTCACTAATTGTAATTAATTTAATTTATTAGGATAAAACACCTTTGTGATCATAAAAATAGTTCCTTTATATTCAATTGGTTTTTTGTATTAATTTATAATTAATTGGTAACCAATGAATTCATTTTATATTTTTATAAACCATATATTTTCATAAGTTTGTTAATGCTATTTATAACCACTAATTTAATAGTTAAGTTATATCTTATCATATTAAATAATAATGTTTTCTTAATATATTATTATTTGGTAAAACTCGGTCTTGCGTGTAATGTAAGTTGTCGAAGAGAGTCATTGTTTCATATGACACAAGCTTACTCAGTATTGCGTGAATTTTAATCTATATCATATATTGAATTTATTTAAAATAATAAATATATTTTAAATTCTTGGGATATTATATTCCCTTACATGCTTGGTGTTTCATGTCATACATGCTATTGAATACAATGTTCTTACTTTATAATTTTGGGGAGTTATAGTGTTGGCAGTTTGATAAAGAAAGGAAATGGAAATCATGGTAACATTGGAAGTTTGGATTGTTTTGATACTTTATTAAAATAATCCATAAGTCATTGGGGATGTGTAGTAATTATCTTCACCTCAATCTGAAACATGGTGTGACCAGTATGACTCTAGGTGCATTATTTTATTTAAAATTGACATTAATTTTAGTAAAAAAGACATTTTACATACTCAAAAACTAAGAAAATAAATTCAGATTATTTTGATACTTTATGAAAATGATCCATAAGTCAATCATGTCATGTGGTAGTCAACTTAACCTAAATATAATGCACGGTGTGACCGATATAACTCCAAGTGTGTATTTTTATTTAAAATTGACATTAATTTTAGTAAAAAAACAAGTGGCATACTCAAAATCAAAAAGTCATTCATATTGTATTGATACTTTAGGAAAAAAAATTGTAATTAATTTGTGACATTTAGGAATCAACTGAACCTCAATACAATGTATTGTGTGACCAGTATAACTCCAAGTGTGCCTTTTTATTTAAAATTGACATTAATTTTAGTAAAAAGGACAAGTGACATACTAAAAAATAAGAAGAAATGTTACTATTTTTTTATAATTTAGGAAAATTATCCATAAGTTATTTTCTTAGTATGAATCAATTGCACCACAATCTAATACACGGTGTGACCGGTATTACTCAAAGTGTCTATCATCATTTTGAAATTGTGATTTTAGTTTAAAATGTGTGTCACTCACTGAAAAACAAACAAACATTCTCTAATTGTATTTATAATTTAGTAAAATTATTCATAAGTTGGTTTTGGTCACTAGGAATTAGTCTCTCATAAAATTGACACACGATGTGATCAATATGACTTAAAGTGTGTGTTTACAATTTCAAATGACATTTTAGTAAAAATAACAAGTGACATAATGAAAACCCAAAAAACAAATTTAGATTGTTTTGATACTATAGGAAAACAATACATAAATTACATTATAAATTTATGAATAAAACCCACCTTAATCCAAATCCCAGTGTGACCAGTATAACTCTAAGGGTGTCTTTTTATTTAAATTTGACATTAATTTTAGTAAAAAGAATAAGTGACATGATGAAAACCAAGAAAATGAATTCTGGTAGCTTTAATACTTTATGAAATTGATCCATATGTAATTTTTTTGTGTAGGAATCAATTCTAACTTAATCTAACTCATGGAATGACTAGTATGACTCAAAAATTCAATTATCAGATTAAAATTGACATTTTGGTTCAAGACGTGTCACTCACTAAAAACCAAGAAAACTCGCTCTCATTATCTTGATAATTTACAAAAAATATTCATAATCAGTTGTGATATATAGGAATTAGTCTCACATAAAATTGACACACGATGTGATCTATATTACTCAAATTTTTTATTTCTAGCTTCAAATGACATTTTAATAAAAACACACAATTGGGATACTCAAAACTAACAAACACATTCAGCTTATTTTGATACTTTGGGAAAATGATACATAGGTCATTTTTAATGTGTAAGAATCTCCCACACCTCAATCTGACACATGGTGTGTTCGATATAATTCAGAGTGCGTCTATTTATTTAAAATTTACATTAGTTTTAGTAAAAATAAAAACTGACATACTAAAAACTAATAAAATTCATTCATATTGTTTTGATACTTTCGAAAAATGATTCATAAGTCATTTTTTACATGTAGGAATCAACCTCTCTTCAATATGAAGCATGGTGTGATTGGTATAACTCCAAGTGTGTATTTTTATTTAAAATTAACATTAATTTTAGTAAAAAGGATAAGTTACATGCTGAAAAGAAATAAAATGTATTTAGATTGTTCTGATACTATATTAAAATGATCCATAAGTCATTTTTTATGTATATTAATCAGTGTTACATAAATATGATTCATGGTGTGACCGATGTGACTCCAAGGGTGTCTTTTATTAAAAGTAACATTAATTTTAGTAAAAATAACAAGTGGCATACTAAAAACCAAGAAAACACATTGGGATTATTTTAATACTTTAAAATAATGATCATTAAGTAATTTTTTACGTGTATAAATCAACTGAACCTCAATATAATGCATAGTGTGACTGGTATAAACCAAAGTGTTTGTTATCAGTTTAAAATTTACATTTTTGTTAAAAATACATATCACTCACTGAAACCCAAGAAAACACACTTATATTGTCTTGATAATTTAGGAAAGAGATTCATATGTCATTTGTGACATGTAGGGAGCAGTCTCACATTAAACCAACACACAATGTGATCGATATGACTCAAAGTATGTGTTTCCAATTTGAAATTAAATTTTAGTAAAAAATAAGTGACATATTGAAAACTAAGTAAATGCATTTGAATTGCTTTCATACTTTAGGAAAACAATCCATAAGAAATTTTTGACATGTAGGAATCAGTTGCACCTCAATCCGATACATGCTGAGACAAGTATAACTCCATGTGTGTATTTTTATTTAAAATTCACATTAATTTTAGTAAAAAAATCAAGTGATATACTCAAAATTGATAAATTTCATTTATATTGTTTTGATACTTTAGAAAAATGATCCATAAATCATTTGCGACATATATGAATCGACCACATCTCAATACAACAAACGGTGTGACTGGTATAAATCCAAGTGTGTCTTTTTATTTAAAATTGACATTTTATTAATGTATTATTTTATATTAATGTTTAATTTATTTATTTTAATTATTATTAACATAATATATTTTTTCTTATATAAGTATATTATTTTAATCAGGTTGAGGTGATTTTTTTGGAAACTGATACCATGGGTGAACTTTTTTTAAAGGGGATCGCAGGTTCCAAGTCTGATGAAACATTAATGTTTTTAAATGTTTGGGGATAGTAATTATAAATTTAATTATATATAAAATTTTGTGAAATGTTTATAGTGGTTTTTTTCATTCATGATGTAAAATTAATTTCAATTAAATTTTTTATTTTCATATAGTTTATACATATTTTCTGTAGTGTGTTGTTATTCAAATAGTACATTACAGTCGGTTGGGTCTTTATTAGTGCTATTGAAAATGCTGGTAGGGGGGATTTATCAGCATTAATTAAAACACTCATAAATGGGTTCCTTTATCAACACTAAACTATTTCTAATAAAGGGTGTCCTTTATCAGTGATTTTTTTTTGCACTGATAAAGGGACCCCCCCCCCCAATGGTGTTGTGGACAATAGTGATTTTTTAGCACTTTAAAAGTCATTTTTCACACTATTAAAAAGAATATATGTATTTGTGTAAATAGTGTTTATATCATAGTTCATGATCACTATTTATACACACTATTTCAAGATTCTCAATTATTCATTTTAGTAGGAGTATGTGGAACCCCTTCTCCTTGACACAACACAGTCTTCTTCATGCACATATACTACTTTAAGTGTGTACATTCTTCTTTGCGTAATATCACGTGCATGATTTTATTATGACTTTATATCATAAACAATTTTCTATAGACCTCATATTCTTAGCTTTGACCTTGTGGCGGCCAATAACTTATAGTCTACACCTTGTAAATGAAAATGGTAACTCATGTACTCTCATGCAGCTTCTACTACATGTCATTTAATCATCATTATGAAAGGAAGATGACATCATTGAGATATAGTTTCTTCAATCACACCATGGACTACATGGTAACCTTGATATAAGTGAGGATTAAGGGTGAAATGAATAGAATTAGAGTACCCAGACACTAATAGGACTGAACTGGGATTTTTCACATAGAAGTAGAATTTTATAGAACCAAAAAAATCAAGATATAAGAATCAAAATAATTAATAGGAACAAAAAAATTACATTATTTAGTCCCATTGGGACCTATGTGCATGGTAATAACACCACCCATACACGCATTTATTATACTCAAAGAATAAACTCCACAGGATGAAATCCAACAAGAATGGACAAAATTAAAATAAGTATACAAGATTTGTAAGATTAGAAATAAATGAAACCCAAATGAAATACTTATAGGGATGGAGTGTAAATAACTCTGGTTGTCCTGAAATCGTAAAGATGGAATTTGTGTACACTAGACACCTTGATTCAAGGACTCCTTCTTACCTCCATTCTTTTAGAACAGTTGCTAAGAAGGCCACACTTCTTTCACTAGTGAAGGACATCATCTCCACTATAAATTGGTCATGAAGTGAATCCAGGGATTAAAACATTCCAATAATTATGTTTTGATGAATTATAATGGTATTGTAAAGTTAGGGCTTCTCCATAGGGAACTGAGAGGCAAAACCTAGAGAGAAGTTGAATGAACCACACTTCCAAAGCAACACAGGACATGGGAGATCAATTCCCCTGACACTGTCCTACTCCTTGAAGTGGCATAGTGAATCAAGGTGTTCCATGATACCATGCCAAATATGATGATCTAGTGACATAATCAACTAAATAAAATAGGGGGATGACACAGATTGAGTGGTCTGTAAATAAATTGACAGCCAGCAATGAAGATGTCATGGATTTCTAGAGTGGGTAGGTAAAGGAAATGTGGCCCAGCAGTCAAGTAAACCGACCAAAAATATAAACAAAATAATACCACATGGAAAGGTAGTATCCCGGTTCAAATTCCCAAATCCAATAAACATATTTATAAGAATAATAAAATTGACGTTGAAAACATTTTTCCTGTATGTATTTTATATAATAAAATTTCTAGAATACAAATAGGCATATTTCAAGTTGAAAAAAAATGTATTGCATATTTCACAAATTTCCAACATTTTAAATTCAAATCATAAATGTTATTGCACCCATAGTTATATAATTGTAACCAAATTCAATATATCTAAATAAAATTTTAATTTAAACAATTCCACGGCTTGAGTTAAACTATAAACTGGGTTATCATCAATGTGTATCTTTTTGAAACACATATTTCCATATTCTATAATGTATCTAATAAACTATATCCTAACACCCATGTGTTTTGATTTACTGTGACATATAAAATTTTTGGATAAATTAAGAGTAGATTGACTATCAAAATAAAAATTAATAAAATAATTGTAAAGGTTAAGTTAAAAAGACAAGTCTTTAACCCATAATACTTCTTTGACTGTCTCAGTCAAAGCAATGTATTCTAATTTTTTGGTTTAAAGAGAAACTACAGATTTCATGTTAAACTTAAAAGAAATGGGACCACCACAAGAAGTAAAAACATAACTAGTTAAGTATTTTCTAGTGTCAATATTCCTTACATAGTCAACATCTACATATCCAACTATAATATCATGATCATTCACATTTTCACCATAACATAATGATATATTGGGACTAAAAGGAAAATATCTAAGAATCTATTTGAGGGGATGTCAATGTGGCTTCCCAAGAGTGTTTGTAAACCTACTAAGGGTGAGGATTGAAAAAATTATGTCAGAACTATTTCATATAATTATATATATGACATTTCCCATAACATTAGCATGGGGTATTTGATACATAAAATGAATATCTTCAGTGGTTTTAGGTTCTTGTGTCAAATAAAATTTAAAGTTTTGTCTAAGAGATACATTTATAGGTTTGAGAGATTCAAACATGTATCTATTTATAATATTTAAAATATAATCATGTTGAGATAAATAAATAAGTTTATTAAGTCTGTCTCTAATTATTTCAACACCTAAAATTTTCTTAGGTTCGCCTAAGCCTTTCATTTCAAATATCCCCTTTAATTGATATTTTATAGAAATAATGAGACTTGTGTTTTTTCAAATAATAAGCATATCATCAACATATAGAAGAAAATAAAGTATACAGTTTTTAGATGATTTGAAATATATGCAAGCATCATATTGACTCATTATAAATTGGTAATCTAATATATTGGAATCAAATTTATTATACCATTGCCTAGATTCTTGCTTTAAACTATATAATGATTTTTTAATAGACACACATAATTTAATTTTAATTCATTAGAGTAACCATTAGAAGGATTCATTTAAATCTTCTTATTAAATTCATCATTAAAGAAGGAATTTTTAACATCCAATTGTTCAACGTGTAGGTCACTATAGGCAATAAAGGAAAGTAAAATTCTAATAGAATAATTATTGACAAAAGAGGGAATATTTTCAGGATAGTCAGTATTTTCTATTTGAAGGAATCCCTTGGCAATTAGTCTTTATTTATATTTAATTTTATTTCCCTTAGTGTTATCTTATTTTATTTTTTGGATCCATTTAGAACCAATTACTTTAGCTTTGGGTGGTTTATTTAAAATAGACCAAGTGTAATTTTTTATTAAATAATGCATTTATTCATCCATGGAAAAGACCCACTACTTTGAGTCTTTTTCTTTTAGAGATTACCTATAGGTATGAGGATCATCATCTACTAGATCATTGGAAACATAAAAATCATAGGAATCCATATCATATTGGATGAACCGAGCATGAGGTATAGGGACACTCTTAAATTAATATTAGTTTAATTGATAGTCGTTATTATTGATAGGAGGTTTAGTTTTAGAATCTAAAAAAGTACTTGTTTTAGAATCAGCCCTGTAACATCCCCGAAAGATAAAGGGTTAAATGACTAAATGATATGACTCATGTCAACAAGATGCACCTTCCTTTTCGGGAGCCTGTCTGATTAGAACTCCACAGTTAAGTGTGTTTGGCCTGGAGTAGTGATCAGGATGGGTGACCTTCTGGGAAGTTTCCCAGGGTGTGTGTGAGTGAGGAAAAAGCACACTGGAAAGGACATGTGTTGGCCTGTGGGG
This sequence comes from Viscum album, assembly GCA_963277665.1. NCBI lineage: Eukaryota > Viridiplantae > Streptophyta > Magnoliopsida > Santalales > Viscaceae > Viscum > Viscum album. Next base: position 1,237,044,089 of record OY728119.1, read on the forward strand.
AAATTCATTAGTCAGATGACCCGTTCGGGCACGTGGGTGGACCCTGGGGTGGGCCCCACGTGTCTGTGGGGAAACTGGTGGTACCTGGTGGGCCAGGACCTGACGGCCATGTTAAGGCAGGGTGGTTGTGCTGTCATCGGGACCCGGTTGTCACATTTGGTATCAGAGGAGGAACCCAGCCTTAAGTGCGGTGCACTGCCTGGGTTGAGATGTAGGGCCCACAACGAGGGCGTTGTTCTCTAAAGGGGGGGTGATTGTAACATCCCTAAATGATAAAGGGTTAAATGACTAAATGATATGACTCATGTCAACAAGGTGCACCTTCCTTTTAAGGAGCCTGTCAGATTAGAACTCCACAGTTAAGCGTGCTTGGCCTGGAATAGTGATCAGGATGGGTGACCTTCTATGAAGTTTCCCAGGATGTGGGTGAGTGAGGACAAAGCACACTGAAAAGGACATGTGTTGGCCTGTGGGGGAAGTCATTAGTCAGATGACCCATTTGGGCACGTGGGTGGACCCTGGGTGGGCCCCACGTGTCTGTGGGGCAACTGGTGGTACCTGGTGGGCCAGGACCCGACGGCCATGTTAAGGTGGGGTGGTTGTTCTGTCACCGGGACCCGGTTGTCATAAGCCCAGGTAGTGGGATGAGGTTTGGGTGGACTAGGTTGAAAATCATCCTCAAACAGGGTTAGAGGTTCGATTTCATTAGCCTATTCTAAGGCTATCTTAGTGTTGTCATATGTGGAAGACTTTTATTTAGGAGAAGAGGACTCATGGAACACTACATACCTACTTATGATTCATTTTTGGTAACTGGGTTTATCTACACAAATTTTTAACCCTTAACACCCTCGAGATACTCTACAAAGAAGATTTTAAGAGCCCTTGGATCTAGCTTATCAGTTTTAATGTGTGCATAAGTAGTACAACTAGTGAAAATTAAGTATCTATAAGAGGGAGGCTTACCATTCCAAAAAAAATTTGGGGTTTTAAATTGATAATCAGAAGAAGGAAATCTATTAATGAGGTAGACATAAGTTCTGTAAGCCTCTACCCAAAAAAATTAGGGAGACCTCAGCATGAAAGCATGCTTCAGATTCTTTCTAAAATAGTCATATTCATTATCTATACAAGTATAATTTGTTGAGGGATTCCATAATAGTCCAATTCCTTTAAATACCTTCATATTCACATAATTGAATTAATTTGTTGGATAGGTACTATAAGACATTATCCATTCTCATGGTTTTAATTTTTCTCTCAACCTGATTTTCAACCAAAGTTTTCCATGTTTTAAAGGTTTAGAAAACATCAAATTTATTTTTAATAATATAAATCCAAAATTTTCTTAATAATTCATCTATAAAATTTATAAAATAGGAACCTACGCCAAGGGAGGTAGTCCTCATTGGTCCCCATAAGTCAAAATGGATATATTATATGGGGATATCAGCATTAAAGGAGGACCTATTAAAGGTGACTCTTTATGTATTTCCCATCACACAATCTTCACAAAATGGAAGGTTGTTTAGTGTGATGTCACTCAACATCCCTTTCTTTTTTATTTCTTCTAGGACCTTGGATATTACATGCCCTAATCTCCTATTCCATAATAGGGTGTTATCAGTATTTGTCTTATAGAAATGACCCAATTTTCTTTAATGGGTATTTTCATTAAAGACATATAACCCATTAATGAGAGACCATTTTATGATAGTTTTAGATCATTTTTAGATTTTTAGACAATATGTATCATACCTAAAGGTGAACCCCTTTTGGTCTATGATTCCTAATGAAATTATGTTTCTATGAAAGTTGGGATCCCACCTATCATCAAGTAAAGTGATGGTGGAATGGTCATCTAGTTCAAGTAAAACAAAACCTCTTCCCTCTACCTTAACCTATTTTTATTTCCTAAGATGACATCTCCTTATACTATTTCTACCAATTATAGGAATGAATCTCTAAAAGGAAACATGTGTAAATAATATATTGAGTTAAGGACCCACTCATGATTGAGTTCATGGCTAGAAATATTTAACACTTCATCTGTGTCATAACTATAGTCAACTTGAAGTTATTGGTTAGGGGATGCTTTGATTCATGTTCTTGTTTAAGTTTCCTACAATCTGGTATAGTATTCCTAGGTTTACCATAAGGGAAAAAATAACATTTCTTTCACTATAATTAAACCTAGTTTTGGGTTATTTATTTTTCTTGCTTTTATATTTATTAAAATGATACTTTTTAACTTTTGATTTTTTTCTACCCCAAGTGAATAAGATCTATGACTCACCCTTTATTATATTTTTAGTGTGTAATTATTTGGAGATAAGGGAAGAATTAAACTCTTTGAGGGTTAATGAACCATGATTTTATATCATAGTTTCTAGTAAGGTGTTATATTAATTATCTAAAGAAATTAGAAAAATCATTTCTTGATTATCATCATCAACAGTTACATTTTTTATGGATAAATATAATATAACTTTGTTAAATTCATCTAAATGGGCCTTATAAGAACTATCAGGTTTCATCTTAAAGGTGACCATTTGTTTTCTTATAAATACTTCCAACTATAGAATTTTTCATGTACAATTTTTCCAATTTAATCCAAATATCAGCGGTAGTAGATTAAAAGGCAGCTTCCCTAAGCACTTTATCTCTTAAATAAAGCAGTAGAAAACTATGTTCTTTTACTAAAACCTCAGGGGAAACATCTTGATATTCAATGATGGTCTTACCAATTTCATTTATAGTAATAATAGGTTTCTTAGGCCCATAGAGAGAATAAATTAAGCCATGTTGAACTACCAGTTCTCTCATCTTAATTTTCAAAAGGTTAAAGTCATTATCACTATAAAATTTATTGATTTCGATCCTAGTTGTTGACATGTTTACTCAAAGAGTAGATATAGAGTTCATACAAACAAATTTAAGTGTACTCCCAAAAAACCAACCAATCTTAAGGGTAAACTATTTTTATCCAAATATATTTCAAATAGAGAGGAATTATTAATGGGAAAGTTTCTCTAATCTAATATAATAGATAAAAAGAGCTGACTTAAAAATAGATCACAATTTAGAAATAAAATAGAAATAATTATTGAAACAAGAAATAGGTTTGAAAACAAAGGAAAATTAGTCAGGTTCTGATACCACTTTGTGAGGGGTAGGGGTGAACTGAATAGAAGAAGACCACCCATACCTAAATAGGACCGAACTATTGTTTTTCACTTAGATGTCAAAATTACAGAACCAAAAAATCAAGATTAAAGAATCAAAATAAAGAACATGAACACTAGAATTTACATGCTTCAATCCCATTGGGAACTAAGTGAAAGAAAAGAACACCAGCCACACACACATTTATTATAATTAAAGAATAAATTCTACAGCATTAAATCTATCAAGAATGGAAAAAAGGAAAAGAAGTATACAAGATTTTTAAGACATTAAATAAATAAAACCTAAATGAAATAATTATATAACCAGAGTGGAAACCACTCTGGTGGTCTTGATCTCTTGAAGTGGGAAGATGGGTACAATGTACACCTCAATTTGAGGACTCCTTCTTACCTATGTTCTTCTAGAACAATCACTAAGTCCACACTTCTTCCATTGAGGAAGGACATCATCTCCATTATAAACTATCCATGAAGGGAAGCCAAGGAGGAAGAAATACCAGGACTAATGTTCCAATGAAGCATAATGGTATTGTAGATCTATGGTTTCACTAGAGGGAACTGAGAGAAAAAATGTAGAGAGAATCTAAATGAACCATGACACCAAAGCAACACAATGTAGGTATGACCAATTCCCCTAACACTAGTATGATCCATGAAATGGCATAGCGAATCAAGTTACACCATAAGACTAATCTAAATCTAATAAGCCAATATAATAATCAATTGAATCACACAAGTGTACATCATATATCATGTGGGATAAAAAGAAATCAACAACTAGCATTGAAGATATTGCAAATTTATATGGTGGACAGGAAAAGGAAATGCAGTCCACTTCTCAAGTAAACTAAGTGAATAGCCTAGCACAATAGGACCACATGGAAAGGTAGTAGCCCAACGCAAATGCCTAAATCCAATAAAAATATTGATCATAATAATAAAATTTATGTTGAAAATATTTTTCATGCATTTATTTTATATAATAAAATTGGCATAAAACAAAATAGGAATATTTCAATTTAAAAATAGAAATTGGATGCCATATTTCACAACATATACACTGATCAATCATTATCTTGAAACATTGCAGTTGTGACATGTAGTACCCTAGAGTTGTAGATTAAAGATGATACGAATCCATAGTATTTTTTAAGATATTTAAGATTTAAAAAATGGGATAGTGTTCAACATATTTCAAAAAGTGGGTATGGGGAGGTGTGAACCCCATTCACATTTCTCATTCTTTCATCAAGGAACCTCATTAATGCTTCCCTAAGGTATAGAAGGAAGTGTGAACCTCATTAATTCTTCCTGTGAAATTTTTATGGAGGAGGCGTGAACAAGGTTCATGCCTCTTCATGAATAAAATTTATAAATATATGGGTTTACCCCCTCCATTTTTGTTCTTCCTATCTATATTTTTCTGCAAAGATTTACTGGATTTCATTCTCAATCTATATTTTAGTCTTTTAAGAAGATAAGTTTTCTATTTAAAAATTTTAATTTGCCTAATTTTTTTTATTTAATTTGTTTCTATGATATAATTATTTAATATATATGGATGTATGAATTTATAAATTATTATTCTTTATAAGATTTAATTTCTATAGGAATTATTGTTTTTTATATGATTTAATTTAAATTGAATGATTTAGGACATTTAAATATGGTATTTAGATAATTTAAATTTTATGTATAAAATATAATTTATATTTTGGGAAATATTATTATTTAAAAAATGTATATATTTGTAATTTAGATGGTGAATAATTGGATTTGAATATATTTGTATATATATTATTATATATTATATTTAAAGTAATATAAATATAAATTATAGTATTCTATACACATAAGTAAATAAAGGGAATATAGTTAAATATTTTAAAAAATTATATTATGAATAATTATTAATAAACATTACTAGTTATATTATATATCATATTTAAATTTATTTAAATATATAATATATTATTAGATATATATATAATTATATTACTTTTTTATAAATAGATTTAAAAATATATAATATTAATAAAAATTTTAGTAATTATGTATAAAATAAAATAAAATATTTAAGAAAATATATTTTTTTACAAAAATATATATAATTATATTTTAAATATTAATAAATAAATTTGATTATATTTTAATGTGCATATATATGTTGTATTATTTGAATATAATATTTGAAAATGTACATATCTGTAATTTAAATTGTCAATAATTAAATTTGAATATATTTATCTATATATATAATTATATATTATTTCTAAATTTAAATAAATTTAAATTATAATATTCGATACACATAGGTAAATAAAGTGAAACTACCTAAGTATATATATATATATATTGAAATTTTTAAATTTTGGAAAGTTTAATTTCTTTAAAAATTGTATATATACTTATTTTATTTTATTTTATTGAAAGTAGCATAATTTTATAATATTTTAATAGTTATTTAAGTGTAAATTATATTATATGTTTAATTAAATTTAAAAATAATAATATTAATAATATTTTCTATAGTTATGTGTATATATATATATATGATATATTAATTAAATATAGTATTAGAAAATGTATATTATGAATTTATTAAAAAGAAATAATTAAATACAAAAATAACTATATATATTGATATTTAAAATCAGGTAATATAAATATATGGATATATATGTAGATGTTTATTTTTTATTAGATATAGTTACAAGGTAAATTTATAATATGTAGAGTATAATAAGTATCCCAAAACACATGTTAAGTATACTATGTGGTGACCAGTCTTGAGATGACCAACCAATGTATAATTGAAATTCTAATCCTTTTTTGTATATGTTTATATAATTTGTAATAATTTAATTTTCTTTTACTCATTAATGAACTACTTTTCATCCCTATCTCTAAGTATATAAGTATATGTTCATCTCTGTAAAAATTTCATGTATCACAATCCCCTAGTCCCCCTCACTTGCATGTGAGTAACATTGTAATAAAAGGGTATTTGGCAAGAGGTGTTGTTGTTTCAAGCTGTATTTTTACACCATGACTAAAAGGATATTTATGGATACTGAAATTTTTGATAATAGAGGCTCTAAGAGTTCCCTCTAGGTTTTGGTTGGTTTATCAATTAATGATAAACCAATCCATAGAAAAAGACTCAAGATTAAGTCATAGTTATTTAATTATAACTAATTAAAACATGTTAAACATTTGATGATGTAGTATAAATATATAAAAAATTACTAAATTTACTTTCTAGGTAATCATGTCATCTTCAATAGTAAAGTTATTTATATTGATCAGGGTTTTAACTATAGTTTTTCACCCGCAAGAGTGTCAAATCTTCATGAAGATTGAATGTAAATAGATGTATATATATATATATATATTATTTATTTATTATAGTTATAGGTAAAATTACTAAATTTAGAACCAAATAAGTATCCTAAAAAATTTTATAAATTTTTTATGTAGATTAATATTGAGATGATTGACTAATGTATGATTCAAACTGAAAGTATTATTTTTTTTGTATCAGATTATTTAATTTGTAATAATTTATAAATCTTGAGATGATCGGCCAATATATAAAATTTCATGTTTTATTTTTTTATAGTTATATAATTTGTAATAATTACATTTTATTTTTCTCATTGATAACCTACATGTCGTTCCTCTATCTAAGTATATAAGGGATTGTTCTTCTGTATAAAAATGTTATGTATCTCAAACCCCTATTCCCCCTCACTTTCATGTGAGAAACATTGTAATAAAAGGGAGTTCGACAAATGGAATTTTTGTTTGAAGAAATAATTTTACACCATGACTAAAAGGAGACTGATGGGTACTAAAATTTGAGATAAAAAGGGCCCAAGGAATTCCCCCTAGGTTTTGGTTGGTTTATCAAATAATGATAAACCATTCTATAGAAAAAATTTCAAGATCAAGTCATAGTTATTTAATTATAACCAATTAAAACATGTTTAATATTTTATTATATAGTATATAACATAATTTTAATATTTTTTTATAGGTAATCATGTCTTCTTCAATATACTTCAATGGTGAGTTAATTTATTCTAATCAAGGTTTTATCTATATTTCACCACTTGTGATAGTGGAAAATATTCATGAATTTGTGAAATTTGATGAAGTTCATAAGAAGATTAATAGTAATTTAAAACTGAGGTTTTATCAAATGGTTACTTCAATTACATATCAACATATCCAATATCCTGAGTGTATATGGCACATTTAGTATCCTCTACTATATGATGAGGATTAGGTGGACGCATCATCATTATTTAGGAAATAATGCATTAATGGTTTAATGGAATTATATGTGGTTATTTCTGATATTGATGAGGTGCAGCCTACTACTATAGAACCATGTAATGTGAGTTCTATTGAAGTTGGTCTTTCATAACACTCTCATTCATATCCTTCTCAAATAAATCTGGTAATATAAACAAATAATAAAGAAAAATGGAATATGGTAAGAATAATAGGGGATATATCCATCTATACTCTTGATTTAATGAATGCCACATAATCTAGTGAGGAAGTATCTAATGATGCATTAGGATATGACGTAGGTTAGAATGATGTTTATAATGAACCTTATGAGGTTCCTTTTATAGATAAGTAATAACCAGTTAGTGGTAATCATCCTATATTATTAAATTCCTTAGTTAAAGGAATTCTGTATGCACAATATTTTTATTTGGATTTCATTACACCAAATACTAAATTACCTAGAATTATAGGTAATAGATCTGCATTGACTAATAACATAATATATTTTGGGTAGGATTCAGAAAGTAAAAGTTCCTTTAAAATGTGCTAAAAAATACCCCATAGGATTACATTTTTCATTTGTGGTTTATGAGTCCAAGAAGAAAATATATATTATTTGGTGTGACAAATATGGGCCAAAATGAAAATTTTTAATGCAGACAATATATGATAAGAAATTTCATGTTGAAAGAAAACCAAATTGGAATTCCCGAATACTTTTATGCATCCAATATTTTTGCTGGATCACTCTACACTTGATGTAGAGTTTATATCTATAGTTATCATAGAGATGATATGAATGGGTTAGGATGTTCTTATGTCCCTTTCCAAAAAATGAATACAATATTTTTTTAAATATAATATATCCTATGGAAAATATTAGAATATGGAACAAAATGCAACTGTGAAAGTTTATAGTGATTGGGATGAATCACATGTAGTGTCACCACATATAATTGTATTGTTTTCACTTAAAAATTAGGTTATTTATCATTTGGAAAATGTTGAGTATGTCTCTCCAAATCACTAAGTTGATTAAAAAAAGGTGACGTTCCATCGGATTTTTTTGGGCATTCATCCCATGTATCACAACTTTTCTGTATTATAAACAATTCATTCAAATTGATGGAACTTTTCATTATGGAAATCATACAAGTGTTCTAGTTATTTATAACACATGGTATGGTAATCGTGCTTCTCTAAAACTTTCATTTTTTGTTTTTAAAAAAGATAACTTTTAATCCTAGAGTTTTTTTGTCCTGTATACACATTCATGTCCCACAATTCCATGGAGTGTTTCCGTTGTCTGATCTTCATCGAATGATTATAGAGTCTATTAATAGTGATGGAGTTTCAAAGTGAGAACTGGATTCTTATCATTGATATTGCATTATACATATTTCTAGTATTGTACATAATCATTTCATATATGAGGAAATAAAGAAGGTTATTATTAAGTTGGTTATGTTTTCATAAACTTATATTTATTGGAAAAAAATTAATATCATTTTAAATAAATTGTTCTATTCTGGTTTCATCATACAAGCCCCAACCAGGGTTGTTTCATCAACAATTTAAAGAAATTCGACAGTCTAATAAATATGTATGTGATTATATGATGCAAATTTCAACGTACAAATAGTCATTAGAATATGATTGTGGAAGGATATGTAGACATATAACCACTAACATTGTGGAGTGCATAAATGGGGTCTTCAAGGATATGAATAAACTTTAAATCATAGGGTTAGTACAAGTGAAATTTTATATATGTGTGAAGTACTTTATTGAATAGTCCCAATAGGCCTATCAGAGGATGAAAAATAGAATACACTTTGGTCATAATTTCCAAAGATACATTAATCAGATACTACAGGACACGCCATCATTTCGTTTTTCATGCTTTTATTGGGTAGGGAGCCGTTTTAGGTAATAGAGTCCCATGAACCGCTCACAAACAAAAATGTTCAAGTAATGGTGATCATATTAAAGTGAAGGTACTATGATTTTAGTTATTTATAGGCATTGATATTTACCTATATACATGTTATTGTAGCTTATGAATTGGTGAACATATAATTGGAACCCTATGTTGACCCAGTGTATCATAAGAGTACTTTGGTGGATTTTTATGGTACACCTTGTATGCCTATTAGTGACTTTCATACTATTACCTTTCTTGTTGATCAACCAACTATAGTCTATGATATTACAATGTTTTTTTATGGATTTTTTATCTATGGATTCTTTCATATCTAGTTTTTTTCATTTAAGGATTTTTACATTTATAGTATGAATTAGAAATAATTTTGTGATATTTCATACTTTTAAATTTCTCACTCATCATCTGACTATGGTGCCTAATATTTCCAAGTTTCACCCTTGGGGATGACAAAACTCTACTCATATAAGAAATGAGATGGATTGTCCTCGATAATGGGGAGTGGGACTATAGTGTAGAATTTTTCACAAATAAGGGAATACTCATAAAATATGTCTCCAAATAGAAAGATAGGGATCCACATCACATCATCATTAATCAATTTTATGTATTTTATCATGAATGTGCACATTTTTTCATATATAGGCTTTCTCATTAATGGATACTTTTATTTATGTCTTGTTTCATTTATAGCTTGTTTCATCTCAAGTTTGTTTCATTTCTAATTTCAATCAAAAGTATTTTTTGATATTTAAAATATTAATAAATTAAACACACAGAAGTAGTGATTATCAAGAGGTCTATACTAAAAAAATATTTATCTTTAAATATATCATTTAAATCACATGGTTGGTTGAATATATCAAGCAGTCACTTATACTATGTGGAATTTTCATCATGGTCGATATACATAGAATTATTTAGAAATAAATTAAAAAATATTAGAGATCATTATAATAATAAACTAATAGACTAATATTACAACATTATTCACATCTATTTGTTTATCTCATTTTTTAGCATAATGATTAATTATGAATGATAAATGTCTATCTCATTTGTCTTCTTATAGTTTTTTAAAAAATATTATAATAATTTTATTGAATTAACTATAAAAAGTAATGATGATATAAAATATAGAGATGGAGGACCTTCTATTACTTACAATATAAGACAAATAGGTTTCACAACTAGTCATAGAGAGACATCAAGTTCCTACTTTGAATGTACAAATATCTAATCATTTCCATCATGTTACACCACCTCCTACTATCCTCCCTCATCTTTATCGTGTTGGGTTCTAGGATGTAGTGATGTGTGACTTCACATTCATTGATCATCATCTTACTGCTTTACAAGGGGGTAGATGGATCCCAGAGACACATATATTTCAATTTCAAAAGGGAGAGATGACTATTAAACATGAGGATATGTCCATTATACTGGGCCTCCCCATCTATGGTGTGGATGTGAGGGGATGAGTTGGTATGGTTTGGTTTGATCTAGTTTATAGATTTTTAGGAATTGAGGTTCAGTATGATGGAAGTCTCATCATCAGGAGCAAATTAATCATGCCATAGATAGATGAGCACTTATCCCATATAGTTGATGATGCTGAAGATATCACCGTCCTGATATTTTCTTGTGCATATGTTGTTAAACTTATTGTAGGTAATATCTTCATCAACTATTAGAATACATTTTTCCATTTGATGTATTTTCCATTATTGGAGGATTTTTACCAAACATTGAGGTTTATTTGGGGGGTCTGTATATCTTTCATATACATAAAGAGTTATATACAATACATGTCACAAAGATAAGACATAGATTATAGGATTCATTATTCTTATTCAAATGTGGATATGGTAGTGCATCCCTCACTTAGCTCCACATGCATGTGCACCACTGCCTGTAAATATTTTATGGGAGTCCCCATGTAGATGATGGTATGTTTTTCCTTACTTATTATGTGAAAATAAAATGTATAAATCTTGATTATGAAATATAAGTATAAAAACTTTATCTATAGGTGGATTAAAACACATCAATATTTAGATACAACAAGACATGATTTCCATTCTTACAAACTTATACTGGACAATATTTGACCAGATGACATATGTGATTATTAATCACATATTTAAATTATTATTTTGTATAGTACATGTCTTCATTTATTAATTACATAATCATTTTTATGATATTTCTAGTTTCATGGATGCAATATATTGAGGATATCATCCAGAGTCTCCCACCTTAATGTATGGAAATTCTTACTCTTAGCTCATGCATTGTGCCTATGATTCATTTTCATATTATTGAGTGGAATCATGCTGATAGAGTTATAAGTTAGTTTAGATTATATCATCTCATTCCTGTACCACCCAATTAGTTACCTTTACTTAATTTCCAAAATATTCTTAGGATGCGATACTTTGACTGGAGGTGACATCATGCACAATATATTGATATGTGGGATAGATGATATGAGTCTCGATTACAAGGGTCAGACATGGTATGTATGAATTAATCATATTAGCTGGATTATGTTCTTAGGTACTACATGTCCACAATGAGATATCTTATGTGACATGGACATGGATATCATGATCTTGCGATAAATATTCCTTACACTGTTGAATGTTTTTTTATTAACATTAGTAAGCTGCATGATTTTTTTTTGAAGGATGCATATATTGCCTAGATCATTCAAATCTTTGATCCTACAAAGAGAGGTGCCTATAACCAATCATATTTTCATATATTAGTGATAGATATGATTCTTCCTATATAGGAGATTTATCATGGTATTTTCTTTGATGTGTCCAAGGATACTTAAGGTGTTGAGCCTAATATAGATGTGCTAGAGGGTGAAGAGCATGTTATAGATGCAGATGTGGAATAGGAGGTGGTTGTCCACCATGGTCAGCTATATGATCCTCCAATTCTTATTATATATGATCCACAACCATGTCCAGAGGCACAGGCACAAATAAAGCCACTTTTAGATGCATGGGCTCTTAGTACGTCAAATTATGCTACAATGATAGAGGTTGATTGTTCTGTGTTACGTTCTTTATTATCCTCTGATTTGTAGATACCCGATACATAGAAGACATCTTCTTCACATGTTGGGGAGAGTTTAAGTCAGTGGCCACTATCCTTGGAGCTAAGGCAGTGTACAAGATGGGATACTGTAGATCCATTGTCTTTCATACAGGATGATGTTGAGGTAGGTTCCACATATGATGCATAAGATCTTTATACACTCTATCATGGACATCGATAGACATGGTGTGTATGCATTATATATACACCTAGTTGTTGCATAGAGAAGCACCCAAGACATTGGTGTAGATTAGAATGATACATATTATATGTTTTTAAAATAATTACATATACATTATTTAAAAACCTACTAATAAATTATATTTTTTTTATAAAACAATAAATTGATATAATTGGAAAATCATACAAGAATTTATGAATGATTAATAAAAAAATATTAATAACTTAATTGGTAAAAAAACTAATTACTATTTTTGATTTATATTAACACCCTAATATTTTATATAAATTTCCTTAGGAAGTATTCAATATCTTACATTACACAAAACCTCTACTCTAAATGAACTATGATATAGTAATCCTTTATAATGTATCTGTTAAATTGTAAGGTATGAAGAGTAATAAATAAATTATAAAAAATTTGTATAAAGGTTTTAAATAATGAAAATTTATTGATTAATTCATAATAAATAACTACATAGTTTTTAGAAAAAACATTTTATGTTTCAAATATATTTTTTATTCAAAAATGGTTTTAATTTTATTTTCTACATGGACTCTATAATTAATTTATAGCATTTTTAGAAATTTTATTGGAGGGAATGAATATCATTTTTGAAATCAGTATGTTATTATTAAATTGTGATGATTTTTTAATATTTTCCTAAAAAATATTTTTTTGTAGTGAATATTCAAAAGTACTGATTTTTATATAAGAATTAGTATTATTCTTGATTTTGGTATAAGTTCATTATTGGGCTTAACAACACATTTTTCTATAAAAAATTTACATGTATAAGGTATTTTTATATTAATAAATTAAATTAATATCTATTGATTAATAGTTTTAATGAAATTTATATATTATATGTTCAAAAAAATATTTTAACATTCATTTGTTTTTTTATAGGTAAATGAATGGATTTATTTCTATTTTATGATTAGAAATGATTTTTTATAAAAAAAGTTTTCCATGGTATTTTTCATGATTTTTTAAAATTAAATTATGAAAATTATAGAAATTGAATTGGGAAAAATAGATTGGATATTAGTAATCATCGTAATTAATATAATCTAGTAGGTACAACTTAAATTTTCATCTTAATGAATAGTAAAAATAGTAATATTTTATTACCAGAATTAAGGTTAAAATGGGTTTACCAAGGGATGAAAATAAGAGATAAGGGTAGGAATTACACATAAACTTTTCTAATTATTATTATTTAAATATTTTTAGACATTATCTTAACCTATATTTGAATAATTGGCCATTATTTCAGTTTCTCATGAATGTGACCTTATATTATTGAAATCTTTTAAGTAACTTCATGTGTGCCCCTACCCTCACTTATAAAAGGGTACCTATTAGTCTCACTTATTCACAGAATTTTATCCTTATAGATTGGAAAATCCCTACTCAAAAACCTTTATAGATTTATTATCTTCATACTTGAACCACTTTTCTTCTCTTAATACCAAACATTCAAGCCTTAAGGTGTAAACCAAAGAAGGTATCTCCAAGAAGAGGTTTAAATTTTAACCAAACTCTTTCTATTTTATTTCTTCTCACACATTATATAAAACTTTTTTATCCATAAAAACATTATTACTATAGTATAATAAATATTAATAAAGTTTTATTATGAGGATGAAACAACCATTTCTCACCCATTCTCTATCAAATAAAAAATGAAGGCATCATTCGTGCGTACGTGTGGACTACCACATTAATGTAGCGATATGATTCATTTTCCATCACCATATTTAATGGTTTGTTATTATTATGCATTTATTGTGTGTATATTATATTTATTATATAATAATTATTCTATAAATGTGAATTATTATCTACATTTCTTTTGTTCCATCCATCGAAAAGTGGAAGACAATATTCATGCGTACATACAGACTACCATCTCCACGAAGTGATGTAATTAATTTTTAATAAATAATTTATATGAAAGGTTATAAAAGTGAATATATTGATTAAATATTATAATTATAAAATTACTAATATTCTAAATATTATGAATCCATGATCAAATTTCAAGGATGATAACTTCTGAACTGAAGCCTTCATGAAAAACGAAACAATTAACACATAGAAACGAATATTTTAATAAATAATTATTAATAAGTGTTTGTTGAAATGTTATAAGTGGACCACATGTGGTAATATAGGTATTAATATGGTTTTATTATCTAATTATAAGAGATTTATATTTAATATATAGGATACTAGAGTGCTTACAAAGCATAACATGCTTGAGTTATGGGTTTTACGTTACAATCTCACTTTTAATTAGGATTGTTTATGATTAAATTTATGATGATGAAATTATATGATATATCTATTCAAAATATTATATATTTTATTATAATATGGTTATTTATGGAAATAATATGTTTTCCTTACATTATCCTCTCCCAAAGTACTCAAAAGTCCAAAAGAATGTTTTTAAGGAAAACAGATATTGTTTTCTCTTCAGTCAAGAAACATTTTCTTCCATGTTCATATTTTATTTAAATTGATTTTAAGAATGTTTTTAATATTCTACAATTATTGAATAAATAAATTTTTACCCATGTTTGTATTTCTATAAAAAAAATTAAAAAAAATCTTGTTATTTTCTGAATGAGGTACTTTTTACCAAAGGTGTGAACATAATCTTTGTTTTATCATATACCACGGGAATGAATTTTCCTACCATCATAAATACTCTTTTCTTTGAAGTTTACCTTATATTTTCCCATGTATATTTTCAAAGAAAATATTTTCCTTGGTATTTTTTAAATTTTTAGATTTTAAAAAATTGATTTCAAAATAAAAATTGTATTTTAATCTAGATATATTCCATTGATCTTTTAAATAAATTTTTATTCTATGATAAAAAAAATAAAATGTTAATTATTATTCACTGAGTATATGATCCCATGAATCCATCTTTACTATTTCTCTATATGGTTTATGATTATAATGGATAAATATTTATGAATTTTTTTTCTTTCCCATGGTTTAAGCTATGATGAAATGATAAATGTTTTCAAGATCTTGTGGCTTACATATGAATGGATAATGATTATGTGATGGGTTGATCCATTATAAACCTTTAATATATCTGTTAATTATTTTTTTTAATTTTCTCAAAGGTTATATATGAGGTTATCTCAAGCCAAAAATATGGTTCAGGGTGTTGATTTAGAAGTATTGCTTCTAACTTTTCCATTCCTTTAGTTTTGTAGATCACAAACACTTTAATAAAACTTTGACTTACCCTTAATCAGATCAGGAGTTAGACTTTTGTATTTTCTATTAGCACACACATCACAACACATCCAATTTTTCAAATTTATAAACCTATAAATTACTTTATAATAAGTGAGTAGGATAAAACCACAGAGAGAATGTGATTAGACACTATGAATATCCTCTTAGAGGAATGTTTAAGCAGATGAGATTTAATTGTGATTAACAACTAAAAAATATAAAAAATAAATAACTATTTAAAATGATTAATTAAATTAACTAAAACTATCTAGGTGAACCAAACTAAGTAATGTAAGACACTGGTGGAGATGGAAGTATCCGAGTTTTGATGTATGTTCAATTGTATGAAATTCTAAATATTTAATTCCAATATATGAATATTTATTTATTCAATTATAACTAATTCCAATTTTTAATCAAAATACTATCAGTTATCATTCTCTGATGTTAGACAGCATTCAAATTTTCACATGAATCATCTGTCATTTTGTTCTCTGGACTGATGAATAATTTGTACGTCATTGTATCACCAAATCACTTGGTGAAATACCACAACTCATTTATAAAAAAGTTGGAGTATATATCTACATCAAGTTCGCTCACATGGGATCACAGATTAAGTATCACACATTCATGTTTGAAGGAGAATACACACAAAATATAAATTTTTAAATTAATATATTTATTTATTTGGAATTTTTTCGTGTGTGATTTATGATTCTCTCACTCATGTGATCAACTTCTAGAAAAACAAATTCTATGATGAAACCCCACCCATGATTACTTATTAGATATCACATGAATGGGAACTAAATAATTTTTGCAGACTCTAAATAAATTTAAATTCAAAAATCAATATGATAAATTAAATAAACATCCAATTTAAAATATTTAACTAGAAATCAAATATGGAAATAAATTAAATCCATGAATTACCATCCCATTCATCACAACTCTGACACCAAAGAATTATCCCTCCATGATAATAAAACACCACATAAAATAATAAAAAATATCATTATAATGCATGGAGGTGAGTAGAAGTTGCGACTAGGGTTTCACCCCCTACAGATAAACATAATGTGTGGTCTCCCCCTCCTCATATAAAGACACCACTCCTACATGGATCATGAAGTTTAAAGATTTAAAAACCAAATTGAAAATTCAAATAATTATAATTATCTAATTATTAAATGTTAAATAAGAATAAAAATAATAATGATGATAATTATAATAAATGTAGAATTATAAAATATAATTATTAGATATAGATATATATAAATGTTTGTGTGTGTGCGCGCCTAAGATTAGAAATACTAGTATAATATGTAAAATATAATTATCAGTTAGATAAAATTACAACCTATCCTAATAATAATAATAATAATAATAATAAATTTTAATCTAATTTAATGATATAAAAATATAATTAATATTACTATAATTAATACTACTACTATTAGAAAATAATCTAATAATAATAACAAACTTATAAAATTAATATTGTTTTCATTAATATTACAAATATATAAATGAATAAAATAAAATAAAAAAAATAGGTAATTAATATAAATACTAATAAATATTAATAACTTAATAATAAAACTAATTTTAGATAAAATAATAATAATAATATATTGTTAAATATAATATATAAAATTAATATAAGTAACAAAAATACTAAATTAGTACTATAAGTATATAAATTAATTAAAAAATTATCAAAATATCTAAAATACTACAAAACTATAAAAACCACCTAAAAATACTAAAAGAAGTTAAAATATAATTAATACTAAATTAAAAAATTATAAAAATATTAGAAAAATCAATGCGTATCAAATTCCCCCACACTTAAGCTTTTTTACTCCTGGGGAAAAATCAGAAAGAGTACACAAGTGGACCCGTAGACAAATCAAAACATCATAATTATAAGTTCAAGTTTTTTCAATCCCCTTTACCCAAAAATATCATGCTTCATTTAAAATTCCGATTTTCAAAAATAGTTCTTCTATTTGCATTCTTTCCAAAACAAAATATACACTCATGAGTTATTTGACCTACCTCCCCATCACTCACATCACTCAAACAATTTGATCAAATATTTACTCAATTCTCATACACATGCATGCTTACCATGGGGTTTTTATGAATTTCACATTTGTACAAGTGGAATTCCAAATAATGAACTAATCCTGAGGGCTTCTCATTAGGTTCAAATGTATTTGAGGCTACAGGACAGTGGGTCATAAAAAAAATTTGATAGTTTTTTGCAAAAAGAAGGGTTGAATCTTGAAATAAATACATGATAAGTGCTAATATAAATGTATCCCTCAAACTCTCTCTCCCCTACACTCAAAACGTTGCTTGTACCCAAGAATATGATAATTGAATGTTTCACTATTTTTTTCTTTGCTTTTTCTTCTTCACTTTTCATTAAGACACAACTCACTCAAATAAGATGGGATGGAAAAAATGGTGAGTATCAACTCCAAAACCCCATGAAAAATATGTAAGAAAAAATCACAAATAAAGGTACACAAGTAACACGTACACTGTAGCATCTCATCTAAATTGGGTCATATATATAAACTCTCCAACTCCTATAGTAATGATTCATCACTTTTATAGGTATCCCCAAAATCAAGAGTTACCACATAATGACCACAAGTACTTTTTTTTTCTAACAAAAAAAATATTTGGTCCACTAGGTCGAATACCCTAAGAGGGGGGTGAATCAGGGTATGGAAGATTAAAAATTTCTCCTGTTCAGATCTTGTTTTTTTGTTAGAAAAAACTCAATTCTCTTTTCCTCTCATAGAATTATATGAATAGATATGAAATCATGCATAGGAAATAGTGATGTTTACTTGGTTCAACCTCACTGGGATACATCTAAGGAGCATACAATGACAATGTCCCAATATACCAAATTCACTAAGGATCACTACCAATAATGAGTACAATTTTTGGGCTAGATCTTCTACACCCATACTCACTACCTTTAAAAAGTTTAGGGTCTCCTCACTGTATTCCCATGGGTCACTCCCTATTCCTCTTTCTCTAGATCACTGTTGGTGGAAAGGGTCACCATCTTCCTCTTCCTTCGCTCACTGCTCTTGGAAAGGAATCCTACACACATTTTATCGACTTGTTGGTCAAACACAGTTTATGGACATGTGGGTCCCTTCACTTGCATGAATTCCTACATCCTCAACTATAGGTATATGCTCTGTTGAAGTTCCTTTTTCACCCAAAGATGAATTCCACCTTCCTAGATATTTCTAGATACTGGAAAAATACTTTCGAAAACTGATTGTAAGATTTTTCAAGATCCCTAGTGTGTTTCGTGAACCACCTGCCTTATTCACATACTGTGTACCAAGAAAGGTACGCAGACCACCCGATCCATGTACAGCGGCTTATTCCTACAAACCATTATCACCTCTGTGTATCGCCGACTTCGTTCCGCCTCTGCGAACTACCCTCTGTCCATGAACTGTTCTATGATCACGGATTGCCTTCGCTTCTGCGTACTGGAGCTCCCCCTATGTATATCACTTTTCAAAATCTCCCTCTCGCGTACCGAATATTCCTCCTCCATGTACTGAGTCAACTCCTTCTGTGTATAGGACTTCCTTTACGGGTTAAGAATCCCCACAAACACCTTTGGCAGAATTACTTCTGTACGAACCCCTTCAGCCTTCGTGAACTTCCTTTAACCTTTTCCAAAATCTCGAATCAAAAATATATTATCTAATGATATTAAATCTCGGCAATAATAAGCGGGATTAGTGATTCTTATATAGGAAAAAATATCCAAAAAATACGTTAATCCAAGATTTATCAAATCTCTGATTCAGCCTTCGCCACATAATGATCCTTTTGTCGCTGTGAACTGCAAGCCACCCACAAACCGTTTTTCATACACACTCTTCGTACCACCTTTTCTCCTACACGGTCGATCTCCTCCGCCAACTTCAACCCATCTGCATACCTCATCACCTTCCATGGGGAACCATTTTTTTATTTCAAGAACCGCACCAGCGTACTGTTCCTGCCGCTCCGCATACTATTCCCATAACATGGTACGCGACCCATGAATTATGGTATGTGGTTCTCATCCTTTTCCAGTTTTCTTCAATGTTCTTTCTACCATTCACTCCTATGAAGAAATTATTCCTTTTCCAACATCAAACTCCATATTTTGAGGCCCAAAATTTTGGCAACCATTGGGAAACTGCACTACCTTAAAAATCTATCTTTTTAAAACACCAACCATACTCATTTGCGGTCATATGGCTTTGTCAACAAATACAAACACACCCAAAACATACCGAGAGGACTCCTTGAGGTATTTTTTTCCAATAATCTCCCTCTTTGGGTTTGTTGACAACTCTTCTTATAACAACGTTGCACATTTTGATACCTCATTAATACTCCTTCTAATTTCAACCACCATTCGCTTAACGTGATAAAGATAGAGATCAAGGATTTACTCAACACATATGTTAAACTCACATGAGCCATGCTTGGAATGAGAAACAAGAGTATAAATTAAAGTTCATCAATGAACCACTTCATTTCTAATCACCAATTTTTCATACCATACTGATACTAATGAATTAATTTAATCACAAACCTCAGCTATCATGACATGTAATCTTTGATCGATCACTTATAGAATCGTCATATTTAATACTCCCCCTATATTATAGCTCCTCTAAATAGCTTTAGCTCAACTTCAACTCCGCCGATCTTACTGCTCCACTTAACAGCTTCTCCCCGTGTCTTTTACTCCCCCTAGAATAACCACACTTTCTCCCCCTTTATCAAAAAATCCGAAGGGCACTTCAAGGTTGTCTGCAACAGAGTAAAGAACACATATCAGCACATTAGGGAAAGACACATCATGCATTGGGGATAGGGGGACCCACATCCACACTTTTTCAAGAGTGTGGATTCGACTGGACTCCCAGAGCCAGTTGATGCCTTTCAAATACTTCTTTGGGTTAGGAATTCGTAAGGATATCTACAACCTGTTGTTCTATAGGCACATACTCCAACTTCACAAGCCCTTGCTCCACCTTCTCCTTGATAAAATTATATTTGATTTCAATGTACTTTGTCCTTGAGTGATGGACTGGATTTTTTCTATGATTTATAGAACTTAAATTATCACAATGGATTTCGATCATAGATTTCACTTTAATTCTCATATCTTCAAGCTACTGCTTCATCCATAATACTTGTGTGTCGTCTTGAGTAGACTCAATGTATTTAGCTTCTATTGTTCATAATGAAATTTAATCTTGTTTCTTGGTCATCCAAGAAATACACAATCCTACAAGATAAAAGGCACCTCCTAATGTAGATTTTCTGTCATCTTCTGATCTGGCCCAGTCTGCATCTATATATCCCAATAACTATGGTTGAGTTTCTCTATTATACATTAAATCAAAATCCACTATGGCCTTGATATACTAAAGAATTATTTTTACTAAAATCATATGGTTCTCCTTGGGATTTCTTTGATATATTTCTACTTTGCATGTGGAAAATACAATATGAGGCTTTATCGTTTTCAGATACAACAAACTTTCAATGATTTTCCTATATTTTGTGGTATTAATTGCTTTGCCTTCATCATCCCATGACAGTTTAAACTGAGTAGAAACCAAAGTCTTCATCTATTTGGAAGTATCCATTCCAAACCTTCAAAAAAACTCCTTTGAATATTTAGATTGAGAAATAAAAGTACCATTCCTTCCTTGAATTACTTATAATCTAAGGAAAAATGTCATCTCACCAATCATCGACATTTAAAACTCATTTTTCATCAATTAAGAAAACTGTCTACATTGTGCTTCATCTGATCCACCAAATATTATGCCATTGAAATAAATCAGCATCACCATCCTTTGACTATTTTCACTATTGAAATAAAAAATGTAATCAACTCCACCACACTGAAAACTGAGCTTCTTTATAAATTGAGCAAGCCTCGAATACCATGATCTTGGTGATTGCTTCAATCCACATAAAGCCTTCTTCATCCAACTAAAACTATTCTCATCCTATTGAATGAGAAAACCATATTTTTTGTCAATTTAGACTTCTTCTTCCAGAACTCCATTTAGAAATGCTGACTCAAAATCCATCTAGAAATCTTTAAAATTTCTTTTCTATGCTATGGCCAGGAATAATCTGATTATATCCAGCCTTGAAATAGGTGAAAATGTATTGTCAACATCAATACCATCTATTTGAGAGTACCCTTTTCACACCAAGCATGATTTGTTTTGAATGAAAACACCATCTTCATTCATTTTGTTGCAAAATACCCACTTTGTCCTGATAACATTCTTGTCTGCTGGTCTCGAAATAATTTCCCACGTCTGATTATTCTCAATTTGGTCAAGATATTCATTCATTACTTGAACCTGTTTCTTGTTAGTTCCACTAGGCTAGATACCCTGAGAGGGGGGTGAATCAAGGTATGACAGATTAAAATGACTGCCCCTTTTGATCTTGTTTTGCTGTTAGAGAAAACCCACTTCTCTCTTCTTCTTGATGCAAAGTATGAACAAACCTTAAAGCATGCACAGGACACAAAAAATTTTACTTGGCTCACCCTCACTGGGCTACGTCCAAGGAACATACAACGCTAGTGTGCCGATGTACCAATTCCACTATAAGTGCATAGTTGTTTACAAGTTCGAAGCGGACTCACTATCCCTCCTGGTTTACAACTACTCACAATTTGAGAACTTGCTGCTCTCTCAACTAAAGTGTGCTCACTGCTTCTTCAGAAGATCCAATCACAGTTTATAGACCTATAGGTCTCTTCATTACCACTAATGAATGCATCCTCCACTGTACTTATATGCTCTATTAAATTTCAAAGTTCATCCACTGATGAATACCCCTTTGCCTCTGAACACCAGGAAACTCACTTTGGAAACACCTTCACAAAGCACCTTACTTCGCGAGGCTCCCAATTTCGTGAAGCTCAAACTAGACTTCACGAAGCTCCTACCTTTTCGTGAATCAGTCTCGCGAAGCACTCTCGTAAAGCTAAAGTCTTCATAGAGATAATTCCCTCTCAAAGCTCAAACTAGCCAACATGGAGCTCGCAACTTTCGAGGAGCTAGATTAGCCGCCGCGAAGCTCTTCTTTCACGAAGCACTCTGCCTTCGCGAACCACCTTTACGAGCCGAGAGAAAAAATATTTTCTCTGAAATTTCTATCTACTTCTCCTGAGGTGGTCAAGGCCTATTTATAGGTGATTCCACTTACCCTAAAACCTTCTGCACGAATTCAACACCTCGTCATCTCAAATCGCGAAGCTCCAAAATTCCCACCGAAATTATCTCAAAATTGCGAAGCACCACAAAAAATTTCCAATCACAGAGCTCGTCGTAATCACGGAATGTTCCTTCATTTACTTCATGCCACCACCACGAAGCTCTCTCTAATTTCCCTTCAACATTATCGTTCATGAAGCTCGTTGTAATCGTGAAGCATCGCCATCAACATTCTTCTGGTCTTCGCGAAATCCAAACCATGAAGACTATCTTCGTGAAATTCATGCCTTTTCCATATTTAAATTAGATCTTCATGGAAATCCTATTTTTGTGATGCTCACCAAACTCCAAATTTTGGACCCCCAAAATTTGGCAAACACTGGAAATTGGTGCCACCTTGTATTTGTTCTTTTTGTACCACCTCCAGATCATCCATTCCTTTGTCATGGTTCTTTGTCAATATTGATTGTCAACAACATCTCTGGAACTTGAAAATTCATCATGGAAACCTACTTTTTCAACAAACACAATCAACCCAAAAATGATACAATGTTACCTTAAGGGATTTTTTCCCAAAAATCTCTCCCTTTGGGTTTGTTGACAACTCTTCTCAGACTGATTTTCTGCACGTTGATACCTCACTGAGTCTCCTTCCATCATCTACCACCATTCGCCTCTTGTGATTCAAATAGCAGCCAAAGATTCACTCACCAAATACTCTAATCCCACATGATCAATGATCATCATGAGAAACAAGAGTAAATGAAAAGATCATCAATGAATCACTTCATTTCTGCCACCAACTGTTGACAACCAACTAATACCAATTTCCAAACTGATACCAATTGTTGATACCAATCAGATACCAATTATCAATTTGATACCAATTTTTGATCACTGGAACCCTTCTCACACCATTCCAACATCACTCTTCTGTTTTTATCACGATCCTTAGCTATCGAGAAATCTAATCTTTGATCGATCACTTCTAGCATCATCAGATTTAATACTCCCCTATCTTATTGCTCCACCAGCTTCTCCCCATATCATTCATGATTTATCAAATCATCACACTATCTCCCCCTTGAACAATCATTGTTTTCTCCCCCTTTATCAAAGAACCCAAAGGCCACTCCTTTGCGGTGATAATAGGGAAAAACACATATTAGTACATTAGGGGAAAACACTTCATACGTAGGGGAGATAGGGGATGTTCCCACAACCACACTTTTTTAAGTGTGGGGAGTTGACTAAACTCTCAGAGCCAGTCGATGCCTCTCAAAAGATTCTTTGGGTAAGGCCTTATTCATAATGTCAGCAACCTATAGTTCTATAGGCATATACTCCAACTTCACGATTCCCTGCTCAACCTTCTCCTTGATAAAATGATACTTTATCTCAATATGCTTTGTCCTTTAGTGATGGACTAGATTTTTTCTGATATTTATATCACTTGAGTTATCGTACTAGATTCCGATCAGAGACATCACTTCAACTCCCATATCATCAAGTTGCTGCTTCATCCACAATAATTGTGTGCATGCTTGAGTCGCCACAATATACTCAGATTGTGTAGTGTTTAATGAGATGAAATCTTGCTTCTTACTTATCCAAGAAATATATAGTCCACCAAGATAGAATGCACCTCCTGACGTTGATTTCTTATCATCCGCTGAACCGGACCAATCTGCATCAGTATATCCCAATAACTCTATCTAAGATTTTTCATTATACATCAAGATGAATTCCACCATTCCCTTGATATACCGAAGTATTATTTTTACAGAAATCATGTGACTTTACTTAGGTTTTCTTTGATATCATGCTGCTTGGTAGGTGGAAAAAAAATATCAAGTATCGTCGCTGTCAGTTATAGTAAACTCCCAATAATCTCCTTGTATTATATGATATTAACTGTCTTTCCATTATCATCTTTTGATAATTTCATCTGGGTAGCAACCAGAGTCTTCATCTCCTCATAATTTTCTATTCCAAATATTTTCAAAACCTCCTTGGCATATTTGGATTGAGAAATGAATGTTCCATTCCTTCCTTGTGTCACCTGTAGACCAATAAAAAATATTAGCTCTCCAATCATTGACATTTCGAACTCACTTTTCATGAATTCGGAAAACTGTCTGCACTGAGCTTCATCTGATCTGCCAAATATTATGCCGTCAACATAAACCAAGACCATCATCCTTTGATTACTATTTTTGTTGAAATAGAGTTGTAATCAACTCCCCCACTCTGGAAACCCAGCTTCTTCAAGTACTAATCAAGCCTTGAGTACCATGCTCTTGGTGCTTGTTTCATCCTATACAATGCCTTATTCAGTCTAAAAACCTTGTTATCATCCTCATGAATGACAAAACCATATGGTTTCTCAATATAAACCTCTTCCACTAGAACCCCGTTCAAAAATAAAGATTTTACGTCCATCTGGAAAACTTTGAACTCCCGTTGCACTACAATGGATGGAAATAATCTGATTGTCTCTAGTATCGCAACAGGTGCAAATGTCTCATCAACATCTATTCCCCCTATTTGGGAGTATCCCTTGCACACTATTCATGCTTTGTTCCAAATTATAGTGCCATATTCATTCATCTTGTTGCGATAGACTCATTTAGTCTCGATGACATTCTTATCTGCTGGCCTCGAAATAATCTCCCACGTCTGATTCTTCTCAATCTGATCTAGCTCTTCATTCATGGCTTGAACCCAATTTTCATCTTTAGCTACATCAGCAAAGCATTTAGGCTCTACTTGAGATAAGAAAGATATATGTTGTAGTGACTTCATTCTTCTTGTCTGAACTAGAGCTAATTGATCTCCAATGATATTTTTCTAATCAATTTCAGCTCGACTCGTTGGCTTATGTGCAGATACAGATTTTTATTCTTTATGCTCATCATCAGTATCTTCTTCTAAATCAGCATCATCCACTTCTGCTCCTCCTACGTTACTTTTCTCCTCATCGCTTTCATCTGGAAATTTTTCACTGTGATGTTGAATACTCACTTCATTCTCTACAATAGTGACATCATTGCTCTCAACTAATTTTCCTAGCCTTTTGTTAAAGCAGTTGTATTCTTTTATTTTTCTTGAATAGCTAAGGAATATCCCCTCATCTCCACATGACTCAAATTTACTATGTTTCTCCTTATTGAGGATGAAGCACTTACTTCCAAATATTTTAAATTATTTCACTGTTGGCTTCTTTTCATACCACATCTTATACTGAGTCTTTCCTTCCTTCGGAAAAAACAAATCCCTGTTAGAAATGTAGACCGATGTCAAAATTGATTCCTTTAAAAATTTCTCTATGAGGTATTTTTCAATGAGAATCATTCTATCCATGTTGTTGATGATCTGATTTCTCCTTTCAACCACTCCATTCTATTGTGGAGTTCTCACTGAGGAAACTTGATGCCTTATCCCATGTTCCTCAAGATAGTCTTCCACCTGACTGTTTGTGAATTCAGTACCATTATCTGTACGAAACATCAGAATTTTCTATCCAAGCATCCTTTCGATCTCCCTCCGGAACTGTTTTGAGAAGATGAACACATTGGACTTATGGGCAATAATAAATACCCATACCATTATGCTATAATCATCAATGAAAAGAATATAGTACCTCTTTTCGTCAATTTCTCTTGGTGTGATAGGCCCACATACATCAGCATACACCAATTCGAGCACTTTTGTTGAATTCTTTTCCTTTTCTTTATATGTCTTTCTAATGATCCTACCTTGTTGGAATGCATCGCATGTGTGATTACGATCACATGATAGGTTAGGGAGGTCTCTTGCTGCATCACACTTTACCAGATCTTCCAGGGATGGTTGGCATAAATAACCAAGTCGTTTATGCCACAACTTGTTTTCTTCCTCTCTGAATAGAAAGCACATATCTTCTTCTCCACTTACCAGGTAGATATTTCCCTTTGTCCTTTTTCCTTGTAGAACCACTTCTCTGTCTCTTCCTTTGACTATACACACCTTCTTAGTAAACCTTATAAAATGTCCTGAGTCACATAGTTGACTGACGCTGGGAAAATTGTGACTGAGGCCTTATACTATTAAGACATCAGCACGTCTCATCTTTTTGACCCCAAACTTGGCCTTTCCTAAGCCAATTATCTTCAGGCCTTCATCGTTTCCAAACTTGACAACTCCTTCTTTTTCATATTTTACACCTGTAACAAGATCCTTATTACTTGTCATGTGAGATGTGTAACCATTGTCAAGGATCCACACACCAGAGCGATCTGATGCTTTAAGGGAAATTTCTTCCACCACTGCCTTATCATCTTGTTTCTTCTTGGTCTATATTTTTGCCTTCATACTTGACATGGATTGAGACTTCTGATCTTTCTCAGATTATGATGGACCAGCTTCATCTTGTAAAGCTGCAAATATATTTTGCGTTTTCAACTTACCTATTGGTTCATTGATCTGCTGCTTGTGAACATTTTGATTGTCCTTTGGCACATCCCTCTGTATGGTGGAAGTACAATACCTAGCCATGTGCCCAAATCCTCCACACCAAAAATAGTGTCTTTTAAATATGTTCTGGAGAGCCGTTATCTATTTGGATACCAACTTTGTTCTTGTGCCCTTCGATATCACTTGGCTATGGAACACACATACTGTGAATGTCCCATCTTTCCACAACAATAACAACTGATATGAGGTGCATTCCTTTGTGTAACTTCTGCACTGCGAGTTTCTCCTTGGGATCTATGAATATTTTGATTCTTCCTTGTGCCTGAATCAACCTTCAATCTAGAAGTGGGTGGTAGAGTTCTGGCTTCAATTTTCATAGCTTTTTGTCTTCAATCAATCCCCCCATCGGTCTTAGCATCTGAACATAGTTGATGCTTCTTTTCTACTGAACCACTATTATCCACTTTTGGCTTCTCGGTTTTTTGAGTGTTCTTCTTTCCTGATGACCTAGCAGGAGTCAATATTTTTTCTTGATCTTTAACCTTTTTCCGCAAACCAACAACTTCTCCTTCAAGTTCTTCAATACGCTTGATTTGATCTTTCCTTGTGTTATTCAAGCTATCGATATCCCTTTTTCTGTTCTTCAATTTTTATTTTATACTCACTAACAGATTTTGAGTCCTCTAGTGTAGATGACTTGAGTTTCTCAATTTATTCCATAAACTCAGACTTCTCTTCTTCATGCTGCTGCATATACACTTTGGTGTCACAAACAACTTTTTTGGATTTATTTGTTTTGTCTCTCCATTCATATATCTCCTCAAGATCAGCCTCTAACTCAGCTTGCATATCAACTCTTCCCTCAACTTCTTCTTCTTTTTCAGATTCAGTTTCATTCTTATTATAAGAACTACCGAAAACTTCCACCATAAAATTTTCTCCATGATCTCTGCAGTTCTCTATCTCTTAAACCTCATCAACCTCAGACTTGTCTGAACTATCATATTCTTTTGAAATAAGGTTCTTCTTCTTAAATAAATTTCTCTTGAACTATTTCTTGCCTTTCTCATAAGCTGGAGACTTCTTCTTGGTAATTTTAATTTCATCTACATCATTATCCTCTTAGAACTTTTTGGGGCACCTTGCCACAAGATTTACAACCTTTCCACATCAAAAACAAGCAAGTGTAATCTTACCTTTAAACTTTCCTTTTCCACTTTGAAGGTTTGAGGAGAAGAATGACATCACCTCATATGTCTCTTCTTCTTCCTGAGAGTCTTCAATGGAGAGCTTATTCATGCCCTTGAATGCCACCTCTTTGGATTTACCCTTTTCCACAGCATCGTTATCATCATTTCTCATTTCATATGCAACAAGGGTGTTCTGCAGGTTATCCAATATCAGCTCTTTCGGGTATTTATCTTCCAAAACCGAAACTTTCGGATTGAACTGAGGTGGAAGTTTCCTCAAGATTCGCTTCACAATATTTATGTATTCAATAAATTCTCCAATACCTCACATATCTTTCACAACAACATTTACCCTATCAAAGAATCCATCAACAGACTCATTCGGGTTCATTCTTAGATCTTCATACTTGTTCCATAATACTTGCATCTTTGCTTCTCTGACCTTTGTATATCCTTCATATATGTTCAACAACTTTTCCCACATAGCATGTGATGTTTTGAATGACATCACCTTGGTATATATAGAATTGTATAGGGTTCCTCCTAAAGCATGGATTCCCTTTGCATCAGTATCCAATTCTCTTCGCTCAGCTTCTGATAATGCACTGCTATAAATATCAGTTGTGATGCCATGAATTTCTCTTGTAAACACATCCATTCACAATGATTGGAAGTAGTGTTGCATCTGATTCTTTCATAGCTGAAAATTGTTCCCGTCGAAGATCAGAATCCCTTTATGATTAGTGACCTCCATTTGAGAGAGAAACACTGATATCAACCTTTCCATTTGATACCAATTTTTAGGTCCACTAGGCTAGATACCCTGAGAGGGGGGTGAATCAAGGTATAACAGATTAAAATGACTGCCCCTTTTGATCTTCTTTTGCTATTAGACAAAACCCTCTTCTATCCCCACCCTGATGCAGAGTATGAACAAACCTTAAAACATGCACAGGACACAGAAATTTTTACTTGGTTCACCCTCACTGGGCTACGTCCAAGGAGCACACACCGGTAGTGTTCCAATGTACCAATTCCACTATAAGCACACTGTTGTTAACAAGTTCGAAGCAGACTCATTGTCCCTCCTTGTTTACAACCAGTAGCAATTTGAGAACTCACTGATCTCTCAATTGAAGTGAGATCACTGCTTCTTCAGAAGATCCAATCACAGTTTATAGACCTCTAGGTATCTTCATTACCACTAATGAATGCATCCTCCACGGTACATAGATGCTCTATTGAAGTTCAAAGTTCATCCACTGATGAATACCCCTTTTCCCTTGAACACCTGGAAACTCACTTTGGAAACACCTTCGCAAAGCACCCTACTTCACAAGGCTCCCAATTTTGTGAAGCTCAAAGTAGCCTTCGCGAAGCTCCTGCCTTTTCTCAAAGAACTCTCATGAAGCACTCTCAAGAATCTCAAGTCATCGTAGAGCGACTTCTCTCACAAAGCTCAAACTATCCAATGTGGAGCTCGCAACTTTCACGGAGCTAGATTAGCCACCGCGAAGCTCTTCTCTCGCGAAGCACTCTGCCTTCGCGAACCACCTTCGTGAGCCGAGAGCAAAAATATTTTCTCTGAAATTTCTCTCAACTTCTCCCGAGGGGTTCGACGCCTATTTATAGGTGATTCCCCCGACCCTCAAACCTTCCGTGTGAATTCAATGTCACGTCATCTCAAATCGCGAAGCTCCAAAGTTCCCGTCAAAATTCTCTCAAAATCGTGAAGCACCACGGAAATTTTCCGATCGTAGAGCTCATCGTAATCACAGAGCGTTCCATCATTTTCTTCGTGCCACCACCGCAAATCTCCCTCTCATTTCCCTTCAACAATGTCGTTTGCGAAGCTCGTCATAATTGTGAAGCATCATCATCAACATTCTTCTGGTCTTCACGAAATCCTAACCATGAAACCTATATTAGTGAAATTCATGAATTTTCCATATTTAAATTAGATCTTCAAGGAAATCTTATTTTTTCAATGTTTACCAAACTCCAAATTTTGGGCCCCAAAAATTTGGAAAACACTGGAAAATGGAGCCACCCTGTATCTGTTCTTTTTGTACCGCCTCCAGATTGTCCATTCCTTTTTCATGGTTCTTTGTCAACATTGATTGTCAACAACATCTCTGGAACTTGAAAATTCTCTATGGAAACCTTCTTTTCCAAAAAAACACAATCAACCCAAAAATGTTGTAATGTTACCTTGAAGGATTTTTTCCCAACAATTCTCATCTCCAACTGCTTCATCAAAGAATTTAGGCTCAACTCATGATAAGTATTATTCTTGCTATAGAGACGTCATCCTTCTTGTTTGCACTGGTGCTATCTGATCACCAATTAAATTCTACCAATAAATTTTAGCTCTTCTCACTGGTCTTTGTGAAGACACTGATTTGTTCTCATCATCTGGGTCTTCTTCTGAATCAAACTCTAGATCTGGATCATATCCTGACCTGATCATCTCTTCATCACTGTCCTCCTGAGTCTGATCATGTATCTTCTAAAGATTTTGTTCATTCTCCACTATATTCACATCATGAATTTCAACTATATTTCCTAGCCACTTGTTAAGACAGTGTTGATCTTCTATTGAAACTTCTTGGTATCCTAAAAACATTCAGTTGAGTTCTTCCCAATGTCAGACATGACAATAATTCATCCTTTTTATACCATTGATTTCTTGCATCTGATTAGGAGGTAGAATTATCCCCCTGTGATATGCAACTCTTCTAGTTTTTAGGCCCACTATTTGGACCCAAAGGCATTCTTCTTATCCTACATCATTTCTTCATCATGTGACCCTTAGAAATGATCCATCAAAAAAACCTCTAAGCCTACTGGGTTTTAAATTATTTTAGAAAATAAGAGATAGAATTAATAACACCATCACAATCCATTTCAATAAATCCGTTCATTTTATCTTTAATTTTGATAACTTATTTGAATCAATTGACATTCTAGATCACATCATATCACTACTTTGCATCTTTTGATTCCAATTCCCATTAGATGGTATCTCCCCAAAAACCTGAAACACTTCAACATTAGTTAGTACTAGTTAAACACTTAGGTAGAGGGTATATTCTGTAATCCTCAAGAATAGGATTGTAGTTGATCCTGATGGGTCAACCCATTGATTCTATCTTTCAAAGCATTGCACTCTTTTCTTGCCTGCTCCAACTGCCTAGCCAAATTCAACTGTTGTGGCCATATGAATAAGAATTATTTACCATCATGATAAGTATTACTCTAATATATAAGTACTTTAGGCTTTGACTTTTTCACAATTTGGGGTTTAAACCCACCTATATAAATTTACTTCTTTGATGCTCCACCAATATGTAATTTATCACGACTCTTTCTTTGAGAAGGAATCTTTATACTGGTCATATTCTCTTGCTTCTTCCTCCATTGGATTTTTCTTTCTCTTTTATTCACTTCTCAGTATGTGGCATGAAATGTGAATTTTTCATGATATTCTTTATTAATTTTTCTTTTATAAATTGTCTGAGACATTCAACCCTTTATGGTTGGGTTTGAGTCTTACACTGATTTCAAATTCTTCTTACTCACAACTAGATTTGATCGTTCCTTTTACTTCCAAGGTTGTTATGAGGCCATATACTTATTTTCATCTCACCATTTTGTCTTCCAGTATAGGCTTTTTCATTATACACTACATGTGTTGGGGATCTATTCCTGGATTCCTTTTCATTCCCTACTTTCTTCTTTCTACAATGTCTTTCCAAATTCCCATGATCATAACATATAAGACATCTTCCATCAAATGCATACCTAATTTCATCATTTCTAAACCAATATGTCGATGCATCTTGAGTTATTCTTCAAATATTGAGCTCTAGAGATTCCTGACACATGCTCATAGTGTATGCCATTCTTCCACGGTAATAGAATCTGATGAATGATTTCTTCTGAGAGGTATTCCTTTGAGACTTTTCATGATTCCTCTTCTTATTCTCAGATTTAGTAAAATTTATATCTTCATAGTATTAAATGTATTCCTGAGCCTCTAAAAAAATCTTGATTTATGACCATGAATCCTACATAAATAGAACATGTTATCATTACTTCCTGTAACAACCTTTTTAGGTCTATCTTCAATACCTACAATGTTTTTCTTATCTCTAGAACTCTTCACTACTCTCTTTATATCATTCATAGAAGGGGACCATCATATAAAATTCTAGACTTTCCCATACTATTTGGTCTATGAGATGATAAAATATGTTCTTGCTTCTCCTCAGAAATAGCATACTTTCTTTTCATTTTATCATCACCTGTCGAAGGACAATTGAATAGTAAGTGCAGTGCGTCCTTTAACTTAGGCTTTCCTTTGTCATTGGATTTATCTATTTCTTTCTTGACTGATTCTATCTCTTACTCTAGTTATTTAATCTTCTTATCTCTTGATTCAGGTTGATCTTTGAGTTCTCTTCTGAGATTATTCCTTCTAGTCATCTCATCTTCTAGTTCTCATGTGAGCTTATCTACCATATTACTTTTCTCTTTTATTTTCAATTTTTATTTATCAACATAATCAGTTAAAGGTGAATTCTCTTATTTTAGCCCTTGATTCTTCTGAACTATTTCATATAACTATGTAGAAAGATCATAATTTCTGGCTTTCAGATTCTGAATTTCATCTGAGTTCAGATTCTTTACCTTAACATCATCTTTGAGATTGTCTCTCTTTATAGAAAACTTTTGTTGTTATTCAAATTGAGAATTATTATTCTCCCTTAGATTAGTGACCACATAAATAATCCTTTGATTTAATACTCTTAGCTTGTTAACCTTAATTTCCATTGCTTGGATCTGGATATCTTTAGATTTAATCTCTTCATCCAACTTCTGATCTAATTCCTTTATTTCATGGTCAACTTCCACTTTTCGCCTTATGGGGGTTTCTTCATCATCAGTAATTCCAACATCACTTGGAATATCATGTTCTCCACTCATTCCTTCTACGTCATTTAATGAGTAAGTATTTTCACTATATGATTTATCCAAATAACTATTTTGTTCACTACTTTATTCTTTTAACTGAATCACACTCTTTCCGTTGACACTTCCACACTGGGGAATTTCACAAGACTTATGCTTCTTCTTTGAAGTTATTCCCTTTGCCATGGAACACCAAGATAAGAGGTAAATTAATATTTAACTTGAAAAAATCTAATGAACCAAGTTAGAGAAAAAAAATTAATAAAAGAAACCTTCCCTCTGATACCAATTGTTAGGTCCACTAGGTCAAATACCCTGAGAGGGGTGAATCAGAGTATGGAAGATTAAAACATTATCCTATTCTTATCTTGTTTCATTATTATAAAAAACTCAATTCTATCTTCCTCCCATAGAAATATATGAACATATGAAATCATGCATAGGACATAGTGATTTTTATTTGGTTCACCCTAACTGGGATACGTCCAAGGAGCCTACAACGACAATGTGCCAATGTACCAAATTCAATAAGGATCACTGCCAATAATGAGTAAAATGTTTGGGATAGATCTTCTATACTCATGTTCACTTCCTTTAAAAAGTTTAGGGTCTTCTCACTACATTCCAAAGAGTCACTCCCTATTCCTCTTCCTCTGGCTCACTTCCAGTGGAAAGGGTCATCATCTTCCTCTTCCTTCGCTCACTAATCTTGTAAAAAAATCCACACATAGTTTATCAACTTTTAGGTCAAACACAGTTTATAGACCTATAGGTCCCTTCACTTGTATAAATTCTTGCATCCTCAACTATAGGTAGATGCTCTGTTGAAGTTCCTTTTTCACCCGCAGATGAATTCCACCTTACTGGATATTGTTAGATACCAGAAAATTACTTTCGCAAACTGATTGTAATATTTTCAAGCTCCCTAGTGTGTTTCATGAACCACCTACCTCATCCACGTACTATGTACCGGGAAAGGTATGCATAACACACGCTTTGCATACATATTCTTATTTCACAAACCATTATCACCTCCACGTACCGCTGCCTTCGTTCCGCCTATGAAAATTGCCCTCTATCCGCGAACTATTCTATTTTCATAGACTACCTTCACTTCCGCGTACCGAAACTCCCCCTCTGTGTACTAATCATGGATATCTCCCTCCTTCATATCGAAGATTCCTCCTCCGTGTACCGAGTCAACTCCTTCCGTGTACTAGAATTCCTTTGTGGGTTAATAATCCCCGCAAACACCTTTGGAAGAATTACTTCTACGCAAACCACTTCAGCCTTCACGAACCTCCCTTCGCAAACTTCCTTCAGCCTTCTTCAAAATCTTGGATCAAAAATATGTTATCTAATGATATTAGATATCTACAATAATCGATGGGATTAGTGACTCTTATATAGGCAAATATATTCAAAAAATATGCTAATCCAAGATTTATCAAATCTCTGATTCAGCCTTCGCTGCATAACAATCCTTCTGCCACCGCGAACCGCAAGCCACTCGCAAACCGTTTTTCATACGCACTCTACATACTTCTTTTTCTCCTACGTGTTCAATATCATCCGCCGACTTCAACCCATACACTTATAGCATCACCTTCCACCGTGAACTATTTTTGGTTTCATAAACTGCTTCAGCGTACCTATAGTGACCCTATCCTTTTACACATAACATTACATGATTTTAAGAATAAATATACATTAGAGTACAAGACAAAGATCATGAAGTCTAGTGTCTTTGAAAACTAAGTAGATAAAACATGGGGCTAAAAAAACTTTTTTATTTAATATCTATAATGATCTCTTAACTTCAATTGTGCTCATACATCTTCATAGGATGTCCTGGGAAAACATATGAAAAAGGGATGAGCTAAAAATACCAGTAAGGGAATGAACATAAGAATAAAGCTTAAGCATGTGAGTTAGGAGGCATGACATAATGATACCAAAGTATGGAACATATGGAATCATAACATATAAACATGGGATCATATAAACATAGAATCATATGATTGTGGAAGAAACATAAAACATGTCTTTAGTACAAGTCAAGGCTAAATGCCAATCTTGTTTCCCATAGTATTACGGGTCAAGGTTAACCACCAATCCCATTTCACATCGCATATCATGAGACTTAAATTTTCCCAATGCATTGGAGCACTATCTGGGCACACCCATATCAACATTTTCATGAATATTCTTACCACATTAATAATCATACATAATCAAAAATACATAAACAGAAGGGTGCTCAAGGAAAGAATTGGGTACCACAATCATAACATAAAGTATAACCAGTAGGCGTATCATGAAAGTGTCCATGAAAGAAAGGGATTAGAATATACATGGACATTCATAAGGTAAAATAGGCATATAACATGGTAATTTATGTCAAACAGAAGTGAAAAAATATAAGAAATGTTTTCTAGAAACATTATCATTAAAACATTTTTGTGTAATTTTAAGGAAAATACTATAGATCTTTTAAAATAGAAAAGAGAAAAATATTTTATATAAATCCATAATTGAACCAATAATGTTTTCATAATAAAAGGACTGATTTTATAAAGACAATGGTGGCTTAAAATATAGGATAGAGTGCATTTGAAATTGGGTAAGAATTCGGGACGTTCACTTAAAATTGGTTTGCTTATTGGGATGAATTAAGGAGGGAATCACTTAAAAACATGTATATCCCTGAAAGAGAATGATGTATAGATCTTAAAAAATGTTTTTGGAGCATATAAACATAATCTATAAGTTGTTTATAAAAATAAAAGACAACTTATTTTGGGTAGAAAGAAAGATAGAGCTACCCAAAGGAATAAAGGTGGTTCGGGTAGAATCCCTTACCTTAAGTCTGATGGTGTTCTCCACTTGATATTAATGACCTGGATAACAAAATTAAGTTAATTAATTAATAATTTTAGACCCTATTCTATATTAAAACGATTTAGTGAAACTTTTTTGAGTTCATTCATAACCTTTTGATTGGTTACAAGGTTCAATTTCATCATTCGGGTCTTTTGTTTCCTTGGTTCTAATGATCGGTTCACTTATATTCATGTTCGAAAAATCTTGTAAAATGGGGATGATTGTACAGAATTGGAGTTATATGTTATTAGTGAAAAAATCGGAGGTTACGTGATTTTAAATTTCATTTGGTTACTTGGCATGAAGAATAATCATTATATAAATTATTTAATGATAACTATTTGGGTTAATTGGTGGTTTTTGACCACTAGGAACATGTTTTGTTTCATAAATAAACACCTTGTGAAAAAAATGATTCTAGAACATTAGATGAGACATAATACGTATATTATGGAATATTTCAACCATGAAAATGATTTCATGACTATAATTGAAGACAATAACATAAATTGAAAACCTATCATCCATGAATGTGGTAAATTAGCACATCTCGAATGGTATTTTAATTTTAGTATATATAAAAAATAAAGGATATATGATGAATAATTATTCCTTTATTATGAAAAAAATATTGTAAATGTAAGGTACTGGATTCATCACAACATTTGGATAATAGGAGATGAAAAAATAAAAAGAAAATATATGAACATGAAAATGAACGAAAAGTTTAGAGATCCCTTATAAAAATTCAGCATCCTAACGACATCACTTAAAATTTCATAAAATGAATTGATGAGAGAGAATAGGGTATCTCATTATTTGGAAAAAAAATTACAGTAAGAGTGACACAAAATATCAAACCCCAATATATGAGAATGGAAATTTAAAGAGATAACATAAAAGAAGTATTGATAAAAAGAGTAGTGTGAAAGGTTTCATTACCTTGTGGAGTACCTCTTAAAACATAAAGGTTGGGACCTTGGGGGATTGAGGACACCTTGGGAGGGATAATGGGGAGGTAAAAAATTATAAATAAAATATTTTTGACATACAAAAATACCAATTCTTATACTATGATCATTTTTTCACTTTTAAGATGTATAAATTGTATTTGTACATTCATGGGTGAAGTTTCTATTTTTTTGCCAATTTTCTATTCATTACTATTCCTAAAGGTATTCTACTATTCATAGTAGTATGTTACTATTAATCAAAAATTATTTTTGTCTTATTAGACTCCAAATCACTTACTGATAATAATTGTAGATGACTGTTTTTCAAAATTAAAAACACACAAGTGACAAACTTATGTTTAAAGGTCACATAGTACTTAGTAGTTCATTGTGTTGTGACTCCATGATATTATATGACATAATAATAATAAGGTATTCCATTGAAAACTTCGGGTCATCAAATTCTTCCCCCTTGAATAAATTTTTCCATCGAAATTTTAGTTAACATTCTAGGACAAAAATAGGTGCGGGTACTTTTACTTCATTACATCCTCCAATTCCCATGTTGCCTCTTCGTACTTATGGTTCCGCCGTAGTACCTTGACCAGGAGAATAGTAATGTTATGTAGAACTTTATCTCTACAATTCAAGATCTTAACTGGCTTCTCCTTATAAAAAAGATCATCATCCAATTGTACCACCACTAGGGAGAGTACATGTGAAGTGTCTGGTATGTACTTCCTTAAGAGGGATACATGAAAGACATTGTGTACGTTGGACATGGTAGGTGGAAGTGCTAGTCGATATGCCACAGCTCCAACTCGATCAAGGATATCGAAGGGGTCGATGTACCTAGGACTTAGTTTCCTTTTTTTACAAAC
Source organism: Viscum album (assembly GCA_963277665.1). Lineage (NCBI taxonomy): Eukaryota > Viridiplantae > Streptophyta > Magnoliopsida > Santalales > Viscaceae > Viscum > Viscum album. The sequence continues at coordinate 1,237,082,723 of OY728119.1, forward strand.
CTCATTACCTTCTTCCATGGAGATATGCATAGAACTACCATGTCTCCCACTTTGAACTCAAGGTCTTGTCAATGATTGTCTGCATAACTCTTTTGTCGACTTTGGGCTGCCTTGATGTGATTTTGAATGGTTTTCACCTTCTCCACCATTTCTCCAACCATTTTAGGTCCTAGCAGCTTACGCTCACCAACTTCATCCCAAGACATCGGTGTTCATATAACTTCTCCCTTCCCAAAGTCTTTAATATAGTATTCAAATGATCCTCATGTTACTCCTTACTCTTGGAGTATATCATAATATCAACAATAAACACTACCACAAAATTATTGAGGTAATCTATAAATACTCTATTCATTAAATCCATGAAAATTTCTGGACCATTAGGGAGTCTGAAGGGCATCACTATGAACTCATAGTGTCCATACCTCATTCGAAAGGCAGTCTTGGGAATATATCTTTATTCCTCACCTTGAATTGGTGATATCCCGACCGAAGTTCCACCTTAGAGAAATAACAGGCCCCACGAAGCTGATAAAACAAGTCAGCTGTCTATGGAAGGGGATACTTGTTCTTTATTGTAATTTTATTGAGCTTATGATAATCAATGCAGAGGCACATTGATCCATCCTTCTTCTTGACGAAGAGAACTGGTGCACCCCATGGTGAAGCACTTGGGCGTAAAAAAATCTTCTCTAGATTCTCTTGTAACTGCTTCTTCATCTCTTCCAGCTCTATGGTGTCCATTCTGTAAGGTTTCTTTGATATAGGAAGAGATCCGTGGATAAGTTCAATTGAGAACTCAACCTATCAGTCAAGAGGAATACTAGGAAACTATTCAGGGAATACATTAGTGTAATCCCTTACGATGGGCATGTCTTCAAGCATGATTCTCTCCTTTGTCTCAATCATTTGAGCTAGATATTCTTTCTCATAAGGTAGAAATATCTACACTTGAGATGATGATTCTAAAGTAGATTCATCTTCCTCCTTAAACTTGTAAATAATCAGAGGATGCTTTGGGATGTGAAGAGTGATCTCCCTTTCCCGACAGTTGATGTTGGCCTTATATAAAGATAGTCAATCCATGACCAAGATTGTGTCGAACTCCACTAAATAAAGTATGAAAAGATTTTCTGGGAGGCTTAGTCTACAAATGTTAACCAGGGAGGATTTATAAACCATGGATGCAATAATTACCCCACTCACTATTCTCACAGGTAACTTTTCCTCAAAATTTTGAGGTGGTGGTTGAATAGTTCTACTAAACTTGAAAGATATAAAAGAATGTGTAGAACCAGAATCAAATAGTATGTTCGCTATTCTTGAATGAATAACTAGCATACATGCCACCACATTGTTTCCTGGATCCACCTCATTAGTAGTGATATCATAATCCCTTCCTTGTTGCCTTGGAGTTTGTTGTTGATTTCCACCGAAAACCCTTTGCTTAGGAAAATTGTTTGCATAATGCCCGTGCTCCTTGAAGTTGTAACACTACATCACTAGCTGAGTATTAATCTGAACCTTCCTTTATTCTTCTATGTTAATGGGATTTTTCATATCCCTTCAGCATTTTTTTCCAGATGACCAAACTTTCCAAATTTGAAGCAATTCTTAGTTCCCTTTAAATAGTTCCCAGGATTTTTCTTCCCATAACTTTTACAAGTGTGATATTTGGTCTTCTTTCCATAATGGTATTTGTTTGTTGAACCACCCATGTTGTTCTCCATTTTTCGCTTCTTTTCACTCAGCCCACAAGACCACTGAGAGTCTCCAATCTACATTTCAAGCTTGAGGGAATAATGGACAATCTCATCATAACTTCTGAAGTTTCAGATCGCCAACACCTTCCCTATACTCGGCTTTATCCTACTAAAGAAGAGATCCACCTTGCTTTCAGTGTTCATGACAAAGCCAAAGGCGTACCTTGAAAGCCTTGTAAAGTTTGCTTCATATTCCCCAATAGACTCATCTTCCTTCTTCTTGAGTCTGAGGAACTAAATTTCCATCTTGAGATGGAGGGTTTGAGGAAAATATTTATTTAAAAACATTCTCTTCAATTCCTCCCAATCCATGGAATCAATTTCCTCTTGGGACTTTTTATTATTGATCAGTTTTCACCACTGATCAACTTCCCTATCAAAAAGATAGACCACTAGTACAACTTTCTCTTATTCCGAGAACTGGAGGATAGAGAATATCTTTTCAATGGATTTAATCCACTATTTTGTGGGGAGGGGATCAGAAGATCTACTAAACATGGGAGGCCTTATCCGCATGAAGGATTCTATGGAAACTTTCTCTCTTCTTGGAGGAGGGTGTTCCACATGATTCAAGTTTATTTTCATAACTTGAGCTAGTTGATCAAGTACTGTCATGATTTTTTTAGCATCCATTCCCTTCATATCAGGAAAATAATTTAGACATTCTTCACATTCCCTTTCACATTGTTTATTGGAATGTGTTCTTCTATTTCCCGCCATTAACTAAGAAAAATAACATACAATTAGAGGGATTGAATACATAGTTATTAAACATAAAAAAGGAAACTTTTGAACTTAAAAGGATAATCTTTTAAAGGAGAAGTATATACTAACTTGTGATTCCCTATGTTTTAATCTAATTTATCCTTGATCTATTTCTTATATTATATTCTTATGGGTTTTTTTTCTTAATAATGGTTTCTACCAAGTTCATGAATTACCAAGGAATATCCCCAGGGATTTTCAATACCAAGAGTGTAGTAAGGCCCATTGTTGTGTACCAGGATACCCCGGGTCAAGCCCAAAACTCCTTGTCAGAGTTTTCACTCCTAGGTACATCTATTCCAGAGCCACCACTACCTGTTTGTATCTAGACAGGGACATATTTTCTTGATAAACCACTTACTCCATACTTACCAAAATTTAGGGATGTTTTCTTATACATTGTATCATCCTTAAGGTTCCTACTAAAGTGCTTTATTCATAATCTCTAAAAAAAACTAGACCATCCTATGATACCAACTATAGTGACCCTATCCTTTTACACATAACATTACATGATTTTAAGCATAAATATACATCATATTACAAGCCAAGGATCGTTAAGTCTAGTGTCTTTGAAAACTACGTACATAAAACATAAAACATGGGGCTAAAAAACTTCTTTATTTAATCTCAATAATGATCTCTTAACTTCCATTGTTCTCATACATCTACATAGGATATCTTGGGGAAACATATGAACAAAGGGATGATAAAAAATCCCAGTATGGGAGTGAACATAAGAATAAAGCATAAGCACGTGAGTTAGGAGGAATGACATAATGATACAAAAGTATGGAACATATGGAATCATAACATATAAACATGGGATCATATAAACATGGAATCATATAAATGTGGAAAAAACATAAAACATGTCTTTAGTACGAGTCAAGGCTAACCGCTAATCTTGTTTCCCATAGTCTTACGGGTCAAGGCTAACCGCCAATCCCGTTTCACATCGCATCTCATGAGACTTAACTTTACCCAATGCATTGGAGTGATATTTGGGTTCACCCATCTCAAAATTTTCATGAATATGATTTCCACATTAATTATCATACATAATCACTATACATAAACAAAAGGGTACCCATGGAAAGAATTGGGTACCACAATCATGACATAAAGCATAACCAGTGGGTGTATCATGAAAGTGTCCATGAAAGAAAGGTATTAGAATATAAATGGACTTTAATAAATTAAAATAGGCATATAACATGGTAAGTGATGTCAAAAAGAAGTAAAAAAATATAATAAATGTTTTTGAGAAACATTATCATTAAAACATTTGTGTGCGGTTTTAAGGAAAATACGATAGTGCTTTTAAAATAGAAAAGATTACAATATTTTATATAAAATAATAATTGAACTGAGAAGGTTTTCATAATAAAATGACTAATTTTATAAAGACAATGGTTTATTAAAACAGAGTATAGAGTGAACTTGAAATCGGTTAAGAATTTAGGATGTTTCCTTAAAATAGGTTTGCTTATCGGGATGAATTAACAAGGGAATCACTTAAAAACATGTATACACCCAAAAGAGAATGGGGGATAGATCATGAAACATGTGTTTGTAGAATATAAATAGATTCTGGAATTTTTTCATAAAAATAAAATACAACTTATTTTGGGTAGAAAGAAAGATAGAGCAACCCAAAGGAATAAAGGTGGTTCGGGTAAAATCTCTTACCTTAAGTCCGATGGTGTTCTCCACTTGATATTAATTACCGAAATAAGCAAATTAAGATCATAAATTAATAATTATATAACCTCTTATTTATGAAAATGATTTAGTTAAACCAGTTTGAGTTCATTCATAACCATTTGATTGGTTACGAGGTTCAATTTCATTGTTTGGGTCTGTTGTTTCCTGGGTTCTAATGATCGGTTCACTTATATTCATGTTCAAAGAATCTTTTAAAATGGAGATGATTGTCTAGAATTGGATTTATATGTTATTATTAAAAAACTAGGAGGTTACATGATTGTAAATTTTATTTGGTTACTTGGCATGAAGATGAATCATTATATAAATTATTTAATGATAACAGTTTGGGTTAATTTGTGGTTTTTGACCACCAGGAACATGTTTTGTTTTATAAATCAAAACCTTGTGAACAAAAGGATGAAATAACCATATATGAGAATTAATACATATATTATGGTCAGGTTCAACCATGAAAATGGTTTCATGACCAAAATTGAATACAATAACAGAAATTGAAAACCCATCATCCATGAATGTGGTAAATTAGCACATCTCAGATGGTATTTTAATTTTAGTATATAAAAAAGAAAGGATATATGATGAAGAATTATTCCTTTATTATAAAAAAATACATTACATGTAAGGTACTAGATTCATCACAAAATTTGGATAAAAGGAGATGAGGAAAGAAAAATAAAAAGAGATAAACTTGAAAATGAAAGAAAAGTTTAAAGATCCCTTATGAAAATTCGGCATCCCAACAGCGTCACTTAAAATTTCATAAAATGATTTGATGATAGAAAAGAGGGTATCACATAATATGTAAAAAAATTATATTAAGTGTGATACAAAATATCAAACCCCAACATATGAGAATGGAAATTTAAAGAGATAACATAAAAGAGGTGTTGACAAAAAGGGGAGGTTGAAAGGTTCCCTTACCTTGTGGAGTAGCTCCTAAAACATGAAGGTTGGGAACTTGGGGGCTTGAGGAAATATTGGGAGGGATAATAGGGAGGTAAAAGCACTAGATATTCAAGGAGGAGGTATTTGGAATGAAATAAAATGAATGGATGAGTGGGTATTTATAGTAAAAGAGAGATAATTTTTTATTAATTTAAAAAGACAACTCATTAGTGGTTTTTGTGAAACCATGGGCTTGCCCATGGTATTAGCCACTTGGGACACCTAATATATTATTATACTGTACAGAAGTCGACCAGAAATTTTTATTAATTATTACATCATTATGATTTCATCAAATATACGAAAAACTCAAAACTGTATATTTATTATTCACGATAAATTCATGTATTTTAGAAAAATCCTAAAAATTCACCCAAACCATTTTTCAACATATAGAATTCAAAAATGAACTCCATTTTTTTATAATAATTTTCTAAATATTTTTAATTTAATTTTTAAATAAAATCATAATTTATTCAACAAAATCAACATTAAAACTATAACTCGTTTTATAACACATTGAAAAATTAATCAAGGTCCCATAAAATTATATTATAACCATAAAAAAATAAAGTAAAAATTTATGATTAAATTTTATGAAAATAAATTTCCATTTTAAATTATTAAATTAAAAATTAAATTGTAAATAAAATATTTTTGACATACAAAAATACCAATTCTTATAATCTCTCCAATGGCCCAAAGGCCTTAGATTTTTTTATTATATGATAAGATAAACCCCCTTTTAAGGGAGGAAGGGGGGAAACCCGAACTGACTTCATGGACTAAAAACATACCATGACCTGAAGATCAAGAAAATAAAACTCAAGCTGACACCTTGGATCTACCTCTCCCCAGCATAAAAAACATATAAATATCTCCATCGTTGCAAGACTGTACAGCCAACAAATGTCTTGTGTCAAAGCATAGGCCTGATCCGATGGCTGATTCCATACCCTCTCAAACATCCACCTCCATGCAGCCTGAATAGGTGAACCACCTACTCTGAATCCTCCTCTGAAGCATGTTCCTTGAGGTTGAGTCCGTATGAATCTTCATAATCTCAGTCTTGAAAACCAACCTCGCATAATTCATCAAGCATCCATCAGCACAGAGCCCAAGCACCAGAACGAATTCAGAAGTAGCCCACCATATCCATGAAAGACCTCCATCCACATCTGTAGCAACTGAAAAGGACGACAATCCAAAGAGCATGAAGTCGGGTCTTCATCATCCGGGACTGGAAGAACCAACATCACCTCGAGGGAAGGTCTCTGTTGATGGGATCTGTACAGATCTGAGCTAGCAACCCCTCTCTGGGCTTGGAGTCGGACAAATAAAGACCACTGAAGTACCCTCAACATATTCCTAAATGGGACAACCATTGAAATCTAGAGGGCCAAAAAGGAATGAGGGAACACTGAAGAAGACATCGTTTCAAGGACTCTGGCCACACACTACATCAAGCCGGAGCACAGAACCTGTCGCCGCCCTCCAGAACGAACGCAGGAACCACAACAATCCACCCAAAATATGCTTCCATGACACAGATCACTGGGGTAGCAACCCAAAACCATACCAGATCTGGAACCACCACTCAGGGACGATGACTGTGGAAAAATACAGAAATCCTCCCCAACTGACGCTAGCAGAACCTTCATCGTCGCAGAGCGCCGAAGCTGAGCTGACCCGAGACAAAACCAGAGCAAAGCCGCCTAGATGCGTCGATACAAGAATCCAACTGCAAAACCACCACTGAGAGACACTGACATCCAAAGCTGACCACCGGAAGTTGAAGCCACTTCCAAGCCGAGGCCGACGTGAAGAACATCGACACCCGAAGCCAACCACAGAAATCTGAAGCCACTGCAGGGAGAAATCAACACCCAAAGTCGGCCGCAACTGAGACGGAGAGGGGAAGAAGGCCACCACATGCCGGATCTCACTAAGAAGCACATTGAGGAGATGGATCGTAGCCAAACCTGCACCGAAACAAAGGAGGCAGCGACGGGAAACCATATCGCAAGAAGCGCCCCTTACGGGCTCATTTCAAGGAACTTAATTCCATTCTAACTTGATGAACTAATCCAATTCTTATACTATGATCGTTTATTCACATTTAAGATGTATAAATTGTATTTGTACATTCATGGGTGAAGTTTCTATTTTTTTTGGAAGATTTTATATTCATTATTATCCATTAATATTTATAAAGGTATGCTACTATTCATAAGAGTATGTTACTATTCATCAAAAATTATTTTTGTCTTATCAAACTCCAAATCACTTACTAATCATAATTTTAGATGACCATTTTTCAAAATTAAAAACACACAAGTGACAAACTTGTGTTTAAATGTCACATAGTACTTAGTAGTTCATTATGTTGTGACTCCATGTTATTATATGACATAATTATAAGAAGGGATTCCATTTAAAACTTTAGGTCATTACATTCTTCCCCCTTTAATAAATTTTACCCACAAAATTTTAGTTTATATTCTAGGCTAAAAACAGGTGTGGGTACTTTTCCTTCATTACACCCTCCAGTTCCCATGTTGCCTCTTCGTACTTATGGTTCTGCCATAGTAACTTAACCAAGTGAGTAGTCTTGTTACGTAGAACTTTATCTCTATGAACCAATATCTTCATTGGATTCTCCTCATAAGAAATAGCATCCTCCAACTGTACCACCTCTGAGGAGAGTACATGTGAAGAGTCTAGTATGTACTTCCTTAAGAGGGATACATGAAAGACATCGTGTACTTTGGACATTTTAGGTGGAAGTGCTAGTCGATAGGCCACATCTCTAACTCAACCAAGGATCTTGAAGGGGTTGATGTACCTAGGACTTAGATTCCCTTTCCTTCCAAACCTAAAGACCTTCTTCCATAGAGATATGTGTAGAAATACCATGTCACCCACTTTGAACTCAAGGTCTCGTCGATGATTGTATACATAACTATTTTGTTGACTTTGGGATGTCTTGATGTGTTGCTAAATGGTTTTCACCTTCTCTACCATTTATTAAACCATTTCGAGTCCTAATAGATTACACTCTCCGACTTCATCCAAACACGCTGGTGTTCTGTACATTTTCTCATAAAGGGATTCATATGGTTCCATTCAGATGCTTGAGTGGAAACTGTTGTTGTATGAAAATTCAACCAATAGAATATGTTGGTCCCATCCTCCTTTGAAGTCCATAGAACATACTCTCAACATATCTTCCAGTTTCTGAATATTTCACTCAGATTGGCCATCAGTTTGAGGATGATAGGTCGTACTGAAGTTCAGTTTAGTGCTTAGATCATGTTGAATACTTTTCCAGAACTTCAAGGTGAATCTAATATCACGATTGGATACAATAGATAATGGTACTCCATTAAGACTTACCACTTCCTTGATATATATCTGTGCAAGTTGATCCAATGAGAAGTCCTCTCAAATTGTGATAAAGTGAGTTGTCTTTGTAAGATGATCCCTAGTGACCCATAAATCATTGTTTCCTCTGGATGTCCTTGGAAGTCCAGTGACAAAGTCCATGGTTATTTTCTCCCACTTCCATGTTGGTATGGGTAGTGGTTTCATCATCCCCTTAGACTTCCATCTTTCATCCTTCACTTTTTGACATACCAGGAACTTTGATGTATATTCAGCAATCTTCCTTTTCATATTGTCCCACCAAAAGTTCTCTCGGAGATCTCGATACATCTTTGTACTACCTGGGTGGATAGAGAAGGTTGAGCTATGTGCATCATTCAGAAGCTCCTTCTATATCTATGGATCATATGGTACACATAATCGTGACCCAAATCTTACAACTCCTTCCTCATCAATCATGAACTCAGAGGATTTCCCACTTCTGATAGCTTCCACCCTTTTCAGAAGTTCTACATCTTTTCTTTGAGCATCCTTTATTTTCTCTAAGAGATATGGTTGAGTAATCATTTCATAAAGGATTTATGACATTCCTCCCTTAATGATTTCCATGTCCATACTTTTCAAATCTAAGAAGATCGAATCCTTTTTAATTCTCATCATTGATAAATATGCATGATCCTTTCTACTTAGAGCATCTTCCACCTTATTTGCCTTACCAGGATGGTAGTGGATTTATCAGTCATAGTCTTTGATGATCTCTATCCATATTTGTTGGTTCATATTAAGCTCTTTTTGTGTGAATATATATTTGAGACTTTTGTGATCAGTATATATCTCACACTTCTCCCCATAGAGATAATGCCACCATATTTTCAATGCAAAGATCACTGCTGCTAACCCCAGATCATGCGTAGGATAGTTTTTCTCATGGATTTTCTAATGTCTTGAGGCGTAGGCTATCACTTTAACATTTTTCATCATAAAACATCCTAATCCATTCTTAGAAGCGTCACTATACACCACAAAAATTTCTCCACTTACTGGGAGTGTGAGTATTGGCGTTGTGACTAACCTCTTGTTTAACTCCTTGAAACAGTCTTCACATTCTTGAGTCTAGACAAAATTTACTCCCTTCCATGTCATCTTGGTCATTGGGTTTTAAAATCATGAAAAGTTCTTCACAAATCATCGATAATACCCATCTTGACCCAGAAATCTACGGATCTCCATTATAAAATTTGGTCTAGGACACTCTTCAATTGCCTTTGTCTTGGAAGGGTCCATAGATATCCCTTTTCTGGTGATAACATGCCCTAAGAATGATACTTCCTCCATCTAGAATTCACATTTACTATACTTTTCATACAACTTCTCCCTTTACAAAGTCTTTAACACAGTATTCAAATGCTCTTCATGTTCCTCCTTACTCTTGGAGTATATCAGAATATCATCAATAAAGACTACCACAAAATTATCGAGGTAATCTCTATAGAATATATTCATTAAATCCATGAAAATGGTTGGATAATTAGTGAGTCTAAAGGGCATAACTATGAACTGATAGTGTCTTTACATAATTCGAAAGGCAGTCTTGGGAATATCTTCATTCCACACCTTTAATTGGTGATATCCCGACCAAAGTTCCAACTTAGAGAAATAACAGGCCCCACGAAGCTGATAGAACAATTCATCTATCTGTGGAAGGGGACACTTGTTATTTATATTAATTTTATTGAGCTCGTGATAATCAATATAGAGGTGCATTGATCCATCCTTCTTCTTGATAAAAAAACTGGCACATCCCATGGTGAAGCACTCAGGTGTAAAAAACCCTTCTATATATTCTCCTGTAACTACTTCTTCAGCTCTTCCAGCTCTATGGTGGCCATTTTGTAAGGTATCTTTGAGATAGGTAGAGATATGGGGATAAGTTCAATTGATAACTCAACCTATCGGTCAAGAGGAAGACCGGGAAACTCTTCAGGTAATAGATTAGTGTAATCCCTTACAATGGGCATGTCTTCAAACATGATTCTCTCCTTTGTCTCAATAATTTGAGCTAGATATGCTTTCTCATAAGGCAACAATATCCACACTTGATAAAATGATTCTAAAGGAGATTCATCTTCCTCATTACACTTGTAAAGAATCGAAGGATGCTTTGGGATGTGAAGAGTGATCTCCCTTTTCTGACAGTTGATGTTGGCCTTATATAAAGATAGTCAATCCATGCCCATGATTGCGTTGAACTCCACTAAAGAAAGTTTGAAGAGATTTTTTGGGAGGTTTAGTCCACAAACATTAACCAAGGAGGAGTTATAAACCATGGACACAATAATTTCCCCATTCCCTGTTCTCACAGATAACTTTTCCTCCAAATTTTGAGGTGGTGGTTTAATAGTTCTACTAAACTTACTAGATATGAAAGAATGCGTAGAACCAAAATCAAATAGTACATTCACTATTCTTGAATGAATAACTAGTGTACATGTCACCACATCGTTGCCCGACTCTACCTCAGCATTAGTGATAGGATAAGCCCTTTCTTATTTCCTTGGAGGTTTCTGTTTATTTCCTCTGACAAACCTTATCTTAGGGAAATTTTTTGAATAATTCCCATTCTCCTTTAAGTTTTAACACTGCCCCACTGGCTGAGAATTGATCTGAACCATCATTTATTCTTCTATGTTAGTGGGATTTTTCATATCCCTTTAGCAGTTTTTAGCGAGATGAACAAACTTTTCACATTTAAAGCAATTCATGGTTTCCTTTAAATAGTTCCCAGGAAGATTCTTCCCACAACTTTTAAAATTGGGATATTCGGGCTTCTTTCCATCATGGTATTTGTTTGTTGAACCATCCATGTTGTTCTCCATTTTTCACTTCTTGTCACTGGGCCCACGAGACCACTGAGATTCTCTGATATTCATTTAACCTTGAGGGCACAATGGCCAATCTCCTCATAACTGTTGAAGTCTCTAATCGCCAAAACCTTCTATAGACTCAACCTTAGGCCGCTAAAGAAGTGATCCACCTTTCTTTCAGTGTTCATGACAAAGCTAGAGGCGTACCTTGCAATCCTTTTAAAGTTTGCTTCATATGCCCCAATGGACTCATCTTCCTTCTGCTTGAATGCGAGGAACTCTCTTTCTGCCTTGAGATGGAGGGTTCGAGGAAAATATTTATTTAAAAACATACTCTTTAATTCCTCCCAATCCATGGAAACAATTTCCACTTGGGACTTTGTATTCTTGATTAGTGTCCATCACTGATCAGCTTCCCCATCAAAATGATAGACCGCTAGTACAACTTTCTCTTCATCCGAGCACTATAGGATAGAGAATATCTTTTCAATGGAGTTAATCCACTATTCCTCAAGGAGGGGATTATAAGATCCACTAAACATGGGAGGAATTTTCTGCATGAAGGATTTTACGGCAACTTTCTCTCTTCTTGGAGGAGGAGGACATTCCACATGATTCAAGTTATTATTCATAACTTGATCCAGCTAAGTAAGTATTGTCATGATGTTTTGAGAACCCATTCCCATCATATCAGGAATATCATTTGGATATTCTTCTCATTCCCTTTTACATTGATTGATGGAACGTGTTCTTCTATTTCCCGCCATTAACTAAGAAAAAGAACATAAAATTAGAGGGCTTGAATACTTAGTTATTAAATATAAAAAGGGAAACTTTTAAAAATAAAAGGATAATATTTTAAAGGATAAGTATATACTAAATTGTGATTCCCAATGTTTTAATCTAAGTTATCCTTGATCTATTTCTTATCTTATATTCTTATGGGTTTTTTCTTAATAACGGTTTATACCAAGCTCATGAATTACCAAGGCATATCCCCCGAGAGTGTCAACACCAACAGTGCAGCAAGGCAGGTTGTCGTGTACCAAGATACCCTGGGTCAAGCCTGAAACTCCTTGTCAGAGTTTTCGCTCATATATACATATGTTCCAGAGCCGCCTCTACCCGTTTGTATCCAGACAGGGACATATTTTCTTGATAAACCACTTACTCTATAATTACCAAAATTTAAGGATGTTTTCTTATACATTGTCTCATCCTTAATGTTACTACTAAAGTTCTCTAATTCCTAATCTCCAAAAATAACTAGACCATCCTCTGATACCAACTATAGAGACCCTATACTTTTACACATAACATTACATGATTTTAAGCATAAATATACATCAGAGTACAATCCAAGGATTGTGAAGCCTAGTGTGTTTGAAAATTAGGTACATAAAACATAGGGCTAAAAAACTTCTTTATTTAATATCCATAATGAGATCCTAACTTACATTGTTCTCATACATCTGCATAGGATATCCTGGGGAAACATATGAACAAAGGGATGAGCTAAAAAGCCGAGTAAGGGAATGAACATAATAATAAAGCTTAAGCACATGAGTTAGGAGGCATGACATAATGATACAAATGTATGGAACATGTGGAATCATAACATATAAACATGGTATCATATAAACATGTAAATCATATAAATGTGTCAAAAACATAAAACATGTCTTTAGTATGAGTCGAGGCTAACCGCCAATCTCGTTTCCCATAGTATTACGGGTCAAGGCTAACCGCCAATCCCGTTTCACATCGCATCTCATGAGAATTAACTTTACCCAATGCATTGGAGAGCTATCTAGACACACCCATCTACACATTTTAATTAATATTCTTTCCACATGAATAATAATACATAATCAACCATACATAAATAGAAGGGTATCCATAGAAAGAATTGGGTACCACAATCATGACATAAAGCATAACCAATGGGCGTATCATGAAAGTGTCCATGAAAGGAAGGGATTAGAATAGACATGAATGTTCATAAGGTAAAATAGGCATATAACATGGTAAGTTATATCAAACAGAAGTGACAAAATATAAGAAATGGTTTTTAGAAACATTAGCATTAAAACATTTTTGTGCGGTTTAAAGGAAAATACTATAGATCTTTTAAAATAGAAAAGAGGAAAATATTTTATATAAAACCATAATTGAACCAAGAATATTCTCATAATAAAAGGGATGATTTTATAAAGGAAATGGTGGTTTAAAACATAGGATAGAGTGCACTTGAAATCGGGTAAGAATTCTGGATGTTCCCTTAAAATAGGTTTACTTATCAGGATGAATTAAGGAGGGAATCACTTAAAAACATGTATATCCTTGAAATAGAATGAAATATAGATCTATAAACATGTGTTTGGAGCATATGAACATAATATAGAAGTTTTTCATAAAAATAAAATACAACTTCTTTTGGGTAGAAAGAAAGATAGAGCAACCCAAAGGAATAAAGGTGGTTCAGGAGAAATCCCTTACCTTAAGTCTGATGATGTTCTACACTTGATATTAATGTCCTGAATAATCAAATTAAGTTAATTAATTAACAATTCCATAAACTTTTATATATTAAAATTATTTATTTAAATTGGTTTGAGTTCATTCATAACCTTTTGATTGGTTATGAGTTTCAATTTCATTGTTTGGGTCCATTGTTTCCTTGGTTCTAATGATCGGTTCACTTATATTCATGTTCGAAGAATCTTGTAAAATGAGAATGATTTTCAAGAATTGGATCTATATGTTATCAGTAAAAAACTATGAGGTTACATGATTTTAAATTTTATTTGGTTACTTTTCATGAAGACAAATCATTATATAAATTATTTAATGATAACTGTTTGGGTTAATTGGCGGTTTTTGACCACCAGGAACACGTTTTGTTTTATAAATCAAAACCTTGTGAAACAAATGATTCTAGAACTATATATGAGACATAATACATATATTATGGTCAGTTTCAACCATGAAAATGGTTTCATGACCATAATTGAAGGCAATAACAGAAATTGAAAACCCATCGTCCATGAATGTGGTAAATTAGCACATCTCAGATGGTATTTTCATTTTAGTATATATAAAAAATTAAAGGATAGATGATGAAGAATTATTCATTTATCATGAAATAAATCTTTTACATGTAAGTTACTAGAGTCATCACAACATTTTGATAAAATGATACGAGGAAAGAAAAATAAAAGAGATGAACTTGAAAATGAAAGAAAAGTTTAGAGATCCCTTATAAAAGTTTGGTAGCCTAACTGCATCACATAAAATTTCATAAAATGAATTGATGAGATAGAAGAGGTTATCTCATCATATTGAAAAAAAATTACATTAATATTGATACAAAATATCAAACCCCAACATATGAGAATCTAAATTTAAAGAGATAACATAAAAGAAGTGTTGACAAAAAGTGGTGGGTGAAAGGTTCTCTTACCTTGTGGAGTAGCTCCTAAAACATGAAGGTTGGGACCTTGGGGGATTGATTACACATTGGAAGGGATAATAGGGAGGTAAAACCACTATATATTTGAAGAGGAGGGATTTGGAATGAAAGAAAACGAATGAATGAGTGGGTATTTATAGTAAAAGAGAGATAATTTTTTATTAATTTAAAAAGACACCTTATTAGTGGATTTTGTAAAACTATGGGCTTTCCCATGGTATTTTCCCATGGTATTATCCACTTGGGACACCTAATATCTTATCTTACTTGACACAAGTCGACCAGAAATTTTTATTAATTATTACATCATTATGATGTCATCAAATATACTGAAAACTCTAAATTGTATTTTTATTATTCACGAAAAAATCATGTTTTTTAGAAAAATCCAAAAAATTCACCCTAATCATTTTTCAACATGTAAAATTCAAAAAATAAACTCATTTTTTTGAAAATAATTTTCTAAATATTTTTAATTTTATTTTTAAATAAAATTATAATTTATTCAACAAAATCAACATTAAAACTATAACTCGTTTTATAGCACCTAGAAAAAATAATCAAGGTCCCATAAAATTATAGCATAACTATAAGAAAATAAAGTAACAATTTATAATTAAATTTTATGAAAATACATTTCCATTTTAAATTATTAAATTAAACATTAAATTATAAATAAAATATTTTTGACATATAAAAATACCAATTCTTATACTATGATCATTTTTCATTTTTAAGACGTATAAATTGTATTTTTACATTCATGGGTGAAGTTTCTATTTTTTTGGAAAATTTTCTATTCATTACTATTCATTACTATTCATAAAGGTATGATACTATTCATAAGAGTATGTTACTATTCCTCGAAAATTATTTTTGTCTTATCAGACTCCAAATCACTTACTCATCACAATTGTAGATGACTGTTTTTTAAAATTAAAAACACACAAGTGACAAACTTATATTAAAAGGTCACATAGTACTCAGTAGTTCATTGTGTTGTGACTCCATGTTATTATATGACATAATTATAAGAAGGTATTCTATTGAGAACTTTGGGTCGTTACAGTACCGTTCATGCCGCTCCACGTACCATTCACAGAATATGGTACGCGGACCATGAATTATGGTATGCGCTTCTCATCCTTTGCCAGTTTTCTTCAACATTATTCATACTGTTCACTCCTATGAAGAAATCCTTCCTTTTCCAACATCAAACTTCCGATTTTAAGGCCCAAAAATTTGGAAAACCTTGGGAAATTGCACTACCTTAAAAACTTGTCTTCGGAAAACACCAACCATACTTATTTGCAGCCATCTGGTTTTATCAACAAACACAATCACACCCAAAACATACTAAGAGGACTCCTTGAGAGATTTTTTCCTTACAAATAATCTATATTCCCATATCAAAATATACATGTAATGAATGTGTATACTTTGAATAAAACACATATAATCAGGATGAGATAATTTCAACCCATGTGAATTAAATGAAAACTTCCCATGAATAAATCTCACCCCCACACTTATATTGAAAATTATCATGCAAATAGTCAAGAAATGGGTAGGAAGGGTTTCAGTAGTGGGATTATCCTAAAAAATTTATTTCTCATGGACTCTAAGGGCTACACTATGGATAAAATATACGGGTGGCTCAGTGGGTTAAAGGGGATAAATATATCAAACAAATTCCTCGATAATTTTGGTGAAACTTTAAAAATTCCTATTGATTTTATGGAAAACAAGGAGAGTTATAAAAGACAAAAATAGTATAAATTACCACAAGAAAAATTAAAATAATAGATGATGGAAAAATGGTCCATAATCCTCATAGTTATAGAAATAATGTTTTTGACGTTATAGATGAGCATGAGTGAAAATAGGTGTCTCTAAAATATACAAGTTTCCAAAAAAACTTTTCTAATCATGGAATAATATCATCCATCGTCTAAGTCGTGATATCAAGGATAAAATCATTCCAAACATGAATCATGTGCTCAAACTTCCTAGAGAAACAAGTTTTAGGTTCCCGACTATGTTACTATAAAAATGCATCCATTTTCATGTGTTTTCAAGGATGATAATAATGTTGGGTTTTTTTCAATTTTATTTTTTTTATTTTAGATGGTGTTTATGGAAGCATAAAATATAACAGAAAGTAAAACACTTCCCTATGTAAGTGAATATAGATGCGGAAATATTGTTTGTATCTAATGAATCTCCAGAAATGATGTAACTGTAAAATATACACATTGACATCACATACCTGCATCATATGAAATAAGTCACACTATAATCAAAAGCATGTGGGTGATAAAAATATGTTTGATGAATTCACCTCCACTATAGTTTTATGAGAAAATATATTTTGGGAAATGCATACCATTTTATTACTTAAAAACTAAATGAAATAAAACTAAATGAAGTGAAAAGAAAACAAAAAAATGATGGGTTTCCTCCCATAAAGTGCTAAGTTTTCTTTATCTTCATCCCAACATTAATGAAATTCCACCAAGATAAAATAGAAAAGTATACCATGAATCTTATTCTTTATTAGTGGGAGTGTGGAAACCACTCATCGAAAAGGAAATTATCATACAAGATGAAAAATATCTCAATGGAAAATTTTTAGAAAAATTTATGGGTGGAAAAAATGGAAATAATTCATCTCATAAGGGAATGAATATACCTCATCTGAATAAAGACTCACCAAATATGTGAATTTTGTGAAAAGGGCATCATCATAAAGATCATGAAGATTATTTTTTTGAATTTTTACAAGAGAATAAATTCCCTTACCATAATATTTATATGGTCAGTTGAGATCCATAATATACTTGAATACAGTATTTGGATTGATGGTATATCCTAATTTGTTTTAACTGCCAACTACTAACATAGGAAAATCCTCTAGTTTCCAACTCAATTAATGCTCAATGCATGTAGCAAGTGGGGTGATCTCAATTAGAGTAGGTGACTACATTGTATCAAGAATGAAATCTTTTTCAAAATTTTATTCTATACTAACCTTATCATCTTTCTCCATTGGCACATGTGTCACTATGAACTTAAGATCCTCCAGGTAGTCCCATTCTTCCATTTTTTCTAAAAAATTATTAGTTTACTCTACCATAATCACTAACTTATTTTTTGACTCCTGAAATGTTTCAGATTTATACATGTAGAAAAAATTTCTAGACTCACAAATATTTTCAGAAAGTGAGGATTCAATTTCATTTGAAGTGATGTTCTCTTGCATGTAGAAATACATGGTGTCTTAGTTCAATTATGACTCTCTCATGGTAAATAAGGGTCTCATTTAAAAGTCTTATTCATCCTTAAAAGGTCCAATTTGATAGATATTGAATGTTTCCTTTTTCACTTTGTAATGGATGGGTTGTGAACTCTCAGAATAAAAATAGAAATTTAATTTTCTAAGGGAAATTTATATTAGATAGGGTGTAAGTCTAAGCTCCCATATTATTGAAATGTGATTATATTAGAAGAATAAAATTTTAATAGAGATGATTCATCAATGGTATTACAAGAAGAAGCATCAATCAAAGTAGTACCATCCTCAGAATCAGATAAGGAATGTTGTTCAAATGGAGTCTCTACTGTACGTTCCTCAAAATAATTATTTTTAATTGGATCATGGAGTGGAAATGAGGTGGATATTTGGAAAGGATGAGTTAGTTGATTTTCTATATATTTCACTGTAGAATGAAACTTTTCATTATGTTCATCTTGAAGTTAAAACATCCTATTTATCTCAGTGATAGTAGATTACAATATATGCTCAATTATTGAAACATTTGTTTCACATGAATTATCAAATTCTAAATTTTCATGAATGCTTTGACTTTAAAAATTATTAACAGGTGGGTAGGAACTAGCAGTAAAATATGGGTCATAACATGGACCTTAATAATAATAATTAAAATAAATAGGATTACCTAGAGAGCTCGTGTGTGATGAATCATTATACTTCATATCGTTAAATACAGTTGTGTGGTGTGAGAGTTGATTGTAGCCATGTGGTTCTACCCATTCCATTATGAACTTCTAGGTGTCTTGAAATTACCTACAATTAAAAATTTCCAAAGTAGTAAACTGAAATTGTTTGTTTATTTTTTATTTTATTTTTTTATTTTTTTTATTTTTGACCTAAATAACTCTTTTAATGTGACTCATAATGCTACTATTATCCCTGGAAATGGCTCTATAAATTTTCCATGCACTTCATAGTGCATCTAAATTTTTAAATTTATAAACGTACAAACTACTATAGAAGTGATGAGTGGGTTTGAACCAAATAGAGGATGTAAGTAGACACCGGGAGTATCCTGTAAAGACTTGTAATTTCATGTAAAATTATTTTTTTAAATAAATGGGAATTTTACGATTCCGCAAAATTTGACGGCGCATGATTCTGAGGCCCGGAGTTCCCAGAATGAATTTCTGAACTTTTTTTCGGGTACATTTAGTAAACGTGTGAGTGGGTTTTTCTAAATTTTGAACCGGTGCTCGGAATTGAAATCTAAGGACACCGTTGAACTCGCAGCGCTGATATTCACTTAAAGAGACTTTCACCTTGACGGTAGTTGGTCGAGGGTGGAAGTTAGTTTTTGGGTTTTTCGTGAAAGAATAAAATAAAATAAAATTGTGTGACTTTTTATTTTATTTGTTAAAACCTCCCACATGTGGATGTTGAGAAGTGGGGACCACCAGACTTAAACCTCTCATGAGAGGTTATGGAGTTGGGGACCACCGAGCCTAACCTCCCATGAGAGGTTATGGTGGTGGGGACCACCTGAGGTTTAAAATCTCTTGAAACCCTTTGAACATCCTCATAATGGGGGGAGGAAACCTCTCAACTTCCTCCTTAATGTGGAGGAGCCTATTGACTTACTCCACATTAATTATGCCAACCCCCCCCCCTTAATTAATTAAGTCAACACATCAATTAATTAATTAAACTATTTGAATTTATTCCAACAAACATAATAGAACACATAATATATTATTTTGGGCCACGAGTTCTTTTTGGTGGAATTGGGGAGAGGAGGAACTTGGGAGAAAGCTCTCCAATGAAGAATGATCCACCGAAGAAGAATTCTGACTTCGACTTCTTCCACGGGACACCCTTCAAGGAGGAACGTCTTTGACTTCGACAAAGCGACACACAAGCCCTGGATTGGAGGTGTGTGGTGGATGAGATGAACATCAACAACTTCACCTTCTTCCCTCCTCATCGACATCAACAAACCATCCAAGGTAGGGGTGTGTTTTAAAATTGATCAATGTCAATTTTTTCCTCTCGCATTGAATCATTTTATGATGAGATGCTTGTTACTGCCCTAACACGGAGGGTGCGGGCCAAACCAACATGGCCCGACCCTTCCGCAAATCTTGTGGGGTTCTTCGCAATGGAGGAGGAAAAAAACCATCCATGGTTGGGGCACGAGAACGGCGGTCGGCACCACCACCGACTGTGATGAAGGCGACGGCGCAATGGCGCCACCCCGTAGCCACCGCCGCCGCCCCACGGCCTCTGCGCTGACAGCGGAAATAGCCGCCGTCTGTGGCTTCACACCGCCCCACGGCCGAGGAGCCACCCGACGGCCGAGGCGCTGCCCTGCAGCCGGACCACCGCCCCGCGGCCGGACTGCCGCCCCGCGACCGGACCGCCACCCCGTGGCCGGACTGCCACCCCACGGTCGTACCACCTCCCTGCGGCCAGATTTCCGACCGATAGTCGAACCAACGCCTCGCAACCGAACCGCCATCCCCGCCGCCCCACGGTCTCGTGCCCTCGTAGCACCCTCCACGACCTCACGACCATCTGCGGCCCTCCGCGGCCCCTCGCGGCCTGTCGGGCCGGACCCAGCGGGTCAGGCCACACTGCAGGCTGGGCCAGACCCAATGGGTTAGGCCGGGTCAACCCGAACTGGGTAGGACCAGGTCGGGTTGGGCCGGGTCAGACCAGACCTGGGCCCACTTCGACCCATTAACTTTCTTTTGGCCATAACTTTGGCACCGAACATCCGTTTAACGAACCGTCAGCAGTGTTGGGAAAATTGGAGTGATACGGTCCCTTTGAGTGATACCCCACTGAGATTTAGATTGATATGGGGTACGGTTAGGTTGGATCGAGCATGAATCCAACCGGGCCCTCGAGACTAAAACGCTAATAACTCACAGACCGGGCGTCTGATTGACGCACCGACTGTTGCGTTGAGACTCCTATGACTTAGCGGACCATTGAGATACTTCTTTGTAAGACTTTGTGGAAGTTAGAGTATCGACCAGTAGATTATGAGGCAGATCCTCTTGGAGATGAGCGATCATAGTGCGGGAACCCAGTGGCTAGCTGAGACTTGACGACTGTTGACCGTTTCGACTCAGAGTGACTTAACAGGCCTAGTGGAGAGCGCCTTGTTGACACGGTAGACCCACGGTGGGGAGTTCCTTGGTGATGTGACAGACACATAGTACTCGACAGGAGGAGTACCTCAGTAGGCCCTAAGGTGGAGCGCCTTGGTGACGTGGAAGACCCACAGTGGGGAGCGCCTTGGTGACGTGGCAGACCCACGGTACTCGACAGGAGGAGTACCTCAACAGTCCAAGTTAGTGGGAAGCGCCTTGGTGATGTGGCAGGACCAGTGTACTCGATAGAGGAGGATTTCTCTAGTAGCTGAGGTGTTCAATGTTATGACTCGGGATGTTACTTGATACTACCCCTAGAATAAAACATGGTGTGAGCTAAGTCAGTACCTCTGTGTTTTCCTCATGATTGAGATGGATTGCATGATAACTTAGGTATATGTATGGGCATATACCTGAGTAAGGTTATCTATTGATTTCATATTTTTGAGGTTTATCCTTGGTGGATTTTGTGAGACCTTGAGGGTTTCGGGGTCCCTACTGAGTATCATTATACTCACCCCTGCACGGGCTATGCCCGCACTTCATTGTGTTTAGTGCAAAGGACGGACAAAGCTGACTGAGGATGAGAGTACCAGGACTGGACGGTACCCAGAGGTGGACCTTACAACGAGTTGGTACATGGAGGAGACGGACGAAAAAGGAGTGCTGGGGAGGTGATCTGTACCTACCCTTTAGGTAGGAACCTCAAAGGATAAACCAGTTGCTGTTTTCCTTTTTCTTCAGTTGTACTTGTACTTTCAATTTCTTGTACTTTACTATTGGGCTTGTATTCCGGCCCCCTTTTACTTTCACCACTCTTTTGTTATATAGTTGACTTGTTGTTTGTATCTTTCTTTGTACTTGGTTGAGTGTGTTTATAGGTTATAAAGGAAATTCCTTCCCAGTTTTACGGAATACGTCTTTCGGTGCTAGTCGCTAGCCCCTGGCCTATGGAAGGAGGGCTTGGGGTAGTCACAGCACGGGCCCCGGGGGACGGGTCGTGACAAATTGGTATCAGAGGAGTCGGTTCTACCGCAGAACTTAGGAATCTGATCTTTCTTTTTAATGGAAATAGTGTTAAGTGTAGTGAGTGTGGTTATCAGTTTAGGGAAACCGGTGTTGTTGCGGCGGCCGATGTATCCATACACCCGGACCTTGACTTCTGATTTCCAACTCAGTGCACAGAAACACTGGTTGCGTGTGTGTTTTCAAAATTTTTCTTTGTGATCTTTTGAGTCAGATCACCAGGTATAACATTCATCTCACCAGTTATAACTTATTAACCATAGAACACCTGATTCTTTTTAAGATGCCTCCATAAAGATATCCAGCTAGAGTTATGAGAGTTGTATGCACAGATAGCCCACCGAGTGATGAGGCCTCAGTGCAGGGCCCTTTTCTAGTAGAGGCACCAGTGGAGGCACCAGCGGTACTACTCCCCATTGGGCCACTGATTCCACCAGCCCCAGAAGTAGACGGTGCATGCCATTGGAGCACGTTGCATGAGTTCCAGTGCCAGAGGCCACCCAAGTTCAGGGGAGAGACGGACCCACAGGTGGCTGAGGATTGGATGGAGGTTGTGGTGAGAGTT
Source organism: Viscum album (assembly GCA_963277665.1). Taxonomy (NCBI): domain Eukaryota; kingdom Viridiplantae; phylum Streptophyta; class Magnoliopsida; order Santalales; family Viscaceae; genus Viscum; species Viscum album. Next base: position 1,237,105,670 of record OY728119.1, read on the forward strand.
TTCTGACTGGTCAGGATACCAGTAGACCTCATGGTGATACTTTCTGCCATCCTTCTATAGGAAGCAGTGTGTAGATGGTGGAGCTTGATGCTCCAAGTTCACGACGAGGTGACGCTTCTCCGGGCAAACTTCGAGAGCCTGTTTCAGGTAGAGTTTGTCCCAGTGACTCTTCATGTAGTGCGCATACAGGAGCTCCTTCATCTACAATAGGGTAGCATGACTGTAGCTCAGTACTTGGCGAGGTTCAATGACCTCTCATGCTACTCCACTGATATTGTGCGGGACCATTTCTTTAGGGCCCGAACCTTCGAGCAGGGGCTCAAACGAGAGATCAGGGCTTCGATGATCTCACTCAGCATCCCGACGTAGGCGGGGGTGTTAGAGAGAGCCCTATTAGGGGAGAGTTTTTTTTCTGAGCAGTTACCAGCAGCGAGACCCACCACCAGTCATCACGTAGCGGAGTCTTCTACAGCTGGCAGCAGACATACGTCACAGAGGTCCAAGAGGACCAGACCTATAGGTGGATGACCGCATGACTTAGGATCGATTGTACGAGGAACCTGAGGCGGAGCCAGTAATACCAGGATCAGGAAGTGCTTCACATGCGGCGGTTAGGGTCACATGGCTCGTGACTGTCTGACCCGTCATACGGATGATCAGAAGATGGTCTAAGGACCACCCAGGGAGAGACAGAGGTTCGACTAAGGAGGTCTGTAAGGAGCAGGCAGACGTGGCAGAGGAGCTGGCCATGCAGCTGGTAGTGGGCGACGATTAGAGATGTTACCGTCACCACCACCAGGAGGTCCACCCCAACCACAGGGAGTAGGTGGATAGGGGAGAGCTCATCTCCAGGCAGCTGAGTCTTATAATAACGGCACTCTGGAGATGATACGAGGTATGATTTGTGTCTACTCCACCTTAGTTTCAGTACTTATAGACACAGGTTCCAGTCATTCTTTTATTTCCACTACCCTCGTTCAGAGCTTGTAGATTTTGACGGAGTCGTTGGCTCGATCCTTACGGCTATAGACTCCTACGGAAGTGGATTCGATGATTACACACTACTGTCGGCAGTGTGAGATTACTCTAGGAGGTGAGAGCTTAGCCTGGGATCTCCTAGTAGTGGCGTTGAGGCCTTAAGACGTCATCTTGGGTATGGAATGGTTATCTACAGTCCATGATCAGATCAAATGTGTTAGGCGTAAAGTGCAGTGTGTCCATAGAGATGGGACTAGGTTTACCTTCACCGGCGAGAAGGGAGCCTATAAAGTGCAGGATGGACTTACCCAAAGGAGAGTGCAGCCAATCACTCATCAGTTGGATAGCCTTACCCTTGGAGCTGTTGATGTGGAGAGTTCGAGCTATCCTGTAGTGGTGGACCAGTACACGAATGTATTCCCTAATGATATTCCGGGTCTACCTCCTCGCAGAGAGGTATACTTTTACATTGACTTGTACCCTGGGATGGAACCGATATCTACACCAGCATATCGGATGGCTCCTGCTGATCTTTGTGAGCTGTGGGTATAGCTGGAGGACTTGTAGGGGAAGGGATTCATTCAGCCCAGTGTTTCTCCCTGGGCAGCCCCGATTTTGTTCGCCAAGAAGGCGGATGGGAGCTTGAGGCTTTGTGTTGATTATCGGCGCTTGAACCAGGTGACTGTGAAGAAAAAGTACCCACTCCCAAGGATTGAAGACCTCTTTGATCATCTGAAGGGAGCAAGGTGGTTCTCGAAGATAAACCTCAGATCAGGCTATCACCAACTCAGAGTTTGAGATCAGGATGTGCAAAAAACGTCATTCAGATGTCGGTATGGCCATTACGAGTTCTTGGTTATTCCATTCAGTGTGACCAACGCTCCAACAGTGTTCATGGGACTCATTAATATGATATTTCAGCCTTACCTTGATCGCTTTGTAGTGGTCTTCATCGATGAAATTCTGATCTACTCGACTACTGAGGAGGAGCATGCCTATCATTTACAGGTAGTACTGGACACACTCCGAGAGCACCAGCTTTATGGTAAGCTCTCGAAGTGCCAGTTTTGGACCTGAGAGGTTCACTTTCTGGGACATTTCATATTGGAAGCTGGAGTTATAGAAGATCCAGCAAAGATTGAGGTGGTACTTTCTTGGGAGCCACCCAGGAGTGTGACGGAGGTATGGAGTTTCCTGGGTTTCGCTGGATATTACCGGAGGTTTGTGCCAGACTTATCGAGAGTTGCAGCACCACTATTAGCCTTGATGAAGAAGGGGAAACCCTTCATGTGGTCGGTGAGATGCCAGCGGAGTTTTCAGGAGCTGAGGCAGAGGTTGACTAGTGCCCCCATCATGAGGCTTCCAGAGGAGGGCATAGGGTACGTAGTTTACTGCGACGCATCAGGGACCGGACTCAAATGTGTCCTGATGCAGGAGCGAGCAGTGATCGCATATGGTTCTTGATAGCTGAGACAACATGAGCAGAACTACGCTACCCATGACCTAGAGTTAGCAGTAGTGGTCTTCACCGTGAAGATGTGGCGACACTATCTAATGGGTGAGCGCTTTATAGTGTACTTTCATCACAAGAGTCTCAGGTATGTCTTCTCTCAGAAGGACCTGAACTTGAGACAGCAACGTTGTCTTGAGTTCCTCTAGGACTATGACTTCGAGATAGTCTATGCACATGAGCCATAGCCCAGTTGGTGAGGACTCCTTAAGTGCATCCAAGATACCCGTGATCAAATCCAAGAGGAGTCTAATTTCTGGTACTGTAGTAGGTACTGTGCAGAACTATATCAGGCGTTGTTTGGCACTGTAGCAGCCGGGAATATTCCCCCATTTGGGACTTCGGGCCACCGATTTGGTCCCCGAGTCCTTTAAGGCCTTCGGTCCACCCAGGCCTTCGGGTCAGTAAGGCCTTCGGGCCACCTTAAGTGCAGATGCAAACCAGACAACCTATAAGGAACAAGATTCAGAAGGAGGATGATCAAGGAGCTTTCACCATAGAAGAAGCTAAATGGATTTCAAGAATGAGAGGGTACGGCACCTGCCATCGGGACAAGCTTGTGCATGCACAGGAAAGCCTAGCCAAATAGCCATGCGAAGGTGGAGAGTTTATTTCACAATAAAGATGTTGGGCAGGATCAGTTCCATATAGTCAGTCTGGGTTTCATGTAATGTTTGAAGCCTACGAGAAATGAATTCTTCTAAGGCCTACGGGCCATGTAATACTTATGCCTACAGGTCTTGTAAGGGTTCTGCATCACCCCTTGAAAGGTGGATTATCAAAAAATAAATAAAAATGAAGTCCTTCGGGCCATTGAAGGAGATAATCTATACTCCTGGGAAGGGAAATGTTGTAGCAGATGCACTCAGTAGGAGGTCTGGTATATATCTATTAGGTGAGCTGATGGAGTATCTAGCCGCTTTGTAGATATCCTTTGTGGATAGAGACGGATCATCTTTTCTATAGTCTCTTACAGTCACTCCCCCACTTCTTCAGCGAGTCAGGGAGGCGTAACATGGGGACACTGACTGCGAGGCACAACGTGCTCAGATATCCACAGGACAGGCACCTGATGGATTTTCTGAAGGTAGGGAGCACATAATCCTCTTCATAGGATGTACCATGGTACCAATGTCACTTCAGGAGGAAGTGTTGAGGGTGTTCCACACTTCCCCTCTAGTGGTACATCCAGGAGTGGTGAATACGTACCGGGATCTCTGACGACAGCACTGGTGGACGGGGATGAAGAAAGCAGTAGCATATTTTGTCTCCTGATGCCTTGTTTTTCAGCAAGTGAAGGCGGATCATCAAGTACCAGTAGGCTTGGTTCAGCCTTTGGAGGTCCTAGAGTGGAAGTGGGATGGGATATCCATGGACTTCGTGACAAGACTTCCATGTACATCAAGGGTTCATGACTCGATTTGGGTGATCATCGACCGACTCACCAAGTTGGCTCACTTCCTACCGATCAGAGAGCAGGGTTTAGTAGAGAGCTTGGGACACCTCTATGTGCAGGAGATTGTACGGTTACATGGAGTACCCTCAATGATTGTCTCCTATAGTGATTCACATTTTACTTCCCGGCTATGGAAGGGGTTACAGGGGGCTTTCGGGATGCACCTTCATTTGAGCACCACCTTCCATCCTCAGATGGATGGTCAGACTAAACGGACCATTCAAACCCTCGAGGACATGTTGCATGCTTTTTTCCTCGACTTCGGTCGCAACTAAGAGGATCACTTACCTTTTGTGGAGTTTTCATACAACAATAGCTATCACTCCACCATAGGGATATCACCTTTTGATGCGTTGTATGGGTGACCTTATAGATCACCTTTGTGCTGGACTAACCCAGGGGAGTCAGCACTCATGGGACCAGAGATGATACAGGCTACCACATAGAAGGTTCATATCATCTAGGAGTGGATGAAGACTACACAAAGCAGGCAGAAGTCGTATGACGACAGGAGACGGAGACATCTAGAGTTCGAGTATGGTGACCACGTCTTTCTACGGGTCTCACCCCGGTGAGGTTTTTGGGGATTTGGCTGATGTAGCAAGTTATATCTGAGATTAATCGGACCTTTTTAGGTCCTCAGCAGAGTTGGTGAGGTGGCTTACCGCTTAGCTCTTCTCCCTCAGTTGCACCGGGTGCACGACGTCTTCCACATATCCTAGATGAGGAGATACGTGCATGACCTTTCCCACATCATTGACCATGGCGAGCTGAACGTTGACAATGGGGAGACTTTTACGGAGGTTCCAGTAGAGATTGAGGATTGATATGAGTGGGTCCTTCGTGGACGGTCGATACCTCTGGTGTGCATTTTCTAGCAGCAAGGGAACCTCTAGGAGAGCACATGGGAGCAGCAGGCTCAGATGCATGCTCAGTACCCCCACTTGTTCCCTTAGTTTGAGTTGTGGCTTACGGGGACGTAAAAACCTAAGGTGCGGAGAATGTAAAGACCCATAATTTCATGTAAAATTTTTTTTTTAATAAATCGGAATTTTACAAGTCCGTGAAATTTGACGGCGCATGATTCCAAGGCCCGGAGTGCCCGGAATGAATTTCTGAACTTTTGTTTGGGTACATTCAGTAAACGTGTGAGCGGGTTTTTCTAAATTTTGAATTGGTGCTCGGAATTGAAATATGAGGACACCATTGAACTCGCAGCACTGATATTTTCTTAAAGAGACTTTCACCTCGACGGCAGTTGGTCCGGGGTGGAAGTTAGTTTTTTGGTTTTTCGTGAAAGAATAAAATAAAATAAAATTTGTGTAAATTTTTATTTTATTTGTTAAAACCTCCCACATGTGGATGTTGAGAAGTAAGGACCACCAGACTTAAACATCCCATGAGAGGTTATGGAGGTGAGGACCACCGAGCCTAACCTCCCATGAGAGGTTATGGTGGTGGGGACCACCCGAGGTTTAAAACATCTTGAACCCCTTTGAACTTTCTCATAATGGGGGGAGGAAACCTCTCAACTCCCTCCTTAATGTGGAGGAGCCACTTGACTTCCTCTACATTAATTATTCCAACCCCCCCCCCCCCTTAATTAATTGATCCAACACATCAATTAATTAATTAAACTATTTGAATTTATGCCAAAAAACATAATAGAACACATAATCTATTATTTTGGGCTATGAGTTATTTTTGGTGGAATTGGGGAGAGGAGGAACTTGGGAGAAATCTCTCCAATGAAGAATGCCCCACTGACGAAGAACACCGACTTCAACTTCTTCCACGGTACACCCTTCAAGGAGGAACGTCTTCGACTTCGACAAACCGACGTATGAGCCCGGGATTGGAGGTGTGTGGCGGACGAGATGAACGTCGACAACTTCACCTTCTTCCCTCCTCGTCGACGTCAATGAACCATCAAAGGTAGGGGTCTGTTTAAAAATTGATCAATGTCAATTTTTTCCTCTCGCATTGAATCATTTTATGATGAGCCGCTTGCTACTGCCCTAATGCGGAGGGTGTGGGTCAAACCAACATGGCCCGACCCTTTTGAAAATCTTGAGGTGTTCTTCGCGATGGAGGATGACGACAACCATCCATGGTTGGGGCATGAGAACGACAGTCGGTACCACCACCGGCCGTGATGAAGGCGTCGGCGCAACGGCGCTGCCCCGTGGTCACTGTTGCCTACATGCGGCCTCTGCGTCGACCGAGACCACCACCACCATCCACGGGTTCACACCACCATGTGGCCAAGGCGTCGCCCTGCGGCCGAGGCGCTACCCTACGGCCGAGGCGCTGCCCCTCGGCTGAGGCGCTGCCCTGCAGACGGACCACCGCCCCGTGGACGGAACGCCTCCCCACGACCGAAACGCCGACCCATGGCCGGACCGCCGCCTGCGGCCAAATTGCTGCCTCACGGTCGAACCGCCATCCCCAGCTGAACCGCCCCACGGCCTCGTGCCCTCGTAGCACCCTTTGCGTCCTCGCGGCCACTCGTGGCCCCTCGCGGCCTGCCGGGCCGGACCCAGTGGGCCGGGCCAAACCCAAGGGGCCAGGCCAGACCCAACGGGTCGGTCCAGGTCGACCCAAACATGGTTGACCCAGGCCAGGTCAGACAGAGTCGGTCCGACTGGATTGGACTAGACCCAGGCCCACTACGACCCATTTAATTTCTTTTCTCCATAACTTTGGCACCAGACGTCCGTTTGATGAACCGTTAGTGGCGTTGGGAAACTTGGAGTGAGACAGTCCCTTTGAGTGATACCCCACTGAGATTTGGATTGATATGGGGTATGTTCAGGTTGGATCGAGCACAAATACAATTGGGCCTCTGGGACTAAAAGGATAATAACTCACAAACCGGTCGTCCGATTGACGCGCCAACTATTAAGTTGAGACCCCTATGATGTGGCGGAACATTGAGATACTTCTTCGTGGGACTTTGTGGCAGTTAGAGTATCGACCAGTAGCTTGTTGAGAAGATCCTCTCAGAGATGAGCGAGCATAGTGTGGGAACCTAGTGGCTAGCTGAGACTTGACGACTGCTGACCGTATCGACTCGGAGTGACTTGACAGGCCCAGTGGGGAGCGCCTTGGTGACGTGACAAACCCATGGTGGGGAGCGCCTTGGTGACGCGGCAGACCCACAGTACTCGACATGAGGAGTACCTCAGTGGTCCACAAGGGGGAGCACCTTGGTGATGCAGCAGACCCACGGTACTCGAAAGGAGGAGTACCTTAGCAGTCCAAGTTAGTGGGAAGTGCCTTGGTAACGCAGCAGACCCACTGTACTCTTTAAAGGAGGAGTTCTCTAGCAGCTGAGGTGTTCGACGTTATGACTGGGGATGTTACTTGATACTACCCCTAGAATAAAACCTGTTGTGAACTGAGTCAGTACCTCTGTGTTTTCCTCATGATTGAGATGTATTACTTGGTAACTTAGGTATATTTATGGCATATACCTAAGTAAGGTTATCTGTTGATTTCAAATTTTTTTGGTTTATCCTTGGTGGATTTTGTGAGACCTTGAAGGTCTCGAGGTCCCTACTAAGTATCGTTATACTCACCCCTGCACAGGATATTCCCACACTTTGTTGTGTTTGGTGTAGATGATGGACAATGCTGACTGAGGAGAAGAGTATCAGGACTGGATGATACCCAGAGGTGGACCTTACGACGAGTCGGTACATAGAGGCGATGGACGGACGAGGAGTGATGAGGAGGCAATCTGTACCTACCCTTTAGGTAGGAACCTCGGAGGATGACCCAGTTGTTGTTTTCATTTTTATTTAGTTGTACTTGTACATTCAGTTTCTTGTATGTTACTGTTGGGCTTGTATTTCGGCCCGCTTTTACTTTTAGAACTCTTTTGTTATACAGTTGACTTGTTGTTCGTATCACTACTACAAAACGGGCAAGGGATGCACTTCACTTTTATCAGCGCTAAAAAAAGCGCTGATAAAGGGTCGCTTTTATCAGTGCTCAAAAAAATCATTGATAAAGGCCCCCTTTATCAGTGCTTTTTTTTAGCGCTGATAAAGGTCCCCCCTATATCATCTCTTTTTTTAGCGCTGATAAAGGGGACCCCTTTATCAGTGCTTCTTTTAGTAGCGCTGATAAAGGGGTGATTTATCAGCGCTTTTCCCGAGCACTGATAAATGTTAAGTTTCAAAAAAAATCATGAAAAATAATATTTCATTATATTAGTATATTTATATTGATATAAATAAAACATATATTTTTAAGTATGTTATAGATACATATAAATAGACAATTACATTTAATATATAAGAAATTTAGTAAAATGGCTTCAAAATATTTTAAAAAAAATATTATTAATTAATAATTTTCTAATTATTATTGATTAAAAATCATTTAATAACAATTTGAGGACACAAAAAATCAAAACAATTAATAAAAGATCTAAAATATGTTGAAAATGTAACTCAAACTTCAAACGGCCATAAATTTTTATCCGGGTGTCCGTTTGAGCTCTGCAGCATATCAAATCGAAGCCTACAACGATCTCTATGCGCTAATGACCTAGGAGAAGCCTCTGCCACATTTTTCGAGCCGAAAAAATTCCTAGAAGACCTCCAAAACTGAGTTTTTAGTCGGGATACCTTGATTGTTTAACATTGAAACAAGTATAACTTCTAATCCGAATGTGCGTTAGGCCTGTACCACATATCATATCGAATATTGTTTCATTTTATTCGATTTTACTGGTTGTAGAGTTGAAACAGAGTTCTAGATTATAAGTTATGGTCATTTTAACATTCTATGGATTTTCAAATACACATATATATATGTATTTATTCGTAAATATATATGTGTTTGTGTGTGTGGGTGTTTATGTGTGTGTCTGTGTGTTGTATATATGTATGTATTTATTTATTTACTTATAAAAACACATCAAAAACATATTTTTTCATAAAATGTATTTAAAACTAATCTTATAAGTACATTCTATGGCTTTTCAAATACACATATATATGTATTTATTCGTAAATATATATGTGTTTGTGTGTGTGTGTGTGTCTCTCTGTGTGTGTCTATGTGTGGTATATATCTATCTATGTATTTATTTATTTATTTATTTATAAACACACATAAAAAACATATTTTTTCATAAATGTATTTAAAACTAGTCTTATAAGTATATATTAATATACAAATAAATATACATATAAAAATTATAACTAAAAATATATATATATATATATTAATATACAAATTAATATATATATATATACTAATATATGAATAAATATATTTATATTAATATGAATCTATATCAATATATGAATAAATATAACTATATATATATATAGATATCATTAAATAGAGAACAAAACTGTCACGACCCGTCCTAGTGGGGCCTGAGCCGCAACTCCCCAAGCCCGCCTCCAATAGGCCAGGGGTTGGTGACTAGCACCGAGTAGGTATGCTACTAACATGGGAGGCATTCCCTATAAACCTGTACACATGAAAACACATCTCCAAGCCCACAAAGCTGAAAAGTGAAAACTGCTAAAAATAGAAAAGATGTAGGCATAGACTAAATCCCAACCAACAGAGTACGATAGGAAAGTAGAGTACAAGAAAGTAAAACCTTGGGCCAAAAGTACAAGCCCACCAAAAGAGAGTCCATAAAAAAGACCAACCTATAAAGAAAGGTGTTGGGACTGCAGTCTGTAGCCGTAGGAACATACCTCGGCCCGTCAGATCTCACTGAGTACCGTCCGTTCCTGGTCCTCCTAGAATCTTGTCAAAGGCTCGCTCGTCTGCACAAGACACGACATGTGCGGGCAAAGCCCGTGCAGGGGTGAGTATAACAATACCCAGTAGGACGCCCCAAAACTACAAAGGAAATATGACAAGGTAAATACCACAAAGGAAAGATATAGTCAGCTCCACACAGTATATGTCTACAGAACATATAACAAGAATATCTAGATATACTCATACATGATCGACTATCACGAAACCACCACTAAGATCCAACTCGAAGATTCCAATAAGCACGTAACAAGGAGAACACACTCCTAGGTCTAAAGAGAGAGATATGAAGTACTCGTTCTGGGAGAACACACTCCACAAGTACTTTGAGAACATGATGCTCAGATGAGGATCACGGCCAAGTCATGGGGGGATTCCGACAACTCAGTCTGAGCTAATCCGCTAAGCAGAGGATCGGCGCCCGGGTATGGTTGGTCACATCAATACTGAGAACTCTACCTAGGGTTCCAGGAATGAATAGAGGATCTATCTCCAAGTCTAACAAAGGGGATTCCAACAACTCTATTCAGGAAGTCCTGTGGAAGGGATCATTCTCCTATATGTAGGAAATGATAATGGAAACCTTCAGGAGAAAGACTAAGGGGATGAACCCTAAGGAAACTAGTCCAAGTCAAATAATGCAACTGGCTCAAGCCTTGAAGAATTTATTACACGGCGTGTAGTATAGTTACACGCCGTGTTCCTTGACCCTGGGTACTGCCCGTGTAAACAGCCCATGTCATCCGTTCAAGCTGTGTAAAACTCAACTACGTGGTGTGTAGAAAAGTACATGCCATGTTCCTGACTCCGGGTACTACTCGTGTAAACGGCCCATGTCATTCGGATTATTGGATAGAAATTAACTACACGGCGTGTAGAAGAATCACACGTCGTGTCCGAGCACCTGGGGCTCGCTCCATGTACGCTGGCCATGTGCCCGTACACGGCCTCTGTCCGTGTCCGTGTCGCCTGCCCGTGTACTAGTACACGGGGTATCCCGTGTATCTGTCCAGGTATGGCTGGGGAAGGGTATACACGCTGTGTCCTTGGTCGTGTACCCATCTCGTGTCCGTGTTGCCTGCCCGTGTACCAGTACACGGGGTATCCCGTGTATCTGGCTGGGTCTGGCTGGGGAAGGGTATACATGCCGTGTCCTTGGCCGTGTACCCAACCCATGCCCATGTACTCCCGGAGTACACGCCATGTGGTTCGTCGATGAACACACGCCGTGTATCCTATACTACACGGCGTGTAGTCGGGATTTTTCTAGAAACGCCATCTTCTTCCTCGCGTCGTGGCTGAACCTCTGGATCCTCGGTTTCTCGTCCGTTCGTCCCGATACTCCAGGGATGGGTTCGTTTCGACATACGAACATCGTAACGGGTGTTTTTATCTCTTAAATCGGATCATAAACCTCGAATGATCCATCCGAAGAAAAACGCCCGAAAACTCGTATCTCCCAATCCGCTCTGAATCGCCTGTCGAAACCATCGTCGCACCTCCGTGACATCGCTCCGGGGTTGGATCTTCAATATCGTATCATTGCGCCAACAAACGAATGCGCAACGATCGATTTCCTCCAAGAACGTGTAAAACGCAATGAAGGACGTGAGGGAGAAAAATACAAGAATCAAACAAGATGGACGAACCTCAATCGTTGTTTGTGACGATTAGGGTTCGTTGCTGTTAGATCAAAACCAAAAAACCTCAAAATCCCCGCAAAACTCGTCCCGCAAGAACAATCGATCCACGGGCTAATCTATTCGTGGATTAGTCTGCGTTTGTCACGGAAATCAAAAACATGGAAGGAAATCAAAAACAAACATCCTACCTAGATCTGCAGCGTTCGTTGGCGAAGATCCGGTCGCAACGTCGTCATCGCCGGCGAAGCTCGTCAAGAACACCGTCGCCGCGTTGGGAGGTTTTCTCCAGAGCCTCCAGAGCCTCCAGGGGAATTCAGGGTTATAGAAATTGTAACCCTAATACCCTGTGAAATCTCCATTTAAAAGATAAGAGATTTAGCTGTAACAGGGATTTGAATAAAATATTTTAATTAAATATTTTATTGCGGTTGCGTCCAAAAAACTAGATTTCACCACCGACCTGCGCCAGCCGATGTTAGGCCTCACCTAAGGTAAAATCAATATTCTGAACACAACAGTGCCCTCAGAAATCTGATCCGAGCACCCGTTCGGGAGTTATTCCACTTTTTCAGGAAAACCACACGCGCGCGTTATTTAATTATTAAATTAAATTCAAACATTTGTTCCCAGCTCACCGGGCCTCGGAACTGCACACCATCTCAGAGCTTGGTCTTGAATTAATTCTCATATAATATTAAAATAATACATGGAAAAATCCAGGACATTACATCACACCAACCTTTGGGATTTTACGTCCCCGAAAAGCCAAAACAAAGGATACTCAAAAAGATGTGGGTACTGCACACGAATCTGAGCCTCCCGCTCCCACGTGCTCTCCTGGAGATTCCCGTGCTGCCACCGGACATGAACTAAGGGAATATCTCGCCCATAAAGGATATTCTCCTGTCGATCCTCGATCTCCACTGGGTACTCAGCAAAGGTCACTCCATCATCGATGTCCAGCTTGCCCCAGTCGATAACGTGAGATGGATCATGCACGTACCCCCGCATCTGTGACACATGGAAGACGTTGTGTGCCCGGTCCATCTAAGGAGGTAGATCCAAGCGATACGCCACCTCGACAACTCTACCCAGAATCTAGAAAGGGCTGATGAACCTCAGAGATAGCTTGTTGCCTCGACCAAATCTCTGCAATCCCCGTCGAGGTGAGACCCAAAGGAACACATGGTCTCCCTCCTCGAACTCCAAGGGCCTCCACCTCCTGTCGGCATAAGACTTTTGCCGACTCTATGTAGTCTTCATCCACTCCTGGATGACCTGCACCTTCTCTGTAGTAGCTCTCAACATCTCAGGGCCCATAAGTGCTGACTCTCTTGGGTCAATCCAGCAAAGCGGTGACCTGCAAGGTCGCCCGTACAGAGCCTCAAATGGTGTCATACTAATAGTGGAATGATAACTGTTGTTATAAGAGAATTCCACTAGTGGTAGGTGATCCTCCCAGCTACGACCGAAGTCAAGTATGCAAGCTCGAAGCATATCCTCTAGGACCTGAATGGTCCACTCTGTCTGACCATCAGTCTGGGGATGAAACGTTGTGCTCAAGCGTAACTGAGTCCCAAAAGCTTCTTGAAATCCCTTCCACAGCCGGGATGGGAAACAAACATCATGATCTGAGATGATCATGGATGGAACTCCATGAAGTCGACACGTAGAGGCGTCCCAAGCTCTCTACTGAACTCTGCTCCCGTATGGCTAGGAAGTGGGCCGACTTGGTGAGTCGATCAACGATCACCCAGATGGCATCGTGTCCCCTGGATGTACTTGGTAAACCTGTCACGAATTCCATGGATATCCCATCCCACTTCCACTCTGTCACCTCAAGGGGCTGGGTCAATCCCGCTAGAACCATGTGCTCAACCTTTACTTGCTGACAAGTAAGGCATCGAGAAACAAACTCTGCCACACACTTCTTCATTCCTGGACACCAGAACTGACGTCGGAGGTCCTGATACATCTTTGTCATGCCTGGATGTACCTCCAAAGGAGATGTATAGAACTCCCTCAGAACCTCCTCCCGCAACATCACTGGTACTACTTTACACCCTCTGAAAAGAACAACGTGCTCCGCACCTTCTGAATATCCATCAGCCGCAACACCTATGGATATCTATGCACATAGTGTCTCACAGCTAGAATCCTCACATTGTGCTTTCCTGACTCGCTGTAAGAGTGGAGGGGTGAAAACCATCGATTGAAGGTAAGCGACCTCATCTTCATCCACAAAGGATAACTGTAAAGAGGCCAACTTCCTTGTCGCCTCATCCAGCAACTGTGAACTGTATTTCTTGCTGAGAGAATCTACCACAACGTTCCCCTTTCCAGGTGTGTAAACGATCTCAAATATGTAATCCTGGAGTAACTCAAGACATCGTCTTTGTCTCAAATTCAGATCCTTCAGAGAAAAGATATATCTGAGACTCTTGTGATCAGAGTATATGGTAAACCGCTCGCCCATTAGGTAGTGCCACCACATCTTCAATGAGAAGACTACCACTACCAACTCAAGATCATGGGTTGTATAGTTCTGCTCGTGTGGCCTCAACTGACGTGAGCCATAGGCAATAACTGCTTACCTCTGCATCAGGACACAACCAAGCCGAGTTCCTGATGCATTTCAAAACACTACATACTCGAAACCCTCCTCTGGTAATCTCAAGATCGGGGCACTCGTCAGACTTTGTCTCAACTGATGGAAAGCCTGCTGGCATCTCTCGGTCCACACGAAAGGCTGCCCCTTTTGGGTCAAAGCTGTCATGGGTGCTGAAATCTGGGAGAAATAAAGAATGAATCACTGATAGTAGCCTTTGTACTAAAGGAAGCTCCACACCTCTGTCACGCTCCGGGGTGTCACCCATGCTAGTACTACCTCCACCTTGGCTGGGTCCACTGATACACCATCTGCTGAGATAACGTGTCCCAGAAAGTGGACCTCCTGTATCCAGAACTGACACTTCGAGAGTTTCTCACACAACTGGTGCTCTCAAAGTGTGTCCAGAACCATCCTTAGGTGTCTCGCATGCTCCTCCTCGGACGCATAGTACACAAGTATATCATCGATGAAGACTACTATGAACTGATCAAGATAGGGCTAAAAGATCCAGTTCATGAGTCCCATGAACATTGCCGGGGTGTTGGTCATGCCGAAGGGAATCACCATGTACTCATAGTGACCATAGCAGCATCTGAAAGCCATCTTTGGTATATCCTCATCCCGTACTCGCAACTTATGATATCCTGATCGTAGATCAACCTTTGAGAACCATCGTGCCCCTCTCAACTGGTCAAAGAGGTCATCGATCCTCGGTAGTGGATACAGGTCCTTCATGATCACCTGATTCAAGCACCAGTAATCCACACATAGCCTCAAGATCTCGTCTGCCTTCTTGGCAAACAGTATTGGGGCCGCCCAGGGTGAAACGTTGGGTCTCACAAATCCCTTATTCTGCAAGTCGTCCAGCTGCACTCTCAGCTCACGAAGCTCTGCAGAAGCCATCTGATATGCTGATGCTGATATCGGTGACGTCCCGGGTTGCAACTCAATGCAGAAATCTATCTCCCGACATGGAGGTAGTCCGGGGACATCCTCTGGAAAGACGTCCTCGCACTCAGCCACTACTACTGGAAACTGGAAACTCGTAACACCTATCGTGCCAAGGGCTAGGCTAGACAACTGATGTGAAATCGGTTGTGCCTTACTATGCACGAGTCCATCCTGCACTGCCTGGGTCTCTCTTTCACCGACAAAAGAGAACCTCATTCCATCACTACGGACACACCGCACCCTTCGCCTAAAACAGTCGATATGGGCATGAACTATGTATAGCCAATCCATACCAAGAATGAAATCGTAAGTCCTCGACGCTACCACCAAGAGGTTCCAACCGAAACTCTCACCTCCAAGGGTCTGGTCACACTGTCTACAGAGGTGTGTGATCTCTGAATCTTCTCCAGTAAGTGTTTCTAAGCGTAAGGGTCGAGTCAATGACTCAACTGGAATCTCAAGGTCTCGAACAAGATAAGTATCCAGAAAGAAATGACTAGAACATGTGTCTATCAGTACGGCATCCAAAGTAGAAAAGACACAGATTGTACCTCTAATCATTCCAGGAGTACCTGGGTCATAAGCCTCATCCACCTGCAACTGTCCATGCCTCTGTCCACCAGCTCCCTGAGCCTGGAGTGGACCTCCTAGGGGTGGTGGTGGTAAAGGGTCAAAACGCCGACCACATCTATCTGATCTCCCAGCTCCTCTACCGCGTCCGCCGCCTCGTGGATCTGTCTGCTCCACACGTTGTCTCTGCCTCAGTGGTCCATCCACTGCTCCCATGTCAGTAGTATGGCAGGTCGGACAATCTCGAGCGAGATGTCCCCTACCATCGCATGAGTAGCATCGCCTCTCTCGAGGCTGGCTGGAGGCGCCCTGTGAACCCTGTACGGCAGATCCCCTGTCCTGGGATCTCCTCTGAAAACGTCTCCCACGCCTGGGTCCCTGACATCGGTTCCCTGCTGTCGAGGTCTCTACTCCAGCTCGCCCACTACTGACAACTGTCGGCTATCTCTGTTATGCCAAGAAGCTCTTGACCACCAAAGCCCGCTCGAGCACCCCATCATAAGTAGTAATGCTCATAGAGATGATGCTAGCTCGGATATCTCTATGCAAGCCCTGCTCAAAAGTACGAGATCGGAAGTACTGATCTCTGACCATATCCATCGAGTATCGCAAGAGGTCGGTAAACCTCGATGAATAGTCATCCACTGACATGGTTCCCTGATGAAGCTGAAGAAGCTCCTGTATACGTACTGCTCTCAGGGTAACCAGTGAAAACTCTTCTCTGAAGAGACGCTCAAACTCTAACCATGCAAGAGTCACCTCATCGTGGGTATGGATAACCAAACTCCACCATCGTCCTTTCGAGCCCTGTAGAAGGATCGCTTCCAGGATCACCATCTGGTCTCCTGGTGTCCTGACCAAACGGAAGACTCTGGTCACTGCCTCAAGCCAGTCCTCTGCTACTTGAGGGTCAGGATCACCTCAAAACCTGAGGGGTCTCTATCTCTGAAACTCGTGGAGTGCGCTCAGCCTATGATCCTCCTCTACTGGTATAGTAGGCACTAAACACTGCTCCATAGGTGGAGGGATAACTGGAACACCACCTGATGGTAAAACTGGGGGATCTGGTCCATGTATCGAAGCTTCATCACTGAGGGGGTCATCCTTGTGATCGAGCTGCTGGATCCTAGTGGGTACGCGTCACGGAGGCATCCTGTAAAGAAACAAGATGTATCTCAATCAGTGATTATATCTGGAGAGATGACCCAAAAAGGAAATGGACACCACAATCCATTCCTATAAGATTCATGTACCATTATTTTCCCCTACAACTAGTGTTCTCATGCTCTGGGTCGAAAAGAAGGTTATCAGAGTCCTAGTGTATGGATACGTCGATCGCCCGCACCAACACGGGGATCCCTGGCCTGAAAGCTGAACTCGAAACACTTAACACTGTTGACCCAACCAACTCATAGACTCTCGGTCCTAATATAGAACTGACCAGCTCTGATACCACTCTGTCATGACCCGTCCCAGTGGGGCCCAAGCCGCAACTCCCCAATCTCGCCTCCAATAGGCCAGGGGCTAGTGACTAGCACCGAGTAGGCATGCTACTAACATGGGAGGCATTGCCTATAAACCTGTACACAAGCACACACATCTCCAAGCCCACAAAGATGAAAAGTGAAAACTACTAAAAATGGAAAAGATGCATGCATACACTAAATCCCAACCAACAAAGTACGACAAGAAAGTAAAGTACAAGAAAGTAAAACCCTGGGCCAAAAGTATAATCCCACCAAAAGAGTCTGTAAAAAAGTCCAACCTGTAAAGAATGGTGTCGGGACTGCAGTCTGTAGCTGTAGAAACACACCTCGGCCCGTCTGATCTCACTGAGTACCGTCCGGGCATGGTCCACCTAGAATCCTATCAAAGGCTCGCTCGTCTGCACAAGACACGACACGTGCGGGCAAAGCCCGTGCAAGGGTGAGTATAACAATACCCAGTAGGACACCCCAAAACCAAAAAGGAAATACAACAAGGTAAATACCACAAAAGAGAGATATAGTCAGCTCCACACAGTATATGTCTACAGAACATATAACAAGAATATCCATATATACTCATACATGATCGACTATCGCGAAACCACCACTAAGATCCAGCTCGAAGATTCCACTAAGCACGTAACAAGGAGAACACACTCCTAGGTCTGAAGAGAGAGATACGAAGTACTCGTTCCGGGAGAACACACTTCACAAGTACTTTGAGAACATGATGCTCAGATGAGGATCATAGCCAAGTCATGGGGTGATTCCGACAACTCAGTCTGAGCTAATATGCTAAGCAGAGGATCGGAGCCCGGGTAAGGTTGTTCACATCAATACCGAGAACTCTACCTAGGGTTCCAGGAATGAATAGAGGATTCGGCTCCAAGCCTAATAGAGGGGATTCCAACAACTCTATTCAGGAAGTCCTGTTGAAGGGATCATACTTCTATATGTAGGAAATGATATCGGAAACCTTCAAGAGATAGACTAAGGGGACGAACCCTAAGGAAACTAGTCCAAGTCACAGAAGGCAATTGGCTCAATCCTTGAAGAATTTATTACACGGCATGTAGTATGGTTACACGCCATGTTCCTTGACCCTGGGTACTGCCCGTGTAAACGACCTGTGTCATCCGTTCAAGCTGTGTAAAACTCAACTACACGGCGTGTAGAAAAGTACACATCGTGTTCATGACTCTGGGTACTGCTCGTGTAAACTGCCTGTGTCATTCGGCTTGTCGGATAGAAAGTAACTACACTACTTATAGAAGAATCACATGTCATGTCTGAGCACCTAGGGCTTGCTTCGTGTACACTGGCATGTGCCCATACACGGCCTATGTCCGTGTCCGTGTCACATGCCCGTGTACCAGTACATGGGGTATCCCGTGTATCTGGCCGGGTCTGGCCGGGGAAGGGTATACACGTCGTGTCCTTGGTCGTGTACCCATCCCGTGTCTGTGTCTCCTGCCCGTGTACCAGTACACGGGGTATCCCGTGTATCTGGCCGAGTCTGGCCGGGGAAGGGTATACATGTCGTGTCCTTGGACGTGTACCCAACCCATTCCCGTGTACTCCTGGAGTACACGCCATGTGGTCCGCCGATGAACACACGACGTGTAGCCCATACTACACGGCGTGTAGTCGGGATTTTTCCAGAAACGCCGTCTTCTTCCTCGCATCGCGGCTGAACCTACGGATCCTCGGTTTCTCATTTTTTCATCCCGATACTCCATGGATGGGTTCGTTTCGTTATAAGAACATCGTAACGGGTGTTTTTGGCTCTTAAATCGGATCATAAACCTCGAATGATCCATCCAAAGAAAAATACCCGAAAACTCGTATCTCTTAATCCGCTCCGAACTGCCTGCTGAAACCGTCGTCGCACCTCCATGACATCGCTTTGGGGTTGGATCTTCAATCTCAGATCGTTGCGCCAATAAATGAATTTGCAACGATATATTTCCTGAAATAATGCGTAAAACGCAACGAAGAACATGAGGGAGAAAAATACAAGAATCAAACAAGAGGGACGAACCTCGATCGTTGTTCGTGACGATTCGGGTTCGTCGATGTTAGATCAAAACCAAACAACCCCAAAATCCCCGCAAAACCCGTCCCGCAAGAACGATCGATCCGCGGGCTAATCTGTTCGTGGATTAGTTCGTGTTTGTTGCGGAAATCAAAAACGGGGAAGGAAATCAAAAACAAACATCCTACCTGGATCTGCGGCGTTCGTTGGCGAATATCCGGTCGTCGCGTCGTCGTCGCCGGCGAAGCTCGTCAAGAACATTGTCGCCGCGTTGGGAGGTTTTCTCCAAATCCTCCAGGGGAATTCAGGGTTATGGAAATTGTAACCCTGATCCCCTACGAAATCTCCATTTAAAAGATAAGAGATTTCACAGTAATAGGGATTTAAATAAAATATTTTAATTAAATATTTTATTATTGTTGCGTCTAAAAAACCATAGTTCACCACCGACCTGCACCAGCCGATGTTTGGCCTCACCTAAGATAAAATCTCTATTCTGAATGCAACGGTGCCCTCGGATATCTGATCCGAGCACCCGTTCCGGAGTTATTCCACTTTTTCAGGAAAACCGTATGCTCGCGTTATTTAATTATTAAATTAAATTCAAACATTTGTTCCGAGCTCATCGGGCCTCGGAACTGCACGTCGTCTCAGAGCCTGGTCTTGAATTATTTCCCATATAATATTAAAATAATACATGGAAAAATCCGGGACATTACAAAAACGAAATGGCTTAGTGGTAAAGGTGCGACCGTGAAATGGAGGAGGTCCCGGGTTCAAGTTCGGGTGGAAGCGAAGGGGGTGCACGTGTATGAGGATGTTCGGGAAGGGAAACGCGCGGGAGACCTCATAGCACTGATAAAGGGGGTGTGAAGCGCTGATAAAAGCACTCCCCACATTATTTTTAATTTTTTTTCTTGACCTTTATCAGCGCTTTTTAAAAAGCGCTGATAAAGGCCCCTTTTATCAGTGATAAAAAAGCGTTGATAAAGGGGTCTTTTATCAGCGCTTTTTTTTAGCATTGATAAAAGCGGCCTTTATCATCGCTTTTCAGAGCGCTGATAAAAGGGACCCCCCTATATGAGCGCTAAACTTTACAGTGTTTTTTTAGCGTTGTTAAAGCCCATTTTGAGCACTGATAATGGCCGTTTTTTGTAGTAGTGTATCTTACTTTATACTTGGTTGAGTGTGTTTACAGGTTATAAAGGCAATGTCTTCCCAGTTTTAGGGAATACACCTTTCAATGCTAGTCGTCAGCCCCTGGCTTATAGAAGGTGGGCTTGGGGTAGTCACGGCATGGGCCCCGGGGGATGGGTCATGACATATCCTCTTAGAGGAATGTTGCGAAAGATGATATTTAATTGTGATTAACAACTAAAAATATATAAAAAGTAAAAAACTATTGAATAATAATTAATTAAATTAACTAAAACTATCTATGTGAACCAAACTAAGCAATGGAAGAAACTAGCGGAGATGAAAGTGTTAGAGTTGTTACATCTGTTCAACTCCATACAATGCTAAATATTTAATTCTAACATCTGAATATATTATCACTAATTCCAGATTTTGATCAAAATACAATCAGTTTTCATTCTTTGATGTTAGGAAGTATTCTAATTTTCACATACATCTTTTTTCATTTCATTCTCTGACCTGATGAATAATTTTCACATCATTGTAGCACTGAATCAATTGGTGAAATACCACAACCCATTTCTCACAAAGTCGGAGTATCGATCTGCGTCGGGTTTGTTCACATGGGATTTCTGATTAAGTATAACACATGCAAGTTTGAAGGAGAATACATGCAAAATATTAATTTTTCAATTAATATATTTATTTATTCAAAAAAAATTCGCATGCGATTTACGATGGACAAATAAATTCTCTGATGAACCCCTGCCCATTATTACTAATTAGGTATTACATGAACGGGAACCAAAGCATGTGTGCATACTCCAAATGACATTTGATTCAAATGCATATATAATAAATTAAATAATTTCCAATTAAAAATAATTAACTGGTAATTAAACATGGAAATAAATTAATGTCACTCAATTACCATCAAATTCATCACAACCATGACATCAAATAATTGGCATGCCATGATGAAAACACGACACATAAAATAATAAATAAATATCAACATGATCGTGTCGTCGCAGTGGTCATCGCAAGCCTCCATTGATGATCGCCCAATAATAACCATCAATTTGTCAATGGGTGTAATGTTGAACCAAACCATCATGCCGCCAAAATAATAATCATGTCAGGCTTCGCTCTTGCCACCCAAAGAACTCTTAGTCTGTCAACACGGAGGCACACCAAATAGGAAAATGTGAGTTAGTGCTGCTGAAAGGGTTTTGAGTGGGGATGTTCATGCGGTAAGGAGCAAGGTAGTCAAACTTAGCGAGTTTACTATTCATTCTCAGTAGAAAACTCTTAGACTCATGGTAAACTCGTGTATAAAATATATGGACTCGGTGTAAACTCATCCGGGTTACTAGGTAGACTCGTACCGTAGACTCGCAATTTTAAATACCATGGTAAGGAGGAGGATTCAATGCTGGTGCACACGTGACAGACAACAGAAGTTGTTTCGATGTGCAAGAGGTACAGTGCAAGAGATAAGGAGGCTCAGATGGGATTGTGGCTTCAAGGTGGTGCGCCAATTTTGTGGTTGAGCAGGAATGAGGGGTTTCCAAGGCTTGTCACGTAGGGAGGCAATGTGGACGATGATCTATAGTGCCGGAGGAGGTTAGGTGGAGGCCTGGGGCACCGGAGGGGGGAGTGGCAGGGGCGGTAGAGAGGGCGGAAGGGGAGGGGGTGACGTGGGAAGGGGTGAGGAGGTAGGGGCGATGGGGAGATAAGGGGGCCAAAAGGAGGGCGGCAGAGAGAGTGGGGAAGGAGTAAAAGGGGGAGGAAAGGCCGTAGAGAGGGCTATTGTGGAGGTGCGCATGAGCTGTGCCTAGGGTTTCAACCTCCCACCCTACCTATCAACATGATGTGTGGTCTCTCCCTCATATAAATTCGCCACTCCTGCATGAATCAGGAAGTTTAAAAATTAAAAATCCAAATTGAAAATTTAAATAAATAAAACTATCTAATTTTTAAATGTTAAATAAGAATACTAATAATAATAATGATAATAATAAAAATATTATAATTATAAAACATAATTTTTAGATATAGATATACATAAATTTTTGTGTGTGTGCTCTTAAGATTATAAATAATAATATAATATATAAAATATAATTAGCAGTCAAATAAAATTACAACTTATCCTAAAAATAATAATATTATTATTAAATGTTAGTCTAATTTAATGTTATAAAAATATAATTAATATTACTATAATTAATACTACTACTATTAAAAACTAATATAATAGTAATGAAAAACTAATAAAATTAATATTATTTTATTTAATATTACAAATATACAAAAGAACAAAATAAAATACAAAAAATAGACACTTATTATAAATACTAATAAATATTAATAAAGTAATAATAAAACTAATGTTAGCGAAACTAATAATAATAATAATATATTGTTAAATAAAATATATAAAATTAATAAAAATAATAAAAATACTAAATTACTAATATTAGTATATAAATTAATTAAAAATTATCAAAATATCTAAAATACTACAAAACTATAAAAACAACCTAAAAATGAAAAAGAGGTTAGAAAAATAATTAAAACTAAATTAAAAAAATATTAAATGTTAGATAAATCAATGTACATCATATATCATAGTCACAAAATTCATAACCATCGGATTGATTTTGGTACCGATGCATTGGATTGATACTCATAAGGATTACTGAATTGACGATTGATAAGAAATTCCATCAGACTAACCTAAATTTATAATCAGAATACATAGACTTGTTTATATCATAAGGAATACTATTTAACATTGTAATGGTGCTAAAACAAAATGACGTCAGACATTCAGTTATTCCAGAGTATTGTGAGCTATCAAGTGCCAGTTGTCTGAGGTCGTTCTAGCTAACTCAAAAATATGTTTGTTGGAGACTCTCCTATAGCTATAAATAGTCAGTCATTTGAAGAGTTGGGAGCTGATATATTTTTCAACTCAAGTCTTCTAAAGTTTTCCCTGCATGAACTGGTCGTTATTATGCATTATAATACTTTAGAGAGTTTTTGTTCTAAATAATCCTTATCATTTTGTTTCCTTTAGAACTTTTTTATATGTATTATGTGTCTGATCATTGTTACGATAGAGGGATTCTAAGGATATGAATATGGTAAATCTAATACATCATATTGAGGGCTTCCTAGGATAGGAAGACAGACACCGATTGTCGTATCGAGGGATTCTAAGGATAGGAAGATAGTGGTTATTCTGATCATCATATTGAGGGATTTCCTAGTAAGGAGAGACAAACTTTATTATAAGTATAAACTGTGGATACCTTTAGTCAAGGTTGACTCCCTTACTCTTAAGGTTAAAATATTTATATCATTTAATATAGATTGTAATTCATTCTTAGTTTTACTAGTTATTGTATTATTTGTTTTTACAAGTTCTTATTATGTTGTGCATGTAACAGAAAGTTGGTCTTCATACTTAACTTTCTATAATGTCTACTTTATTAGTATAACTCTGAATATGATAAAAAAAATACTTTAATGTTAATTGAATCCACTGTGATTGTGAATATTCACTCTGATAATCGGAAAAAAATCTGAGTATGATAAATTTACTTTAAGAGGTATTGTGTTTTTGTTAGTTTAAACTTTTTAAACTACAATTCATATCATGAACCAGGTCGGGTCTCCATACAATCGATGCCCTACCTGATCTGCAACAAGGCCCGAGGGATGTTCCCAATCCCCACAGGTTGGCACAAGTGGCCGGGTATTAGAAATAATACATGGGAATGATTTACCCAAAATAA
Source organism: Viscum album (assembly GCA_963277665.1). Classification (NCBI taxonomy): domain Eukaryota; kingdom Viridiplantae; phylum Streptophyta; class Magnoliopsida; order Santalales; family Viscaceae; genus Viscum; species Viscum album. The sequence continues at coordinate 1,237,129,650 of OY728119.1, forward strand.
TAAACACAAAACCACTAATAAGATAAATAAATTAAAACTAAAAACAGACAACCAAACAGGCCCTTAAACTATGGTCAGATTAAAAGTTTACCAATTGAACCAAAAACCCAAAAGAAAATACAATAAAGGAAATCCAAAACTCTCACTCAAACCTCTTTTCAACATGAGGATCCACATCCCCAAGCCACCAACACCAACTTGCACGAGAAAAACCACTAAAACATGGATCATCATCGCTAAGCCTGATGCCTCGACCTGGAATACACAAGGAACAAGATCTACATACACCCAAAGGTATATGTAGGGTGTGATCCAAGAACCCAGTAGGATGCCACCAAGAAAATATTCCATGCATAAATATTAAATGAAAAATACATTTTCAAGTATAATAAATGAAAGGGAACAAAATCTTGAACAATTTTAAAGAAACAGTTTCAATAAAAACAACATCAAAGAAAACAACTTAAATTAAAAACACACACTTACCTTTACGACAACCCAAATGTTACGTCATATGCCGATGGTGAGCGTAAAGTAAACAAGGATCACCAAATATGGGAGAGGCCCTATAGGTACTAGCGAAAAGTGGGACCCTATAACAGCGTGACTCGGTGAAAAGTGGTATAGGGACCACAATAACATGTGTTCTCATGCAAGATCCACTAGTACGGAACACACCCATAACCTAGTCATCTCCAATCATTATCCCAAAGTTTAGTTATCATTGTAATCGTCAATCTAGATAAGTGAAACTGGGCCAATGTCTCTTTTGTATCATTAGCACACTAGTCCTTGTCTATCCACCTAGTCTCAGGGCTTCCCATTTGTGCTCAAGAGGTTCCAAGTCCATGTAACATGTCATGTTCAAATAAATAAAACAAAAGAGGTTCTCTCTATACAAAATACCACACTTGCACACACAAATTCCACTTTGAAATAATATGTAGACCAAAAACCTTTCAAAACTCAATCTTCATCATTCACATAATCAAATAAACCAAATGCAAAGATAAAAAGAGACAATTTCACGATTAAACAGACCACTAGAAAATTTATTAAACAACTTCAAGGGAAACTCATGGCTTTACACACACTAAAGTCGCTATTTATGCACCCAAAACATATTTCAACACCATATGTACTCCAACAAAATTTTAAAATGTGACCTGCTTCATATAAACAATTTGGTAAAACCCTTACGCCATTTATAAAACACTTTTTCACCATTCATAAAATTCAATAAACCATAAATAAAATTTTATAATACAATTTAAAAATAAATCTCTTGGATTTGCCCACTAAAACCACACAACACCTTCATTTATGACCAAACACACACAACACCACATCAAAAACACAGTTTTCACCACTTGCACAAATGAAAAACTAACTGCGCAATTTATTAAAACACTAACAATTGACTAAATATAAGTTTTCAGAAAAAAAATCACTCATACCATATGAACACACTACCAAAAAAATCCAACACATGAAAATTTTCAAGAAAACCAAATTCTCACCAAATAAATTAATTAAAGAACATGATAAATTAATTAAAAAGGCAAATTAATTCATTAAATGATATTTAAATGTATAACAGCCTACCTTACAAGAAGAACATTTAGGAAAAAGTGAAGAAATCGCATACACACCACATACGCACCACAAGGAGTCTATAAACAACCCTAATCAAGAAGCACAAACCCAAAACCCAAAATTAACACCCTAATAAACACCCTAAAAGCTGGAAAAACTGAATCCCTACAAGAAAGAAGAAACTACCATAGTAGATCGCACGAGGGAGGGCGGCTAGCTAGGGTAGCACTTTCCAGAGAACCACTAGAGTTGTTATCACTGGTGGAGGGCCGACCAGTGAAGGGGGTGCGAGTGAAGGTCACCGGCGGGTTGGATCCATTCACCAAAAGGTAGGCCGACTATGGGGGATAGTCCATCATGCACAAAGCTGGCTGAAAGGGAGGGGGAGGCACGCAAAGCTGGCTGACCTGGAGGGAGGATGACACACAGATGAGGAGGAGAGGAGGAGGAGATGCGGGGTAGGGTTATAGGGGGGAGGGGATCGCACCTCATGGGGGTAGAAAGGGGGATGTCTTCCTTTTTTAACCCAAATTAAAATCATGATAATAATATAAATAAAGATAATAACAATAAATTAATAAAATAATAATAATAAACTTAATAATAATAAACCCATTATTAATAAACTTCAAAATCATAATAATAATAACAACAAAATGATAAAAATATTGATATTAAATTCATTTTTTAGCTATATTAATATCAAAAATAATTTTAATAATGGTGATAATAATAATTTTTTTGTAATACCAAAAAAAAGAACAAGATTAATAAAAATACTATTAGTCATAATGACACTGATATTATTATTGAAGTTGAAACTTTTTATTCATATTATTTTAATGCGCTGTCCACACTTCATTTCTTTTTATTTATTTATTTTAAAGAGCCATGACACCGCAAAGGGTAACTGTGTGGACCATAAAAATTTTAATAGTAAAGATGATAACAATTATTTCACTCTTAATAATATTATTATTAATAACATTTTTAATAATTATAATTATATTAATGGAACTTTTAATAATAACTATAATATTCATCATTTCATTTTTAATAGTAATAATTTTAATAACAATTTTAATAATAGTAATAAAGATTCATAATAAAAAAATTAATAATAATAATACTATTATCCGAAACAATAATATTATTATTATTATGCTTAAAACACTCGATTGGTTTATTTTATTTTTAACACTCATTTTAACTTCGTTTAATTATTCTTTTAAATTTTTAATTTATTTTGAAAACCGGGAAGGTCTCATGGTCTCTGAACCGTGCCTTGCTCGTGCGCTCGGTGTCGTTAAATCCAAAACACATATTTTTCTCAACAAAACTAAAAAAATTTAAACATGGGCTCACCCAAATCCTAATCCGTGCTGGAACCAAAGAAAAATTGAAACCCGAGTGTGACAATTATCCCCACCATAGTGCTTTCAGCCCCTAGAAAACCATAACTAAGGTTTAACCCCAAGCAGAAACTGATACCCCTTTACAGCTCACAGAGACCTCCAAAATCACGACAAAAGAAAAGAGGCAAAAACCCTGTCAATAAAGAAAGAGACTTAAAAATTAAACTCGAGAGATTTGAAATGGACTCCCTGCTAAGTGTCACCTGCCCCCAAAAGTGTAAACACCTCCATTTGATCAGTCTGGTAGACATGGAACTTTCAAGACACCCAAACCACCCTGAAAACACCAACATCCTAAACATCACTAAGTGGAACACATACCATCCAAAACCATCCAAAACCTCCCATCTCTACATTTACTCAAGGGATAACTTAAAATTGGGTGGTTCTACACAAGACCACCCACCACCAAACTGACGCCCGGAGTGAAACTCTGATACTGACATGGGGAGGCCCGAATGGAATCCCCATCATAGGGATTAGGATAAAACTAAATTACTTCATGGGTATCTCTGTGAGATTCACTATGGGTCTCCCCACCATAAAAAAACTGACCAGTATGACTAATTAGCACAGACCGACACGGAAAGCTTGGGGGATTCTCATACACCAAATCCCCCACTACAAGGGACTCAATTAGAAAAACTCCAAACCAAACAGAATATATACGTTAGACTAAGATCTATTACTTGATGCGGGGGGTTTCTGACTTTGCGTTGACTTCACTCTAGGACCTATGGCTGAAGATCTGATGTTTGAAGCATCTCCTGCCTCACAGGCAGGCTTTAGAAACCTCTGAATAGAACTTTTCTAGTACCATAAGCAACTACACCACATCCCAGATAGAACTAATAGAACGCAACATGCTCCGAGCCATTTACTCTAACACTGCACTTTATCGAAATAGGGGCTTGGAAGGTGCACACACACTTTCACTTTTTACTTATAATGGGAGAACATTGGGAGGGGGGACTCTTGGAATACACCCCCTTCTAAAACATAGGGATTTTAAATTCCCCAAGAAGGAACATGCTTCTATTAAAACATAATTTTGAAAAAGTACCACAAAAATCACCCATGCATTTCAAAGGGAACCCACACTGCAAGATGTCGCTAAACATAACCCTTGAAACTAACAGAGACATCATAAGGAGGGGAACCTTGAACCAAGTATCTAACAACATGATATTATTATAAGCTTCCATAATAGCCTCTCATGGAAAGATTTATCACATAGGCGGCTTAACACTAAACCTTACATAGATAAAACCAATGAAAGATTCAAATACCTTTTTAAGATAATGGACAATACTGACCACTGAGACTACTTTCTGCTTTTCCCACTGGAATTCCCTTCACCACTTTCAGACGAGACCTACATACCTAATGATTTCAACATTCACTTTTTACCATCAAATGACCCAAATAAAAAAGTTTTCACTAAAACCCTCTTTCATCCACTCTCCCACTGTGAGAGGATATTCTTAACCAAAAATTAAAAAGGGATAAACACCACACTAACACTCAAAAAGGAAAGTTCTAACTTTGATCAACTAGAGGGCCAGCCAGCATCTAAATATCCATGGTCTCACATTATTTTCACATTAACTCTTTATGGGGTGTACACTATCTAAGAAGGAATACTAAGGATCCAAATCAAACCGGTTTATTTGCCAACATAGGCCGCAAACCAACACTAAACACATGAGTGGAAACCATCATAAAGGTTTCCTGAAGACCCTAAAAGGATACGACTAACCAACACTCCAAACCAACTTCCCAATGAAACACAACATAGAACATAAATCAAAAAAAATAGGTTTTTAAACTCAAAACAGCCCACTATGAGATTCCCAAAACACAAAAAGACATACCGCACAACCAAGGATCATCAAATACTCCACCCTTTCTTTGAAAACTCTTCTGAAAATAAAAATGAGAGGGTGGGATGCACAAACACCAATGGTACCTCATGAGCCTTACACATGCATACTCTCATGTCAACCGGGCACTAATTCACCTTTCAAATATAACTCATGAATGTTGTTTCCCATGTAAATACCAAAGGTTAGAACCAAATTATTTACATTTTCTAAAAAAAATTGACCCACACCTCCTCTTTGAAAAAACACTAGTCAAAAGGTTAAAACCCATTTCATTTTTTCACAAAAATCACTTCAAAAAAGCATTTATCCTTAAAATAAAACCCACTTTGAGTCTCACAAACATTTTTGAAAAACACCAATTATCCAAACATAAATTCATTTTTAAACCTTTCACATTAATTTCAAACACTTCATCCCATTCAAAACACCTTTACTTAGTTTAACAAATTCTATTGAAATCAGAGTTTCAAAACCCAGATTAAAATCACCCATGTTTCCCAAACCATTAGGTTTGTAAATCCACAAGTTCCGATTAAAAAAATCCAATCTCATTTTACACAAAAACTATTTCATGAAAATCTACATTTCTATAACTTCATTCAAAACAGTTCTGAAAACCTATGTTCTACCACTTTGAAAATCAAGTCATTTCCACTTAAAAATATATATTTCATAAATTTTCCAACAAATATTTTCAAATTAATTTTTAGAACCCAAGAAGGCATAAGACAGTGCAAGAGGAAACTAGTTTTTAAGGGTTACTTGTACATGTGGTTGGCATCCATATGCCAGTCACTCCACTATTAAGAAGAGTATACTAGGGTGATGTCCCTGGAACCACATGGATTTCCAGGCCCTGTGAGCTCAATGATACCATTGACCCTAATTCTTTTTCATTTACCCCAAACAATATTAACCACAGGGACCAAAGACTGAGACAAACCTCAACTTCCCCTGGTAAATAAGGTCCCACAACAAGATGTGATGGCAAGGAACCTTACTCGTAGAAAGAACGTTGAGTTCTGAAAATACTATCTCTAGGTAATCCTAAAATTTTCCCAAGAAATAAGACTTAAAATAGAAAACCCTCCTTTGATGTCATTTTGTCATGAACCAAGTCAGGTCGTCATCTAATCGACGCCCAACCTAGTCTGTGACAAGTCCCAAGGGGCGTTCCTGATCCCCACGGGCTGGAAAAAGTTCCCAAGTATCAAAAACAATATGGGAGAATGATTTACCCAAAATAATAAACACATAACCACTAATAATACAAATAAATTAAAATTAAAAATAGACAACCAAATAGGCCCTTAAACTATGATCAGATTTAAAGTTTACAACTTGAACCAAAAACCCAAAAGAAACTACAACAAAGGAAAACCAAAACTACCACTCAAACCTTTGTGTGACATGAAAAACCACATACCCAAGCCACCAACACCAATCTTTAAAAGAAAAACCACTAACAACTCAGACCATCATCGGTAAGCATGATGCCTCGACCTATAATACACAAGAAACAAGATCTAAATACACCCCAAGAAGTATGTAGAGTGTGAGCCAAGATCTGAGTAGGATCCCACCGAGAAAATATTCCATGCATAAATATTAAATGACAAATACATTTTCAAGTTTAATAAATTAAAGGGAACAAAATATTGAATAATTTTAAAGAAACGGTTTCAATAAAAACAACTTAAAAGAAAACAACTTAAATTAAAAACACACACTTACCTTTACGACAACCCAAATGTTACAATGTATTCTAACGGTGAGCGTAAAGTAAACAAGGAGCACCAAATATGGGAGAGTCCCTATAGGTACTAGTGAAAAGTGGGGCCCTAGAACATTGCGTCTCGGTGAAAAGTGGTATAGGAACCACAATAAAATTTGTTCTCGTGCATGAGACACTAGTAAGGAATACACCCATAACCTAGTGGTCTCCAATCATCATCCCAAAGTTTAGTTATCATTTTAATCACCAATACAGCTAAGTGAAACTGGGCCAATTCCACTTCTGTATCACTATCACACTAGTCCTAGTCCGCCCGCCTAGTCCCTGGGCTTCCCATTTGTGCTCAAGAGGTTCTAAGTCCATGTCACATGCCATATTCAAATAAACCAAACAAACGAAGTGCTATCTATACCCAATACCACACTTGCACACACAAATTCCACTTTTAAATAATATGCACACCAAAAAACTTTCAAAACTCAATATTAATCATTTACACAATCAAATAAACCAACTACATAGTTAAAAAGAGTCCATTTCATGATTAAACAAACAATAAGAAATTTATTAAAAAAATCAAGGTAAACTCGCAGCTTTACACACACTAAATTCCCCATTTATACACCCAAAACATATTTCAACATCATACACACTCAAACAAAATTTTAAAATGTGACATGATTCATATAAACAATTTGGTAAAACCCTTACACCATTTATATAACACTTTTGTACCATTCATAAAATTTAATATACCATAAATAAAAGTTTATAAGAAAATTTAAAAAAATCGCTTGTAATTTCCCACTAAACCCAAACAACACCTTTGTTTATGACCAAACACACACAAAACCAAGTCAAAAACACAATTCACACCAATTTCACAGATGAAAAACTAACTACAAAATTTATTAAAACACTAATGATTGACTAAATATAAGTTTTTAGAAAAAACGCACCCATACCATATGAACATGCTACCAAACAGATCCAACACATGATAAACTTCAAGAAAACCAAATTCACGCCAAAAAAATTAATTCAAGAATGTGATAAATTAATCAAATAAGAAAATTAATTCAATAAGTTATATTTAAACACAGAACCACCTACTTCACAAGAAGAAATTTCTGAAAAAGGGGTGAAATCCCATATGAACTACATCCACACCATGAGGAGGATAGAAACAAAAAGGATAAACCCAAAACCCAAAATTAACAACCTAATTGACACCCTAAAAGATGGGAAAACTGAAACCCTATAAGAAGGAAGAAACTATCGGAGTAGATCGTGCAAGAGAGGGTGGGTGGATGAGGAAGCACTTTTCAGAGAACCACTGGAGTTGTGGTCGTTGGTAGAGGGTCGACCAGTGAAGGGGCATGAGGAGAGGTCACCGGTGGCTGGAGTCGCACGCTGGAAGTGAGGCCAACCAAGGGGGATGGTCCATCGTGCATAGAGTTGGCCATAAGGGAGAGGGCGGCGTGCAAAGTTGGCTGACCGGGAATGAGGGCAGTGTGCAAGTGAGGAGGAGGAGAGGGGGCAACGTGGGGTTGGGTTACAGGGGGAGGGGGCTGCGCCTCATGGGGGAAGAAAGGGGGATGGATTCCTTTCTTTTTAACTCTAATTAAAATCATAATAATAATATAAATAGTGATAATAACAATAACTTAATAAAATGTTAATAATAAACTTAATAATAATAAACCCTTTACTAATAGACTTAACAATAATAACAAAAAAATGATAAAAAATTAATATTGAATTCATTTATTAGTGATATTAATATCAATAACAATTTTAATAATAGTGATAATAATAATTTTTTTGTAATACCAAAAACTAGAACAAGATTAATAAAATTACTATTAGTCGCAACAACAGTGATATTATTATTACCATTAAAATGTTTCCTTCGTATTATTTTAATGTGTTGGTCATACTTTGTTTCATTTTATTTATTTATTTTAAAGAGCTGGGTAACCATGGGGTTACCCCACATGGCCCATATAAATTTTAAAATTAAATATGATAACAATTATTTCACTCTTAATAATAATAATATTAATAACATTTTTAATTATTATAATTATATTAATTTCACCTTTATTAATAAAAATAATATTCATCATTTCATTTTTAATAGTAATAATTTTTATAACAATTTTAATAATGGTAATAAATATTAACGACAAAAAAAATTAATAATAATACTATTATTATTTGCAAAAATAATATTATTATTATTATTATTAAAAACTTTATTGATTTATTTTATTTTTTAAACTTATTTTAACTTTGTTTCATTATTATTTTAAATTTTTAATTTATTTTGAAAATCGGGCAGGCCACATGGTCTCTGAACCATGCCTTACCTGTGTAACTAGTGCTGCTAAACCCAAAATGCGCATTTTTCTCAACAAAACTCAAAAAATTTAAACATGGTCTCAACCAAATCCTATTCCGATCTAGAACCAAAGTAAATTGAAACCCAGGTGTGAAAATTCACCCCCCCCCCCTCCCCTCTTGTAGGTATGGCCATCTAAGCTACTCTTACGATCTTACAATTGGTATCATAGTATGATTCTACTACTTATATAATTATTGAGTTTTTTTCTTTCTTTACTTATTGAAAGTTGATTAATTTTTTATATAAACTTTATATTTATAAATGTTTTATACATACATGTATTTATAGAAAATAATTTTTGTTGTTTTAAGACGGTAGGTGTGAATATTGGATCTCTTGATAATATGAATCCTATTTGACCACCTATCTTTTATGATAATAACTTTGAGTATTGGAGAGATATAATGAAAACTTTTTTGATCAACACTAGATTTGATAATTTCATAATGATTAATAGAAAGTACATGATTCCTGATAAGGAAGTTTCGGTTTTTACTAATGTTGAGAAGAAAATATATCAGTTGAAATACAAATTTTCAAATACTTTATTATGTTCTATAATGAGGAATACCTATATACATATATCATCTTGTGAAGCTGAAAATAATATTTTCATTAAATTAGAAGTAACACATTTTGTAATTTCAAAAGTTATGTAAATAACAATAGGTATGCTTAGAGTTGATTACCAAGCCTTTGATTTTTTATATAGAGTTAGTTTCTAATATGCATCAAATATTTATGAATATTATAAAAAGTTTACAATCACTTGGGTAGAAAGGTCTTGATGATGAAATTTTAGTTGAAAAGATTACTGATATAATAGCCAATGAGTGGGAATTAAAAATAATAGGTGTGGATGATATAAGAAAGATTACTAATATTACTATTGATGATTTTATTGGTACAATTATGAAATACGAGGGTAGGCTTAAAAGAGATGCTGAGAAATCTATGAATAAAAATGGTGGTGTTGCTTTTGCTACAAATTATTATACTTTTACTAAAGTTCAATCACTTTATAAAGTTGTGAAATCTTCAAGAAAGAAGAAATTTATTATTTATTCATATTCTTGTACATTAGAACATTCTAAAAATGAGTTGGGTAATCTTTATAGAAGTATGAACAGGATAGTTAGAAATAAATATTTTCAATACGTATATAAGAAATTTCATAAGTATAAAGGTGACAGGAAGGATTCTAAGGTCACTTTCTATGAATATAATAATGTTGGGCATATTTTACCTGTTAATCCTAAGTTGAAAAGGGAAATATTAAAAATAAAGAAATTTAGATAGAAGTGAAAAGAAATATTACAATTCTAAATGAAATAATGTTTGAAAGCTTCTAACACATGGAGCACTAGTAGTGGATATTATTATGATAATTCTTCTGATAATGAAATTTATAGATATAGTAACATTGGTATTCTTACTAAAATACCCATGGTAAATCAATGTCTTATAGGAAAGTTACAAACAACTGAATCCCTTAAAATTTTATCTTTAAATTACAGTTACCCTAAAAGTGATAGTGAGAAAAGTTATATATATTCTGATGTATAATCTTCCTCAACTAGTGGAAAAATAATTTACCAATTTATGATGAAGTTTCTATATTTTCAAAGCTTTTAGAAAATGAAAATTTTATGATCTGTAAAAAACTTGATAATTCCAAAGAAAAATTTTCTAATTCATATCCGAGAACAACTACTTTAAAAAAAGAAATATTATGTCTTTATAAATATCTTGATAGAAATAATTTTGAAAAATATTCTATTTTAAAATACTATGAAAATTTTGTTTCTGAGAAAACTATTTTAAAAAATAATTTAAAAAAACTTAGTTCCAAAACTATTACTAATAAGGATAAATATTTAGTTATAAAAAATAAAATATGAAATTTATAGCTTAAATAAACTTTTATCCAAGTTTACCACTAGAATTAAAAACTTTTATAAAATGTATAATAAAATTTGAACTTATAGTGATAATACTTTAATGGGTTTTTCCAATAAAAAACGTGTTTTTAGTAACAATTACTTTGTTCTTAAAAGTGAACTCTTTGCACTAAGTGCCAAAGTGGTGGGCACTGGAAGAAAAGGTGTTCATTAAACAGAGTACAATATCTAGGTCTTCATAAAGACTATTTTTTAAATTAAATGAAATTTTATGAAACTAACTAAATAAGACAAATGTGGTTACTTAAAAAATAATTCTAACACTACCCCACCCAAGAAGGTTCGGGTTCTGAAAAACTAATATTTTTGTTTTTAGGAAAATTAAGTTAGTAGAAATAAAAAAGAATTTGGTGTATGGATAGTGGATGTTTGAAGAACATGACTAGAAACAAAGATTTATTCAAGAATATAATCAATATGAAATTTGAAAAAGTAACTTTCGGAGATAATGATCAATGAGAGATTATCAGAATATTTAACATTGTCCTTCTTGGAAAAACTATTATTTCAAATATTTTATTTGTTGTGGGACTTAAGAAAAACCTTATAAGCATAATTCTATCATGTGATGAGGATTACCTTATGAATTTTAGGAATGAAATTGAAAATATATATTTCTTATCCCAATTTGAGACTATTAATCTTGACTAGGATTTTGGTGATGAGGATTGGATTAAGGAAATATAATTTGAGCTCAATAAATTTTAAAGGAACAAAGTATAGACTTTAGTTGAACAACCTATATAAACTTCTATAATTGGAGTAAAATGGGTATTTCATAACAAATGTCATTAAAATAGAATAATATTTAGAAATAAAGTTATAACTATTACTAAATGTTATAATCAACAAGAGGGAATAGATTATGAAGAAACTATTTCTCTAGTAGCAAGACTTGAATCTATTTGAATACTTTTAGCCTTTATAGCACTTTTTAATTTCAAACTATTTCAAATGGATATGAAGGGTTATTTTCTTAATGTATATGTTTAGGAGGAAGTTTATGTAGAAAAAACCCATGGTTTTGAAAATACAAAACATCCATAACATGTATATAAAATTACCAAAGCACTACATTGACTTAAACAATCCCCTAGAGCTTGGTATGATAGGTTAACTAGATTTTATTTCAAAAAAAAAATTTAAGGGAGCTATGGATCCAAGTATTTTTATAAAATAAATAAATGAAAACATTATGATTGTAAAAATTTATGTTGATGACATTATATTTGGTTCAACTCAACAATCTTTAACAGGTTCTTGTGCAGATCTTATAAAGTCTGAGTTTGTATGATGGGTGAGTTAACATACTTTCTAGGTTTTCAAATTTTACAAAAAATAAAAGAAACTTTTATATATCAACATAAGTATATAAAGTATATTATTAAGAAATTTTGATATTAAAACACTAAAATTATTGTACTCCCATTGTTACATCCAATTATTTAGATCTTGATGAGGCTGGGAAACCAGTTATTCAATATATTTTTATAGTTATGATAGTAATTTTTCTTTACTTAACATCTAGTCATTCGGATTTAATGTTTTTAGTATGCGTATGTGAAAGATATCAAGACAATCTAAAATAATCCCATATTAGTTATATTAAATTAATTTTTCATTATCTTAAGGGAACTATGGATTTAGGCTTACTCTATACTTCTAGAAATATTTTTGAATTAAAAAAAATTGGATACTGACTTTGGAAGATGTAAAATGGATAAAAAAAGTAAATTTTTAACTTTTCATTTATGAGGATATTATTTAGTTTCTTGGTCCTATAAGAAACAGCACTCAATATCACTTTTCACTGTTGAATCCAAAAAATGTGGTAGTTGTAAGTTGTTGTCCTCAAGTTTTGTGGATGCAATGCATACTCACTGACTATGGCATGAAATCTAAAACTCAAATAATTTGTGATAAAAAAAGTTTAAATTATTTAAGTAAAAACCCAACACATCACTCACATGTTAAGAACATAGATATAATACAAAATTTTCTTCAGGATAACATGCTTAAAGGAAATATAATTTTATAATTCATCAGAACATAAGAAAAATTTGTTTATATTTTTACTAAACACCTTAGTTCTGATTGATTAAATATATTAAATAAAATCTATGAATGATCAATGTAAAATTATTATTCATATATACTTCTTGTTTACCCATATCCTTACATTAATATACTCCTTTCCATAGGGGGAGTACATATGTTTTTCAAAAAAAAATATTTTTTCTTAAAAAATTTAATTTTATAAATTTTTGGTTTTTATAAAAAAAATGATTGCAATGAGTTTTCCAAACTCAATGTTTTATAAAAAAATTTAGAGTTAGGATTCTCAAACAGTTTTCCAAACTTAAAAAAATGTTATAAAATTTCCGGATTCAAAATTTGTAACAAAATATTTCAGATTTTTAAAACAATTATAATCAGTTTTAAAAACAATCATATTTAGTTTTATATTTGAAACTATCATAATATGTCTTTAAGAAAAAAATATCATAATTATACTTCATTAAAAAACTAGCATAATACTTTTACTTTATAAAAACTAAGAATAATAGTTTAATCGTGTAAAGACCCGGAAATTTCAAGGAAATTTTTTTCTTAAATACTTTGGAATTTTACGAGTCTGTGGCTTCTAACAGCACTTGATTCCGAGGCCCGGTGTTCTCAGAATCAATTTTCGATGTTTAGCTCGGGTACGTTTAGTAAACTAATGAGTGGGTTTTTCTATCTTTTGAACCGGTGCTTGGAATTGAAATCTGAGGGCACCGATGAATTCGCAACGCCGGTAATTGCTTAAGGTGAACTTTATCGTAGTTGCGTTTGTGCGGGAGGAGAATTTAAAAATTGTGGATTAAATAAGAAGTGAATAAAAATGTGGAAAATTTTTTATTCTATATCTAAGTGGTTATATCCTACATGGGGGAGTTGGGGTGGGCCCCTAACTACCCATGTGAGGATATTTGTGAGGTGGGGCCCACACGATCCCCAACCCTTCACATTCCATAAAACTCCTTAAACCTCCCCCTTTAAACTTGTTAAATCCTCTTTAATGAGGACTCTTCCTCTCCCTCTCTCACTCCATTAAAATTTCCAACCTATCACTTAATTAATTAGACAACTCATGGTTTAATTAATTAAGTGAATTGGAATTTGAATTTTGTAAATTTGAATGCATGGCTTGTTTAATTAAAATAAGGAGAAGCCTTATTTTATTTTTGAGTTGGCTTGATGTGTTGAGATTTTGGGGAGAGAGCTCTTGAGTTTTGAAAAACGCTTCATCTATTTTGTTGAAAAACGCCAACTCTCTGATAAAGAACTTCGACTCGGCGACCCCGACTTCTCCATCCTCTTATTCCTCCGTGACAAGGGAGGAGACACCGACACGGGAACTCGCCAATGACGTCATGCCTTGTTTTCTTTTCTCCATGATAAAAAGGGGAGATGTCGCTTACTCCTCGGGCGCACTCTGTCATCGCTTATGGAACCTCACCCCGCGACGCCGTCTTCCACGACGCCCGACGTTCGACATCATTTATTGAGGTAGGGATGTGTTATGATTGAATCTTCTTTCCTTCTTGTTTTTTCTATTTAACCTCCTGCTACCAAACTAATGTGGAGAGACCAGGCCAAACTAACACGGTCCGAATCCTCCGCAAATTTTGTGATTGTTGGTGGTTCTTTGTGTTCTTCATGGATGACGAACAACGGATCGTTACGAGTTCGTTAAGAGATGCAATGATCCAAAATTGAAGACTCATCATCACGGAAACCTAGGGGAGGTGCAAAGACAATAGCGGGCGACGGTTCGGACCGGAACGGGATGGACCGTTCCTTGACCATTCTTCGAGCGAGAATTCAAAACGTGTTTTCAGAGCCGATCAGAAGCCCAAGAATGCTGGAATTGACTTCGGGACAATGGGGCGAACTAGAGTCTGAAGTTTCTTGACGAACTAATGATCGGAATGAAGAACCGGCATCAAGGGAGGTGTGATGGCCATAGGCGTCGTTTCTGGAAAATTCCAGACTACACGACGTGTACTCCTGGAGAACACGCCGTGTAGTGCGGGCATTCTGCGGCTAGGGTTTCAGATGACAAACGACTAACACACAGTGTGTGACTTTTGTCACACAGCGTGTACTCGCCACACAGCAAGGAGGTGGCGGCTACGCGAGACTCGGCGTGTAACCTAGGAATACACGGACACGGTGTGGAGTACACAGGCATGTACTCTACCACACGGCTAGACATGGCCAATGGTGCGGGCTAACCCATGTACCAATTACACAGGTTGGAGAACATGGGTTGAGGCCATGTATGGGCACATGGCCAGCGTACATGGAGCTGACCCTAGAAGTGAAGACATGGCGTGTAACCATACCACACGCCGTGTACTTACTTTTTACATGAACAACCATTAGACACGGGTTTTGGTACATGGAAATTACCCGAGGACTGAAGACACGGCGTGTAACTATACCACACACCATGTACTTACTTTTTACACGAACAGCCCTTCGACACGGGACCTAGTACACGGGCAGTACCCGAGGTCTGAAGACAGGGCGTGTAACCATACCAACACGCCGTGTACTTTTTTTGGAAAATGGATTGGTTGTCTTGTACTCAGTGTCTTGGACACGTTTGTTTGGTTTATCCCCCTATTATGTGACCGACCTTCGGGATAAATCAACTCTGGACTTCGTGACAGCTGATGTATCGAACCCCCTCTTTACTCGTGGAGTGGGCCCTCCCGGAATCGATTACGCTGTGTGCGAGAACCCTAGAGCTGGTTGTGACTGCGATGACTACCGTGCCGGGATCCTCCGTGGGTTCGACAATGAAGACGATTGTACTTGGATCCTACATGGGTTCGGTAGCGAGGATAATTGTACTTGGATCCTCCGTGGGTTCAGTAGTGATGAAGACTGTACTTGGATTCTACGTGGGTTCGGCAGTGATGGTTACTGTAATAGGATCCTACGTGGGTTCGGCGGTGATGAATTTTGTACTTGGATCCTATGTGGGTTTGGCAGAGGAGATGATTCAGAGGCTACATCTAATCATCTCCACCCCTCTTCTTGAGTAGTATACCTATGTGAGCTGAGTCTTGACTTTCAATCATTATCATCAATGTGATTGACTTACTTTCCTGTGTTTTTTGGGTTGTCATTTCTTGTGTGGACTGGGTTGTACTTGGGATCATGAGTTGGAGCTGAACTGGAATTGATGACTTAGGTATATGTATGGGAATATACCTAGGTAGAGTTGGTTGATACTTCATGTTTTTATCTTTCCTTTGTGGTTTATCCTTTTTGAATTCTGGGAGACCTTTGGGGGTCTCGGGGTCCCTACTAAGTATCTTTTACTCACCCCTGCATGGGCATTGCCCGCACTACATTGTTTTGGATGCAGAAGACAGACAACACTGATCGAGGTGGAGTCTTGTGGAGCGGGACGGTACCTGGAGGTGGACCACTTGGCGGGATGTACACAGAGCAGACGGCCAGACCCGAGGAGCTTAGGATACCATATGTACCCACCCTTCAGGTGGGATAGCCGGAGGACGACTCGGTGGTTGCTGATTTACTTTACTACTGTTGTACTTTCTTTTCAGTTGTACTTTACTTTCATTTGGGTTTGTATTCTGGCCCATTTACTTTTCAGCACTTACTTTTGTACTTAGTTTACGTAGTGTTTACTTCATCTTGCATTCTCTGATGTGTTTGTATACTTATATAAAGGAAATTCCTTCCCTTTTATCAGGATTTATGCCTTTGGTGCTAGTCGCCATCCCCTGGCCTATGGAAGGTGGGCTTGGGGTAGTCACGGCACGGGCCCCGAGGATGGGTCATGACAAATTGGTATCAGAGGAGTCGGTTCTACCACAGAACTCAGGACTCTGATAATTTCTTCTGTGAAGCAATAGTGTTAAGAGTATTGAGTGTGGTTTTTGGTCCAGGGAGTCCAGTGTGGGTGCGGCAGGCGACGTATCCATACACCAGGACCATGACTTCTGATTTTTGACTCAGTGCTTGAAAACACTGATTGCATGTGTGTTTCAAAAGTTTTCTTTGTTATTACTTTGTGTCAGCTCACCAGGTATACTATATTAACTGTGGTGCACCTGTTTCTTTTCAGGATAGCCCCACAACGGCATCCAGTTAGGGTTCCTAGTTATGTGCGAGATGGAAGCCCACCGAGGGATGAGGCCTCGGTGCAGGGCCCCATTACAGCAGAGGCACCAGCGGTACCTCTACCTGCTGGGCCACTAATACCACCAGCCTCAGCAGCGGAGAGTGCACGCCACCTGAGTGCACTGCACGAGTTTCAGTGACAGATTCTGCCCAGGTTCTGTGGAGAGATGGACCCTCAGGCAGCCGAGGATTGGCTGGAGTCTATTGTTTGAGTCTTCAGATTGGTAGGGACACCAGCCTATCTTATGGTGATCCTTTCCGCGAGTCTCCTGCATGCAACAACAGGTAGATGGTGGAGCCTAATGCTCCAGGTGCACGATGAGGCATCTCTACTATGGACGGACTTTGAGAGCCTCTTTCACTCAGAGTTTTTTCCTGCCACCCTTTGTGCGGTGCGCATCCAAGAGTTACTACAGCTGTCGTAGGGAAGCATGATAGTATCCCAGTACTCGGTGAGATTTACCGACCTCTCGCGCTACTCTACGAACATGGTACGAGACCCATTCTTCCGGGCCCGGACCTTTGATCAGGGACTGAGGCATGATATCAGGGCTTCGATGATCTCCCTCAGCATTCTGACACAGGCAGGAGTACTAAAGTGATCCCTTCTTGTGGAGAGATTCCTTGCTGAGCCTACGCCATCAGCGAGGCCTACCGCAGGGCGACACGTAGTGGAGTCTTCTACAGCTGGTAGTAGACAGTTTTCGTAGAGGTCCAAGTGGACCAGGCCATCAGTTGGGTGACCTCAGGATACTGGTTTAGATGTGCGGGGCACATGCAGCAGAGCCAGTCATATGAGAGGCAGGCAGTGCTATGCATGCGGCGGGTAGGGCCACATGGCTCGTGACTGCCTGAGCCGCCATGCAAAGGAGCAGCAGACGGTTGAGGGACCACCCAGATAGAGGCATAGGTTCGACCGTGGCGGTCTGCAGGGAGCAGGGGGATGAGGCAGAGGAGCTGGCCGAGCAGCAGGTGGTGGACGACGCTTCAAGGCTCTACCACCACCACCACCAGGAGGACCACCCCGACCACAGGGAGCTGGAAAACAGGGGCAGGCTCAGCTCTAGGCAGTGGAGGCCTACGACCACGGTGCACCTGAGATGATTCGAGGTACTATCTTTGTCTACTCCAACCTTTCTACAGTTCTTATAGACACAGGAGCGAGTCATTCTTTTATTTCCACTACCCTTGCTCGGAGCTCGGAGATTCCGACAGAGCTGTTGGCTCGATCCTTACAGCTAGAGACTCCTAGGGGAGCAGACTCGATGATTACACATTGGTGCCAGCGGTGTGAGCTTACTCTAGGAGGAGAGAGCTTCTTCTAGTATCTTCTTATAGCGGCGTCGAGGCCTTACAATTTCATATTGGGTATGGACTGGTTATCTATAGTCCATGCTTAGATCGACTGTATTAGTCGCAAAGTGCGGTGTGTTCGCACAGATGGGAGTAGGTTCACCTTCACCGGCGAGAAGGGATACTTTTCAGTGTAGGATGGACTTACGCAGAGGAGAGGGCAGCTGATCTCTCATCAGTTGGCTAGTCTCATTCTAGGAGCAGTTGATGTGCGGAGTCCGAGTTTTCCTGTTGTGGTGGATCAGTATGCGGATGTTTTTCCTGACGATGTTCCAGGACTACCTCCTCGTAGAGAGGTCGACTTCTACATTGACCTGTACCCCGGGACAGCCCCGATATCTACTCCAGCATATCAAATGGCTCCCGCTAAGCTTCGAGAGCTGCGGGTACAGCTGGAGGACTTGCAGGGCAAGGGGTTCATCCAACCCAGTGTTTCACCCTGGGCTTCTCTGATTTTATTCGCCAAGAAGGAAGATGGGAGATTACGACTATGTGTCGACTACCATCTCCTGAATCAGGTGGCCATAAAGAACAAGTATCCACTCCCGAGGATTGAAGACCTCTTTGATCAGCTCAAGGGAGCACGATGGTTCTCGAAGATAGACCTCAGGTCAGGCTATCATCAGCTCAGAGTTCGAGATGAGGATTTTCAGAAGACGGCTTTCAGGTGCCGGTATGGACACTATGAGTTCTTGGTTATGCCTTTCAGCATAACCAATGCTCCAGCAGTGTTCATGAGTCTCAGGAACAGGATCTTCCAGCCTTACCTCGATCGTTTTGTCGTAGTCTTCATCGATGACATATTGATTTACTCGACCACTGAGGAGGAGCACGCCTACCACTTACGGGTTGTACTGGACACACTTCAAGAGCACCAGATTTATGGTAAGCTCTTGAAGTGTCAGTTCTGGATTCGAGAGGTCCACTTCTTGGGGTACGTCATCTCGGAGGCTGGGGTTGCAGTGGACCCAGTGAAGATTGATCCGGTACTTGATTGGGAGCCACCTAGGAGCGTGACTGAGGTACGGAGTTTCCTCGGTCTGGCTGGGTACTATCGGAGACTTGTGCCAGACTTCTACAGAGTTTCAACACCGCTTTCAGCTTTGAAGAAGAAGGGGAAACCCTTCGTGTGGTCAGATAGATGTCAGCAGAGCTTCCAGGAGCTGAGACAGAGATTGACCATTGCACCCATCTTGAGGCTACCTGAGGAGGGTGTAGGGTACGTAGTTTACTGCGATGCATCAGGGACTAGACTCAGGTGTGTCCTAATGCCAGAGTGGGAAGTGATCACTTATTGTTCACAACAATTTAGGAATCATGAGCAGAACTATGCTACCCATGACCTGGAGTTAGCAACAGTGGCCTTCTCCTTGAAGATGTGGCGGCACTATCTGATGGGCGAGCGCTTTATAGTCTACTCTAACCACCAGAGTCTCACGTACATCTTTTCGCAGAAGGACCTGAACCTGAGACATCCGCGATGGCTCGAGTTCCTCCAGGACTATGAATTTGAGATAGACTATACTCCTGGGAAGGGGAACGTAGTAGCTGATGCTCTCAGTAGGATATCGGGCATTCAGCTACTTGGAGAGGCGACGAAGCAGTTAGCCGCTTTGCAGATATACTTCATGGATAGAGATGGAGCAGCCTTTCTATAGCCACTCACAGTTTCTCCTCCACTACTTCAACGAGTCAGAGAGGCACAGCGTGGGGACGTTTACTATGAGACGCGACGTGAACAGATATCCACAGGACAAACGCCTGATGGATTTTCTAAAGGAGAAGAGCATGTCATCCTCTTCAGGGGACGTACCATGGTACCAGTTGCACTGCAAGAGGAAGTGCTAAGGTAGTTTCACACTTCCCCTCTTGCGGTACTTCCAGGAGTGGCGAAGATGTACCAGGATCTCAGACGACAGCACTGGTGGCCGAGTATAAAGAAGCTTGTGGTAGAGTTCGTTTCACAATGCCTCACCTTTCAGCAGGTGAAGGTGGAGCACCAGGTACCGGCAGGCTTGGTGCAGCCCTTAGAGGTCCCAGAGTGGAAGTGGGACAGGATATCTATGGATTTCATGATGGGGATCCCTTGTACTTCCAGAGGACATGACTCCATCTGGGTGATTGTCGACCGACTCACCAAGTCAGCCCACTTCCTACCTATCAGAGAGCAGGGCTCAGTGGAGAGCTTGGGATGCCTCTACGTCCAGGAGATCATACGGCTGCATGGTGTGACATCATCTATCATCTCCAATCGAGATGCTCGCTTTACTTCCCAGCTTTGGAAGGGGTTGCAGGAGTCTTTTGGGATGCAGCGACGCCTGAGCACTGCCTTTCATCCTTAGACGGATGGCTAGATGGAGAGGACCATTCAGACTCTCGAGGACATGCTCTGTGCATGTGTTCTTGACTTTGGTCGTAACTGGGAGGATCACCTACCTTTGGTGGAGTTTGCGTACAACAACAACTACCACTCCACCATCGGGGTGGAACCATACGAGGAATTGTATGGCCGACCTTACAGATCACCTCTGTGCTGGACTGACCTTGGGGAGTCAGCACTCGTTGGACCAGAGATGGTCCAGGCTATGATGGAGAATGTGCAGATCATCCAGGAGCGGATGAGGAATGCACAAAGTAGATAGAAGTCCTATGCTGATAGGAGGCGGATACCACTGGAGTTCGATGATGGAAACCACATTTTCTTATGGGTCTCACCACGACGTGGATTATGGAGATTTGGCCAAGGCGGAAAGTTATCTCTGCACTTCATTGGACCATTCTAGGTCCTCAGCAGGGTAGACAAGGTGGATTACTGCCTGACCCTTCCACCTAAGTTTCACCGGGTGTACGACGTCTTCCACATATCTCAGCTGAGGATATACGTGCATGACCCAACACATATCATTGGTCACGGGGAGCTGGACATCGATGATGGGGCAACTTTTGCAGAGGTCCCAGTGGAGATCGAGGATCCATAGAAGCGGGTCCTATGTGGATGGTATATTCCTCTGGTGTTCATTCGTTGGTATCATGGGAACCTCCAGGAGAGCACATGGGAGCGGGAGGCTCATATGCGTGCACAGTACCCTCATTTGTTCCCCTAGTTTATGATGTAGCTTTACGGGGATGTAAAGCCCTGAGGTGGGAGTAATTTACAGACCCATAAATTTCAAGTAAATTTTTTTCATAAATACTTTGGAATTTTATGAGTCTGTGGCTTCTGACGGCACTTGATTCCGAGGCCCGGTGTGCTTGGAATCAATTTTTGAAGTTTAGCTCGGGTACGTTCAGTAAACGAACGAGCAGGTTTTTCTATATTTTGAACTGGTGCTTGGAATTGAAATTCGAGGGCACCGATGAATTTGCAATTCTAGTAATTTCTTAAGGGTACATTTACCGTAGTTGTGTTTTTGCGGGAGGAGAAGTTAAAAATTGTGGATTAAATAAGAAGTGAATAAAAATGTGGAAAAATTTTTATTCTATATCTAAGTGGTTATATCCTACATGGGGGAGTTGGAGTGGGCCCCTAACTACCCATGTGAGGATATTTGTGAGGTGGGGCCCACACGAGCCCCAACCCTTCACATTCCCTAAAACTCCTTAAATCTCCCCCTTTAAACTTGTTAACTCCTATTTAATGAGGAATCTTCCTCTCCCTCTTTCACTCCATTAAAATTGACAACCTATCACTTAATTAATTAAAAAACTCATGATTTAATTAATTAAGTGAATTGGAATTTGAATTTTGTAAATTTTAATGCATGGATTGTTTAATTAAAATAAGGAGAAGCCTTATTTTATTTTTGGGTTGTCTTGTTGTGTTGAGATTTTGGGGAGAGAGCTCTTGAGTTTTGAAGAACGCTTCATCTATTTTGTTGAAGAATGCCAACTCTCTGAGGAAGAACTTGGACTCGGCGACCCCGACTTCTCCATCCCCTTCTTCCTCCGTGACAAGGGAGGAGAAACCGATGTGGGAAATTTCCAACGACGTCACGCCTTATTTTCTTTTCTCCGTGATAAAAAGGGGAGACTCCGCTTCCTCCTCGGGCGCACTCTATTGTCGCTTACGGAACCTCACCCCGCGACACTGTCTTCCGCGATGCCCAACGTTCAACATCATTTGTTGAGGTAGGGATGTGTTATGATTGAATCTTATTTCCTTCTTGTTTTATTATCTTTAACCTCCTACTACCGAACTAATGCGTAGAGACCGGTCCAAACTAACACGGTCTGAATCCTCTGCCAATTTTGTGATTGTTGGTGGTTCATCGTGTTCTTCATGGATGACAAAAAAATGGATCGTTACGAGTTCATTAAGTAATGAAACGATCCAAAATTGAAGACTCATCATCACGGCAACCTAGCAGAGGTGCGACGACAATAGAAACCAACGGTTCGGACTAGAATGGGATGGATCGTTCCTAGACCATTCTTTGAGCGAGAATTCAAAATGTGTTTTTGGAGCCGATCGGAAGCCCGAGAATTCCAGAATCTACTTCAAGACAACGGGGCGACCTAGAGTCTAAATTTTCATGATGAACGAATGATCGGAATAAATAACTAGCATCAAGGGAGGCACATTGGCCAGAGGCGTCGTTTATGGAAAATTCCAGACTACACGGCGTGTACTCCTGGAGAACACGTCGTGTAGTGCGGGCATTCTGCGGCTAGGGTTTCGGACGAAAAACGACTAACACACGGTATGTAACCTCTGTCACACGGCGTGTACTCTCCACACAGCAAGGAGGTGGCGGCTACGTGAGACTCAGCATGTAACCCGGGAATACACGGACACGGTGTGGAGTACATGGGCATGTACTCTACCACACGGCCAGACATGGCCAATGGTGCGGGCTAACCCGTGTACCAATTACACGGGTTGGAGAACACGGGGTTGAGGATGTGTACGGGCACATGGCCAGCATACATGGAGCCGACCCCAGAATTGAAGACACGGCATGTAACCATACCACACGCCGTGTACTTACTTTTTACACGAAGAGCCCTTAGACACGGGCTGGGGTACACAGACAGTACCTGAGGACTGAAGACACGACGTGTAACCATACCACATGTCGTGTACTTACTTTTTACATGAATAGCCCTTCGACACGGGCTGTGGTACACGGGCATTACCCGAGGTCTGAAGACACGGCGTGTAACCATACTAACACGCCGTGTACTTTTTTTGGAAAATGGATTGGTCGTCTTGTACTCAGTGTCTGGGACACGTTTGTTTGGTTTATCCCCCTATGACGTGGCATATCTTCAGGATACATCAACTCTGGACTTCATGACAGTTGATGTATCGACCCCCCCTCTTTACTCGTGGAGCGGGCCCTCCCGGAATTGAGTACGCTATGTGCGGGAACCCAAGAGCTGGCTGCGACTGTGACGACTACCGTGTCGGGATCCTCCGTGGGTTCGATGACGAAGATGACTGTACTTGGATCCTACGTGGGTTCGGTAGTGCGGATGACTGTACTTGGATCCTACGTGGGTTCGGCAGTGATGACTTCTGTACTTGGATCCTATGTGGGTTCGGCAGAGGAGATGATTCAGAGGCTACATCTAATCATATCCACCCCTCTTCATGAGTAGTATACCAATGTGAGCTGAGTCTTGACTTTCAATCATTATCATCAATGTGATTGACTTACTTTCCTATGTGGTCTGGGTTGTGATTTACAGTGTGGACTGGGTTGTACTTGGGCTTGTGAGTTGGAGCCAAACTAGAATTGATTACTTAGGTATATGTATGGGCATATACCTAAGTAGAGTTTGTTGATACTTCATGTTTGTATCTTTCCTTTATGGTTTATCCTTTGTGTATTCTGGGAGGCATTTGGGGGTCTCAGGGTCCCTACTGAGTATCGTATACTCACCCCTGCACGGGCATTGCCTGCACTACGTTGTGTTGGATGCAGACGACAGACAACACTGATCGAGGTGGAGTCTTGCGGAGCAG
The DNA here is from genome assembly GCA_963277665.1 of Viscum album. Classification (NCBI taxonomy): domain Eukaryota; kingdom Viridiplantae; phylum Streptophyta; class Magnoliopsida; order Santalales; family Viscaceae; genus Viscum; species Viscum album. The sequence continues at coordinate 1,237,154,178 of OY728119.1, forward strand.
GACGGTACCTGGAGGTGGACCACTTGGCGGGATGTACACGGAGCAGAAGGCCATACCCGAGGAGCTGATGAGACCATCTGTACCCACCCTTCAGGTGGGATAGCCGGAGGACGACTCAGTGGTTGCTGATTTACTTTACGGTTATTGTACTTTCTTTTCAGTTTTACTGTACTTTCAGTTGGGTTTGTATTATGGCCCATTTACTTTTCATCACTTACTTTTGTACTCAGTTTACTTAGTGTTTACTTCAGCTTGCATTCTCTGATGTGTTTGTTTACTTATATAAAGCCAATGTCTTCCCTTTTATCGGGATTTACACCTTTGGTGCTAGTCGCCAGCCCCTGGCCTATTGAAGGAGGGCTTGGGGTAGTCACGGCACGGGCCCTGAGGATGGGTCGTGACAAATCATGTTGATAAAATTTTCCGATCTAAAGTGTACTCTTTTATTCTTTTATTTTTTCAACTATTTCATTACTTTAGTTTATAATTGTTATTATTATACTTTTTGTTTTATAAAAACTTAGTTCTTCTTTCCAAATTTTTTAAAAGAATTTCCTAATCATAATGATCCTCACTTGGATAAAATATTTAAAACTTTGAGAGTTCAAATAAATTTTTAAAAACATTATTTAGATAAATCTTGGTCACATATCAAATAGGGTTTCCATCCCAACCATTGGTTTTCATAGGGAAGTTGAATTTTCACCCCATCACCTATATAAGGTTGTTTTACCATGTGTCCCACGTCATTTCTTCAAAGTTTTCATTCTTGATTTGTTACACCCTTCAAAGTCGTCAGCCTAATTAATTTCCTTTATGTTTGATCGCTGATCTTAGTTCTATTTTTGATGGTAATAAAAGAGGATTATGCAAAGTGGTGTGTTTTCAAGAAAAGTCTGATAGAAATATCATGGTTTGAAAAGTTTGATTCTATACTCAAAATAATTGTCCATTTTCAAGGATTAGAAACTATTTTTATAGATAATTTGGATAAGGATTTTGATTTATATTACCCTGAGGTAGTTTCAAAGTTATATGCTTCCATACAATATGTTGAAGAGGATAGTAACGATACAGTTTCCCTTAACATTTTTGGGAAGAGGTAAAAAATTTCTTAAATAAGAGAACTGGACTTGGTTGGAGTTTCATCTGATGTAGAAGATTACCTACTTTCTCACAAGCTACCAAACAGACTTGGCTCTTTTAAAAATAATAAATCTAAATATTCTTTGATTTCTTTTTATGTGAAAGTAAGGAATGTATCACATATCACTTTTGACAACAGAGTCATTTATTTATGCATAAAAGTATATATGCTCCCAAGAAAAGGTGACAAGGATACTCTAAAAGTATCTGATGTATTTTTTCTCAATTATATTGTTAACATGGGTAATATTTATTTCGTAAATTTCATCTTCATTATGGTGGAGAATATTAAAATTTCTTCCTTAAAGTCGAATATATTAATATTTTTATCCTTCATCAGCAAGATTATTGTGAAATGTATGGATTTTTTCAAGGTGGAAAATAAATCGTATCTTGTAAGAGAAAATATTTATTTCATAATTAAAGATAGAATGTTGAGTATAAAATTATTTTTTTATTATAAGACAAAGAATTTTGTAGAAAAGGTTGAAGGAGATCTGTCTGAAGATTAAACATCAAAGAAAGATTAAGATGATAATAAGAAGAAGATAAAGTCTGATACTTCTCCTCATATCAAGAAAAAGAAATAAAAGAAAATTTTGGATGATGTTTTTGAGAATATTATTGCTCATAAAGATCAAAAGAAGCCAGTGGATCTAGATTTCAGTATTGACCCTACATAGGGAAATTCATTAAAAGTTCAGACTACAGAATATCTTGAATAAGAATAAAAAATAATAAATTGAAGAAAAAGGTTGCAAGAATATAATATATTACAAAGTTTATTGAAAGATTTTGAGAAGGATTCTAATAATCCAGTCCTCCCAATCTCTCACACAGATCAAATAATTTTTAAATATGGATTAGTTTTTGAAGAAAATTATGTAGTAACTTTTTTGGATGATAAGGGAAAACAAGTTATTGAATAATTAGTTCTAAATATATCTGAGAAACAATCATAATTTGAGTTGTTTGGAAAGGAAATTTTGATAATAGAAATAAAGTTAAAATAAGGACTTCATAAAGAAGTTGATAAGGAATTTTAATAAGGATATAAAGAAGAATTTGAATAAGTAGTAAAAGAAGAAGAAGTTGAAGTGGAATAAGAAGAAGATGAAAAACAAGAAAAATAAGTGGATGATGATGAAGAAACCCAGTTAGATAAGGAATCATACAAATCATATTCATCAAAATTACCTTCTAAATCTGAAAAGGATGAAAAATAAAAAAGTTCCCAGGAAGTAGAATCCTCATCAGAAAAGAAATAAAATTAATCCTCCAAGGAAGAACAAGATCAAAATTCTTACATAAAAGTTTCTGAAAAATCCAAAACTAATAAGGATGTGTAAATTCTTGAAGTTTTAAATGATAATAAAGTCTCAAATAAATATGAAAATAGAGGAAAATAATTTGAAATTGGAACCAAAAAAAATAAAAACTCTAAAACCTTTTTCAAACTCATTGGATTTGGAGGCAACACTTGCTTAAAAAAATTGACTACATTTTTCAATCCATGAGAAGATTATAAGAAAAAATTCCATACTTTCTTAACCTTAAAGGAATATTTCAACTCATTCAAAATAGCCATAGTGAAAAATTGGATTCAATAAAAAATTTAGCATAATTTTCTATTTGTATTGAAATAGAGTTGAATAATTTTCAAGAAAACTATCATCCATAAAAATATTATGCAATCATATGGTGAAGTGGTCCAATCAAGTGGAATTTGAAATTAATTTGCATGATATTGAATTTTTGGAAGTTAAGAAACTTTTTTTAGAATTGATTAATTCCTTTAACAAGTTATCCTCAGATATGGATAATGGAGTAAAGTTTGTTGAAGAATTTAGAGACACTACAGATGAGGGGACAGAGGATGTGAAAGTTCTGAAAGAAAAGATTATAGATATGTAGTTTAATATAAGAAAACTCAGATCATGTAGAGATTATTTGATCATATTAAGGGATAATAATAAATAATTAACTCAGGAAGTTAAAAGTATCAAGGATGAGGTTTATAAGTAGGATTCTTTGGAAGAGAAGGGAATAAATATGAAAAATAATTGGCATGATTTCAAGAAGACGAAGTCCTTCATAAATATTTTGATGAATAAAGAATGAATTTTTTTTATTTGAACTCTCAATGTATATTTTTATAAAAAATATTAATGGATATTTATTATCAATTACTTCTCATCCAAATTCTTTGTGCTTGAATTTTTTTTAATTTTTATTGGTTATATGTTCTTTCATTTTTACATGGATGATTAGTTAGTTTAATATTGTTACATATGTTATTTTTCTAATATTTCAGGAAACTTCGGATTGTTTACCATTCCTTTTTGAAAATCACAAATGGTGATAATATTTTATTAAAGGGGATAATTTTTTTATAAAGGGAAATAATTTATTTTAATAGGAGAGATACCATCCTTAGGGGGTGAAGTATTTCTAAGGGGTGGAATTATTATTTAATGGAAGATTTTTTTTAATACATTCCATCATATTCAAAATAATTACAAACTTAGGGGGAGTTAAGTTGTAAAAAATATCTTCAAATTTCTTAAAATATAAAAGGGATGTAAGTTTTTAAAGTCATTTTTTCATTTATATTTTATGGTTTTCACTTTCTAAAAAGGGGGATATTGTTGAGTGATAAGTATTACTTCTTACTTTTACATTACTTTAGTTTTGGAAATCACATATACTCTCTTAAAACCTTTTTTTAAAAAAAATTATGTCCCAAGTGTTTTTGTATGTTTTTGTAGAAAACATTAATGTTTACTATACATATAAAAAAATTTAATGTATTACGAATATAAACTTCTCATTATTCATTATGATCATTTTATTGAGAATACATATGATTAATTAGACTTACCCTTAATCAGACCAGGTGTTATAATTTTGTCTTGTCTATCATACTAAAAAAATTCAAAACCATCAGATTGATTTTGGTATTGATACAAATGATTGATACTCATAAGGATTAGCATATTGATAATTGATAAATAATTCCATAGGACTATCGTAAGTTTATAATCAAAATACATAGACTTGTTTCTATTGTAAGTAAAACTATTTATCATTGTAATAGTTCTAAAACAAAACAATGTTAGACATTAAGTTATTCCATAACATTGTGAGCTGTCAAGATCCAACTTTCTGAGGCCATTACAACTAACTTTAAAATATGTTCATTAGAGAATTTCCTATAAATAATCGGTCATTTTAAGAGTTGGGATCTGATATATTTCAAAAATCAAGTCTTCTAAAGTTTTCTTTGTGTGAACCGCTCATTCTTAGTCATTGTAATACTTGAGAGAGTTTTCATTATAAGGAATCCTTGTTAGGTTGTTTCCTTTAGAAATTTTACATTTGTATTCTACATCTGATCATTGTTACGATTGAGGAATTTTGGGTATAGGGAGATGGTGAATCTGATCCATCAGATCGAGGTCTTCTGGGGATAGAAAGACAGATGTCGATCATCATAACAAGGGATTCCGGGTATAGAAAGATAGAGATTATTATAATCTTCATATTAAGGGATTTAGTAGTAAGGAAATATATACTTTACAATAAGTATAAAATTGTGGATTACCTTTATTCAAGGTTATTGACTACCTTACACTTAAGGTTAAAATATTTAAATCTTTTAATATATATTTTAATTCATTATTACTTTTACTAGCTATTATATTTTTTTTACAAGTTCTTATTCCGCTGTGAATGTAATAGAAATTTAGTATCCATACTTAACTTTATATACTATTTTTTTATTGGTATAACTTTGAATATGATAAAAACATACTTTGATACTAATCGGATCTACTGTTATTCCAATTCTTCACTCTGATAATCAGACAAAGTTTGAGTCTAATAAATTTTCATTAATATGTATTGTGTTTGGGTTAGTTTTAAATGTTTAAACTACAATCCACTCTATACCCCTCTTGTAATTATATCCATCTAAGCTATGATTATGATCCTACACATGGGTGGTTAGTCCAAGAATAACATGTGATGAATTTCCTTGTTGTTATCTTTGATATAATAATTCAATGGTTAGGATTATGAAATAATTTATAATACTCCATTATGAAAATATCTTATGCTAATGTTTTTATCACATGGCACATGTTATTTGATTCCTTTCTGATTATTATCTTATAAAATTACAAGATTGTTTCCATGATTCATGATTATGATCTATGAATTTTTGGGTATGAATTTAAAATGTTAATGTCATGTTCTTATACTATTGTTATAATGGTATTATTACATATGATCATTGATTTATATCTCTATTTTTGAACATTACTAAGCATCTAAACTGGACCTTTCTTATATTTCCTATTCCCCATGATATAAAGAGATATTTTAGGTATGATATCTCTAAGAATGGTTTTAGTTGTGAATAATGAAGTGGGAGATTATGTAGATCTTTTATGTACCAATTGTTTTTGTATCCAATATTACAAAGACACTAAACCATTATAGTTTTTTCATGGATCATAATGATATGTAATTAATATTAATATAAAAAGATGTGATATTTATCTATGTGAATCTTGGGTTGCTTTAGTTGGTATCAGATCAAGGTTTAGTTATATTGGGAACTAAGATGAGAAAAATTTAGTGAGATCCCTTAGGATAATCCTAAGTATATGAGAACATCCTAATTTATGGTAAAGAATAGAGTGTGGTTTTCCTTGAAAATTTAGCCATTTAGGGATACTAGCAAGTGGATATTGTTATGGCATAGATGTACCTAGGGGTAATGAGGAAAAACAAACATTACATACATAAATATTACATCTTATTAGTTGAATATTAATTACATATAATAAAAATCAATTCCATAACCATAAAGGTTTAGTAAGATTATAAACTTGGATACATAAACAACTGGTATGTAAAAGATCTAAATCATCCCCTACTTAGTCCATCACAACATGAACCCTAATTATACATATCATACTTAAAACCTTTCTACATATCCTGGGGAAAAGGAAATATAATAAAGGGTGAGCTCATATTCTCAGTAAAGGTAAACAAGGTATATATCAATCAATGATCATTTCTAAGAAAATAATGAGTATAAGGGTATGATAATATGATCATAACATTTCCAAATCAAACCCTAAAATTCATAAATCGTAATCATGATTCATGTAATAAATCTTATCAATTCATAAGACATGAATCATAAATTAATCAAATAGTATAAGTTATGAGAGAATAACATTAACATAAGATCATGTCATTAAAGAGTGGAATAAATTGATTCATAATCATAATAATAAAAATATTATGTAAAGTCTGACCACCAATACATTCATTACATGTTTGGATTGGTCTAAACATGCATTTACCCACTTTGGTCTTAGGATAACCTCTTGTGTACCCTTGTTAAGCTTGGGTTAACCACCCATGTACCCTCTTTTGGGATTGTGATAACATCCTTTGTAACATTTTATCTTATAAAAAATTAATCTTTAACCAATTCATTGTAGGGATATAATGTACCAACATGGGACATAATCATAATTCATTCATATATATTCCACAATGTCATGAAAATATTTATCACTTCATCATATCTTAACCTATGAAAAAAATAGATTTCATCAATATTTAATCAAAATAATTATAAACCAAACATAAAAATAATAAATATGTTCAAATTTTATCATACCCCTAGAAAATAATAATAAATATCAAAATATGTTTTTATATGTGAAAATACCTTTAGAAAATCATTAGAACAATTCTTGAGGAAAATACCCTTTTAATTTTGAAATCAATTATTTAAAATCTAAAAATATATAAAATAATAAGGAAAAAACATTCTTATAAAATAATTATGGAAACTTATTAATGAAATATTCAAATTAAATAGTATCCATGAGGGTGATAAAATTATTCTATGTGGTAAATGTTAAAATAATGATTCCTTTCACATTTTTGTTAAAAATCCCAAAGTGCCTTGTTCAGAAAATGACAGGAACATTCAATTTAAATTTTTTTATAAAAATTAAAAAATGGGTAAAAAAATTATAAAATAATTGGTTTATGTTAAAAACATTCTTGAAAAAATTTTAAATAAAATATGGATATGGAAGAAAAATATTCTCGACTGAAAAGAGATATAAAGTTGGTTTTTCTTAAAAAACATTCTCCCAATATCTTGAGTAATTAATGAGTATAAAATAAAAAATAAAACATGTAATATATATAAATAACCATATGATAATAAAATTAATTATATTTTGGGTGGATGTATCACATAAATTCATCATCATAAATTTAAGCATAAAAAATCCCAGTAAATAGTGAGATTATAACGTAAAACCATCACCGCTTTGATAACATTTGTATCATAACCCCCATGAAAGAAATAAACTCAAATGAAACTTAAAATCACATTTATATAAAAATATTAATGATATAAAATATATAAGTGGTATAAGATACACCTTATAAATTAAGATAGGTGTATAAAATAACATATGTCCCAAAGAAGACAATTTTAAAGGATAACCCCTTGCCACTTTGGTAACTTTCAAATCAAAACCCTTTAGATTAAATAATTTGAATTTTGACATTATATACCTTAAATTAAGAATAATAAATGATATAATATGTCTTATTATTAGTATATAACCGTAATAAACATAAATAGGGGCATAACATCAAACATGTATCAATGAAACAATATTGAGATGAAGAACCCTTACCTTATGTTTGACTTGATTAGTAAGAACTCTAAACTACTATATAATAAATTTAGATTTATTATAGTTATATAAAATAAACATTTAAAAAATTATATTATCATATATGATCCAATTATAATTTAAAAACTCCCCATTATTAATAATTCTTTATTAAAATCCTCTTTTATAAGTGTTAACTATTTCATTTTTCATGAAAGTTTCAGTTCAGTTGTTATGGTATTTACACTTCCATCATCTCAATAATATTAATCATGTCATAATTATAATATTTAATCATTATATATACTTTTATAACCATTCATATAAAGTGGTGATGAAAATTTAATTACATCACTTCATGGATTCGGTAGTCTGTGTGTACATACGAGTGATGTTTTCCACATTTCGATGGATAGAACAAGAGAATTTTAAAAATAATCCACCTTTATATAATAATAATTATTTCATAAATATCATATATATATATATATTAAATACAACATAATAACCAAACATGAAATATAGAGTTTGAAAATGAATCATATCACTATGTGGAGGTGGTAGTCCACACATACGCACGAGCGATTCTTTCATTTCCTATTTTATAGAGAAGGGGTGGGAAATGGTTGTGAAATCACCATAATAAAGTCTATGTATTTTTATTTAAATAGATTCATAATTATTTTGTTGATACAAAAAATATAGAAAATGTGGAAGAAGAAATAAAATTGAAATATCTCTATTAAAATTTATAGCTCTTCTTTTAGATACCACTTTTGGTTTACACCTTATGCCTTGAAATATTGGTATTAGAAGGAGACAAGGGGATCTAGGATGAAGAGAATGGATCTAGGAAGTTTTTAATAGGTATTTTATGATATAGAAGAACCAAATTGTGTGAATAATTGAGAATAGGTTCCCTTTTATAAGAGAGGGGAGTGACACACATGGAATTCCTTAAAATATTTCAATAATATAAGGTCACTTTCATGAGAAAGTGGTAAAAATGTATAATGATTTAAAGATAAGATATGATAAATTTGAAATATATTCAGACAATAATAATTATAAAAGTTTATGTATCATTCCTAGAGTTAAGAAATTACTTTACCATGGAATACGAGAAAATATACTTACTTGATTTCTTTAAATCCATAAACATAATTTCAGCCTTTGGTTGCATGTTTAAATTATTTTCTACCTATTTTCATCCCATATTCCAATTATGAATGAAAAATATAAATTTTTTCATGCCTAACGCACTAAAATAAACTTATAATAGATCATGAGATCTATAAAAGGATGATAATTTATTCTTCCTTTCACTATTCAGTTACTGAAATCAAAAATGGTTAGTTTATGGTAAGATAAATAATCTGAATAAACTATCATTTGATTGGTTAATCATAAATATTTCAATATTATTACCCAAATATCTAATTAATTATTTACACAAATAGATAAATTCCAATAAACCTCAAAGCATCCTTAACCAGTATTCAAAACCTAAAAACTTAGAAAAATATCAAAATAATCCAAAATTAACTTAACTTTAATCCCCAAACAATATAAAGGAACTCTTATTATAACATACCAAACATTTTAATACCTTGATCATCTCATAAAAAATAATAATTACTTAAATCTCCATAAAACCTTAATGAAAACATATATTATTCCAATAATTAACTCTATCATTTTTACTCAAATAAAATCACACACTATTAAATATATTCTATAATTCTAAAAATGCAATAAACTTTAGGAAATATAATATAAATAACTATGTCATCTAATCACTAATTAATTTCAAGGTTTCCAATACTATCCAATTTACTTTATCAATATCAATAAACTATTTATTCTAAATAAACATTATTATCTCAACATTAGGAACATATTAAGGGTTATCTACCCCTCAATCATGTGATTTTCCAAAAAAATATCACTTTACCACTAAATCACATTTCTAGTTTATTGGTACCATTAAACATATTCTTGAAAAATTTTAAATCAAACCCACTAAAAAACAATTCTTATATGTTTCATGATTCTTATAAGTGGATATCATTAATAAAACACTTCTATAATATCATTATTGAATCCCAACATATAAATAATTCAATCATTCCACTTCACCAATTAGCATATCATATTCCCTTCCATGGTCTAGGAATTATACCTTAGTTTTTTTCTTTGACTTAGATAATTACCATATTACCCACATATAATACATTAATCTATGGTACCTTAGGATGTACTTTATTTACCTCCATTAAACTCTTCATTTTTACTCAGTAATTACTTGCATTATTCCCTTCTTTTCTATATACAAAATATCTTCTAGATCCTTTTAGATATTTCCCTAGTTTATTCTTCCCACATTCTTGATATGTATTAAAATGAATCTTCTTTGATTCATGGTCCTTATGAAACTATATTTTTCTCTTATTTGGTTCATACAGAAACCCATATATGTTTAAGTCATTAATAATATATCGAGATAGCTAGTTAAGAATAATCAAAAGATTTCACATTCCATATCCAATTTAATTTGGTTACTCGTGAGTAAAATCATTGCATAGTATACCACATTTATCATTATCATGATTCATCTTGATTCTATACATTAACTAAAACCAAAAATCATATTGTGGGAAAAAATAGTGAGTAATTATATAATCATGAAAAATCATTCATAGGATGTCTAAATCATGAAAAAATTCTTTTCAATCTATGACATCTTATGTTTAAAATAGGTTATCTATAGTAATAATTTATTGTAATCCTTCGTAATTATTCATAAAAGAAAAATTGAATTAACATAAGAATGTCCCTCGAGAGTGTCTATCCAAGTGTGAATCCTTAGGCCCACTAATTATGCACTAGTGACAATCAAGTTAATACCCAATCCATCCCATTAAGAGTTGTTACCCCTAAGTAAATTTGTGCCACAACCTCATCCAATTACTAGTATACATATATAGATATATTTTCTAGGAAAACCAAAGTGCTTTATTTACCATAAATTATGATGTTATCCTATACATAAACCTATCCTAAGGGTTCTCACAATTTTTTTCTCATCTTAATTTCTAAAAAAAACTAAACCCTTCTCTGATACTGTTTCCTTTGGAATTGGGGATGATCTCATTGATTTAAGATTCAAAAATTCCAAGCGGTTTCTAACGGGTTTGTTCATAGAACCGGAAACATCCAATGATTCCATATCCATTTGGACCTACTTTCCAAAGGTAGGTGCTCATTAGTTGTGAACTGATGAGACTTAAGAATTTCCATTGGTCGAGAGGATGGGAGGTCAGACTCATCACACCTTTTTGAGGGGAATTACTGTCTACTTCGGGACTCTCTTTATAGATTTAATTTATGTTCGTTAATCCTTATTACATTACCAAGTATGAAAATGAGATTTTCTTTAGATCTGACAATCAATTATTAATATGTATGAGATTTAGAGAATCTTTTATATGTATTTGAGGTTCTTCATCGATAGAGAATCATCTGTATTTGTTTAGAGATTATTAGTCAATGGTATCCTTTAATACATTATATAAAAGTCTCTTGGTCATTATGATGACCATACTGGTTTTAAAGCCACTCAGCGGGTCACTTGAAGTTTATTTTCATTCAGAAGGACATGAATTATTTCATAGTTTGGATCGTACCCGCAGATGGGATACCTACGTATCCTTTGTTTTTAGAAAAGGAATCAGAACCCAAGTAGTTTGAGTAAATAAGTATGGGGTTTATGCATGATTGATGACTCAAAGAAAGATGTCCTAATTACTTTTACACTCTAAGCTCACGTGAGTCATACTTGGTGTGATAAACAAGACATATTGGTGAAACTAGACAATTATGCCATGAAAGATGCAATTATAATAAATGAGTGGGGCTTATGTATTTATGAATGCCCAAATAGATAAATATTAGGATTTACTTCAGGGAAGAAACCTGGGAACAAGGTCCATAAAAGTATATGATCTTTATGAAGATTTGGATACTCTAACTTAGGGCTTATTCCTAAGGAGGATGCCCAAATTAGGAGGGGATTGTGATTGGGTTTTACTCCTGAAAAGGAATCCCAAATCAAAAGTAAATTAAGACTGGTTAAGAGAAATTATGACTGGGGCTTATTCCTGAGGAGGAGGCCCAGGTTAAAAGGTTTTGAGAACTAGGGGCTTACTCCTGAAAATGAATCCCAGGTTAAGGGAATTATGACTGGGGATTACTCCTAAGGAGGATGCCCATATTTGAGACTAGGGTTTACTCCTGAAAAGGAATCCCAGGTTAAGAGAACCATGGTTGGGGCTTACTCCTGAGGAGGATGACCAGATTTTGGGAACTTTGAGACTGGGGCTTACTCCTGAAAAGGAAACCCAGATTTGGAAAATTATGACTGGGGATTACTCTTAAGGAGGATGCCCAGTTTAGGGGACTTGGGGCTTACTCCTGAGGAGGATGCCCAAATTAATGAGAATTTGGACTGGGGCTTATTCCTGAAAATGAGGCCCAGGTTAAGGATTCTCTCATCTTAAAGGATGAGGTTGAATGAATGAAATCTCTAATGTTAGTCCCATAAATATGTGTAAATCACTAGGTTTTAAAAGATGTTCCACATAATTCCTTTCAAATAAGGAATCCAATAAATGAAACATGCCATAAATGGATTTGAATAGGGTTTTGAAGGCTGAATCTTGAATAGGAGAGGTGGATAGGCATATAAGGAGTGAAATGGGCAGGAAGGGAACCCAAAAAAGGAGGGGCATGCAAGTCCTACGTGGGCACGCAAGTCATGGTCGCGCAAGTATACCTGCGCGACACAGGGGTACTTACGCGACGGTCAATCCTTAAGGTAATACTTGGGTGAGACTTGGCTCAATCCCTTAGTACTATCCCTAGAGGCTTTCAGAGGAGAGGCCCGCAAGTTCTGTTGAATGGGTAAGGCGGCGTGCAAGTGTGGACATTTCCTTTAAGGGTTGGCCACTTAGGCGCGCAAGTGTTGATGAGTTTCAACACTTAGGCCTCTTTCCCCCCTTCCTCTTTAGATCTTCCGTTCTAGGTAAGAAACTACCTTATAAGTGTTCGGAAGCTTTGAGAAGAGACTAGGGCACCGGGAGCTCAAATCTGAGTTTCTGGAATTTTTCCTCTTCTAAATGGGGGGGGCCACAGGGGGGTATTTATAGGCTGGAGAAGACCCTGGGCGAAATTCAAAGAGGGCACGCAAGTCACCATCACGACCAATTGGCGGCGCATAAGTATACTTGCACGACCTTGGTAGAACCTGCACGACTCAAGTGCATTTGAACCTTTGTTCATACCTTTGTCAATTTTTGATGTTTCTTCAAAGGATGAATCACTTTGGGTTCAAGGTATTTCCCCTTTTCGATTCGTTAGACTCTGTGACGGAAAGGAGCGTCAACAAAAGTCCCCCCTCAGAGTTGGATCCGAAAGAAATGTGGATGTAACTCTGAGGAAAGAAGAAAAACCAAGGAAAATTCGGTGCGCAAGTTTTGAGCACACAGATGGAGTCACGCAAGTGCAAGTTGCGCAGGCCTCAGCGCAGCTGGTTACGTGCGCTGGCTTTAGGCGCCCAGGGTTTCGGCCTGGCCTATATATATGTGGCCATTTCTCGCGCAAAGCACCGAATTTTAGAATTTCGATCTGTCACCACACAAGTTCCCTTCATCGCTCAAGTTTCTCTGTTTTCTACTATTTATTCGTTGTCACGCTGCTGTCAAGGTATTTGGACTTGCGCGGTGATACTTGCACGCCTAAAACTTGCGCGGCACATCCATACTTGCGCTCCAAAATTAGACTTGCACACCTTAATTCCTTTGCCATTTTCTCGAATTTCTTCACAAATTTTATAAAAAATCAACCCATTTAAGATTTAATTTATTCAACTTTTGTGCAGATTCAATGGCTCCCAAGAGAATCGGAACGGCTGATGAACTGGCTAGTAAGCGAATTGATGATATGATGAGCATCATTGGCCATAATTACTATACCGTCTGTGACAGCACTCTCCTGGATTTGTCCAAGTACCTGAAGAAGTATCATCTTGATTTCCCATAAAGCATTTATCTTCCTTTGTATGGATATGGTCATCTGCGAGAAATTACCATTTCATAGGCAAAGAACTGTCTCCCAATTTCTTGGTTTCAGAATTACACCAATTTTGCTTCAGCAAATATCTCATGTGGAGGAGCAATTATAAATGCTGGAATAGTAGAGAAGGCTCATATGATGCATCATAGCCCTTGTACGCAGGATCTGAAACCTCACAAGCCCGAGCTGCAACCACATTGTTATCCTTCAATCTTTCAAAATTCTCAGATGGATCAATCCAAAGGCTGGAAGAAGAGCTGGGACTTCCGTCCTGGAGGAGGTGTGAAGCCAACTTGGATGTGGGTATACTAGGTATGACAAACCTGTGCAGAGTTTGTCAAGGATTTGAAAGGAGTTGCGATATATAAAGCCGTTTGGGTTGGGCAAACATATGTTTACAGGCATGATAAATTCGTGCCAGAGATACTCATCCATTGGATCCCAGAAACTAATTCTTTCCATCTGACTCATCGAGAAGTAGGCATCAGTCTATGGGATGTCCACAAGATCTCAGGGGATCCAATTTTAGGTGATATGTATAATGAATTCATCCCTCCCAAGGTGACTTGGAATGATTCTGAGAAGACCCCGGCTTTGGCTCGGGAATTATCGAAAATCTTCCATAACCTCAAGAGTTCAGAGACCTCCTTGACTCATTCTAGAAAGGATATTCATCCAGAGGAGTGGATAAATATGTTTCTTATCGATAAGCAGGAGAAGGAGCCGAAGGAAAAGGGATCGAAGGAGAAGGGATCCAAGAAGAAGGGGCCCAAGGAGAAAAGGCTCACCTGTCCTACCACCTGCCCCAAAACAGAGAAGAGGGGTGCTTCTGGCACATTCTGGCCGACCCTAGAAGCAGAAAAATTTGAAAAGTGGGGATATGAAGTGAATCATAGAATCCCAAATAAGACTCGTATTGCGGGTTTCTTGGCCTTGTAGATCAGTGTTTATCTTTTTCCAGTTAGGGACTTGAAGGGAGGCATCAGGCCAGGGACCTTCGTCATTGAGGCCAAGTTGGCTGAGGGGAAAATGGTTGGGTTGGATACCCCCATTTTATCAAATATTCACAGGAGTTTACTCCATGTCTTCATGGGTAAGTCTCCTTTAAGAATAGTGGTACCATTCCAAGTCTTATGGGGATGGATCGCTACTCACTTCAGGACGTATAATGTACAGAACAGAGTACAGATTCCCAGAAGTTCCTTCAGGCCATCAGTGTAGGCATTCTCTGGAATTTCTCCACTAGCTCTCAATTATTATAATATGAAGGTGAGGCTGAGCATGTATAAGGAATTTAATTTCTTTCCTTATGGAAATCCACTGACCGGGAAGTTTGTTGATGATGGAATAGCCAGTCTGGAATTAAGGGCATACATGCTGGCCTGCAAAGATGGTGTGCTGGTCACCAGGATTGATGGAGAGATTATATGAGAGGCCTATGCTTCATATAGATTTGAACGCCAATTCAAGTGTTTGCAGCAGACTAATGTATCTCCCCCTGTGCATGTCAGGTTAGAGCAACATCTGATTGTTTCCCAGCAACTATGGTTGCTGACATCTAGGGAGAAGACTGGGGCAGTTTTTAATCTATCAGTTGATAAAGCGACAAATAACTTGACCACATGGTATGCCAAGAACTGGATAGCATCATACCCTAGAGGGGTGCTGAATCACCCGGTTTATCAGGTGGGGAAAAGGAAGAGAACTGTAGAGAAATAAACCCTTCTTCATGAAGGTGACGCTTCCCCACCTGAAGTTGATTCGCCAGATTCCTCATCTAGGACTGAATCACTGGATTCTCAAGATGGGGATGATGAGGCACAACAAGTGGAAAAGTGGCCTCGTGCCTGATATAATCCTCCAGTCAGAATAAAAAGACCCACACCATCAACTCCTAGTGAGTTACTTCATTATGGAAATTTAACCACCATTACTTTATAGAGAAATGAGTCATATTTTCTTATTCTCTATCTGTAGTTGCAGGAGCTGGGAAGAAAATGAAGTCCAATATTGTGGGACCTTCCTCGTAGACTTCTAGTACACATACTGAATATCTACAACCATAGGCTGTCCAGACATGGCAGAGTCTATACTGTGGTGCCGAAACGGCCTGGCTGGATTTGTGCGAGGGGCTACACCTCCCTGGAATAGGGAATATTTTGGTTTCTATAGATATCCATTACAAGGATAACCCCGATGAAGTGTGGGATTATATCAAAGAGCTGGAAATTCTCATATATGCCACCGATGATTCCATTCCTGTCACCAAGCGGGTGAAGGAAATGATTAATCGTGGTGACACTGAGGGGACTGGTGGTTCTGGAGATGAGGAGTGGCATGATTACGTGGATCCTGAAGATGTAAGTTTATTTACTTATTTTCTTTGCAACTTGATTTCAGTCAAAGCTTTTTTATTCAAGGAAATTATTTTCTTCATACTACAGCTTGCAAAGAAAGGAACTACTAAGGTTCCTTCCCCATAGTATAGCCCCGGTGGTACTTCCATCGGGGCTGCTACTAAATCTCCTCGTGAGTCGGGTGAGATATCTCCAGGCCAGCAAGCCATGGATGAGGAGTTGGATATGTATTTCCATTCTCCAATTCAATTTCATGTAAGGGAGACTTCCGACACTCCCAAAAAAGCCAAAGAAGTAAAAGCATCGAAGGGGGAAGTCCACAGCTAAACGCTTCATCAGTATTGGTAAGTCCTTCGGATAATCATGAGTCTTAACCCATGAAAAGGTTTCTCATTTTCCTTGGGATTCTAGGGGATTCTTCAATTTTTCCTTTTAGGGAGAGGATTGACCTTACTCTAAGAACAACGGAGGGTGATGGTGAACAATCACAAGTTCAGGATAACTTGGCTGCTCCTGGAGAAGATCCAATATCTGTTCCTAGTATCCCTCCTACTGCTGTTGCAAGGAGAGAAGAACCTGCTTCTGGTAAGTTAACAACGCTTCATAAAATGTTGAATAAAACATCAACTGATTTCCATTTTGTGATACTTTAGGTTCAACCCCTACATTAGAGCTTTTGGCGTCCATTGCAACTGATGCCTCTATTTTATCTGAAGATGTTATTCAGGGTCAGAGACCGCAGGATGAAGGTCCCCAAGAATACATACCAAATGCTCCCACTAGTGAGATTAACCAGGATTATGAGATTACTTTGGATGAAATGATGGGAATTGGTGCATCTTTTAAAGATTTTTTAGATCATGTTAACTTACCATGTAATTTAAAAGATTATGGACATGAGTGTTATCCGTCGTCCTATTAAAAATAACTTCTTATTACATGTCTAATCATGATAGGTTCAAATATTCAGCTCTATATGAGAAAGATGGTGAATTACCAATGCCTGAAGGGGGTACATAAAACCCTACTATTGCAGAGACATTAGCGCAAGTGGAGCTGAACCCCATAGAGCTTCCTGAAACTCACCCTAAAAATCCTGTTGAAGCTATGAAAGATGAGGAGGAGACTTCTCAAGTTACTGATCTACCGTTGGGTAAGGGATAAAAATATTTGCAACTGTACTTAATTTCCAAGATATCCAATTAACTTTTTTTATCCTTTGAAACTAACCAAATCTTTCAATTGATTATGCAGGGCCATCAATTTCAGTGGCTAGATCTAGAGCTGAAGCCTCTGCCTCTGCCCCAATGGGAATTGAAAGTGAAGAAGCACAGGTTAGGGGGAAGGAGCAGAGCAGGGCACTTCCCTATGTGCATTAATCCTGGATTATATTCCCCCTGTGACAGTGATGCTGAGTCGGATCCAGAAGTACAAAAGGCACTCCAATTTTCATGACGCAAGGCATGGAAAAATATATGAAAAATCATATCTGAAGTGCCTCTTGAAGAGTTTTCATCAAATATCATGTGACTGTCATCCCTGTATTTTATGCTGGGACTTGGAGGTTTTGGATATCAAAAGATCCATGCCGCGGTAAAACAAGTCATCTTAAGGAGGGAGCAGGAGCAAAAGTGCCATGAAGATCTGACCAGGGTGATTTTGTCAGCCAATATCAGTGAATTTGAGGCTGCGGTATCCCGAGCAAAGGCTGACTATGCTGCCAAGATGAAGGAGCTGAAGCATAAGATCAAAGATAAAGTCGTTCAGCAGATGCACCTTTAGCAACTGTTAGATGTTGTTACTGGGGAACTTGACCAACTCAATAATTAATTAGAGGGAGCTCAAGAAAATGGGATTAAAGCCATCGTGGATGCCAAGAAAGCACTCCATTAGGCTGAAAAGAGTGAAGTTGGTCGAGTGCATGAGCTTTAAGTGGATGCTGATGAAGCTTGGGATGTTGTACATCAAGTGAAGACTTATGTTGACAGCCTTTTGTAATTCCTGGAAAAGAGAAGAGAATCAAGTCTGTGGATGTCCTTCTAATTCTTATGCATCAAATGGAAAAACGCTTTCATTTCCAATCATCTGTGCATGCATTTTCCCGCTACCTTCTTTAAATTTTTACCTAAGCCAATGGTACTAGTAAGCATAGTTTGACTTTTTCTATGATTATTATAAATAACCCTACAAACTTTGAATCTTTTAATTGCTCAATATTACCTAAATCAGAAAAAATGTATGTTTAGTGAGCTGGAACTTGACTTTTGTTCAGAGTTCCCTTGTCTTTTTTGGGCAATTTAAAGTCATGCACATCGGACATAAAAAAAGGATAATGTTTAAGGTCGAAACAACTTTGACCGAATGGATTAAAATTGACTCAATTCCTTGACAATTTATCTGAAAACATATTACCACACTCAAGTATGAGGGAAAATCTGTAAACTATGACTTAAGAAATTTTGAATCTGAGGGATGACATGAAAAAGGGCTAAAAGGAATTATAAGAAGTAGTTCCCAAGAATGAAGTTACTACTATTTAACAAACCCATTAGGGGGTTGAATTATGCAGGGCCACCTAAGGACATTGGCTGCATTGTCAAATAATAGTATCTTTTAGCTGACAAGTCTGTTATATAGACTATTTATGCAAGGACACCTAAGGGCACATGGTGCATAGTCAGGAAAAAGAACTCTCAAAAATTTACTTTTCTACTGCTAAAAAGCCAGTGAAAGTTTATAGAGATTCAAATTTTCCAAATCATAGAGTTTGCTGTATGGAGAGAGGTACTTGAATATGGAAAAGGTATTTCCAAAAAAGATTTTCTAAGAACTGGATGAATGTCACTCCTACGAAGGTCTAACCCAAACGTAGGGAAGGGAAATATAAACCATAGACTTGAATATTTTTATATCATGAAAAAGAGTATGAGACAAATATATTGAGGATGACTATTTTTTGCGGATCCCTACATATTGTCGTTAAGACAACTAAGGACAAAAGAGGTTTTCTTCCCAAGAATGAAGTTACCATTTCTTAACAAACCCGTTAGGGGTTTGAATTATGCAGGGCCACCTAAGGACATTGGCTACATAGTCAAATAATAGTATCTTTTTGCTGACAGGTCCGTTGTGTAGACTACTTATGCAAGGCCGCCTAAGGGCACGTGCTGCATAATCAGGAAAAAGAACTCTCAGAAATTGGACATTTTGTGACCATAAGTCAAGAAAAGGGTTATTAAGATCTGAAAATATTTAAGGTTAGGATTATGACACATAAAAATGGGTATTGTACAATGTATGTAGAGATACACAGATCAATGCTAACCATAATCATGTTGTGGCTGGGTCCTGAATTGAAATGTTGGACTTCACTACATATCCCATAAGGATGGGAATCAAGCCGTATGTAGTTCTTGAAATATAGTTTAACATAGTGTGGGACGAAAGTATGAGAGATATTAGTTTAGGGTCATAGATCTCGGACCATTATAATAAATACACAGTGTGTGTTTTCACAGGGACTTTTCAGCCAGGGGACTGAAAGTGGAATTTGGGGTTAGGTCCAAAAGACTTGGGGCTCGATTCGAGGGATGCTCTAACGTTACTACATATCCCATAATAATGGGAATCCAGCCCACGTAGTTCTAGAAATACCCTCTGTACAGATTTGGTTCATACAAGTGAAGGGTGAAAGGGGAATTTAGTGTAATGATGGTTTAACCCAAGATAAAAGGTTCGGGAATTGCCATGTATGCACCTAGTCTTTGGAATATAACATTATTGGAGATCAATGTAAATAATAATTCCCTCTTGGGTAAGGGTATCAAAGAATTTTGTAGTTTATTGTCGTATAGGACAAAAGTGTTGTACAGTTTAACGTCATGTAGCAAGGACAAAGGTGAACCAATGTGAAGAGATTGGTTTTGGACTTGAACCTTAGGAGGTTTCCTACATACCCAGCCTAGAAGTCATGGATCAAAGTCCGCGTAGTTCAATTAAATAATGAATTAGTGATCAATTTGTTCTTGTGGAAAACGACATAAAAAAGGTGTTGGGACTTACACATGGTTAGCGGCCCAGAGAGGGTGTTATGGTTGAATTTTTCTCTAAGCTCACGTGATTCATACTCGATGTGAGAAACAAGAGGTAGAAACAACCCTAACAATGCATAGTTTAATGTCATATAGGACATATGAAGGGACTATGTAGTTTAAAGTCTTGCAGTGAGGACTATTGGTGATGCACATTTTATTTTCATGAAGTAGGGACAAAATACAGTTTAACGTCAAGTAGGACAAATATAGGGACACAGTTTAACGTCATGTTGGAAAATAAGGGTGTTGTACAGTTTAGCGTCTTGTAACTAAGACGATTGGGACAATACAGTTTAACGTCATGTTGGACTAAAGGGGGACTGTGCAGTTTAATGTCATGCAGTAAGGAAAAATATAGAGACACATTTTAACGTCATTTTGGATGTATTAGAGATTTTTTTTCATAGTTTAATGTCATATCAGACGAAAGGGATGCCAATATTTTAAGGTCGTATGCATGAACCATTGGTTATGCAGTTTAACGTCTTGATGGATGTAAGGGACTTATGTACAGTTTAGCATCATGTAGTTAGGATGTCACAGTTTAACATCATGTTGGACGTAAGTGCCAATAGTTTAAGGTCATATGCATGGACCATTACTGATGATGCAGTTTAATGTCTTGCTGGACAATATGAAATGCCAATAGTTTAAGGTCGTATGCATGGACCATTGGTGTATTTTTTTTGTTTATACAAAATACTTCTTTAGAAATCTGGCATTGGTTGGAGTAGTGATGAGTTCTCCATCCATTTAGATTAAAGAATAAGCTCCATTGGAGTAGACCTTATGTATTGAATAAGGTCCTTCCCATTTTGGCTCCAGCTTGGGAGGTTTCTTTCCTGGTATCATTGGAGTTCTAATAACTAATACCAATTCTCCCTGAATGAATGAAAGAAGATGAAATTTTTTGTTGAAAGCTCGTGCTATTTGATTTTGATAGACTTCCAAGTGGTGCAGGGTGTGCAATATTTTCTCATCTAACCAGTCCAATTCATCCAATCGCTTTTGATATTGTTCATCTGTAGATGATTGATCAAAAATAGCTACTCTGAGCGAGGGTAATTGAACCTCAATGGGCAAGACTGCTTCCGTTCCATATACCAATGAATATGGAGTTGACCGCGTTGCAGTGCGGGTGGTGGTCTGATAATCCCATAAAGCATTAAAGAGTTTATCAAGCCATGATTTCTTATCTTTATCCACCATATTTTGCAGTATGTTTGAAAGAGTCTTGTTGAAAGCTTCTATCTGTCCATTGGCCGCTGCATGATACCGAGAGGAATGATTGGATTTAATGTTGTATTCTTGATACAACTTCCTCACCTTAGATGAACAGAAGTTGGTGCCATTGTCCGTCAATATGGTATGAGGGACACCAAATCTGGTAATGATATTAGACTTGATAAAGCTAACAATGCATTTAGAACTAACTCCTTTGAGAGGTATTGCCTCTGCCCATTTGGAAAAGAAGTCAGTAGCAGTAAGAATATACTTCGACTGCTTGGATGTAGCTGAAGGACAAGGTCATACTACATCCATTCCCCATGTGGAAAATGGCCATGAGTATTTAGCTATATGAATAAACTCTGGTGGTTGATGAATGAAGTTGGCATGTACTTGTCAAGAATGACATTTCTTTGTGAAATCAAAACAATCTTGTATCATTGAAGGCCAAAAGTGTCCAAGCCTTCGAATTTGATCAGATATTCTATGTCCAGACTGTTGGGCACCACAGACTCCTGCATGCACTTCTTTCATGATAGCCATTGTCTCTTCACCATCAATGCATCTGAATAGAACTCCATCAAAACCCCTTTTGTAGAGAACTTTCTCTAAGTGGTCTGGGCTATCATAAAGAGTGAAATTGACCACACGTCTCCGGACTTGTTCGTTCCCGGCTCTATCAGGTGGAAGTGTTCCATTTTGAAGGTATTCCCTGATAGGTGTCATACATCCTGTAGTATGACCATATGGTTCAGAGATGGGACTAACTTCATTGATTTCCTCTATTTTGGATTGAACATAAGGTGAAATTGTATGACGGTGGGAAATACTGATGGTTGTCTCGTCCCGATTTGGATCTTCCAGAGTTATGGCTATATTAACCAGTGAATCAGCTTGGGCATTTTGTGATCTCGGGACATAAGAAAATGTCAGTTCCGTAGGAAATTCTGCCATTAACTCTCTGGCGTAATCATACAAAGGTATTAGTTCTTATTTTCTGATTGCATAATCCCCATTGACTTGTTTGATTACCAGGTCTGAATCACCTTCCACCTTTAAGTGATTCACTTGTGCTTGAAGTGCCAACTCCAAGCCTGCGATGAGAGCTTGGTATTCTGCTTCATTATTTGTACCACCTCCCAACAATGATAAGGAATAAGGTAGAACTTCCTTTTCTGGGGAAATGAGTACAATTCCTAACCCAACTTTGTTGAATTTAGGATTTTCCATTTTTCTCCCTATTGGACTTCTGGAAACACCATCAAAGTAAATTTCCCATGTTTGAAGACTATCTTGAATAAAGAATACTTCCTCATCAAGAAGTTCAATATCTGAAGGTGTATCTTCTACTGAAGGATGTTTAGCAAGGAAATCAGCCAGAGCTTGTCCCTTTATTGCTTTTTGATACACAAACTGAATATCAAATTGCTGCAAAATAACTGCCCACCTTGTCAGGCATCATGTAAGCATTGGACAACTAAGGATGAATTTGAGCGAGTTATTGCGAGATAACAATTGAACCTTGTGATGTTTCAGGTAGTGTCTCAACTTCTGAACTACAAATATTAATGCTAGGCAGCACTTCTCAATATTTGAGTATCGGTTTTCTGCTTCAAGCATAGTTCGACTGAGATAGTAGAGGTTGTTTTCATTCACAGCATCATTCTTCTGAGCAAGAAAGGCACCCAATGATCGCTCTAAAGCTGTCACATAGAGGATAAGTGGCCTTACTTCAACAGGTGGCATTAATACTGGTGGACTCAAGAGATACTTCTTGAGAACATCGAATGCTTCTTAACATTCTTCAGTCCACTGGTAAGTGATTCCCTTCTTCATCAATTTGGTGAAGGGTAAACTTTTGCCTGCCAAATTAGTGATGAAACGCCGAATATAGGCTAAGTGTCCTTGAAGTCCTCTCAATTATTTCAAATTTCGAGGAGGTGACATACCAAGGATTGACTTTTTCTTCTCAGGATCGACTTCGATACCACGATGGCGTACAAAAAGCCGAGAATTTTTCCTGAGGTTACCCCAAAAGCACATTTTAAGGGGTTCATCTTCAAATTATGTTTCCGAAGTTTGTGGAATATGATTTCCAAATCATCCAAGTGATTATAAATTTTCCTGGATTTAACCAAAAAAATTTCCACATAACATTCAACAAACTTCCCCACAAAGGGTTTGAAGATACGATGCATGGCACGCTGATATGTTGTGCCTTCATTCTTCAGGCCAAAGGGCATTACCCAATAGAAGAACACACCCTGAGGGGATCTGAAGGATGTATATTCCTCATCTTCTAGAGCCATCCAGATTTGATTATATCCTGAATATCCATCCATGAAGGAAATAACTTCATAGCCAGTTGTTCCATCAATTAAGAGTTCTGTAATCGGAACTAGAAAATCATCCTTAGGACAATGCTGATTAAGATCTATGAAATCAATGAAAATTCTAATTTTTTTGTTCTTATTTTTCATAGGGACAATATTATCCAACCACTTGGGATATTGAACTTCTATGATGAAGTTATCTTTGATAAGCTTATCCACTTCAGCTTCAATTTTGGAAGCATAGGTTGGGTGTGTTCTTCTCGCGGCTTGTTTGAATCCTCGATGTTCTTCTGGAAAACCCAAACGATGAGTGGAAACATCAGGATCAAGCCATGGCATCTCTGTATAGTTCCGAGCAAATATATCTCGATTTTTCTTTAAAAAAGAAATATACATCTCTTTCTCTTTAAGAGTCATGGCCACACTAATTAAAGTGGGTCATGGATCTTCTTTTGTACCCAGATTTATTTCTCTGAGTTCATCCACGGTGGTAGAGATACCCTCTTCAAATGCTGGAGGACCATCCCTGAGATCTTCCTCTTCTTCTTCAACATGTGTTATTTCTTCTGTTTCTACTTGCATAGTAGATGAAGAAGCAGAATTTCCATGATCAGAAGAGATGTTAAAATTTGAACATCTTGAAGAAAAAGCTTCCATTTCTAACCCAATTGATGATGAAGGGTCTTCCCTAGGTAATAAAGAGGAGATGATGGATTGAGAATCAACATTACCTTTCACCTCTGACATTGTTATAACTTCTTCAGATCTAAATGGTGAAGTACATACTTGCTGAATTTCAGCAGATGAAATAAAGACATCCCCATTTGAGCTTTCATTATTTCTTGGTGAATCACCAATTTCTCCCATGCTGTCTGGCTTGATTACCGTAATTGACATTATGGAAGTTTCCATAAGAGTATTTTGATTTGGGTCTATCCTGTCAATTTGACTAATAGGCAACATATAATCTGTACTCACATGTGTAATTGGGTTTACTGAAATCTTTTCAAAACCATATGGAGCATTAACTTTGGTAATCTCTCTTGTTGTGGATTTCTCCTTTCCCTTCATGTGATAGAATTCTGCCTCAATGTATTGAGATTCACATGTCTTGAATGAGGATTTATCACCATACAATGTTCCAATTTGACCATCAAAACAATATTTGAGACATTGATGGTATGATGAAGGGATAGTTGCATGTTGATGTAGCCAGGGTCTTCTAAGAAAAATGTTGAAGGCTGAGTCTTGATCAACAACCATGAAATCTGAATCGGATAAAAGATCTCCAAACTGAGTTCTGAGTGTAATCTCACCCATTGGTTCTTGTTCATTTTTATCATATCCTTGTATAATCATAGTAGAAGGAGATAAATTAGATTCTGTGAGGCCCAATCAACGAAGTGTACGAATGGGGATGAGGTTGACTCCTGAACCATTATCAATGAAAGCTCTTTGAATGTCTACACCATTGACCTTTCCTGATAAATACAAAGGTCTAATATGTCCATGCACGACATCATATTCATCTTCATCTGTGAAAGATATAACTGTATGGAATTCTGCAGGATTATTCTCTACATGGTAGGCTTCAGCCGCAGCAATTTCAGTTTCAAACTCCTAAGGACTTGAAAAGGCCTTGATGAGTGCCTCCTGAAGATCCTTTGATAAATTCAAGGCATCCATAATTGATAACTTGGCCGGTACTTGGTCCAAGTGTTTCAATACATCATACTTTTGATCCAAAGGTCTGCGTTTCCCAACAGGAACATGTGGTTTCCCAGGTGCTTTAGAAGTTTATGCTTTGGAATTTGATGCATCTTGTATCGGGATAGGAGTTGGTAATACTCCTGGATTTGGAAGATTAGACCGATTAGGTCTATTTACTTGCTGAGAGGAAGAAGGTGGAACCTCCAACCAATCTTCTAGAATAACTGTGCCAGGAATGAATCTGCCCTGTGTGGAAGAACTTGCTTGTTCTTGTTGAGCTTGTTGAAGGGCTCTTCCATGAGTTTCTGCTGCATACACAGTTCTAGAAGGGGTGGAATTGGAATAGTGGCCTCTGAAAGATCCACGTCTTCCCCTATACCCTGAGCCTCTGGAACTTCCTCTGATTCCTCTGTTTGATACGGGGAAACCAGGTTCATCGAGTTCGAAACTGTGATAGGCATAAGGATCTGTTAAGTGAATCATATTAACAGAACCGAAGATTAACTCTTCATCCGATGAAGACTCTGCCTAACTATCCAATTTAGGCTATGCCATTTGATGGGGCAGTTCCCGTGACTTTGAAGTAGATGGCATAAAATCTTCTAGATTCAAAGAAAACTTAGGCTTTGACACAATTTCATATTCTTCTGATTTTTCCTCTTTCTTTGAATTATGCCGCCCTTTTGAGGATTTTCCCTCTGATGAAGAGGGTTTTGCTGTGGTATTCATGGCAGAAGACACAGTTGGTTTCTTTAATTGTGTTCGCAAAATGGAATGAGTTTGGTTGATCATTTTTCTGACAATCCAATCATCATATTTTTGCGCATTTTTGTTCTTGACTTCTTACCACTCACCTTCTTCCTCAGGATCTGTAGCAGTAACACATGATACCTGAGCTGAATAACCTTTCAGTTTGACTTGTCCCAAGTCAACCATTTTTTGAAGGAGGTCCTTAAAGACAAAAAAATCCTAAATGGGATGCCCCAACACTTGATGAAATGGGCAATAATTGGGATGGTATTCATCTCCTTCCTTGTTCGGCCTCTTGGGCCTTGGAAATTGAACCAAATTATTTTCCAGAGCCGAAATAAAATAACCAAGAACTTGTTCATTTCAGAAAAAGTAAACTTTTCTCTTCAAATCATCAAATTGTTTTCATCTTTGATCTCTTTGATCATCTTGACGAAACAACATCTGTTGTTGGTGCTCAGGATGTGGAGTCCTTCAAGAAGATGAAGGTTTTGAAGTAGAAGCAGGTATAGGTGCTTGTTTAAGCATAACTATAGCAGTCTCTACTTTACCCATTCTATTTCCTAGAGTTGATGGAATTACACGAGCTTTATTCTTAGTCTTCATAAGAGAATCTTCAATCTGTTGAGCGATTGAAGTAAGGTCTCGAAACCCTCATATGTATTTCACAGGGATCAACAACGTGCGTAATTCATCACGCAGATTTGCCACACAGATCGGCAACAGTTCTTCTTGAGGTAGTGATAAGCTCAGGGAATATGTTAATCCCTTCCAGCGAGCAATGAAATCCAAAAGCCTTTCATTTTCCCTTTTCTTACAATTTGTAAGATCAAAAACTATTGTCTTTGGCAACGTTGAACTGAATTGAAGAAGGAATCTTTAGCGGAGATCCTCCCATCTGGTAATTGACCGTGATTGAAATCTTGTGTACCAGACAAAGGTAGGCCCTTGTAATGACTGTACAAAACACCTGATCTTAAATGCTTCTTGTTGCTGAGGGGTTCCCATCATAGGATCGCAACGAGAAATAGAATGTGTTAAGTGTTGCTCTGGGTCTCCCGAACCATTAAAGATTGGGAATGTGGTACTTGAAAAATTTTATGGGGGAGGAATTACATCAACCCACTCAGGGTAATCTCTCTTTTCTGGTTGAATTTGAGCATGCTTTCCCTCTATAGATCCAACCGAGCTATTAATGTCTCAACAGTAGTTATTAACTTTTGAGAAACATCCGATTGGGCTTGGACCTAAACAGGTGCAATGACTGGAGCTGGTACAGATGTGGTGGCTGGTGCTGCAACTGATGGTATCACCGCCAATTGTTGTTGAACTTGACACATAGAATTAGACCTGTGAGGGTGTACTGGTAGAGGAGGATATTCTTGATCCATCTCAGTAGCCGCAAAAAATTCCCTTGGCTGACTAACTCCAGCACACTTAGGAGGAAGACTACCTTGAAGTAATTCTGCATTCAACCTCCTTAATTCCTTCATTTCCTCCTCTTGTTGTGCAAATATTTTCTCTAGTGAGAGCGATTTTCCTTATCCATAGGAAGGGTATGTAACCTGATTCTTGCCTTTCCCCTTGTTGGCTCCCTTTTGGAGAGGGGAAGTGGGTTACTTGAAGTATTACCTAAATTCTGGGTAAGAATTTTATTTCGTGTATGCACACCTTCTTCATTTGTGTCTGTGCATACAACTTCTTGAGCAGGAACCTCTTCATCTGATCCCTCTGAGTGAACCTCATCTGGTGGATGAGAAACAATGACATTAATGACATTAATTGATGCATAATTCATTGCATCTCTTCTATCGGCATTTATGTGATAATTCCTTTTTCCATGTCCCTAATGAGACATTTCCTTTTCTCGATTTGATCCCTTAAGAATTTCTTAACGAACCATAATTTGGAGGGAATATCCTGATAGTTTGGCTCTTTTTTACTCTTGATGATTCTTCCCTAATTGAGAAAAGACTGAATTTCTCTGAGGGAGAGATTGAGGATTTGAAAAATTCCCCAGTCCAGTGGACTGGGGTTGTTCTTGCTCAACTCCTCGAATCCTATTTGGTGATTCCGAGGGTTGGGTTAAAAGAGTCCCCAATATGGAAAGCTGGGGTGGTTCTTGACATGATATATCTGATACCTTCTTGAAAGATCTCCTAATCTTGCAGACTTTAGTCCAAAAATTATCTGGATGCATCAACATGCATCCACTTTTATCACCTGACTCAAAAGACCGTTGGATGATTTCTGACACTTATGTCACTTGATTATGTGCTTGCTCCAAACGAAAGGCCTATTAAATATTCTCGTTTGCTTGATGTAGGAGTAATTAAACAACTTGTTCTCTATATGCTTGATTTTGAGAGGAACTAGTTGAGGCCTGTTCTTGGGAAAGCTTATGATTACAAACAAAACCCATTGATTGTGGCCAGACATGGGCAATAACATTGCATGAGACCATTTTCGGCGGGTTTTGCTGACTGGAGAGTACAGTGAAATGTAGCGCTCCATGAACACCCCATCCCATGATATGAATACCAGATGGGGCATTGGCAATTAACTGGAGCAATCTTCTTAGTGCTCCAAGTCATGAATGTTGAAGGGCTCTCTATTGTTTTTCAGCCTTCAGATATCGAGAAACTAGAGAGATGCCAAATCAAATTGGCGTTGTAACCCTTCTATTATCTTGACATGATTTTTATATTCATCATAAGATAATATTTTCTTTTTCAACTGACAAATATTTTTCCATATGTTGAGACGAATATCATGAATTCCATCTTCCATCAACATCTCTGGAATTTCATACAGAGAATCAGGAAAAGGCCAAAACATAACTGGCACTTCACCTTTCGCCAGTTGTTTTCTCATATTCAATAATTCCTCTTTATCATTCGATGAAGATTCTTCTAACTGATTAGACTAGAGCTGGTGCTTCTTTGTTGCTTCATCAGATTCAACAAGATTAGTAGAGAAATCACTAATCAAACTAGAAGATGCATGACTTAGGGATGGTTCGGAGAATGACCTACACCCTGGAATATCTTCTGATTGAGAAAGTATTTCACCTTCTAATGGTAAAGCATCAGACATGACTAGATTCACATTTTCAAGTGCCTCAAGATAATAGGGCTTTCTCATCACTACATTGTCCATTGGAGCATTTTCCAGGCAATGTGCATTACTACTGTGGAGAGGACTTTCGCAGCTAAATTCATCATCAAGGGGAGGACCACCATGGTGGGTTACAGGAAAAGATGAAACATTTTTCTCCTTGGTCTTCTAACCACACAGAGGGTTCATGTGGCTCTCATATGAAGATGAAACTTCAAGATCGACCGAATTGTCATGAAGCAAGCCTTCATGAGGAAGTGTCTAATGCAAACCTTCAGAATTAATGTTCCCACTATTGGGAACTGAGAGAGTAGAATCTTGAGTTGCAATAGATAGTTGTCTGAGTGCATCAAGAACTCCAGTATCAAGTAAGTCCTTATTATAGATTGGACCTTGATTTCTTGATTGTGCTGGGTGGGTCTTCTTCTTAGAAGCCTTCTTACTCACTTTAGGAACCACTTGTTGACGAAAGTGGTCATTATGGGAAGGTGTATGTGCCTGCTCAGGAGAAATGATCAGTTTAGGCTGATTATCTCCACTCAAATCAGGTTTATATGCCTAACTTGGTCGTCCGTATGATATGGGGGAGTATGCCCCACAACCCTCTTGGACTGGAACAGAGGTGTGTGTCTGTTCCGGAGTGACATATTGATGTGTCACTCCACTGGTAGGGATAGATTTATGTTTCTTTCCCTGAGATGCTGCTGAAGCTGTTATAATATCCTGGCAGGCATCCAGAATATAAGTAGGTATTTTCTTCTTCTCTTTCACCATTGATAGAATATGCTTGGTGACTTAAGCTTCCGTAATGGGGATATACGTCCATTCCGTGCATGGAGTAGGTGTATGTGTCTGCTCCTTTCCTCCTTTTCGTATCAGTGAATTCTGACAGTACTCATGTGTGGGGGCAGAGAGTTGAGTCTACCTCCTGTTTGTCGCTGGAGATTTCCGACTAACTTCTCCAAATGATACCAAACAAGACTGTTGCTAGGCTTGATCAATACTAGCAAGTGTATGTGCCTGCTGATTGCACTCCGCCGAAAGTGCTTGACGAGATTCCTTCAATACTGACAGACGAGGCTACTGGCAGGACTAATGAGTGTAAGAAGGTGTATATGCTGGTTTACTAGTTGTCAACACATTGGGATGGTGGTCTCCATCATATGTAGTCAGACGAGCCTTCTGACTAGCTGATGATTTATAAACAGGTGTATGTTCCTGTCTATAGTACTCCACCGGAATTGCCTGGTGGGATTGTCGTTTTGCTGCCAGACGAGTCTGCTGGATAGCGGAATTAAAACGGATGGGTGTGTGTGCCCACTCATTGCTTTCCACCAAGTTAGGTTGGTGGACTTCTCCGGAGATGGCAGAGATGAGAACCTGCTCACTGTTGACCATATTTCACCTCTGGCGGTTTGCCTTTCTTGCTCAGGTTCGAGGAACCTGATCCGAATTCCTGGAGACGATACCCTCATCATGTTGAGGGATCACTATCACACGAGTTTGGTGGTGATTATTGGTGGGAGCCCTTGGTAAGGACTCCTGTTTACTTAAGTTAAGGCCCTGAGGGACCTGCTCATTCACCTCCTCGGAATATGGGAAAGAATGGTTGTTGTGTTCCGGGGATAACGACCCGAAATGGTTGGAGATGGTGGTTAGCACTGCCTGCTTCTTGATCGCTGGTCGTCGCTATCCGGACGACCAGGGTGAGTTGTTCACTTGGAGGGCTTGTCGAGAAGCCTCCATAGTTGGAATGGTACCATGTTGATGGTACTCCTTAACCAGCGCATTTGATACCCAGCGTTGAAGACGCTAAGTAGGTGATGTCGTTCGCAGAGCGGACGATGATCCAGCAGGAGTAGCAGCAGAGGCCTTCACAGCATAAGTATTCACAGATGTGAACTTAAGAGAATCCATTTTTTGTAACATAAAAAATCTTGGAAAAGAGTGCATGTTTGATATAACAGACGTAATCAAGATAAGTTCAGCCACTACATCTTTTGGATTAGCACATATGTTATTGATTGTCTTGTTGGCCCTCTCATTGAGTTTAAATAGGGGCCTAATAAATAAGTAAAACATCATTTTAACTTGGTTAAGGATTCACATCGGGTTCACCATTTTTTGTTCCCTCTGAAATTGGGGATGATCTCATTGATTTAAGATTCAAACATTCCAAGCAGTTTCTAACAGGTTTGTTCGTAGAACCAAAAACATCCAATGATTCCATATCTATTTGGACCTACTTTCCAAATGTAGGTGGTCATTAGTTGTGAACTGATGAGACTTAAGAATTTGCATTGGTTGAGAAGATGGGAGGTCGGACTCATCACACCTTTTTTAAGGGAATTATTGTCTACTCCGGGACTCTCTTTATAGATTTAAGTTATGGTTGTGAATCCTTATTACATTACCAAGTATGAAAATTATCTTTTCTTTATATCAGACAATCAATGATTAATATGTATGAGATTTAGATAATCTTTTATATGTATTTGAGGTTCTTCATTGATAGAGAATCATATGTATTTGTTTAGAGATTATTACTCAATGGTATCCTTTAATACATTATATAAAAGCCTCTTGGTCATTATGATGACCATACTGGTTTTAAAGCCACTCAGCGGGGCACTTGAAGTTTATTTTCATTCAGAAGGACATGAATTATTTCATAGTTGGGATCATACTCGTAGATGGGCTACCTACGTATCCTTTGTTTTTAGAAAAGGAATCAGAACCCAAATAGTTCGAGTAAAGAAGTATGGGGTTTATGCATGATTTATGGCTCAAAGAAAGATTTCATAATTACTTTTACACTCTAAGCTCACGTGAGTCATACTCGGTGTGAGAAACAAGAGGTATTGGTGAAACCAGACAATTTTTCCATGAAAGATGCAATTATAAGAAATGATTGGGGCTTATGTATGTATGACTACCCAAATAGATAAAGATTAGGATTTACTTTAGGGAATAAACCCAGGAACAAGGTCCATAAAGGTATATGTAATTTATGGAGATTTGGATACTCTAACTTGGGGATTATTCCTGAGGAGGATGCCCAAATTAGAAGGGGACTTGTGATTGGGTTTTAATCCTGAAAAGGAAGCCCAAATCAAAAGTAAATTAAGACCGATTAATAGAAATTATGACTGGGGCTTATTCCTAAGGAGGAGGCCCAGGTTAAAAGGTTTTGAGAACTGGGAGCTTACTCTTGAAAAGTAATCCCAGGTTAAGGAAATTATGACTGGGGATTACTCCTAAAGAGGATGCCTATATTTGAGACTGGGTCTTACTCCTGAAAAGGAATCCCAGGTTAAGAGAACCATGGTTGGGGATTACTCCTGAGGAGGATGACCAGATTTTGGGAACTTTGAGACTGGGGCTTACTCCTGAAAAGGAAACCCATATTTGGAAAATTATGACTGGGGCTTACTCCTAAGGAGGATGCCCAGTTTAGGGGACTTGGGGCTTACTCCTAAGGAGGATGCCCAAATTAATGAGAATTTGGACTGGGGCTTATTCCTGAAATAGAGGCCCAGGTTAAGGATTCTCTCATCTTAAAGGATGAGGTTGAATGAATGAAATCTCTAACCTTAGTCACATAAAGCTGTGTAAATCACTGGGTTTTAAGAGATGTTCCACCGAATTCCTTTCAAATAAGGAATCCAACAAAGGAAACATGCCATAAATGGCTTTGAATAGGGGTTTGAAGGCTGAATCTTGAATAAGAGAGGTGGATAGGCATATAAGGAGTGAAATGGGCAGGAAGGGCACCCAAAAAAGAGGGGCACGCAAGTCCTGCGTGGGTGCACAAGTCATGGTCGCGCAAGTATACCTGCGCGACACAGGGGTACTTGCGCGATAGTCAATCATTAAGGTAATACTTGGGTGAGACTTGGCTCAAGCCCTTAGTACTATCCCTAGAGGATTCTAGAGGAGAGGTGCATAAGTTCTGTTTAAGGGGTAAGGCGGCGCACATGTGTGGCCATTTCCCTTAAGTGATGGCCACTTAGGTGTGCAAGTGTTGATGAGTTCCAAAACTTAGGCCTCCCCCCCCTCTTTAGATATTCCGTTCTAGGTAAGAAACTACCTTAGAAGTGTTTAGAAGCTTTTAGAAGAGACTCGGGCATCGGGAGCTCAAATCTGAGTTTCTGGAATTTTTCCTCTTCTAAATAGGGGGACCATAGGGGGTATTTATAGGCTGGAGAAGACCCTGGGAAAAAATCAAAGAGGGCGCGCAAGTCACCTGTGTGACCAATTGGCGGCGTGTAATTATACTTGCACGACCTTGGTGGAACTTGCGTGAATCAAGTACATTTGAACCTTTGTTCATGCCTTTGTCAATTTTTGATGTTTCTTCAAAGGATGAATCACTTTGGGTTCAAGGTATTTCCCCTTTTCAATTCGTTAGACTCTGTGATGGAAAGGAGCGTCAACAGATACCAACTGAGGTGACCCAAACATTACATACATAAATATTATATATTATTATATAAACACTCATTAAATATCATTATGATTCATGAAATAATTGTAAATGTTTAGTGTCTTTGGAAACATAGATACATCAATAACTCATATATAAAAGATCTACATCATCCCCCAACATTTTCTTCGCAATAATAACCCTTCTTAGACATATCATAAAAACTTTCTACATATCCTTGGGTAAAGTAAACATAATAAAGGGTGAGGTTAGATTCTCAGTAAGGGTAGTGAAGGGAGATTCCAATAAATGATCATTTTTATGCATAACATGAGTATAAGGGTATGGAAAAATGAGCTTAACATTTAAAAAACATCCCCAATAATCATGAGTCACAAAATAAATATTGGTAGTTCATAAGACTTGAATCAAAGAACATAGTACATGAGAGCATAACATTAGCATAATATAATGTTATAAAATAGTGAAATAAGGTGTAAAATAATAATAATCATAGAAATATTATTTCATGGAGACCCATAAATAAATTCATCATATGTTTGGGTGTATATATCCACTCATGTACCTTTTTTAGGTTTGGGATAACCTCTTGTGTTCCCTTATTGGGCATAGGCTAACCACCAATGTAACCTGTTCTGGGATTGGGATAACCTCTCATGTATCATTATATCTCATAAAACATTAATATTTACCCAATTAATTAGAGTTATATAATAGAAACTCCAATCACATAATCATTATATATTTATATGTATTCCATAAGATCATGTAAACATTTATCATTTCATCATAACTTAACCCATGGAAAAGAAAATGGGTTTCATAAATATTCCATCATCGTAATCATAAACCATATAGAGAAAGAATAAATATAGTAACATGGAATTATATCTCTAGAAAATTATAAGAAACATCAAAGGATGTTGTTATAGATGAAAATACCTTTAAATAATCATTGAAACATTTCTTAAAAAAATACCCTTTCCTTTAGAAATTAATTACTTAAAATCTAAAAATAAACAAAATATTATATAAAAAATGTTATCTAAAAAGAATCATGTAAACTTATCAAGGATATTAAAATAAAATATAATTCATGATGGTGAGATATGTCATTCATGTGTTAAATGTTGAAAAATAGTCCTTCCACATTTTTGGTAAAAAATCCAAAATGTGTCATTCATAAAATGACAAGAAATTTCCTTTTAAAATTTTTATAGAAAGTCAAACTTATGTAAAAATGAATTTATAAAATCATTTATGAATGGTAAAAATATTTTTGAAAACATTTTAAAAAATATATTTATATGGAAGAAAAATATTTCTAACAAAAGAGAGATATAAATTTGGGTTTCCTTAGGAACATTCTTTCAATATATTGAGTATGGGAAGTGAGGGACATTAAAGGAAAACATTTAATATATATAAATAACCATATAAGAATAAAATACATAATATTTAAGAAAGATATCCATATAATTTTATCCTCATAAATTTAATAATAAATAATCTTGGTAAAAGGTGAGATTATAATGTAAAATCCTTACCACTTTGGTAAAGTTTGAATCATAAACCCCATGAAATAAATAAC
Organism: Viscum album; assembly: GCA_963277665.1. Classification (NCBI taxonomy): domain Eukaryota; kingdom Viridiplantae; phylum Streptophyta; class Magnoliopsida; order Santalales; family Viscaceae; genus Viscum; species Viscum album. The sequence goes on from OY728119.1 coordinate 1,237,189,804, forward strand.
TTCAAATGAAACATAAAGTACCATATAAATAAATAGATTCATTTTATGAAATTTAAAAGTGGAATTGTATACACCTCATAAAATAAGATAAGTGTATAACATAACAAATGTCCGAAAGAAGACAATTTGATAGGATAAAAACTTACCACTTTGGTAACTTTCAAATAAAAAACCCCTTGGTTGAAATAATTTGAATTGTAATTTTATATACCATGATTAAATATGTATAAATTATAAAACCTTTCAAAATATAATTATATACACCTCATAAACATAAATATGTGCAAAATATTAAACATGTCTAAATGAAACAATACTGAGATTAAGAACCCTTGCCTTATGTCTGACTTGATCCGTAAGCAATCAAAACTCCTTTATAATAAATTTTAATTTATAATAATTCTATAAAAGAACCATTTATACACTTATAATATCATATATTATCCACTTGTAACATTACAACGCCTGTTTATTAATAATTTTTTATTAAAATTCTTGTTTATGGGTGTTGACTGTTTCATTTTTTCTGAAAGTTTCAATTCGAAAGTTATGGTCCTTGAACTTTGATCGTGGTTTTATAATATTTAGAATATTAATAATTTAATAAGTATAATATTTTATCATTATATACAATTTTATAACCATTCATATAAAGTAGTGATGAAAAATTAATTACATCACTTCATGGAGACAGTAGTCTATAAGTACACATGGGTGATATTTTCTACTTTTTGATGGCTGGAAAGAAAGAAAGTTAAATAATAAGTTAATATTAAAAAATAATTATTATATCATAAATATTATATATATATTTATCTACACATTAAATCCATCATAATATTCAACCATGAAATATGGTGATATAAAATTAATTATATCTCTATGTGGATGTGGTATTCCACGCATACACATGAGCGATACATTCATTTCCCATTTGATGGATAATATGTGGGAAATGGTTATACCATCATCATAATAACATACCAGTATATTTATTATACTTGATTAATCATGTTTTTATGGATACAATAGTTTTATAGAAGGTTTAAGAAGAAATAAAAAAAAGTTTAATTAAGATTTATACCTCTTCTTTGAGAGACCTCCTTTGGCTTACACATTAATACTTGAAAATTGGTCTTAGGAGAAGACTAGGGGATATAGGATGAAGGGAAATAATATTTTAAGGTTTTTAAGAAAGTATTTGCCTAGCTAGACAGTTATAATTCTATGAATAATGGTGGAGAATAGGTTCCCTTTTATAAGAGGGAGAGGGATACACATGGAATTACTTAAAAGATTTCAATAATATAAGGTCAGTTTAATGAGAAAGTATAAATAAATGGACAATTGTTCTAAGAAAATATAATATTAGGTTTAAATTTCTTTAACCAATATGAATTAAGAAAACTATGTGACATTCCAATCCTTATCTCTTAGTTTAACCCCCCCCCCAGTTAACCATTTTTAACCTTAACCATGATAACAAAATTTTATAGTTTTTTCTATAAATTATGGGAAAAAATAATTTGAACCTATTAAATTATATTAGTTATGATTATTATAAATATTTAATCCATTTTAAAATATTCAATTTCTATAAATGGCATAATTTAATTTTAAATTAGGGTGAAAAAGACAATGAAACCCCATTTTTAGAAAAATGAATTTTCAAGCATAAAACTGGATTTACTTACATTATTTTCCTTATAAAAACCATAAAATTAATATTAAAATATTTTTATTGAACATTTAATCTATATATTTTATTAAAACCATTAATAAATATAGATTAATTTAATTTTTGAATATAAAAACACATTGCACGCATAAAAATAGTTTATAAAAAATGTGTTTTTAATCCAAAAAATGAACTTATATCAAATTAAAGAATAATGATAATTCCAATTTAATTAATTATATTATTTATAATTAAAATATAATTATGTTTCTTTAATATGTAATTCAAAAAATTGGGTCTTTTAAATTACTTTATTTAATGAAAATAAATTATAGGCTTACAAAAATCGGTATTTTTGTTATTCACTTAAAAATAAATATTTAAAAAAAACTTAAAAATTATCCCTATGATAATATTGAAATTATAATATTAAAAATTATATTAATTTAATCAAATAAAATTTATAATTTTTTTAATTAAATAAAAATATTCATTAAAAATGCAATAAAACCTGTTTTTGAAGAAAATATGTTTTTGAAGCATAAAATGAATTTTTGAAAATTCAGTACTTATTTATTAGGCATAAATCAATACATTTTAATTATTTAAAAAAATTATAATTATTTTTCAAAATGTGCTTATTAATATTCATACCTTTTAATTTAACTACTATGTTATAATAGTCACATTTAATTAATATTATTTTTATTGCAAATCACAGTTTGGTTAAAGCTCAATGTTTCATGTTAAGAAATTTATTGATCATAGTATTCTTATAAACAAATTTTAGGGGTGTTATAGTCAAAACTATGAATAGTGAATATTTGGTATTAACTTGATCATTATAGATTCTATATGAGTGATCTTAAGACTGTACACCTGGCTAGACTCTCATAGGGGATATGTTTGGGTTAATTCATATTTTCTTTATAAGCCATTATGAAGGATTTGAATAGATAATGACCATAGATAACATAATTTAAACCTAAAGTGTAATATATTGAAAATAAAGTGTCAATATTTAAACATCCTACAAATTATTTTCATGATTATATGATTTCTCTCTATGATTATTGTTTCTCATACTATACTTTTTGGTTTTAGTCAATTGCTAGAACCAAAAGGAACATGGTTAATGATGAATGTGATAGAAAATGAAATGATTTTCCTCCTGAGAAACCAGAGTTATGTGGGTTGGAATGAAAAATTTTATTGTAAATATTATTCATCTTTCTCAATCCATTAATCATGTTAATCTTTAAAATGAGCAAAGGAAGGAACAACATATTGTCGAGTCCTTCATAATGCAACATACATTTTATTTTAATGGGTATGTTGGTCTAATAATTTCTATGAAATGGATCAGTACCTCTAGAAATATATTTTCTATTCTCCAATAATCAAAACAGGAAAAGGTTATTTTAGTTATTTATCATTTTTAAGGGTAAGGGGGTCAATGGTTGGCTCTTATCATGAATAAAAGGAAATGGGAAGAAATGGACTTCATAGAGTGGGATGAGTTTTGAAGGTTATTTTTAAATATGTACTTTCCCCATATTATTTGTATGAAAATAGAGAAATAATTACTTGAGATAAAGTATAAGGATGATGAATCCATTAGTACCTATAAGGAAAAATTTACAATACATGCGAGGTATGCTTATGGTATTATCATTGAACTAGAAAGTAAGATTGATCAATTCTTCAGTGTCTTAAAAATAATTCTGTGAAGGGAATTATCCATAAGATATTTCAGTAACTATAAATAAATCATTCAATGTGATATCAATGTGTAAATGTATATTAGATTCACCCATCAATTTTATGTTTTTTATAATAAAATAAATATGGAATTTAAATTAAATTATAATGATAAAAACATGTAGGGAAGAAGATGAGTCTTCATTTATGATAGAAGTGTGGAAAGAAACATATATGAAATTGTTTTAATGGGATTTTTAAATTATTTAAGTGTGGAAATGAAGGTTATTTGGCAATCAGATGTTGGGGTAATGGGAAGAAGTTAGTCAATTACGTGAATGGAGAGAAAGCTCCACAGAATGAACCAACCACACCCCAATGTTTCAAATGCAATGATAGTGGGAATTATGCTAACCAGTGATCAAATCTAAGGTTTAATGACAATGATCAAATTTTTCAACCAATTAATCCTAGATATAAAATAAAATATCATGTGATCACAATTATCTATGTGGGTCATGACAATGAAGTGGTAATAGGTACACTTACTTTTCACTCTAGAACAATTAATGTCTTATTAGATTCTAGTTCTACCCAATTTTTTATATCTAAAGAATTTTATAAGGGTATCACATTACCACATCAATAATTATATTTTTAACTAGAAATAAAAACTCTTGATGATATGATGACCACATCTCAAGTTTATGATTCTTCTATAATTGAAGTTTTTGGTAATGTGCTTCCTATAAATCTTGTTGTTTTCCCTCTAGTTAAATTTGATATGATTTTGGGAATGGATTAGATCTCTTTATATAGATACCATATTAATTTTCGAGGAATGGAATTCATATTTGATATTCAAAACAAATATATGATTATTTATCGATTTGAAGATAAATATGAACTTCTAATATAAATTACATCCATTTCATGGGTCTTTATTCCTATTAAAAGGGGGTATTTATCTCATATGGTTGTGTAGAAACTCAACATCAAATATTTATCTATTGTACAGGAGTTTTTTTATGTCTTTCTGGAATATTTTTCAAGTCTTCATCCAAATCATGAAGTTGAGTTTTCAATATAACTCATACATAGTTCCACACCTATTTCAAAGACTTCATATAGAATGGCCCCATTGAGTTGCATGAATTAAAGAATAAACACTAGAAGAATATTGATAAGGGATTCATTCAAATAAGTGTGTCAACTTTGGGTGCACCTGTTATTTTTTTCAAGAATAAAGATGAATCAATGTGACTTTATATTAATTACAGGTAACTTAACAATATCATGATCAACAATAAGTATACTCTACCCCGTATTGATGATTTGTTCGATAAATTATGAGGATCTTAATATTTTTTCAAGATTGATCTTCGATTTGGATATTATCAGTTGACAGTCAAAAGTGAAGACTTCCCCATGAAAACCGTTCATTTGAGGTATATTCACTATGAATTTATAGTGATTCCATTTGGTCTTGTTAATTCCCTCACTAGATTTATGGATTTAATAAATCGAGTATTTATAGATTACCTTGATCAGTTTGTGGTATTATTTATAGGTTATATTCTTATATATTCCCAGAGAAAGGAAGAGTATGAAGATCACTTGAAGATTGTACTTAAGACCCTAAGGAAGGAGAATTTTTATGAAAAATTTATCAAATGTGAATTTTGGATATATAAAGTTTCATTTTTGGGTCATATAATCTCAAGCAAGGGAATATTGGTGGATCCATAAAAGACATAAGTTATTGAATATTGAATCAAACTAACCATTGTGTCTAAGATCTATAGTTTTCTTGGATATATAGGATATTATTTATTCTTTGAGAAGGATTTATCATGACTATATAATCCACTCACCATGTTAACTCATAATAAAGTAAATTTCCTTTGGACTATTGAATGTGAAGAAAATTTCATGGAACTAAAGAGAAGGTTAGTTAGTGAACTTATACTCACACTACCCTATAGTGGAGAATGTTTTATGATTTATAGTGATGCATCAAAGAAGGGGTTGTGATGTGTTCTTATTTAGAATGATATGGTTATATCTTATGCCTCGTGCTAATTGAAGGTTCATGAGAAAAATTACCCGACTCGTGATTTAGAATTACTAGTGGAAATATTTGAATTGAAGATATAGAGACATTATATATATAGTGAGAGGTATGATATATATAATGATCATAAAATCTTGAAGTATATATTCATATAGAAATATTTTAACATGCACCATAAAATATGGTTGTATTTGATTAAAGATTATGATTACTCGATACATTTTCACCATGGGAAATCGAACAAGGTGATTGATTCTTTGAGTTGAAAGGATCATGCTAGATTATCTATGATGAGAATCAAGAAAGATATAAAATTTATGTATTTTAAAATTATGGACCTTTAAATCATGAAGAAATGGGAGAAGTATTATCCTGATCAAATGAGTGTTCAACCATATATCCATGTAAAGATTAATGAGGCATAAAAGGTGGATGTGGAGACGTAAAAGAAGGTAGTAAATGCTCCTGAATTGAACCTTTATTGTGATATAATGATAAGGTTTAGGAACCAACTATATGTTCCATTAATACCTGACTTGAATAAATAGCTATTGGAAGAATCTCATTGCTCATTATTCTCTATTCATCCTGAAAGTAAAGAGATGTATATAGATCTAAAGGAGTATTTATTGTGGGAAAACATGAAGAGAGATATTGTAGAGTATGTATCTTAGTTCTTGGTATGTCAGTGTGTTAATACTAAGAGATATAAGTCTAAGTGTATGTTATAACCATTACCCATACCAAAAAGTAGATGGGAAAACATCACCATATATTTCATTTTCAGACTCCCCAAAAAGTATAGGTTGTAATATTATTTGGGTTGTAGTTGATCGCCTTATGAAGTCTTCACACTTCATTATTATCAAATAGTATTTATCTCTTTATTAGTTTTATATGATATATATTGGTGAAGTGGTAATTTTACAGTGAGTTACACATTCTATTCTATATGACTAATATCTAAGGATTACCTCGAAGTTTTAGAGAAGTCTTCAATAAGATCTGGATATAGAGTTTTGTTTCAATATAGCCTATCATCCTTAAATAGATATAAAGTATAAGAGAACTATTTAAACCATGGAGGATATCTTGAAATCCTCTTATCTGTATTTTAAATTTGGTTGGGATCAACACCATCTTCTAGTAAAATTCTCTTATAATAATATATTTCACTTGAGTATTCATATGGATATTTATAAATCACTATATGAAAATAAGTGTAGAACTTAGACATGTTGGGATGAAGTTAGAGAAATAAATCTATTAGGACCTTAATTAGCTGAGTAAATGACAGCAATATATAGATCCTTTCAAAAACACATCAAGATAGCTCAGAGTTAACAGAAAAGTTATATTGACAATCATTGGTGAGATCTAGAATTTTAAATTTGGGAGAATGTATTCTTATGAATTTCTCTTTAGAATAAGGTTATGAGATTCATAAAGAAGGGAAATTTGAGCTCTATGTATATTGTTACCTTTGAGATTCTTGATCAAATAGTGGTTATATCTTATCGTTGGTGCTTCCACCAAACCTCTCTCAGTTTCATGATGTGTTCCATATATCTCTTTCGAGGTAGTGAATACCTAATACTTCACATATAATAAACTCATAGATTTTAAAACCGGATAATGATATTTTCTATAAAGAAAATCTAGTATAAATCTTGGATCATATAGATAAGGTTCTATATAACAAGACTACTCTCCTTGTTAAATATCTTTGGAGGAATCAGAAAATCGAGGAAGCTATATGGGAAACAGAGGATGTGATGAAGTAGAGATATCATCATTTTTTATATAAAAGTGATATAATTTAAAGGGAGAATTTTTTTAAGGGGGAAATAATTTAACACCCCAAAATTTTATATATATTTCTTTTCGAGAACTTTAAGTATTTGATAGCTTTCTTTAAACACAACCTCAAGTCTCAATAAAAGGTGATATAGTGATCATTTATAACCAAGCCACTAAATTGGAAGGTATGAATATTATTAAACATATTATAAAAAATATGAATAAATATTTTAAATAAATCAAATTTATTGAATAATTCATAATAAATTGGTACTCAGTTTTTAGTAAAGTCGTTTTATTTTTTGTAAATACATTTTTTTTAAATGGGTTTTATTGAATTTTGTATAAGGACATTATAAGTAATTTATACCATTTTTATAAATTTTATTTCAGGAATTGAATATAATTTTTTAGATAATCATGTCAACATTATATTATGGTGTATTTTTATTTATTTTTTTAATATTTATTTTTCAACGAATAGTGAAAAATACAATATTTTGTAAAACTGCCATTTCTTTTCAATAAATCATGTAATTTCAAAGTAACATTAAGTTTTTAATTTGATATTAAAGTAAAATAATTATATTTTAATTAAAAATAATCTAATTAATTATATATTGATCATAATTATACTTGATTTTGGTATAAGTTTATTTTTTGTCTTATTAACACATTTTTCTAAAAACTATTTTTATGTGCACAATGTGTTTTTATCTTAATAAATTAAATTAATATCTATTGATTAATGATTTTAATTAAATTTAGAGATTAAATATTAAATAAAATATTTTTACATTCATTTTATGGTTTTTAAAAGGAATGGAATGGAAGTAAATTCAATTTTATGCTTAAAATGCATTTTTATAAAAATGATTTTTCATTATGTTTGTGTGCTTATTTAAATTAAATTACAATACTTATAGAAATTGAATCTAGTAAAATTGATTCTATATCTTTAATCATCGTAATTTATATAATTTAATGGGGCTAACTTATTTTTTAGTCGTAATAAATAGTAAAAATAGTATAATTTTGTTACCACATTTAAAGTTAAAACGGGTTTACCAAGGGGTTAAAGGGTTAAGGATAGGAATGCCCCCATAAACTTTTCTAATTATAATTTTTTGAATATATTTAAACCTTATATTACCATATATTTGAATAATTGGTGATTTGTTTCCACATTCTCATGAAAATGACCTTATATTATTGATATCCTTGTAATTCCATGTGTGCCCCTCCCCTCACATATAAAAGGGAGCCTCTTCTCCTCCATTATTCACACAATTTGAGCCTTATAGATCATTAAATACCTAATCCAAAACCTTCCTAGATTCATTTCCTTAATCCTTGATCCCATGGTCTTCTCATAATAACAATCATTCAAGGCTTAAGGTGTAATCCAAAGGCAGTCTCTCAAAGAAAAGATATAAATCATAACTAAGATAATTCAATTTTATTTCTTATTCCACATTATCTTAACCTATTGTATCCATAAAAACATGATGAATCAAGTAATATAAAGATACTTATATTTTATTATGATGATGGAACAAAAATTTCCCACCTATTATCCACCAAATGGGAAATGAAAGTATCGTTCATACATACATGTGGACTACCCCCTCTACATAGTGATATGATTAATTTTCCATAAGCATATTTCATGGTTGGTTATTATGATGGATTTAATATATATATATATATATATATATATAATTTATGATATAATTATTATTCTTTAAATTTTAATTATTATTTATATTTTATTTTTTCCATCTATTGAAAAGTGGAAAACATCACTCGTGTGTACATACAAACTACCATCTCCACAAAGTGATATAATTAATTTTTCATTACTGCTTTATATGAATGGTTATATAAGTGTATATAATGATTAAATATTATACTTATGACATTATTAATATTTTTTAGATTATGAAATCGTGATCAAAGTGAAAAGACCATAACTGTCAAACCAAAACTTTTTTGAAAAATGAAATGGTTAGCACCTAGGAACAATGATTTTAATAATTAATTATTAATAAATGGGTGTTTAAATGTTATAAGTGGATAATATATGGTATTATAGGTATGAATATGTTTATATTATATAATTATAATAGATTAAAAAAAATTATACATGAGGATAGATCACTTATGAAGCAAGATGGATTTGAGGCAATGGTTTTACATTAGAATCTCACTTTTTAACAAAATTGTTTATTCTTAAATTTATGATGCTGAAATTAGATGATATATATATCCCAAATATTATAAATTATCTTATCCTCTAGTTATTTTTTTAAATCACATGTTTTCCTTTCATTATCCTCTCCCTATGTACTCAAAATTTTGAAGGAATTTTTTTAAGAAAAACTAACCTTGTTTTTCTCTCCAGTCAGGAATCATTTTATTCCCTACCTATATTATATTTAAAATGTTTTCAAGATTGTTTTTAATATTATCCAATTATTAATTAAATACATTTTTACTTATGTTTTATTTTTTATCTGAATTTTTAAAAGGAATTTTATTTTCATTTTTTGAATGAGGAAATTTTTACCAAAAGTGGGAATATAATCTATGTTTTAACATATACCGCATGAACAGATTTTCCCACCATCATGACTACATTTTACATTGAATATTACCTTAAATGTTTCCATTTTTCCTTTCAAAGAAAATTATTTCCTTAAAATTTTTGTAATTTTTAGATTTTAAATAAGTGATTTGAAAATAAAAAAAGGGTATTTTCCTCAGGAAATATTCTAGTGATCTTTTAAAGGATTTTTTTCCAATGATAACAACCTTTGATGTCACATTTTATTCACTGGGGATATGATCCTATGATACTGTCATTATTCCCTTTCTGGATGGTTTATGATTATGATGAAGAAATATTGATGAAACTTGTTTACTTTTCCCTAAGTTAAGTTATGATGAAATGATAATTATTTTCATGATCTTGTAGAATACATATGAATAGATTATGATTATGTGATGGGTGGGTCTATTATAACCCTCTAATTAATTGGAAAAATATTAATGTTTTATGATCTCAAATGGTACATGGGAGGTCATCCCAAGCTCAAAATAGAGTACGTAGGTGGTTATCCCAAGCCTAACATGTGATGAATGTCATAGTGGGTAGTCTTGACATAAAAAATATATGATTGTGATTATTCTAAAATTTATGCCACACTTTTATGATAATATCATATGCCAATATTATATCTCATGTGTTATGTTCTTTGATTACTTTATGATTCATATCTTATGAAATTAAAAGCTTTATTCCATGAATTGTGATTATGATCTATGAATTTTTTGGTATGAATTTCAAATGTTAATCTCATGTTCTCATATCCTTATGCTCGTTATATGCTTACATATGATCATTTATTGATATCTCACTTGTTTACCCTTATTGAGCATTTGAGAACACTCTTTCTTATGCTTCCTTCTCCCCATGATATAAATAAAGGTTTTAAGTATGATATGTCTAAGAAGGGTTTTAACTAAGTGGGAGATGATTCAAACCTTTTATGCACCAGTTGTTTATGTATCCAAGTTTCCAAATACATTAAAACTTTTTAGTTTTGGCATGAATCATAATGATATGTAATGAATATTCACCTAATAAAATGTAATATTTATGTATATAAATCTTGGGTCTCTTTAGACTCACACTGAGGGTATAAAACACACAATGGGAGGAATTAACCTCAATAATCCCATGGAAATAATATAAAAACCACCAGTAAATCATCATGTCATAAATATAAAATAAACATCATCTCATAATTCATGTCAAGCGATACAAATAAAAATATCCAAAATGAAATACAAAAAAATCCTAAGGCAGCAACTCTACAACAGCTCCAACCACTAAACTAGTAATTCCTAACTCTATCTTTGAAACCCTCTTGGAAATAAGAAAAAAATAGTTTATATATATGAGAGGGTGATCATAAAATGTATACTCAGTAGGTTCATATCCAAGGTCTCTTGTGAAAATGTGAAAGGATTATACTAATTCACTTGTGAATTAACAACAGAACTAACATGCACCTAAATAGGTCAACTAACCATCTTATGCTCTCTAAAGATCACTCACTAAGAAATGCATCCAGTGAAATAAAATAATATCATAAGAATTCAGATTATGGAACCCAGAATCCACTTTCCCAATGAATTTTTGCTCTCACACCCCAACATCAAATGTCTTTTATTATTATCCCTTCCATATATACCACAATCACATGTAAAACAAATCTAATGTGGGTTAGGTCACAACCCTACCAATCCCAACCTACCATAGGTTCTAGTATCTCATGCTATCATTATTCAATATCCATAAATCACATGAAAAATCTATATAATCCTATATACAATCACATATTAAATCACAACCTCATAACTAGGGTAGTATGTTATCGTGAATGTGAAGGAAATCAACCTTGTGCCCTCCTACCATACATTACACCCACCAGATATCACATCCTCTCATCACTATGCATCTCCACCAACTAAGTACTGGTGACATATACTATTGCTGAAGGAAGAGTAGGGAAAAGGGGGTAATCGACCACATATTTCCTCACTAACTTGGATATGGGGGAAAACACAACTGAAAATATTTAGGTTCTGGTACATAGTATTTAGCTTGGTTGGGGTGCATATAGAAGTAAAATATATATATATATATAGTGATATATATATATACATATATTCTCACAAAAAAACCAGCCTACGGGTCCACATAAAACATCACTAGCATATCCCACATCATTACCACATCACCTCATGACATCCACCACCAACTCCATCCGCTACTAAATGAAACTCAACACACCACATAGAAATACACAACCTGTAATTCCTCTTTCATTTATAATTTCAACCATTTTTTAGGTTTTCCTATTTATCACCAAGACCAATTTAATAATTTGTTCATCCCATAACTAATTAAACACCATTTATTCCATCTTGTTTACATTATTTCCAACCACAACCATTTATCAACATTCAATTAATTAACCAATTACCACACATTAAATTCCAATCCACATTTTTTTAATTCTAATGCATGTTATTCCCATTCCATCATTACCAATTTACACTCCATAGCTACCGAGCTACTATAAAAAGACCACCACACAACAACCACCATTGAATCTCATTCCAAAACCCTTTTCATATCCCATCCATCACACAACAACATCATACAACCACCAACAACCAACACTCAACATATCATATGCTAAACCAATCACAACCCCACTTCCAAACATATTACGCATCTGAACCATCACCACCATCACCGCACAACCCCACATGATCCACAAAAACATAAGGATAAAAAAAACACTTCACCACACATATCATATGACTTAAACTCCTTCATTTATCAAAATTTCAATTAAAGGTGGATTTCAAAACATTTCATCATCTTTTACATGAGTGATTTTATAAAATATCCATATTTATACACAACCGATTCATATACATGTATAATTTCTTAACCTTTTATGAATGGTGAGTTCAAGAACTAAATCATAGCAAGGGTTCTCAATTCAAAATATCCAAAACACACAAAAAAATATCTTTCATGTCTATAAGGAACTAAATGGAAAAATAGTGAAAATAATAAACACATGTGAACTTATCCCTTAACTTATTAAATTAATTAGATTTGAATCATTATATTTTTTAATTCAATTAATAATATCCACTAAAAGGAATAAAAGACATTCTAATTTCATATATTCACAAAATAAAGAGAGAAATCAGATCCCCTACCTCAATGGAATCTTTCGAAATAGTTTCATGAGACAAGGTCAAGAAGAGGATCTAACAAGACTAGAACCACACTAGGAAAGGTTTATAGCCTATAAAACATCATCCCTTATCAATAACATAGCACAAAATATCATTATTCGTCCATATATCTCATCCATAACTTTCTCTAAATGAAAAACTAGGGAGAAAGCAAGAATAAGTAAGAGTAAAATTACCTAGGATTGTCAGAAATCAAAAGATGATGAATAGGGGATATAATTTCTTATAAGGTCACCCTAGTATTTACAAAAAATATATAGGAAATAAATAAGTATAAATAAAATCAAAGGGGTACTTAAATTTATAGCCAAGCTAGGAAAAACACCATTCAAAGCACAAAACAATCTCGCACGACCTAAATCCTTCAAGAAAATGCCAATTAATAGCATGATGACAACCTTTACACCAAAAAATTATCAAGTTAAACCCATAATGAAATTCATATCAACTATTCCTACAAAACTGGAAAGCATTCATGTCATGAACAAGGCCATTCATGCCATAAATCATCTTGAGACAGAACCACTAAAATTTGATACTCAAAACTTCATGCAGTGATACGTACATTCACACCATGAACTATACTTGGGATGACCCTCGAAATTCCCTCTCAAATTCTAAATGTTTTGAACCATAGACCACCCCATGATTTTCTCCGTAAACATTATCATTCATTCATGTGTGTTGCATATATTACATGAATAGTGGAATAATAAAATTCTCTCAAAGTGTAGATTTGAGTTTCCCCTAATTGAAGATCATTATGGATAATTATGTGCTTTGATAATATGATAATATTTTTGTGAATATAATCTTATATTTGATAAAGAGTATACTCATAAGATAATACATAGAAACTTATTATCCATATTAACCCATGAAATTATATCATTGGGAATGTCATATGGTCATTGATATACTTATGGGTGTATGCTTAATATGAATCCCTATTACCTAAGATTAATCTGATACATAGAATTTAAACCTCCATACATTGATACAATACTTACATAAACCTTAAGTCTATGAAAATCTGGGGGTGGTTGGTTATGTTTTTGATCAAGTTTTCTATAGAGTTTAACTAAGATAGAATTTTTCCTATTATATGATAAGTATGACATATAGGCTCATGATTGAATTAGACTGAGAAAATGAATGTTCATGCCTAGTTCACTAACAACTGATGTGATTAACTACATAAAATAATGACATGTGATGTATTTATTTAAGTTTTCTAGTCTATTATGGAGAATCATTAACATATGATATGTCCTTTACTAGATTGAAATGATCCATGTCTAGTGGTGACTCAATGTTTTAGAAAAAGAGATTATATAATCATGCATAAGATTTATAGAGATATATCTTATAGTGGACATGTTTATATGGATATGTGAGTGTCTTTGATCAATATCATTCCATATACCTTTATATCTTGAGTATCATTGTAATTTTTATAGAGATAACTCTTTGCTAAGAATTATGTATTAAGGAATTAACAATTGTTTTCAACACTACATCGGCCTAAAGGGTCACACGTATGGTCCTAAAATGAGTACTGATTTTGGTATAATTTATTTATCCACAATGTAAGACCCTAGACTTCTCTTAAGGTGTGTTCTTTCTTGAATTTTGTTTTAAATCCCTTTAAGTTGGTTAATGAAATGTTTCTTGAGTTTATGAGGAGACTTAGGGGTGTCTTGGGGGTTTGTGACATGAATGAAGGGGGGAAAGGGTCATCCATTTCATGTTGCATGGTTGGTGCATGATTAGTAGTAATTGTGATCCTTAACCATGCTTTCCCAGAAGAGGAGATACACGGTTGGTAAAACAATTCACAGGGAGGGACCAAACCGTGTAGACTTGAACAAATCCATCCCGCAAGGTCATCGCATGGTTTTAAAAACTGTGTGGGCTCCCCAGGAGGCCATGTGACCTAGCCCCATATTGGACAGAGGGTGGTTCATGGTTGGAGCACAGTTTGTCCAACTATGAATCCAAACCATTCTCCTCATTAAATATAGGGAAATTTACCATTTCCCCTGTTGTGATTTAAGTTTTCTCACCCAAATTTCTTTCCCTATCTTTCTCCATCAACAAGAGTGACAAACCAAACCCTCCTAAACTTTCCAATGATTGATCTTCTTTTTTTAAGCTATTTGGAGTGATTTTGGGTGCTGATCAAAGCTTTGGTTGAGTCTAACACTCCAATTCCTTCCTTTTTATATATTAGGGCTTCTGGAATCATTCTTCTTCTTCTAAATCTCAAAACCCTTCTTTTTTCCATCAGATTATAGGTTGGGGTTTTGGAGTTGGTTTGAGATCAAATCAAAGGCCAAGGTTAAGTGAGTGTTATTCTACAAAATTGAGATAGGTGGTCTACAATTGATATCTCATAGTATTAATGTTTGGTTTATGTGTATGTGGTTGTATGCTTGTACTATTGTGTTGTCCATTTGGTGTTCCATGGTAGAAATAATGAATTGGGTGGTTAAGGTATAATTTAACCCTTTTTGATCCCTATGGAATGAGTCAAGGTTGATTTGACTGGGCTAAAGGACACCCATGGGGTGTGTCACTCCTTTGAACATGGAATTGGGGTGTTAAATAAGTAATTTAAGAGTTAATGAGATAGATCCCATGATGATCATGTTGGCATGATAACCTGAGTTATGAAATTGAATTAATGATTCTTGTTTCTTGATGTTGACATGGGATAAGGGGCGTTTGGAATAATGGGAATGTGTTAATGGGTTAGGACATGTAAATGGTAAATGTGTTAATGGTTTAAGGCATGTAAATGGTAAATGTGTTAAATGGGTTCAGGCATGTAAATGGTAAATGTGTTAAATGGGTTAAGTAATGTAAATGGAAAATGTTTTAAAGGGGTTAAGGCATGTAAATGGTAAAAGTGTTAATGGGTTAAGGCATGAAGATGGTACATGTGTTGAATGAACTATGGTTTGTAAATGGTAAGTGTGTTCAATGAGACATGGTTTGTAAATGGTAAGTGTGTTCAATGATCTATGGTTTGTAAATGGTAAATGTGTTCAATGAGTTGTTGTTTGTAAATTGTATATGTGTTAAATGGTTAAGGCATGTAAATGGTAAATGTGTTAAATGGTTAAAGAAGCTTGTGCACATGGATTAGTGGTATGAGTGGGGTATTGGAATTGAGGATCTATGCCCTTGGGTTAGGTTTGAATGAGGCTCTAAAACCCACCCTATATTGCATGGGTTAGGGAGTCAGACTGAGGCCCTACGCCCCTAATGAATGCACATGATATGAGTACCTAGACTAAGGCTATGAGGTAAGTTTTTGTGTATTGTTTTGTGTAATGTTTTCCCTTGTGATGTAGGGAACTTTATTTCCCCCATTATGCATAGTTTATATGACTGTCATAGGCTGAAGTGAATTTTATGAAAAATGATAACCCATGAAACAGATAGATAAAGTGGTTAAAGTGAACCTTGTTAATTAATGGAACCCGGTTTATCTTCTATTTATCTTGTTATTAATTATGTACTTATATACACTATCTTTTTAGACTGGATATTTTTTAGACACCATTGGTGGTGGCCTACTGAGTTGTACTCACACCTTCCTCATGACACCGTTGGGTACCTGAGTAGACTTCATGGTTATAGGTAAGGACAAGGGTAATGGCCCTATGATGGATGGGTTGATTTGGGGATCAGGGATATACATGGATGAGGTAATCGAGATTGGTGTTGGGACCCATTTTAGGTATTCTTTAGTTGTCATTATTTTTGGTTTTCCATTAAACTTGTCTCTGTATGACATGACACAACATATTTACTATTTGGTTATGGGCTTGTACTGAGTTTTGGGAAATGGATTGTGATGCATGTATATTGTTTACTTATTTCCTTATTCTGTATTTTATTTGTTTTGGCTTACTCTGGTAAAGAGGGTATAGTCTCCCCATGAGTTCCATTAGACCATTGTTGCTACTCGGTAGCCTCTGGCATATAGGGAGGTTCACCTAAGGTCATGTGGTGAACTAGCTTGGGAACCAAATAAGTGGAACCTAAGTCAGAAAATTACAAAGTGGTATCATAGGAGTTTTATTTTATACTACTTTACTATTCGGGAATGGTAGGTTGAGGTTGGGATGTGTTGGGTCTTGTAAATAAGCTTGTTCATGGGAGTATCTAACCCATGTATGGAGGAAAACCCAAGTACCCAAGGTGGGATAGTTTTTCTTGATACTCATTGTTACTATTGGATGTTATTTAACCATGAGGTGATGCACTTGATGTGTGGTGTGGTTTTTTATGATATTTTCCTCATGGACTGAAATGGTATGAGGTTGTGCATCCATGATCATTTTAGGCACTTATAGATATCTGTGACATGCATCATGTTAGGAAAACATGGGGAAACATATTTTAGTTGGGTATTAGAAATTGGAATGCATCTAAAAATCCTATTGATTTTTAAAAAAAAATGTGACAGATGGAGATGTTATAATTATATAAGAAATTGAAAAAGGGTTTCTGACTCAAGGTATGTATTTAACTATGTTTGGGTTTGAATCATGTTGATCATCGCCCGAGATAGGGGTGGTCAAGAATAATGATAAGGATGTGATCTTGTCTATTGTGATAGTGCATGCAGAATTGGTTGTTTATGGATAGTAGTGATCCCTCTTTTGTGTAATTGTGGAAACCTTATGTTATGTGTTTTGAGATGTGTGTTTAGTATTATAGAGAGATTTTGTCGTGATAACATATACCGGTTGGGCGAAAAAAGGACATCGTTGAGAATTCTCCTCTAACAGCAGAGCAAGAAACCCCATTGGTCTTGAATAATAGAGGGGAAGAGCAGTTCTATGAGAACTTTTCTCATTTTATGCAGGTGATAGAGTGAGATATAAGGCAGGTCATGATGAGTATATTGGACCTGACTGGATAGTTTCTGTTGCAAAACCCTCTAATTTTTTATAGAGAGGCTGGACCTAAAGAAGCCAAGTTCTGGATAGAGTATATCCAAATGATTCTGGATCATTTAGAGACTTCTCTTGAGAATAGAATCAAGTTGGTGGCTTACATGTTGTGAGGACCGACGAAGTGCTAGTAGAATCTTGTGGTCCAGACTGAGAAGGAAGAGGGAATGTTATGGAAGGATTTCTAGGGAAAAAAATTGGAACATTTCTATTTGTAGACCTTAATACATGATAAGGCTATAGAGTTTATGAAGTTGACCTAGGGGACTATGATAGTGATGGATTATTCTAGCTTCTTTATTAACTTACAATGCTTTGTTCTAAAGTTGGCAGGGGATGAGGTAGCTACAACAAGACATTTTCAAGACAGACTTAGACATGAGATCATGTCCTAGGTGAATATCTTATATCTAAAGAGGTTTTCTGAAGTGTTGGATCATGCCCATATTTCAGAAGGGAACTTAATAGAGGATTCTGGTGGTGGATATGCAGTTCAAGTTGGGCAATCTATTTGTGAGACTTCTAATGGTAGGAAATGCAGTTTTGAGAGTTTTAAGTAGGGAGGTGGTAGAAATAGTATCCATGGAAGAGGTTTTACCTCTCGGGGGGTGACCAGGGGTTTTGTTATTGGTGTGGTGGGCCGGGACACATGAATGGTCAGTGTCCCCGACCACCAGTTGAGTGTTGAGCATGTGGAATGATGGGGAATATACAGAGGTTCTATAGGAACACTCGAGACATGGGAAGTGATGGAGGATCAAGGTCGGTGTAGAGTATAGGTAGGGGTTAGCTACCCCATATTAGGCAGGCAGTTGGAGTTCTACTATCCATACCAATCAGGGTGGCGGATGTGGTACTTCAGGATAAGGGTGTCCTTATTAGTGGGGTAGTGCAACACCAGGCACTCAAACTGGAGCCCAGGGTAGAGGGACAAGCTAGTTCCGCACAGTTCATCCTACACTAGGGGGTGCCAAGGCTGGACCATTGAAAGTTTGAGATATTATTCTTGTATCTCTCATGCTTTCTAGTGTTTCATTTGATACATGTGTCTCACACTCTTTTATAGTTACTCAGTTTTTGAATGTGTTGGGTCTAGTGGTGAAATATATGGAAGGGGTTATGTCGATTTATACACCATTAGGAGTGCAAGAGGAAAATGTTCGGTAGTGTAAGGAGTCTACTCTTGAGGTTAGTGGGTACCATTTCTTGTGGGACTTATTTGTGCTTAAAATGTCATTTTTTGGCCTAATATTGGAAATGGATTGGATATTATTATATTATTACTATATTTATTGTTTCCATTGTAGGGTAATGTTCACGTCCCTTGAGGGGGATACTTATGTTCATCAAAGGTTGGGTGAGATCATGACCTAATTGGAATTTATTATGCTTGATGATGGGGGAGTAGAGAAAATTTTCTTTCATCCTATGGTGGATCAGTTTCGGTATGTGTTTCTTGAGGACTTCTTGGGGATGGTACCTGAGAAAGATGTTGAGTTCATGATTGAGTTGTTGCCTTGAGAAGAACCTGTTTCTATTCTTCCATACAATATGGAACCAATAGAACATCAAGAACATAAAAATTAGTTGGGGGAATTATAGAATAAAGGGTTTATTCATTCAAGTACGTCACCTTGGGGATCTACGGTCTTGTTTGCTAAAAAGACCGATGGGACATTGTGGTTGTGTGTAAATTATCAGAAGATGAATCAGATGCCAGTTAAGAACTGGTACCCTCTTCCATAAATCGATGATCTTTTTAAACAGTTGAGAGGTTCTTGTGAATTCTCCAAATTTGATTTGAGATCGGGGTATCATCAGCTGAGGGTGAGACCTTATGATATACTACAGACTATTTTCAAGAGAAGGTATAGTTTATATGAATTTTTTGTGATGTCATTTTGGTTGACTAATGCACCAACAATGTTTATGGACCTAATGAAATGAATCTTTCATCCATACCTAGATCAGTTTGTAGTCGTTTTTGTGGATGGTGTTTGGGTGTACTCCAAGACTCATGATGATCATGTCAAACATCTTGACATCATCCTGAGTACACTAAGAGAGCATAGGATACACTCCAATCTATCTAAATTTATTTTCTGGATTGATAGGGTACATTTCTTGGGTCACAACATCTCTATGGAAGGTGTGTTAGTGGACCCATAGAAAGTGTAGGTAGTTGTATATTGGGAGCATCCCAATAGTTTTTTTTTGATATCTGAAGATTTTTGGGTTTAGCGGGTGATTATTTGGAAGCACCACTTATAGGGTTAAGAAAGAAGAGAATTGAGTTTGAATGGTTTGAGGCATGTGAGAATGATTTCCAGGAGTTAAAGAAGTGATTGACTGCAGCACCAATTTTGATCCTACCTGAGCCGAGTAAGGAGTATACCTTGTTTTGTGATGCATCTAATGTTAGACTTGGGAAAGTATTGATATAGGGTGATCAAGTTATGGTCTATGGGTCATGAAATTTGATGCCTCATGAACAAAATTAGCCCATGCACAATCTTGAGTTAGCCACAGTGGTGTATTTCTTTAAAGTGTTGGAGGAATTATCTATTGGGTGAAAGGTTTACTATGTATACTGGTCATACAAGCCTTAAGTACATCTTCTCTCAGTGTGATTTGAATCTATAGCAGAGAAGATGGGTTGAGTACATTCATTATTTTGATTTTAAGTTGTTCTACACACCGGGGAAAGGAAATAGTGTTGCAGATGCTTTGATGTGGAAGTTTCAAAATCAAGCAGATTAGGAATCTAGTTATGAGTAGAGGATGATATTGTTGTTTGCTGAGATGCATATAGAGGTATAGGAGGGACAATGGAAGATGATACTTGAATCCTTGGTATTTGATTCCACACTTCTAAGTTGGATCAAGGATAGGTAGTATGAGGATTCCAAGTGTTTGGTTTTGAGGGGAATTCTTGAAGGTGGGGTGTCACCTTCTGATTGGACTGTTGATGATGATGAGATCTTTTATGTTCATGGTTGTGTTGTCGTTCCAACTTATATATAGGAAGAGTTGATGCGTGGGTTTCATTCTTCGAATTGGTTAGTGAATCCTCTTTTAACCAAAATGTATCATAATTTTCGTAGATAGTATTGGTGGTTAGGGATGAAGAAAGTGGTTGCAGGTTTCATGACGCAATGTTACACCTGTTAGTAGGTGAAGGTTAAGCATCAATGATCAGGTGATTTTTTACAGTCGTTTCCCATTCTAAAACAGAAATGGGATGACGTCGCAATGGAGTTTTTGGTGGTTCTTCCAAGGATTCCTCATAAGAATGATGCAAAATGGGTATTTGTGGATCGGTTGACCAAGGTGGAAAATTTCTTGCTGATATGAGATATCTTCACCATGGACCAGTTGGGTGATCTATATGCTCAGTAGATAGTACAGTGGCATGGGGTGTCATAGACTATAGTTTCAGATTGTGATCTATGTTTTACTTCACACTTTTAGCAAGGGTTATAGAAGGTGCTTGGTACCCAAGTGATTTTTAGTATAACTTTTCAACCATAGACAGATGAAAAATCAGAGCATGCCATTCAGGTGTTGGAGGACATGTTGGGGGAATGTGTCCTAGACCTTGGTGGATCTTAGGAGAAGCACTTAGCACTTGTTGAGTTCTCCTACAATAAAAATTACCATGAAATGATTCATATGGAACCATATGAGGTGCTCTATAGTAGGTCATGTAGATCTATGTTATGTTGGATCGAAGATGGGGAATCAAATTTGTTGGGACTAAGTCTCATGCAAGAGGCATCAGGACATATTTAGTTGATTCAGAAATGCATGGCTACAGCTCGGAGTAGGCAGAAGTCTTATGCTGATCGATGTTGTTGACCCCATGAGTTTATGGTGGGTGATCGTGTGTTCTTTCATCTGTCACCAATGTTGGGTCACTGTTGGATTCAGAAATAGGGTAAGATGGAACCCGGGTATGTGGGGCCACTTAAGATTGTGGAGGGGATTAGACTGGTGGCGTACCTATTGACTCTTGCACAACGGTATAGAGGTGTGCATGATGTTTTTCATGTGTCACAGCTTCGAAAGTACCACCCCGACCCTTCCCATGTGATAGATGTTGATGATATTGAGGTTGAGGTTGATACGTCCTTTGAGGAGAATCTAGTTCATGTTGTGGATCATAGTGAGAAATTTTTTCAAGGTAAGTTTATACCGTTAGTCTGAGTGTTGTGGAAGCATGGTAATGTTCAGGAGGAAACATGGGAGAGGGAGGCAAATATGCTGGCCTAGTGGCCCAATATTTTTACCTTGGAAACTCAGTGATGCTTGGGATTGCGTATAAGTCCCCGACCTTAAACATTACATAATATTGAGTTTAAGTCAAGAAATTTACTTTTTTAACATTGAGGATCTTTTCAGGTTTAGAGTTTTAGAGAATTATGTCATAACTCATACATAACAAAGCCATAAAATACAAAGTGGACATGTCCAAATAGTATCCATTTTTTTCACAATCTAAAAACTTTTAAAATAAATCATGGTCTGTTTTATGAAAACTTTTCATGACTTTAAACATGACTTCTTCCAATCCCTTACTCATAATTAAATCCTATGAAAAAGAATTTAAAAACGTGGGATAAGCATAAAAAGCTCAGTAAGGGATATAAAAAGAAGGAAACCTTTAGTCCATTGATAAACATTGAAAATCATGAAAAACCCTTTCCCAAAAACATAAAATTTTACCCAAAAATGGAAATATCATTCTTTAATAAATATCATTTATTTTAACTTTTCAAAATAAATGATTTTCTGAAAACTCATTAGAAAACATAGAAAATTCATGTAGGTGCCTTGGGATATCATCACATTGAACCCTTATAGAACCCTTAAAGATTGGAATGACCATATGTCCAACTTCAAATATAATTCTCTGGAGAATATAATCATTACCCAATGTCTTGGAGTGCTATTTGGGTGCACCCGTCGTTTAAGCTATAATGGGCTCACCTGAGGCTATTTAGGTGCACCCATAATTTATAATGTCCAAGAACCACAACAAGAAATAAAAAATTTCATCATTTTAAAGACTCTTATAAACTCATATGAAATCACTTTTAGATATTAAAATAAAATTTTCTTTCAAAAGGCCCATTTTCAAGACAAAGTACACCTTTCTTTTGAAAAACTATTTTCAATACCAAAATACCCAAAAAAAGGAAAGATGGGTTTTTATTTAAGAAAACATGAAATCCTGAAAAGGAGGCCAAAAATAAAATAATGGCCATGGTGGCATAAAATCCATTGTTTCTATGTACGTTAATAATAGAACATTCATTTTGTCGTTTGTCAAAATGTTCTATATAAAACATGTAAAAAGATTCATTTTTGAAAACATTTGATGAAATTAAAAATGGATATAAAATTTCTTTTATAATCCCTTTATAAAAATAAACATATAAAATAATATCAATAATATTGACATGGAGAAAAGATTTTGAAATTAAATCTTTAAACATTTGAAGTGTCTCATGCTACTTTGAACATTTAAATAGTAAGCCCCGTGAAAGATTAAAATTTAACAAAATATTAAATAACATTAGAATTGATAAAAATATGGATATAGAATTTCAAGGGGGATGTATATACACCATGTAAAATAATAAAGGTTCATATCATCAAGAAATGCCTCAATGAAAGGAGATTGAGATGAAATCTCTTACCTTGAGTCTGACTGGTCATGTGTGTCTTTGTCTTCCTGAATAATAAACTTATGTTAATTATTTCCTTTCTTCATAACCTTTTTCAAGTTTATCATTAATTTTATTTCACTTATTACAATTTTTTTAAAAAAACTACTTAAATAATTAATTTTGCATTAGGCGTTTTTACCATATTCGATTTATGTGTCAAAAACGACTTTGGTAGGTCAACTATGGTCAAAGGAGTCATTATATAAACATATATAGAATAATAATCAAGAAATAATTATCGTATTTATACATAAAATTTTACTTTTAAAACCAATCATTAAATATGGTTATGAAAAATGAACCAATGTTACAATTATGGAGATGGTAGGTCATACGTACACATGAGTAACATTACCATTTTTCAATGATCATTATGGAAAGAAGGTATGTAGTGTTTATCTTTCTAGAATGATCATTATATCATAGATACCATGTTATTTAATCTTATATAATTACATATATAATTATTGTGATGTAAAAGGAATCACATCATGTCGAGGAGGCGGTATTCCTCACATCCACGAACGTTATCACTTTTTCAATGTGTGAAAGGGTAATAAAGAAAATGATATATTATATTTCTAGAAATTTAATTATGTCATGAATATCATATATATATTATTTATGTCACATATTTTTAATTAAATTCATCCTTAATACATTCCATGTAATGTGTGAATGTATCATATCGCTTTGAGAAGACGGTAGTCCATGCATCCACAAACAATATTATCGTATTTACACAAAATGGAAAGCATGACAGTATGTGTTATATAAAAATTCTAGAAGTATAAAGACAACAATAATATCATATATATCATATAAAAATAGTGTGTTTATCTTCATTATCAACCATGAGAGGTAGTAAAGGGAAAACGAATGACATCGTTTCATGAGATGGAAGTTCTATGTATGCAAATAGTAATTTCGTTACCCATTTAATGGAAGTGTGTGAAGGTGTAGGTCGAACCCTTAACATAAAAACATATCAGTATATTTAGTATACTAATGTTATTATTTAAGCATGGAATAATAAGAAATGAAGGGGTGTATAAAGAAATATAACCTAAATGCACATTGAAGAATGTTACCTCTTTTTCCGGTAACTCATTTTGGTTTTCACCAAAGGGCTTCCTTGGTTGTATTTATTCCCAAAGTAAGAACTCTAGGGTGAAGGGATAGATGTTGGAAGATTATTTGGGCATGGTTTGGATGATCCAAAAGGTATTGATAGGCTTGAATAAGTAGGGAGGGTGAATGCATTTTTATGGTGGAGGGGGAGTGGTATTCTTGTAAATATAAAAAGGTAAACACTATTGAGAGGTCACTCTTACATCATGTGCCTTCAATTATAATCGAAATTCGAACCAAGAGGTTATATGGTCAAAAAAGTATGTCCAATGTGTTTTAAACAAGGTTCTATGTTATTTATACTCTTAAGATTAAAGTTTAACCACTAAGTAACCACATTTTTACCTTAATCGTTGTATTTAATTTTAATTACTTTCACTTATATTTTTGGTCAAAAACTAAGTTGAACTTATTAGACATTATAAATTATGATGATTCTAAATATGGAATCAATTTTTCCAAATTCAAATTATAGAAGTGGAAGAAATTAATTTAAAATCAATCCCACCGACGGGATGACACAGTGGGTTTTTAAAGTAAAAATGTTCAAAATTTTGCTAAGTTTTTTAATCTAAATTTGATGTCAAATTGTTTCCAATGACCTATATTGGTTTAAATTATATAAAATTGATATAATTATAATTTAAAACCAATTAAAACATTATTTAACTATATAAATAAATTGGATGAAAATTCAGTTTTGAACTAAAATTTATTATTATTCACTATTCATCAAAATATGAAAGTTCTCAAAAAAATCACCCAAAGTAAATTTTGATATTTTGATTTCAAAAAAAAGTTTATTTTGTCATATAAAAAATATAGAAGTGTTAAAATTTAGTTTTAAAGTATGTCTTCCACTAAAAGGCGGTAAAACAACCATGTTAAATAATAATATTAATAGTATATTAGTGTTCTTTATAACTCAGTTTAGCGTGCAATGCAATATTTCGGAGAAACTTATTGTTGCTTGTCAGGTTGATATTTGACATAGCATACCTTTTAAGGTAAAATTATTATCTAATTTATAAATATTAATAAATATGAAAAGGACTTATTCTACCATTACCTGGGATGTTACATCCTTCTCCCTTTTAGAAATTACATTCTTGTAATTTTATTCACTTATTAAATAAGCGTGGATATATTTCCCTTATAGAATTTTCAGATTCTCAAGTTATCTCTTTGACCATATGGTTTTTCCATAAAACCTTAACTTGATAAATCACCTTATTCTATGAAACTTGCTCTCTGCGGTCAAGAACCTGAACTGGTTGTTCATTATAAGAAAGATTATCTTCCATATGAACTACTTCATGAATCAAAACATGAGATAAATCTGGTACATACTTCCATAACATTGAAACATAAAATATGTTGTGTAACAAAGATAAACTCGGAGGTAAATCCACTTGGTAGGCAACTGATCCAACTTTCTCTAGGATTTCATATAGTCCAATTAACTATGGACTCAACTTTCCCTTATTACCAAAACACATCACACTTTTCCATGGAGAAACTTTTAAAAATACATGATCACCTACCTCGAAATAGAGATCTTTTCTCTAGTTATTCTCATAACTTTTCTACCTGCTCTGATTGTCCTAATATGTTGCTGAATCAACTGAACTTTCTCTATCATTTCCTCTACCAACTCTAGTCTCATTAACTTCTTTTCTCCTACATCATCCCAAAAAGCTGGTGTCTGGAACTTTTTTCCATATAATGCCTCAAAATGTGTCATTTCTATACTAGAATTAAAATTATTATTATAATAAAATTCAACCAAATAAATATGTCGATCCCAACTTCCTTGGTAATCCATTGGGCACGAATGAAGCATATCTTCCAATGTATGAATTTTCTGTTCAGACAGTCCATCAGATTGAGGATGAAAAGTTGTACTGAAATTTAATTTAGTACCCAATGACTTCTAAATTTATTTCCAAAAATTAGATGTGAACCTGAGATCATGGTCTGATACAATGGATAAATGAACTCTATGTAACCTGATAATCTATTTTAGATACGGTCTAGAAATCTACTCTAAAGACATCATATCTCCAATGGGAATAAAATGTGTGTATTTAGTTAACCAATTAATAATAACCCAAATCACATTATTACCTTGAGAAGTATTTGGAAATCCTACCATGAAATCCATTGATATATTCTCTCATTTTCACTCCAGCACTGGCAATGGTTGAAGCATCCATTTTGGTAACTTTCATTCTTCTTTAACCTGCTGAAAAGTTAAACACTTCACAGTAAATTCAGCAATGTCTCTTTTCATTCCATCCTGTCAGTAATACTCTGAAAGGTCTCTGTATATCTTAGTGCTTCTCAAATGAATAGAAAAAGGAGAACTATGAGCTTCAGTCAACAACTCTTTCCTCAACTTTGAATCAAAAGTCACACATAATCTTTTTCCAAAATGTAAAACACCATCCTCATCAATATTAAAATCATGAAACTTACCATTCTTAATGGATTCTGCCGTTTCTTTCAAAGATTGATCCACCTTCTGATCCCTCTTAATAATTTCAGAAAAATTCGACTACACTGAAACTTGAAACAAAACAGAGGATGTCCCTGCATCCACAACTTCTAGGCCAAAATTAATCAAAACATTAACCAAAGGGGCACATTCCAAACCTATAATGGTTAATGTAACATTACTTTGTCAACTCAAATCATCAACCACATTGTTTTCTTTTCCAATCAACTTTGTAACAATTCTATTTCTCTGATAGCAGTGTTGGAAGCTAAACAGGATCCTTCTAAAGTCAAGGATTATGCTCGACGTCTAAGGGTGCCTGGGTTTTTTACTGGCAGCCCCACTAATTCTCATATATGGGTTTTTTGGAAATCTGATCTCTCTGTTGAATTGCTCTCAATGTCGAACTAGTTTTTGAATATCAAAACTTCTAAGGATGGAATTTTTCTTTATCTTTCAATTGTTTATGCCAAATGAGATTCTCAAGAAAGAATCCCTCTATGGAGTGACCTGAGTGATTTTAATCCAAGAGACTCCCCCTGGATAGTGGGTGGCAATTTCAATATTGTGGCTTGTTCGGAAGAGAAAAAAGGTTGTGGCCCATTTCCTAGGAGAGCTAGTCAGGAATTTGTGGAGTTTACGTCGTCAAATGGTCTAATGGATGCAGGTTTTTCTGGTGACCCCTTTACGTGGTGCAATATAATCAGCGCGGGACGCGGTGGTCTTGGAGTTGGCTTGACAGATGTTTAGTGAACAACGAAGCTCTCTCTGATTTTCTTAGCATCAAGGTCTCCCATTTGGTCAGAAACCTTTTGGACCACTCCCCTCTTTTCATTTCTATTCAGAGCAACAATGGCAGTGAGGAGCCCTTTCATTTTTCTGCTACCTGGGAAGATCATGCAGATTTTCATGACATTGTGAAGTCCGTGTGGAACCAGCTGGGAGGAGGAAACTTGTGGCTGGCCTGCCACAACAACCTTAGGAGCCTTAAAGGGCGCCTGTGAGTTTGGGCAAAAGAGATTCCCTCAAGTGATCATGAGTTGCAGGAATTGAGCACGGTCATTCAAATTTTGGAGCTTCGTCTAGAGAATGTTTGGGATGAGGTTGTTTATGGCATTTTGCAATTCAAGAAGGAGCAGTTATCTGAGTTATTGTTGCAACAGGAACGCATTGCTCGTGAGAAGTCCAGAGTTAAGTGGCTCCGGGCTGGGGATAGGAACACAGGTTATTTCCATGCCTACCTCAAAGAAAAATGCAGGTTTATGGTTCCCAATCTTCTTCAAGAGGATGGGTCCTTTATTAATGACAGGTCTGTTGCAGGTAATATGGCGGACGCCTTCTTTAGGGATCTTTTGGCCCCCCTAATCCGAATATGGCAGGTGGCTACCCCCAAGGCTCTTCTGCTCTCTTCAATAATATCACCTAGTCTGTTTTTGGTGAGGTGAATTCTATTTTGGAAGCAATCCCAAGGGAGGATAAAATTAGAGAGGTGGTCTGGTCTATGAATTATGATAGTGCTCTAGGTCCAGATGCCTTTCCTGCATCTTTTTACAAGTCTTCTTGGGATATTATGAAGCAGAGCTTGATTAGATCGGTGCAGGACATCTTTATAGGGGGTAATCTTCCCAGGGTGGCTTGTGCTACAAAACTTGTTATGATTCCCAAAGTAAAAGATCCTCATTCTCTTAATCAATATCGTCCAATCAGCTTATGTAATGTGCCCTACAAAATTCTAGCAGGTGTCCTTAATCTCAGACTTTCTCCCTTTCTTCCAAGCTGGGTGGCCAAGGAGAAGCATGGTTTTGTGAAAGGTCTCTCTATTCAAGGTGTTGTAGCCTTAGCCCAAGAAGTTATTAGTGACATCAATTTGAAGGCTTTCAGAAGTAATGTGGCTATTAGGCTGGACATGAGAAAAGCCTATGATAGAATTGAATGGAGTTTCCTCATAAGGGTTCTACAAGGCATGGGTTTTTCAGCATGGATCATTGACATCCTTTTTTGTTGCTTTAGTTCTCCTTGGGTATCAATATCCTTTTTGGGCAAGCAATTTGGTTTCTTCAAAGCTGTCATAGGTTTGAGGCAGGGAGACCCGCTTTCCCCTTCACTTTTTATCATTGCTCAGGATGTGCTTAGTAGATTGTTAAACCACTCCTTGGAGATTGGAAAGATCCTACCCTTTCGAAATAAGCACAGGTGAGGAAGTGTGTCTCATCTCATGTTTGTGGATGACACTTTTCTCTTTGTTAACAGCAGCAACAAATCCATTCAGGGGGTTAATGAAGTGATTGAGGTTTATTGTGCATGGAGTGGGCAAGTAGTGAATCATGAGAAAATTTTCTTTTATGCTCCTACCAGTTGTCCGGAGCGGAGGTTAAGGCTGCTGGAATCTAGTCTTAGCATGCAAAGAGGTACCTTTCCGTTGATTTACTTGGGAGCTCCAGTGTCTCCGAAAGCTCTCCAAATTAAACACTTTGATGGGGTTGTTGGAAAAATTGTGGGGCGGATTCTCAATTGGAAAAATAGGTTCCTTTCTTTTGGCAGACGAATAACTTTGATCAACTCAGTCCTGGCTTCTATTCCAATGCATATTCTTTCTAACACTAAGGTTCCAAGGAAGGTTATCTCCAACTTAGATAAAATTTTAAACTCCTTATGGGATGGTCACTTAGAAGGAAATTTCCACTGGGTTGCTTGGGATAAACTGGCTAAAACAGTGCAGGATGGAGGTATGAACCTTAGGAGTACTTGAAGCACTATTTCTGGCCTGCATGCCAAATTGGCATGGGAGATCATTGAGGTAAAATCCCTTTGGGGTAGTTACAATAAAAAATGCCTATGATTTTGATGGAAACATTCCTAAAGTTAAGACTTCTTGTGTGAAGAAGCTGGTCCAACCCTATATTTCTTTTCTCCAGAAACACTCCAGGTGGATCATTGGCAATGGGGATGTGAGCTTCTGGCATCATAATTGGCCAGGGTCAGTGTTGGGTTATCCTTACTGTCCCTCACCATATATCATCTTTAGAGAAGATTATGATTTTCCAGTTCTCATCAACTCTACTTTGGATGACGCGCAACGGATCATTTTTGACAGCATTCAGAGGAGCAATGACCAAGATAGATGTGTTTTCACAGGATCAGCTTCAGGTACTTTTAACATTAAAGATTTTCTCAAATCTCATAATGTGGCATCTCATTAGGACCCTTGGGGTGATATCCTCTGGTGCAAGGAGCTGCCAGTGAAGTATTATTTCCTAGTATGGTATGTCTGACATAATGCACTGCCAACGAAGGAGAACTTACAGCGGCGGGGGATAAATCTGGCATCTAAATTTTGTTGTTGCAGACAGGCGTGATATGAGTCTCTATTTCACTTATTCTTTGACAGCGAGTGAGATTCAGAGGTCTGGGGTTTCTTCGGCCAGATTGCGGGGTGTCCGGCCGGTGTGGAGACAGTTTCTGACTTTCTAAAATGCTGGTTCCAGGGAGTTATTAGGCCTGGACCTGAACAAAAGTTTAGATCTCTATGTTTTATTGTAGGGTGTTGGGTTCTGTGGATGTCCAGAAATAGGGTGCGACATCAATCCACGCCTGTGTCGACAGCTAGAATTATGTTTAGAGCTAGATTGCTCCTTCTCGACTTGGGTAGTCTATGTAAAGATGTGGTCAAGGGCTCTTCATCTTTGGTTTACTCTCCTACCACTAGCAGGTCCATTCAAGGGATGTGGGTCAAATGGAAGCCGCCTAGCAGGGGACTCAAACTCAACATTGATGGATCGTGCTGCTCAGGATTGATGCGTGGAGGCGGAGTTGTTCGTGATTCTCTTGGATCTGTGGTGGTGGCTTTCTCGTCTTTTTTTGGCAATGGCGATTCTCTTCAATCGGAGTCTCGAGCCTTAATCACCGGTTTGCTCCTTTGTAAATGGAGGGAAATTCCAATCCAAGAGGTGGAGGTTTACTCGCTTAT
The DNA here is from genome assembly GCA_963277665.1 of Viscum album. Taxonomy (NCBI): domain Eukaryota; kingdom Viridiplantae; phylum Streptophyta; class Magnoliopsida; order Santalales; family Viscaceae; genus Viscum; species Viscum album. Next base: position 1,237,221,201 of record OY728119.1, read on the forward strand.
CATCATCAAGGCCTTGTCCGGCAAAGGCTCAATCCCTTGGAGCATTGAGTAATCGATTAGAAGATGCAAGCTGCTTCTGGATAGTCACACGTCCATCATCCACACATGGCGGGAGGGGAATATGGTGGATGATTGTCTGGACGCTAAAGCTACAGTGAATGATAACTTGTTAGTTTTTTTAGGTCTTGGGTCATTTCCATCGGATGGTTCTATTTTTGTGCAGGCTGACACCCTTGGACTACACTATTTTCGCCCCCCTTAGTCCCCCTTTTTTTTCCATTGCACTTTTTTTCTATTTTTCTGCACAATTTTTGTTAGTTTTTTTCTTGTCTTGCTAGTCCCTCGTTATTAATAAAATAAAAAGTTTTGGTTGGCTAATTGTGCAATCATAATCCTTGATTAGTTCCAGACATCTTCTATGCATCATGTTCAGTTCTTTTTAAGTGAATATATACTTCAAACTTTTGTGATAAGTATATATTTCACACATTACGCCATAAAAATGATGTCTCCAAATTTTTAAAGTAAAAATAACAACAGCTAATTCCAAATCATGTGTAGGATAATTCAAGTCATGAGGTTTCAACTGACATGAAACATAAGCAATTACCTGATCATTCTACATTAGGACACAACCAAGTCCTTTTAATGAAGCATCACTATAGATGAAAAAATCACCATTTCTGAAAAGAAGGTCCAAAACTAGGGCATTGACCAATCTTCTTTTCAGTTCTAAAAAAGCATCACATTCTCTTATCCAAATTAACATAACTCTCTTTCATGTTAACTTAGTGGGGAAGATAACTGAGTAAAGTTTTCAATACACTGGTGGTAATAACCCATTAATCCAAGAAAACTACGAACCTATGTGGCATTTTTAGGTCTTGTTCACTCTTCAACAACTTTTTTTTAGTTGGGTCTACATTATGCCATCTTTAGAAATAATATGTCCAAGGAATGAAATTTATTGCAACCAAAATTCACTCTTACTCAAAATTCCATATAGTTTATTATCTATTAATATTTTTAAAACAATCCTTAAGTTAATTTCATGTTCCTCGTGGGTTTTAGAATATACCAAATTATCATCTCTAAACTCAACCACAAACTTATCCAAGAATTGTTTTTTCCTATCCCAAGTCAAACAGTCTTAAGAAAATATTCTTAAATTCATCCCATTACGAGACATCAATATTTTCACATTCTCTAATATTCTTAACCATTGACCACCACTAATTGGGTTCAACTACAAAACAATAAATTGTAAGAGTTACCTTTTAGTGATCTGAACAACCCATGGAATCAAATATCTTTTCTAGGGATTTAATCCATCCTGCAGCTAGCACAGGGTCGGATGATCCTCTGAAATATGGAATGTATTGTAGCATAAAATGCTCCACTATCGTCGTGTTCCTCTATAGTAGATCTGGTTTCTCTCTTGCATAGACACCACCACCATTATAGCCAGTGTCAACTGAGTAATTACTATAACAAATTGTTCTATTTCAATTCCAACTATATCAGGATGTTTATTTAGAAGGATATTTTCCTCTTAGTGTCTTCCCACTACAACTTCCCTGTTTCTTTTGCGGAAAACTATTCTGAACAAATATACTTTAGAAGAAGCAACATGGTAAACTTTAAATTCTATATCATTATAACTTAACTATAAAGTAAAATCTTCTAAAGGCGTTCTATTAACGTTATCCTAACATCTAAAGTTATCTAAACCAACCTTTGATACCAACTATAATGCCCCGACCTTAAACATTACATAATCTTGAGTTTAAGTCAAGAATTTTACTTTCTTTAACATTGAGTATCTTTTTAGGTTTAAAGTTTTAGATAATTAGGTCATAACTCATACATAAAAAACTGTAAAATACAAAGTGGACACTTCCAAACAGTGTTCATTTTTCCCATAATCTAAAACTTTTAAAATAAATCAGGATCTCTTTTATAAAAAAATTTCATGACTTTTAACATGACTTCTTCCAATACCTTATCATTAAATCATGTGGAAAACATTTAAAAACCTAATATGAGAATAAAAATCTCATCAAGGTATATAAAAATAAGTAAATCGTTAGTCCATTGATAAACATTTAAACTCATGAAAAACCCTTTCTTGAAAGCATAAAATTTTACCCAAAAATGGAAATACCATTCTTTAACAAATATCATTTATTTTACCTTTTTAAAACAAATGATTTCCATGAAAACTCATTAGAAAACATAAAAAATTCATGTAAGTGCCTTGGGACATCATCACATTGAACCCTTACAAAACCATTACAGATTGAAATAATCATACGATCAATCTCCAATATAATTCTTCAGGAAATATAATCATTACTCAATGTATTGGAGCGATATCTGGACACACCCATCATTTAAACTATAACGGCCTCACCCGATTCTATCCAGGCGCACTCATCATTTATAATATCCATGAACCACAACATGAAATAAAACATTTCATCATTTGAAAACCCCTTTTAAACTCTTATGAAAATCACTTTCAAATATTAAAATACCATTTCTTTCAAAAAGCCTATTTTCGATACAAAATACACCTTTCTTTTAAAAACCCATTTTCAATACCAAAATACAAAAAAAAAAGGAAATAAGGTTTTTCAATTAAGAAAACATGAAATCTTACAAAGGAATCCAAAAATAAAATAATGTCAATGGTGGTGAAAAAGTCATTATCTCCATGTTCATTAAGAATTTAACATTCTTTTTATCGTTTGTCAAAACATTTCATATAAAAATGTAAAAAGATTCCTTTTAAAAAAATTGAATGAAATTCAAAATAGACATAAAATTTCCTTTGTAATCCCTTTATACAAATAAACATATAAAATAATATCAAGAATATTGACATGGAGAAAATATTTTGAAATTAAATCTTTAAACATTCGAAGTGTCTCATACCACTTTGAATGTTTAAATCATAAGCCCCATGAAATATTAACATTTAACAAAGCATTAAATAGTATGATAATATATAAAATATGGATATAGAATGTCAAGGGGTCTGTATATACACCTTATAAAATAATAAAGGTGCATATCATCAAAAAAATGCCTCAATGAAAGGAGATTGAGACAAAATCTCTTACCTTGAGTCCGACTTGTCATGTGTGACTTTATCTTCCTCAATAATATAATTATGTTAATTATTTACTTTCTTTAGAACCTTTTTCAAGTTTATCATTAATTTTATTTCACTTATTACAATTTTTTAAACAACTACTTAAACAATTAAGTTCACATCGGGTGTTTTGACCATATTCGGTTTATGTGTCAAAAAAAACTTTGGCAGGTCAACTATGGTCAAAGGGTCATTATATAAACATATCTAGAATAATAAAGACATAATTATCATATTTATACATTAAAATTACTTTTAAAACTAATCGTGAAATATGGTTATGAAAAATTAACCAACGTTACAATCATGGAGATGGTGGGTTGTACGTACACTTGAGTAATGTTCTCATTTTTCAATGATCGTTATGGAAAGAAGGTAAGTAACATTTATCTTTCCAAAATGATCATTATATCATAAATACCATATTATTTAATCATATATACTTACATGTAGAATTCTTGTGATGTAAAAGGAATCAAATTGCGTCGAGAAAGCGGTAGTTCACACGTCCACGAATGACGTTATCACTTTTTTTGTGTATGAAAGGGTAATAAAGAAAATGATATATTATATTTTTAGAAAGGTAATTATGTCATGAATATTATATAGATATTATTTATGTCACATATGTTTAATTAAACTCATCCTTAATACATTCCATGTAATGTGTGAACGTATCACATCGGTTTGAGGAGGTGATAGTCCACACGTCCACAATCGATGTTATCGTATTTACACAAAATGGAAAGCATGAAGGTATGTGTTATATAAAAATTACAAAAGTATGAATACAACATAAATATCATATATATCATATAAAAATAGTGTGTCCATCATAATACTCAACCATGATAGTTGGTAAAGGAAACAAACGAACGACATCATTTCGTGAGGCGGTAGTTCGTTGTACACGAATGGTAATTTCATTACCAATTTGATGGAAGTGTGTGCAGGTGTAGGTCGAACCCTTAACATAACAATATATCAGTATATTGAGGATACTAACGTTATTATATAAGCATGGAATAATAAGAAATGAATGGGTGGATAAGGAAATAAGACATAAATGCACATTGAAGAGTGTTACCTCTTTTTCAAGTAACTCCTTTTGGTTTGCACCAAAGGGTTTTCTTTGTTGTCTTTTTGCCCAAAGTGAGGACTCTAGGGTGAAGGGAGGGATTTTGGGAGCTTATTTTGGCAGGGTTTCTATGATCTAAAGGGGCCTGAGAGGTGTGAAGAAGTGGGAAGGGTGAATGTATTTTTATAGTGGAGGAGGAGTGGCATTCTTGTAAATATGAAAAGGTAAACACTGTTGAGAGGTCTCCCTTACATCATGTGCCTCCAATAATGATCTAAATTCGATCCAATGGATGATATGGTCGAATCATGTCCAGCCAATGGGTTTTGGACAAGTGTCTATGTTATTTAGACTCTTAAGATTAAAATTTAACCACTAAGCAACCACATTTTTACCTTAATCGCTTTGCTGATTCCAAATATGAAATCCATTTTTCCAAATTCCAATCATATAAGTGGTAGAAATTATTTTAAAATTAATCCCATATACGGGAAAACAAAGCGGATTTTTAAAGTAAAAATGTTCAAAAGTTTGCTAATTTTTTATATCTAAAGTCAAGGTGAAATTGTTTCCAATGACCTACATTAGTCTAACTAATATACAATTGATCTAATTATATTTTAAAACCAATTAAAAACATTAATTAACTATATAAATAAATTGGAAAAAATACAATTTTGAACTAAAATTCAGTATTATTCACTATTCATCAAAATATGAAAGTTCTTAGGAAAAAATCACGCAAAGTATATTTTGATATTTCGCTTTAAAAAAAGAAATTTATTTTGTCAAATAAAAAGTATAAAAGTGTCAAAATCTAATTATAAAGTAATTCTTCCATTAAAAGGTGGTAAACAACCATATTAAATAATAATATTAATAGTATATTATTGTTTGATATAACTCAATTTTGTGTGCAACGCAAGATTTAGGAGAAACTCGTTGTTGCATGTCAAGTACACTATTGAACATAACATTCCTTTTAAGGTAAAATTAATATCTAATTCATAAATATTAATAAATATGAAAAATCCTTATTCTATCATTACCTGGGATGTTACAGTACGTCTCGAGGACGAGTTGTTATTAGGTGTTGAGGTTGTAAGACCCCATAGTTCTCTTGAGGTATATTCTTGTTTGAATTTTGGTTTAAATCCCTCTATGTTTGTTAATGAGATGTTTCCCGAGTTTATGAGGAGGCTCAGGGGTATACCGGGGGTTCAGGACGTGAAAGAAGGGGAAAATGGTCATCCAGTGCATGTTACATGGTTGGCGTACAGTTAGTAGTAATCGTGCACCTTAAATGTGTTCGCCTGGAGGAATCGATGCACAGTTGGTAAAACTATGCATGAGCATGGACAAAATCGTGCGCGCTTGGACAGAGTCATCCCACATGATCACCGCGCGGTTTGTCGAACAGTGCAGGCTCCCCAAGAGGCCATGCGACCTGGCCACCTCTTAGACAGATGGTGGCACACAGTTTGGAAAACTTTGTGGCCAAACTGTACGCCTCATTAAAGCTGGGGAAATTTATCATCCCCCCCCCCCTCGAACTTTAAGTTTTCTCACTCGAATTTCTTCACCTAACTTCCTCTAGCAGCAAGAGTGACGAACCAAACCCTCCTAAACTTCTCAAGGATCAATCTCATTCGTTTCTAAGCCTTTTAGATTGTTGTTGGGTGTGGATCGAAGCTTCGGGTGAGTTGAACACTCGTTTTCCTTCCTTTTTTTGGATCAGGGCTTGTGGAATCGTTTTTCTTCTTTCGAAGCTCAAAAGCCCTCTTTTTCCAACAAATTCTAGGTTGGGGATTTGAAGGTGATTTGAGATCGAATCAAAGGTCAAGGTTAAGCAAGCGCGCATCTACAGAATCAAGGTATGTGGGCTACAAGTTATATCCCATAGTCTTGATGTTTGGTTTATGTGTATGTGGTTATGTGCTTGCACCGTTGTGTTGTTTGTTCGGTGTTCCATGGTAGAAATGATGAATTGGGTGGTTAAGGGATGAATTGAACACCTCGTGATCCCTGTGAGATGAGTTGAGGTTGATTTGACTGGGCTAAAGGCCACCCATGGGGTGTGTCACTCCCTTGAACGTGGAATTGGGGTGTTAAATAAGGAATTGAAAAGTTAAATGAGATATAGCCCATAATGATCATGTTGGCATGATAACCTGAGTTGTGAAATTGAATTAATGATGCTTGTGTCTAGTTGTTGACATGGCGTAAGGGAGCGTTTAGCATAATGGGAATGTGTTAATGGGTTGAGGCATGTAAATGGTAAATGTGTTAATTCGTTAAGGCATGTAAATGGTAAATGTTCTAAATGGGTTAAGGCATGTAAATTGTAAATGTGTTAAATGGGTCAAGGCATGTAAATGGTAAATGTGTTAATGGGTTAAGGAAAGAACATGGTATATGTGTTGAATGAACTATGGTTTGTAAATGGTAAGTGTGTTCAATGAGTTATGGTTTGTAAATGGTAAGTGTGTTCAATGAGCTATGGTTTGTAAACAGTAAATGTGTTCAGTGAGTTGTGGTTTGTAAATGGCATGTGTGTTAAATGGTTATGGCATGTAAATGGAAAATGTGTTAAATAGTTAAAGAAGTTTGTGCACATGTCTTAGTGGTGTGAATGGGGTATTGGACTTGAGGCTTTATGCCTACGGGTCGAGTTAGACTGAGGCTCTAAACCCCACCCTATATTGCATGGGTTAGGGAGTCAAACTGAGGCTATATGCCCCTAATAAATGCACGTGATATGAGTACCTGGACCGAGTCTCTGAGATAAGTTGTTATGTATTGTTTTGTGTAATGTTTGCCCTTGTGATGTAGGGAACTTGATTTCCCCCCTTATGCATAGTTTATATGACCGACATAAGCAGAAGTGGATTTGATGAAAATGGCTAACCCATGGAACAGATGGAGAAAGTGGTTAAAGTGAACCTTGTTAGTTAATGACACCATGGTTATCTTCTGTTTATCATGTTATTCACTATGTACCTTGATTAGTATATTTCATGCATATATTTTATGGTATTTTAATTTATTGATTTGTGTATTTAAATGATTATTCTTGACAATTTGTGAGTGATTTAACTTATTTTGTGTTTTGTGGTAGAATACAATGAATATTTGGAAAAGGAGCGAAAAGAGACAAATATTAAAGCAAAAAAGCGACACCGGATTTTTTTAAGGCGAATCGGGATGGAAAACTGGAAAAATACCATTTACGTTTCGTGTATCTCATTACATAACGTGTGCTCATCAGGCGAGGTTATCGCCGCCAGGACAAGTCGTGAAGACAATACAAGTTGTGAAAATCATTTACCCGTCATGTAATCAAATACAAGTCATGAAATTTCAAGATGGAAAGATCTGAGAAAGTCGTTGCTAACATGGATTACACATCGTGATACTCCATTACACGTCGTGTATTTTTCAGGAAACAAAAATATATATATAGATTCACATCTGCTATGCGGCCAGGGATTTGACCAAAACCCTTATAAATAACACCCTCAGTCGCGCCTTGGAGGGTGGATCTGGATGGAGGACCACCGACAGACACCTGCTGAGACGCGCCCACCTGCTGCAGAGCTCTGCTTCGCCACATTCTGTAAGATTTTTCATCATTCTTTTTTTTCACCCTCTCATGGCAAGCATGAGGGGGTGATTTCTATGTGTCGTGTCATGCGTGATGAGCGAGGATTGAATGTATAAGGTATTTTATTTTTGGATTGCAATTCATGTTGGGATTTCATATTGATTCTTCATCCCTATCCCTTTCTTGATTCTTCTTGCATGATCATTATTAGCGGGGTTAGGGATTGGGTTAAATTTCTTTTTTTCTTTGAGCATAATCATTTCCTGAGTTGATTGAATGCCTTCGTTTAATGTGCAATCTAGGGTTTAGACTTCCTCCATGACCATTGGGTTTGTCTCTGCCCTATGTTTAAATTTAGTTTCGAGTTACCCATCATTTGTAATCCAAAGTACATGACCATGAGGAAAAAAAAAAGAGAACTTAGGATGGAGAGCGTTTATCATGCCCATTGGATTCACTAGGACCCGATTCCGACGACTGTATAATTGTTAATTAATTATTTCATACATTGTCAACCCATGAACCTGAATTCATTGCTGCCCGGGACCCATTTTATATTTTCATCTCCCACCTTCTTCACCAAATCACATGCTCAATATTTTAGATTTTATTTCTGCAATCAAAATCAGTTTAGATTTATTTTATTTAATTAATATTTTATCCAACCATGTCTCAATGGGTTCGACCTCGGACTTGCATATTCTATACTACTTTGTAGTTTAGTGGTTTGTTTGTTTCGTGTTTTAAATTTCTAAATTCGGTAACCATGCGGAAATTAACGACACTCGCGGGACTATCATACCTTCATACACTATTTGTTTAGATTGGATATTTTGTAGACACTATTGGTAGTGGCCTACTAAGTTGTACTCACACCCTACTCAGGCCGTTATTGGGTACTCGAGTAGACTTCATGGTCGCAGGTAAGGACAAGGGAAAGGGCCCTATGCTAGAGGGTTGATTTGGGGCTTAAGGATGTGCATGGATGAGGGAACCGCGCTTGGTGTCGGGACCCATTTTGGGGATTCTTCAGTTGTCTTTATTTTTGTTTTTTCCTTACACTTTACATTGTATGACATGACATAGCATGTTTACTATTTAGTTGTGGGTGTAGACCCCGGAAAACGCATTCCTGAAATTTTCCAAATGCTTCCATACACGATCCAAGATCGTAAAACTTTTCTTAAGCTTCGATTTGGTAGGTCGCAGGGCCCGAACGGAGCTACGGAATAGGAGTTATGGACATTTGAAGTTGGGCTGGAAATCTGGTTCGCGAAGCCCATTCGCGAAGCCCCCTCCGTGATCGCGGAGCGCCGCCGCGAAGTAATGAGGCGAGAGGCTTCGCGAACCCGTTTGACGTTCGCGACGCGCCGCGAAGACACCTCGTGAAGCACTGATGCGAAGCACAGATGCGAAGCACCGATGCGAAGCACCCGAGCATCGCGGTCCCGCGAAGCTCCGGAGGCAGTAACTCTCCGCGAACGAATTTGACGTTCGCGAGCCCGCCGCGAAGCTCCGGAGGCGGTACCTCTCCGCGAACGAATTTGACGTTCGCGAGCGCGCCGCGAAGCTCCTGAGGCGGCGCGGGAGTTCTGCTTCGCGGCGCCCCTTGCCTATAAATACACAGCTCACCCCCCTTCTCAAGGAGGACGGCCACGGCCACTTCGCCCCTTGGGCGGCCGAGCGGAGCTCCGCATTGCGGCTCCGCGAGCAGCTTCCTTCGCGTTGCTGCTCCGCGAGCGGAGGATCCGCGAGTCCATGCTCCGCGAGCCTATGCTCCGCGATGCTGCTCCGCGAGACCAAGCTTCGCGAGACCCCTTTGCTCCGCGAGAGTCCTTTACTCCGCGAGGGGCCTTTGCTCCGCGAGAGTCCTTTGCTCCGCGAGACCCCTTTGCTCCACGAGCCCCCTTTGCTCTGCAAGAGACCACTGCTCCGCGAGGCCATGCTTCGCGAAGCTACGTCGCGAAGACCTATCCTTCGCGAGGATCCTACCTTCGCGCCCACCGATCCATACCGCGGGGGCTGCGCCCCCGCTCCCCCACTCGGGGTCTGTGACGGGCTACGGTCCCGGCCCTCCGGGCCGGGATGTCGGGATTTTCCATTGCGCCCTTATGCGCTCCCACCTTCCACCTATGGAACACCATGATTTGAGACACTCCTCCACACACCATGAAACACCTTGAGTTGATGTATTCCTCTTGGTTCGTTTCCTATGTCGTGAGTTGAGATTCTCATCATCAATTCCTCGAGTACCTTGAGTCGAACCATTCCTCAGGCAACTCCCCCAAACCCAATCACTTGGCTCCTATGCCAGGTTGAACCAGAAAGGGTCGCCCTTGCGTAAGTCCCAACACCAACCATTTCTAGGCACCTTCTGCCTAACAGTCCTTTCTACATGACTCTAAACTGTAGTAATCCTTATGTTCCAAACATAGGATGCCTCTTGCCCTACACGAGAGATGCCTCATGCTCCTAGCATGAGATGCTAACAGTCATATCTACATGACTATAAACTGTAGTACACCCTATCTAACAAATGATAGGATGCATCTTGCCCTATATGAGAGATGCCTTATGCTCCAAGCATGAGATGCCAATAGTCCTACCTGCATGACTCTAAACTGTAGTACTCTCCCTATGTGCCGAACATAGGATGCCTCTCGCTTCTAACGAGAGATGCCTTATGCTCCAAGCATGAGACGCTAGTAGTCCTATCTACATGACTATAAACTGTAGTAATCCCTATGTTCCAAACACAGGATGCCTCTTGCCCTATACGAGAGATGCCTTATGCTCCTAGCATGAGATGCCAGTAGTCCTATCTACATGACTATAAACTGTAGTAAACCCTGTGCTCCAAACATAGGATGCCTCTTGTTCCAAATAAGAGATGCCTTGTGCGCCAAGCATAAGATGCCTAATGCCATGATCACAGTCGCGTAATATCAAGAGCGTTGGAATCCATTCAAACATTCCATCACTCCACCTCACGCTTTGCGTGTCCTTCGTTTGGATCGTCACTCACTTCCAAGTCTGGAGGGACCCCCTAACAGTTTGGATTCTCGACCTATGGTCCGCCTGCTGTCCTGGGCCAACGCCCCGGAAGACTGATCACGTCTGGAGGGACCCCCTAACAGTATGGATGCTCGACCTATGGTTCGCCTGCTGTCCTGGGTCAACGTTCCGGAAGACTGATCGACGATATTTGAGTTAGGCCCCGTGTTGCGAACATGGTGAGCGGTCAGCCCTCATTTGTTGTCCTCATTTCTGGCTAACGTGATATGGATGTTGCGTTTCCACCACGGTCAACAGTTATCCTCCATCACCACGCCAATCTCACGACGTTCTGAATATTTGGCATGTGATTCACACTTTTCATCTCCCTCTGTTGGGATAGATTCCAATGCCCTTGGCATTATCCCGCTTGTGCACTAGCGCATAGGTGATTACCTCAACCCGCTAGTGAGTTGGGATGCCCTCATGGCCAGACGTGAGGAAGACACCCGGGCAGCTTCCTAGCATAAGCCCCATCCACCATTGCCGCTCCTTAGCGGCACACCCGGGCAGCTTCATTGCGTAAGCCCCATTCACCGTTGCCGCTCCTTAGCAGCACCCGGGCAGCTTCCTAGCGTAAGCCCCATTCACCATTGTCGTTCCATAGCGGCACCCGGGCAGCTCCTTGCATAAGCCCCATTCGTCTTTGTCGCTCCATAGCGGCACCCGGGCAGCTTCCTCGCGTAAGCCCCATCCACTGTTGTGATCCCAACCAGCGGTAAGCCGTTGTGACCCATTTAGCGGTAAGTCGTTCATATCCTTATCCAGCGGTAAGCCGTTGTGACCCAGTCCAGCGGTAAGCCGTTGAAACCCCCAATCGGCGGTAAGCCGTCATAAGAAGAACTACGTGGTCTTTGATCCATGTCAAGGCATGGTACGTAGGAAGCCTCTTCAAGGCTCAAGCCCAAAACTATCGTCATCCTCTTCCTTGGGCCTCCATCCTGGAGTAAGTCCCAGCACCATGGGCCGCCTAACGCGTAAGCCCCTCTTCGCTTCTCGCGGACGCATCCTTCGCGACGTGATCGTCAGGTCCTTGCAACCTCTTGTTTCTCACGCCGAGCATGACTCACGTGGGCTTAGAGTGCGCACCGACCCTGGCCCCCACCCAGCGAACTACGAGGACTTTGATCCATGTCAAGGCATGGTACGTAGGAAGACTCCATGAGGTTCAAGCCACATTGCTCGGTCGTTCATTCACGTCGAGTTTCGCCCTCGTCCAGCATGACGTTAAACTGTATGCCCCTCCCTTTGTCCTGCATGACATTAAACTGCACACTCATTCCCACCTGAACTACGAGGTTTTTGATCCATGTCAAGGCATGGTACGTAGGAAGCCTTTCAGAGGTTCAAGCCCACCACTCATTGGACCAAGGTCCATTTTCACGTCAGTTCACCGACAAACCCCCACCCAACGAACTACGAGGACTTTGATCCGTGTCAAGGCATGGTACGTAGGAAGCCTCCATGAGGTTCAAGCCACATTGCTCGGTCGTTCATTCACGTCGAGTTTCGCCCTCGTCCAGCATGACGTTAAACTGTATGCCCCTCCCTTTGTCCTGCATGACATTAAACTGCACACCCATTTTTACCTGAACTACGAGGTCTTTGATCCATGTCAAGGCATGGTACGTAGGAAGCCTTCCAGAGGTTCAAGCCCACCACTCATTGGACCAAGGTCCATTTTCACGTCGGTTCGCCGACAAAGCCCCACCTGAACTACGAGGTCTTTGATCCATGTCAAGGCATGGTACGTAGGAAGCCTTCCAGAGGTTCAAGCCCACCACTCATTGGACCAAGGTCCATTTTCACGTCGGTTCGCCGACAAAGCCCCACCTGAACTACGAGGTCTTTGATCCATGTCAAGGCATGGTACGTAGGAAGCCTTCCAGAGGTTCAAGCCCACCACTCATTGGACCAAGGTCCACTTTCACGTCGGTTCGCCGACGAAGCCCCCACCTGAACTACGAGGTCTTTGATCCATGTCAAGGCATGGTACGTAGGAAGCCTTTCAGAGGTTCAAGCCCACCACTCATTGGACCAAGGTCCACTTTCACGTCGGTTCGCCGACAAAGCCCCATTTGAACTACGAGGTCTTTGATCCATGTCAAGACGTGGTACGTAGGAAGCCTCCACGAGGTTCAAGCCCACCCATCATCCAATTCACGTCGAGTTCTACCTACGTCCAGCACGACGTTAAACTGCAATTCCAGTCCGACAGCAAGCCGTTGTGACCAACCCGAACTACGAGGTCTTTGATCCATGTCAAGGCATGGTACGTAGGAAGCCTCTACGAGGTTCAAACCCACCATCCGGTCGTTCCGACCTCATTCACGTCGGTTCACCCCCGTCCCGCATGACGTTAAACTGCATTCCACAATCCGAACTACGAGGACTTTGATCCGTGTCAAGGCATGAAATGTAGGAAGCCTCCCTGAGGTTCAAGCCCAACAATCATTGGCCCAAACCGTCTCCTAGTCGGTGTGCCAGGCCCCCATTTTCAAGCTCATCTCCCATTGGACCAAGGTCCCTCATTTACGTCGGTTCACCGACACCCAATGCCCGTTGTTTATTCACGTCAGGGTTCACTATTGTCCCGCATGACGTTAAACTGTACTCCATCAACCCTTTGAACTACGAGGACTTTGATCCATGTCAAGGCATGGTACGTAGAAAACCTTCCCAAGGTTCAAGACCACCACCAGTGGACCCACGGGTCTACTTTCATGTCGGTTCACCGATGAAACCCCCCGAACTACGAGGAATTTGATCCGTGTCAAGGCATGGTACGTAGGAATCCTCCCATAGGTTCAAGCTCATCTCTCATCGGACCAAGGTCCACCTTCACGTCGATTCGCTGACGATGCCCATCTCTCATCGGACCAAGGTCCACCTTCACGTCGGTTCGCTGACGATGCCCATCGGACCAAGGTCCACCTTCACGTCGGTTCGCTGACGATGCCCATCGGACCAAGGTCTACCTTCACGTCGGTTCACTGACGATGCCCATCGGACCAAGGTCCACCTTCACGTCGGTTCACTGACGATGCCCATCGGACCAAGGTCCGCCTTCACGTCGGTTCGCTGACGATGCCCATCGGACCAAGGTCTACCTTCACGTCGGTTCGCTGACGATGTCCATCGGACCAAGGTCCACCTTCACATCGGTTCGCTGACGATGTCCATCGGACCAAGGTCTACCTTCACGTCAGTTCGCTGACAATGCCCATCAGACCAAGGTCTACCCTTACGTTGGTTCGCCGGCGACATCCATCGGGCCAAGGTCCACCTTCACGTCGGTCCACCGACACCATTCCGAACTACGCGGACTTTGATTCTCTACCACGGGGATACGTAGGATGTCTCTTCGAGGCTCAAGCCCAATTTCACTGTCGCCCCTGCGATGGTCCCATTTCATCCCCCCTTCCACTTCATTCATCCATCCATCACCCATCCTGATTTTCACCCGGGCCGCCACATCCCGGTGGGATCATGTCATCCACCTTCTCGCTACTCCTAGCGGCGCATGGGCCGCTTTCCACGTGTAAGCCCCATCATATCTCTGGGTCGTTGTCCTCTGCGTACACCCTGATTCATCACTCCTTCGAACTACGTGGGTTTTGATCCCTTTCCTCTACACAGGGTACGTAGGAAACCTCCAAGAGGTTCAATCCCAACCAATGGTAATGTACCCCATCCTGGGGTGCACTTCCCCTGATCCGCCCTTAGTGGTGTTCAGATCAGCCATTACGGTGTGACATCTCCCCTCTACGGGGCACACCACCATCGATCCGTCTCTATGGGACGTTCTGATCACCCTCATTCTGTCTCCGCAAGACGTTAAACTCGCGGCCTACCTCGTGATAAACATGAGATGCCTGAGGAAAACCTCGGATGACACGCCTTTGGTGTAACCATCTCTGATAGACGTTAATCTTGCAACATACCCTGTGTTAAACACGGGAAGCTGAGGAAAACCTCAGATACATGCCTCGGGTTATGCACCCTTGAGATGCCCTCTTATGAGGAAGAATACAGGTTCCCCTATGTCCACGCACCCAGAGATGCTCAGACATTCCTGATGTTGTCGTCTACTCTGACCGAAGGTCGCTACCATGTCAAGACCCCATGGAATGTCTTGACGGAAGTAGTGTAATTAACCGGCGTCCATGAAGATATGGCACCGGGAATGAGATTCACGAACAACGTATTAAATCTATGAGGGAGACCCGGACTAGGTGACGAGTTCTGAGGAGGAATCCACAGAAGGAAGAACCGACATCCCATCATCCTGTTTCGATCAAGGAGCAGACGTCCCTGAATAAGGAACGAATGCCGCCCGCCTTTGGAAATCGGGAATGCGGGGCAACAGCAGCGCGTCCCCCACAGACGGATGCGCGCGCCCCGGCGAAAGCATCGAAAACAGTGGGCTTGTACGTAACTTTGGGAAATGTATTGTGATGCATGTATATTGTTTACTTGTTTCCATATTCCATATTTTATTTGTTGTGATTTACTCTGATAAAGATAGTATAGTCTCCCCACGAGTTCTATTAGACCATCGTAACCAGTTGGCAGCCTCTAGCGTACGGGGAGGCACGCCTGAGGTCATGTGGTGAACCGACTCGGGGCACCAGATAAGTAACCCCCAAGCCGGAATGTTACACACAATGTGAGAGAGGTTATGATAATCATGTCCAAAAGAGTTGTAAAGTTTTGCATAAAGTATGCAAGGTTATAGTGCAAGAGGAACATTGTTGTATTTTGTGCACTAAAGCACAGACCATTGTGTGGTGAACGTCACCACGTCGTGGCCAGTGTCTTCACATTGTAGATAATACCATGTCATGGTGCATGCATAGATTAATATATGATATCATTCAATTTCCCCTCCTCAAGTGATTATCATAATTATTTAGTCTTAGACAAAACATAAGTAGATTGTATAAAAAACATTGATTGTTAAAGGAGTTTAACAAATGGTTTAATGAATAAGGTGGAAGCCAAAAGAGTTTAGTAGTTTCATAGCAGATGAAAATTATAACTCCTTTATTCAATGAAGGAGTCCAGTAAAATGAAGTATCATGGAACCCATTGGGATATAGGAGATCATTCTATGTTGGATGATTCGAGGAGGTGCTAGCAAACTGTTATAGAGAAGGGGTATTACCAAACCGTTCGGTGATTCGAGGAGGTTGGTGGATATTGTCGGAGGCAAGAACCTATTGGTTGTTGTTGAGGGAGCTCGATCAAACTCACAATCAATGAAGATTGAAAGCTTGGACAGTGAAGTATGCTTGTTTTTTGGTTTTCTTGTTTCATCATGTTGATTCCTCTCCTAGACGGTCATGGCATGGAGTTCCTAAATTCTTCTGCTGCTAATGGACATAGAGATGTCCCACAAAACCCATTAGTCATATTCTTGAGGATAAGCTTCAATTTAAGAATATGGGCGATGTAGTGTAGTCAATAAGAATTTGTAAAATTTCTTTGTTCTCTTGTGATTTTTTTTCTTTAAAATTGTGTTCAGAAGTACTTTAAAAAAATTAATACCACCATAAAATGAAAAAGAAAGAGAAAAATATAATGAAACAAATTACATATTCAATTTTTCCGCTAGTATGAGTTTTTGCATATGTTTTTGTTTTATACAAATTTGTTATTC
This sequence comes from Viscum album, assembly GCA_963277665.1. Lineage (NCBI taxonomy): Eukaryota > Viridiplantae > Streptophyta > Magnoliopsida > Santalales > Viscaceae > Viscum > Viscum album. The sequence continues at coordinate 1,237,237,756 of OY728119.1, forward strand.
TTCTCCCCATTAAATTCCCAAATTTTTTATGTTTTTCCTTTTTAATGGGTGCGTATGTCCTTTGTAAATATGTTTATATGAATATTTGTGAATGTTGTTTATTTAGCCATGGATGGTTTTATCCATGTAAATATGTCTACCCCTCTTCCCCACTCTTTTCGGTCATTTTTGTACCATCCCCTAAGCCATAGAAAAAGCATATCAAAAGCTCTTTAGATATGTGTCCACTTAAGTATGGGAATGAAAAGTTGAGAGCAACAAACTCATAGATCATCACTCTTAGTTAGTGAATTGGTGAACCTTATTTATACATCATTGTGAGAATAATGATTTTTGAATGAGACCATATTCTAATTTTGATTTTGAGAATACAAATTGATGTGGTGATTGATATAAAATTTGGAAAAAAATATGTGTTGAAATATAAGTTGAAGGCATTAATAAGTGACTCCAGTGAAAATAGAATATTAATATTTTTTGGTAAGCAAAAATGATTTTATTGCTTGTGTTTTGTTGTGCCTAAGGGCATGCAACTGCCAAAGCGTAGGGGGGTTGATAATAAATATTCATTTATGATTTGTAAATGATTTCTCATAATAATTAATTCATTATAAAAGCTTAATTTTAAAGAAATGTTCATATTTTGATATGAAAACTAATTTGAGATCATTGTTTAAATTCATCCAATTTGAAGAAAGTTGATTATTGTGCTTATAGAACATTTTATACTAATATAAACTATTTATTTTTTAGGCTTTTTGATACATTTTATTACATATTTCATCAAAAAGAGCCTTTGGTGATTTAAGCATTAGTGGATCATTTAGATCTAATCATGAAAATTGAACCACTGGCGATTATTATGATGAATGGGCCCAATCCAAGAGCCCAAATACCATGAAAATTAATTGGAATTACAATAAAACATGGGACTAAACCATGTAAAAATTTTAAGACCCGGTTAACTTCTAAGTGGACCAGACAGAGCACTAAATGTAGAAACATGAACCTGCTCATAGTTTTATCCTTGGGCCATTAATTTGGTATCTCTCTCCAAAAACGAAGTCAAATGAGCTAAATATTTATGGGTGGACAATGAATATCCTCATAAAAAACTTCCAAGAATTCTGAAGACCGTGATTTGACTGTTCGACCAGCCATAAATGCATCAAAATTATAGAAGAAAAATATTGAAATTTCCTGCTCATAAAAACATTATTTAGTAATTTCAGCATATATATGATTAGAAAAGTCAAAACTTTGTGAAATACATATGGTGAATAGTCAACATCACATGGAACAATGTTGTATAATATTATTTTTGAGAGAATGCATAACTAAAGGTCAACAACAGGTGACAAAATGGAGGATGTGTTTGGGAGAAAATATATTTACCCCTTCGGTTAAAAATATGTGTCCATCAACTACTTCATGAAGGCTGGTCATTTTAGAAACTTTCAGGGAGACATTAGATCAATCAAACTTGAAGAAAGGTTGGTAGGAACTTTCATAATCCAGTTTTTGACGAGGGAAACCACTACTCCATTCTCCTTTCATCATTTATTTCACAGTCGTTATAGCAACTAATGTGTTGTTGCAATTTTTTATAATATATTATACTCTTTCTTTCATCCAATCCCCATCTATAGTTACATCTTTTAATTCTTAATATGATTCAAATTATGTTAAATATCTTTCCTCTTTCCCCTTTAAATTTGGATATGAATGTGTGCAGTTTTCATGTAATGCTATTTCTTTATTGGCACCCCTCTGCAACTTCAATCCCCCCCCCCTCCCACAAACACACATACAGACTTTTTGAGCAAAAAAATTAATGGTTTCTTAAATTTAGTATATGATCCAACTCAAGTGGCGTTATATGCTTTATAACATAACATCAGAATATATGATGGTTCATATGAAACAATTGGTCACACATCAATCGTCAACAACACAAGTGAAAAAGATGTACTTATGATCATCTCTCACAATTGCAAAACACTTCTCATTTTCAATGTTTAGGCAACGTTTGGAATTTTTCATTTAGAATTCAAGTTCTATGGTATTACTTTTGCATCATAATTCTTTTAGTTATATTTGTTTCTCAGGAGAATCCAGTTCATACTTTCAGTGTGTTGAGCCATTTGGAACACGCCCACGCTCCTAAAAGTTCATCTCAGGATCCCTGATTTCATTGTGCAATTCAACTCGACTAGATTCACACAAAGACTGCATTGCTCAAAATTGATCCTATTTTACACCTATATAAGATGAGTTTTATAGGAAAACCATTTTTTTCCCTATTAAAAAAGGAAAGTTTACTGTTATTTAATATTTAAGTTCCTTGATTGAAAATAATTCGATTCTATGATCATCCTAAGTAATTTTCCTCAGGATCTATGGTACACCACAACTCCTATGCATTGGTTGATACAAAGTAATAATAATAATAGTAGCAAAAATTTCTCATTGTCTTACCATTTACGACTACTTCTAATTGACTAGAAGGAGGGACACTGATGACTAACAATATATAGCCATCAAAAAAAGAAGTTATTTCCAAGACTGACCCAAATGAACAATTCACAACCTTGACAATCTCTTTGATCCATCTCTTTTTGTAATAACTAAGTATGAGTTTGTATGTTATGCAACTATTCCCCTGTATTTGTGACCGGTAAAGGGAGTGGGATGGAAACACAGAAACAGAGAGAGGATGATAGGTTGATTCCATGATGATTGCGTGACTTTACCATATAATCACCGAAACAAAGATTAAGCTTTGGCTTTCGGGTGGGAAAGGCAGAAAAAGAAACATATAAAGGCAGGAACATCATTATGCGGAGCACAGCAGTGTGTGTGAGTGTGGGCAGCTGCCTTTGCTTTTCCTATAATGGGGCACCCACGAAAGACATGATCCAAATAATCAGTTTGTGTATCTTTGCGAAATAATTAGTCATCATTTTAGGCGCAATGGCCTCACTTCACTTTTAACAGCCCCTTCCCCACGCACAAACATCATCCCATATTGCGGCCAAATAGCTCTCTCAATCATTCCCCCCACGAACCTAGCCCTTCTTATTGCTTTCACTTCTCACCTTTACCCCTTCTTTCTCCCGTGTATACAAAGCCGGTGGTTGGGTTGATAGTTTAACACTGTGGCCGCTTCCCTTTTACAGAGTGACAGCAAGACAGAGAGAGATTAAAGGAAGTACTTCGTCGAAAAGAGTTTCAGAGAGAGGGAAAGGGTTCGAATTTCTTTGCGTTTTCTTGGTGGCGAGCTTTTTGAGGCAATAATTCAAACACCTGGGGCGCATCGACCCGGTGCATAGCTCTGTTGGAGAAGAATCATGGGAAAGATTTAAAAAAAAAAACCCCGGATAATACCAAATACACGATGTGTTTTCCATTAATTGAAAAATGGGTGATGAAAACGAAATGAAATCATGTGGTTCGGTTGGATCGTGGAGGTGGGACGGAAAGCTGAGTTAGGGATTTGTGAGGGAATGGAAGGGACAAAGTGAGTGGAATTGGAAGTACAGAGGGATGGAATGATGCATGCAGCAATACGAGTAAAGAGAAGAAGAAGAAAGTGAATAAAATAGAATGGCGTTACTCACAAGCTTCAATTCCACTGAGGTGCAGAATGATTGCTCCACAGTGCCACGGATCTGAATCCCTGGGTTGATGCAGGCCCCCGTATGTTCGTCGTATTGCATGCAATAGGGATGGATGGAAATGGGCCCGGAAGGGAGTTTTGTACTTCAAATTTTATAAATTATTTGATTTTTATACTTTGTGTTTTTGTTTGGAAAAAAAATCTTATATATACTTATTTGTTGCTGAATTACTATTTTTTAATGATTTATTATAATAATGATTGAGTTTTAATTTTAAAATTGAGTTTTTAAAATAATTAGCATTTTTTGGGTTTCTTTTTTTTTACTAAAATTTCCTTGTGGGACACCGATGCCCCCACCCACACATCCCTAGGTTGTCCTCTCAAGTCATGGGATGGGTTATGTTTACGGGGTCAAGAAATCACTTTTATTAGCACTAGAATTTGGATTCACCATCACAAAAAAAAAAATGGTGATGTTGTCAATGATGATAAAAGCCGAAAAAAAAATGGTGTTTTTATCATCATTCTTTTTAGTACTGATAAAAACATTTTTTATTAAGTCCGATTGGAATTAATATTGTACAACGCTATTTTAATTAAAACACAACGAGTGGTCGTCCCTATTTTAATTGAGAACCCCATGGAATTTGAATGCATAACATTGACTCCGTGATGAAGCACTCTTACCACTAGCATGTGTTGTTATTCCTACTATATGATGAAATATTTATATATTTATATATGAACTACATAAACATACAGACACATATAATTATCATATGTTTATTTATATACACTACATATTTATATATTTATAATTACATTTATATACTACAAAAACACACACACACCCATACAGTTTTATTTTTATTTATAACCTATACAAACACACTCACACGTGTTAATATTAGTATCTATATACAACATAAACACACCCACATATTTAAATTAACAAGCGCATGCACACACATTTATATCACCCAACACACAAACAAACAAATATTTATATACTATATTTATATTTATATTTCACGCGCACGCACACGCACACATATTTATATTTATATACTACATAAACACACACACAAATATTTATATTTATATACTATATAAACTAACACATGCATATTTATATTTATATTTATATACTACATAAACACACACACATATTTATGGCGCCTCCTCTCTCATCCATGTGCCCTGTTCTCCAAGGTTCTGCGAGCAAAATATTTCCCTCATTCTGACTTCTTGCATGCCCAGTTGGGGCCAAGGCCGAGTTTTTTGTGGAGAAGCATCTGGGGCGCAAAAGCCTTCTTTGACATGGGCTGCGTCTGGAGAATTGCCGACGGGCATAATGTTCATGTTTGGAAGGACTCCTGGCTGGCAAATGACATTAACCATAAGATCACTTCGACTATTGTTCATGGTTTCGAAGACGCAAGGGTACGAGATCTGATCAATGACTCGCTTGAGCACTGATATCGCGGGAAGTTTTTCAGCTGGTTTAATGAGGTTGACCATCAGCTCATCCAAAGTATTCCTCTCACACCAGGGATGGGCAGTGACCAGCTTTGCTGGACCGAGGAGTCCCATGGCAGATATTCTGTCCACTCGGGTTACAAAATGTGGGTCCAAGGAGTGGCTCCGGACTGTCCTGATAACCGATGGAAGATTATCTGGGCACTCACTGCCCCCCCTAAGGTAAAATTTTTTTGGTGGCAGGTTTGCTATGGGGTTCTCCCAACCCGTGACTTTTTGGTGCGGCGACATTGGCGGAGGATGACACATGTCCGTTGTGCCTCGAGGAGGTGGAACCCCCTTTGCATGCAATTCTTTCCTGTCGTGGGGTGGAAGGGGTGTGGAAGGCATGGAAACCGGATTTTGATTTGTTCTTTGATCTTTCAATTGGGATGGTCCAAAATCTGGTTAAATGAGTAGCTTCTCTTGAACCGAGAGTGGTGTGGTTGATCTGCACAATTGCTTGGTTAGTGTGGACTCGACGAAATGATCGCATTTTCCAAATGAAGGTGACCCATGATCGTCTTTGGGTGGATAGGGCTAGAGAATGGATGAACGGTTGGAAGAATAACGATTCAGAAACCGCCACGCACCGGTCGCAAGTCTCCTCTCCGCCCGAACCCCTCCAGCTCAATCGCACTGCCTACACCCGACGCCGCCACCTCGTCCCAACCCCCAGCCGCACCCGCTGCCCAACGCCCGACCTCCGGCCACCGCCCTTGCCGGAGCCGGGACTTCCGACGGCCACCGCCACCGCTCCGGTGGCCCGATTTCAAAACCAAATGCGGGTTTGGGATCCTCGGGACGAGGCCTTCGCAGCGCCTGCCCCCGATCGTCGATCTGACAAGATTTGGCACGTCCAAAATTTTGGGACGAAGAACGCTCAAGAACGGTTCTAGAACGGGGCTCGGGCGATGGCCGTGTTCGTTCGACCATCGACCCAATTCAAGAATTATAGAAAAAAATAAACGATGAAATTGGCAAAAAAAAACATGACAAATTGATGAAGGTGCAGAAATTAATCAGAAATCCTACCTCGATCCGACCGTTCGACGTTGGCGACGCGTCCGCTGCGATCCCACGTCGATCCACCGGAGTTCGCTCCTCGATTCGGTGAAGAATGACGAAGAACGGTTGAGAGGGATAGAGAGAGAGAGAGAGAGAGAGAGTGAATTAGGGTTTTTCCTTAACCCTAAACACTTAACTCTATTTATAGGGATCCCACTTAGTGCAGAATCCGATTTCACCGCGCCCTCTCATTTTACGTCGCGCCTAGGAAAAATGCCCCGTTTCGAACTCAACAGAAGTCTCGGATTTCCATTCCGAGTCTTCGTTCGAAAGTTATTTGAAAAGAATTCCAGTGATAAAAATCATTAAGTCATTTTTAAAATGAAATTTTTTCCCCTGGGTGACATCTCTAATAGTAGGCCCGTGCGTGCAACTTTTACACCCCACCTTGGGTAAACAACATGCTACGGATGCAACCATACCTTCAGATTTCCGATCTGAGCTACCATTTAGTAGGAAACACAACCCCGCCATGTGCATAGTACAAAAACACTTAACATTTTTATAAAATTTATTCCGGGCACACCGGGCCTCAGAATCGCACGCCGTCTTTGCACCTAACTCTAGAATTATATGTAGAAATATTCCAAATTCTTAAAGGTAAAAAATGGGTCTCTAAAATCATCACCACCTTCAGTGGATTTGGAAATTTTATATTTATCCTCTCCAGATACCTCAGTCTCTTCTTCATCACTCTTAACCAACTTTTCTCTTTTAGGAAACCTCCTAGGTGGACTAAGAGCTCCAAAGGTAAAGGGAGAGTCATTTAGAGAAAGTTCAGGGTCACTCCCTACATCAAAAAATTATTCTTTTTCCACTTCTTCACCAACAGCTTCTTCCTCATCTAAGTATTCCAAAACTTCATCAGGCTCCAATCCCGGATCAACTTTATCCTTAGGTCTATTTGGATGATCAATCAAATTATATTCAGCATACAACTTTTCACTATCACCAACCCATCGTCTCTTCCATGAGTTCCAACTCATCTTCATTCTTGAACATGTGGCACTAGTTATGAAAAAACCACCACAGTCTATAACAAATTCTTCATCATCACGTACTAGGACCTTGGCCTATAACATGGCAGAAATCATCTTTGGGTAGATCAAAAAATTTGACGTGGAGGATGGATTGATCATCTCAAACATATATACTATTATATATCTACACGGATTAATCATGTGACCTTCTGTCGTAAGAAATAAATGATAAACATATTGATACCTTATAGTATTAAAATCTCCTTTTCTTGGACATAGAATATACTGAAATAACTTAAACAAAAACCTAAATTCTCCATCAAACTCTGAGGCAACATGAATCCTTGTTGTTCCCCTATTTTCTTGAAGAAAAACCAAACACCTATCCTTTGACATGACTTTTAATCCAATCAGCACCATCTTGGTTAAATGCAAACTATATGTTCTGATAAAACTCATATACCATCTTCAGGTAGAAAGGCCTATTATTTGACAAAAACCACTCCAAACACCCTTGGTTTTGGAGAACCATAAGTACTAGAGACTTACTTGAATAATCACTTCAAGTATACTTCTTTTTCCGCAACAACAATGTGGTTGACAAACTCCGAATTAACTAAATCAACCGGACTAGGTGCACTCAGATATTTCTTCTACTTCTTAGAAGATTTTTACTTAGAATGAGAAATATCAAAATTACACTTCATTCTCAACATTAAAATCAGCTCAGCAAGCTCGGTCAAGGGTAAGGATAAGGTTTGAACAACAAGATATGAAAGGGTTTCACTAGGCTCCAAGAGAGAGATATGCGAGTATCACATGGGGCTCAAGGTATGTTTGGAATAGACATTGTGCTATTTTAATATAATTTGGGATATTAGGTATTCTAAAATCAAAATTATACCTGAAATAGAATTTAAGATCGAGACAAAAACATGCATCGGGTTTCAAAAAATAGAATAAATTGGGAAATAAACTGGCAGTTTGAAATAACGAGAAACAGAGAAAAAATATGCAAAGTCATGAAAGGCAACAACATGAAAAATCAACGGCATGAAAAATCAATAGTGTGAAAAACCAAAAATATGACAAGCCAATGGCTTGACAAGCCAATGAAATGACAATCCAATGACATGAAAAACCAACAACATGATAGGCCAATGGCATGACAAGCTAATGGCATGAGAAACCAACAGTGTTTCATACACAATGGTATGTCATACACAATGGTATGTCATACACAATAGTATTTCATACAAAATGATATGTCATACACAATGGTATGTCATAAAAATTAACTGAAATTTATCATTCCTAATTCATGTTTGATATAATTCATTCTCTCATAATTTAAAGGCTTGGTAAAAATATCACCTAACTGATGTTTTGTGCCAAAAATTCAAGAGTGATATCTCCCTTTTGAAAATGATCTCTCAAAAAGTGATTTCTTATATCAATGTGTTTTGTTCTAGAATCTAAAATAAGTTTTTTATATTTTTTTTTTGAAATTGTATTGTCACAGTTTATGGGGAAATGTTGGAATTGATATCCATACCCTAGTAGAGCGTGTTTCATCCACAAAATTTGTCCACAACAACTACTTGTAGCTATGTATTCAGGTTCAGCAGTAAACAATGCAAAAAAAATTCTTTTTACTACACCATGAAACTAGATATTTGCATAAAAAGTGACATGTTTTAGAGGTTATTTTTATATCTAACTTGTATCCACCAAAATCAGTATCAAAATAACTTACTAAATCAAATGCTTGTCCTCTAGGGTAAACAAATCCTAAATTGGTTGTATATTTGAGGTATTTGAAAATTCTTTTAACAACAACAAGATGCGACTCTTTTAGGTTTTCTTGAAAACCAATACACATACACACACTAAACATAATATATGTTCAACTAGTAGTCAAATAGAGAAGAATTCCAATCATACCTCTGTAATTGGTTTGATCAATTGGTTTCCCAGTTTCATCAAGATCCAATTTATATGCGGTACTCATAGGAGTATCAGTACTCTTAGTGTTATCCAATTTAAAATGTTTTAGAATATCTTTTTCATATTTAATTTGGTGCAAAATAGTTCCTTCTTTGTTTTGAAAAGTCTAAAATCCAAGAAAGAATTTGGGTTCACCCATTAATCTCATTTCAAATTCATTTCACATCATTTTTTAAAAATTAATACATAAATAATTTTTTAAATATCCAAAAATAATATCAGCAACATAGATTTATACTACTAATATATATTTTGAAATTCGTTTTATGAAAGGGGTATGATCAGTTATTTCTTTCGAATAACCTTTTGAAATTAGAAAATTTATTAGCCTATCATACCAAGCTCTAGGAGTTTGTTTTAAACCATACAAATCTTTAGTTAATTTAAAAACATGATTTGTAAAGTGGGGATTTTAAAAACCAGGTGGTTATTCCAAAAAAACATCATCAATTATAAAACCATTTAAGAATGCACTCTTGACATCCATTTGATAAGGCTTGAAATCTAGATGAGCTGAATAAGAAAGTATGATTCTTATGGACTCAAGTCTGGATATAGGTGGAAATGTTTCCTCATAGTCAATCCATTATTCCTGACCATAACCTTGTGCAACTTTTCTAGCCTTGTTTCTAACTATATTTCCCGACTCATCAAATTTATTCCTAAACAACCATTTAGTTCCAAAAGGCAAGGTGTCCTTATGTCTATCTAAAAGTTCCCACACATTGTTCCTTTCAAAATGATTTAACTATTCTTTCATTTATTTTACCCCCAAATTCATCATTAATAGATTCATTTATGTTCTTAGGTTCAATTTAGGATAAGAAATATTGATGTTCAACCCAATTTCTAACAGAAGGTCTAGTTTGAATCACTCTATTTAGATCACCTACAAAAAAATCTAAAGAATGGTACTTAATAGTTCTTACAACTCTAGAGAAATAGGGATTTATCACTTCAATATTTTTAGGTTTAGGTTTTGGAAGTTCTGGAAATTCTTCAGAACTGGATGATTTTTATGCTTTTTTTTACAGCAAAATCTAATGGTTTGGAATTTAATTTTAGAGAAGATAAATCATTCTCAAGGTTTTATAAGTTGGTCTTAGGATCATGTGGATTAGTTTCATCAAATTTTACATGGACTGATTCTTCCACTATTTTGGACTTCTTATTGAACACTCTATAGGCTTTGCTAGAGACTCAACAACCAAGTAAAATTCCTTCATCATTTTTTGAAGAATTTTTTTACAAATTATCCTTATTATTATGAATAAAGACTTTGCAACCAAAAAACTCTAAAGTAATTATCCTTAGGTTTATTATTATTCCACAACTCACAAGGGGTCTTCTTAATAATGGATCAGATCAAAACTCTATTGATAATATAGCAGGCCGTATTAATATCTTCTTCCCCAAAAATAGATAGGTAGGTTATACTCGTTTAACATGGTCCAGGCTATCTCTTATAAGTTTTAATTTCTTCTTTCAACAACCCCATTCTGTTGTGGTGTCCTAGAAGCAAATAAGTTATGAGTGTATCCATTTTGTGAGAAAAATGATTCAAAATCTTGATTCTCAAACTCACGGTCATGATCAATTCTTAGGGTCATAATCCTAATCCACTAAGATTTTATATAGATTTTACATACTTGGTAAAGTAGGAGTAGGCCTCAATTTTGTGTGCTATAAAATATACCCAAGTATACCTATAATTGTTATATACTAGAACATAAACATAGTGCTTCCCATTAAGACTTGAAACTCTAGAAGTTCCAAACAAATACTGGTGAACCAACTCGATAGGTTTAGAAGTTGACACTTCTTTATTTAGTTTAAAAGAAACTTTATGCTATTTCCCTTTTTGATAGGGGTTATGAACTTTATCAGTTGGGAACTCAAGTTTAGGTAGATCCCTAACTATCCTTTTTCTAGTTATCTTTATAAGTGACTGAATGTTACAATGGCCTAGTCTTCTATACCAAATCCAAGATTCCTTATGAAAGTCACTCAAGCATGAAACATTACGAGAAACTAAAGAATTTAAATCTATAGCATAAAATTTTTCATTTCTCAAAGTAGTAAAAATTAAATCATTATTAGATTAAAAAACATTGAAAGAATCATTCCCAAACTTAACATAAAAACTATCATAAAAAAATTGGAAATTCCAAGAAGATTATATTTTAAAACATCAACATATAAAACTTTAGAAATTAAAACTAAACTTTTATAACCAATCTGTCTTAGGTTAATAATTTTTCATTTTCTATTTTCACCAAAGGTGACATGGACACCATCAACCTTGAAAATGATCTTGAATAAAGAGTAATATCCTGTCATTTGTCTTGAACATCCACTGTCCAAGTACCATAAACTTCTATTATAGATCTTCAATCATTTTTTCCTACAAAACAGATTTTAAACAAGAAATTATTTTGGTACCCAAATCTGTTTGGGTCTATAAATGTTAGTGATAAGAGATTTGGAAACCCACATTTTCCTTAGGGGTTTTCTATAAGAAGATTGAAAACTTTTAGAAATAAAAAATTTGTTGGGTCCTTTTGAAAATCGTTTAGCAATAGAGCTTTCAGGTCTGGATTTAGGAACAAATTTATTCTTAGTTATTATCCTCTATCTAGGTTCATATCCTATCCCAATAACATATTTTGGGGCAAATTTTTTTCCAAATTTTTTGTCAATGTTTATATACCATTTTTAAAATTTTCAAGGTATTTCTTCAATTGATCATTGGAAAGTTTAAGTTCATTGTTTTCATTGAGTAGTTGAACATTTTTATTCTTTTCTATATATAGTTCAGACTTTACATTTATAGTTAGAGTATATTATATTTTAAAAAAGTTTTTACTTATTCTTTAGATCATTAAATGTGTCTTCTAGAATATTTTAGTAGTCAAATAATTCTTCATTTGATATATTATTATTATCATGTTGTTCATTTTAAGAATTATCAGACTCATCAGACTTATGCACATGAAGAATATCAGAAATAGTAGGTAAAGTAGATACCTCACTGAATTTGGTCATAAAACACATATTTTCTCTATACTAATTTTCTTCAGGTGAAGAATCTAAGTCACTGGATCTATCCTCAGATGCATTCCAGGTGGATTTCATGGCCTTCTTATATATTTTTTTCCTTATCTTCATATTCCTTTTTTCACTTCAGATTAGGACAGTCAGATTTTATGTGACCTTTTATTTTACATTCATAGTAGAAAACTTCCTTTGGATCATCATCATTTTTCTTCCAATTTCCTCTATTTTCATATTTTACTTTATAGTTTAGTTTTTTGAAAAAAAAATTTATTCTTACAAAACTTCTTAAACCTTCTAGCTAGGTGATCCAGTTCCTCATCATTATCAGAGGCTGATTCACTATCACTAAAACTGGAAGCATGTACCTTCTCTTTTTCTTTTTTTCCTTCTGTTGTCTAGAGGCAACAATCTTTAAATCTATTTTCTTTCTCTTAGTATCCTCATCCTCATCTCCATTTACCTTTAACTCCTCTTAATACATCATAAGTTTACTTATCAACTCTTTCATATGAAGTTTACTTATATCGCATGATTCTATGATTGACACTAAAGTGCCTCTTTATCTTTTAGGTATACATCTTAGGAATCTCATTATCTAATATTTGTCAAATATAGGATTTCCAAGCAAGCTCATGGTATTAACAATCTCATTAAACCTGTGGTACATATCAAAAATGGGTTTATTATACTTCACCTTAAAATTATCATATTTTAATAGTATAAGTATTAAGCTTCATCTCTTTAAAATTTTAAGTTCCCTCACAAGAAACAGAAAAAGTTTCGCAAATTTCAAAAGAATTTTTACAAGAAGAAATGATATTAAACTCCTCATCACTAAGGGAGAAGTACATGGATTTCATAGCTTTACAATTACTATTGTATGCTAACTTTGTTGCATCATCCCAAGTGCTTCAAGTAGTATCAGGCATTACATATTCATCTTCTATTGCAGACCAAATATCAAAACCCTTGTTCTCTATGTTCATTTTCATCTTTATTTTCCATTGGGCATAATTTTTCCATTGAATAAAGGAGGTTTGTTGGTAGTAGAATCTTATTGATGATTATCAATATTAAAGAACTAAATTTATAACTAACCAAAATTTAATATATTTAATATATAACTAAAATCATAGTTAAAACAGATTTAAAAACATGAATACCAAATAAATAAAAACTCCTTTGATACCTAATATTGGTTGGAGTGAGTATATTAAGTGGGGTATGAATTGAGTACCCAATGAAAATTTCTGTTAGAAATGGATTATTTTGAAACCCACTAAATGCTTAAATATGGGAAAGTTTATCAAAATAAGTAGTATGATATATATCTTAATCTTTCTAAATATTTCTCTAAAGATTGATTAGTTCTTGAATTAATAATATATATAATATTATTGAATCCTTTGAAATCATTTTACTTGATAAAAATACTACATGAACATGAATTTAGATAAACTATAAAAGTATGAATCTTGTTTATAGTTAAAAATAGATTTCATTTTTAAAGAATAAATAAAAACAAAATTAAAATACACAATAGAAAGAATGAATGCAATAGGTTTAGTCTCAAGATGATACTTAGTTATCTCCAATTGGTGATCACCCACCAAAAATCAGTTTATATAAAATAAAATAGATGATACACAACCTAGATTAGTTTTATACAATAGTTCACAACTGTCTAGCTCACACATGACCTCTTATACAGTTATGCGTGGGAGTAAAAAGAAATAGGCCACACATGGGCCTATACCACTCTTATCCATGGGATAAACATATAAGAAAAATGTTTGAGAAGATATCAAGTATCTACCAGTTTAGTTCAATAGATAGTGTGTGTGTGGTAAAGGAGAGTAAGTACACACACTTCTCAAAAATGTAATAAAAATAAATATAATAGAGCAATATAGGAGTAAAGAGTTTAGAAGTGCTCAGTCTACTGCAATGAAGTTTTTGACCCTTGAGTTTAATCAACAATGAAGCTTGAGTCAGTTTATTTCAAAAAATTTAGAAAAATAGTGTCACAAACTCTTGTTTTCTCACTGGAGGAAAGCACTGGATGTGATAATGCTTTTTCTTCCTCAGTTGAGTGTTCAAAATAGGTGATCTCTTCATGTTTTCAATCAGGTTCATCTCTTCATCTCCCAACTATTCAGTGAAATCATGAGCTCTTTTTGTCCACGTATCTTTTATTCTCTATAATATTTTTTTCTATCTTTTCTGCACGTTGTTATCTATATCTATAGGAGGGAGTGTTCTCCTCTTTTATCAGCAGAAATAGGAACATCGAAATAAACTGCTTCCTCATACTACACATTTTGACATGCTTTCTGTCAAACATTTCAAGTACAATAATTAATATAGAAAATGACCTTAAATTAGATGAATATATCCATTAGATTAATAAAATTCAAAATAAGTAACATAATAAAAATAGAGATTATGTATTAGGATCTGGAAGTATAAATATCTATTGGTATGTTGCTCCAGAGGTATTCTAATCTGGTGGTATGGAATTGGCAGTGTCTTAGCCGAATTTTTAGTATGCTAGTGGTTTTTCAACTAGCAGTGTATGGTCTAATGGTGTATGATCTGACAGTGTCCCAAACTTAATTTTTTTAGTGTTGGTGGTATGAGTCTGGGGGTGTGTCATCTCGCGGTATTTCATACTTAGCCAAATTTATGTTCTGGCAGCATGACATCCTGGTAGTGTGTTGACTGATGATTTCTTATACTTTTTCAATTCTTCAGTCCAGCGGTATAAAAGTCTGATGGTGTGATATTCTGGTGGTATCTCAGACTTAGAGATTTTTATGCTGGCGGTGTGTTATGGATAATGGTGTTTATCTCAACAGTGCCTCATACTTATACAAATTTATCACCTATTCTCAAAATACATATTACTTACTGGAAAACATAAAATTAATCAGTATCATTAGAATCATGATTTCTTGATCATTAAAACTAGTATTTCAAAAAATATTTATTAAGGTTAATTACACCATCACCTAAAGAGATAAATAATGATAAATTTATTATTTCACATAAAAAGGATAAGAAATGAATCCCCTACCTCAAGGATTTCAATGATCTTTGATCGAGAATGGAACAACAATACATAACTCTGATCATCTCTCCCTAAAACAAACTACAACCCTCAAAGAAATCCATGCCACAACCACACCAACATACATAAAAATAAATCTATAAGAATAAATTAGATCAACCTACATAGTATGGAAATAAATAACATGAGTAAATAAGTCCGATTGGAGAATAAAACACAAGATAAAGAGGAAAAAATCACCTCAGATCACCACAAATCAAACATGGAAATGCGGCAATTAATACCTTCTGAAAGGGATTTGAAATTCCTTGAGAGAAATCCTATAGTCACTAAGGGTTGGGATAAAATCATATGTTTTGAGAAAAGTAGAGGGAATTGTAGGATTTATAGGCATTCTACCAGACAAACTTTCATGACATGAATGGGTCATTCACATTGCAAATGTCTCGAGTTGAATACCTGTAAAAAAACACATCACCCAGATCCACCCAACCTAGAAATAATAAATGTCATGAATTTCATGTTCACGTCCTAAGTTTTTCAGGATGGATTCATCGAGTCTAAACCCCAATCCATTCACATCATGAATATTCCTTACATGTCATGAATTACACCCCATTAACTTTTCTATCTAGGACACAAACTTCCACTTCAGGCCATGAACTGCCCACTCACAATACGAACTTGTTTTTACATTGTGAACTCCTTATGAAACTAGATTCCATATCCTAAACACCACCAAACCTACTCTAGGATTCTTCCAAGAACTACAAGCTTAAAAACATGCAAAGGGATGAGCTAGATAGATCTAAGCCCTTACATCAGATACTTATCAAATATTTATCATCCTAAAGAATTTAAACCAAACCCAAAGAGGAAGGAAAGAAAAAGGTGTCTTCTAGACAACCAACCTATGAGATACCTATCAATAATCTCATCATCAGAGAAGCTCGACCACCTCACTCAGAGGAAAAAACTGCAAAAGTACACAACATCAAAAACTAACTCCTAAACACTCTTTTGGGGGAGATAACACTAAAATAATAGAAAGAACACAAAAAATGAATCAAGGATGAGAAAACCATCTCATAAACCATATAGAGGTTAATAACCCCAAAAATGAGCATCAATATAAGAGAAGATCAAAAAAATAAATATCTCGGGATAATGAGAATGAATTTACGACTCATTTTCTTGGGTGCTCTACACCATGCCATCATATCCCCACAAGACACGAACCAATGTAATAGCATGCCCACTCAACACCTAATCCTAGAATTCCTAGATCTCTATAGGAGGATCCTTGAAGATCACATCATCATTCAATCTTTACCCAATCGATGACAGGAGAGACGTCAAGAAGATAACGATAAATCCATGACACATGGAAAACATCATTTATCCAAACCATTTGTGGGAGAAGTTTTATCTAACATGAAATGACTTAAACATGATCCAATACCACAAAAGAACCAACAAACCTATGGGAAAGATTACTCCCATGACCGAAACTTCACTGTCCATGATGAGGGGTCACCTTCAGGAACACATGATCTCTAACATTGAACTCTATAGGTATCCTCTTATGGTTGATATTGGGATTATAATGATTTTATTAACCCTTCATCCTCTCATGAATAACCTAAAAAAACCACATCATGCTCTGTACTAGTTCTGGCCTGAGAATTGCTGACTCGCTGACCCCAATTCAACACAATAGAGAATGGAGAGGTCGACCATACAAAAATTCAAACGGCGCCATACCAATGGTGGAGTGAAAACTATTGTTTTAAAAAAACTAAACCAAAGGTAGGTGGATAATACATTAAACTCTAAAATTAAAGACACAAGCATAAAACATATCTTAAAGAGTTTAAATAGTTTGATCTATCTGATCGTTTATTTTTAGAAGAAAAGTAATGCTAAGGAGTAACTAATACCCAAAATCATGATAGAGATATCTCCAAACCTTGGAGTTAAAATGAGGATCATGATTAAATATGATCATCCTTGAGACTCCATATATTCTCACCACCTCCTCTAGGCACTTCATCAAAAAAAATTCTACTGAGATCAACTCCTTGATCACTATAAAATGGTGTGATTTCATCAAATAGTTAACTATCACCCATATAGCATCAAAGAATACCTAAGATCAAGGTAAAATGATGAATAATTCCATCTAGATATCCTAAAACTTCTACTTATTAACATAAACTGGATAGATAAAACCACTTATAACTTGGTTCTTAACCTTTTCCTTTTGGTAGACCAAACATCAAGACACAAACTCTGCAACCAAATACCTCAACCCAGGCCACCAAATCTAACCTCTTAGAGATTGGTACATCATTTTCATGGTAGTATGTACCTCCAAGGGTGAGATATGTAACTCATAGATAACCACCTCACACATCACCAAAGGGATGAAAATAATCCCTTATAATAATACCCAATGTTCTTCATCCTCAGACCATCCATCAGGGGCATCACTAAATACAAATCGGTCTCTCCAAACCTCTACCTCAAAATCCCCCAGCTAGACTCATCCACTTACTATTACAAATATGAATAATCCATCATATTAAAATGAAACCTCTACCACCAACCTCTCCCATACCAAGATGCATCTCTAAGATATCTTCCATTAATCTCCTGGAATCACCAGATTCACACATGGTATCACTACATGATTTCATTCTCAGCACATCAGTTAGAACATTACCCTTCCCCAATGTATATGAAATCTAAAAGTTGTAATATTATAATAATTTTATTCACTTTCACTAACTTAATTTCTGGTCATGTTGGGATAAGAAATACATTAGAGTCTTATGATCAATAAATACCACAAAACACTCATTGATGAGGTAATGTATCCACAACTTCAAGACAAACATTACAAATGCTAACTCAAGATCCTGGGTGGTATAATTATGCTCATGGGTATGAAAATGTTAAGACCCATAAGAAGAAAATGATATCTAATAATCTAGTACACAAACAAAACCGAGACACAAAGCATCATAAAAAAACTAGAACCGAACTCCCACTTCTAGGAAATGAAGAACCAGAGTGCTGAAAAAATTCTCCTTCAATTACTCAAAAGATTCCTGACACTGATTAGTTTATAAGAACACATAATACCTTATGTTAAAGGATTTAGAAGTAGTTAAAACCTGATATAAATTAGCTACGAGACTTCTATAATATCCCACAAGACCAAGGAAACTCTACACCTCTACAACTATTGTGGGGGATGACCAAGAAACGACTACCTAGATATTTGAAGGATCCAAATCCACACCTCACTAGGAAACAAAATTTCCTAAGGAAAAAACTTAACAAGACCAGAATTAACTCTTTGAAAGCTTCCCAAATATATGCTAATGACAAATAAATCCTAAAATATCATATAGATTCTCTGCATTCTCTTCATCATATGCAAAGTATTTAAGGATGTCATCGATAAAAACCACCATGAACCGATCCAGTAACTCTTTGAACATGATGCTCATCAAACCCATGAACACTCCTAGAGCATTAGTCACACCAAAATACAAAAAAATGGACATTTAATTCCAATAAAAACATCAAAAAGAGATATTTGGTATATCCTTATCTTTTACCTATATCTGATGATATCCTAAGCATATATTGATATTCAGAATCCAACTATCCCATTTCATATGATCGAATAAATCATCAATCCATGTAATAGAATAATATTTTTTCACTGTAACATGTTTAAAGTGATGATAATCGATACAAAGACACAAAATTCCATTGAACTTCTTTACGAACATAATCGATGCACCCTAGCATAACAAACTCAACCAAACAAAACCTCACTATAAAATATCATAAATATATACCCATAGTGTCTACGACTCATAACGTTCTATAATATATGGATACATAGAGATCAGATAAGAACATAGTTATAGATCTATCCCAAACTCGATATCCCATCAAGGGGGTAACACCACAACCTTATTAGGAGATACATCAGGGTAATCTTCTATAACCCTAGGAAACACCTCCTGTTGATCCTTCGATGAAATTCACATCAAATCAAACATTAAGGAAGATAAGGATGGAACATGACTCCGACCCATACAAGGGATCACTCTACAAAAAACATGACATACTCTCTGTCATCATCATAGAACAAAATATATCTTCTGAAGAAATCCACAATGACCCGCACCAAATACAACTAGACCATACTGAGGATGATGTCTTATGGATATATCTGTAAATAGAGGATGTATCTCTAAGAGTGGTTCTTGTCCAACACTAGCTCATAGTATCTATATACTTCATAAATATAATCTTGACCTCTAATCAGTGTTATCAATTCTAAGGTCACTGGAAGCCTATGTTGGGACCAAGTTGGACAGATTAGGAAGTAAGAAGAGTTTTCTATTACAGAGTATTGTTTTTTGTTGTCAAAGAAGATAAATCAATTCACTTTGTAAAGGACTTTAAAACTAGATGATTCTTTGTGGATTTGTATTTCACAAATATCATAAGTTAGGAGAACTTTTTATGTAAGCCTTATAAAATAAAGGGGGAGAACCGATGATTCCAGTCATATACAACTTTGATTGGTTGGAATGATGCTACTGGAAGAAAGAGAAGTTTCAGTACTTTCTATAAAAAATCTGATGATGCTAAAGCTGTTTGATCAAAGGATACATATCACTATAGTGGATTTCATGATGAAAGCTGAAGAATGGTTATGGGATGCAATGAAGATAGAAATGAAAAAGGAATGAACAATCTGGAGGCATCATAAAAGAACAGTTTAAGGTGGTTCCATTTCCCAATGTTTGACAAATTTTAGGGTTTGAAAATCGAGAGATGAAGAAATGTGTTTTGGCAAAGGATATTGTGCACAAGTTTAAATATGGATTGGTATGTTGTGCGTAAGTGGTGTTCTGTGATCCGAACATCAAAATCTGGAAAATGAGAGGCTTGCACAAAAGATTGGGTTTTTTCTCTCAAAATTTGTTTTTGCACACAAGATTGAAGGTAGTTTTGAATCTTGAGCGCAAGGCAAGATTCGAGGTCCAAACTTTGGAAAATGGAAAAGCCAATAAGTGCATGAAAGAGGAGGTTTCATGAAATATTGAATAATTGGTGTGAAAGAAACATGCACCCCACAGGCGATGTAAAATGGGGTTTTGTGTGCTATGCATAATTCACAGTCCGAACTTCGAAAAATGGAAAAGGAAGAAAAAACGCAGAAGATTTCAAAAGTGTGAAAAATCTGAGGTTGGTGCAAAATAAACTTTCACACCAAAGGCGATGTCAATCGGGGTTTTGCATGACGCGTCAGGATCTTCCGCGACGTATCGGGTTTTTTTCACGTAGGGGTCAATGAGTTCTATAAATAAGAGGTGACCTCCTCACACTTGTGTGGCTCTACACTTAGAGAAATCCTGAGCTCTGAGGAGCAGAAAAATATTAAGAAAAGGAGAGTGCATGAAATAAATAGAGTTGCATGCAAGAAGGAGAAGTTACACGTAAGAAGAGAGTTGCGCGCAAGATTGAAGCTACGTGAAAGAGGTGTTTCGCGACAAAAGTAGAATCTTGCGCGCCTGGAATAAAAGTTGCACGCAAGACACTTAAGAGGATGCATGAAATATTTAGGGTCTTCACACGTATTCAGTTGTGCATAAGACAGTTCTTACTAGATTCTGGGTAAGAAAGTGAAGATTTGTACTTCAAATAATACACCTGATCAATTGTAAAGAAGCACTGAAATACTATAATTCCCTATTTGTGCTAAGAGGGTGCACACACACTTGTATATTTTTTTACAAGTGATACAAAAGTGTAAGGGTATATCCTACTCGTTGTATTCCACATCAAAGGATTGTTTTCTAGTGGATTGTGTGGTACTGGATTATTTTCGTACCATACCAAGGACATATCTACTCTTGTTGAGTAGTGAACCTTTTAAATCTTATGTTCCTATGGTTGTGTGTGTTCAGAAGAGAAGTGACTATTTAACAGAAGGCGAAGTTTGTTTCAAAAAGAAGGAAATATAAAAAGAAAAAGACATCACTGATTCACCCCTCCCCTTCTCAGTGATAGTTAGATCCTGATTGGGAACTTGAATTGGTATCAGAGGAAGGTTCCCTTCATTTATTCTTTGATGAAGTGTTTAAAGAGAAGTTGTGATGGAGAATCTAAATTGCATAAATAGTAAGGGGATTCTAATTTTTGATGGAAATAACTATCACATCTCTAAGGACAGAATGATTCCTTATCTTATGTCTCTTGGATATGAAGTTCTTGAAACTACAACTAATGGATTTCCTCCTATTTATGACAAGGTTCCTCTTACACCCGCTGATAAGAAGAATCATGAGAATGATGGAAGATATAAAAATGAATTACTATCATCTCTTTTTGAGAGTGAGTTTTTAAGATTGAAAGGTGTGGCTATAGCTAAAGGAATTTGGGATAAGTTGAAGAACATCTATGAAGGAAATACAAAAGTGAAGAAGGAAAAACTACAAATCTGGAGGTTGAAGTATAAAGACTTGAAAATGGGAGAATCTGAATTTGTTGGGGAATTCTTTACCAGGTTAAATGATATTGTCAGTACAATCATATGTCTTGATGAAAAGTTGGAATATTCTACATTTTTTGAGAAGATCTTGAGAATTCTTCCTGATAAATTTGATGCTAAAGTTTCATCACTGGAAGACAGAGACCCTGAAACATTATCTCTGGATAATTTTCATAGCACTCTCATAACGTATGAAATGAGAAGGGAGAATACTATGAAGAGAAAATAAAAAGCTGATAGAGAAATGTCTTTCAAGGCTTCAAAGAAAGATAAGTCGAAGAAAATTCTTATTGAAGATAAAGTTGGTGAATTTGTATATGAAAATGGGGTATGTCAAAATTTTGATGAAATACCCTCCTTGTTTTCTAAAAATATGAAAAGAGGCATAGGGAAATAAAAATGGAAACTCCCTTTGAAATGTTTTGAATATGGAGCTATTGGCCACTTTACGGCTAATTTTCCTCAAAAAGGGAAGGATGAAGACAGCGATGAAGAAGACAAAAGACCAAAAAGGTCATGGAAGAAACAGGGTGGAAAAGATAAATATTTTGGAAGAGGTAAGGATAAAAAGTTCATCAAATCAAAAAGAAGAAGCTTGTTTTCAAAAAGTGAAGAAGATGATGATAGTGATTTTGGATCTAAAAAATCTGTTGCTGAGAAAGATAGAGAGAGTACCTTTTTTTCAACAGTGAATAATGATGATTATGAGAGCAGTAGTACCGAAGAAGAAGAAACTAAACTTGAACAATATCTAAAAGAAGAGTTGAAGGAATGTTTGAGAAAGATTAGAAGACTTGAGAAGGAAAACAAGAAGTTGATAAATGAAAATTCCACATTAAAAAATGAAGGAAATTTTCATGATGAGAAAATCAATTTGGAAAAGGAGATTGATGATCTGAAGAATTCTCTTGAGATTACAAAGAATCGTAATGATCATCTTAAATTAAAGCTGAAGGAAAAAGAAGAAGAGTTAGAAATTTTCCAACAGAAAGTTTATAAAGCTAAATAAATGAATATCAGTTTCAAAAAATCTATCTCAAAAGTTGGTGAATATTCCAGTAAGAATAAACCAAATAAGGATCTACTAAAGTTACCTTCAAAGGTTGAAATGAAAGACAGAACTAGTTCTGATAATTATAAGGCTAGAAAGACCATATATTTAGCCAAAGTCAACAATGCTGAAAAATTAAAAGTGCATAAAAATCATGAGTCAAGAAAGACTTCTAATACTTATGGTACTGATAAATATGAACTAAGGAAGGGAGTTAAAAATGAAAACATGAAGTTTAATGGTCAACATAGTTCTATTAATAAGGTTGTTGAGAAGTGTGTTCACAAATCTGGTCAGTATAGAAGTTTCAGAGGAAAATATTATTTCTATGGTTACTACCGGTATTGTGGTGGATTCGGACATGAGGAAAATATGTATTGGTTCAACCAACAACATTACAACTGTTACACAAGTTTTTAAAGATAAGGATTGAGGGGGAGTCAATCCTTTCAAAATAGAAAGTCTCTAAATAAATTTCAGAATATATCTGAGAATATTGGTGTGAAAGTTGAGAATAGGTTCCAACCACTGGAAACAATTTGTGAAAGGTGTGATCAAACTGGACATCTTTCCAAGGGATGTCTTAGTGTGTTACCAGAGCAACAAAAGTTTCTTAATAATTCTCAAAATCCAGAGTTTTTAAAAGCTAAAAGGGATAGGTCTGATAAGTCCAAAAAGAAAGAGTGCATGGTTATCTAACCAGAACACATTTACTTGGCTAGGAAATTGGAGGAAGCACAATAGAAAGTGGAGGAAAAGGAAGAACAAAAATATCTCGTTGTTGAAACTACCTTGAAAGCTACAAAAGGAGAACATCCATGGATTCTTGATAGTGGGTGTTCCTCTCATATGACAGGAAACTTACAGCTGCTAAAGAATGTGAAATACTTCAAAGAAGGAATAATGACATTTGGAAATGATGAATCTCTAAGGATCAAAGGTGTTGGATCATCCATCATTGGAAAAGAAAAGATGAAATCCAGTAAAACACTATATGTTGTCAGGCTGAAACATAACCTGATTAGTGTGTCACAACTCTATGACAAGGGAAACAAAGTTATCTTCAGAAAAAGATGGATTTGTTGTGAAAATTGAAAATGATAGAAATATAATTACAAGAGTCTAACGTACAAGAGGGAATTTGTTCCAAGTTGGTGAAGTGCAGAACTCTTGTTACATGGGTATGGAGGATGAAAATCATTTATGGCATAAAAGGCTAGGACATATGTGTCAGAGAAATATGTGCAAGTTATCAAAGAGAGATAGTGTTTGATATATGCCTGATTTATCAAGAAGAAGAGATTGGTGTTGCACTATCTGTGAGAAAGGGAATATTACAAACTCTACTCATAAAAGAGTTGAAATTCGCTCAAAAAGACCCTGGGAACTCATACACTCTGATATCTATGGACCAATGAGAAAGAAATATAAAAATAGAGATAAGTACTTCATTACTTTCATTGATGACTTTACTCGCATTACTTGTGTTATGTACATGAGACATAAGTCAGATTCTCTGAAAATGTTTAAGAGTTTCAAGAGGAAAGCAGAGAAGGAATGTGGGTATTCAGTGAAGAAGTTGAGAACTGATAATGGTAGAGATTATAAGAATGAAGAGTTTGAAAGTTACCTCGAGAAACATGTAATTCGGCATGAGTTCAGTTCACCATACACACCTCAACAAAATGGGGTTTCTAAAAGATAGAATCAAAGTCTAGTGGAAATGGGGAGAACTATGTTACTTGAACATAGTATTTCTCATTATTATTAAAGGCAAGTTATGATCACTGTTATGTATATTCAGAACTGATGTTTCTGTAGGCCAAACTCAGATATGACTCCATATGAAATGTTCTATGGAAAAACTCCAAGTCTGAAACACTTGAGAGTTTTTGGGAGTTCATGCATTATAAAGAAGAAAGGTGGAAACCTTGGAAAGTTTGGGCCAAGAGGAGATCATGGATTTTTTCTTGGATATGCTCCAGAAGGAAGAGAATATAGATTCATCAACAAAGAAACAAGAATAATTATTGATTCTTCAGATGTAAAAGTTGTTGAAAATGTTGGGAAATAAAAGTAGTCATATGTTGATGTGGAAGTTGAGCCGGATAGAGAAGATTTTGTTAACAATTATGATAATACTACAGATTGTGTTAATCCTACTCAAGAAGAGGAATCCGACTTAGAAATCTCGAGTGATGAGGATGAAGTTCAAACAACTCATCCTAGGCTGAGGAAACAAGTGGAGGCTTAGGACATTATTGGAGATAAACATCAGAGGGTTCAAACAAGAAGAATAATGAATGCTATATCACATACTTCTCTTTATTAGAAAGTTGAATCAAATGATATAAATGAATAATTTTAGCATCCAGAATGGGTTCATTCTATGAATGAAGATATTGATCAGATAGAGAAGAATGATACTTGGTAACTTGTACCCAAGACAGACAATAAGAATATTATTCGTACAAAGTGGGTTTTCTGGAACATGCTGAATGAAGAAGGTAAAGTAATAAGAAACAAAGCAAGATTGGTTTGAAAAGGGTATTCAAAAATTGAAGGCATTGATTTTGATGAAACCTTTTCTCTAGTGGAAATATTAGAAACAATCATAATCTTTCTTACTATTACTGCACAATGAGGTTACACAATCTTTCAAATGGA
The DNA here is from genome assembly GCA_963277665.1 of Viscum album. Taxonomy (NCBI): domain Eukaryota; kingdom Viridiplantae; phylum Streptophyta; class Magnoliopsida; order Santalales; family Viscaceae; genus Viscum; species Viscum album. The sequence goes on from OY728119.1 coordinate 1,237,263,382, forward strand.
TGTAAAATCTGCATTCTTGAATGGTGATATTGACGAGGGAGTTTACATTGATCAACCTTGTGGATTTTTTGTTATAAAGGATGAAAGTTATGTGTTCAGGTTGAAGAAGGCTTTGTATGGGATAAAACAAGCTCTGAGGGCATGACATTCTAAATTAGATACTTGCTTGAAGAAGATGAATTTTAAGAAAGGTAGAGTTGATAACAATCTTTATATCAAGGAGTGTCAGGAGTTTTCACCGATCATTATTGTTTATGTCGATGACATTATCTTTGTTGGGAATGATGAAAGATCATGTGAAAGATTTCCCGAGGAGATGAAGAAGTTATTTGAGATGTCCATGATGGGTGAAATGAAATACTTTCTTGGGCTAAAAATCTCATAGAAAAGGAATCACGTCTTTCTGTCTCAAGAAAAGTATGCTAAGGAACTTCTGAAGAAGTTTGGAATGGAAAATTATAAACTAGTATCCCCACCTATTTCAATGGGAACCAAGTTTTCTAAAGATGGATAAGGCAAGGAAGTTGATCAGAAAGAGTTTCAAAAGCTGATCGGAAGTCTGTTGTATTTGACTGCCTCAAGACCCGACATCATCTATGCTGTCACTTTATATGCAAGATTTCAGAGTACTCCTAAAGAATCACATCTTATTGCTAGAAAAATAATTCTTAGATATATCAAAGGCACAATTTTTTTTAGAATTAGGTATGATGTCTTAGGAAATATTGATCTATTCAGGTATTCTGATGCTGATTGGGCAGTAAATGTTGATGATCAAAGATCCACATATGGTGGAGTTTTCTTTCTGGGGAAAAGTTGTGTTAGTTGGAATACCAAGAAACAGAATTCAGTAACTCTTAGAACAGCTGAAGCTGAGTATGTTGTTGCTACTCAAGCTGTAACTCAACTAATGTGGATTAAGACTCAGTTGGAAGATATACTTGTTGAAGTAAAGCTACCATTTCTCTTGGGTTGTGATAATCAGAGCGCAATCAATCTTACAAGAAATCCGGTACAACATTCTCGCTCAAAACACATTGATATAAATTACCACTTCATCAAAGTGCCGATGGAGAAGAATGAATTAAGGTTGGATTATGTTCTGACATCTGAACAAGTTGCTGATATATTCAAAAAACCTTTACCAAAAGAACCATTTTCAAAATTGAGGTTGAACATGGGTGTCCAACCTCATTCTCATCAAGGTTAAGGTATGTGTTTCTATCCCCACTCTCATCTTGCCTTTGGATAGTGTTGTAAAGGGGGAGAATTGTTTCAAAAATCTATCCTTATGGAAGAATGAATAAAGGGGGAGTTGTGGGTAAGATGTTAATACAACATGTATGTGTGTGAAATATTCTAACTGTTTGTTGGAGTGGTTATGGGAAACAATGTTGTTTTACAGGAAAGTCAAAGAAGGCTAAAGAGATATGATCATGAGATTTCACAGTCACTGCTTTTGGACAGCATGGTTGGCTGTCAATAATTCTTGTTTCCTATAATGAGTTAGCTCATGTAGGCTTAGAATTGTTGATAAGTAATCCATTGAATAAGGTTACAAAGTTCAGTGATTTATGAATCTTGGTTGAAAACAAAATCCAAAGGGGGATATTGTTGGGACCAAGTTTGATGGATAAGGAAGTAAGAAGAGTTTTCTATTACAGAGTGTTGTTTTTTATTGTCAAAGAAGATAAATCAATTCACTTTTTAAAGGAATTGAAAACTAGACAATGCTTTGCGGATTTGTATTTCACAAATATCATAAGTTAGGAGAACTTGTGATGCAAGCCTTATGAAAGAAAGGGGGAGAACCGATGGTGCTAGTCATATACAACTTTGATTGGTTGGAATGATGCTGCTGGAAGAAAGGGAAGTTTCAGTACTTTCCATTGAAAATATGATGATGCTAAAGCTGTTTGATCAAAGGATACATATCACGATAGTGAATTTCGTGATGAAAGCTGAATAATGGTTATGAGATGCAATGAAGAGAGAAATGACAAAGGAATGGAAAATCTGGAGGCAGCACAAAAGAACAGTCTAAGGTGGTGTTGTTTCCCAATGTTTGACAAATTTTAGGGCCTTAAAATCAGGAGATGAAGAAATGTGTTTGGCAAAAGAAATTTCACGCAAGTTTTAAGATGGGTCGGTATGTTGCGCGCAAGTGGTGTTCAATGATCTGAACATAAAAATCTGGAAAAGGAGGGGCTTGCACGAAAGATTGGGGTTTTGCGCACAAGATTGGTTTTTGCACGCAAGATTAAAGGTAGTTTTGAATCTTGCATGCAAGGCATGATTCGAGGTCCAAACTTTATAAAATGGAAAAGGTAAGAAGTGTGTGAAAGAGGAGGTTGTGTGAAATATTAAAGAATTGGCTCGAATGAAACATGCGCGCCACAAGTGATGTAAAACGAGGTTTTGTGCTCCATGAATAATTCGCAGTCCGAACTTCGGAAAATGGAAAAGGAAGGAAGCGCACAAAATATTTCAAAAGTGTGCAAAATATGAGGTTGACATTAAAGAAACTTCCGCACCAAAGGCAACATCAATCGGGGTTTTGCACGATGCGTCAGGATCTTCCGCAACATATTAGGGTTTTTGCACACATGGGTCAATGAGGTCTATAAATAAGAGGATACCTCCTCACACTTGTGTGGATAGACACTTAGAGAAATCATGAGCTGTAAGGTGCAGAAAAATATTAAGAAAAGGAGAGTGCATGAAGGAAATAGAGTTGCGTGCAACAAGGAGAAGTTGTGCGCAAGATTGAAGCTACATGCAAGAGGTGTTTCGCAAAGAAAGTCAAATCTTGCACACCTAGCATAAAATTTTTGCACAAGACACTTAAAAGGGTGCATGAAAGATTTTCGGTCTTCGCACATATTCAGTTGTGTGTAAGACAATTCTTACTAGCTTCTGGGTAAGAAAGTGAAGATTCGAACTTCAAATAATACACCTGCTCAATTGTAAAGAAGCACTGAAATACTGTAATTCCCTATTTGTGCTAAGAGGGTGAACACACACTTGAGAATTGTTTTCCAAGTGCTACATGAGTGTAAGGGTATATCCTACTCATTGTATTCCACATCAAAGGATTGTTTTCTAGTGGATTGTGTGGTACTGTATTATTTCCGTATCATACCAAGGACGTAGCTACTCTTGTTGAGTAGTGAACCTTGTAATTCTTGTGTTCTTGTAGTTGTGTGTGTTCAGTAGAGAAGTAACTCTTTAACAGGATACAAAGGTTGTTTCAAAAAGAAGGAAACATAAAAAGAAAAAGACATAACTGATTCACCCCCTCCCCCACTCAGTGATACTTAGATCCTGATTGGGAACTTCAGCCTATCTATCTCAATTCCTAAAGCATGGACTAGGGAAGGTTATATGAAGAAGTGCATAGATTTGGAGTCAAACAAAGCATGCACCTAAGTAGAAAATAGGCAAAGAGTATATGGAATAATGTTTGGCTTATTTGACATCGGAAACTCCAAATCATGTAGTTGGCCACAACCTATACCATCACCTCTTTGACCCTAATGGTGACCATCACAATAATCATGATCTGATCTCTAATGACGAGTATCATTTCAAGGTTTTCCTCTACCTTCCTCATCTCCTCTCTTCTGATACAAAGCTAGAGAACTTCTATTTTAGTTAAAACTACGTCAACGGAGGAACCTGGAGTGGAACACTTACTACAAATTGCATTTATAGAAAGGTCATTCACTCACACAACTGATGACCCACATGAAAAACACATTTCTGGTCACTTGGAAGGGGCTTAATATCCACCACCCCTAGAGAAAGAAGATGACGGGGGTTTCAACCTACCCCTAGATGCCTGAAAGATCTTCTATCTAGAAAACTAGGAACCCCAAATCACAAATCTACTATATGAGGAATCCTGAAAAATATCTTCTCCTAATAATATAGTCCTAGCCACCACCCTCTAAATGACATATATTCTTTCCATCACCTTGAGATACATCGACAACATAAATGGGGTGAATTTGCATTGGATACTTGGATGTAAATACTCCTCAAAATGCCTCACCAGGCCTCCTCATTAGGTAATTGGTCTAAATCATAATAGAGATGAATCCTAAAAAAGACCCCAAAATCCTGTACATAGGAACACCCATGCCGAAGGGTAGGAATCTCTTAGAGACTAGCCACCTTTTTGGTCGAAAAAACAAACTCTAATCAAAATTTATCCCATGATACTATTGAATCCTCATGATCCTAGATAAATAAGAACCAATTTTTTTTACTAATCTACATGGAAACATCACCAATAACAAAACATAGTGGTCCTTTTGAACATTGATCGGACCAAATTCTATCCTCCATCCTCTAAGTGTCATCATCATCAACCTCTACTATGCAATGATCTGCTAGAATATGCTACTAAGAAATTTTTTCTTGAACCTGATGAGGATGTCGACTTAGAGATATAACTATAAAAGAAAAAACTATTATGGGATCATAAACCTATGATATGGAATATTAATATTTATTAATCATTTATTTATTCAAGGTTCAACCAAATCCCATGGTATACCCATTTTAAACACATACACAAGGAATAACGATGCATGGTGATTTCCTAGGTCTCTACACCACAAAATATTATCATTTTTCTCAGTAGGATTAGTAAACTTAAAGTTCCATGCATCAGATCATAGGGGGTCCGAATTACCCATGTCTTAGTTGGTATACCTTGTTTACATTACTTAATAAACATAGATGAAATTAACACACCACCAAACCATAAAATCCTAACATGTGTCTATATCTGAACTCCATCCTATCCCTCAATATAAACCCATTACACCATTCTATCATGACCCCTCCCCCTAAAAGTACACCTTTTGCGACAATAATGAGAGAAAGGAGATAACAATTCTTGAATCCTACCTTGAATAGACCACGGGTTGGCAACAAGCATTGGGGGTATATCATACACACATATGGGAGGAATTTCCCTCTAAGATATAAGAAAAAGAGATAATATAGAAATAATGAAAAACATCTGATCAAGATAAAAATAAATAAAGATCTAAAATATATGTATCTAATGTCATACAACTAAACAACTACAAAAAGGGAACTACATGTATCAAAAGATAATCCTTGGAAAAAACCATGAAATCCCAAACCTCTCTAGAATAATCCATGAGCTAGTAATGTCTAGACCAGTTACCAACCTGCTCCTATTGACCTAAAAAAAGTTTATATATATGTAGGGTGAGCATAAAATGTATACTCAGAAGGATCCTCCCAGGTTTCAATCATAAAAAAAATAAAGAAATCATGCCAAATACCAATGAAAGAAAGTGAATCTAACTCATCAATTAAATAGGTATAATAAGTTACTAGCCTCAATATGGATATCTCTCACCAACTATAACATAAAAGTGATCATATAATATAATATCAAAAGAAGTTACCCAAATAGAAATTCCCCACTGGTTTGCTGCTCTTACCCAACATCGCACATTCCAAGCCATCTCTCTCCAAAATTTATCTAGTCTGAAGATATTTAAGTTAAAGTATTATAAGATGCCTATCATGTATCATTTCATCTAATTATCACATACCATGCATCTTTTGTATCACATCCTCCCATCACATCTTTCGATAGTAACCAAGTATTTTACAAGAGCCACCACAACCCATATAAAGCCATCACATCCCATACATGTCATACCTATAATAATCCATAAGACACTATATCTCGAGATACATTTTGGTAAAATAACCAAAATCCATGACAACCCTCTACAAACATATATGGGTAAATATAACCACCATTCATACTAAAACATAATACTATTAGGAGAAGAGGGTGGGTCTAAATGGGGTAGTTAGTCATCTGTTCCTCACTGACCTAGATATTGGGGAAAACAACCTCCTAAAGTCCACTTGGCATCAGTCACCCTTACGACATGGGTGGGGTAAGGTATAAAAAAATACAGGATATAATTTATCTTAGAACCACATTATGGACATTAACCAAGTCTTAGGCCCTACTGTAGTAATTTTCTATCAGACACCTGATTTCCACCACTAATAACTGGATATCCTATAAGTACACAAGCATTCAAGGAGATTCATCTAATTAATACTTTAATTTTAACATGTCACTTTACATTAATTAATTTATTGTACATTATTTAACACTATTTCTTTCACATTTCATCAACCACTATCTAAATTACAAGCCCTTCTAGCATAATCCAACTAATTCCATGGTTTCTCAAGATCATCATTATTTTTATTCCATTCAAGCACCAAAACATTATGTTAAAACATTTATTAATCACTATCATTACATAATTATTGGTATTCTAGGAAACATCCTGATCTACCATAAAATAGATGCATAACCAAGAATAACTAGTTTTCTCAAGCAATGGGGATATGAATGTAGGTAAATAAGAAACCTGACCATCCAACCTTTGAAGTATACCATTATCAAGAAAGCATCCATCTTTCATCACAATAATGGGAAATTATAGCTTTAACCCATTCCAACATGCCTCTTAATTATTATCAATAACAAGAATTTCTAGCTTCATATTCTTTTTCTAATTATATTAAAATATGGAAGAAAAATTCAATTAAACATGTATTAGGAATTATTTGATTTCCATAAAATTCTAAGAATAAATAGATTCAATAACCATGCCTCTTTAATTCCTTAACCAACCAATCGTTAATGGCTTTATGTTATTTATAAATTTTCAAAAAACTAAACATGATAAAATATAACACAACAAACATGATAAATAAAGAATAAATATAGACATCACACAATCAAGTAAATCAAGAGTCAAACTATCATCATGATGAAAAAATATTTGATCACTAGAACCATAAACCATTTCTTTTATTAATTAGGTTTAATTTTTTTAAGGTTAATTCCACCTTCACACAAAGAGATAAATCATGATAAATTTATGATTTCACATAAAAACAAGGAGAAGAAACAAATCCCATACCTTATGTATTTTAATGTTCTTTGATTGAGAACAGAACAACAACATAGAATTATGATCACCTATCCTACAAGGAAACTACATCCCTCCAAGAATTACACACTATAACCACACAAAAAAGTATCATAAAAAATACATAAGAACAAAGGATATCAACCAATATAGCATGGAAAGAAATAATGGGATACAATAAGATTGATTAGAGAAAAAACCACAAGAGAAAGAGGGAAAAATTACCTCAGATCACCATAAATTGAACACAGGAAGTTGGGGATAAATCCATTCTGAAAGGGATTCAAAAAACCATAAGATAACTCCTTTAGTCACCTAGGGTTTTTAGATAATTTAAGGTTTTAATTAAAATAAAGGGAACTATAGGATTTATAGGCATTATTCCAAATAGAATTTCTTAGCATGAATGGGTAATTCACATCGTGAATGTCCCATGTTTAAGACTTTCTGAAAAATGAATCACCTAAATCTTCACAATAAAGAATTAATTCACATCATGAACTTCATGTTCACATCATGAGGTTCTAATAAAAAATTCATCAGGTCCAAACCCCAATCCATTCATATCATGAATGTTTCTTACATGTTGTAAATAACACCATGTAGACTTCTCTACATGGAACATGTACTTCCACTTTAGTCCACAAACTACAAACTCACAATGTGAACTAGGTTTCACATCATGAACTCCTCCTACAACTAGATTCTAGATCCCAAGCACCACAAAACCTACTCTAGGATTCTTCCCAGCGCCATAGGCTTCAAAAAAAAAACAAAGGGATGGGGTAGAATGATCCTAGACCTTACATCATATACCTATAAAAAAATCTCATCCTCAAGAATTTAAAACCAAAACCAGAGTGAAAGGAAATAAAAAGGAGTCGTCCAAACAACCACCCCATGAGACACCACTCTAGAATCTCACCATCATAGGTTCTCAACTACCAAACCTAGCGAAACAAATCATAAAACTATGAAAAACCAACAACCAAATCCTAAACACTCTCTTGGGGGATATACTTCTCAAATAAGAGTAAGTACATAAATAATGAATCTAGGAAGAGAAAACCATCTCATAAACCAGATAGATCTCAACAACCACTAAAATGAGAATTGTTATAAGAGAATAGCTAAACAAAAAATTGATTAGGATACTGAGTGTGCATTTATGACTCATGTTCTTAGGTGATCTCCTCTACATCAACATGTTTACACATGAAAAAAACCATGGAAATAACATATTTACACAACACCATCTTCTAGAGATCCTATATCTCTATTAGACTATCCTCAAAGACTGCATATTTTAACATTGATCTTTCCCCAATTGATGATGTGAGAGTCATCCAAAAGATAACAGAAAAGCTGCGACACATGGAAAACATCATATATCCAGTTCATCTAAAGGGTAAGTGTTATCTAATATCAAACAACTCTAAAATGAGACAACACATTGAAAAGCCCAAAAAAATCACGGAGAAATTTTACTACCATGACTGAACCTTCAGAAAACATGATGAGGGGTCACCTTCAAGAGAGCATGATCTCCAATGTCAAACTCTAGTGGTCTTATCATATGATTGGTAAAGGAATTATAATGATCCTACACTACCTTAATCCTCTCAAGAATCCCATGAACCAACTCTATAATGATATGTACTAGTTCCATCCTAAAAATTACCGACTCTCCTAACCCAGTCCATCACAAAGGAGGATGGAATGGTTGACAATAAAAAACCTCAAGTATTGATATACCAACAGTGGAGTGAAAACTATCATTGTAAAAAAACTCAACCAAAGGTATGTGCCTCATTCAAAAACCTCCAAAATATAGGACACAAGCATGAAATATGTATTCAAGTTCCTAGATAGTACATTCTATTTGAATTTCCATCTATGGATGAAATGCAGTGCTAATAAATAACTAATATCCAAATGAATTCTGGAGAACTCACCACACCCTGGAGGTAAAATAGGGATCACAATAAGATATTATCAACCTCGGTACTTCGTTGAGTCTCACCACATACTCCCAGTATTTTCTTGAAAAAACCACCACTAATATCGACTCTTGATCACTATAAAGTGGGATGATTTCATCAAATGGTATACTATCACACATATAGAATCAAATAATCCTCATGCTCAAGGTAAACTAGTGAATAATTACATCAATATTTCCTCCCACTTACACTGAGGAACATCTAATAGGTGGATAAAACCATTGGGAATATATGCTCGACCTTCACATTTTGGAAGAACAAACATTGATTCACAAACTCTACAACTGAACGATTTAACCTAGGCCGCTATAAATAACCTCTCAGAGCTCAGTACATGTTATTGACGTGAGGATGTGACACCAAGGGTGAGATATGGAACTCATGGAAAACCATATCATACATCACCAAAGGGATGAAAATACTACCCTATAACAACACACAATTACATTCACCCTCAAACCAACTATCATGGGAATCACTAAAGAAAACTTGGTCTCTCTATACCTCCACCTCGAAATCCCCCAACTGGGGCTCCTCCATCTACTATTCCAAAGACAAATACCCTATCATATGAAAAATGAAATCTATTCCACTAACCTCTCCCATATCAAGATTAATCACTAAGAGATCATCCATTAATCTCCTAAAATCTCTAGATTCATGTATGAAATCATTGAATGACTTCCTGCTCAGTACATAGGCTACAACATTACAATTTACCAATGTATATAAAATACCAATTTCATAATACTATAATAATTCCATAAAGTTTCAATGCCTTAATTTCAAGTAACACTAGGATAATAAATATCTTAGGCTCTTGTGATTGGTAAAAACTATAAAATTATCACCAATGAGGTAATGTCACTACAACATCAAGGAAAACATGACTATTACCAACTCAATATCATGGGTGGCATAATTACTATCACGGGGAAGTAACTATTGTGACTCATAAGAAACAACTGATATTTTATACGTAAAACAAAACCTAAACCATGATGAAAATAATTATAGAAACCCTTAAACTAAACTCCCTCTTGTAGAAAATAAAGAACCAGAGCACTGTCCAACTTCTCCTTTAGGTACTCGAAAGCTACATGACACTGATCAGTCCATAATAATTCATGATCCCTTATGGTCAAGTCTATCCGAGGAGTCACAAACTAAGAGAAATTAGCTATTAACCTCTTAAAATATCCTACAAGACTAAGTAAACTCTACACATCTACAAATTTCTTGGGGGGATGCCTAATAAATGATTGTTGTGATCTTTAAAGGATCCAAAAACACACCACATTAGGACATGATAGGACCTAAGAAAAAAAATTCATGAGCCTAGAGCTCACACTTAGAAAACTCCTTGAATAAATACTGACAATGAAGAACACCCAAAATGGAATATAGATACTTTGAGTGCTCTTACTCAGATGAAGAGTACCTAAAGATGTCATTGGTAAAAACCACTATGAACCAATCTAGGAACTCTATAAACATTTCATTCATAAAACCCATGAACATGGATGGAGTGTTCATCACACTAAATAACATCACAATGAACTCATAATTCTCATAATTATATTAGAAATTAGTCTATGCTATATCCCCATATTTTATCTATATCTGATGATAACCCTAATGAAGATAGAGCTTTAAGAACCAACTAGTCCCTTTCAACTAATTGCTTAAATCATTAATCTATGGAAGATGATAACGGTTCATCATTGTTACTTAGTTAAACCGATGATAATTGATATAAATATATAGACTGCCATCAACCTTCTTTATAAATATAACTAGTGCACCCAAGGTGATAAACTCATCCAAACAAAATATAATTTCAAAAGATAATCGATATGTTCCCACAACTCCCAAAACTCAGAAGGTTCCATCTTATATGGATACATTGATATCAGAGATGTTTCTAGCTATATCTTTATCCTAGACTTGATCTCCTATCATGGTGGTAACACTGCAACCTCCTCAAGTAATACATTTGTGCGCTTTTCTACAACCTTAGAAAACACCACTTGTTGAGCTTCTGATAAACTTAGCATTTGATTGACCATTATGGAAGACAAGGAAACAACACACCTTCAACACATCCATGTGTTTCTCTTACCAATGAACATGGAGGATTATCCATTAACATCGTAAAAGAAAATATTTATCTTAAATAAATCCATAATAACCTATACCAAATAAAATAATTCCATACTGATGACGATGTTGTATGGCTATATCCATAAACATTAGAAGTATCTCCAAGAACAGGGATGCCCCAATAATAGATTACAATCCATAGATACTTCATACTAATAAGATTGAATTCCAACTGGTGTACTCAATTATAAGGTAACTGGATGCCTCTACACCTCAAGTCCCAAAGCATGGACTTAAGAATATGATTTCGAGGAGTGCGTAGCACCCGATTCAAGAAAAACATACACCCAAGTAGAAAAAAATAAAATAGTACCTCAAATGATGTCAGGATCACATGATGCTAGCAACTCCAAAGCATGTATCTGACCATGACCTACTTCACAACCTCTCTAACCCTAATGGTGGCCACTACCATGGCTACACTCTACTCTTTGAGGACAAGAAATATATCAGGGCTTCCTCTGCCTGCCTTATCTCTTCTATATTGATCCAAATATGGAGCACCATGCTACTTCTACCTTAGTTGAAACTTCTTAAATGAATAATCCTAAGGTGGAACTCCTATTTTACACTTCCTACTTAAAAAATTCGAACACTCGCACCACTTATTACCTTGACCTTCACCTGAAAAACACACTTATGATCCCTTGGTAGGGAATTGTGTGCTGACACCCCTAGAGAAATCAGATAATGAGGGATGAGATCTACCCCTAGCTATATGGAATCTCTTATATACAAGAAATATGTAATTCTTGACCATAAATCTAATACATGAGGAATCCTAATGCTATTCTATCATGCTGATCTGATACTATCCAACGTGCTATTAATGACATATGATCTTTCCAATACCTCATGATATATTTATAACATAAATGGGGGGACCTAAAAATAGAAATTTGAATATGAATCCTCCTTAAAATTCCTCTCCCTAGCCACCTCATATGGAAACATGCCCAAATAATAACAAAGAAGGGTCCTAAAATGGATCCTGAACTCCCACACACTAGAAATAATTTTTCAAAGGGTAAGAATCTACTTGAGACTAGACATATTTGCAGTCGCAAAAATAAACTCTACTCGGAACTGGTCTAAGAACTTATCTAATGAGACTTCCAACTCTTGATGATCCCCATGGAACAAGAACCACCACTACCTCGCTGCTCAATGCAACATCATCACTACTAATGAAACCCCTTGATCCTTATGAGCACAAATCTAACTGATGGATATCTCCATCTCCTCCAAGTGTATTTCTTATTGACCTCTAATTTATTGTAACCTGCTGGCACATCCCGCTAGTCATCTTCAGTGTGAACCTAAATAATATATTAACTTGGAGACATAACTACAAAAGAAAAAACTATCAGGGACTCATAAACCTATAATATGGAATATGTAAGAATTAATAATCATTTATTAATTAAAGTTTCAACCCAATCCCAAGGTCTATCCATTTCAAACATAGGCATAAATAATAATGATGCACGATCCCTTCCTAGGTTTCTAGCCTAAAACCAATATCGCATTTCTTAGTAGGTTTAGTAAACATAAATGTCTATGAATTATATCACAGTGTTCTCTAAATAACCATGTCTTAACTGGTCTCCCTTATTTACATTTCTTACTAAACTTATATGACATCATTTCCCTTCAAAACCCATGTGACCCTTAATTGTTCCTATCTCTAAATTCCATCATATCCCTTAACCTGAACCTCTTATTCCTCTCTATCATAACCCCCACCCTCGATGTTACCCCTCCTAGGTCGAAAATGTGATAAGGGAGATAATTATTCCCAAATACCACATCCAATAGACCATGGGTTGGAGACAAGAATAAATGGAATATCATACACACATATGAGAGGCATTACCATCTAATATATGAGAAACATGAGATAAGATAAAAAATAAAAAAAATTCAAGTCAAGATAAAATTAAAGAAATATCTCAAATAAAATCATGTAATATCATACAAATGAACAACTTAAACAAGGGAACTACAATTAAAAAAGATAATCCTTGGTAGTGACTATGAAAACCAAAAAGGCTCCTGAAAAACCCATGAACAAGTAATGTCCAACTCAATCACCAACTTTCTCATACTGACCTAAAAAATAGTTTATTTATATTTAGGGTGAGACAAACATGTATACTCAGTAATATTCTATTTGGATCCTCTCTGAAAAAGATAAAGAAAGCATGATAAAGTAAAATGAACAACAAGTGAATCTAACTTGTCACTTAAATAGTTATGATAAATTCCCAGCCTCACAATGGATATCTATAACCTAGTATCACATACAAGAGATCATATAATATAATATCAAAATAAGGTACCTTAATACCATTCACATAGTAGTTTGTTCCACTGCACCAATGTCGCACAACTCGATCCATCTCTCTCTAGAAGTAATCCAACATGCAGAAACCTGGGCTAAAGTATCATAACATTCATCCCATCCATCACATCATCTCATCATCACATACCATGCACCCTATGCATCACATCATCCCATTACATCCCTAGATAGTAATCAATTAGTTTTTGGGAGCCATCACGGCTTGTATGTCATGTATTATATCTCAATCCATCACATCCCATGCACTTCATACTTATAATAATCCATAGGATACTATATCTTGATATACATGTGGGAAAAATAACCAAAATCCATTACAAACATCTACACACATATATAGTGAAAGATAATTAATGTGCATACCATCACATAATACTACCAGGAGAAGAGAGTGAGGCTAGAGGGGGTAGTCCACCATATATTCCTCTCCAACCTAGATGATGGGGAAAACCCCATCCCATAGTCCATAGGGTATCAGTCACCCTGTCAATATGGGTGGGGTAGCATATGAAACCACAAAAACATACAAGATATAACATAGCTCACAACCACACTATGGGAATTAACACAGTCTTATGCTTAACTGTAGCTATCATCTCCTAAACACCTGAATGCCACCATTAAGAACTAGATATCCTATAAGCACACATGTATTCAAAGAGATTTATTTAATTAATTATTTCCTTTTAACATTACATTGTACATTAATTAATTCATTATCCAATAATTGTCATCATTACATTCACATTTCATTAACCACCAAGTGAATTCCATGCCCTCTAGGCACAATCCAACTAATTTCATGGTTCCTAAAGATTATAAAAATTTTCATACCATTAAAAAATCAACCCCATGGGTTAAATAATTTATTAAATAGTATCATTCCATAATTATAGGTATTCTAGGAAACATCCTAATATGAAATAAAAGAGATGCATGACCAAGGATAACCAGATTCCGTAACCAGTGGGGAAAGGAATATAGGTGAAAAAAAACCTATCCATATGAACTTTTAAAAAGAAAATTACCAATAAAGTATCTAGGTTTCACCACAACAATGGGTAAGTCCATCTTCGACCCATTCCATCAAATCCAGTTCCATCCCTGACACAACCATTCATATCACCATGAATCCCACTATAACATATGTCAACAACTTCCAAAAACCTAATCCTCCCCATACATATCATGCCAACTATAAGCCATCAAAGGATCACATCATGTTCTATAGTAAGGTTTACATCTATAGAAAACATAAAAGCTGGAAAACAAAAATAGATTCAACATGAAATCTAGTCCCAAAAAACAAGGCATCCAACCTTCACATGAAAACATGATCACTCAACCTCCAAACATTTATCTTTAATAAACAACTAGTTCTTTATCTTATTGTATTAACCAATTCATTTATCACATGTTAAAACTATAGGTAACATAATTAATCAACCTTTAAATGATATAAATTATTCAAATACACTATAAATCATAACTTATATTTTCAATAAATTTAAGGAAGAATAATTCCATTAATATGCCTCTTCATTATCATAAAAAACAATAATTTTCAGCTTCATGTTCTTTATCCAATTCCATTAACATATGTATGAACAATTCAATTAAATATGTATTAGGAATCATTTTATTTCCATCACATTATAAGAATCAATGAATTTAATTAACATGCCTCTTTAATTCTTTACCCAACCAATCATTACCATATTTATTCTCTTTAAACATTTTCATCAAATTAAACATGATAAAATATAACATAACTAATATTATAAATAATGAATAAACATATATCTAAAATTATATAGTAAATCAGGAGGAAAACTGTTATCATGGTGGAAAAACATGTGATTTCTAAAAACATAAAATATATTTTTCATTAATACAATTTAATCTTTATTAAGGATAATTCCACCATTAACCAAAGAGATAAAGCATAATAAATTTATGATTACACATAAAATCAATTATAAAAAAATCCTACCTAAAGGCTTCGAACATTCTTTGATTGAGAACAAAACAATGATATATAACTTCAACCACCTCTTCTATAGGGAAACTACAGTACTCCAAGAACACCGTTCCACAACTACCTTGAAAAACATAAAACGTACTCTATAAGAACAAATGAGATAAACTACCATATATTGGAAAGAAATAACTAGATAAAACATGACCAATTAGAGAATAAACAACTAGAGAAAGAGGGAAAACTCACCTCATATCATCATGGATAGAACATGGGAAGTTGGGGATCAATACCTTTTGAAATGAATTCAAAATGACTTGAGATAAATCCTATGGATACCTAGGGTTGGGAGAGATGTCATGACCTGTACCCTGGGGTCTGTGCCGTGACTACCCCAAGCCCGCCTTCCATAGGCCAGGGGTTGGTGACTAGTAACGAAAGACGTATTCCCTAAAGCTGGGAAGGAATTGCCTTTATATATGTAAACACACTCAACCAAGCACACAATAAGATATGAACACAAGTAAACTGTATAGTAAAAAGAGTGTGTACAGTAAGAAAAAGGGTCAGAATACAATCCCAATTGGAAAGTACAAGAAAACTAGAAAGTACAAGTAAACTGAACAACTCCTGTGAACACTCACCAAGGATCCTACCTGAAGGGTAGGTACAACTCTCGAATGATCATCTATGTGGTATGCCTCGTCTAAGGTCCACCTCTGAGCTACCTCCAGTCTTGGTACCCTCATCCTCAATCAACACTGTCCATCGTCTGCACCATACACAACAAGGTGTGGGCATAGCCTGTGCAAGGGTGAGTATAATGATACTCAGTAGGGACCCTGAGACCCACAAAGGTCTCAAAAAATCCACAAAGTATAAACCACAAAGTATGAAAACAACCGACAAACCTACTTAGGTATATGCCCATACATATACCTAAGTTATCAAGTATACCCATCTCATTCACGAGGAAACTCAAGGCCCAAATCCTTATCCAAAGTACAACTGTTCCATGGAGGAAATAATACCACGAAGGTAACACCACATAGGTAAGTACCACAAAGGTAATGCAACACAAAAGAATACCACAAAGGTATCACCATGAAGGTAAGTACCCTTAAGGTAACACCATAAAGTTAAGTACCACATAGGTAACTCCACACGGAAGAATACCACAAAGGTATCACCACGAAGGTAAGTACCACAAAGGTACGCCACAAAGAAGATTACCAAAAAGGTAAAGACTTAGGTCACACCAGGTATAACTTAGGTATGGTAGTAAATATGGTTAGTTGTAACCACTAAATCATCTTACTCTATTGAGAGGCAGACCCACGTAGGATCCTAAATCATTAGACCCACGTAGGATCCTAATTCATCTGACCCACGTAGGATCCTAGTATAGCAGACCCACGTAGGATCCTAGAGTAGTCCCACGTGGATTTCCTAGAGTGGATCCATGTGGGAATCTCGAACACATACCCACATAGGATCCCAAATCATAGACCCACATAGGATCCCTTTCTCATGTTACAGCCAGCTACAGGGTTCCCGCACTAAGCTTGCTTGATTCAGGGAGTATCCGATCCTCAAGACATAGGTTGATACTCCAAATACCATGAAGTCCCAATAAAAAGCATCCCAAAGGACCTCCATGTAATAGGGGCCTCAACGCAACATACGGTGCGTCAATCGGACGCCCGGTCTGTAAGTTATTGGCCTTTTAGTCCCAAGGGCCAGGTTGGATTCGTGTTTGATCCAACCCATCCATACCCAAACTTTATCAAAAGCTTATACGGGGTATATAAAAAGGACCTTCTCGATCCAAGGTTTCCAGAACCATAGAAGGTTCGTCAAATGGATGCTTGTATCTCAATTTATGGCCGAAAGAGAGAAAAGGGTCGAAACTAGTCCGGGTCTGGTCCGACCCGGCCTGGGCCGACCTAACCTGGTTCGGGTCGACCCGGCCCGACCCGGGTCTGGCCCTAGGTCCGAACCAGCCCACTGGGTCTGGCCCGGCCTGCTGAGCAGCCCATGATGGGTGGCCCGCGCTGGGCGGCCAACCCTCCTCCGCGGCGCGGTCGCACGCCGCGCCACCACCGGCGGCCGACAGCGAGCCGACCACCCTTCCAATGCCGCCGTGGCCTTGCGCTACAAAACCTGCATGATGGGCAGTGCGGATGCGTGCCCCCATCACTGTCACATGGCCAACCATGCACCGACCTCCGTCCTTGCTCCACCACAGCCGACGGGTCGTGACCCTTCTCCGGTGGCCGACCGGAGTGCCGACCACCGCTCCCGAGTCCCACCGGTGCCAGTCACCGACACTGTTCTCCGTCCTCCTCCATCGTGAAGAACGCATTAAAAACTACAAAGGTTGTGGAGTGGTCAGTCCATGTTCATTTGGACCGCACCCTCCACATTAGAGCGGTAGAAAGCGACTCATGGAGAGAGATTCAACGTAAAATAAAATAATGAAGATTAATAAAAAACACACCCCTACCTTAAAGGTTTTGAAGGAGGAGGCGCAAGGAAGAAGATGAAGTCGTTGAATAACATCGACATTCGTTGCTTCCGCAAGGCACTTCTGATCTGGGCTTGGGGTCGGTTCCTCATTCCTCATTGGAGAAAGTTCTTCATTGGATAATTTTCTCCCAAAGCTCTCCTCTCCTTTTCACAAACTTTTTTCCTACAAGAGGTGTGGTGCCAATTTAAAATCTTAGAGTTTAATTTAATTAAAGTTATAAATTAATTAAATTAGGGTGGCACAATAAATTAGGGGAAAACCAAGTGTCACCTCCCTCATTAAAGAGGGAGTTTAAGGGAGTTGGGTGGTCCCCACCATTAATTTCAAAATGGGAGGTTTTAAGCTCGGGTGGTCCCCACCACTGAAAATTCAATTGGGAGGTTATAAAAATAAAATAAAAGTTGTTCTTTATTTTATTTTTATTTCCACTAAAAAACATGAAAACTAACTTTCACCCTCGTCCTACTACAGTCAAGGTGAAAGTCTCCTTAAGCGAATATCGGCGCTGCGAGTTCAATGGTGTCCTCAGATTTCAATTTCGAGCACCAGTTCAAAAGTGAAAAAAACTCGCTCACACGCTTACTGAACGTAATTAAAAAAAAGTTCAGAAATTCATTTCGGGCATACCGGGCCTCGGAATCACATGCGGTCAATTTTTGCAGACTCATAAAATTCCCATATAATTAAAAAAAATTACATGGAATTTCTGGGTCTTTACAAGAGAATCAAAGGTTTTAAGAAAAAATAAGGTTGAAATAGCTTTCATAGGCATTATTCCAGATTTAATTTCACATCGTGATTGGGTCATTCACGTCGTGAATATACAAAGTTTAAGACTCACCAAAAAATTCATTTCCTAGATCCACCCAACCTAGAATTAATTCACATCATGAGCTTCATGCTTAAGTCATGATTTCTGATGGACATATTCATCAAGTCCAAACCCCAATCCATTCACATCATGAATATTCTATACACATCTTGAATTACAACCTATGAAATTCTCTACTTAGGCCATGAACTTCCACTTCGGGTTACAAACTGCCAACTGACAATGCGAACTTGTTTCACATCATGAACTCCTCATACAATTAGGTTCCATCTCTCAAACACCACTAAACTTTCTCTAGGATTCCTCCAAGAACCATGGGATTCAAAAACACACAAAGGGATAGGATAAAAGTATGTGGTCCCTTACATCTAATACCTCTAAAAAATTTACCATCCCCAATAATTTAAAACCAAACTCAGATAGAAAGGAAAGAAAAATGAATTTTCCGAACAACCACCCTATGAGATACCTCTCAAGAATCTCACCATCATAGGAGAGAAACCACCTCATTCAGTGGAACAAAGTGATAAACTATGCAACACCAACAACCATTATATAAAAAATATCATCAGGTAGATAACTTTAAAAAAATATCAGGAAAAAAAAGGAATCAAGAAGGATAAATCCATCTCAAAAACAATATAAAGATTAACAAACACAAAAACGATCATAAATACAAGAGAAAATTTAAACAACAAACAACTCAAGGCACCAAGAATGTATCTATGACTAAAGTTCCTAGGTGTTCTGCTCTACATCACAGTGCCACTACAAGAAACAAACCAAGGGAATAACACACCCATGAAACACCTTCTCCTAGTGGTTTTGGATATCCGCATTACTCTCCTTGAAGTTCACATCATTGTTAATGATGATATCACCCTAATTGATGACTTGAGATTCATAAATAAGATAATAGTGAAGCTGCGACACATGAAAAACATAATGTATTAAGATCATCTCTGGGGGAAGTGATATCCGATATTCAATGAATCCAATATGCACCAACACCTAAAAAGGACCAACAAAACGGGGAGAAATATTACTCCCATGATCAAACCTTCACTGACCATGATGAGGAGATACCTTCGGGAACAATTTATCTCCAACATTGAACTCTAGTGGTCTCATCATATGAACAACATATGACTTATGATGATCTTACACTGCCTTAATACTCTCAAAAATCACCTGAACCAATTCCATCATGATTGATACTAGTTATGGTCTGAGAATTACAAACTTTATAACCCCCATCCATCACAAAAGATAATAGAAATTTCATCCATAAAATTATTCAAATAGCATCATACCAATGGTGGAGTGAAAACTATCTTTGTAAGAAAACTCAACCAAAGGTAGGTGCCTCATCCAAAAACCTCCAAAATCTTGGACATAAGCATTCAATATGTCTTCAGAAGTTGGGATATTTTATTTTTTATGATCATCCATATGAGGATGAAAAGAAGTGATATGGCATAACTGAGAGATAAAATCATGCTAGATACCTCTTTATAACCTAGAGGTAAAATAAGATCATGATCAGAGATGATCATCCTTGTGATTTCATAGAGTCTCACCACCACCTCCAAGTACTACCTTAAAAAAAACCTCCACTGAGATCAACTCCTTGATCATTATAATGTAGGATGATTTTGTCAAATAGTCTATTATCACACAAATTTCATAAAAGACTCTATAATATTGAGGTAAAATAGTGATAAATATATCAATATTCCCTCCCACATCAATTGAGGAACATCCAACAGTAGGGGAAAACCACCAAGGACAAGGTTCTCAGACTTCCTTTTAACAGACCAAACATCAAGACACAAAATCTATAACTAAACACTTTAACACATACCAACAAAAATAACATCACATAGCTCGGTAAATCTTTGAAATTCTAGGATTTTGTACCAAGGGTGAGCTATAAAAATTAGGGAGAACCACCTCACACATCACCAAATGGTAAGAAATCCTCCCCTATAATAATACCTAATATTTTTCATCCTCAAAAAAACCATTAGGGAGTCACCAAAGACAACTCAGTCTCTCTATAATTCCACCTTGACATCCCCCAACTGGGAATCCTCTGCCTGCTACACCAAAAAAGACTTAACTTTTATCTGAAAAAATAAACCTCTATCACTAACCCCTCTCATATCAAAATACATGTCTAAGATATCTTCCATTACTATGTTGGAATATCTAGATTCATAAATGGAATCAATACATGAATCCTTGATTAGTGTATATGATAAAACATTAAACTAACCCAATGTATACGAAATATTGAAATTGTAATGCTATAAGAATTCCATCCACCATCACAGACTTAAGATTAGGTCATGCTTTTATAAGACATACCTCAGGATCTTGTGATCGATAAAAACCATAAAATTCTACCTGACGAGGTAAAATCACGACAACTTCAAGGAAAACACATCTAATGATTACTCGAGATAATGGGTGACATAGTCAGTCTCATGGGGGTGTAGCTTCTAATACCCATAAGAAATAACTGATCTCTTCTACATCATAAGACAACAAAAATCAAGATACAAAACATTATAGATAAAATTTAACTGAAATATCTCTTTGGTAAAATATATAACTAGAGAACTAACCGAATTCTCCTTTAGGTACTCTAAATATTACTAAAATTAATCAATCCATAAGAGTGGATGATCCCTTATAGTAAAGGCTAGCAAAGGAGTCACAAATTGAGATAAATCGGCTTTGAACCTCCTATAATAACTTGTATGATCAAATAAACTACACACCTCTGCAACTATCTTGGGGGATACCCAAGAAATGGATGCCTTGATCTTTAAAGGATCCACTACCACACATTACTAGAAAAAAAATTCCATATGAAACAAACTTCATGCTATCAAATCTCACACTTTATTAGCTTCTTGTAATGACATCAGAAAGCATTCTTTGGTATATCCTTATCTTTTAACCACATATGAAAATATCACAAACTCAAATATATCCTTGATAACAAACTATAAAATTTCATCTAATCAAATAAATCATCAATCCATGGAAGTATATAAAAATTATTCCCCATCACCTTGTTCAAGAGATGATAATCAATACAAAGATATAGACTTCCATCAACCTTCTTTATAAATAGAACCGGTGTACCCAAAGATAAAAAACTCAACTGAATGAAACCTTACTATAAAATATCACCGATCGATACCCAAAACTACCTGAACTCAGAAGGATCCACCCTAAATAGAGACATAGAGATTGGAAAAGTGCATGGTTGTAGCTTTATCCCAAACTCGATCTACCATAGATGGGGTAATGCCATAACCTCCATAATAAATACAAAATCGTACTATTATAAAACCCTATGAAACAACACTTGATAAGCCTCAAAAGAACTAAAAATTATCTCAACCATTAAGGAAGACAAGGATAAAAGATACCTCCAACCCATTAGAGGGCCTGACTTACTAATAAAAACAACAAAATCTCCATCAATATCATAGAAAATGATCTTTATCTTGAAGAAATAAAAATCATCCTATATTTAATTCTTCCAGTACATACCAAGGATGATTTTTTATGGTTGTGTTATTAAACAAGGTATTCTCTCCAAGAGCGGTGTTTCCCTAAAACTGACTCATAGTCTCTAAATACTTCATATATATAAGATCGACCTCTAACTATCATAGTCAATGGAAAGGGAATTGGAAGACTCTCTACCTCAAGAAACAAATAATGGACCAGGTTTGATGACATGAAGGAGTTCATAGATCTTTATTCAATAAAATCATGAACCTAGATATAAAACAAGAAAAAAGTACCTCAACCGACATCTGGCTCTTCTTAAATTGGAATCTCTAAAGCATCTAGATGACAAAAAACTGCTCCACAGACTCTCTAAACATGAAGGATACCACAACCATGGCCACACTATTCTCTCTGAGGATGAGGATAATCTTAGGGATATCCTCTTTCTTCCATAAATCCTCACCGCTTTTCCAAATCCAGATCACCCTTCTACTTCCACCTTGGATAAAACTACCTCAATAGAGGAACCTAAACTGAAACACCTACTATACGTTTTAAGATCATAAATTCAAATCACTCTCATTAATGATGACCTCAACCTACACACACAAAACACACATCTGATCCCTTGGAAGGGGCTTGAGAGCCTCCACCACTAGAGAAACGAGATTATGAGGGCTGATACCTACCCTCGGTTGTTTGGAAGCTCTTATGTCAAGGAAACTAAGAACCTTAGACCACAACTCTACTACATGAGGAATATTTATGACCCCCTTATCAAGAAAATACATTCCCAGATAATGTATTCTAAATTACCCATTCTCTCTCCAACACCTCTAAGAAGTTTCCAAGGATCAGTTAGGTACCATTTAGAGGGGGGGGGATGAATTAGTGGTACACAATTTTACCAATTCTTTATTTTTAATTCAACCTACGTGACTGATTAAAGTCTTGATTCCACTTCTTTAAATATCTTCCTCTACCTAAAAAAAACAATAAAATCAATCACAATATACATATATTTTTTACAGTGACCCTATCATTTTACACATATCATTACATGATTTTAAGAATAATTAAACATCAAATTACGATCCAAGGATCATAAAGTCTAGTGTTATGAAGATTAGGTACATAATTAAACATCATGATTACAAAATAGGAAAATATTTTTAATATTCATAAATAGATCCTAAATTCCTTTGATCCCTTACATCAACATAGGATAACCTGAGGATAACATGAACAAAAGGATGAGCTAAAATCCCAGCAAGGTAATAAACATAAGAATAAAGCTTAGCACATGGGTTAGAAGTCATAACATAATGATATAAAAATGCACGAAACATGATTATCATAACATGTGATCATATAATCATGGATTCATAGTAATTTGGTAGCAATATGAATTTATCATAATTCAAGGCTCATTGGACATAGAGGAGAACAAGTAAAGGTAAGCCACCAAGACTATTTCACATGGATAATGAGTCAAGGATAACCACCAATACTGCTGTACATAACGTATCATGAGACTAAACATTATCCAATGCATTGGAGCACTATCTGGGTGCACCCATCATAACATTTTCATGAATATGTTTTCCACATAAATAATCTTACATAATAAATCAAACATAAATATAAGGGTTACCCATGGAAAGAATTGTGTATCATAATCATGTCATAAAGTATAATAAATGGAAGTATCATAAAAGTGTCCATGAAAGAAAAAATTTAAATCATACATGGACATTAATAAAGGAAAATAGGCATAGATCATAATTAGTGATGTCAAACTGAAGTGATAACATGTAAGAATATTATTTAATAAAATTTAGAATTAAAACATTTTAGTGTAGTTTAATGAAAATATTAAATAGAATTTAAAGAAGAAAAAGGAATAATATTTTATATAAAACTGGAAGTGAACCAAGAGAGTTTTCATAATAAAATGAGTGATTTTATAACAATAATGGTTGATTAAAATAGATTATAGAGTGCACCTGAAATTTGGTAATAATTTAGGAAGTTCCTTTAACTTGGGATTTTTTATCAGGAATAATTGAGTAGGGAACTTGTTAAAAACATGTATAAACCTAAAAAAGGTATGAATGGATCTTGATAAATTATTTTGGAACACACAAACATCATTTAAAATATTTAAATAAAAATAAAATAGAATTTCATTAGGGTAAGAAGAGAGGAAGAGTAACCCAAAGGAATAATGAATTTTTGTTAATTAATAAATTTATAACCCTTTATATATGTATTTGATTTATTATAACTTTATTAAGTTCATTTATAGCCTTTTTTATGGGTTAATAGGTTCAATTTTATCATTTGGGAGTGTTAGTTTCCTTGGTTTTCATGATCGGTTTACTTGTATATGTATGGAAAATCATATAGAATGAGAATAGTTGTACAAAAATGAACTTATATGTTATAATTGAACTTTTATAATATTAAAATACAATTTTTTTCTATAAGTGATGATTTTTAATTAGATAAATCATTAGTGATAATTGTTTAGATTAATTTAGCATTTTTTGATCATCACAAACTAGTTTTGTTATATTATTAAATATCATGTATATATACTAGTTATAAAACATTAAATAGGTTTTAATAAATTTAATATAATATGGTTGAAACATAAAAATGGTTTCATGTCCAACCTTGAGGCAGAATTGAAAGATAAAATCACGTCGTCCATGAAGGTGGTAAATCGGAACCTCACAGACGATGTTTTCATTTTTAGAATAAAAGGAGGGGGAAAGAGAGATGATGATTAATTATTACATTAGTATAACAAAATTAAATTATATATAAGGTACTTGAGTTATAATACCATTTGGATAATGGGATTTGATGATAGAAAAATAAAATAAATTAACTTGAAAACAAATTAAAAGAAAAGGAATAGGGTTTTACCTCTTGATTCCTTCTTCTTGAGAACCTCCTTAGGGGATTAATTTTGGTATTTTATTAAGACCAAAATATCTTGGACATGGGAGAGGGGATTGGGAGGATATTTGAGCAGAATTTGAACAAGGATCAAGGCTTGAGAGGTGTTAGGAGAAGAGGTGGTTAGGGGTGGTATTTATAGTGGAGGAAGGGGGTGTTTTCTTATTATTTAATTCATTAGTTTATTATTTTCTCTCAAGAAAAGCAATAGTGTTGGTTCTTGAAACTAAATATATTAATTAGATCACGTGAGTTCAAACCAATTGTTCTTATATCATCCACGACTTAATGAATAGTGTATTTAACTTATAATGTATATATATCGTAAATTACCGTATTTTATTATTCACAAAAATTCAAGTATTTCAAAAAAATACAAAAAATTAACTATAACCATTTTTTGAGATGTAGAATTAAAAAATGAACTATATTTTATTAAAATAATTTTCTAAATATGAGAAATTTATTTTTTAATTAAAATCACAATTTACTCGAAAAATACATATTTTAAATTATAACTAATTTTATATCACTTTGAAAAATTAACTAAGGTCTCATAAAATTATCTTATAATCATAATACATAAAAATTAAAATTTATGAATACATTTTATGAAAATAAAGTTTCTTTTAAATTATTAAATTAGACATAAAATTGTAATTAAATATTTATGACTTACAAAAATAACAACACTTAGTTAATAATTTTTAATTTATTTATTTACTTATATTATGATATAATTATATAATATTTTCACTTATAATATGGATAAATTTTATTTATACTATAATTGGAGAGGTTACTATTCAATTTTCTAGTTTACTATTCATAAGGGCCATGTTACTATTCCAAAGGTCAAGTTACTATTCCTTTGGTATATGTTCCTTAACTTCTAGAAATTCCTTTTATTTCATTAACTCTTTATTTATTATGTTTGTATAGTGTTCTTAATTTGATTTTATGTGACTATAATATATGAGATTATTATAATAAGGGTATTTCCACTAATAAAACTTCTGGTTGTTACATTCTTCTCCCCCCATGAAATTTCACCCTTGAAATTTTGTTTTACACACGAAGGTGAAAATAGGTGCGGGTACTTATATTTCATCGTTTAATATGGTTCGTATGTTTCCTCTTCATAATTATAAGTCCACCAAAGTACTTTGACCAAGTGAGTGGACTTGTTGCATATAACTTTATCTCTACGATCCAAGATCTTTACTGGATGATCCTCGTATAAAAGATTATTCTACAACTGTAACACCTTTGAATTTAGTACAAGTGAGGGATCAAGTATATACTTAATCAAGAGGGATATGTGGAATACATTATGTACTTGAGACATGGTTGGTCAAAGTTCTAGTCAATAGTCCATAGCTCTGACATGATCAAGGATCTCTAAGGGGTCCATGTACTTGGGAGTGAACTTTCCTTTCTTACAAAATATCATAATCCTATTCCATAGAGATATGCAGAGGAATATAATGTATCCAACTTTAAACTCAAGGATCCATCGAAGATTGTCTGCATAGCTCTTTTGTCAAATTTGGGATTCCTTGATGTATTTTTGAATGATTTTCACCTTCTCCCCCATTTATTCGACCATTTTTGGTCCTAGTAGCTTATGTTCACCAAATTCATCCTAGCATGCTAGTGTTATGAACCTTTTCCTATAAAGGGATTCATATGGAGCTATTCAGATGCTCGAGTGGAAACTATTATTATAAGATAACTCAACAAGTGGAAGATGTTGGTCCAATACTCCTTTAAAGTCCATAGATCATGATCTCCAAATGTCTTTTAGTGTCTGTATAGTTCACTTAGATTGGACATTAGTTTGAGGATGATAGGTCGTACTACAGTTCAACTCAGTATTTATAGCATGTTGAAGACTTTTTCAGAACTTCAAGGTGAATCTTAGACCTCGATCGAATACAGTCGATATTGGTACTTCATGAAGCCTTACAACTTATTTGTTGTATATCCGTACAAGTTGATCTAGTGAGAAGTCCTATCAAATTGTGATAAAGTAAGATGTATTTGTAAGATGATCCATAATAACCCATGTTGTATTATTTCCTCTAGATGTATTTGGAATTCCAGTGACAAAGTCTATAGTGATGTTATCCCATTTCCATGTTGGTATACGTAATGGTTGTATCATCCCTTTAAACTTTTTCATTTCAACCATCACTTGCTGACATATGAGGCACTTTGATGTATATTAAACGATCCATTTTTCATACTATCCCATTAAAATTTCTTCCAGAGATCTCGATACATCTTTGTTCTCCCTGGGTGAATAGAGAAGGTTAAGCTATGTGCGTCATTCATAATATCTTTCTTTATCTATGGGTTTGATGGAACACATAGTCTTGACTCAAATATTACAAATCCATCCTCACTAATCTTGAACTCATAGCATTTCCCATTCTCGATAGCATCAACCATTTTCAAAATTTCAACATCATTTCATTGAGCATCCTTTATTTTATTCATAAGGGATGGTTGGGAAATATTTTGAGAAAGGATTGATGATGTTCCTTCTTTAATTATTCCCATGTCCATCCCTTTCAAATCTAAGAGGATTGTATCCTTCTCAATTATCATCATTAATAAAGATGCAAGATCCTTTCTACTTAGATCATCCACCACCTTATTTGATTTACTATGAGAGTATTATATTGAGTAGTCATAATATTTTATGATATCTAACCACCATCACTAGCGCATATTAAGCTCCTTCTGTGTGAATATATAATTGAGAATCTTATGATCAATATATATCTCACACTTCTCCCCATATAGATAATGCCTCTATATTTTCAATGGAAAGATCACAACCAACATCTTCAGATCACACGTAGTATTGTTTTGCTCATTAATTCTCAAATTCCTTTAGGCATAGGCTATCACTTTATCATTTTGAATCCATACACAGACTAAGACTTTATTTTAAGCATCCCTGTATACCATAAATATTTATCCACTTGTTGGGAGTATGAGTACCGGTGCAGTGACAAGACTCATTTTGAGATCCTTAAAGCTTTCCTAATATTCTTGAGTCCAGAAAAACTTCACACCCTTCCATGTCATTTGGTTATTGGGTTTGACAGTTGTGATAAGTTCTTCAAAAATCATCCTTAATACCCAAATAAGCCAATGAAATTATGGATATCTGCTACAAAAGTTGTCTTGTCCACTCTTAAATTTCCTTTGTCTTAGAAGGGTACACAAATATTCCTTTATTAATGATAAATACCCCAAGAATAATACTTCCTCCATACATAACTCAAATTTACTATACTTTTCATATAGTTTCTCCCTTTACAAATTCTTTAGAACAATATTCAAATGATCATCATGTTCCTCTTTTCTCTAAGAGTATATCAGAACACCATCAATAAAGACTACCAAAAATTTATCAAGGTAATATCTAAAGACACTATTTATTAATTCCATGAAAATTTATATATCATTAGTGACTTTAAAAGGAATCTCTATGAACTTATAGTGTCCATAACTTATTCTAAAGGTAGTCTTGGGAATATATTCTTTTTTCACCTTTAATTGGAGATATTTTAACCAAAGGTCCTTCTTAAAGGAAGTACTTCGTCGAAAAGAGTTTCAGAGAGAGGGAAAGGGTTAAAATTTATTTGTGTTTTCTTGGTGGCGAGCTTTTTGAGGCAATAATTCAAACACCTGGGGTGCATCGACCTGGTTCATATCTCTGTTGGAGAAGAATCATGGTAAAGATTTAAAAAAACCCAGATAATACCAAATACACGATGTGTTTTCCATTAATTGAAAAAATGGGTGTTGAAAACGAAATGAAATGATGTGGTTCAGTTGGATCGTGGAGGTGGGACAAAAATCTGAGTTAGGGATTTGTGAGGGAATGGAAGGGACAAAGTGAGTGGAATTGGAAGTACAGAGGGATGGAATGATGCATGCAGCAATACGAGTAAAGAGAAGAATAAGAAAGTGAATAAAATATAATGGTGTTACTCATAAGCTTCAATTCCACTGAGGTACAGAATGATTACTCCATAGTGCCACGGATCTGAATCCATGGTTTGATGCAGGCCCCATATGTTCGTCATATTGCATGCAATAGGGATGGATGGAAATGGGCCTGGAAGGGAGTTTTGTACTTCAAATTTTATAAATTATTTGATTTTTATACTTTGTGTTTTTGTTTGAAAAAAAAATCTTATATATACTTATTTGTTGCTGAATTACTATTTTTTAATGATTTATTATAATAATGATTGATTTTTAATTTTTAAATTGAGTTTTTAAAATAATTTACATTTTTTTGGTTTCTTTTTTTTACTAAAATTTCCCTGTGGGACACCGATGCCCCCACCCACACATCCCTATATTGTCCTCTCAATTCATGGGATGGGTTATGTTCAGATTAAATTACACCACATACGGGGTCAAGAAATCACTTTTATTATCGCTAGAATTTGGATTCAGCAGCACAAAAAAAATGGTGATGTTGTCAATGATGATAAAAGCCGATCACTTTTATCAACTCAAAAAAAAAATTGATGAAATGAGT
The DNA here is from genome assembly GCA_963277665.1 of Viscum album. Lineage (NCBI taxonomy): Eukaryota > Viridiplantae > Streptophyta > Magnoliopsida > Santalales > Viscaceae > Viscum > Viscum album. Next base: position 1,237,293,337 of record OY728119.1, read on the forward strand.
TTTTAGCTATGTTTATGGTCTTTTTATCATCATTCTTTTTAGTACTGATAATTTTTTTTTTATTAAGTCTGATTGGAATTAATATTGTACAATGCTATTTTAGTTAAAACACAATGAGTGGTCGTCCCTATTTTAATTGAGAACCCCATGGAATTTGAATGCATAACATTGCCTCCGTGATGAAGCACTCTTACCACTAGAATGTGTTGTTATTCCTACTATATGATGAAATATTTATATATTTATATATGAACTACATAAAAATAAAGGCACATATAATTATCATATGTTTATTTATATACACTACATATTTATATATTTATAATTACATTTATATACTACAAAAACACACACACACCCATACGGTTTTATTTTTATTTATAACCTATACAAACACACTCACACGTGTTAATATTAGTATCTATATACAACATAAACACACCCACATATTTAAATTAACAAGCACATGCACACACATTTATATCACCCAACACACAAACAAACAAATATTTATATACTATATTTATATTTATATTTAACGTGCACGCACACGTACATGCACACGCACACGCACACAAATTTATATTTATATAATACATAAACACACACACAAATATTTATATTTATATACTATATAAACTAACACACGCATATTTATATTTATATTTATATACTACATAAACACACACACATATTTATGGCGCCTCCTCTCCCATCCATGTGCCCTGTTCTCAAAGGTTCTGCGAGAAAAATATTTCCCTCATTCTGACTTCTTGCATGCCCAGTTGGGGCCAAGGCCGAGTTTTTTGTGGAGAAGCATCTAGGGCACAAAATCCCTCCTTGACATGGCCTGCGTCTGGAGAATTGTCGATGGTCATAATGTTCATGTTTGGAAGGACTCCTGGATAGAAAATGGCATTAACCATAAGGTCACTTCGACTATTGTTCCTGGTTTCGAAGACACAAGGGTACGAGATCTGATCAATGACTCACTTGAAGACTGAGATCGTGGGAATATTTTCAGCTGGTTTAATGAGGTTGATCGTTAGCTCATCCTAAGTATTCCTCTCACACCAGGGATGGGCAATGACCAACTTTGCTGGACCGGGGAGTCTAATAGCAGATATTCTGTCCGCCCTGGTTACAAAATGCGGGTCCAAGGAGTGGCTTCGGACTGTCCTGATAACTGATGGAAGATTATCTGGGTACTCAATTCCCCCCCTAAGGTAAATTTTTTTTGGTGGTAGGTTTGCTTTGGGGTTCTACCAACCCTTGACTTTTTGGTGCGGCGACATTTGGAGGAGGATGACACATGTCCGTTGTGCCTCGAGGAGGTGGAACCCCCTTTACATGCAATTCTTTCCTGTCGTGGGGTAGAAGGGGTGTGGAAGGCATGGAAACCATATTTTGATTTGTTCTTTGATCTTTCAATTGGGATGGTATAAAATCTGGTTAAATGGGTAGCTTCTCTTGAATCGAGAGTGGTGGGGTTGATCTGCACAATTGATTAGTTAGTGTGGACTTGACGAAATGATCGCATTTTCCAAATGAAGGTGACCCATGATCGTCTTTGGGTGGATAGGGCTAGGGAATGGATTAACGGTTGGAAGAGTAAAGATTCAGTGCCTCCTTTGGGCAACACTCGCCAGTCGACTCCTTGTTGGTCTCTCCCCCTGAGGGTTTCCTCAAGATCAATACAGATGCTACTGTCTCTGCTAATTCCAGGGTCGGTATTGGACTCATTGCTCATAATAGTTTTGGCCAAATTGTGAAAGCTTAGTTCTGAGTTGTGCCTTTCTCATGAAGCCCTATGGTGGCGGAGGCCTCTTCCATCCTACATGGGATCCTTTTTACCTGTTCAAAAAATTGGCCCAAGGTTTTGGTGGAATCCGGCTGCCTCGAAGTGGTGAACGCTCTAGATTCAAAGGACGATGCGTATCAACCGTATGAACTTATCTTGAGGAAGATCTGGACATTAACTGAAGGCTTTACTGCATGAAAATTTTCTTTTATCAAGCTAGGAGGGAATATGAAAGCTCATTGTTTGGCTCGTTTTGGGAAATCTTGGGGTGATCATTGTTGGGTGGACTCGTTTCCTAATTGGCTTTGTAGGCCTGATTTGCTTGATCATTAATATATCTTATCTTTTCTCAATATATATATATATATATATATTTATATACCATGAAAACACACACACACACATATTTATATTCTGCAGACACACACACACATATTTATGTTTATCTTTATATTTTTTTTGCGCGCACACACATATTTATACCCTACACACATAAATTCATATTTATATTTATATACTACATAAACACACAAAGACACACACACACACACAGATATATACTATACATAAACACGCGCACACACGTATAATATTTTTATTATCTAATTATTTATATATACTACATATTTATATATTTATATATTTTAATATATTTAAATGTTTATTTAAATATAATAAATATTTTTAAATTTTATAATATAGATATATAATTATAATTATATATATAAACACACACACACACAATTATGTATATATATTGTCACGACCCCCTCCCCCTGATGATACCCCTCCTGGGATGACAATGAGAGAAGAGAGATAATGATGCTCAAAGCCTGCCTCCAATAGGCCACAAGTTGACAAAAAATGCTGAGGGTATATTATACAGACAAATGAGAGACATTACCCTATAAGATATAAGAAATGAGAGATAAGATAGAAAAAACAAACTCCTACTCAAGATAAAACAAAGAACGATCCCAAATGCATCCATGTAAGGTCATAGAACTGAACAATTGCAAAAAGGAGAACTACGAATACCTAAAGATAATCCTCGGTAGTGACCATGAAAGCTCAAACAACTCCTAAACAACCCACGAGCTAGAAATATCCAACCCAATCACCAAATTCCTCCTACTAACTAGAAAACCATTTTATACATACGTAGGATGAGCATAACATGTATACTCAGTAGGATCCCCCTAGATCCTTTCATGCAAAAGATAAAGAAAACATGTTAAAGCCTAGTGAACAACAAGTGAATATAACTCATCACATAAACCGATATGATAAGTTCTCAACCTCACCATGACCATGTCTCACCAAGTATCACATACAATAGATCATATAATATAATATAAAAAAGGCACCACACTACCACTTCCCCACTAGTTTTCCGTCCCATCCCAACATCTCACATCCTGATCCATCTCTCTCTAAAAGTAAGCTAGCCTGAAGACACTTGAGATAAAGTATCATAATATGCATCCCATGAATCACATCATCTCATCATCACATACCATGAAACCCATGCATCACATCCTTCTATCACATCTCCAAATAGTAATTGAGTAGTTTATGGGATCCACCACAACTCGTATGTCGTTTATTATACCTCAATCCATCACATCTCATACACGTCATACCTATAATAATCCATATGATACTATATTAGGAGATACATGTGTGTGAAATAATCACAAGCCATTAAATCCTTCTATAAACATATATGGGGAAATATAACGAATGTGCATACCAGCACATAATACTACCAGGAGAAGAGAGCGGGGCCAGAGGGGGTAGTCAACCATCTATTCCCCACCAACCTGGATGTTATGGAAAACACCCTCCCACAGTCCACTAAGTGCCATTCTCCCTACGAATATCAGTGGGATATTATATTAAATCACAAAACATACAAGATATAATATATCTCACAAACACACTATAAGCATTAACCTAGTTTTAGGATTAACTGTAGTTATCATCTCTCGAACACCTGACTGCCACCATTAAGAACTAGATATCCTATAAGAATATAAGTATTCAAAGAGATTCATTTAATTAATTATTTCATTTTAAAATTTCACTTTACATTGATAAATTCATTAGCCATTAATTATTATCATTCCATTCACATTTAATTAACCACCAAGTGAATTCCATGCCCTCCTGGCATAAACCAACCAATTTGAGGGTTCCTCAAGGTTATCAACATTTGCATTCCATTCAAGCACCAACCCCATGGATTAAAAAATTTATTAAATACCATCATTCCATAATTATAGGAATTATAGGAAAGATCCTAAGTTTCCATAAAATATATGCATAACTAAGGACAAACAACTACATCAAGTAGTGGGTAAAGAATGCAGGTAAACAAGAAACCTGACCATCTAACCTTTTAAATAGAACATTATCAAGCAAGCATCTAAATTTTGTCACAATAATGGAAAATCCCCGTTTCAACCCATTTCATCAAACTTGGTTCCATACCCAACACCACCGTGCATATCACCATGGATCCCGCCATCACAAGTGTTAACTAACACCAAAAACCCGGGCCTCCCCGCTCATATCTTGTCAACTATCAGCCATCCCATGCTCACATCATGTCGCATAGCATGGATCACATCCATAGAAAATCCATAAGGTGACAAATAAAAAATAGATTCAACATGACATCCATATCCTAAAAGAAGGCATCCATCCTTCACATGCAAACGATCTCGCTCACCCCCCAAACCTTCATATTTAACAAACAACCAGTTCTTTACCTTCATATATTAGCTGATTTATTTATCACAGGTTACATCTACGGGTAACCTAATACATCGACTATTGAAAGCTATAAATTATTTAAAGACACTCTAATTCATAACTTCATGTTTCAAAAACATTAAGGAATAAAAATTCCATTAACATGCCTCTTTACTATTATCAACAACAATAATTTCCAGCTTCATGTTCTTTAGCCTATTCCATTAACATATGGAATAAAAATTCAATTAAACATGCATCACGCATCATTTGATTTACATCAAATTATAAGAAACAATGGATTCAATAAACTCACCTCTTTAATAATTTAGGCAACCAATCATTACCGGATTTTGGTTCTTTAACCATTTTCATCAATTTAAACATGCTAAACCATAGAATAGAAAACATGTTAAACAAATCATAAAAATAGATAACATACTATCTAGTAAGTCAATAGATAAGATGTTATCATGGTGGAAAAACATACAATCGCTACCACCATAAATGTTTTCTTTCGTTAATACAATTTAATCTTGTTGGTTGGAGAGAGTATCTCAAGAGAAGAGTGAATTGAGTACCCAATGAATTTTTTTGTTAAAATTTGATTATTTTGAAATACCCCAAATGTTTAAATATGGTAAATTTTATCAAAATAAGTAGTATGATATATATTAATCTTTCTAAATATTTTTCTAAAGATTGATTAGTTCTCGGATGAATAATATATATAATATTATTGAATCATTTGAAATCAATTTACTTGATCAAAATACTATATGAACACGAATTTAGATAAACTATCAAATTATGATTTTTTTATAGTTAAAAACAGTTTTTAGTTTTAAATCACGAATAAAAAAAATAAAACACACAATGGAAAGAATGAATACAAGAGGTTCAGTCTCAAGTTGATACTTAGTCCTCTCTACTTGGTGATCACCCACCACCAAGAAGTTTATATAAAATAAACTAGATGATCCAAAATATGGATCAAGTTTATACAATAGTTTACAATTTTCCAGGTCACACATGGAATCTTCCACACTTATGTGTGGGAGTAAAAAGAAACAGGCCACACAAGGACCTCTACCACTCTTATCAGTGGGTGAAACAGATAAGAAAAGTGTTTGATAAGATATTAAGTATCTCCCAGTTTAGTGCAGGAGATAGTGTGTGTGTGGTAAAGTAGAGTAAGTACACACACTACTAAAAAGTGTAATAAAACTAAAACGAATCGAGCAATATATAAGTAAGGAGTTTAGAAGTTTTCATTCTATTGCAATGTCTTTTGTGACTCTTTAGTTGAATGAACAATGAAGTTTGAGTCAGGTTCTATAAAAAAAATTAGGAAAACAGATTTTCATAAACTCTTGTTTTCTGATCGGAGGAAAGCACTATATGTGATGATGCTTTGGATTCCTCAGTCGAGTGTTCACAACAGGTGAACTCTTTGTGTTTTCAATCAGGTTCAGCTCTTCAGCTCTCAACTATTCAATGAAATCATGATCTCTTTTTGTCTATGTATCTTTTCTTCTCTATAATTTTTTTTTTCTATCTTTTCTCCACGTTGTTCTTTGTATCTTCATGAGGGAGTGTGCTCCTCTTTTATCAGCAGCAGCAGGAACATCCGAATCAACTGCTTCCTCATACTGCATGTTCTGACATGCTTTCTGTCATACATTTTAAGTACAATCATTAAAATAGTAAATGACATTAAATTTGATGAATAAAGTTTTTAGAGTAATGTAATTCTAAATAAGTAAATTAATAAAAATAGTGATAGTGTCTTAAGATTTGGTGGTGTCAAGATGTGGTAGTATGTTGCTATGGAGGTATGATACTCTGAAGGAATGACATTAGTGGTGTCTTAGACTTAGCCAAATTTTTAGTATAATGGTGGTGTCTCAACTAGTGGTGTATGGTCTAATGGTGTATGCTCTGATGGTGTCTCAGAATTAATTTTTCTAGTGTTGGTGGTATGAGTCTGGAAGTGTGATATCTGGAGGTATTTCATACTTAGCCAAAATTATGTTCTGACGGTGTCTTAGACTTAATTTTTTTAGTGTTGGTGGTATGACTCTGGCGGTGTGACATCTGGTGGTATTTCATACTTAACCAAATTTATGTTTTAGAAGCATGACATCCTGATGGTGTGTCAACCAATGGTGTCTCATACTTTGTTAATTCTTCAGTCTAATGGTATAATAGTCTGATGTTGTGATATTCTGGCGGTATCTTAGACTTAGATATTTTTATGCTGACTGTGTGTCATGGACAATAGTGTCTGTCTCAATGATGTCTCATACTTAGATAGATTTATCACTTGTTCTCAGAATATAGATTACTTATTGGAAAATAGGAAATTCATTAGTATCAATAATGATTTTGTGATCATTAAAACAAGGACTTCAAAAATATCCCCCTTTTTGATGATCACAAATCATTGTATAAAAATAATATTATAAATGTAAAAACAGGTCATCAGAGGTATTACAAAAGTTTAAAAATGATATCTAAGATAAAATTCAAATATAAATCAATACTTATCATTCACAGTATGTGTAGATGGTATCAAGGAAAATAATAATAAAATAATAAGTATCAAAGGTAAGTATCAGGAAAAAATAGTATCAAAGATAATATTTTTAGATAACATAGAAACATTATTTCATGAATTGCTTTAAAAAAACATGCCATAAAAGTTCTCTATAAAAACATGTATTCCATAAGAATTATCATAAACACATATTCCATAAAAATTCCAATAAATACATATTCCATAAAAATTATCCCCCTTTTAGGATAATAAAAAAGGTAAAGATTATTAAAATAAAGATATTAAATGCAGGCAGAAGGAAGAGATGAAAAGATTTGAATAGAAGATAAAAGTGAAACAAACAAAATAAGAGGTAAGAAAGACATTCAAAATTATGAGCACAAAGTTATTACAATACAGATCTCATCAAAGACAGTGCAATCTAATCCAATAAAATATAAAGGTCAAGGTTTGGTAGAGGGGTCCATCGATTCTTTACCTTTAGCCTTGGCTTTCTCTTGCTCCTTATCTGAGGTAGTAGGATCAGCCTGTGGTAGAAGAGATGAAACACTAGAAGTGAGTCCAGCTATAGTCCGATGATGGTCTTCCACAATAATAACTGGCTAGAGGTGTCTCAAAGCATGAGTATGAGACATTAGGAAAGGCTGTAAATGATCAGGCAAAGGTGCTAAAGGGTCCTAAGAAACTCCAGGTCTGAGAGAAAACTAAGGAGTAATAGGAACAACTTCCTAGGAAACCACTTCTTAGCCATGGATATGAATAAAAAACTTCATGATATTGATGAAATACATTATAATTTGGCAACCCATTTCCATTTCACTAAATAAATAAACCTTCTCTTCCATGAAATGGTTCAATACTGGGGTGATATCCTTGAGATTTATGACTTTCTCTTTGAAATATTGTGTCATAGGAGACATTCTTAAATTCTCAACTAATAATTTAAAATTAGAATCCATTGCATGCTTGTTATAGATCTAATAGAGATAAAACTTTATGGGTGTGGTTATAATTTATCTAACATATTTCATATCATTAGAATAGATAGAAAACATATTTAGAACATGGTTATAATTATACTGAATTCTTTTTATGGTTTCTTGGGTATGATCTATTACACTACCTGAAGCACTAGAAGATGCAGCTCTATGATCATATCTGACAACTAATCTCAACTGATCAAAATTAAACACTGGAGGAGGAGGTTCAATATCAATAGAAGTATCTAAAGAAGTATCCTTAAGACTTTTAAGGATACCATCCAAAGAATATTTAAACTCAGATTTAATTTCCTCAATCAAAGAATTGAGAGATTCCAATTCACCACTTATCTACTTATTCTCAATTTATATATCATAAACATGATTCATCATCTTAGGTTGGATATGCTGAATAAAAAAAATAAAATAAGTACCTTTTATCATTTTCACTCAGATTTGTCAAAATAGGGGATTGATTCCTTACTCACTTGTGAAACTCAGACATCATCATTTCATAAAAAAATTCAAGTCAAATTGAGTAACTATATCCATTGGAACAACTAGAGGAGCTGGAGCAGGTTCAGGTATAGGAGGTCTCATAGAACTGAACTTTTTAAGTAGAACTTCAAGATTAAACTGGGCTATCAAGGATCCCTTAGGATCACCTTCAAAACTAACTTCAGTTTTACCACTATTTAAAGGGCTTGTTAAAATATTAAATAAAATTCTCCACTTCTCTTATATAGGGTCCATATAACTCCCATAAGCAGATACTGTGGTAGGAGGTACCACATTAGCAGAAAAAAACTAAAACTTCCATATTTCTTTAAGCAACTAAAATTTGAGCACCCACTGTGTGTTCAACACTGGAAGGCTCGACTTCCAAATGTGTACCAACAGTTGGTGCATCTTTCATCTCAACATCCTTTTGGTAATCAACAACAGTGGACTCACCTTACACATTTTCATCCATAAGAGACTTATAAACATTTAAAACAACTAACTATTCATTTCTAAATTCTTCCTCAATAAGATCCTTCTTATCTTGTTTGGAAACATGTTGTTCCACAACAGTTATAAATCTCATCTATTCATCTATAATAGAATCTGAAACATCTTCACCAGTGGCAACTAAAATGGATTCAACATCATCAATTGCTGGAGATTCATGAAAAATATTCATTGATAGTGAATGTTCCTCCTCAACAAATGCATCCTTAAGATCTGGAGGAATTTCCACATCCTTATTCTTGATTCATCCACTATCATCATCAAGTTCAGAATATTATCCATCACTTCGATTATCATATTATTCTTCCTTTTCTTCTTCCTCATTATCATCATTGTCACGACCCGACCTGTACTAGGGCTCGAACCGCAACTACCCCAAGCCCGCCTTCATAGGCCAGGGGCTGGAGACCAGTGCCGAAGGCACAACAAACTAGGTGAGGCCTTTGCATAAGAAATTGTACACACACACACACACAGCTAACCCAATGAAAAAGTGCAGAGAAAAGAATGCAAGATACAACACTGCTACAAAAGGGAAACCAACATACATGCATCGACCTCTACACAGTACAAGTAAAGTGATGACAAGATAACTGAACAGAAAAAGGGGGCAAAACATGCGCCCAACTAGAAAGGTTCCACAACCTAGAAACAGGTAAATGAAAGTAAACAGCCGGTGAGTCTCACACCCAAAAATCCTCCTATTTCCACTGAACGCATCCCAAGCTCCTGTGTCTTCTACGCTCCTCTATAGTCTCGATCGACCTGTCTATTGTCTGCAAGGGAACACCATGTGCGGGAAAATCCCAAGAAGGGGTGAGTATAAAGATACTCAGTAGGATACCCCGAAAGCTCTAGGGACAAACAAAGGAGATACTAAAGATGGTGAGTAGTAGACAGAGCAAGAACAGTGTAAGAGTACAAAAGAGAGAGTGCAGCTCAACCTGACAAGAGAAAGGAAGCAGGCTCGTCCAACCAAGAATAGCTAGACACAGAAAGCACATGGCATTCCCCACGCGTCTTCTTCCCTCCTAGAAGGACATTAACTGAACCGAAGGAGTGGGAAAAAAAGTAGGATGTATATATATATGCTCAACAAGAAACCCGAATGAGAGTGTAAGGGGATATCGATCTCTAAGCTCAGCCCAGGAAAAGTCGCCAACAGTTCTAAGGATACACATCACTAGTGCCCAACAATCCTGCATGCCAAAGCTGCCTCATCACTAAACTATACAACCAAGGGTCCCGCTCCAGTAATCACAGAGAAAAGTCACTTACTAGCCTCATAGAAAGGGCCGAGTCTGAAAGAAGTCATTGGGTAACCCACTGCCCAGCCCCGCTGGAGGGTAAACTCCAATAATTCAACGGTGACCCACTACCTAGACTCGCTGGAGGGTAGACCATAATAAATCATCGGGTGACCCACTGCCCAAACCTGTTGGAGGGTAAACCCTAAATAAGTCAACGGTGACCCACTTCCCAGCCCTACTGGAGGGTAAACTGTAATAAATCATCAGGTGACCCACTGCCCAGCCCTACTGGAGGGTAAACTCGAAACAAGTCGGCAGTAACCCACAGCCCAGCTCCGCTGGAGGGTAAACCGTAAGGTCAACGGGTATCCCACTACCCAGCCCCATTGGAGGGTAAACCCTAAGGTCAATGGGTATCCCACTGCCCAGCCTCTCTGGAGGGTAAACCCAGAGGTAGGATGATATCTACATACTACCCATGCCATCACTGGGTGCCACTAACACCGCTACCATGCGTAGGTTCAGAGTGCGTCAAAGGAACCTCCGACCAATGAACTTTCATGCTTCCACATTTAATGAGATCCTGAAATAGGATCCACTCACCCAAAAATATTACACCGTTTTAATCCTCATGAAAAAAACACGCGAGATAGACTATTTACTCACTGGAAATGAGCTCCCTATGAAAAAGTTATTCAACACTACTTTATGCCCATACGGTGTCTCCTAGGGCTCGCACCTCGGTCCCAAAGAAGGCCGGGAGAACTGCGCCATCGCGATGCTCTCAGAAAAACACGCCGAGTAAACTATTCATACGACCCAAACAGATGCCTGGTGGAAAATTCGCAGTACGCTGCACACAACTCAAAAACCAGCCCGTGGGGCCCACACATCAAGTCCAGCTTCAACGCCTGAAACCACCATGGTCAACTTCATCTCGATTCCAGGGTCACAACGCTGCTGACGGCGCCTAAAACGGACTCCAGATGCATAAGCTATAACTCCCCACGTTATATGCAAACAGGGCCTTATGGGGCCCACACCTCGACCCCGAAACACGTCACACAGATCTTAACATTATGTTCCTTGCAGATAACCACACAGAATAGGCTATTCATTTTCCCTAAACGGACTTATGAATCATAAGTTGTAAAAACACAGCATAAGCCCGAAAGCCGCCTCGTGGGGCCCATGCCTCAAGCCCGAATTTAGGCGGGTGGATTGTGTCATTGTAATCCCCTCGGAAAAACACTCAGAGACGAGTACTCAAACACCCCAAATGGATGTCAGGTGAAAAAGTGGCGTTTCACCGTGAAAAGTGAAAACTAGGCCATGTGGGGCCCACACCTTGTCTCCAACCCGAACACTTTGGAAAACATCTTAAAAAGTCCGTATGAGGACTGGGGTCATGCTGTTGCTGACGGCGCGTCAATCGGACATCACAAACAAGAGTTAGGTCCTACGCATGAATAATTAATTAATTAATTAATTAATTATTTGCATTAAGCGTTTCGTGCCACCGAGCAATGAAACCAAACCACAAAGGGTCCAAATAAACCTTTAAAGGTCCATCACAACTCCAGGGCCACTGCACCTCTAACGACATGTCAAACGGACGTCCGACTCGCGAAGTGCGTCCGTCGTGATCTTTAATAATAATTTAATATTATTAAGTTAGAGCATTTCGGGTTACCCGCCTTCAGGCACATAACCCAAAATATCCAGAACCAACTTCAAATATTCCATCTCACTGACACGGACCTGCATCCGTAGACGGCGCGTCAAACGGACGCTCCGTTTAGAAGTTACGACCCCCCAAACGCAAGGGGGGGGGGGGGGCAACCAGGCCGGTTCACCCCGGCCGAGCCGGTCCGAACCGCCAGCCCACGGCCCAGCCGCAGGTCCAGCCCGAACCGCCGCGGCCCGATCCAGCCACACCGGACCCCTCGGGTCCGGTTCTCCTCAGCAGACCAGCCTTTTGGCTGGTCTTCGCCGCGTCGCGTAGGACCCACAAAGTGCGGGTCCTTGTTTCCTCCGCACCCCCGAGGTTGCCGCCTCGGGTTCCGCCTACCGAGCGTGACAGGCCGCCTGCACCGCAGCCTCCCTCCGACCTCCACTCCGACACCGCCGCACACCTGACACCCCCTTGAAGCTGCCCCCTCCGGCTCCCCGCTCTAGTCGCCGCCTTATCGACCGCACCACGGCCACCCGACTCACTGCTCCGCCGACTGAGCGCACCACCCGGCCTGGTCCCCCGCTCCGCTGAAGCTGCCCCATCCGGAAACCGCCGCACACCAGCCGTGAGCCTCCTCTCCCCTCGAATCCTTCCGGCTCGACCACACCGCTTACACCCGACGCCGCCACCTTGTCCCAACCCCCGGCCGCACCCGCTGGCCAACGCCCAACCTCCGGCCACTGCCCTTGCTGGAGCCAGGACTTCCGACAACCACCACCATCGCTCCGGTGGCCAGATTTCAAAACCGAACGCGGGTTCGGGATCCTCGGGACGAGGCCTTCATAGCGCCTTCCCCCGATCGTCGATCCGACAAGATTTGGTGCGTCTGAAATTTTGGGATGAAGAACGCTCAAGAACGGTTCTAGAATGGGGCTCGGGCGATGGCCGTGTTCGTTCGGCCATCGACCCAATTCAAGAATTATAGAAAAAAATATATGATGAAATTGGAAAAAAACTTGAGAAATTGACGAAGGTTAGGAAATTAATCAGAAATCCTACCTCGATCCGGCCATTCGACGTTGCTGACGCATCCGCTACGATCCCTCCACGATCCACCGGAGTTCGCTCCTCGATTCGGTGAAGAACAATGAAGAACGATTGAGAGGTATATATATATATATATATATATAGAGAGAGAGATATATCTTGGGTGTTAGAGAGAGAGAGAGAGAGAGCGAATTAGGGTTTTTCCTTAACCCTAAACACTTAACTCTATTTATAGGGATCCCACTCAGCGCAGAATCCGATTTCCCCGCGCCCTCTCATTTTACGTCGCGCCTAGACAAAACGACCCGTTTCGAAATCAACAGAAGTCTCGGATTTCCATTCTGAGGCTTCTTTCTAAAGTTATTCGAAAAAAAATCCAGTGATAAAAATCACTAAGTCATTTTCAAAATGACTATTTTTCCCCTGGGTGAAATCTCTCACAGCAGGCCCGCGCCTGCAACTTTTACACCCCGCCTAAGGTAAATGGAATGATTTGGATGAAACCATGCCCTCAGATTTAAAATCTGAGATACAGTTTAGGAGGAAACACAACCCCGCCATGTGAATTGTACAAAAACACTTAACATTTTTATAAAATTTATTCTGGGCACACCAGGCCTCGGAATTGCACACCGTCTTTGCGTCTAGCTCTAGAATTATATGTAGAAATATTCCAAATTCTTACAGGAAAAAAACCGGGTCTCTACATCATTCCCTCCTTCAAGATTGTTTTCCTCAAAAATGAAAACTAGGAAAAAAAACTCAGGATACAGAGCTCACACCTAGCTCTCCCACTCCCAAGAAAACTTGCACAACACCATGTTGGCACAACACACGAACCAAAGAGATGGTTTATACTCATAAGATCTGCTACTCTTGAGGACATTCATAGGAATACACACACACCTCATCAGCTACGATACATGGAATATGTCGTGCGCCCACTCCTACTATTGGGAGGGTAGGGAAAAACGGTAGGCAACCTCTCAATCGCTTGCACGATTCCCAAACGGCCCAAAGAAACTTGGGAGACTTCCCCGGCCGAACCTCTACTTTCCACATTGCGATCAAAATCACAATTTGTTCCTGGAACATGGTCTCATTATTCCCTCCTTCAGAATACCCATCGGGTGCGTCGCCTGTGGATATCTAATCACGCAGTACCTTGCTGTCGACATCCCCCAGTTGCGACTCTCTCACATGCTCAAGGAGCGAAGGAGTCAACACCATCGACTTCAGGAAAGCCGTACTCTCCTGCTCCACCAAGGTCAGTCGTAGGGAAGCTGACTACTACGAAACTTCCTACGCTTGATGAGTATGAGACTTCCTACTAAGGGAACCTGCTAAAACACTGCCATTTTTCAGAATATAGACTACCTCAAAGTCATAGTCCTGTAGAAATTTCAACTAGCACCATCGCCTCATGTTCAAGTCTCTCTAGGTGAAGACGCACCTGAGAAACTGGTGGTCTGAGCAACCCAAAAATCATTCTCCCAAAAGATAGCATCTCCACACTCTCAGGGCAAGGACCACCACCACCATCACCACATAGTGAAATGCGTATTTCTGTTTATGGGGTTTACATCACCTCGACCTGTACTTGATAACGGTATCAAGATTGACGTTGAGCACACAAGGTACCAACAAACATGTCAGGTGAGCAAACTCATCCAACCGCCAGAGGCTAGACACGGAAAGTACATGGCATACCCCACGTGTCTTTTCCCCTCTCGGAAGGAGAGTAATCCCTAAAACAGGCACTCTGCCAAACCCACTAGTGGCACCTCAAGAAAAAATGGGGTCAATCAGAAAAGCCCCACTGGAAAATCCAGAACCTGCTCTGACACTCCACCGCACAACCCTGCCATGAATACACCTATTATAGGGAATCATCCACCGCACCTCAATACTATCCGCTTTGGGTGGTACTGAATCTCCCTCATAGTTTTGATCGCATCACAAAAATGTTTCTCATTGGGGGAAGAACCCCTATTTCCCTTTCATTCAAAGCTATTTCGGACAACACCAACACAGGGTTGCACCAACGCCCTGCATCACCCTCGGTAACCCTTTGAACAAGGAGTTAGATGAAAAGAGTACCTTACGCAGTTTCTAACAAGTTCTAATGAGAAAAGTAGAAAAAGACACAGAGCGTACCTCTTATCATCTCACGCGTTGCAGGATCACAGACATCCATAGCACACAGCCGCCCGTGGACCCGTTCGTCAGCTCCCTGAGCCTGAAATGGGCCACCTAGTGGTGGTGGAAGGACCTAGAAACGTCATCCGCCAACCACAGTTCTTCCTACCAACACTGCCTCCCTGGGGACCACCCTGTCCCCACTTGGGAGTTCTCTGATCACGACACTGCCTTTGTTGTGGCGGTGCATCTACCAACTATCTATAAGACTTAGCACATTTGGTCAGATAGTCTCACGACACCTGACCTTGCACATCAAAACTATAGCACTAGTACTCCCTGGGCTGTCTCGGTTCTCTATGCTATCCCCGACCAGGTTCCTGAGTCTCATCAAGGAGAGACCTCCGGCACCGAGGCCCTGCCAATCGATGTCCCTCTGACAGAAATTTCTCTGTCACCAGTACCTGCTCCAGTACCCTGATATGGGTGAGGATGTACAAGGGCACTACGCTGACATGAATCTCCTCTACAAAGACCTCTCTCAAACTTCTATGCTCCAAAGTTTCTGTCATGGACCACGTCCAAAGAGTACCGAGTAAGGTCTGCGAACCCAGTCGCGTACTCATCCACCACCATCACTCCCGCTGAAGCTCCATAAGCTCCCAAAACCATAAAAAGCGTAAGTAGGAGAGGTAATAATCCTCACAAAACAACTGCTAGAAGTTATCCCATGAGAGTTCCAACTCATAGTGCATCTGAGTAACCCTGGCTCTACTACGCCAAACTGCTTGGTGGAAAAAGACTGGCTGTCAAAGCCTCCACCTAACCTGTAAGTGTCTGAACAAGCCTGAAGAGGTGAACCACCAATTCTAGCCAACCCTTCAATGTCTGAGGGTATGACTCACTGTGGAACCTCAGCGGTCTCTGACACTAGAACTCACGTAGCATGCCCAGTCTTCACTCATCATCGGCCTTCGCTGCTAGTACTATCTGCTACTCTACAGGTGGAGGTGCTGCTGCCTGTCCTCCTAGAAAAAGGGTAATCGTATGATGGGTCTCAAACTGAGGCCTCATCGCTCATGGATTCGTCATCACGAACCAGTGATAGTATCCTAGATAGCTATCATTGTGGAGAAATCCTGAATCCAATCAAGGTGTACCACAGTCAAATGAGTATATATATATTAACAACGATGGGGAGCTGACTCAAGAATGAAATTGAAAGACTCAATCCTATATGATGCACAAACCAAATTCCCTGCAACAAGTGTCTCAGTGTGCCGAGTTGACAAGCGAGTTATCAAGGTCCTAGTGAATGGATACGTTGGCCGCCGCACCATCACTTGACTCCCTGGCCTGAGAGCCACTCTCGAGACACGTTGAAATTATTTCCCCAAAACTCAACCAATTCCTTTTTAGGGATGCTCGAACAATGCCCCAAGGAATAAAACACCTTTGATACCACTTTGTCACGACCCGAACCGTACCGAGGCTCGATCCGCAACTACCCTAAGCCTGACTCCATAGGCCAGGGGCTGGTGACCAGCGCCTAAGGCACAACAAACTAGGGGACGACTTTGCCTAATAAACTGTACACACACACACGCAGCTAACTCAATGCAAAAGTGTAGAGAAAAGAAAGCAAGATACAACACTGATACAAAAGGGACACCAACATACATGCATCGACCTCTACACAGTACAAGTAAAGTGCTGACAAGATAACTGAACAGAAAAAGGGGAAAAATCACGCGCCCAACTAGAAAGGTGCCACAACCCGGCAATAGGTAAATGAAAGTAAATAGTTGGTGAGTCTCACACTCAGAAATCCTCCTACATCCATTGAATGCAGCCCAAGATCCTGTGTCCTCTACGCTCCTCCGTAGTCCCGATCGACCTGTCCGTCATTTGCAAGGGCACACCAAGTGCGGGCAAAGCCCAAGAAGGGGTGAGTATAAAGATACTCAGTAGGATACCCCGAAATCTCGAGGGAGAAAAAAAGGAGATACTAAAGGTGGTGATCAGTAGATAGAGCAAGAACAGTGTAAGAGTACAAAAGAGAGAGTGTAGCTTAACCCGACAAGAGAAAGGAAGCAGGCTCGTCCAACCAAGAGGAGATAGACACGGAAAGCATGTGGCATACCCTACGCGTCTTTTCCCCTTCTAGAAGGAGAGTAACTAAACCCAAGGAGTGGGAACAAAAGTAGGATGTATATATATATTCTCAAAAAGAAACCTGAACAAGAGTGTAATGGGATCCCAATATCCAAGCTCAGCCCAGGAAAAGCCACCAATAGTTCTAATTATACCCATAACTGGTGCCCAACAATCCCGCATGCCAAAGCTGCCTCGTCACTAAACCATACAACCAGGGGCCCCACTCCATTAATCATGGAGAAAAGTCACTGAATAACCTAATAGAAAGGGCCAAGTCTGAAATAAGTCATCGAGTAACCCACTGCCCAGCCCTGCTAGAGGGTAAATCCCAATAAGTCAATAGTGACCCACTGCCCCGCCCTGCTGAAGGGTAGACCATAATAAATCATCGGGCGACCCACTACCCAGCCCTGCTGGAGGGTAAACCCTAAATAAGTCAACGGTGACCCACTAACCAGCCCCGCTGGAGGGTAAACTATAATAAATCATCAGGTGACCCACTGCCCAGCCCTGCTGGAGGGTAAACCCTAAATAACTCAATGGTGACCCACTGCCCAGCTCCACTGGAGGGTAAACTGTAAGGTCAATGGGTATAACACTTCCTAGCCCCACTAGAGGGTAAACCCTAAGGTCAACAAGTATTCCACTGCCCAGCCTCGCTGGAGGGTAAACCTGGAACTAGGACGATATCTCCGCACTACCCGTTCCATCACTGGGTGACACTAACGCTGCTACCGTGCGTAGGTTCGGAGTGCATCAAAGGAACCTCTGACCAAAGCCCTTTCATGTTTCCACATTCACTGAGATCTCAAAAGAGGCTTTGCTCACCCAAAAAAATTACACCATTTTAATCATCGCGAAAAAACACATGAGATAGACTATTTAGTCGCTGGAAATGGGCTCTTGATGAAAAAGTTATTCAACACTACTTTATGCCCATACGACGTCTCCTGGGGCCCGAACCTCAGTCCTAAAAAAGGTTGGGCGAACTATGAAGGACCCCGGGACACCCTGAGAGGGGAGGGGTGAATCAGGGTGACCACTTTTTCTTTTAATGTGATGGATCTTGTTCCCACGTTGGTAGGAACTTGTTGAACCTGTATGATGATTATGATCAGAAAGAAAACATTCACATACACAGAGAAGAAACAACCCTTTTTACTTGGTTCACCACTAAGGGCTACGTCCAAGGAGCATACGCTGACAGGTTGTCAGTCGTACCAAAATCCACTATGCTTCACTAGCGGTAGATTACAAAAGTTTGGGTACAATTACTCTATCCCAAGCTCACTGCCTTTACAAAGGTTCAGGGATAGCCCACTGCGTCCCTTGGGTCACTCTCGTTGACTCCCCCTAGCTCACTGCTGTTGGTGAAGTCTCACTCAGTTTATAGATGTGAAGGTCTCTTCATCATTTGCATAAGAATGCATCCTTTGTTGTATGTAGATGCTCTATTGAAGTTCGATTCTTACCAGAAGCATAATATCACTTTTCCTCGAATGTATCGGGTAGTCTCCTGGCTTTTGTGCAGCTCCAAACAGGCTGGCGGGCTTCAGCAAAAACTGGCGTGCTTCTCCAAGCCGGACGCGCAAGTCCCAATAAAGCGAGCAAGTCCAGACTGGCACGCAAGTGTCACCAACGCACCTGCGCGACACTTCCTTCCCCAACAACAAACTTGCACGGTCCACTTCCTTTCTCTTCCAAACCGCCTTGGGCGCTCAGCAGATAACCGGCGCGCAAGCTATACTTGCGCGACCAAACTACCACCTGCGCGGCTCAACCACCTACGCGACGAGAGCTCGAACAATATCTAAGTCTCGAACTCCATTCTAAATGAGGAGGGGTGGTCCAGTATTTATAGGCAAACTGGACCCCCTGTGCGGAGGCGCGCAAGTCCCTCAGCAGCGCGCAAGTCTTGTCTCCAGTAACCTCTGCCACGCAACTCACTTGTGCGACCCAACCAACACTTGTGTGACCTTCTTTCCTTAGCCAAATTTTGATGTTCTGATCCTCAAAAACATATAGCACGCAAGTATTTTATCCTCCAAGAGCTCGGCGCGCAAGTACCTTTGCCAAAAACACTTTACTTTATTGGCCGATTTTCAAGCCCAAAAATTTGGCAAACACTGGGAAACGGCGCCACCTTCACTACTGTTTTCTGCTTGAACGGTATGATCTCTTTGTTGGTACACATCCTAAAATTCCACTGAGGATTGAGAAGAAACACAAACCATACGCCTAATCATGCTTTGAAGACCCTGGTTCCAACAAAATACACCATCACGATGCTCTCGGAAAAACACATCGAGTAGACTATTCATACGCCCCAAAGAGATGTCTGATGGAAAAGTCACAGTACGCTGCACACAACTCAAAAACTGGCCTATAGGTCCCACACCACAAGTTTGGCTTCAACACTTGAAACCACCCTGGTCAACTTCGTCTTGATGTCAGGGTTACAATACCACTGACAGTGCCTAAAACAGTCTCCAAATGTAAAAGTAGCAACTCCCCATGTTACATGAAAACGAGGCCCTGTGGGGCCCACACCTTGACCTCAAAACACATCACGCAGATCGTACTATTACGTTCATTGCAGATAACCACGCGGCGTAGGCTATTCATTTTCCCTGAACGGACTTATGAAGTATAAGTCGTAAAAATGCAGCATACACTTGAAAGCCTCCTCGTGGGGCCCATGCCTCGAGCCCAAATTTAGGCGGGCGGATTGCGCTGTTGCAATCACCTCATAAAAACACTCAGAAACGAGTACTCAAACACCCCAAACGGATATCAGGTGAAAAAGTGGCGTTTCACCGTGAAACGTGTGAACTATGCCCTATGAGGCCCGCACCTTTTCTCCAACCCAAATGCTTCGGAAAGCATCTCAAAAAGTCCGTATGAGGACTGGGGTCACGCTGCCACTGACGGCGCATCACTCGGACATCCCAAAAAAGAGTTAGGTCTGATGCATGAATAATTAATTAATAAATTAATTATTTGCATTAAGCGTTTCATGCCACCGAGCAATGAAACCGAACTGTAAAGGGTCCAAACCAACCTTGGAAGGTCCTTCACAAATCCAGGGCCATCTCACCTCTGACGACACGTCAAACGGACGTCCGACTCGCAAAGTGCGTCCCTCGCGATCTTTAATAATAATTTAATATTATTAAGTTAGAGCATTCCGGGTTACCGTCTTCAGAGGAAGATCCCAAAATCCCCAGAATCCACTTCAAATAGTCCGTCTCGCTGACACAAACCTGCAGCCACAGACGGTGCGTCAAACGGACGCGCTATTTAGAAGTTACGGCCCCCCAAACGCAGGGGGGCAATCGGGCCGGTTCACCCCGACCGACCTGGTCCGAACCGCCGGCCCGCGGCCCAGCCGCAGGTCCATCCCGAACCACCACGGACCACTGGACACGACCCTCTCCAGCTGCACTGGACCCCTCAGGTCCGGTTCTCCCCAACAGACCGACCTTTTTTTAGGTCTTCACCGCGTCGCGCAGGACCCGCAAAGTGCAGGTCCTTGTTTCCTCCGCACCCCAAGGTCACCGCTTCGGGTTCCGCTTTCCGAGTGCGACAGGCCCCCTGCGCTGCGGCCTCCCTCTAAGCTTCACTGCAATGCTGCCGCACACCCGACGCCCCCTCTAAGCCTCCCTCTCCGGCTCCCTGCTCCGGTCGCCGATTGCTCGACTGCACCGCGGCCGCCCGTCTCGCCGCTCCGCCGACCGAGTGCACCACCCGGCCTGGTCCCCCGCTCCTCCAAAGCTGCCCCGTTAAGAAACCACCGTGCACCGACCACGAGTCTCCTCTCCGCCTGAACCCCTCTAGCTCGACTGCACTGCCTACACCCGACACCACCACCTCGTCCCAACCCTCAGCCGCACCTGCTGCCCAACACCCGACCTCCGGCCACCGCCCTTACCGGAGCCGGGACTTCCGACGGCCGCTGCAACCACTCCGGTGGCCCGATTTCAAAACTGAATGCGGGTTTGGGATCCTCGGGATGAGGCCTTCGCAGCGCCTACCCCTGATCGTCGATCTGACAAGATTTGGCACGTCCGAAATTTTGGGACGAAGAACGCTCAAGAACGGTTCTAGAACGGGGCTCAGGCGATGGCCGTGTTCGTTCGGCCATCGACCCAATTCAAGAATTATAGAAAAAAATAAATGATGAAATTGGAAAAAAAACTTGAGAAATTGATGAAGGTGTGGAAATTAATCAGAAATCCTACCTCGATCCGGCCATTCGACGTTGGCGACGCGTCCGCTGCGATCCCACGTCAATCCACCGGAGTTCGCTCCTCGATTAGGTGAATAATGACGAATAACAGTTGAGAGGGATAGAGAGAGAGAGAGAGATCTTTGGTGTTAGAGAGAGAGAGAGTGAATTAGGGTTTTTCCTTAACCCTAAACACTTAACTCTATCTATAGGGATCCCACTTAGTGCAGAATCCGATTTCACCGTGCCCTCTCATTTTACATCACGCCTAGGAAAAAATCCCCGTTTCGAACTCAATAGAAGTCTTGGATTTCCATTCCGAGTATTCGTTCGAAAGTTATTTGAAAATAATTCCAGTGATAAAAATCACTAAGTCATTTTTAAAATGAAATTTTTTCCCCTGGGTGACATCTCTAATAGTAGGCCCGTGCGCGCAACTTTTACACCCCACCTAGGGTAAACAACATGCTCCGGACATAACCATGCCCTCAGATTTCTGATCTGAGCTACCGTTTAGGAGGAAACACAACCCCGCTATGTGTATAGTACAAAAACACTTAACATTTTTATAAAATTTATTATGGGCACACTGGGCCTCAGAATCTCATGCCGTCTTCACGCCTAGATCTAGAATTATATGTATAAATATTCCAAATTATTAAAGGGAAAAAATGGGTCTCTAAAATCATCACCACCTTCAGTGGATTTGGAAATTTTATATTGATCCTCTCCAGATACCTCAATCTCTTCTTCATCACTCTTAACCAACTTTTCTCTTTTAGGAAACCTCCTAGGTGGACTAAGAGCTCCAAAGGTAAAGGGAGAGTCATTTAGAGAAATTTCAGGGTCACTCCCTACATCAAAAAATTATTCTTTTTCCACTTCTTCACCAACAGCTTCTTCCTCATCTGAGTATTCCAAAACTTCATCAGACCCCAATCCCAGATTAACTTTATCCTTAGGTCTATTTGGATGATCAATCAAATTATATTCAGCATACAACTTTTCACTATCACCAACCCATCGTCTCTTCCATGAGTTCCAACTCATCTTCATTCTTGAACATGTGGCACTAGTTATGAAAAAACCACCACAATCTATAACAAATTCTTCATCATCACGTACTAGGACCTTGGCCTATAACATGGCAGAAATCATCTTTGGGTAGATCAAAAAATTTTACGTGGAGGATGGATTGATAATATCAAACATATATACTATTATATATCTACAAGGACTAATCATGTGACCTTCTGTCGTAATAAATAAATGATAAACATATTGATACCTTATAGTATTAAAATCACCTTTTCTTGGACATAGAATATACTGAAAGAACTTAAAAAAAAACCTAAATTCTCCATCAAACTCTGAGGCAACATGAATCCTTGTTGTTCCCATATTTTCTTGAAGAAAAACCAAACACCTATCCTTTGACATGACTTTTAATCCAATCAGCACAATCTTGGTTAAATGAAAACTCTATGTTCTGATAAAACTCATATACCAGCTTCAGGTAGAAAGGCCTATTATTTGAAAAAAACCACTCCAAACATCCTTGGTTTTGGAGAACCATAAGTACTAGAGACTTACTCGAATAATCATTTCAAGTATACTTTTTTTTCCGCAACAACAATGTGGTTGACAAACTCCGAATTAACTAAATCAACCGGACTAGGTGCACTCAGATCTCTCTTCTACTTCTTAGAAGATTTTTACTTAGAAAGAGAAAGTTCAAAATTACACTTCATTCTCAACATTAAAATCAGCTCAGCAAGCTCGGTCAAGGGTAAGGATAAGTTTTGAATAACAAGACATGAAAGGGTTTCACTAGGCTCCAAGAGAGAGATATGCGAGTATCACATGGGGATCAAGGTATGTTTGGAATAGAAATTGTGATATTTTAATATAATTTGGGATATTAGGTATTCTAAAATCAAAATTATACCTGAAATAGAATTTAAGATCGAGACAAAAACATGCATCGGGTTTCAAAAAATAGAATAAATTGGGAAATAAACTGGCGGTTTGAAATAATGAGAAACAGAGAAAAAATATGCAAAGTCATGAAAGGAAGCAACATGACAATTCAATGGAATGAAAAATCAATAGTGTGAAAAACCAAGAATATGAAAATCCAATGGCTTGACAAGCCAATCAAATGACAATCCAATGACATGAAAAACCAACAGCATGATAGGCCAATGGCATGACAAGCCAATGGCATGAGAAACCAACAGTGTGTCATACACAATGGTATGTCATACACAATGGTATGTCATATACAATGGTATTTCATACAAAATTATATGTCATACACAATGGTATGTCATAAAAATTAACTGAAATTTATCATTCCTAATTTATGTTTGATATAATTCATTCTCTCATAATTTAAAGGCTTGGTAAAAATATCACATAACTGATGTTTTGTGCCAAAAATTCAAGAGTGATATCTCCCTTTTGAAAATGATCTCTCAAAAAGTGATTTCTTATATCAATGTGTTTTGTTCTAGAATCTAAAATAAGATTTTTATATTTTTTATTGCAATTTTATTGTCACAGTTTATGGGGACATGTTGGAATTGATATCCATACCCTAGTAGAGTGTGTTTAATCCACAAAATTTGTCCAGAACAACTACTTGTAGCTATGTATTCAGGTTCAGAAGTAAACAATGAAAAAAAAAAATACTTTTTACTACACCATGAAACTAGAGACTTGCATAAAAAGTGACATGTTTTAGAGGTTATTTTTATATCTAACTTGCATCCACCAAAATCAGTATCAAAATAACTTACTAAATCAAATTATTGTCCTCTAGGGTAAAAAAAATCCTAAATTGGTTGTATATTTGAGGTATTTGAAAATCCTTTTAACAAAAACAAGATGTGAATCTTTTGGGTTTTCTTGAAAACCAATACACATACACACACTAAACATAATATCTGTTCAACTAGTAGTCAAATAGAGAAGAATTCCAATCATACCTCTGTAATTGGTTTGATCAATTGGTTTCCCAGTTTCATCAAGATCCAATTTATAGGTGGTACTCATAGGAGTATCAGTACTCTTAGTGTTATCCAATTTAAAATGTTTTAGAATATCTTTTTCATATTTAATTTGGTGCAAAAGAGTTCCTTCTTTGTTTTGAAAAGTCTAAAATCCAAGAAAGAATTTGGGTTCACCCATTAATCTCATTTCAAATTCATTTCACATCATTTTTGAAAAATTAATACATAAATAATTTTTTGAAGATCCAAAAATAATATCATCAACATAGATTTATACTACTAATATATATTTTGAAATTCGTTTTATGAAAGAGGTAGGATCAGTTATTTCTTTCGAATAAACTTTTGAAATTAGAAAATTTATTTTCCTATCATACCAAGCTCTAGGAGCTTGTTTTAAACCATACAAATCTTTAGTTAATTTAAAAACTTGATTTGTAAAGTGGGTATTTTGAAAACCAAGTGGTTATTCCACAAAAACATCATCAATTATAAAACCATTTAAGAATGCTCTCTTGACATCCATTTGATAAGGCTTGAAATCTAGATGAGCTGAATAAGAAAGTATGATTCTTATGGACTCAAGTCTGGCTATAGGTGGAAATTTTTACTCATAGTCAATCCATTATTCCTGACCATAACCCTGTGCAACTTTTCTAGCATTGTTTCTAACTATATTTCCCGACTCATCAACTTTATTCTTAAACACCCATTTAGTTTAAAAAAGTCAAGGTGTCCTTAGGTCTATCTAAAAGTTCCCACACATTGTTCCTTTCAAAATTATTTAACTATTATTTCATTTATTTTACCCCAAATTCATCATTAATAGCTTAATTTATGTTCTTAGGTTCAATTTAGGATAAGAAATATTGATGTTCAACCCAATTTCTAACAGAAGGTCTAGTTTGAATTACTCTATTTAGATAACCTACAAAAAAATCTAAAGAATGGTACTTAATATTTCTTACAAATCTAGAGAAATAGGGATTGGTCACTTCAAGATTTTTAGGTTTAGGTTTTGGAAGTTCTGGAAATTCTTCAGAACTGGATGATTTTTATGCTTTTTTTTACAGAAAAATCTATGGGTTTGGAATTTAATTTTAGAGAAGATAAATCATCCTTAAGGTTTTATAAGTTGTTCTTAGGATCATGTGGATTAGTTTCATCAAATTTTACGTGGACTGATTCTTCCACTATTTTGGACTTCTTATTGAACACTCTATAGGCTTTTCTAGAGACTCAACAACCAAGTAAAATTCCTTCATCATTTTTTGAAGAATTTTTTTACAAATTATCCTTATTATTATGAATAAAGACTTCGAAACCAAAAAACTCTAAAGTAATTAGCCTTAGGTTTATTATTATTCCACAACTCACAAGGGGTCTTCTTAAGAATGGATCAGATCAAAACTCTATTGATAATATAGCAGGCCGTATTAATAGCTTCTTCCCCAAAAATAGATAGATAGGTCATACTCATTTAACATGGTCCAGGCTATCTCTTGTAAGTTTTAATTTCTTCTTTCAGCAACCCCATTCTGCTGTGGTGTCCTAGAAGCAGATAAGTTATGATTGTATCCATTTTGTGAGCAAAATGATTCAAAATCTTGATTCTCAAACTCATGGTCATGATCAATTCTTAGGGTCATAATCCTAAGCCACTAAGATTTTATATAGATTTTACATACTTGGTAAAGTAGGAGTAGGCATCAATTTTGTGTGCTAGAAAATATACCCAAGTATACCTATAATTGTTATCTACTAGAACATAAACATAGTGCTTCCCATTAAGACTTGAAACTCTAAAAGTTACAAACAAATACTGGTGAACCAACTCGATAGGTTTAGAAGTTGAAACTTTTTTATTTAGTTTAAAATAAACTTTATGCTATTTCCCTTTTTGATAGGGGTTATGAACTTTATCAATTGGGAACTCAAGTTTAGGTAGATCCCTAACTATCCTTTTTCTAGTTATCTTTATAAGTGGATGAATGTTACAATGGCCTAGTCTTCTATACAAAATCCAAGATTCCTTATGAAAGTCACTCAAGCATGAAACATTATGAGAAACTAAAGAATTTAAATCTATAGCATAAAATTTTTCATTTATAAAAGTAGTAAAAATTAAATCATTATTAGATTAAAAAACATTGAAAGAATAATTCCCAAACTTAACATAAAAACTATCATAAAAAAAATTTGGCAATGCCAAGAAGATTATATTTTAAAACATCAACATATAAAAATTTAGAAATTAAAACTAAAATTTTATAACCAATCTGGCTTAGGTTGATAATTTTTCCTTTTATATTGTCACTAAAGGTGACATGGACACCATCAACCTTGAAAATGATCTTGAATAAAGAGTAATATCCTGTCATTTGTCTTGAACATCCACTGTCCAAGTACCATAAACTTCTACTAGAGATATTCAAGCATTTTTTCCTACAAAACAGGTTTTAAACAAGAAATTATTTTGGTACCCAAATATGTTTGGGTCTATAAATGTTAGTGATAAGAGCTTTGGAAACCCAAATTTTCCTTAAGGGTTTTCTATAAGAAGATTTAAAACTTTTAGAAATAAAAAATTTGTTGGGTCCTTTTGAAAATTGTTTAGCAGTAGAGCTTTCGGGTCTGGATTTAGGAACAAATTTATTCTTAGTTGTTATCCTCTATCTAGGTTCATATCTTATCCCAATAACATATTTTGGGGAAATTTTTTTCCCAAAATTTTTGTCAATGTTTATATACCATTTTTAAAATTTTCAAGGTCTTTCTTCAATTGATCATTTGAAAGTTTAAGTTCATTGTTTTCATTGAGTAGTTGGACATTTTTCTTCTTTTCTATAGATAGTTCAGACTTTAAATTTATAGTTAGAGTATATTATCTTTTAAAAAAGTTTTTATTTATTATTTAGATCATTAAATGTGTCTTCTAGAATATTTTAGTAGTCAAATAATTCTTCATTTGATATATTATTATTATCATGTTGTTCATTTTAATAATTATCAGACTCATCAGACTTATGCACATGCAGAATATTAGAAATAGTAGGTAAAGTAGATACCTCACTAAATTTTGTCATAAAACACATATTTTCTCTATACTAATTTTCTTCAGGTGAAGAATCTAAGTCACTGGATCTATCCTCAGATGCATTCCATGTGGATTTTATGGCCTTCTTATATATTTTTTCCTTATCTTCATATTACTTTTTTCACTTCATATTAGGACAGTCAGATTTTATGTGACCTTTTATTTTACATTCATAGTAGAAAACTTCCTTTGGATCATCATCAATTTTCTTCCAATTTCCTCTATTTTTATATTTTACTTTATAGTTTAGTTTTTTGAAAAAAAAATTATTCTTACAAAACTTATTACACCTTTGAGCTAGGTGATCCAGTTCCTCATCATTATCAGAGGCTGATTCACTATCACTAAAACTGGAAGCATGTACCTTCTCTTTTTCTTTTTTTCCTTCTGTTGTTTAGAGGCATCAATCTTTAAATATATTTTCTTTCTCTTAGTATCCTCATCCTCATCTCCATTTACCTTTAACTCCTCTTAATACATCATAAGTTTACCTATCAACTCTTTCATATGAAGTTTACTTATATCGCATGATTCTATGATTGACACTAAAGTGCCTCTTTATCTTTTAGGTATACATCTCGGGAATCTCATTATCTAATCTTTGTCAAATATAGGATTTCCAAGCAAGATCATGGTATTAAAAATCTCATTAAACCCGAGGTACATATCAAAAATGGGTTTATTATGCTTCACCTTAAAATTATCATATTTTAATAGTATAATTATTAAGCTTCATCTCTTTAAAATTTTAAGTTCCCTCACAAGAAACATAAAAAGTGTTTCAAATTTCAAAAGAAGTTTTACAAGAAGAAATGATATTAAACTCCTCATCACTAAGGGAGCAGTACATGGATTTATTAGCTTTACAATTAATATTGTATGCTAACTTTGTTGCATCATCCCAAGTGCTTCAAGTAGTATCAGGTATTACGTATTCATCTTCTATTGCAGACCAAATATCAAAACCCTTGTTCTCTATGTTCATTTTCATCTTTATTTTCCATTGGGCATAATTTTTCCATTGAATAAAGGAGGTTTGTTTGTAGTAGAATCTTATTGATGATTATCAATATTAAAGAACTAAATTTATAACTAACCAAAATTTAATATATTTAATATATAACAAAAATCATAGTTAAAACAAATTTAAAAACATGAATACCAAATAATGAAAAACTCCTTTGATACCTAATATTGGTCGGAGTGAGTATATTAAGTGGGGTGTGAATTGAGTACCCAATGAAAATTTCTGTTAGAAATGGATTATTTTGATACCCACTAAATGCTTAAATATAGGAAAGTTTATCAAAATAATTAGTATGATATATATCTTAATATTTCTAAATATTTATCTAAAGATTGATTAGCTCTTGAATGAATAATATATATAATATTATTGAATCCTTTGAAATCATTTTACTTGATAAAAATACTACATGAACATGAATTTAGATAAACTATAAAAGTATGAATCTTGTTTATAGTTAAAAATAGCTTTCAGTTTTAAAGAATAAATAAAAACAAAATTAAAATAAACAATAGAAAGAATGAATGCAATAGGTTTAGTCTCAAGATGACACTTAGTTCTCTCCACTTGGTGATCACCCACCACAAATCAGTTTATATAAAATAAACTAGATGATACACAACCTGGATTAGTTTTATACAATAGTTCACAACTTTCTAGCTCACACATTACCTCTTATACAGTTATGCGTGGGAGTAAAATGAAATAGGCCACACAGGGGCCTATACCACTCTTATCCGTGGGATAAACATATAAGAAAAATGTTTGAGAAGATATCAAATATCTACCAGTTTAGTGCAGTAGATAGTGTGTGTGTGGTAAAGGAGAGTAAGTACACACACTTCTCAAAAATTTAATAAAAATAAATAGAATCGAGCAATATAGGAGTAAAGTGTTTAGAAGTGATCAGTCTACTGCAATGAAGTTTTTGACCCTTGAGTTGAATCAAAAATGAAGCTTGAGTCAGTTTATTTTGAAAACTTTAGAAAAATAGTGTAAAAAACTCTTGTTTTCTCACTGGAGGAAATCACTGGATGTGATAATACTTTTTCTTCCTCAGTTGAGTGTTCACAATAGGTGATCTCTTTATGTTTTCAATCTGGTTCATCTCTTCATCTCCCAACTATTCAGTGAAATCATGAGCTCTTTTTGTCCACGTATCTTTTATTCTCTATAATATTTTTTTCTATCTTTTCTGCATGTTGTTATCTATATCTATAGGAAGGAGTGTTCTTCTCTTTTAACAGAAGAAATAGGAACATCAAAATAAGATGATTCCTCATACTACACATTTTGACATGCTTTCTGTCAAACATTTCAAGTACAATAATTAATATAGAAAATGACCTTAAATTAGATGAATATATCCATTAGATTAATAAAATTCAAAATAAGTAACATAATAAAAATAGATATTATGTCTTAGGATCTGGAAGTATAAATCTCTAGTGGTATGTTGCTCCAGAGGTATTCTAATCTGGTGGTATGGCATTGGCAGTTTCTTAGCCGAATTTTTAGTATGCTAGTAGTTTTTCAACTAGCAGTGTATGGTCTGATGGTGTATGATCTAACAGTGTCCCAAAATTAATTTTTTTTAGTGTTGGTGGTATGAGTCTGGGGGTGTGTCATCTGGAGGTATTTCATACTTAGCCAAATTTATGTTCTGGCAGCATGACATCCTGGCAGTGTGTTGACTGACGATTTCTTATACTTTTTCAATTCTTCAGTCTAGCGGTATAAAAGTATGATGGTGTGATATTCTGGTGGTATCTCAGACTTAGAGATTTTTATGCTGGAGGTGTGTTATGGATAATGGTGTTTATCTCAACAGTGCCTCATACTTATACAAATTTATCACCTATTCTAAAAATACATATTACTTACTGGAAAACATAAAATTAATCAGTATCATTAGAATCATGATTTCTTGATCATTAAAACTAGGATGTAAAAAAATATTTATTAAGGTTAATTACACCATCACCTAAAGAGATAAAGCATGATAAATTTATTATTTCACATAAAAAGGATAATAAATTAATCCCATACCTCAAGGATTTCAATGATCTTTGATCAAGAATGGAACAACAATATAGAACTCTGATCACCTCTCCCTAAAAAAAACTACAACCCTCAAAGAAATCCATGCCACAACCACACCAAAAAACATCAAAATAAATCTATAAGAATAAATTAGATCAACCTACATATAACGGAAATAAATAACATGAGTAAATAAGTCCGATTGGAGAAGAAAACACAAGATAAAGACGAAAAAATCACCTCAGATCACCACAAATCAAACATGGAAATGCAGGAATTAATACCTTCTGAAAGGGATTTGAAATTACTTGAGAGAAATCCTCTAGTCAGTAAGGGTTGGGATAAAATCATATGTTTTGAGAGAAGTAGAGGGAATTGTAGGATTTATAGGCATTCTACCAGACAAACTTTCATGACATGAATGGGTCATTCACATCGCAAATGTCTCGAGTTCAAGACCTGTAAAAAAACACATCACCCAGATCCACCCAACCTAGAAATAATAAATGTCATGAATTTCATGTTCAAGTCGTAAGTTTTTCAGGATGGATTCATCGAGTCTAAACACCAATCCATTCACATCATGAATATTCCTTACATTTCATGAATTACACCCCATTAACTTTTCTATCTAGGACACAAACTTCCACTTCAGGCAATGAACTACCCACTCACAATACGAACTAGTTTTTACATCGTGAACTCCTTCTGCAACTAGATTCCAGCTCCTAAACACCACCAAACCTACTCTAGGATTCTTCCAAGAACTAAAACCTTAAAAACATGCAAAGGGATGATCTAGATAGATCTAAGCCCTTACATCAGATACTTATAAAATATTTATCAGCCTAAATAATTTAAACCAAAAACAAAGAGGAAGGAAAGAAAAATGTGTCTTCTAGACAACCACCCTATGAGATACCTATCAATAATCTCATCATCAGAGAAGCTCGACCACCTCACTCAGAGGAAAAAACAGCAAAAGTACACAACATCAAAAACTAACTCCTAAACACTCTTTTGGGGGATATACCTCTACAATAAGATAAAGAACACAAAAAATGAATCAAGGATGAGAAAACCATCTCATAAACCATATAGAGGTTAATAACCACAAAAATGAGCATCAATATAAGAGAAGATCAAAAAAATAAATAGCTCGAGATAATGAGAATGAATTTGCGACTCATTTTCCTGGGTGCTCTACACCATGCCATCGTATTACCACAAGACACTAACCAATGTAATAGCATGCCCACTCAACACCTAATCCTAGAATTCCTAGATCTCCATAGGAGGATCCTTGAAGATCACATCATCATTCAATCTTTACCAAATCGATGACAGGAGAGACGTCAAGAAGATAATGATAAATCCATGACACATGGAAAACATCATTTATCCAGAACATTTGTGGGAGAAGTTTTATCTAACATGATCCAATACCACAAAAGGACCAACAAACCTATGGGAAAGATTACTCCCATGACCAAACCTTCACTGTCCATGATGAGGGGTCACCTTCAGGAACACATGATCTCTAACATTGAAATCTATAGGCCTCCTCTTATGGTTGATATTGGGATTATAATGATTTTATTAACCCTTCATCCTCTCATGAATAACCTAAAAAAACCACATCATGCTCTGTACTAGTTCTGGCCTGAGAATTGCTGACTCGCTGACCCCAATTCAAGACAATAGAGAATGGAGAGGTCGACCATACAAAAATTAAAACGGCGCCATACCTATGGTGGAGTGAAAACTATTGTTTTAAAAAAACTAAACTAAAGGTAGGTGGATAATCCATGAAACTCTAAAATTAAAGACACAATCATAAAACATATCTTAAAGTGTTTAAATAGTTTGATCTATCTGATCGTTTATTTTTATATGAAAAGCAGTGCTAAGGAGTAACTAATACCCAAAATCATGCTAGAGACCTCTCCACATCTTGGAGTTAAAATGAGGATCATGATTAAATATGATCATCCTTGAGACTCCATAGATTCTCACCACCTCCTCTAGGCACTTCATCAAAAAAAATTCTACTGAGATCGACTCCTTGATCACTCTAAAATGATGTGATTTCATCAAATAGTTAACTATCACCCATATAGCATCAAAGAATCCCTAAGATCAAGGTAAACTGACGAATAATTCCATCTAGATATCCTCACACTTCCACTTATTAACATAAACTTGATAGATAAAACCATGTAGAACTTGGTGCTCAACCTTTTCCTTTTGGTAGACCAAACATCAAGACACAAACTCTGCAACCAAATACCTCAACCCAGGCCACCAAATCTAACCTCTTAGAGATTGGTACATATTTTTCATGGTAGTATGTACCTACAAGGGTGAGATATGTAACTCATAGATAACCACCTCACACATCACCAAAGGGATGAAAATAATCCCTTATAATAATACCCAATGTTCTTCATCCTCAGACCATCCATCCGGGGCATCACTAAAGACAACTCGGTCTCTCCAAACCTCTACCTCAAAATCCCCCATCTAGACTCATCCACTTACTATACCAAATATGAATACTCCATTATATTAAAATGAAACCTCTAATACCAACCTCTTCCATACCAAGATGCATCTCTAATATATCTTCCATTACTCTCCTGGAATCACCAGATTCACACATGGTATCACTACATGATTTCATTCTCAGCACATCAGCTAGAACATTACCCTTCCCTAATGTATATGAAATCTAAAAGTTGTAATATTATAATAATTTTATTCACTTTCACTAACTTAATTTCAGGTCATGTTGGGATAAGACATAAATTAGAGTCTTATGATCAATAAATACCACAAAACACTCATTTATGAGGTAATGTATCCACAACTTCAAGCCAAACATTACAAACACTAACTCGAGATCATGGGTGGTATAATTATGCTCATGGGTATGAAAATGTTAAGACCCATAAGAATAAAATGATCTCTAATAATCTAGGACACAAACAAAACTGAGACACAAAGCATCATAAAAAAACTAGAACCGAACTCCCACTTCTAGGAAATGAAGAACCAGAGTGCTGAAAAAATTCTCCTTCAATTACTCAAAAGATTCCTGACACTGATTAGTCCATAAGAACACATAATACCTTATGTTAAAGGATTTAGAAGTAGTTAAAACCTGATATAAATTAGCTACGAGACTTCTATAATATCCCACAAGACCAAGGAAACTCTACACCTCTACAACTATCGTGGGGGATGACCAAAAAACGACTACCTAGATATTTGAAGGATCCAAATCCACACCTCACTAGGAAACAAAATTTCCTAAGGAAAAAACTTCACAAGACCAGAATTAACTCTTTGAAAGCTTCCCAAATAGATGCTAATGACAAAGAAATCCTAAAATGGCATATAGATTCTCTGCATTCTCTTCATCATATGCAAATTATTTAAGGATGTCATCGATAAAAACCACCATGAACCGATCCAGTAACTCTTTGAACATGATGCTCATCAGACCCATGAACACTCCTAGAGCATTAGTCACACAAAAATACAACAAAATGGACATTTAATGCCAATAAAAACATCAAAAAGAGATATTTGGTATATCCTCATCTTTTACCTATATCTGATGATATTTTAATCATATATTGATATTTAGAATCCAAATATCCCATTTCAGATGATTGAATAAATCATCAATCCATGTAAGAGAATAATATTTTTTCACTGTAACATGTTTCAAGTGATGATAATCGATAGAAAGACATAGACTTCCATTGAACTTCTTTACGAACATAATCGATGCACCCTAACATAACAAACTCAACCAAACAAAAACTCACTATAAAATATCATAAATATATACCCATAGTGTCTGCGACTCATAAAGTTCAATACTATATGGATACATAGAGATCAGATAAGCACATAGTTATAGCTCTATCCCAAACTCGATCTCCCATCAAGGGGGTAACACCACAACCTTCTTAGGAGATACATCGGGGTAATATTCTATAACCCTAGGAAACACCTCCTGTTGATCCTTCGATGAAATTTGCATCAAATCAAACATTAAGGAAGATAAGGATGGAACATGACTCCGACCCATACAAGGGTTCAATCAACAAAAAACATGACATACTCTCTGTCATCATCATAGAACAAAATATATCTTCTGAGGAAATCCACAATGACCCACACCAAATACAACCAGACCATACTGAGGATGATGTCTTATGGATATATCTGTAAATAGAGGAAGTATCTCTAAGAGTGGTTCTTCCCCAACACTATCTCATAGTATCTACATACTTCATAAATATAATCTTGACCTCTAATCAGTGTTTTCAATTCTAAGGTCACTGGAAGCCGATGTTGGGACCAAGTTGGACAGATAAGGAAGTAAGAAGAGTTTGCTATTACAGAGTGTTGTTTTTTCTTGTCAAAGAAGATAAATCAATTCACTTTGTAAAGGACTTGAAAACAAGATGATGCTTTGTGGATTTGTATTTCACAAATATCATAAGTTAAGAGAACATGTGATGCAAGACTTATAAAATAAAGGGGGAGAACCGATGATTCCAGTCATGTACAACTTTGATTGGTTGGAATGATGCTACTGGAAGAAAGAGAAGTTTTAGTAATTTCCATAAAAAATATGATGATGCTAAAGTTGTTTGATCAAAGGATACATATCACGATAGTGGATTTCATGATGAAAGCTGAAGAATGGTTATGGGATGCAATGAAGAGAGAAATGAAAAAGTAATGAATAATCTGGAGGCATCATAAAAGAACAGTTTAAGGTGGTGCCATTTCCCAATGTTTGAAAAATTTTAGGGTCTGAAAATCGAGAGATAAAGAAATGTGTTTTGGAAAAGGATATTGCACACAAGTTTAAATATGGCTTGGTATGTTGCGCGTAAGTGGTGTTCCATGATCCGAACATCAAAATCTGAAAAATGAGAGGCTTGCGCAAAAGATTGGTGTTTTTCGCACAAGATTGGTTTTTGCGCACAAGATTGAAGGTAGTTTTGAATATTGAGCACAAGGCATGATTTGAGGTCCAATCTTTGGAAAATGGAAAAGCCAATAAGTGCACGAAAGAGGAGGTTGCATGAAATATTGAAGAATTGGCGTGAAAGAAACATTCACCCCACAGCCGACGTAAAACGGGGTTTTGTGTGCCATGCATAATTCACAGTCCGAACTTTGAAAAATTGAAAAGGAAGAAAGAATGCAGAAGATTTCAAAAGTTTGAAAAATATGAGGTTGGGGCGAAATAAACTTCCGCACCAAAGGCGATGCCAATCAGGGTTTTTCATGACGCGTAAGGATCTTCCGCGATGTATCAGGTTTTTTGCACGCAGGGGTCAATGAGGTCTATAAATAGGAGGTGACCTCCTCAAACTTGTGTGGATCTACCCTTAGAGAAATCCTGAGCTCTGAGGAGCAGAAAAATATTAAGAAAAGGAGAGTGCATGAAATAAATAGAGTTGTGTGCAAGAAGGATAAGTTGCACGCAAGAAGAGAGTTGCGCGCAAGATTGAATCTACATGAAAGAGGTGTTTCGCAACAAAAGTAGAATCTTGCATGCCTGGCATAAAAGTTGCACGCAAGACACTTGAAAGGGTGAATGAAAGATTTAGGGTCTTCACACATATTCGGTTGTGCATAAGACAGTTCTTACTGGCTTCTGGGTAAGAAAGTGAAGATTTGTACTTCAAATAATACACCTGCTCAATTGTAAAGAAGCACTAAAATACTATAATTCCCTATTTGTGCTAAGAGGGTGCACACACACTTGTAGATTTTTTTCCAAGTGATACGCAAGTGTAAGGGTATATTCTAATCGTTGTATTCCATATCAAAGGATTGTTCTCTAGTGGATTGTGTGGTACTGGATTATTTCCGTACCATACCAAGGACATAGCTACTCTTGTTGAGTAGTGAACCTTGTAAATCTTGTGTTCCTATGGTTGTGTGTGTTCAACAGAGAATTAACTCTTTAACAGGAGGTGAAGTTTGTTTCAAAAAGAAGGAAACATAAAAAGAAAAAGACATCACTGATTCACCCCTCCCCCTCTCAGTGATACTTAGATCCTGATTGGGAACTTGAATTGGTATCAGAGGAAGGTTCCCTTCATTTATTCTTTACTGAATTGTTTGAAGAGATGTTGTTATGGAGAATCTAAATTGCATAAACATTAAGGGGATTCTTATTTTTGATGGAAATAACTATCACATCTGGAAGGACATAATGATGCCTTATCTTATGTCTCTTGGATATGAAGTTCTTGAAACTACAACTAATGGATTTCCTCCTATTGATGACAAGGTTCCTCTTACACCTGCTGATAAGAAGAATCTTGAGAATTATGGAAGATATAAAAATGAATTACTATCATCTCTTTCTGAGAGTGAGTTTTTAAGAGTGAAAGGTGTGGCTATAGCTAAAGGAATTTGGGATAAGTTGAAGAACATCTATGAAGGAAATACAAAAGTGAAGAAAAAAAAAAATACAAATATGGAGGTAGAAGTATGAAGACTTGAAAATGGGAGAATCTGAATCTGTTGGGTAATTCTTTACTAGGGTAAATGACATTGTCATTACAATCATATGTCTTGATGAAAAGTTGGAAGATTCTACATTTGTTGATAATTTCTTGAGAATTCTTCCTGATAAATTTGATGCTAAAGTTTCATCACTGGAAGACAGAGACCCTGAAACATTATCTCTGGATGATTTTCATAGCACTCTCATAACATATGAAATGAGAAGGGAGAATATTATGAAGAGAAAAGAAAAATCCGATAGAGAAATGTCTTTCAAGGCTTCAAAGAAAGATAAGTCGAATAAAATTCTTATTGAAGATAAAGCTGGTGAATTTGACTATGAAAACGGGGTATGTCAAAATTTTGATGAAATACTCTCCTTGTTTTCTAAAAATATGAAAAGAGGCACAGGGAAATACAAATGGAAAGTCCCTTTGAAATGTTTTGAATATGGAGCTATTGGACACTTTGCGGAAAATTTTCCTCAAAAAGGGAAGGATGAAGACATTGATGAAGAAGACAAAAGACCAAGAATTTCATGGAAGAAACGGGGTGGAAAAGATAAATATTTTGGAAGAGTTAAGGATAAAAAGTTCATCAAATCAAAAAGAAGAAGATTGTTTTCAAAAAGTGAAGAAGATGATGAAAGTGAGTCTGGATCTGAAAAATCTATTGCTGAGAAATCTAGAGAGAGTAACTTTTTTGCAACAGTGAATAATAATGATTATGAGAGTAGTAGTACTGAAGAAGAAGAAACTCAACTTGAACAGTATCTAAAAGAAGAGTTGAAGGAATGTTTGAGAAAGATCAGAATACTTGAGAAGGAAAACAAGAAGTTGATAAATGAAAATTCCACATTAAAAAATGAAGGAATTTTTCATGATGAGAAAATAAATTTGGAAAAGGATATTGATGATTTGAAGAATTCTCTTGAGATTACAAATAATCACAATGATCATCTTGAATTAAAGCTGAAGGCAAAAGAAGAAGGGTTGGAACTTGTCCAACAGAAACTTTATAAAGCTAAATAAATGAATATCAGTTTCAAAAAATATATCTCAGAAGTTGGTGAATATTTTAGTAAGAATAAACCAAATAAGGATCTACTAAAGTTAGCTTCAAAGGTTGAAATGAAAGACAGAACTGGTTTTGATAATAATAAGGCTGGAAAGACCATGTATGTAGCCAAAGTCAACAATGCTGAAAAATAAAAAGTGCATAAAAATCACGAGTCAAGAAAGACTTCTAATACATATGGTACTAATAAATATGAACTAAGGAAGGGAGTTAAAAATGAAAACATGAAGTTTGATGGTCAACATAGTTCTATTAATAAGATTTTTGAGAAGCGTGTTCACAAATCTGGTCAGTTAGAAGTTTCAGAGGAAAATATTATTTCTATGGTTACTACTGGTATTGTGGTGGATTCGGACATGTGGAAAATATGTATTGGTTCAACCAACAACATTAAAACTATTACACAAGTTTTTAAAGACAAGGATTGAGGGAGAGTCAATCCTTTCAAAATAGAATCTCTCTAAATAAATTTCAGAATATATATGATAAGATTGGTGTGAAAGTTGAGAATAGGTTCCAACCACTGGAAACAATTTTTGAAAGATGTGATCAAACTGGACATCTTGCCAAGGGTTGTCTTAGTGTGTTACCAGAGAAACAAAAGTTTCTTAATAATTCTCAAAATCCATAGTTTTTAAAAGCTAAAAGGGATAGGTCTGATAAGTCCAAAAAGAAAGAGTGCATGGTTGTCTGGCCAGAACACATTGACTTGGCTAGGAAATTGGAGGAAGCACAACAGAAAGTGGAGGAAAAGGAAGAAAAAAAATCTCTCGTTGTCGAAACTACCTTGAAAGCTACAAAAGGAGAACATCCATGGATTCTTGATAGTGGGTGTTCCTCTCATATGACAGGAAACTTACAGCTGCTAAATAATGTGAAAGACTTCAAAGAAGGAATAATGGCATTTGGAAATGATGAATCTCTAAGGATCAAAGGTGTTGGATCATCCATCATTGGAAAAGAAAAGATGAAATCCAGTAAAACACTATATGTTGATGGGCTGAAACATAACCTGATTAGTGTGTCACAACTCTATGATGAGGCCAACAAAGTTATCTTCATAAAAAGATGGATTTGTTGTGAAAATTGAAAATGATAGAAATATAATTACAAGAGGCCAACGTACAAGAGGGAATTTGTTCCAAGTTGGTGAAGTGCAGAACTCTTGTTACATGGGTATGGAGGTTGAAAATCAGTTATGGCATAAAAGTCTAGGACATATGTGACCGAGAAATATGTTAAAGTTATCAAAGAGAGATAGTATTTGAGATATGCCTGATTTATCAAGATGAAGAGATTGATGTTGCACTATCTGTGAGAAAGGGAAGATTACAAACTCTACTCATAAGAGAGTTGAAATTCTCTCAAAAAGACCCTTGGAACTCATACACTCTGATATCTGTGGACCAATGATAAAGAAATCTACAAATAGAGATAAGTACTTCATTACTTTCATTGACGACTTTACTCGTATTACTTGTGTTATGTACATGAGACATAAGTCAGACGCTCTGAAAATGTTTAAGAGTTTCAGGAGGAAAGCAGAGAAGGAATGTGAGTATTCAGTGAAGAAGTTGAGAACTGATAATGGTAGAGAGTATAAGAATGAAGAGTTTGAAAGTTACCTTGAGAAACATGTAATTCGACATGAGTTCAGTTAACCATACACACCTCAACAAAATGGGGTTACTAAAAGAAATAATCAAAGTCTGGTGGAAATGGGGAGAACTATGTTACTTGAACATAGTCTTTCTCATTATTATTGGAGGAAAGTTATGATCACTGTTATGTATATTCAGAACCGATGTTTCTATAGGCCAAAATCAGATATGACTCCATATGAAATGTTCTATGGAAAAAATCCAAGTCTAAAACACTTGAGAGTTTTTGGGAGTCCATACATTATAAAGAAGAAAGGTGGAAACCTTGGAAAGTTTGAGCCAAGAGGAGATGATGGAATTTTTCTTGGATATTCTCCAGAAGGAAGAGGATATAGATTCATCAACAAAGAAACAAGAAGAATTATTGATTCTTTAGATGTAAAATTTATTGAAAATGTTGGGAAAGAAAAGTAGTCATATGTTGATGTTGAAGTTGAGCCGGATAGAGAAGATTTTGTTAACAATTATGATAATACTGCAGACTATGTTAATCCTACCTAAGAAGAGGAATCCGACTCAGAAATCTCAAGTGATGAGGATTAAGTTCAAACAACTCATCCTAGGCTGAGGAAACAAGTGGAGGATCAGAACATTATTGGAGATAAACATCGGAGGGTTTAAACAAGAAGAAAAATGAATGCTATATCACATACTTCTCTTTATTTGAAAGTTGAATCGAATGATGTAAATGAAGAATTTTAGCATCCAGAATGGGTTCATTCTATGAAGTAAGATCTTGATCAGATAGAGAAGAATGATACTTGGGAACTTTTACCCAACACAGAAAA
The DNA here is from genome assembly GCA_963277665.1 of Viscum album. Classification (NCBI taxonomy): domain Eukaryota; kingdom Viridiplantae; phylum Streptophyta; class Magnoliopsida; order Santalales; family Viscaceae; genus Viscum; species Viscum album. Next base: position 1,237,334,198 of record OY728119.1, read on the forward strand.
CAAGAATATTTTTCGTACAAAGTAGGTTTTCTGGAACATGCTGAATGAAGAAGGTAAAGTAATAAGAAACAAAGCAATATTGGTTTGAAAATGGTATTCACAAATTGTAGGAATTGATTTTGATGAAACCTTTTCTCTAGTGGAAAGATTAGAAACAATCATAATATTTATTTCTATTGCTGCCCAATGAGGTTACACAATCTTTCAAATGGATGTAAAATCTGCATTCTTGAATGGTGATATTGACGAGGAAGTTTACATTGATCAACCTTGTGGATTTGTTATTAGAAAGGATGAAAGTTATGTGTGCAGGTTGAAAAAGGATTTGTATGGTATAAAACAGACTCTGAGGGCATGGAATTTTAAATTAGATACTTCCTTGAAGAATATGAATTTTAAGAAAGGTAGAGTTGATAACAATCTTTATATCAAGGAGTGTCAGGAGTTTTCACTAATAATTATTGTTTATGTCGATTACATTATCTTTGTTGGGAATGATGAAAGATCATGTGAAAGATTTCCTGAGGAGATGAAGAAGTTATTTGAGATGTCCATGCTGGGTGAAATGAAATACTTTCTTGGGCTACAAATCTCATAGAAAAGGAATCACGTCTTTATGTCTCAAGAAAAGTTTTCTAAGGAACCTTTGAAGAAGTTTGGCATGGAAAATTATAAACTAGTGTCCACAACTATTTCAATGGGAACCAAGTTGTCTAAAGATGGATAAGGCAAGGAAGTTGATCAGAAATAGTTTCAAAAGCTGATTGGAAGTCTGTTGTATTTGACTGCCTCAAGAGCTGACATCATCTATGCTGTCACTTTATATGCAAGATTTTAGAGTGCTCCTAAAGAATCACATCTGATTTCTAGAAAAAGAATTCTTAGATATATCAAAGGCATAATTTTTTTGGAATCAGGTATGATGGATCATGAAATATTGATCTATTCGGGTATTATGTTTCTGATTGGGCATGAAATGTTGATGATCAAAGATCCACATCTGGTGGAGTTTTCTTTCTAGGGAAAAGTTGTGTTAGTTGGTATACCAAGAATTAGAATTCAGTAACTCTTAGCACAGCTGAAGCTGAGTATGTTGTTGCTACTCAAACTGCAACTCAACTAATGTGGATTAAGACTCAGTTGGAAGATCTACTTGTTGAAGTAAAGGTACCATTGCTCTTGGGTTGTGATAATCAGAGTGCAATCAATCTTATAAGAAATATGGTACAACATTCTCGTTCAAAACACATTGATATAAATTACCAATTCATCAAAGTGCTGGTGGAGAAGAATGAATTAAGGTTGGAGTATGTTTTGACATCTGAAAAAGTTGCTGATATATTCAAAAAACCTTTACCGAAAGAACCATTTTTAAAATTGAGGTTGAACATGGGTGTCCAACCTCCTTCTCATCAAGGTTAAGGTATGTGTTTCTATCCCCACTCTCATCTTGCCTTTGGATAGTGCTGTCAAGGGGGAGAATTGTTTCAAAAATATATCCTTATGGAAGCATGCATAAAGGGGGAGTTGTGGGTAAGATGTTAATACAACATGTATGTGTGTGAACTATTCTAACTGTTTGTTGGAGTTGTTGTAGGAAACAATGTTGTTTTATAGGAAAGTTGAAGAAGGCTGAAGAGATATGGTCATGAGATTTCATAGCCACTACTTTTGGACAACATGGTTAGCTGTCAATAATTCTTGTTTCCTACAATGAGTTAGCTCATTTAGGCTTAGAATTATTGACAAGTAATCCATTTCATAAGGTTACAAAGTTTAGTTATTTATGAATCTTGGTTGACCACAAAATCCAAAGGGGGAGATTGTTGGGACCAAGTTGGATGGATAAGGAAGTAAGAAGAGTTTTCTGTTACAGAGTGTTGTTTTTTATTATCAAAGAAGATAAATCAATTCACTTTTTAAAGAAATTGAAAACTAGACAATTCTTTGGAGATTTGTATTTCACAAATATCATAAGTTAGGAGAAATTGTGATGCAAGCCTTATGAAATAAATGGGAAAACAGATGGTGCTAGTCATATACATCTTTGATTGGTTGGAATGATGTTGCTGGAAGAAATGGAAGTTTCAATACTTTCTATTGAAAATATGATGATGCTAAAGCTGTTTGATCAAAGGATACATATCATGATAGTGGATTTCATGATGAAAGATGAATAATGGTTATGGGATGAAATGAAGAGAGAAATGACAAAGGAATGGACAATATAGAGGCGGCACAAAAGAACAGTCTAAGGTGGCGTTGTTTCCCAATGTTTGACAAATTTTAGGGCCTGAAAATCAGGAGATGAAGAAATTTATTTTGGAAAAGGATATTGCATGCAAGTTTTAAGATGGTTCGGTATGTTTCATGCAAGTGGTTTTCAATGATCCGAACATCAAAATCTGGAAAAGGAGAGGCTTTCACAAAAGATTGGGGTTTTGCGTGCAAGATTGGTTTTTGCATGCAAGATTAAAGGTTGTTTTGAATCTTTCATGCAAGGCATGATTCGAGGTCCAAACCTTAGAAAATGGAAAAGGTAAGAAGTGCGTGAAAGAGGAGGTTGTATGAAATATTAAAGAATTGGCTCAAATGAAACATGCATGCCACAGATGATGTAAAACGGGGTTTTGTGCTCCATGAATAATTCGCAGTCTGAACTTCAGAAAATGGAAAAGGAAGGAAGCGCACAGAATATTTCAAAAGTGCGCGAAATATGAGGTTGGCATTAAAGAAACTTCCGCGCCAAAGGTGACATCAATCAGGGTTTTGCGTGATGCGTCATGATCTTCCGCGACATATCGGGGTTTTTGCACACAGGGGTCAATGAGGTCTATAAATAAGAGGAATCCTCCTCACACTTGTGTGGATAGACACTTAGAGAAATCCTGAGTTTTAAGGTGTAGAAAAATATTAATAAAAGGAGAGTTCATGAAGGAAATAGATTTGCGTGCAAGAAGGAGAAGTTGCGCGCAAGATTGAAGCTACATGCAAGAGGTGTTTCGTAAAGAAATTAAAATCTTGCACGCCTAACATAAAATTTGCGCACAAGACACTTAAAATGGTGCATGAAAGATTTGGGGTCTTCGCACATATTCAGTTGTGCGTAAGACAATTCTTACTAGCTTTTGGGTAAGAAAGTGAAGATTTGAACTTCAAATAATACACCTGCTCAATTGTAAAGAAGCACTGAAATACTGTAATCCCTTATTTGTGTTAAGAGGGTGTACAAACACTTGAGAATTTTTTCCAAGTGCTACATGAGTGTAAGGGTATATCCTACTCATTGTATTCCACATCAAAGGATTGTTTTCTAGTGGATTGTGTGGTACTGGATTATTTCCGTACCATACCAAGGACGTAGCTACTCTTGTTGAGTAGTGAACCTTGTAATTTTTGTGTTCTTGTGGTTGTGTGTGTTTATTAGAGAAGTAACTCTTTAACAGGAGGCGAAGGTTGTTTCAAAAAGAAGGAAACATAAAAAGAAAAAGACATCACTGATTCACCCCCTCCCCCACTCAGTGATACTTAGATCCTGATTGGGAACTTCAGCCTATCTATCTCAAGTCCTAAATCATGGACTAGAGAAGGTGATATGAAGAAGTGCATAGATTTGGAGTCAAACAAAGCATGCACCTAAGTAAAAACTAGGAAAAGAGTATATGGAATGATTTTTGGATTATCTGACATCGGAAACTCCAAATCATGTAGTTGTCCACGACCTATACCATCACCTCTTTGACCTTGATGGTGACCATCACAAAAATCATGATCTGATCTCTAATTATGAGTATCATTTCAAGGTTTTCCTCTACCTTCCCCATCTTCTCTCTACTAATACAAAGCTATAGAACTTGTATCTTAGTTAAAACTACCTCAACGGAGGAACCTGGAGTGGAATACTTGCTGAAAATTGCATTTATAGAAAGGTCATTCACTCACACCACTAATGACCCACATGAAAAACACATGTCTGGTCTATTTTAAGGGGCCTAATATCCACCACCCCTAGAGAAAGAAGATGACGAGGGTTTCAACCTACCCCTAGATGCCTGAAAGATCCTCTATCTAGAAAACTATGAACCTGAAACCACAACTCTACTATATGAGGAATCTTGAAAAATATATTCTTCTAATGATATAGTCCTAGCCACCACCCACTAAATGACATATATTCTTTCCATCACCTTGAGATACATCGACAACATAAATGGGGTGAATTGGCATTGGATACTTGGATGTAAATACTCCTCTAAATGCCTCACCAGGCCTCCTCATTAGGTAATTGGTCTAAATCATAATAGAGATGAATCCTAAAAAAGACCCCAAAATCCTGTACATGGGAACACCCATGCCGAAGGGTAGGAATCTCCTAGAGACTATCCACCTTTTTGGTCGAAGAAACAAACTCTAATCAAAATTTATCCCATGATACTATTGAATCCTCATGATCCTAGATAAATAAGAACCAACAATTTTTTACTAATCTACATGGAAACATCACCACTAACAAAACATAGTGGTCCTTTTGAACATTGATCGGATCGAATTCTATCCCCCCTCCTCCAAGTGTCATCATCATCAACCTCTACTATGCAATGATCTGCTAGAATATTCTACTAAGAAATTTTGTCTTAAACCTGATGAGGATGTCAACTTGGAGCTATAACTATAAAAGAACAAACTATTATGGGATCATAAACCTATGATATGGAATATTAATATTTATTAATCATTTATTTATTCAAGGTTCAACAAAATCCCATGGTATACCCATTTCAAACACATACACAAGGAATAACGATGCATGGTGATTTCCTAGGTATCTACACCACAAAATATTATCATTTTTCTCAGTAGGATTAGTAAACTTAAAGTTCCATGCATCGGATCATAGGGGGTCCTAATTACCCATGTCTTAGTTGGTATACCTTGTTTACATTGCTTAATAAACATAGATGAAATTAACACACCACCAAACCATAAAATCATAACATGTGTATATATATGAACTCCGTCCTATCCCTCAATATAATCCCATGAAACCATTCTATCATGACCCCTCCCCCTAAAAGTACACCTTTTGGGACAATAATGAGAGAAGGGAGATAACAATTCTTGAAGCCTACCTCGAATAGACCACGAGTTGGAAACAAGCATTGGGGGTATATCATACACACATATGGAAGGAATTTCCCTCTAAGATATAAGAAAAATAGATAATATAGAAATAATGAAAAAAATCTGATCAAGATAAAAATAAATAAAGATCCAAAATATATGTATTTAATGTCATACATCTAAACAACTACAAAAAGGGAACTACATTTATCAAAAGATAATCCTTGGAAAAAACCATGAAATCCAAAACCTCTCTAGAATAATCCATGAGCTAGTAATGTCTAGACCAATTACCAACCTACTCTTATTGACCTAAAAAAAGTTTATATATATGTAGGGTGAGCATAAAATTTATACTCAAAAGGATTCTCCTAGGTTTCAATCATAAAAAATACAAAGAAATCAGGCCAAAGACCTGTGAAAAAAAGTGAATCTAACTCATTAGTTAAATAGGTATAATAATTTACTGGCCTCAATATGGATATCTATCACCAACTATAACATACAAGTGATCATATAATATAATATCAAAAGAAGTTACCCAAATAGAACTTCCCCACTGGTTTGCTGCTCTTACCCAACATCGCACGTCCCAAGCCATCTCTCTCCAAAATTAATCTAGTCTGAAGATATTTAAGTTAAAGTATTATAAGATGCATATCATGTATCAATTCATCTAATTATCACATACCATGCATCTTTTGTATCACATCCTCCCATCACATCTTCTGATAATAACCAAGTATTTTACAGGAGCCACCACAACCCAAATCAAGCCATCACATCCCATACATGTCATACCTATAATAATCCATAAGACACTATATCTGGAGATACATGTTGGTAAAATAACCACAATCTATGACAACTCTCTACAAAAATATATGGGTAAAGATAACCACCATTCATACTAAAACATAATACTATTAGAAGAAGAGAGTGGGTCCAGATGGGGTAGTTAGTCATCTGTTCCTCACTGACCTAGATATTGAAGAAACACCCTCCCAAAGTCCACTTGGCATCAGTCACCCTGACGACATGGGTGGGGTAAGGTATAAAAAAATACATGATATAATTTAGCTTAGAACCACATTATGGACATTAACCAAGTATTAGGCCCTACTGTAGTAATGTTCTCTCAGACACCTGATTTCCACCACTAAGAACTGGATATCCTATAAGTACACAAGCATTCAATGAGATTCATCTAATTAATACTTTAATTTTAACATGTCACTTTACATTAATTAATTTATTGTACATTATTTAACACTATTTCTTTCACATTTCATTAACCACTATCTAAATTCCATGCCCTTCTGGAATAATCCAACTAATTCCACAATTTCTCAAGATCATCATTATTTTTATTCCATTCAAGCACCAAACCCTTATGTTAAAAAATTTATTAAGCACTATCATTAAATAATTATTGGTATTCTAGGAAACATCCTGATCTACCATAAAATAGATGCATAAACAAGAATAACTAGTTTTCTCAAGCAATGGGTATATGAATGTAGGTAAACAAGAAACCTGACCATCCAACCTTTGAAGTATACCATTATCAAGAAAGCATCCATCTTTCATCACAACAATGGGAAAGTATAGATTTAACACATTCCATCATGCCTCTTAATTATTATCAATAACAAGAATTTCTAGCTTCATATTATTTTTCTAATTACATTAAAATATGTAAGAACAATTCAATTAAACATGTATTAGGAATTATTTGATTTCCATAAAATTGTAAGAATAAATAGATTCAATAACCATGCCTCTTTAATTCCTTAACCAACAAATCGTTAATGGATTTATGTTCTTTATAAATTTTCAAAAAATTAAACATGATAAAATATAACACAACAAACATGATAAATAAAGAATAAACATAGACATCACACAATCAAGTAAATCAAGAGGCAAACTATCATCATGCTTAAAAAATATTTGATCACTATAACCATAAAACATTTATTTTATTAATTAGGTTTAAATTTTTAAGGTTAATTCCACATTCACACAAAGAGATAAATCATAATAAATTTCTGATTTCACATAAAAACAAAGAGAAGCAAAAAATCCCATACCTTATGTACTTTAATGTTCTTTGATTGAGAACAGAACAACAACATATAATTATGATCACCTATCCTACAAGGAAACTAAATCCCTCCAAGAATTACACACTATAACCACACAAAAAAGTATCATAAAAAATACATAAGAACAAAGGATATAAACCAATATAGAATGGAAAGAAATAATGGGATGAAATAAGATTGATCAGAGAAAAAACCACAAGAGAAAGAGGGGAAAATTACCTCAGATCACCATAAATTGAATACAGGAAGTTGGGGATAAATCCATTCTGAAAGGGATTCAAAAAACCATAATATAACTCCTTTAGTCACCTAGGGTTTTTAGATAATTTAAGGTTTTAATTAAAATAAAGGTAACTATAGGATTTATAAGCATTATTCCAAATAGAATTTCTTAGCATGAATGAATAATTCACATCGTGAATGTCCCGTGTTTAAGACTTTCTGAAAAATGAATCACCTAAATCTTCACAATAAAGAATTAATTCACATCATGAACTTCATGTTCACATCATGAGGTTATAATAAAAAATTCATTAGGTCCAAACCCCAATCCATTCATATCATGAATGCTTCTTACATGTTGTAAATAACACCATGTAGACTTCTCTACATGGAACATGTACTTCCACTTTAGTCCACAAACTACAAACTCACAATGTGAACTAGGTTTCACATCAGGAACTCCTCCTACTACTAGATTATAGCTCCCAAGCACCACAGAACCTACTCTAGGATTATTCCCAGCGCCATATGCTTCAAAAAAAAAAAAACAAAGGGATGGGATAGAATGATCCTAGCCCTTACATCATATACCTATAAAAAAAATCTAATCCTCAAGAATTTAAAACCAAAACCAGAGTGAAAGGAAATAAAAAGGAGTCATCCAAACAACTACCCCATGAGACACTACTCTATAATCTCACCATCATAGGTTATAAACTACCAAACCTAGCGAAACAAATCATAAAACTATGCAACACCAACAAACAACTCCTAAACACTCTCTTGGGGGATATACCTCTCAAATAAGAGTAAGTCCATAAATAATGAATCAAGGAAGAGAAAACCATCTCATAAACCAGATAGATCTCAACAACCACTAAAATGAGAATTGTTATAAGAGAATAGATAAACAAAAAATTGATTAGGATACTGAGTGTGCATTTATGACTCATGTTCCTAGGTGATCTCCTCCACATCACCATGTTTACACATGAAAAAAACCATGGGAATAACATAGTTACATAACACCGTCTTCTAGCGGTCCTAGATCTCTATTATACTATCCTCGAAGCCTGCATATTTTAACATTGATCTTTCCCCAATTGATGATGTGAGATTCATCCAAAAGATAACAAAAAAGCTGCGACACATGGAAAACATCATATATCCAGGTCATCTAAAGGGGAAGTGTTATCTAATATGAAATGACTCTAAAATGAGCCAACACATTGAAAGGACCAAAAAAATCAGGGAGAAATTTTACTCCCGTGACTGAACCTTCAGAAAACATGATGAGGGGTCACCTTCAAGAGAGCATGATCTCCAATGTCAAACTCTAGTGGTCTTCTCCTATGATTGGTAAAAGAATTATAATGATCCTACACTGCCTTAATCCTCTCAATAATCCCATGAACCAAATCTATCATGATCTGTACTGGTTCCATCCTAAAAATTACCGACTCTCCTAACCCAGTCCATCAAAAAGGAGGATGGAATGGTTGAAAATAAAAAACCTCAAGTATTGATATACCAATAGTGGAGTGAAAACTATCATTGTAAAAAAACTCAACCAAAGGTAGGTGCCTCATTCAAAAACCTCCAAAATATAGGACACAAGCATGAAATATGTATTCAAGTTCCTAGATAGTCCATTCTATTTGACTTTCCATCTATGGATGAAATGCAGTGCTAATAAATAACTAAGATCCAAATGAATTCTGGAGACCTCACCACACCCTGGAGGTAAAATAGGGATCACAATAAGATATTATCAACCTCAATACTTCATTGAGTATCACCACATACTCCCAATATTTCCTTGAAAAAACCACCACTAATCTCGACTATTGATCACTATAAAGTGGGATGATTTCATCAAATGGTATACTATCACACATATAGAATAAAAGAATCCTCATGATCATGGTAAACTAGTGAATAATTCCATCAAGATTTCCTCCCACTTACACTGAGGAACATCTAATAGGTGGATAAAACCATTGGGAATAGATGCTCTACCTTCAACTTTTGGAAGAACAAACATTGATTCACAAACTCTACAACTTAACGATTTAACCTAGGCCACTATAAATAACCTCTCAGAGCTCAGTACATGTTCTTGACGTGAGGATGTTCCACCAAGGGTGAGATATGGAACTCATGGAAAACCATATCGTAAATCACCAAAGGGATGAAAATACTACCCTATAACAACACACAGTTACGTTCACCCTCAAACCAACTATCATGGGAATCATTAAAGAAAACTTGGTCTCTCCATACCTCCACCTTGAAATCCCCCAACTGGGGCTCCTCCATCTACTATTCCAAAGACAAATACACTATCATATGAAAAATGAAATCTATTCCACCAACCTCTCCCATATAAAGATTAATCACTAAGAGATCATCCATTACTCTCCTAAAATCTCTAGATTCATGTATGAAATCATTGAATGACTTCCTGCTTAGTACATATGCTACAAAATTACACTTTACCAATGTATATAAAATACCAATTTCATAATCCTATAATAATTCCATAAAGTTTCAATGCCTTAATTTTAAGTAACACTAGGATAAGAAATATCTTAGGCTCTTTTGATTGGTAAAAACTATAAAATTATCACTAATGAGGTAATTTCACTACAACATCAAGGAAAACATGACTATTACCAACTCAATATCATGGGTGGCATAATTACCATCACGGGGATGTAACTATTGTGACTCATAAGAAACAACTGATATTTTATACATAAAAAAAAACCCAAACCAAGATGAAAATAATTATATAAACCCTTAAACTAAACTCCCTCTTCTAGAAAATGAAGAACCAGAGCACTGTTCAACTTCTCCATTAGGTACTTGAAAGCTACATGACACTGATCAGTCCACAATAATTTATGACCCCTTATGGTCAAGGCTATCCGAGGAGTCACAAACTAAGAAAAATTAGCTATTAACCTCTTAAAATATCCTACAAGACCATGTAAACTCCACACATCTACAAATTTCTTGGGGGATTCCTACTAAATGATTGTCATGATCTTTAAAGGATCCAAAAACACACCACATTGGGACATGACAGGACCTAAGAAAAAAAATTCATGAGCCTAGAGCTCACACTTAGAAAACTCCTTGAATAACTACTGACAATGAAGACCACCCAAAATGGAATATAGATACTTTGAGTGCTCTTACTCAGATGGAGAGTACCTAAAGATGTCATTGGTAAAAACCACTATGAACCAATCTAGGAACTCTATAAAAATTTCATTCATCAAACCCATGAACATGGACGGAGTTTTCATCACACTAAATAACATCACAATGAACTCATAATTCTAATAATTATATTAGAAATTTTTCTACTCTATATCCCCATATTTTATCTATATCTGATGATAAACATAATGAAGATAGAGCTTCAAGAACCAACCAGTCCCTTTTAGCTAATTTTTTTAAATCATTAATCTATGGAAGATGATAACACTTCATCATTGTTACTTAGTTCAACTGATGATAATTGATATAAATATATAGAATTCCATCAACCTTCTTTATAAACATAACTAGTGCACCCAAGGTGAAAAACTCATCCAAACAAAATATAATTTCAAAAGATAATCAATATGTTCCCACAACTCCCAAAACTCATAAGGTTCCATCTTATATGGATACATTGAGATCATAGATGTTTCTATCTATAGATTTATCCTAAACTTGATCTCCTATCATGGTGGTAACACTGCAACCTCCTCTGGTAATACATTTGTGTGATTTTCTACAACCTTGTAAAACACCACTTGTTGAGCTTCTGATAAACTTAGCATTTGATTGACCATTATGGAAGAAAAGGAAAAAACACACCTTCAACACATCGATGGGTTTCTCTTAACAGTGAACATGGAAGATTCTCCATCAGCATCGTAAAAGAAAATATTTATCTTAAAGAAATCCATAATAACCTACACCAAATAAAATAATTCCATACTGATGATGATGTTGTATAGCTATATCCATAAACCTTAGAAGTATCACCAAGAACAGGGATGCCCCAATAATAGATTACAATCCATAGATACTTCATACTAATAAGATTGAATTTCAACTAGTGTAGTCAATTATAAGGTAACTGGATGCCTCTACACCTCAAGTCCCAAAGCATGGACTTAAGAACATGATTTGGAGGAGTGCGTAGCACCCGATTCAAGAAAAACATACACCCAAGTAGAAAGAATAAAATAGTACCTCAAATGATGTCAGGATCACCTGATTCTAGCAACTCCAAAGCATGTATCTGACCATGACCTACTTCACAACCTCTCTAACCCTAATGGTGGCCACTACCATGGCTACACTATACTCTTTGAGGACAAGAAATATATCAGGGCTTCCTCTTCCTACCTTATCTCTTCTATATTGATCCAAATATGGAGCACCATGCTACTTCTACCTTAGTTGAAACTGCTTAAATGAATAATCCTAAGGTGGAACTCCTATTTTACACTTCCTACTTAAAAAATTAGAACACTCTCACCACTTATTACCTTGATCTTCACCTAAAAAACACACTTATGATCCCTTGGTAGGGAATTGTATGCTGGAACCCCTAGAGAAATTAGATAATGAGGGATGATATCTACCCCTAGCTATATGGAATCTCTTATATACAAGAAATATGTAATTCTTGACCATAAATATACTACATGAGGAATCCTAATGCTATTATATCATGATGATATGACACTAACCAACATCCTATTAATGACATACGATCTTTCCAATACCTCAAGATATATTGATAACATAAATGGGGGGACCTAGAACTAGAACTTTGAATATGAATCCTCCTTAAAATTCCTCTCCCTAGACACCTCATATGGAGACATGCCCAAATAATAACAAAGAAGGGTCCTAAAATGGATCCTGAACTCCCACACACTAGAAATCCTTTTTCAAAGGGTAATAATCTATTTGAGACTGGACATATTTGCAGTTGCAAAAATAAACTCTGATCAGAACTGGTCTAAGAACGTATCTAATGATACTTCCAACTCTTGATGATCCCCATGGAAAAAGAACCACCACTACCTCGCTGCTCAATGGAACATCATCACTACCAATGAAACCCGTTGATAAGTTCCCAGCCTCATAATGGATATCTATAACCTAGTATCACATACAAGAGATCATATAATATAATATCAAAATAAGTTACCTTAATACCATTCACACAGTAGTTTGTTCCACTGCGCCAATGTCGTACATCTCGATCCATCTCTCTCTAGAAGTAATTCCACATGCAGAAACCTGGGCTAAAATATCATAACATTCATCCCATCCATCACATCATCTCATCATCACAAACCATGCACCCTATGCATCACATCCTCCCATTACATCCCTATATAGTAATCAATTAGTTTTTGGGAGCCATCACGGCTTGTATGTCATGTATTATATCTCAATCCATCACATCCCATGCACGTCATACTTATAATAATCCATAAGATACTATATATTGATATACATGAGGGAAAAATAACCAAAATCCATTACAAACATCTACACACATATATGGGGAAAGATAATGAATGTGCATACCATCATATAATACTACTAGGAGAAGAGAGTGAGGATAGAGGGGGTAGTCCACCATATATTCCTCTCCAACCTAGATGATGGGGAAAACACCATCCCATAGTCCATAGGGTATCAGTCGCCCTGCCAATATGGGTGGGGTAGCATATGAAACTACAAAACATACAAGATATAATATAGCTCACAACCACACTATGGGAATTAACACTGTCTTATGCTTAACTGTAGCTATTATCTCCTAAACACCTAGATGCCACCATTAAGAACTAGATATCCTATAAGCACACATGTATTCAAAGAGATTCATTTAATTAATTATTTCCTTTTAACATTACATTATACATTAATTAATTCATTATCCAATAATTGTCATCATTACATTCACATTTCATTAACCACCAAGTGAATTCCATGCCCTCTAGGAACAATCCAACTAATTTCATGGTTCCTAAAGATTATAAAAATTTTCATACCATTAAACAATCAACCCCATGGGTTAAATAATTTATTAAACAGTATCATTCCATAATTGTAGGTATTCTAGGAAACATCCTAAGCTGCAATAAAAGAGATGCATGACCAAGGATAACCAGATTCTATAACCAGTGGGGAAAGGAATATAGGTGGACAAAAAACCTATCCATATGACCTTATAAGAAGAAAATTATAAATAAAGTATCTAGGTTTCACCACAACAATGAGTAAGTCCATCTTCAACCCATTCCATCAAATCCAGTGCCATCCCTGACACAACCATTCATATCACCATGAATCCCACTATAACATATGTAAAATACTTCCAAAAACCTAATACTCCCCATACATATCATGTGAACTATAACCAATTAAAGGATCTCATCATGTTATATAGTAAGGTTTACATCTATAGAAAACATAAAAGTTGGAAAACAAAAATAGATTCAACATGAAATCTAGTCCCAAAAACAAGGCATCCAACCTTCACATGAAAACATGATCACTCAACCTCCAAACATTTATCTTTAATAAACAACTAGTTATTCAGCTTATTGTATTAACCAATTCATTTATCACATGTTAAAACTATAGGTAACCTAATTAATCAACCTTTAAATGATATAAATTATTCATATACACTATAAATCATAACTTCTATTTTCAATAAATTTAAGGAAGAATAATTCCATAATATGCCTCTTTATTATCATAAAAAACAATAATTTTCAAATTAATGTTCTTTATCTAATTCCATTAACATATGGATGAACAATTCAATTAAATATGTATTAGGAATCATTTTATTTCCATCACATTATAAGAATCAATGAATTCAATTAACACGCCTCTTTAATTCTTTACCCAACCAATCATTACCATATTTATTCTCTTTAAACATTTTCATCAAATTAAACATGATAAAATATAACATAAATAATATAATAAATAATGAAAAAACATATATCTAAAATTATATAGTAAATCAGGAGGAAAACTATTATCATGGTGGAAAAACATGTGATTTCTAAAAACATAAAATATATTTTTCATTAATACAATTTAATCTTTATTAAGGATAATTCCACCATTACCCAAAGAGATAAATCATGATAAATTTATGATTACACATAAAATAAATTATAAAAAAACCCTACCTAAAGGCTTCGAACATTCTTTGATTGAGAACCAAACAATGATATATAACTTTAACCACCTCTTCTATAGGGAAACTACAGTACTCCAAGAACACGGTGCCACAACTACCTAGAAAAACATAAAATGTACTCTATAAGAACAAAGGAGATAAACTACCATATCTTGGAAAGAAATAACTAGAGAATACATGGCCAATTAGAGAATAAAAAACTAGAGAAAGAGGGAAAACTCACCTCATATCATTATGGATAAAACATGGGAAGTTGGGGATCAATACCTTTTGAAATGAGTTCAAAATGACTTGAGATAAATCCTATGGCTACCTAGGGTTGGGAGAGATGTCACGACCCGTCCCTTGGGGTCTGTGTCGTGACTACCCCAAGCCCGCCTTCCATAGGCCAGGGGTTGGTGACTAGCACCGAAAGGCGTATTCCCTAAAGTTGGGAATGCATTTCCTTTATATCTATAAACACACTCAACCAAGCACACAATAAGATATGAACACAAGTAAACTGTATAGTAAAAAGAGTGTGTACAGTAAGAAAAAGGGTCAGAATTCAATCCCAATTGGAAAGTACAATAAAAATAGAAAGTACAAGTAAACTGAACAACTCCAGTGAACACCCACCAAGGATCCTACCTGAAGGGTAGGTACAACTATCGAACGATCATCTCTGCGGTATTCCTCATCTAAGGTCCACCTCCGAGCTACCTCCAGTCTTGGTACCCTCATCCTCAGTCAGCACTATCCATCGTCTGCACCATACACAACAAGGTGCGGGATTATCCTGTGCAAGGGTGAGTATAATGATACTCAGTAGGGACCCTAAGACCCACGAAGGTCTCACAAAATCCACAAATGATAAACCACAAATCATGAAAAAAAACGACAAAACTACTTAGGTATATGCCCATACATATACCTAAGTTATCAAGTATACCCATCTCATTCATGAGGAAACTCAAGGTCCAAATCCTTAGCCAAAGTACAACTATTCCACGAAGGAAAGAATACCACGAAGGTAACACCGCATAGGTAAGTACCAAAAAGGTAACACAACACAAAAGAATACCACAAAGGTATCACCATGAAGGTAAGTACCATGAAGGTAACACCATAAAGGTAAGTACCACATAGGTAACGCCACACGGAAGAATACCACAAAGGTATCACCACAAAGGTAAGTACAACAAAGGTACGCCACACAGAATATTACCAAAAAGGTAAAGACTCAGCTCACACTAGGTATAACTTAGGTATGGTAGTAAATATGGTTATTTGTAACCACTAAATCATCTTACTGTATTGAGAGGCAGACTCATGTAGGATCCTAAATCATCAGACCCACGTAGGATCCTAATTCATCAGACCCACGTCGGATCCTAGTATAGCAGACCCAAATAGGATACTAGAATAGTCCCACGTGGATTTCCTTGAGTGGATCCATGTGGGACTCTCGAACACAGACCCACATAGGATCCCAAATCATAGACCCACATAGGATCCCTTTCTCATGTTACAGCCAACTACATGGTTCCCACACTAAGCTTGCTTGATTCAGGGAGTATCTGATCCTCAAGACAAAGGTTGATACTCCAAATGCCATGAAGTCCCAAGAAAAAGAATCCCAAAGGACCTCCACGTAATAGGGGCCTCAATGCAACAAACGGTGCGTCAATCAGACGCCCGGTAGGTAAGTTATTGGCCCTTTAGTCCCAAGGGCCAGGTTGGATTCGTGTTTGATCCAACCCGTCCATACCCCAAATTTATCAAAAGATTATGTGGGGTATATCAAAAGGAACGTCTCGATCCAAGGTTTCCAGAACCATAGACGGTTTGTCAAATGGATGCTCGTAGCTCAATTTATGACCGAAAGAGCGAAAAGGGTCGAAACTGGTCCGGGTCCGGTCCGAACCGGCCCGACCCGGCCTGGGCCGACCTGACCCGGTTTGGGTCGACCCGGCCCAAACCAGGTCTGGCCTTGGGTCTGACCCGGCCCACTGGGTCTAGCCCAGCCTGATGAGCGGCCCAAGATGGGTGGCCCGCGTTGGGCGGCCAGCCCTCCTCCGTGGCGCGGTCACACGCCGCGCCACCACCAGTGGCCGGCAGCGAGCCGACCACCCCTCTAACACCGCCGCGGCCTTGCGCTACAACACCTGCATGCCGGTCGGTGCAGATGTGCACCCCCATCACCGTCACATGGCTAATCATGCACTGGCCGCCACCCTCGCTCCACCACAGCCGACGGGCCGTGACCCTTCTCCGGCGGCCGACCGGAGTGCTGACCACCGCTCTCGAGTCCCACCGGTGCCAGTCATTGACACTGTTCGCTGTCCTCCTCCATCGTGAAGAATGCATCAAAAACTACAAAGGTTGCGGAGTGGTCGGTCCATGTTTGTTTGGACCGCACCCTCCGCGTTAGAGCGGTAGCAAGCGACTCATGGGGAGAGATTCAACGTAAAATAAAATAATGAAGATTAATAAAAAACACACCCCTACCTTGAAGGTTTTGAAGGAGGAGGTGCAAGGAAGAATATGAAGTCATTGAATAACGTTGTCATTCATTGCTTCCGCAAGGCACTTCTGATCTGGGCTCGGGGTTGGTTCCTCATTCCTCATTGGAGCAAGTTCTTCATTGGAAAATTTTCTCCCAAAGATCTCCTATCCTTTTCACAAACTTTTTTCCTACGAGAGGTGTGGTGCCAATTTAAAATCTTAGAGTTTAATTTAATTAAAGTTATACATTAATTAAATTAGGGTGGCACAATCAATTAGGGGAAAACCAAGTGTCACCTACCTCATTAAAGAGGGAGTTTAAGGGAGTTGGGTAGTCCCCACCATTAATTTCAAAATGGGAGGTTTTAATCTCGGGTGGTCCCCACCACTGAACATTCAATTGGGAGGTTATAAAAATAAAATAAAAGTTGTTCTTTATTTTATTCTTATTTCCACTAAAAAACATGAAAACTAACTTTCACCCTCGTCTTACTACAGTCAAGATGAAATTCTCCTTAAGCGAATATTGGCGCTGCGAGTTCAATGGTGTCCTCAGATTTAAATTCCGAGCACCGGTTGAAAAGTGAAAAAAACTCGCTCACACGCTTACTGAACGTACTTAAAAAAATTTCAGAAATTTATTTCGGGCACACCGGGCCTCGGAATCACGCACTATCAATTTTTGCAGACTCATAAAATTCCCATATAATTAAAAAAAATTTACATGGAATTTCTGGGACTTTACAAGAGAATCAAAGGTTTTAAGAAAAAATAAGGGTGAAATAGGTTTCATAGGCATTATTCCCGATTGAATTTCACATCGTGATTGGGTCATTCATGTCATGAATATACAAAGTTTAAGACTCACCAAAAAATTCATTTCCTAGATCCACCCAACCTAGAATTAATTCACATCATGAGCTTCATGCTTAAGTTATGATTTCTTAGGGACATATTCATCAAGTCCAAACCCCAATCCATTCACATCATGAATATTCTATACACATCTTGAATTACACCCTATGAAATTCTCTACTTAGGCCATGAACTTCCACTTCGGGCTACAAACTGCCAACTCACAATGCGAACTTGGTTTCACATCATGAACTTCTCATACAATTAGGTTCCATCTCCCAAACACCACTAAACTTTCTCTAGGATTCCTCCAAGAACCATGGGATTCAAAAACACACAAAGGGATAGGATAGAAGTATGTGGCCCCTTACATATAATCCCTCTAAAAAATTTACCATCCCCAATAATTTAAAACCAAACTCAGAGAGAAAGGAAAGAAAAATGAATTGTCCGAACAACCACCCTATGAGATACCTCTCAAGAATATCACCATTATAGGAGAGAAACCACCTCATTCAGTGGAACAAAGTACTAAACTATGCAACACCAAAAACCGTCATATAAAAAATATCATAAGGTAGATAACTTTAAAATAATATCAGGGAAACAAAAAAGGAATCAAGAAGGATAAATCCATCTCAAAAACCATATAAAGATTTACAAACACAAAAACGAGCATAAATACAAGAGAAAATTTAAACAACAAACAACTCAAGGCACTGAGAATGTATCTGTGACTAAAGTTCCTAGGTGTTCTGCTCTACATCACAGTGCCACTACAAGAAATAAACCAAGGGAATAACACACCCATGAAACACCTTCTCCTAGTGGTTTTGGATATCCACATTACTCTCCTTGAAGTTCACATCATTTTTAATGATGATATCACCCTAATCGATGAATTGAGATTCATAAAGAAGATAATAGTGAAGCTGCAACACATGAAAAACATAATGTATTAAGATCATCTCTGGGGGAAGTGATATCCGATATTCAATGAATCCAATATGCACCAACACCTAAAAAGGACCAACAAAATGGGGAGAAATATTACTCCCATGATCAAACCTTCACTGACCATGATGAGGAGATACCTTCGGGAACAATTTATCTCCGACATTGAACTCTAGTGGTCTCATCCTATGAACAACATATGACTTATGATGATCTTACACTGCCTTAATACTCTCAAAAATCACCTGAACCAACTCTATCATGATTGATACTAGTTATGGTCTGAGAATTACAAACTTTATAACCCCCATCCATCAAAAAAGATAATAGAAAGTTCATCCATACAATGATTCAAATAGCATCATACCAATGGTGGAGTGAAAACTATCTTGGTAAGAAAACTCAACCAAAGGTAGGTGCCTCATCCAAAAACCTCCAAAATATTGTACATAAGCATTAAATATGTCTTCAGAAGTTGGGATATTTTATTTTTTATGATCATACATATGAGGATGAAAAGAAGTGATAAGGCATAACTGAGAGCTAAAATCAGGCTAGATAACTCTTTATAACCTAGAGGTAAAACAAGATCATGATAAGAGATGATCATCCTTGTGATTTCATGGAGTCTCACCACCACCTCCAAGTACTACCTTAAAAAAACCTCCACTGAGATCAACTCCTTGATCATTATAATTTAGGATGATTTCATCAAATAGTCTATTATCACCCAAATTTCATAAAAGACTCTATAATATTGAGGTAAACTAGTGATAAATCTATCAATATTCCCTCTGACATCAATTGAGGAACATCCAATAGTAGGGGAAAACCACCAAGAACAAGGTTCTTAGACTTCCTTAACAGACCAAACATCAAGACACAAAATCTATAACTAAACACTTTAACACATACCAACAAAACTAACATCACATAGCTTGGTAAATCTTTGAAATTCTAGGATTTTACACCAAGTGTGAGCTATAAAACTTAGGGAGAACAACCCCACACATCACCAAATGGTAAAAAAACCTCCCCTAGAATAATACCTAATATTTTTCATCCTAAAAAAAACCATTAGTGAGTCACAAAAGACAACTCAGTCTCTCTATAAATCCACCTTGACATCCCCCAACCGGGACTCCTCCGCCTGCTACACCAAAAACGACTTAACTTTTATCTGAAAAAATAAACCTTTATCACTAACCCCTCTCATATCAAAATACTTGTCTAAGATATCTTCCATTACTATGTTGGAATATCTAGATTCATAAATGGAATCAATACATGAATCCTTGATTAGTGTATATGTTAAAAATTAAACTAACCCAATGTATATGAAATCTTGAAATTTTAATGCTATAAGAATTCGATCCACCATCACAGACTTAAGCTTAGGTCATGCTTTTAGAAGACATACCTTAGGATCTTGTGATCGATAAAAACCATAAAATTCTACCTGACGAGGTAACATCACGACAACTTCAAGGAAAACACATCTAATGATTACTCGATATAATGGGTGACATAGTCAGTCTCATGGGGGTGTAGCTTCTAATACCCATAAGAAATAACTGATTTCTTCTACATTATAAGACAACAAAAATCAAGATACAAAACATTATAGATAAAATTTAACTGAACTATCTCTTCGGTAAAATATAGAACTAGAGAACTGTCCAACTTCTCCTTTAGGTACTCTAAATATTAATAACATTAATCAATCCACAAGAATGGATGATCCCTTATAGTAAAGGCTAGTAAAGGAATCACAAATTGAGATAAATCGGCTTTGAACCTCCTATAATAACTTGTATGATCAAAGAAACTGCACACCTCTGCAACTATCTTGGGGGATACCCAAGAAATGGCTTCCTTGATTTTTAAAGGATTCACTACCACACATTACTAGAAAAAAAAATTCCATATGAAACAAACTTCATGCTATCAAATCTCACACTTTATTAGCTTCTTGTAATGGAATCAGAAAGCGTTCTTTGGTATATCCTTATCTTTTACCCACGTATGAAAATATCACAAACTCAAATCTATCCTTGAGAACCAACTAGAAAATTTAATCTAATCAAATAAATCATCAATGCATGGAAGTAGATAAAAATTATTCACCATCACCTTGTTCAAGAGATGATAATCAATACAAAGATATATACTTCCATCAATCATCTGTATAAATAGAACCGGTGTAACCAAAGGTAAAAACTCAACTAAATGAAACCTTACCATAAAATATCACCGATCGATACCCAAAACTACCTGAACTCAGAAGGATTCACCCTAAATAGAGACATAGAGATTAGAAAAGTGCATGGTTGTAGCTCTATCCCAAACTCGATCTACCATAGAGGGGGTAATTACATAACCTCTATAATAAATACACAATAGTACTATTATAAAACCCTATGAAACAACACTTGATAAGCCTCAAAAGAACTAAAAATTATCTCAACCATCAAGGAAGACAAGGATAAAAGATACCTCCAACCCATTAGAGGGCCTGACTTACTAATAAACACAACAAAATCTCCATCAGCATCATAGAAAATGATCTTTATCATGAAGAAATAAAAACTATCCTATATTTAATTCTTCCAGTACATACCAAGGATGATTTTTTATGGTTGTGTTATTAAACAAGGTATTATCTCCAAGAGCGGTGTTGCCCTAAAACTGAATCATAGTCTCTAAATACTTCATATATATAAGATCAACCTCTAACTATCATAGTCAATGGAAAGGGAATTGGAAGCCTATCTACCTCAAGAACCAAATAATGGAACAGGGTAGATGACATGAAGGAGTTCATAGATCTTTATTCAATAAAATCATGAAACTAGATATAAAACAAGCAAAAAGTACCTCAAATGACATCTGGCTCTCCTTAAATTGGAATCCCTAAAGCATCTAGATGACCAAAAACTGCTCCACAGACTCTATAACATGAAGGATACCACCACCATGGCCACACTATTCTCTCTAAGGATGAGGATAATCTTAGGGATATCCTCTTTCTTCCCTACATCCTCACCAGTTTTCCAAATCCAGATCACCCTTCTACTTCCACCTTGGATAAAACTACCTCAATAGAGGAACCTAAACTGAAACACCTACTATATGTTTTAAGCTCATAAATTCAAAGCACTCTCATTAATGATGACCTAAACCTACACACACAAAACACACATCTGATCCCTTGGAAGGGGCTTGAGAGCCTCCACCACTAGAGAAATGAGATTATGAGGGCTGAGACCTACCCTCGGTTGTTTGGAAGCTCTTATGTCAAGGAAACTAAGAACCTTAGACCACAACTCTACTACATGAGTAATATTTATGACTCCCTTATCAAAAAAATACATTCCCAGATAATGTATTCTAAATTACCCATTCTCTCTCCAACACCTCTAAGAAGTGTCCAAGGATTAGTTAGGTACCATTTAGAGGGGGGGGGGGGATGAATTAGTGGTACACAATTTTACCAATTATTTCTTTTTAATTCAACCTATGTGACTGATTAAAGTCTCGATTCCTCTTATTTAAATATCTTCCTCTCCCTAAAAAAACAATAAAATCAATCACAACACACATGTATTTTTTATAGTGACCCTGTCATTTTACACATATCATTACATGATTTTAATAATAATTAAACATCAAATTACGATCCAAGAATCATAAAGTCTAGTGTTATAAAGATTAGGTACATAATTAAACATCATGATTACAAAATAAGAACATATTTTTAATATTCATAAATAGATCCTAAATTACTTTGAGCCCTTACATCAAAATAGGATAACCTGAGGATAACATGAACAAAATGATGAGCTAAAATCCCAGCAAGGTAATAAACATAAGAATAAAGCTTAGCACATGGGTTATAATTCATAACATAATGATATAAAAATTCATGAAACATGATTTTCATAACATGTAATAATATAATCATGGATTCATAGTAATTTGGTATCAATATTAAACATGAATTTAGCACAATTAAAGGCTCAATGGACATAGAGGAGCACAAGTAAAGGCACGCCACCAAGGCCATTTCACATGGATAATGAGTCAAGGCTAACCACCAATACTGCTGTACACAACATATCATGAGACTAAACATTACCCAATTCATTAAGAATTATCTGGGTGCACCCATCATAACATGTTCATGAATATGTTTTCCACATAAAAAATCATACATAATCAATCAAACATAAATATAAGGGTTACCCATGGAAAGAATTGTGTATCATAATCATTTCATAAATTATAATAAATGGAAATATCATAAAAGTGTCCATGAAAGAAAAAAATTAAATCATACATGGACATTAATAAAGGAAAATAGGCATAGATCATGATTAGTGATGTCAAACTGAAGTGATAACATATAAGAATAGTATTTAATAAACTTTAGAATTAAAACATTTTAGTGTAGTTTAAGGAAAATATTAAAGAGAATTTAAAGAATAAAAAGGAATAATATTTTATATAAAACTGGAAGTGAACCAAGAGAGTTTTCATAATAAAATGAGTGATTTTATAACAATAATGGTGGATTAAAATAGATTATAGAGTGCACCTGAAATTTGGTAATAATTTAGGAAGTTCCTTTAACTTGGGCTTGCTTATCAGGAAGAATTGAGTAGGGAACTTTTAAAAAAAATGTATAAACCTAAAAAAGGATGAATGGATCTTGATAAATTATTTTGGAACACACAAACATCATTTAAAATATTTAAATAAAAATAAAATAGAATTTCATTTGGGTAAGAAGAGAGGAAGAGTAACCCAAAGGAATAATGAAGGTTTGTTAATTAATAAATTTAGAACCCTTTATATATGTATTTGATTTATTATAAATTTATTAAGTTAATTTATAGCCTTTTTTATGGGTTAATAGGTTCAATTTTATCATTTGGGAATGTTAGTTTCCTTGGTTTTCAGGATCAGTTTACTTGTATATGTATGGAAAATCATATAGAATGAGAATAGTTGTCAAAAAATGAACTTATATGTTATAATTTAACTTTCATAATATTAAAATACAATTTTTTTCTATAATTTATGATTTTTAATTAGATAAATCATTAGTGATAATTGTTTAGATTAATTTATCATTTTTTGATCATCACAAACTAGTTTTGTTATATTATTAAATATCATGTATATATACTAGTTATAAAACATTAAATAGGTTTTAATAAATTTAATATAATATGGTTGAAACATAAAAATGGTTTCATGACCAACCTTGAGGTGGAATTGAAAGATAAAATCACGTCGTCCATGAAGGTGGTAAATCAGAACCTCACAGACGATGTTTTCATTTTTAGAATAAAAGGAGGGGGAAAGAGAGATGATGATTAATTATTCCATTAGTATAACAAAATTAAATTATATATAAGGTAATTGAGTTATAATACCATTTGGATAATGGGATGTGAGGATAGACAATTAAAATAAATGAAATTGAAAAGAAATTAAAATAAAATGAAGAGGGTTTTACCTCTTGATTCCTTCTTCTTGAGAACCTCCTTAGGGGATTAATTTTGGTATTTTATTAAGACAAAAAGATCTTGGACATGGGATAGGGGATTGGGAGGATATTTGATCAGAATTTGAACAAGGATCAAGGCTTGAGAGGTTTTAGGAGAAGAGGCGGTTATGGGTGGTATTTATAGTGGAGGAAGGGGGTGTTTTTCTTATTATTTAATTCATTAGTTTATTATTTTCTCTCAAGAAAAGAAATAGTGTTGGTTCTTGAAACTAAATATATTAATTATATCATGTGAGTTCAAACCAATTGGTTTTATATCATCCCCAACTTAATGAATAGTGTATTTAACTTATAATGTATATATATCGTAAATTACCGTATTTTATTATTCACAAAAATTCAAGTATTTCAAAAAAATACAAAAAATTAACTATAAACATTTTTTGAGATGTAGAATTAAAAAATGAACTATATTTTATGAAAATAATTTTCTAAATATGAGAAATTTATTTTTTAATTAAGATCACAATTTACTCGAAAAATACATATTTTAAATTATAACTAATTTTATATCACTTTGAAAAATTAACTAAGGTCTCATAAAATTATCTTATAATCATAATACATAAAAATTAAAATTTATGAATACATTTTATGAAAATAAATTTTCTTTTAAATTATTAAATTAGACATAAAATTGTAATTAAATATTTATGACTTACAAAAATAACAACACTTAGTTTATAATTTTTAAATTATTTATCTACTTATATTATGATATAATTATATAATATTGTCACTTATAAGATGGATAAATTTTATTTATACTATAATTGGTGAGGTTTCTATTCAATTTTCTAGTTTACTATTCATAAAGGTCATGTTACTATTCCAAAGGTCAAGTTACTATTCCTTTGGTATATGTTCCTTAGCTTCTAGAAATGCCTTTTATTTCATTAACTATTTATTTATTATGTTTGTATTGTGTTCTTAATTTTATTTTATGTGACTAAACTATATGATATTATTATAATAAGGGTATTTCCACTAATAAAACTTCTGGTTGTTACATTCTTCTCCCCTCATGAAATTTCACCCTTGAAATTTTGTTTTACACATGAAGGTGAAAATAGGTGCGGGTACTTATCTTTCATCGTTTACTATGGTTCATATGTTTCCTCTTCATACTTATAGGTCCACCAAAGTACTTTGACCAAGTGAGTGTACTTGTTGCATATAACTTTATCTCTATGATCCAAGATCTTCACTGGATGATCCTCGTATAAAAGATTATTCTACAACTGTACCACCTTTGAATTTAGTACAAGTGAGGGATCTAGTATATACTTCATCAAGAGGGATATGTGGAATACATTATGTACTTGAGACATGGTTGTTCTAAGTTCTAGTCAATAGGCCATAGCTCTGACATGATCAAGGATCTCGAAGGGGTCTATGTACCTGGGAGTTAACTTCCCTTTCTTACCAAATATCATGATCCTATTCCATTGAGATATGCAGAGGAATACAATGTATCTAACTTTAAACTCAAGGATCCATAAAAGATTGTCTGCATAGCTCTTTTGTTAAATTTGGGATTACTTGATGTGTTTTTGAATGATTTTCACCTTCTGCCCCATTTAGTCGACCATTTTTGGTCATAGTAGCTTATGTTCACCGAATTAATCCTAGCATGCTAGTGTTATGAACCTTTTCCTATAAAGGGATTCATATGGAGCTATTCAGATGCTCGAGTGGAAACTATTATTATAAGATAACTCAACCAGTGGAAGATGTTGGTTCAATACTCCTTTAAAGTCTATAGATCATGATATCCAAATGTCTTTTAGTGTCTGAATAGTTCACTTAGATTGGACATTAGTTTGAGGATGATAGGTCGTACTACAGTTCAAATCAGTATTTATAGCATGTTGAAGAATTTTTCAGAACTTCAAGGTGAATCTTAGATCTCGATCGAATACAATCAACATTGGTACTTCATGAAGCCTTACAAATTATTTTTTGTATATCCGTACAAGTTGATCTAGTGAGAAGTCCTATAAAATTGTGATAAAGTAAGATGTATTTGTAAGATGATCCATAATAACCCATGTAGTATTATTTCCTCTAGATGTCTTTGGAATTCCAGTGACAAAGTCTATAGTGATGTTATCCCATTTCCATGTTGGTATACGTAATGGTTGTATTATCCCTTTAAAACTTTTCATTTCAACAATAACTTGCTGACATACGAGGCACTTTGATGTATATTAAACAATCCATTTTTCATACTATCCCATTAAAATTTCTTCCAGAGATCTCGATACATCTTTGTTCTCCCTGGGTGAATAGAGAAGGTTGAGCTATGTGCGTCATTAATAATATCCTTCTTTATCTATGGGTTGGATGGAACACATAGTCGTGACTCAAATATTACAAATCCATCCTCACTGATCTTGAACTCATAGGATTTACCATTCTCGATAGCATCCACCTTTTTCAGAATTTCAACATCATTTCATTGAGCATCCTTTATTTTATTCATAAGGGATGGTTGGGAAATATTTTGAGAAAGGATTGATGATGTCCCTTCCTTAATGATTCCCAATTCCATCCTTTGCAAATATAAGAGGATTGTATCTTTCTCAATTATCATAATTAATAAAGATACAAGATCCTTTCTACTTAGATCATCCACCACCTTATTTGATTTACTATGATAGTAGTATATTGAGTAGTCATAATATTTTATGAGATCTAACCACCATCACTAGCGCATATTAAGCTCCTTCTATGTGAATATATAATTGAAAATCTTATGATCAGTATATATCTCACACTTCTCCCCATATAGATAATGCCTCTAGATTTTCAACTCAAAGATCACAACCAACATCTTCAGATCACACGCAGTATTGTTTTGCTCATTAATTCTCAAATGCCTTTAGGCGTAGGCTATCACTTTATCATTTTGAATCCATACACAAACTAAGACTTTATTTTAAGAATCCCTGTATACCATAAATATTTATCCACTTGTTAGGAGTGTGAGTACCAGTGCAGTGACAAGACTCTTTTTGAGATCCTTAAAGCTTTACTAATATTCTTGAGTCCCGAAAAACTTCACTACCTTCCATGTGATCTTGGTTATTGGGTCTGAAAGTTGTGATAAGTTCTTCAAAAATCATCATTAATACCCAAATAGGCCAAGGAAATTATGGATATCTGCTACAAAAGTTGTCTTGGGCCACTCTTCAATTTCCTTTGTCTTAGAAGGGTACAAAAATACTCCTTTATTAATGATAAAATACCCCAAGAATGATACTTCCTCCATGCATAACTCAAATTTACTGTACTTTTCATATAGTTTCTCCCTTCACAAATTCTTTAGAACAATATTCAAATGATCATCATGTTCCTATTTTCTCTTAGAGTATATTAGAATACCATCAATAAAGACTACCAAAAATTTATCAAGGTAATATCTAAAGACACTATTTATTAATTCCATGAAAATTTCTATATCATTAGTGACTTCAAAAGGAATCTCTATGAACTTATAGTTTCCATACCTTATTATAAAGGTAGTCTTGGGAATATATTCTTTCTTCACCTTTAATTGGAGATATTTTAACTAAAGGTCCTTCTTAGAGAAATAACTGGCCCCACATAGCTGATTGAATAAGTCATCTATCTGAGGAAGGGGATACTTTTTCTTTGTTGTGATTTTATTGAGATCATGATAATCAATGAATAGACACTTTTATCCATCCTTATTCTTGAAAAATTGGACTAGTTCACCCCATGGAAAAGCACTCAGGCATATAAAACCCCAGTCCAGATTCTCCTATAACTACTTATTCAGTTCTTCCAGCTCAATGGTGGATATTGTATAAGGTGTCTTTGATATAGACAGAGATCTAGGAATTAATTCAATTGATAACTCAACCTATCTATCAGGAGGAAGACCCAACAATTCTTCAGGGAATACATCAATGTAATCCCTCATGATGGGTATGTATTAAATCATGAATATCTCCTTTGTCTCAATCATTTGAGAAATATATTATTGATCATAAGGCAGTAATATCCACACTTAAGATGATGATTCTTACGAAGATTTATCTTCTTCCTTAAACTTGTAAAGAATTGTAGTATTCTTTGAGATGGGAAGAGTGACCCCCTTTCCCAACAGTTGATGTTATATTTGTATAAAGATATCCAATCCATTCCCAAAATAGCATCAAAATCCACCAAAGGGAGTATGAAAAGATTTAACGGGGGGTTCAATACAAAAACATTAATTGGGGAGGATTTATATACATTGAATGCAATAATTTCCCTATTTTATGTTCTCATAGATAACTCAACTTCTATATTTGAATGTGGTTTTTGAATAGTTCTACTAAATTTGCATGATATGAAAGAATACGTAGAACCCGAATAAAATAGTATGATATCTATTATTTAATGAATAACTAGAATACCTGTCACCACATCGTTGTCTGGATCCACCTTAGTAGTAGTGATAACATAATCCCTTTCTTATTTCCTTAGAGGTTGTTGTTGATTTCCTCTAATAACCCTCAAATTAGGGCATTGGTTTGAAAAATGAAAATGTTCCTTGAAGTTGAAATACTACACTATAGGTTGAGTGTTGATCTGAACCTTCATTTAACCTTCTATATTAGCAGAATTATTTATACCCCTAGGGTAGTTCTTATCCAGATTCCACATTCTTCGAAATTTGAACCATTTCCTAGTTCCCTTTAGACAGTTTCCAGGATTCTTTTTACCATAATTTTGGCATGTGGGATATTCAATCTTCTTTCCATCATGGGATATATTTTCTGATCCACCCATATTAGACTCCATTTTTTTCATGTTTTACTGGACCCATGAGACCATTGAGAGTCTTTGATATCCATTTCAACCTTAAGGGCACAACATGAAATCTCATCATAAATTTCAAAGTCTCAGTTCGCTAATTATTTTGGTAGACTCAGATTTAGTCTTCTAAATAAGAAATCGAACTTACTTTTAGTGTTCATGACAAGGCTAGAGGTTTATCTTGCAAGACTTGTAATGTTTTCTTCATGTACCCTGATAGACTCATCTTCCTTATGATTGGTTTGAGGAAATCTCTTTCCATTATGAGATGGAGGGTTTGGGGAAAATATTTATAAAAAAACATTTTCTAGAATTCCTCCCAATCAATGGAATAAATTTACTCCTTGGACTTATTATTTTTGATAAGTGTCCACCACTAATAAACTTCCCCATCAAAACAATAGACCACCATTGAAAATTTCTCTTCATTTGAGCATTGGAGGATAGAGAATATCTTTTCAATAGAGTTAATACACTATTCCACAAGGAGGGGGATTAGAAGATCCACTAAACATGGGAGGCATTTGCTGCATGAAGTATTCAATGGAAACTTTCAATTTCCTTGGAGAAGGAGGGGATTCCACATGATTCAAGTTATTATTCATAACTTGATATAGCTCATAATGTATTGTCATAAATATTTGAGCCCCCATTCACATCATATTTGGAATTTCATTAGGGAAATCATCACATTTCCAATCATATTGATTGTTGGCATGCATTCTTCTATTTCACACCATTAACTAAGAAAAATAAAGTGAAATAAGGAGGATTGAATACTTAGATAATAAGCGTAAAAGGAAACTTTAAACATAAAAGGATAAACTCTTAAAGGAAAATTATATCCTAATTTCTGATTCCCTAGGTTTCAATCTAATTTATCCATGATATGTTTCCTAACATATATTCTTATGGGAATTTTATTTGTTCCCTTAATAATGGTTTGTAATGAGCTTATGAATTTACCAAATCATATACACCAGGAGTGTCAAACCAAGTTCACACTAAGGCCTGTTTTTATATAACAAGTTACCCAGAGTCAGGCCTAAAACACCTTGTTGGAGTTTTTACTCCTCGGTATATCTATTCCATAACCATGTACACTTGTAGTATCTAGACATGGATATATTTTCTTGATAAACCACATACTCTATACTTACCAAAATTTAGGGATATTTTCTCATACTTAGTCTTATCCCTAGGGTTCTTACTAAAGTTCACTAATCCTAATCTCCAAAAATAACTAGACCATCCTCTAATAAAAACTATAGAATCCCTTGCCTTTTAAACATATTATTACATGATTTTAAGCATAATTAAACATTAAATTACAAGCTAAGGATCATAAAGTCTAGTGTCTTGGAGATTAGGTACATAATTAAACATCATGAATCCAAAATAAGAACATATTTTATTTAATCTTCATAAATAGATCTTAAATTCCTTTGAGCCCTTACATTGATGTAGGATAACCTAAGGATAACATGAACAAATGGATGAGATAAAATCCTAGTAATTGAATAAACATAAGAATAAATATTAGCACATAAGTTAGAAGGCATAATATAACGATATAAAAAGGCATGGAAAATGATTATCACAACATGGGATAATATAATCATGGATTCATAGTAATGTTTAATTGATATAAAACATAAATTTATTATGAGTAAAGGCTCATTTCATATAGAGGATCACAAGTTAAGGCTAACCACCATGACCGTTGAACATAACGTCTCATGAGACTAAAAATTACCCAATGCATTGAAGTACTATCTAGGAGCACCTATCATAACAAGTTCATAAATATGTTTTCCACATAAATAATCATACACAAGCAATCAAACAAAAACATAAAGTTTATCGATGGAAAGAATTGGGTATCATAATCACGTCATAAAGCATAATAAATGGGAATATCATAAAAGAATCCTTGAAAGAAAGGAATTAAATCATAAATGGAAATTCATGAAGTAAAATATGAGTAGATCATGATTAATGATGTCAAACTGAAGTGATAACATGTAAGAATATTATTTAAGAAACTTTAGAATTAAAACATTTTAGTGTGGTTTAAGGAAAATATTAAAGAGAATTTAAAGAAGAAAAGAGAATAATATTTTATATAAAAACAGAAGTGAAATAAGAAATTTTTTATAATAAAATTAGTGGTTTTATAAAAATAATGGTGGATTAAAATATATTATAGAGTTCACTTGAAATTGGGTAAGAATTCGAGAAGTTCCCTTAAATTGGGCTTGCTTATCGGGAAGAATTGAGCAGGGAACCTTTTACAAAAATGTATAAACCTAAAAAAGAAGGATGAATGGATATTAATACATGAGTTTGGAAAAAATACACATAATTTAGAATATTTACATAAAAATAAATTATAATTTCATTTGGGTAAGAAGAGAGGAAGACTAACATGAGGGAATAATGGAGGTTTGGGTAGAATCCTTTACCTTAAGTCCGAAGGTGTTCTTCACTTGATATTAATATCCCAGATAATCAAATTAGATTCATTAATTAATAATTAAATAACAATTTATATATTTATTTGATTTATTATAACTTTATTAAGTTCATTTATGGCCTTTTTTATGGGTTAATAGGTTCAATTTTATCACTGGGAGCGTTAGTTTCCTTGGTTTTCATGATCAATTTACTTGTATAGTTGTATGGAAAATCATGTAGAATGAGGATAGTTGTCTAGAACTTAGATTATATGTTATTAATCAACTTATATAATATTAAAATACCATTTTTTCCATAATTTAAGATGATTCATTAGATAAATCATTAATGATAATAATTTAGATTAATTTAGCATTTTTTGAACATTACAAACTTGTTTTGTTATATCATTAAATACCATGTATATCTATTGGTTAAAAAACATTAAATAGGTTATAATACACATAATAAAATCTAGTTCAACCATAAAAATGTTTTCATGACCAACCTTTAAGGTGAAATTTAAAGATAAAACTACGTCATCCATGAAGGCGGTAAATCAGAACCTCACAAATGATGCTTTCATTTTTAGAATAAAAGGAGGGGGAAAGAGAGATGATGATGAATTATTAAATTATAATAAAAAAATTATAGTATATGTAAGGTAATGAAGTTATCATACCAATTGGATGAGGGGAGGTGAGGAGAGAAAAATAAAATAAAGGAACTTGAAAATAAATTAAAAGAAAAGAAAGAGGGTTTTACCTCTTGATTCCTTCTTCTTAATAACCTCCTTAGGGGATTGGTTTTGGAATTTTATTAAGACCAAGAGATAGTATATGTGGGTGAGGGGATTGGTAGGATATTTAATCAAAATTTTGAAAATTCTAAAGGCTTGAGAGGTGTGATGATAAGAGGTGGTATTTATAGTGGAGGAGAGAGGTGTTTTCTCATTCTTTAATTCATTAATTTATTATTTTGCTCAAGACAAGAAATATTATTGATTATTGAGACTAAATATAGTAATTATATCATGTAAGTTCAAATCAATTTTTCTTACATCATCCATAGCTCAATGAATAATTTATTTAACTTATAATGTATATATACTGTAAATTACAGTATTTTACTATTCACAAAATTCACATATTTCAGAAAAATAAAAAAAATTCACCCTAACCCTTTTTCAACATGTAGAATTAAAAAATGAACTCCATTTTATGAAAATAATTTTATAAATATTATAAATTTAATTTTTAATTAAAATCATAATTTACTAAAAAAATACCAACTTTTAATTATAACTGCTTTCATATCACTTTGAAAAATTAACCAAGGTCTCATAAAATTATCTTATAATCATAAGAAATAAAAATACTAATTTATAAATACATTTATGAAAATAAATTTAATTTAAATTGTTTAATTATTCATAAAAGTGTAATTAAATATTTATGACTTACAAAAATACCAACACTTAATTAATAATTTTTAAAATATTTATTTACTTATACTATGATATAATTATATCATATTTTAACTTATAAGTTGGATAAATTTTATTAATACTATAATTGGTGAGGTTACTATTCAATTGTCCAGTTTAATATTTATAAGGGTCATGTTACTATTACAAAGGTTAAGTTACTATTCCTTTGGTATATGTTCCTTAACTTATAGAAATGACTTTTATTTCATTAATTCTTCATTTATAAAGTTTTTATTGTGTTATTAATGTTATTATACTATATGAAATAATTATAATAATTTAATTACCATTGATAAAACTTTTTGTTGTTACATTTTTTACAAGGTTTGGTACTAAGACCTACATCCATGCTGCAACCAATTATACTTCCCAATTACAGATCCTTCACTATATGTAGATGATTAAAACCAAGGAAAGTACCATTACCATAAACAATGATTCCCAAAGTGTTAAAATCTAGAGTCCCACTAAATTTTACAAGTTCACACCTATACTAGTAACCACTAAGACCCACAGGAGGATCATTATACTGCGTCACAAAGTGTTAGCAGCATCCCACCGACCTACTCCAGAGTCCCACTAGATGATTATTCTTCTTCAGAGTCCCACTAAAGGCTTCCAGTAATATTGAGTCACACAAGATATGATCCACTGATAGAAATATATCTATCAGATTTAGGATGATTTTTCACTACCTCGATATGATTTCTTTTAACACAAACAAACTAGATCACCTGATATGTGCATGTACAATATTCAAGATCTATGAAAATTGATAAATTGTATGATCTTGCTCATTGTTCACTAATCATCAACTTATTTGAACTTGAATCAGCCCACTGAATACTCAAGAATATGTATTTTTAATTACACCCAACATTTGTCTCATGTAATTGCATACCAATCATGCAATTTATATTGTATATGTACTTTTCAACCTTCATGAATGTTTAAACAATGCATGATATTATCAATGTAGGTACGTGTTCATGAAATAATTCATGTACAATGAAAGTAATTCATGAAAAAGGTGTGTATACACTTTCCACCTAGTTTCTTTCACTCACACCTTGTACACACACACACACACACACACTTCCCACCTAGTGCCTCAATGTTTTTCTACTATTTCAAATGAATATAATATCCTATACACAGACTATCTATTTATTTGTTAAGATATCATCTCTTTAATATCAATCACATGCACATAGTCAGTATATACTAATCATTTTCTTCTTATTAACTTACCCGAATGGATGTTAGCTATTTAATGCATGCAACTCAACTCAAACTCTTCATGCAATTCTAATATGAACTACCTCTCTCATACAAACCTACATTTAGGTATAAAACACAAAATCTTGGTCCTTCGTGCAAACTAGGAGAATAAATGTGTAGTGTATCACACTGTCTCAATGTTATTTATGAAATATAGGGAGATACATGTAGTGCTATGCCAATTTCCTAGCAGATATTAGATCTTAATGAAACAAAATAAGTTTGTAAATAACATGTTGTTTGCATCATGAGAATTATTCATCTTCGCACAAAACAAACACTGTGTAGAACTTATTTCTATGAAGCAGAGATATTAACAGTGCTATGTTTCTCTAGAAATGAGACATTCTCAAAATATATCAGCACCTAAAAATTAACTCTTCATTTGGTATTTATATATAGTCTTCCACCAACATGTGTACCGAATCACTCCATGCTTTTCAAAAATAAAATTACCGTCAACAAAATATCAATATTATGCACACCATAAAGCCTTAGTTTTTTCATCGTTCTATTATGAAAATAACGTTTCATTATAAATTTGATCACCAAGGAATCATCAGAATAATAAAAAGGATCTCATAGGCTTGGTTCAAGCTTATTTCAATGTCTCTCATGGAAATCCTAGTGAGTATCACTCCTTTAATGTCTTGCTGGATAAGAGATGCACATAAGATAAAAGATGGAACAAATGATTAGATTATAAAATTAGGTGGATGGAGTTCTTTAAGAGATATAGTAACATGCAAAATGAGATCCCACATCTAAAATATATCCATTTTATCACTTCTTTATAATACAATCCAGGAATTAAACAACTCAAAAAACGGTTACCGCATACTCCAATCTATTCCTAGCACTACTCCATACCTGAAATTACACCACCGCTACCGTGACACCTATCACAATAGCTCCATGTTTCCTCCCATGCACCTATATGGAATTATCCTTACAATATCTCCCTCAGCTTATCCCTGCTATGCCAACTAGGCTAGGTTTGATCCAAGTGCCCACTTCAGCAATGGTGCACCTGGATCCCCTACTAGTTTCCTGAATTGGTTGGGATATATTCCATATTTTTTTTATCAAAGATCCAATATAAAGTGTTACTAAAAAATATACCAAACTTAGCCATATTAAGAAAACCATGAAATCAAACATACAACACAATTATCCTTTCTTATCTTTTTTAAATTCAATCATAAAATCCAATTTTTTATCTCTTCCCAATGTTTTAAACCTTTGTGTCAAACTCAAATAACCAATGACACATGTTTTTATGAACTAAAAACTAGCTATGAAATAGTAAAAATTAATATTTAGGACATAAGCCTCATCATAATCACAGATTAAAATATACATATTGATATCAACTCCATATCAAAGCTATTAAAAACAAATGAAATTCAACTCAAAGGCCACTTTAATCCCCCCTTTGAATTTATTGTCAATACCACAAAAAAATGACAATAATATGTTTATTTTACTTTATCCACCTTATTGAAAATGAATACAAAGATCATATAGAGGCCATAATTTCTCATCAAACATCTTCTAATATCTTAATATGATACCACATATTCACTTTTTCAAAGATCCTTTAACCAGACAACTCTAAGTCTACGTGGGTAATACCAATATACAAAAAATAGCGTATAACCAAAGTGATCAATGTTGTCCATGAAAAATCATACATGTGATAACATTATTGGATAACTCTCACTTAATACCTTGAATATTCTTAGAAAATCAATTCATGAAATTATATATATCTTACACTCATCTGAAAAACATGTCAGAAATTTGAAGTGAAAAAACATTTAACTACCCGTCAATATGAACTCTCTTTTGATAATTTCCTTTTTTTAAAATATATATAGACTATGAATTTATAAGTGATTATCATATTCAAAAGACTTGTGAATACTTAACAGCTTATAATAATCTATGATCCCACTCAAGGTATTCACCCATCACCTTCAATTACCTGCATTTAAGTAAAAAAGTTTTTATATAAGGGAATAAGGAAGAACTTGTTTTCTTTTCAAAAATAATACTTAATATTAGATTTTCCTTTCAACCTAGTCTTTCCCTTATTAATTTTAATCTTAGATTTTGAAGATTTCACCATATCATAAACTTTTTCTTCATGTGGACCTATTTTCTCAACCTTTGTAAATAAATAAACTTCATTTTCTTCTGATTTTATAGAGTTCTTCATGCCATAAAAAAATTATTTAGACTGATTCTTTTGATTCTACAAATCATCAAAAGTTGATGAATTCTTTTAAAATTCAATACCTTATTTTTAGATACCCTACTACCCTCAACTTCAGCATCAATTTGAATTTTATACATCTATTTAGCCAATTTTAATTGATCTAAAAAAATATTTAAACATTCCTTCTTTATATGTGTAGTCTTTTTGGGTGTCTCACACTGATTCACTGATGTACATGATTTCCTCTCTTTTTATTTCTGATTTTTCTTTATATTAAAATCATATTGAACCTCTAAAGGTAATTATTCATGTATAACTCATCTCAATGACCTTATAATACACATATTACACACACTTATTTTAAGCATTAATATCTATTTTTTATTGACACTTTGATAAATTTATTTTATAATATGTTCTCATCAGTTCATTGTAACTCCCCCACAACTCATGCCTAATTCCTGGAAACGATATATTGTACCAAAAAGAATAAGATTTATGTCTATATTTTCCACAACACTAGCTTAAACCATTGAACTATGATATTCTATTATATTGATAAAACTGTTGAGGAAATCCATAATTTTATCTTACTGTAAGCAATTTTTCTTTTTTTCATGGGGAAATTTTCTTCCAAGAATCTTCCTTTTATCATCTGATCTGGTAAAATTCACTTCTATTGACTTCTTGGTCCTCATAAATTCACTTTCACTATTAGTAATATCATGTCTATTTTGAAACTATGTTGGAACAAATGTACCTTTTCTGTTGGAACATTTCATCTAACCAACTCGAGATGGATCAAATTTTATCTCAATAGAAGTCTTCTCTGATATTTTTCAATTCTTATTTTACTATATGATACATTGATTGTGTCCCAAACAAATATTCCTCCTTGTGATACATTTTTTCTTCAAGATCACTAACCATATTCTATAACTCAATTACCATTAATCTGTATTTCTTATTTTCATCTAAAAGAGATATTTAACTTCTATCATACTCTTCCTTTTCAGTAACTAATTTTTTATTCCCTTTTTCAAGCTTCCTCATCTCTTTCTTAAGTCTAGTGTTTTTCTCAAGAGAAGCTTCCAACTCTTCTTTAAGACTCTATTAAAATTATTTTCTAAAATCACTATCGTCATCACTACTTGAAAAATTTGATCATTTCTCAACACATGAAAAGAAATTTAGTTCATCATCTTAAGTACAACTAGATGAATAATTTTTTGGTGTATTCTCACTCATCAAATTTCTCTTTTTGTAATTATAATAATTCTTATTCTTATTCTTTCTCTGTTTATGAGGTTTCTCACTTTTAGCATCAGATTATGATTCATCCATTTTTATTGGACAATTTATGGTAAAATATCCAATTCCATTACATCTAAATCACTTGATTATTTTCTTTCCATTTACTTTGCATTTCTATTTTTAATACCTCTTGTAATAATAGAAAAATTTCACTAAGGTATTCATCAACTTCATCATAACCAAAATCGCTCAAATCCTAAACTTCTACTTTATTGAATTTTCTTTTTCATATATCCTCAATGGATATATCTTATTCTACCTTATTTTTGAAAGCTAGAGATTTTATCATTTCATAACCTATAAGATTATTTTGAAAATCCTCCAATGAAATGTCTTCCCTATCTTCTAAGGCTGAAATCATGACATCAAATCTATCAAGGAAATTTCTCATAAGTTTTTTCACAATTGTTGAATCATCTTGCTTCTCACCAAATCTAAAGATATTAATTACTATTTCCTTGAGTCTAATGAAATAGTCATAAATGATTTATTCATCCATCATTTTAATATCTTAAAACATTATTTTACATATTTGCAGCTTATCTTCCTTGAATTTAAGATTTCCTTTATAATTGCTTCTTAGTTTATACTAGATCTCCTTAGTAGTTTGGAGACCCATCACTTTGGTGTATACATTTTCTAATAAATCCATCAATATTTCATTATGATCCTTTACATCAACTTCTATATTTCTATTATCATCTTGAGTCATATAAATATTATCAGAAATAGGTGGAAATGACACTATTTATACATATCTCACTTCCAGGTTAAGAGATATAAGAAAATGAAGCATCCTATGGCTCCATTTATTTTCCTCACATTGAAAAAAAATAAAAGAAAGAAAAAAACACAAATATTTTTTTATAAGGTTTGGTACTAAGACCTAAGTCCTTACTACAACTGGTTATACTTACCAGCTATAGATCCTTCACTATATATAGATGGTTACAACCAAGGAAATTTACATTCCCATCAACACTATGTCCCACATTATTCCACTATAGAGTCCCACTAAAGTTTAAAAGTTCCAACCTAAACTAGTAACTCCTGATTCCCATACGAGGATATTTATACTGCATTACACAATGTTACTAGCATCCCACCGGCCTGCACCGGAGTCCCATTGTAGGATTATTATGCTTCAAAATCCCACTGAATACTTCCAGTAATATTAAGTCATGTAAGATATTATCCACTGATAGAAAGATATCTTTAAGATTCAGAATTATTTTACAATTCCTCAAGATGATGTATTTATCTAAAAACAAACTAGATCACTTGATATTTTCATGTAAAATATTCAAGAACTTCAATAACTGATAAAAATATATATGATCATATTCATTGTTCACTAATAATAAAATGATCTGAACTTGACTCATACCATTGAATACTCAAGAATATGTATTCAAAATTACACTCAGCTTAATTAACAAGTAACTATACACTGATCATGTAATTTATATTGCAAGTACAATTGTCAACCTTAATTCATGTGTAAACAATGCATGATATTCTCAATGTAGGTATGTCTGCATGGAATTATGCATGTAAAATGAAAGTAATTTTTGAAATGGTGTGTATACACTTTCCACATAGTGTCTTTCACTCACACCTTGTACATACACACACACAGGCCACCCAGTGCCTCAATGTTCTTCTACTATTTCAAGAGTATAGAATATCACATACACACACTATCCAATTATTTTTTAAGATCTAATACCTTCAATATCAATCACGTGTGTATAGGAAACATAGAAATATCATTTTCTTATTATGTGCTAACCCAGATGGATATTAGTTGATTAATGCATGCAACTCAACTCAAACTCTTTGTGCAAGTTTGATATGTACCATATCCCTCATGAAAACCTCAATATAGGTATAAATCATGGGATCTTGGTCCTTTGTTCAAACCAGTAGAAAACATGTGCAGTGTATCACATTTTCTTAATTTTATTCATGAAATATAGGGAGACACATGTAGTACTATCCCATTTAACTTGAGGATTCAGATCTTTATGAAAAAAACATGTGTGGAAAGAACATGTTGTTTACATCATGGGAATTCTTCATATTCACAAATTTTTTTTGCATGAAGCTTATTTCCAATAACTAGAGTGATTCACAGTGCTACATTTCTCTTTAAAATAAGAGATTATCAAAAAGTTATTAGTACCTAATAATTAAATCCTCAGGTGGTATTTAAAGATTGGCTTCCACCAACATGTGTACTGACTCACTATATGCTTCACGGTAGCATAATTACCATGAAAAAAATATTAATATTATTCACACTGTAAATCCTTGGTTTTTTTATATTTATATTATGTAAATGAAGTTTTATTATTATTTTGATCACTTAAGAATCATAATAATACTCAAAATGATCTCAAAGGCTTGGATCCAAATTCTATCGATGTCAACCATGGAAATCACAGTGAGCATCACTCATTCGACAACATGTTGGAGAAGACAATACACCGAAGAGAATGGATGAACCAGATGAAAATATCATTGAATTAAATGATGAGAGTTCTTTTAGAGATATAGTAATTCAAAAAATGACATACCATATAAAAACTCAAGTCATTTTATTTCTCATTTATAATATAATCCCTGAATTAAATGGCTCATAAATCGGTTACCACATACTCCCATATCTGCCTAACACTACCACATACTGGGTGCTGCGCCACCGCTACCATTCCGCCCCACAAGATGCCTCCACGATAGCTCCCATGGGCCTATATGGAACACTCATTTATATCTCTCCATCATATTAGACCTACTAGGACAGTTAGTCTAGGTTAGATCTTAGTTCCCACCTCAACTGTGGTGCACCTGGATCTCCTACTAGTTGGCTAGCTTGGTTGAGATATAAGCCATATTTTTTTTATCAGAGAGACAATATAAAGTGTTACTAAAAAACATGGAAAACCAATCCATATTAAGAAACTCATGAAATCCAACATTAAACAAAATTATAATTTCTTTTATTTTTGAAATTCAATCATAAACTCCAATTATTTAACTCTTCCCAATGTTGTAAACCTTTGTTTCAAACTCAAATAACCAATGAAAAAGTTTATATAAACTAAAAACCTGCTTTGTAATCATCAAAATTAATATTGAGGATATTTTCATAACCATACTCATCATCACAAAGTAAAATAGACATATCGATTTAAAATCCATATCTAAGTTATTGAAAAAAAATTCAATTCAACTCAAACATCACTTCACTATATATACGTTAACAACATAAATGAGGTGACATAAAGCTAGATCTCTAGATAAAAATCCTCCTCAAAATTCCTCATTCTGGCATCCTCATATGGAAATAGGTTTGAATCATAGTGGATAAGGGTCTTGAAATGGATCTAAATATTCCACACACTATAATTCCCCAGTCAAAGGGTAAGCATCTCCTAGAGAATGTCATCATTTATGGTCTAAGAAAGAAACATTTCTCATAATTAGTTTTGAAAATTCTCCCATGAGACTATCAAATACTCATAATTCTTGAGGAATAAGAACCACCAATACCTCACTACTCCACATGATGTCATCACCAATAATTAAATACAATGATTTTTCTAATAAGGGATTGAATGAAGGCTATCTCCACCCCCTCCAAGATTCTTCATTGATGACTTCTACTCCGCAGTGATTTGCTAGCACATCCTATTGAGAATATTTAGCGCCAACATAATGAGGACATTGACATAGATCTATACATGAAAAATACCAAAATTTTAGGGACTCCTAAGACTAGAATATAGAATATTTAAGATTTATTAATCATTTATTTATTTTATGTTCAACCTAATCTCATGTTCTACCCATTTAAAACACAGGTGAAAAGAATAATGATGCATGATCCTTTCCTAGGTCTAAACCCCAAAACTAGTATCACTTTTCATAGTTGGATTAGTAATATTAAAGGTCTATGCATCAGATTATAGGGGCCCCTAAATACCTGTGTATCAGCTGGTATCCCTTATTTACATTGCTTACTAAACATATATGGAACCATTTACCTACCAACTCATGAAATTTTCACCTATGAGTATCTTCAAACTCCATCCTATCCATCTACATAAAACTATTATACCACTATGTCATGAACCCCTCTCCCCTAAGTTACCTTCCTAGGATAGAAATGAGATAAGGGAGATAATGACACCCGAATCCCACCTCCAATAGGCCACATGTTAGTGATAAACATTGAGGGTATATCATATACATAGGAGGGAGGCACTACCCTCTAAGATATGAGAAACATGAGATAATATAGAAAAAACAAATAACTCATACTCAAGATAAAAGTAAATAAATATCCCAAATACATGCATGTAATTTCATGCAACTAAAAAACCATAAAAATGGAAATACAAGTGTCAAAAGATAATCCTCGACTATGACCATAAAAACTGAAATAGGTCATGAACAACCCATGTGATAATAATTTCCAGCCTGATCACCAACCTAATATTTTTGGCCTAAAAAAATATTTATATATATGCAGGGTGAGAATAACATTTATACTCAGTAATATCCTCCACATATCCACTTGTGAAGAAGATAAATAAAGCATGTTAAAGCCTAGTGAACAAAAAGTGAAGATAACTCTTCATCTAAACTGGTATGCTAAGTTCCTAGCCTCACCATGGATATCTCTCACTATGTATCCCATACAAGAGATCATATAATATTATATCAAAATAAGGAAACCCACTACTAATTCCCCATTGGTTTTCTACTCTTCTCCAATATCATACGTCTTGATCCATCTCTCTTCAAAAGTAAGCTAGATCAAAGACACCTAGGGTAAAGTATCATAATATGAATCTCATGTATCATATTATCTCATAATTACATACCATGAACACCATGCACAACATCCTACCATCACATATCTATATAGTAACTGAGTAGTTATTGGGACCCATCACATACCGTATATCATGTATTATACCTCAAGTCATCACATCCTATACACTTCATACCTATAATAATACATAGGATACTATATATGGAGATACATGTGTGTGAAATAACTATAATCAATTACATCCCTCTATAGACATATATGGTAAAAGATAAACACTATTCATACCAACACATAATACTACCATGAGAAGAGAGTATGGTCAGAGTGGGTAGTTAGCCATCCATTACTCGCCATCCTAGATGTTACAGAAAACACCCTTATAGAGTCTACTGAGTGTCAGTATCTCTAATAACATGGGTGGGGTAGCATATGAAATAAAAAAACATATAGTATATAATATATTTCATAACCACACTATGGACATTAACATAGTCGTAGTCTTAACTATAGTAATCATATCCTAGACACCCGAATAGCACCGCTAAGAACTAGATATCCTATAAGCATACATGCATTCAAGAAGATTTATTTAATTAGTTCACCCCCTTTAACATTTAAATTTATATTAATTAATTCATTATCTATTAATTAACATTATTCCATTCACATTTCATTAACCACTAAGTGAAGTCCATTCTATCTAGGCATAATCTAACCATTTCCACAGTTTCATCAATATTATCAAGATTTTCATTACATTAAAGTTCCAACCCCATGGGTTAAAACATTTACTAATCACTATAATTCTATAATTTTAGGTATTCTAATAAACATACTAATATAAAATAAATTAGATGCATGACCAAGCCCAACTAGATACATCAAGTAATGGGGAAAGGAATGCAGGTAAACCAGAAACCTGACCATCTAACCTTTAAACAAGAACATTTTCAAGAAACAAACTAGATTTTATAACACCAATGTACCATCCCAAATTCAACCCATTCCATCAAACTCATATCCATACCCTACACCACAATGCATATCACCATGCATCCCTCTATCGCAGGCATCAACTACTGACTCGAAATCAGGCCTCCCCTCCCATATCTCATCAACTATCATCCATCATAGGCTCACATCATGTCACATAGCAAGGTTAAAATCAAGAGAAAATATAGAAGAAAAAAAACATACATAGTCATTAGGGAATCTAGGCCCTAAAACAAGGAATCCAACTTTCATAAGAAAATAGGCTCACTCAACCCCCAAACATTTATATTTAACAAACAACCATTTATTTACCT
This sequence comes from Viscum album, assembly GCA_963277665.1. Taxonomy (NCBI): domain Eukaryota; kingdom Viridiplantae; phylum Streptophyta; class Magnoliopsida; order Santalales; family Viscaceae; genus Viscum; species Viscum album. The sequence continues at coordinate 1,237,378,511 of OY728119.1, forward strand.
TCTTGTATTAATTGATTCATTTATCATAGGTTACAACTATGGGTAACCTAATAAATCAGCTATTAAAATATATAAATTATTTAAACATGCTCTAAATCATAACTTCCCATTTCAACAACATCAAGGATGAATAATTATATTAACATGATTCTTTATTAATATCAACAACAAGAATTTCCATCTTTATATTTTTTTTCTAATCCCATTAACATATGGAAGAACAATTAAATTAAACATGCATCAAGCATAATTTGATTTCAATAAAGTTATATGAATAAATGGACTCAATAAAAATGAAAATTTCATTCTTTATCCAACCAATTATTACCATCTTTATGTTATCTAACCATTTTCATCAAATTAAACATGTTATACTATAGCATACCAAACATGATAAAAAATCATAAACATAGATAGTACATTATCTAGTAAATCAATAGGAAAAATGTTATCATAGAGGAAAAAAATCTGATCACTACAACCAAAAACCATTTCTTTAATTAATATGATTTAATAATTATTAATATTAACTCCACAATCTCCAAAATAGATAAATCATGATAAAATCTCAATTTCATATAAAAACAAGGATAAGAAAAAAATCCCCTATCTCAAGGTTTTCAATGTTCTTTGATCAAGAATAGAACAACAACACAGAACCCCGATCAACTATCCCATAATAAAACCACAACCCTCGAAGAACTCCATGATATAAACACACCAAAAAGAATCAAAGGAACTCTATAGAAATAATTTAGATCAACTTACATAGAATGGAAATAAATAATGGGAGTAAATAAGACTGATTAGAGAAGAAACCACAAGATAAAGAGGGAAAACTCACCTCAGATCACCATGGATCAAACACAGTAAGCTAGTAATCAATCCATTTAGAAACTTATTCAAAATTTCTTATGAAAAATCCTCTATTTTCCTTAGGTTGGGAGAGAATTATAGGTTTTGAGAAAATTAAAGGGCGTATAAGGCTTTAGAGGTATTTTTCTAGATAGAATTTCATGGTGTGAATAGTTCATTCATGTTGTTAATGTACTGAGTTTATGACCCACTAAAAAACGCATCATCAAGATCCACCAAACCTATAATTAATTCATTTCATGAAATTAATGAGCATGTTTTGAGTTTTTGGGGATATATTCATTGTGTCTAACCCCCAATCAATTTATGTCATGAATATTTCATACACATCATGAATCACACCCCAAAAACTTCTCTACCTAGGCCATGAACATCCACTTCAGGCAACAAACTACCCATTCATGATGTGAACTAGGTTTCACATTGTGAACTCCTCTTATAACCAGATTTCATTTCCCAAACACCACCAAACCTACTCTAGGCTTCCTCTAAGAACCACGAGCTTTGAAAATATGCAAAGGGGTGAGATAGAAGGATTCATTCCCTTACACACACACACACACATTTATATTATAGATTATATAATATGAAATTAAATATATAACTTTAAATATAAACTATATTTTTATATTCAATTATATAATTCTTATTACTATATTATATTATATATATACACAATTAAAATTATATATATAATTATAAATAAGTATAAATGAACACATACACACACATGTATCAATGATATATATATATATATTATAAATCATATATGAGAATATAAATTATATTTTTCATAAAATAATTTATTAGCGTTAAAAAGAATTGACAAAGAGAAACCTTTATCAGTACTAATCAAAAGCACTGATAAAAGAAAACCTTTATAAATACTAAAAAATGATGACATAAGTTCCCCATTATTAATTATTTTTTTATCGCTGATAAATAATTAACTTTATCAATGCTTTTGTTTAGCACTAATAAATTCTACCCTTTATCAACACTATTTTTGGTGTTGATAAATATAAGTGCTATTTTTTTCACAATTATATAATAGTGAATATTATTGTGGTATACCATTTTCCCAATTCATTTTGATACCCAGTATGCAATGAAAATCCAAATTCCATAAAATGTATCAAATTTGAATAATATATATATATAAAACTATTTTTGAAAAAGAATTATTATTGTTGGGCGTTTTCACTTCTCTGGTATTACGTCCACATTAAATGACTAGTGAAGTTTTTGAATTTAGTGATGATTTGAAAACCCAGAGAACATGAAAATTAAATATGTTTATTATAATGATTTAAATAACATAAAACTAATAAACTGAATAAATCTGATAAAAATTCCATTATTGGAGTGACAAAAATTTATTTTATAGTGAACACAAAAATCATTAAGATAGTGACAGTATCAACATGAAAATTTCAACAATATAAATATTGAAAGCATATTCTCAAAAAATATAATATGGTAATCACTAGGAATTAACAAGAAATAAATCAAACATGAGAGTATAAAACAAAATTCAACACTCAAATGAAAATATATGGTAGAATCTTTATTTCAGAAATTAAAAAATTTTGAATTTATGTTCAAGATCATAGAAAAATTAGTTAAATTAGAAAACTAAATAACATATTATCAATAAAAAAATAGATTCAATGAAAATTTCAAGATTATAAAAAAGAAAATAATTATCGTATGATAAACTAAACCTAAACACATTTAAAACTAAATAGAGAAACTAGAAGATTCAAATCGAATTTTTTCTTCAATATATGCTATTTTGTGAAATTTATAATAAAAGAAATAAAGGACACTAATATTTTATGTGATTCATTCCAATTGGACCAAGGTGAATGGGGCATGGATATCATGTAGTCTCCACATTGATAAATGAAAAAGTGATTACTATATAGACAATGAGAAATAAATAAATAACCAAGAGAATTACCCAAGAATGAGGATCTTATCACTCTAGGTGCTCGATACTAAACCAATCTTAAGGAAGGAGACATATTCCTCTAATATGGGTGGACCCACATGAAACACCTATCATATACATTATTTAAAAATTCAAGTATGAAGAAATAAAATAAAACCAGTGAAAAAATAGATTAAACCACCTTACGAAGGAATAGTCTCACCTCTTTGTTATAGTCAAGTCCTCTTTTCTAAATAATTATGATGATCATAATCGAGTAATCCCCATCATCCTCTATAGTTCACATGTTGTGAAATAGATTCTATGAAAACCAATGGTCTAGAAAACCATCCATATGTACTAGAACTAGAACTACGAAGGTCAAACCAACTTATATGGAATCACCATCTATTTCTTTATTCTTTAGAGAATATGGATACAACTACCAATTTACCTCCCTCTTATTTCTATCTTATTTAAACAAATAACACTTCATGAGAGTACATCCACTGAATCTATTTTCTCCATGATGTTAGGATGAAGCCTAATAAATGAATCACTAGCCTTGAGAACTAAATGGACAAAGATAAGTGACCAAAGCAATGTGGTTTTTCATATAGTTAGAAGCATGAGGTATGAATAAAACATAAATAACCTATGGATAACCATGATGGAGTAGAATGATAAATAATTAATCATGAAAATAGTTGTAAGGGAATATGTAGGATACTATGATTGGGTAAGAGGGGGGTTACTATAATCAAAGAAGAACACATTAACATATAAGCACACCTGAGGAGGATGAGATCCACATAATTAGATTCATTGATGACTCATAGAAAAACTAGTAAAATACATGGTTAAAGTAAAGGAAGATGTCTAAAATGTATCTATAACATCCCATAATTTTCTATTCAAATAGTTTCTAAACTAGTTGAATCAAGTGACCACATACACACCTCCATGTATGGTAGAGAATACCAAATTATAGTTTAGATTTATTGATATTATAAGGATATTATACACTCTCTATTAAATAATTATAATTAATAGTATAATCAATAATAATAAACCATTATCCCTAAGTAACAACATAACAAATATGCTATAGTTATGGTCTAACCATTAATAAGCATATCACATACTATAATAAAATGGGTATTAACTATAATTTAATATAAGTTATACATGAGTAAATAGAATTTTCTAATTGAAAGATTAGATACAAGATAGATGAAATTAAAAAATAATTGAGAAAAAATAATAAAAAACTAGGCTTTAGGCCCTACTTAGTCCTATCTACCACTCCAACTATTAATCCATCTCATACATCAACTACTTGGACCTTGCCCTTACTTTTATCCGTATTCATGAAATCTTCACATGCAATGATATTCTCATGTATAGTGTGAGTAAAATTCAATATACCCTGACTAATGGTGTCCCTAAACACATCTATAATATAAAAGTGTGTTCATGATATGACATGGAAATAATGAAATCAATAATAAATACCCTTTGTATCCTTAGGTTGTAATGAGCCACCCAGGATCAACCATACCAGCTTCTACCAGTGTAAAAATTGAGTATGAACATATCATAAAAGGATACTAAGAATCAATATAATTTCCACCCATAACAAAAATTGAAATAGATCAGGGATAAAAATTAGAAATACCCCTAACTTAGAACAAAATCTTAAAAGAGTTCACAGTACAATGAATCCACACAACAATAACCAATAAGTTAGAATTAAACCCAATATATACTTTAAAAAATAGTTAGTGTCACACCCAATATCATCACATAACATGAATAGTTTTCATTACACCCAATTAACCTAACAATAATAATCATGGTTGACATTACACCCAACCCATAACATAAGAACCACCAAGGGTAAAATTACACCTAACCCACATCACGAGAATAACGAAGGTTGGAATTACTCCCAAGACTCATCACAATAAGAGTTGAGGTTGATATTACACCCAAGCCCCATCATAAGAATATAAAAGGCGAAAATTACACTTAAAATTCATAATAAAAAGATCCAAAGTTATCATTACACCCAACCCTCATCCAAAGATGATAAATGGTTGACATTAAACCAAACCAACATAACATGTGGAACCCCAGTTGACATCACACCTAAACCGAATAAAAATGATAGACTAGGTTGGAATTACAACAAATCAACATGAAAAAAAGAACCATAGTTAACATTGTACCCAACCCACATAATAAGTATAATTGTGATTGACATTACACCCAACCCACATAACAAAAGGAATCATAGTTGGTATTACACCCAACCCACATCACAAAATGAATCATGGTTGAAATTAATCCCAACCCAAATATTAAGAAGTGTCATGGTTAGAATTATAACCAACCCATATGACCAAAATTATCATGGTTGACAATATACCCAACCCATATAATGAGAATTATAATGTTCATGGTTTTCATTATATACAACTAACACAAGATTAATCATGGTTGGAATTACACCCAACCCATACCCAACAAATTATATATATAAAAACTCATCCATGAACCCCCATTTTATCTCATAAAACATTTCATAATAGATGAACAGGAATAAAAAATTCATACTAAAACATATTTTACATAACCAATATCATGGATTGGAATTCTATCCAACACACATTACATATTTCACATTTTATTGGTTTACCCACAAATAATTATTGTTGATAAATGATGGAAAAAAATGTAATGGACCAAAATGAATTGGGAAATATATCCTTTTATATTCATTAAAGGGATGGAACAATTTAATGGTTTTATATTGGTTCGATCATTTTTGTTTCTTATAGAAACTCCCATTGGTTCCTATATCTGTAAAGAGTTATGGGGATGTTTTCTAAATACAAACAGTCATTTGGGGTTTCAAACCCAATAAAACTTAGGAACTCAAATTGGTAGAGATGATGGAAGTATGGGATCATCTCACCCTTTTATGCATAATTATTTTATATAATGGGACTCTCTTATATATTTAACATATGTTCATGAATCATTCCCAAATCCCAATGCCAGACTGGTTACCCTAATTAAATGAGAAGGGTTGAATCCTCACACATGATAGTGGGTATTCTATTAATGAAACCATTTGTATGTTACAAAGGTTATCTATCTATGTCTAAATATTTCTTAACATCGAGAGATTTCTTATGTTTTGAAGCCATATTTCTCAGAACTATGGAGTTTACTGCCATCCAAAAAGGTGATTGGTGTCCTAGGATTGGGATTGAACCTTCAAGAGGCATCTTACATATTTCTTGATAATGATAATCAAAACCCATTTAGTTCATATAATACCATGTTGTTAATTTTAGCATTATATGGGAAGGATTTATATGAGGGAATTTAAGAATTGGGTATGGATATCGGTCTTTGGAAAGGTGTACCATGTATCCTGCTTATAGAAGGAATCAAATTCCTTATAGTTCACTTGTGAGGATTACACAATGGGGTTGCCCTGATATTTGAGTGAGGCTTACACACCAAGTTTTCACCAATTTTGGGATTTAAATTATTATAGTGGAATGGTCATTTAAAATCTCTAAGCTCACATAAGTTATGGTCAGTGTGAGAAACAAGAGATAGTAAGGGATCGGGTGAACTACCTTTAGGTAAGGGAGCTATGCATTTAAGAAAACCTAATGTAATATGATTAAAAACATTGAAAAGGATATGTACCCATGAGGTAAGGTATGGTATCTATGTTTTTTATAGAGCTTGATCCTTAGGAATGCATCATATATATCCTATTTATAATAGGAATTATAGTCCTCTTAGTTCAATTTAATTCCTAAGACACTAATGGATGTGGAAAGATGGTAGAACCATAGGAGGTGGTCCCTATGAGCCGGAGTAAATGGATTTTAGAGGGACTTACACCAAGGTGGATTCCCATGTCACATATCAAACCCTTATACTTTAATGGAAAAAGAGTGGGGACCATGATAAGTTTGTTGAGTGGGCTTGGATGGCATGAGGACTCCTATCAAGGAAATGGAATGCATAAGGTTTCATGATTTCATAACCCTAGTCCATTATAGACATTCTATACATAAAGGGGGTAATTAGAAAAAGAATCATGGTTGAGGGTTCACATGTATCAAGGGGCCATATCCATGTATTCCTTATGACAAGGATGACTTGTCCAAGGATGTATGCCTAATATGTATGAGGATGTTTGTTTGTAAAGGGTGATATGTTCAAAGATTACAGTCTAAAAAGGATGGAATGTATAAGTATGTCTTCTTTACATGGCTGATATGTATGATGATGTATGTCTGACATGTATGAATGTATCTATATGAACCAAGAAAACATGTTTGAGGGTTGTCACGTGATTAGGATGACATGTCTAGAGCCCTTCACATGAACCTAAATGACATGCCCATAGTTTTTCATGTGATCAAGAATAAAATTTCTAGATTCCTTCATGTGGACCTAGGTGACATGTCCATAGGTCATCTCAAGAACTAGTACAACATGTTCGAGTGTCTTTGTATGATATGACTAACATCTCTAGGGGAAATCACATGAACTATGGAGATATGTCTGAAGTCCATCACATGATTAGGGGGAAACTTATAAGAGATTTCCTGAAATTTATTGACATGTAGATAGGATTTATGTGAAACTAGATGAAATGTCTATAGGTTATTCATGAACAGGGATGACATATTTGGGTGTCTTCGCATGATATGGATAACATGTCTAGATTCCTTAATATGAACCAAAATGACATATATAGAGGCTTCATGTGAACCTGGATGACATGTCCATAGGTAATCGCATGATCAAAAACAAAATTTCTAGAGGCCACCACATGATCAATGAATAAACCATGTGAAACATCTGACCCCTTCACATGACAAGCAACATATCTGCTTATGCATGAAGCTTCCATCATTTTCATATTTCATTGTCTGAATGCCTCAATGTTTATAAGGTGTTTTCCTACCAAGTCATCATGTGATAAAGATAACAAAAAAAAATTCCTTAATTTGATTTATATGAAATGTTGTAGATCATTAACACGATCAATGAACTAATCACATGAAGCACTTAAACCTACTGCGTAATCCCTTAAGGTAATCACTAAAATTTTCAAGTGAAAGACTCTTGAGATCTTGTAGTCCTTCACTATGGAAAGTATTATAGTGACCCTATCTCTATGTGTACTTTATATGAGTCAATAGAATATTTTATAGGTATCTTCATCCTATTTCTATTCCATTTCACACAACAATTAAGTCTCATATCTTGGCTTGAGTCTATAGAGGGCGCATTCACATAAGTCGGTAATGTATCTTGTTCTTTTCATGATCAAGCTACATGTCATCAATGATTTTGTACTTGTGTATCATTATTAATAGTGACTACATAATAACTCCATCATTATCAGCTTCCTTGAACCCATGTCTTTTCAAAGGGCATCTGTGTGATTAAACGACATGTCAGAGATCCTTTACAATATCAGACCGAGATGTCTGTTAGCCTTTTGAGATCAATGAACTAAGAATATGAAGCATGAAAGAGCATCAAATGAAAAATAGTGTAACTCCCATCACATAATGATTACATAATTTTCTATTTTCTACTTATATTACCTTTTGGTGATTGTCAAATAGTTGTCTGCTGGCTATCCTTCAGAGCATCACATGATCGATTTGACACGCGTGAGGTCTTTAACATAATGAGACCAACATATCTGGGGGATTTCTCATGATCAATGAACTGATCAAAAGGAGCATGTGATCCTTTAACATGGAGATTAATGTAACTCTCTTAGTATAAATATCATGTTTTTTTATATTTCTTTTCATGAACACCTTGATGGTTATCAAGCATCTTACAATGACATGTTTCATGTTCAGAAAGAATTTTCTAAGGAATTCATGTGACTAGGAAGACTCATATGAGGGGATTCATGTGATTATAAGGTATTTTTAGATGGCGTTTTATGTTATTAGTGAATAGATCACACAAAGTACACAACCCCTTTATGTGATGTTAATAGGGTCATGTGACTGTGAGTCTTATTAAAGGTGATGTGACTCATGGAACACATGCGATTTATCTATATATAGACATGATTATTCCTTATTTTCATTTTTGAAGAATAATACTCTATGATTTTGGTGTTTCTTCAACCCCAAATTTGCTGATTCTCATTTGGAGTATGTCAATAAAGGACCCCCTCAATAGTGAATTTTGGTAGGACAAAGGAATGAGGACTAAATTATATGGGAGTGAATTTCCACTTGAGTCCATTAGTGTTCCACTAGTTGGTCTTATGAGCATCTCCTGTTATTCCGAGAGACCTTTGGCATTCCTTGAGGTACTATGTAAATAAACGGGATGGGGGCTGTCCATTTCACTTGTCACTTAATCCTCTAGATCTACCAATTTTTTGGTTCTATGTGATTGTGTCATAATACTGCTTCAGATAACCTCATCACAAGAATTATTTGTGGGATTTAATCATGTGATTAAATCATGTAATGAATTTTTCTGAAAAATCCAAGCAACGAATCTACTAACTGATCAACAATAATTTTCTTAAACCATATGGCATGTACTTGGTAATGAGGCTGATTCATGTGATTCACGTGTCTTGTGGGGGATCTCACTTGATTTATTAATATTTATGTGATTCTTGTAACCTTACAATGGTTACACAATTCACATTATTGGATATAGATCATACAATTGTAAGACTTATAAGGGATATTATGGCCACGAGACTCAGAATAGGTCACACGATCCATGTGATACTATTTAATCCATATGATTTATTATCTAGTCCACCAATTTTTATAAGGTTATTTAATCCTATTACATATAATTATTATGTATTAATATAGACATCTTCAATAAAGGAGTATGTAATGGAAATAGATCATAGAAGTGTCATAGTTTCTAATGTTTATGTCGACCAACATCTCGTCATCCATCCATCTCAATAAGTAGCTATCAAGATTGATAAGGAAAAATATTATAGAATATCCTTGTCAGAATAATTACCTCTATATGTTTTTAGACTCTAAAATGAAACTCCTATCCAATCACCGAAGTTGAAGATCATACCCCCTTCCTATATTTGGAATATCCATAATAACTCTAGAGAAAACATTTCTCACATGGGTTATATCATTTCTGATGAAAAGCACTTTGATGGATATATATTAAAGTTCATGCCTATATATTTTGAAGGGTTCCATCATAAATAAAATCCTAACATTTATAATCATCGATCAATAATCAGGATGTCAGCTATGAGCCAAAATTTTGGATGGATACCCAGATGTGATCTTCCACCAGGGGTATGTTTTGGAATGGATTGGGGATGGCACTTCTAAGTGCAACATACTGCCACTAAATTTACTATATATTTAAAATGTATTAGAATTTATGAGGATCTTTGGATTTCCCAAAAATTTTATTATTTAAATAAGATCCTAAGGAAGAACTTGGTCATCCCATGGAGTATCTACATGAATACATTTCATATGTTGCATGGTGAAGTCGACATCATCCTCTAGGATTCCGAGCGTATCTACAACATGCCAATATTAGGTGATATGAGCAATGAACTTATTCTTAAATTATATTCCTTGGATGATGCAAAGTAGACCCCTCTCATTTTAAAGGAGTTAATTAAATTAGTTTAAATGTTTCTCAAAAATTCCCTATCTCCAAAGGTAGACATCCCAATCAAGAAATGGGTTGTATTCTTTATCAAGAAGGCCGGTTTTGAGCCTTTAATTAAGAAGATTAAGGACTTCCCAACAAAATAATCTCATGGAGTAGAGGATAATTACTATTTTATAGTTGAGTAAGGTTAATTTAAAAACAGGGGATGGGATGTTATTCTTTAAATCAAAATATCTATTCAATTGGATTTATTTTTGGCCATGTACCTGAGCATGTACTTGTTCTTGACCTAGAAGAAGGGTGGAGTTAGGGTTTAAAATTTCATGTTGGTAGAATCCATAGATAGAAGAAGGTATATTGGTTTGGTAATTCTTATACTAGCTAGATTATATTACCTTCTATGCCATATTTATATAGGAAATCTCATATATAGAGCCTTTGACCCCTTCCAAGTGCTGTGGGGTTGAATGAGGGATTAACTGAAGGATATGAGTTTTTGAGTGCCCAAAATATCATGGATTTCTGGTTCAATTAATTTTTACAACCAATCAGTGGAGTGAGTCCTATCACACTAAAGATCTATGAAATCTAGGCCCACCTGAGTCATTCTGATCATTTATCTTTCATTCCTTATTAGGAAGCCACTGTAAGCATATATGAAAATAGTGAGGGTTATCTTGAGGTTTGAGCTTACTTGATCATAATTTGTGATGGAATTTTATCCACTAATATTTATGGTTAAATTCTATATGAGTGGTATGTTCCCTACCATTTTCATCATCAATTTCAATGGATTCATATGATCCACCATGGTCCTCTCTATGTCATATATGAAAGGAACCAGATGGAGGATCACTAATTTTGGTTAATGTTTACCTAGGAGGAGAATCATAATCAGGTCAAATTATATCCAATTAGTAATAAGATTAGTCTATATCCAGTCTATACTAAATATTGTACCCGCTCATACCTGAACAGGAAATTATTCACATTGGTGGATAAGTACAAATAGCCACCATTGATGGTTGATTCCAATCCAAGGTCTGGTAAGAAACTTTCTTCTTGTAAAACAATGGTCTCATATATTACTCATAAGTAAGTGAGGAGTCTAGAATTCATTTTTTCCACTGTGAAAACTACCAAATTACATAGCTATGATGAGAAATCTTCCCACAAGTGACACCCCAAATGTGTAGGTATTTCTTGTTGCATTTATGAAAAGGGAAGTTTGGAAGGAAGAGAACTCAACATCTAAAATATGGGGTTTATCATTCCAGGTGGATATTGACTTGGTTAAATTTATATACATTACTTATCTTAAGGGAATCTATTTTAAAGATATTCCCATTTTGGATGAGACTTTCCTTAATGACCTTGGGGTGTTAGTTCAAAGTGTGAAGGGCCAAATACACTATCCCCCCCATGTGTAGTAGATGCTGGTTCCTAGAATGATAGTTATTATTGTGGATGAGGGGGATCATCTTATCTTTTAAGAAGTGGTAAAAATAAATTTACTACCATCCTAAAAAAACTACATTAATATCAAAATCACGATGATATGGTTTATTATTTCATTTAGTATGGTAGGAATCTGAAGGGAATGAGCTACCCCTAACATCTCCAGTGTATCCCCCTAGGGTTATGGCTACTAGAGTTGATCCAAATGATGACCAGGAGATAAAGTATCATAGATACCATGTTAAAATGGATCTAATTAATTTGGAATATTTTAGTACTAAGACATCATGATCCATACCTTCATCAGTGCTATATTTAATGCCTTTAGTGTCATCCCCTTCAGTGGATCCTTCTTCAGGGGGTAAGGAAAAGGAATCATTTTGAGTCATCATGGATTTATCATCCAAAATCATAAAGTACGTGTCACAATTTATCTTTCCTTATTCTTAGTCCATTTTGGTTTTTATTTCGATCCTCCTACACATACAGACCCTCACTGAATTTTCATAGGGGAACAAGAATATATTCCTAATGATAAGGGGGAGCCTTCTTCCCCTCTAGTGTAAATTTTGACACTAGGATCAGTCCATAGAGAGGTGGATATGGTTGAGGTTCTAATAAGGTCAAAACTAGTGTCTATTTCTAATTCTTCATCAATTTTTCCCTTTGACATGGCATGGGTGGATACACTTTGGATGTCACTGATGTCAGTAGCTATTTTTCCAATGAATTGGTTCCAATGGAGGCATCACTAGGCGAGGGTAAGTGATTACTTAGAGATTCAATGTATTGTTCAATCTACATTATGTAACTTATAATTTCCTTGCATTTATAGCTCCTAAATGTGGAACATAAATCATGCTAATAGAGAAATCATCACTGGTTCCCCCAAGACACTTGATGTAAGAGGGTGTTGCTTGTTCCCCTAAAGGTAGAATTGGGGAAACAAATTTTTATAGTGATATAATTGAAAAATGTACTTTATTTTCATTGATAATTATTTGTGAATATCTAAAAACATTACAATAATCATATGATAATTAATAACCCTTTTCACCTCTTAGTACCCTATCCTTGGGTCTTATAGGCCCTAACCCCTTATTCTTTGATATTTTCCCAACTAGGTTGACTAATACAGAATACAGATATGTACCAAGCTCATAAAAGGATGCAAGAACCTCACTCATTTAATTAGTCATAGAATATGTTCCTATTTTAGGGTTAGTCTTGGGTTGAGGATTAGAGTACATAACACTTCATCAACAGATGCGATGACAGGTGTGGCGGGATATCTGGATCCTAATCTCTAAGGGATTCTTGGAGGAGCTAAAAGACTAATTGGGACATCTCAGATATATTTTCACCACCCATGGATATGGGGAATTCAACTATGGATCTCTTCGTGTTAGGGTGAAAGAAATGGTTTCTCTGAGAGAGTAGAGAAGAGCCCTTAAACTGAGGGTATTATCAGCAGAGGCCTCATATTCAGCCAAACAACAATAGGAAAAGGTTATGGGGGAGGATTATATACCAGAAATGGAGGTATAGACCCACTAAAATATGGTTAATGTTGATAATACTGATATTGGTAGACTCCAGTATAAGATCAAACAACTTCAACAGGAACTATCCCAGTTTTAGTATACGCTAAAAACCTAATATGGAACCGTGTTAGAGTAACAGAGGCTCCTTAATGTGGAAGATAAGGATATAATTGATGTTGTTTCTAGGGAATATACATTAAAATAGGTCACAAAGGTAGATAATTATTTTCTCAATCAATTTCTCCAATCTATATCCTCCCTGGATCAGAAGCTAGCAGAGCTCAAGGAATTTTATGATAAAATTTTGTAATGGGCCTACACTTTTAGGAGCCTCATTTTTTGGGGGTTCATGGGAGTGACTTCATATTTTTGAGATTTCTCCCTGGATTTTTTGCTTTATCAATAAATATATCTTTTAAAATTTATATTCTACCATCAGGATTTATTTCATTTATTATGTGCATAATATCTCATCAAATCGTTTTTATATATATCCTTAAAGACATCAATTTTTTTTATAATACTAAATGAACCCAAACTTGAACTCAAATTATCAAATTATAATATAACATTCATGATTATTTCCCATGAATGAGTAATCAAATAAGAATCCTTATTGATGCATCTATTCCTATCCTTCTAATATTTTCTAGTTCAAAAGGGATGATTTGGGTAAATATGTACTAAAGGGAGAGTGCTTTAATTTTTTTCTTAATTCAGTAGACTAATAAATCATAGATAAATTTTTTCTAGGGATATATAATTATCCCTAATAGATTTATATTACTTTTTTTGTCCCTAAATATTTCCTAATTCATTTAGGGAATGGATTAGAGGGCATGGACTTAGCTTTTTCTTAGGTATCCCTTTATGGGTTTTCATCCTGAAAAGTTTTTTTCCTATTCCATTTCATAATTTCTCAATTGTGATTAGATCATATAGTGTGCTTGTATAGAGATCAGAGACTCAAATTTTTCCTAGGGTTCCCTTTGTGGGTTTTCAAGATGGATATCATTGCGTCATTTTTGATTGTAAGTTTAGGTTCTTTTAAGTCAGACCAATGAGGTGTTGTAGTTCAAAGTCATTTATCTTGAACTTTTTATTATTCTAGTTTAGGGTATTCTAGCTTGGGACTACTATTAATTTAGTTTAGTTTCTTCTATATTGCACCTTCTATTTTTGTAGTTTATGGTCTTCTATCTCAAAAACTTATGTTTCTGTAGCTTACGGTCTTCTTTCTCATACATGATGTACATGTATTTTCGAGTTTTATAGATCTAAACTATTTTTGTTGTAGTTTAGGGTCTTCTATTTTGGACCTTTTGATTCTATAGAATAAGGTATTCTAGATTATAATTTCTATTGATTAAGTTTAGGGTCTTCTAGATTGAACTTACTATTACTAAAATTTATGATTTTCTAGCTCGGAGTTGATGTTGCTGCAGTTTAGGATATTCTACCTTAGAACTACAATTTAGTAAGAAGCTGAAGACATAGAGGATGTATATTCATGAATAATTATAACACCATTCATCACATTGAGGTTTTAAATAATGAATATTCATATTGGATTCTGACACCCTACATTCTGTTTGAGATTTTGAAGAAAGAATATTCAAGAAGGGTTATGACACCTTGAATTATTACAAAAGTTATGAAGGATGAATATTCATCAAGGGTTTTGAAACATTGCATCCCTACTTCAAAGGATCTTGGTTGATGTGAACATAATGCCAATGGTGTTGAATCCACTTGTATGGTTGGATTATGGGCAGTGTAAATCATAACCTAAGAGTTTGAATCAGGGGAGTGAGTTAGAAAAAACACAACAAGGATGAGTAAAAAACACTACGAGGTTTTGAGTTCCACTACAATGTTGCTGGGGCTAATGAAGATTGGTGATATTTTCCTACAAGGAGGAGACTCTTCTAGTTGACATATCAAGAGCCCTTATCAATGAGCCTAGATGACCCTATATACATGGTCAAATAGAAGATCCCTTTTCCTTCAAAGGATTGTGGAATATTTGTGAAGAATAAAATTTTTTTATGATGAAGTTGGATATGGATTAAAGTATATATAAGAAGGGTTCTGAAACTCTTGGGGTAGTTTGGTTTATGGTTGTGAAGCTCAGGCCCTACATAATGTGATTTTAGGTCAAGCGATAAGGGCCATCAAGAGGTTAATGAATGGAGTTCCGCATACCTACTTTGATAATGGGTATAATACATGGTGGTGTAATGTTGAGGATGTTGAATCCACTCGAATAATTTGGTAATGGAAATTTTTAATCACAGTTTAGGAATTTTCAAGACAATGGGGAATAGTGACTGGTGAGTATAGGTTGAAACTAGTGTCTCACATTGTCATGGAAATATCTCATGAATTTAAGGGATATCTTTCTTCCATGACCAAAATACCCATTAAGAAAAAGATCTGAGGAATTGTGTTATTCACCAATGAATCCTTGAGGGGCCAATACAAATAGCCAGTCACTATTAAAAATAAATTCTAGGGAAGAACCAAGAGGAAAAACTCAGGGATATGAGGTTCTAGGAGAGGTATGAAAACTTGAGGAATTGGGAGGGGTATCAACTCATGTTTTGAAGACATGAAATAATTTTTTGGAAAACATAATATCCAACAAGAGTTAGAGTACCCTAATTTTTTTTCACTGACTATTGAGTACATTATCACTGAGAGGGGATATTATAAACCATTACTCTAAAATTTTCATGGATTGTATGGGTAAAATGATAATGGGGTTTCCTTTACTAGGGACATTAGATGGGACTTATGTGATTTATTAATTTTATTTAAGCTCTAAATTTTTTCTAAACCATAGAGATGGAGAGTTTAGAGAGTAGAGACTTGAATTTTTCTCAGAACTCCATTTATGGGTTTTCATCCTGGAAAATTTTATATTTCTTCCACTAGTAGTTTAAGGTATTTTGATTTGAACCAATGTGGGATAAAGTTAAACTTCATGAAAATTTAACCAAATTGCATACAGTTTATGGTTGAGATTCTTACAGATCCAATATTAGGGGAGTGTTACACAATGACCTAATTAAGATCCCCAAAGTCAAGAGTACTCCAACACCCTTTTGAGAAGAAGATGAAAATGCTGTAAATCATGGATCAAGGTTCTTGAATCATGAGTAATGGTATGAAACAGTCATGTTTAGGATGATCTTGAATCAATATTAGGTTACGAGTTCCACTATGATGATGTTAGGAATCACAAGGATCATAAGGACATTATTAAAAGAGAAAATACCTCTAGTTTATGGGTATAAGTTCCTTATGTATATCTGAATCATACTTGGTCAAACATATGGATCTTTTCTCCTTTCTAAGGGTTATGGTAGATTTATGGAAACCCGAGATTCTCAAGATATGAAGTGAAATTTATGGATTGATTTTATTAAAAAAAGTTGATGGAAGCACCCCTAAATTTTGTTGAACAAGGTTAGAATCTTGAATTACTTTGATAAGAAGTGATAATATATGATAATATACATGGTTTAATGTTATACAATGGGGACATACCTATCATGAAATTTAAAATCATATGACTATGAAAAGTTCTTTATAGTTTAACACCATGTAGTAAAGACATGGGTACCAATGTGAAATTTTTAAATTTATCCCTAGAGACAACTTGAATTGGAAAATGGAATATGATTGCTGGAGGAATACTATGTCCTTGTATATGATTACCGATGGGTAGCCATATGTTGGAGTCCCTTTTCAAAAAATTCTATTCACATAAAAAAAATCTATATGTAGATCTGATTCAGACATAGGTAAATCAAGAATATACAAAATGATGCTCCTTAAGCGGTTTAAGGTCCTGTACGATGGACTATATATTAGGGGCATATACAAATTCCATGGCTCTTCTTCCCTGAGTTTTCTAATTTATTCTATAAGGGAAGAAATCTTTCCATAGTCATATCTTTTAATGACAACCCCTACGCAGATAAGGATTATTCGTGAAAGGGGGAATGATCATTTTTTGATGTTGTGGATAGATCTAGGTTTGAAAGATCTTGGGAATTACTATATATCCTATGAAAATAGGAATGAACACACATGTAGTTCTCATAAGTAAGAATCCCTGCATAGATCTATCTCATATGTAGGGAGAGGCCAGTTTTTATATTCCCTTGGTGAGCCTTGTCATTATAGTCGGCTAAAGGGTCCACTACGTAGATCGATCTCATACATAGAGAAATGTATATTACACATATTATATTGGTATAAAGTTGAAGTATTCATCACTAGAATATATTTGTGGATAGGATGGATATAAAAACACAATCTAAACAATTTTTGGTCTTTACAGGATGGACCATATGTCATGTAGTTTAATGCCATCCATCCAGGACACATGAGGGTTGATGCTTTATAATCATATAGATTTTACCCAATATGATTTCTAAGAGGATTGGGTACCTCATGTCATTTGGGTCTTCACAGTATATCCATACCTCTAAATGAAACGATATAGGAATATGATGTTATAATATTTATTTGACAATGAGTACAATTCACTAATGGGTAACATTAAGGGTTTCAAAATCCACTTGAATAGATGAGTTATGGAAAGTGTAAATCATAACCCAAGAATTTATGGGTCAATAATAGGTGGAGACTAGTGGGTACTGGTCAACCATTAATAATGGTTGAAGCATATATCACATTCATTCAAGAAAATAGCTCCTATATTGTGTGTGTGGGTGTGTGTGTGTGGGGGGGGGTGATTTCCTTTAGGAGTAAAATATCCACTAGGAATAAGCTTTGAGGTGTTGTGTTATTCACCAATGAATCTTAGCGGGACCACTTTGAATCAACCAGTCCCTATTACTAGTGAACTAAAGGGGGGAAGAAAGAGTATGTGGGCTCAAGGTCCATGGGGTTCTAAGATAAGTATACAAAATCAAGGAATTGGTTTGTATTAACTCAGATATCAAGGATATAAAGTTGGTTTATAGAGATCATAATATTCAAGAAGGGTTCAAGCACCCTAAAATGTAAACCAATATTTATTGAACACATTTTAAAGGTGAGGGGATAAAACATGCAATTCTATAGTATATAGTCATTAGGGGGATGATCTGTTCAATGTGAATACCTATTTTATAGTAGTTTAAGGTTAGTGGCTAGGACATTTTCATGCTGTTTAATGTCACACAACTAGGAAATGGTTGTACAGTTTAACAACATGAAACTAGGACATGTTTATATATATTTGAATAGAACACACCTTA
This sequence comes from Viscum album, assembly GCA_963277665.1. NCBI lineage: Eukaryota > Viridiplantae > Streptophyta > Magnoliopsida > Santalales > Viscaceae > Viscum > Viscum album. The sequence continues at coordinate 1,237,397,299 of OY728119.1, forward strand.
ATTTCACTGGTCATAGTGTCTTTCTATGGTCCCTAATCTCACATGAATCATGCTCAACATGTTAAACAAGAGAAAACTTGGTAGTTGATTGATCTATATGAGATTTCATGACATGGAATATATAGGGGAATATGCATTTTTACCTGAGTAGGAATTCACACTCAAATCTAGTTCTTATCAATAAACATATTTAAAATCAATGAAGATCTATGGATAGTACTAAAATAAATAGTTTAGGAGTAACTGCATATCCTGTGATTATAAAAATCAAGACACACATTGTTCTCATAAGGAAGAACTCCTTGTAAATTTCTAACCCATATGTGGGGGGTGGGGGTGGGGTATTTTATTGTTAAATTTTTTATATATTGTGGTTGGGCCCATGATTTGAGATATAGGTCTCATTATTTGTATTATGGTAATATGAATCAATCCAGATATAGTTATAATATAGAAAGTTCTATGTGAAGGCCTGACCTAAATGTAGGGAGGGGTAATTTTCCTTTTATATTATAGACGGGCCCAGGATTTGAGATCTGGGTTTCACTACATATCCCGTGGTAATAGGAATCAGGCCACACATAGTTCTTATATATGATTCCTCATACAGTTATATGTCTCACATAAGGGTGAGGGCATATTATTTTCTCTCTTTGCACTATAACTAGGCCCATTTTCCAAATAATTATACATAAATCTAGTTATCATGTAGGGGATAATTCATGGATGATCCTAGGAAAGTGAAATCTAAGGATCACTACGTATCTTAGGGGATTGAGAATCAAGCCACATGCATTGATATATGGTCTCTATATAGATATGATTCTTATATAGGAAAAAAGGATTTTTTTAAAAATAGTGGATAAGGACAATATTATAGGATTTTGGTGTCACTAAATATACCATAGTATGGGAATAAATCCATATATATTTCTTGTAAAAAAACTCTCTACACAAGTCTGGACAATATACTAGGAGAGGACATTTTTTTTACCATCAAGCCCAAATCTAGTTGCCATTCCAATCATGGTAAACATGGGGTAACCCACTATATGAAGTTTAGAGTCTTATATTATAGACCATATGTTACATAGTTTAATGTCATGTGACTAGAACATAAGTGTCCATAAGTCTTATATCATGTGATGAGGACCTCAGTGTGATTCAGTTTAGAGTCTTGCCATAAGGACATGGAATATAAAGGCATAAATCATTGAGATGTTCTTGATCCTTCTTGTATATGGGATAAAATAGATGAGATAAATTATTTCTTAGAAACATATACCATGAATGATAGTTTGATTATTGGTGGGATTAATTCCACACCATTATAGGAATAACTTATAGAGTTAAGGGGGGTCCTTACCTCCGGGACCAATATATCCACTAGGCACAAGCTCTAAGGATTTTTTTATTCACCAAAAAATACTAATAGGGTCTCTTCAAAATTGGTCAATACCCATTATCCATATGCTACAATAGAGAACCAAGATGATGTGGGTTCAAGGTTCATGAGATGCCAAGAGACTATGAGCTCAAGGTACCTAGTGATATAGAAATGAAACAAGGACATGAATCTTACTTGTTAGAAAAGGGGGTATCTAGAGGGATTTATAAACTCAAAGAAATTGGGTCTTTATTATATATACATAACCCAAAATTAAATGGCACAATAATGTGATGTTATAATACTTATTTGATAATGTGTATGATGCACATATGAGTAACATCAAGGGAATTTTAATCCACTTTAATATTTAGGTTATGGGAAGTGTAAATCATAACCCAAGAATATCTAAGTCAATGGGAGATGAAGAAGTGTGGGTATAGTTCAACCATTAATAATGAAATAATCCTATATCACATATTTTTAGGAAAATAGATATTGGGTTTAAGGTGGGAACTTTCCTCTAGAACCAAATTATCCACTAGGTACAATGTGTAAGGCTTTGTGTTATTCACCAGGGAATCCTAGAAAGGTCCCTTCAGATCAACCAATCCCTATTACTAGTACACTATAGGGGGCGGGGGAGATAAGAGTATGTGTTCTGAAGGTCCATTGGGTTCTAAGAGAATTATATCAACTCAAGGAATTGATTGGTATTAACTTAGATATCAATGATATGAAGTTGATTTATGGATAATGTAAGATTCAAGAAGGGTTTGAGTACCCTAAATGATTCTCCAACATGTATTGAACACATTTTTAGAGTGAAAGGATAAAACATGAAATTATTGAATACAAATTCATCAATAGGGATGATCTATTCAATGTGAAGACCACATTTCATGCAGTTTAACATTATATGACAATGATTTGGTTCTATGTCATTGAATAAGACACATCCTAATCATGAATGTTAGAGTTTCATTTCAGGTTTCCTAAACTTACATGAGTCACACTAAGCATGAGAAACAATTTATTCCTAGGAAGTTTATTACACTACACAATGGTTCATTCCATGGGATTATTTTGGGGTGTTCACATTTTAATGTTAAATGGACGCTTTACATGGATCTGATTCTTTTGGAGAGACATGGTTGAAAGTGATGAGAATTTGTGTCTGGGCCTAAAATGGAAGGTCTATGCATTACTAAATATCCCATGGTAACTAGAATCAATCTATGCATATTTCTTATAAGATAAAACTCCCTAAATAGGTTTGAACAATATGTAGGGAGGGGTTATTTTCTCATTAATATATTATGGCTGGGCCTAGGATTTGGGATCTGGATGTCACTATATATCCCAACTCAATAGGAATAAAGACATATGCAATTATTATAGGGGAATCCCCTATATAGGTCTGACCCATACACAAGGGAAGGGTTTTTTTGGCTAGACCAAAGATTTGAGATCTAGGCATCACTACATATCCCATGGTAATAAGAATCAATCCACACATAGTCCTTATAGGGGAATCCCATACGTAGGTCTGACCCATACGCAAGGTAAGGGTCATTTTTTGTATTTATATTGGACCTAGGATTTGAGATACATGCATCACTACATATCCTATTCTAATAGGAATCAATCCATACATAGTTCTGTATAAATATCCTTGCACAGGTATAGCCCATATGTAGATAGGGGGAATTTCTTTCTTATTTTCTTCTATATCATGGTGGGGCCTATGATTTGAAATCAGCATATTACTATGTATCATATGGTAATATGAATCAATAAACATGTAGTTTTGATATATAAAAACTCCCTATATAGGTTTGAACCATATACAAGTAGGGTGTATTTTTTCCTTTTGCATATTAGTGCTGAACCCAGAATTTGAGATTTGGGCATCACAACATATCTTGCAGTAATAGGAATCAATCCAAATGAATTTATTATATATGATCTCTTATGTGGATTTGAATCACACATAGGGGTGGGGGGAACATGATTTTTTTTCTTTTTCATAGATCTGACTCATTTACAGTGAATTACCAATGAAGTGATATCCTAGATTGAGGAAGAAGGAAACCTGATGGATGAGGTTTCAATGTCAAGGTCAAGTGAGACCACCTTGTACTCATGTGGGGTTGTGGGGAAGAATCAGTATGAATTGTAAAACCTATAACCATGACAATATATTTATAGATAAGGTTCATGCATAAGAATAATAGGTAGACCTCATAAGGTGACCACATTCCATGCAGTTTAACATCATACAAATAGGACGTGCACCATACAGTTTAACGTCATACAGTAAGTATGTATCCCGTGCTGTTTAACTTCATGCAATAAGGATTTATTCTCTACAGTTTAACATCATGTGGTAAGGATATATTCCATGCAGTTTAATTTCATGTGGTAAAAACGTCTTCAATGTAGTTTAATGTCATATAGTAAAGATGTGGGATATAGTGTAATTTTAAATCTTTCCACAAGGAACATGTTTCTCATGTTGGAATTTATGAAAAGTATTTCTTAACAATCCTCACATTTGTGGGGGGGGGGGGTGTTAATGTGTTCTCCATCCATTTTTTCCAATGAGTAGGCCCCATTATAGTAGAAATTGTGTATGACATAAGGCCATTCCCACTTGGGTCCCAACTTTGGGGGTTTCTTCCCTAGCATCATTGGTTTTATGAGAAACAATAAAATTTTTTCTTAAAGGAACGATCATAGGAGAGGATTATTTTTAATGGATCAGATAATCTAATTGTAATATACTTTGAGGTTATGTAGAGTACACAACCATTTCTCATCATGTTGTTCTATCTCATCTATCCATTTCTATGATTGTTCATTTTATAATATTTTCCAATAGATATCTATTTGGAGTGAGGAAAACTATAATTCAATGGATAACACTACCTCTATTCCCTAAACTAGGGAATACAATGTTTCTTGTGTGATAGTGAACGTTTTGGTTTGGTAGGCCCATAAAACATGCAGGATTTTATCCATCCAATACCTCTTATGTTTTCCACTATTTTTTGGTGTATATTTTATAAATTCTTATTGAAGGCTTGTAACTATACATTTTTCACTACATGATAGTGATAAAAATAGTTAGACTTGATATTATACTCCTAATATAGCCTCTTCAACTTATAATAATTATAGTTGGTTCCATTTTCCATTAATATCATGTGAGGGACACCATATCTGATGATAATGTTGGACTTCATGAAGTTGATGATACCCCTTTTCCTGTAATACTTGAGGTGTATCATTTAAAACCATTTGGAAAAGAAGTTGATAGTATTAAGGATGTATTTTAACTTCTTAGATATAGTTTAGGGATATGGGCCTATAATTTCTATTCCTCATATGATAAATGGTTAGAAATACTTAGATATGTGTAGAAATTATGGGGTATAATGGATGAAGTTTTCATGAATATGTCATGCATGACACCTCTTGGTGAATTCTATGCAGTCCTGTATCATTTTCCACAAGTAGTAACAAAGACTTCTAATTTTATGGGAGATATTGGTTCTATAATGGATAACACCATAGGTTCATGTATGGACCTATTTCATGATGGTGAGAGTATCTCTTTCTATAATTCATCTAAAGAGGACTCCATCAAGGCCTCATTAATATTGGCATTTCTCCTCATTTGGACAACCTCGAATGTTGACATTTTCTTCCTAGCATCCAATCTATTCCCTTTTTGATTGATCCAATGGAAGGGTCCCATTTTAGAGGTAATAAATTATGGGATCCATCCATACAGGGGTGGATATTGGCTCATCATGCTCTAGGGAAGCATTGATTTTATTAATTTTATCCATGCCACAGACAATGACCAGTGAGACTACCCTTCAATGTGTTATGTGGAAGACTAACTTGTCCTGAATAGGATTATCCAGGACTATGGATACATTATTAAATGCATATGTATGAGAATTCTATAATTGAGGGATGCGATATGTAATTGGTTCTAAAGGTAATTATTCCATTAACCCTCCCACATAACTGATGAGGGGGGGGGGATTCTTCCTTATTGATGGAATATTATCCATTGATTTGTTTGATCACTAGCCATAAGTCACCTATAACATATATGTAAGCTATATAAATCTATAGGGATAGATCTAATCATACAATGGAGGCTTGGTATTTTTCCTCATTATTAGTGCAGCCTTCAGATAATGAGAATGAGTAATGTAGAATTACCTTGTCTAGGGAAATAAATATGATCCCTATAACAACCCAGTTGAACTTTAATTTTTTTTATTTTCCTACCATTAGAACTTTGAGAAGCACAATCAAAATACATCTCCCTTGTTTAGAGAGTGTCATGGGAATTTAAGACTTATTCATCTGGAAGTTTGGTGTCTACTGGTTTATTTTCCATGGAATGATGTGTTGTATGAAAATCAACTAGTTCATACCATTTGATTTCTTTCTGTGACATGAATTGAATGTAATTATATTGTATAATAACCTCAAAACAGTCCAAACTTCATGTTAATATAGGCAATACAATAAAATACTTGAGTGGGTTGATATGAGAGACCATGTGGACTTCATGATGCTGTAAGTAATGCCTCATCTTTTTCACTATAAAGATGCTTATCTATATCAGAATATCTATTCACACTATCTAGATTTATTTGTTGAGATAGTAGATATTTTTTTCATTCTACACATCATTTTTATATGTGAGGAGGACATATAATGATCATTCCATGGCATCCATGTATAATATAAGTGGATTTCCTTCTATCAATGGCATTAAAATTGGTGGATGTAGCAGGTACTACTTAAGGGTCTAAAAATGTTCTTGGAAATCCTTATCCCACTGGTAGGTGACTCCTTTTTTCATCAAATTAGTTAAGGGGAGAGATTTTCCAGTGAGGTTGGATATGAAATTACTGATATAAGAAAGGTTAGATTAGACCCCCCTTAATTATTTAAGATTTCCAGGAGGTAAAATTTCTAAGAATGAACTAGTATTTTCTAGATTAGCCTAATTTCCATGGTGGAATATCATGAAGCCATGTAATTTACATGATGTTACTCCAAAAGAACACTTTATATGGTTTATCTTCAAACTCTTCTAATGTAAATTTTTGAAGATTGTTTGAAGATCAGTGAGGCGATCACAACACTATTGATATTCAAACACTAGGGCATTGACATAACACTCCACAATTCACCCCAATAAGGGTTTGAATATATGATACATGGTGTGTTGATAAGTATAAACTACATTATTTAATCCAAAGGTCATTACCTGGTATAAAAATATCCCTTGAGGCTTTATAAAGGTCATGGATTCCTCATCTTCATGGGCTATCTTGATCTGGTTATATCTTGAATAACCATCCATAAAGAAAAGATCTTGGAAGCCAGTAGTTTCAAAAATAAAAGTTATGTGATCGGTATTGGGAAATAATCCTATAGGTAGTGTCAATTAAGCTCCCTAATATGAATTCAAAATATAATATATCTAATTTTCTTCTTCATAGGTAAAATGTTTGAAAGAAATTTTAAGTATTGTACAAATCAGGAAAAGATGGATTTGACCAAATTTTCAACCTCAGATTCTAACTTAGTAGCTTGAGAGGGGTTCATTCTTCTAGATGAATACTTCATACCATGTAGGTTATTTATAAATCCTATATGATGAGTATCCACATGGGGGTTCATCCCAGAAATCTTTGAATTTTTCCAAGAAAACACATATCAAGGATTCTTTTGAAATGAAATATACATCTTCTATTCTTTGAGAGGCATGAATACACTAATAAATGTAGGGTGTGAGTCTTATTATATTCCTAAATTCACCTTCATGATATCATTGATGGTGGTGGATACACCATCCTCAAATGTGGTAAGGGTGTTCATCCCCTTCCTCTTCCATCTATGTGTTTATGCGAGAATATTCAGGCATGGTGGGTAATTCGAGTGCATATCTAGCTCTATCTAGGTACAAAGGACCAAAAGGAGAGATATTGGCATAATGAACCACCAAAGTCACTATGGGGGGATTTTGGGGAAGTTCATATCCCTTTATACTGCTACCAGTGGTCCTAATTTTTACGGGATGTCTTGGGGGAATTTTTAATTTTTTTCTAATGGCGTAAAGTACTTTTTAGATCCTGATAGGGAATGAGTCTTGATATCACTTGATGAAACCACTTCATATAGTACAATAATTATCACATAGATATAGGCCAGTGAATTTTGTAGTTTATGACTATTCATGGGGATTGAGTCTACTACTGTAATCAGGTTTATGGGTAGCATATAATCACTACAGATCAGTCTCTAGGGATTTTTATGGGTGGTTAAAAATCTATTTGGAGAAGAAACCAACATATCAACCTCTATCATGGGTTTTTTCTCCCCCTTTATATAAATATACCTCAACATATATGGACTTCAAAGGGGGATTTTTCACTATATATTGTGCCAATCTTTCCATTCATGGGATATTTCAAACATTTATGGAATGTTGATGGAAACTTCACATGGATATGAATCCAATGTATTCCAAGAATGAATTTTTATGCTGTGACTTATTGGATAACCATGAACTCAATGTTAGACACGAGGTCCCAAAAATTGAGCCTTTATGTTGATGTTTACAAGGGGCCTTTTCTTGATTTTTTCATACCCTTGAATAGTCAGCTTCATTGGAGACAAATCTTCCTCAACATATCTCTAATATTGGAGGGTCTAGATTGAGATAAAACTAATCTTATAACCGTTATAATCTAGATACATACATATGTTGACATTATAAATATTTAATGAAACAAATAGGGGTTTTATATGTCCCTCGATAGATTATTCATGATCTTGATCTATGAATGAGATGATGCTATGGCATTCTGCTGGAGTAGTTTCCACCCGGTAAACCTCAACTGTGATGACTTATATCTCAAACTACTGGGGATGTCAGAGGGCCTAAATAAATGCAAATATGAGATATTTTGAAATATTAAGAGAATATAGGATTGAGAGTTTGTATGGAACATACTATAACTATTTTAGAATGTCATATTTCAGTTCCAGAGGTTTGTACTTCCCAAGGTGAGGTTTCTCCTTAAAATTTGGATTAGGAGTAGGAGTGTCTAAGGTACATGGGTCTGGTGTTTAGATAAATGTCAAAGGGTAATCTATTTAAAATGGTTTCGGTCTCACTAGTATACCCCTTAGTTTGTGATGATTCGATAGTTTCAACCTGTAAGCTAGTTTTTTAAGATTATTGGGTTTGAAATACTATGGAAGGGATCTATAATATCTATGTTCTCTAGTTAGTATTAATAAAGTGGTAACCCATGGGTCCCAAATACATATATTAATTCTATAGGTATGTGACCATAGTACTGGGTTCGACCATAAATGTGTCATCCCATGTATCCTCTATTTCTGTATCATCTCCCTTCAACTCCCTGGTTAGGTTGAAGGAACTCATATTTGGATGTGTATTAATCATCAGAGAAAGGGTCTATTTCATGAATAATGTTAGAAAACTGAAAATAAGATCTTTTTAGATGAGGATTCCATTTTGTGGGGGTAGTTACCACTCTTTGGATATTTAAGTAAATATATATACAGGAGTTAGAGTCAGTATGGGAGTTTGATATGAATCTTTTTATTATGACATTTCTTGTATCTGAGGACTACATCTTCCTATAGGAGGTCTAATCAATAGTGTCTCCCTAGGTTCCAAAATCATAACTAGTTTATGAATTTATTCTTTATGAGATGCATTATCTTGGTCAACTATCTTCCAAGTCATCAAGTTATTAAACATCTATTCACACCTAGATATAACTTCTTTTAATTCTCTCTCTTCTTCCAGTTGGGTGGTGATTACACAGGTTACCTGTTTCAGGACTTTTCCTTATATCACCTGCCTGGAATCAACCATGCCCTGAAGGATGTATTTGATGATAAACCAATCCTATATGGTTTTACGTAGCCTCCTATGAAAGTCTAAATAGTCAATGCGGTCACTGAGGTTGACCTCATTGGGTTTCCTAGGATTCGATAGATTGAGGAGGTTGTTTTCCATGGCTTTGAGGAAATAACTAGAAACATATTCATTTCAAAATAAATAAATTTTGGAATTCCATTCATAAAATTCTGGGTGACCTTAATATCTCATTATGTATGGTTGAGAGAGATTTTTCTAATTCTGCCACTCAATAGGAAGTACCGAACGATTCAGGACCTACCTAGGTGCTCCAGCAGACACCATTACTTATTTGGGAGTGACAATATTAATGTCTTCTCTACCAGTCCTTTTTCCCAGAATTGTGGGAATGGGATGAGATTTATCCCTAGATCTCCGAATGTAATATTCTAGGTGTTGTGCTATTTCTGCAATTCCCTTAGATATTTCATTAGTATTAAAGGTGTTTACAACTCATTTTGAGGGGTTTCTATAGAGACCCTTCTTTCTTATTACATGAATATTACATAATTTTAAAGATAAAAAACATAATAGTGATACAAATAAACAATCCAAAGGTTTAGTTTCTTGGAAAAATTAGGAACATACATAAATTTTATATAATAAAACATAAACATTTATTTAATTCCTTCTTCTCTAGCTTTATATTTTCCCTTGTTTTTTCCTTAGTACAAGTATTCACCTAATGATATACATCAAAAGAAATGGTGAGTTAAAGACTAGTAAGATGATGAATAAGAGACATGAAACAAGGGTGAGAATAATAATCATCATAACATCATCACCATAACCATGAGTGGAAGCATTAGAGAAAGGCATGGAATATGGCAATGCATAAAAATGAAACATCATGTCTTAGTGGTAAACTACCACACATATTTATGAACAAAGATAACATCATGGTCGCTCATATTTCACTTTATCTCATGAGATAAATCCCATTAACCAATGAATTGGTGTGTTATATAATTTTTGGTGCACCCATCACATCATGACGCACTATATAATTATAGGTACACCCATACCATTATAACATTTACATTATCATGCATGCCACATAGAACATATATAAATATTGGACATAAAATAACCCATGGAAATAAATGGGTTTCAATTAAAAAAGAATACATTCATGAGTAAAATTTGGGGTTCCCAAAAGAAATATGGAATAACATACTTGGTATAAGAATCATCAATCTTGAGTGAAGAATAAACTATCTTACGATAAGTAAAAGATATATTTTTGAAAGGAAGAGTTATTTTGGAAAAATATTTGCATTTATCATCAAACGAGATTAAAAACATATATATCCCAAAAAATAAAAGCGAATGAAAAAATAAATGATATTTAAAGAACATTAATGTAATAAACATATTGAAAATGTAGTTAAAGAGGGAAAACCCAAGGAAATGGAGTTGGGTTCGAGAATCCCTTTACCATATGTGTGAATGCATTCTTCACATTAATATACCAGATAATCAAATTATATTCATTAATTAAAAAATATAAAGCCTATTGTACATGTATTTTATTTATTATAACTTTATTAAGTTCATTTATATCCATTATGATGTGTTATAGAGTTCAATTTCATCGTTCGGGAGTGTTCATTTTCTTGGTTTTCATGATCAGTTCATTTTTATTCATGTATGAGAGATCATATAAAATGAGAATAATTATACAGAATTGAAATTTTATTCTATTAAAGAAATTAAATAAGTTTAAATTATTATATATATCATTTTGTTTTTATGAGGATTAATCATTAGGTAAAATTTTAATGATAACCATTTAGATTAATTTGGCAGTTTTTCAATCATCATGAATTAGTTTTGTTTTATTATTTATTATTATGTATATATGTTGGTTACAGAACAATAAAAAGGTTATAAAATACAATTTTAAATCTTTTTCAACCATTGAAATGGTTTTATGACAAGCCTTGAAGGCGGTAAGGGAAAATTAAAACCCGTCATTCTTTAAAGTGATAAATCAACACCTCAAGAACGATGTTTTCATTTTAAGAATAAAAGGGAGAGGAGAAGAGGTCTGATGATGATTCTGCCATTAACATAATAAAAATACACTATATAAAATATAATGGAGTCATAATGTAACTTAGATAAGGTTAGGTGAGGATAAAATAAGAAAAATAAAATAAAATTAAAGAAAATTAAAAGAAAAAAGAAATAGGACTTTACCACTTGAGCTGTTCTCCTTGAGAACCTCCTTAGGAAATTGGGTTTGGACTTTTGTTGAGACAAAATGCACCTACATGAGGGGAAGAGGTTAGGGAATAAGATTGGGAAGAATTTGGACAATCTTGAAGGATTTAGAGGTGTGAGGTGATGAGGTGGTGAGGGGTGGTGTTTATAGGGAAAGAGAGGAGTGTTTTTCATTAATTTATTCATTAGTTTATTATTTTGGCTCCAGACTATGAGTAATTTTAACTTTATCACTAAATTTATTAAAATAATGCAGGTTTGTATGATATTATGGTCTTAAATCAGCCATACATCATCTATGACTCAATAATTCATTTATTTAGCTTATATCGTAAATTATCAATTTCCCTATTCATAAAAAATTCAAGTATTTTATAAAAATCCCAAAAAGTCACCCTAACCAATTTTTGATGTGTAAAATTAAAAAATGAACTCCATTTTATGAAAATAATTATCTAAATATGATAAATTTAATTTTTAATTAAAATCATCATTTACATGGAAAATACTGATTTTAAAATTATAAATGATTTATAACACATTGAAAAATTAATTAAGGTCTCATAAAATTATTTTATAATCACAAGACAATAAAATATTAATTTATGAATATATTTTTATGAAAATAAATTTTATTTTTAATAATTATATTAACTATAAAATTGTTAATAATTATTTAAGGCTTATAAAAATACCAATACTTAATTTATCATTTTAAAATATTTATTTACTAATTTCATGATATAAATATATTATGTTTTTATTCATAAGATACACAAATTTTATTTATACTTTCAAAGGTGAGGTTACTATTCTATTGGCTGATTTTTTTCTTAAGGACCACATTACTATTCCAAATGTGAAATTATTATTCCATTGGTATAGGTTCCTTAATTTCTATAAATATCACTTTTTATTATTTATTTATGAGAATAAAGTTTTTATTGGGATATCTATGCTATGTATGTTTTTTATACCATATAACATAATTATAAGAAGGGAAAGAATTCCATTATTAAATGTTTGGGTCGTTTCATTCTTCCCCCATTTTGAAATTTCACCCTTGAAATTTCATTTTACATAAATAGGTGAGGGTAATTCTCTTTCATCGCATCATTTGGTTTCAAAGTCATTTTTTCATACTTATGGTTCATCCATTACACTTTAAAAAGGTGGATTGTCTTATTGTGTAGAACCTTATCTCTTCGGTACAGAATCTTTACCGGCTACTCCTCATAAGAGAGACCATCTTCCAACTATACCACCTCTGATTTCAATACATGTGAGCGATATGGTATGTACTTCCTTAGAAGGGATACATAGAACACATCATAAAATTTAGCTATATTTGATGGAAATTCAAGCTGATAAGCCACAACTTCTATGCGATCAAGGATATCAAAGGGGCCAATGTACCTTGGGATAAGGTTCCCTTTCTTTCAAATTAGTATGACTTTATTATATGGTGATATTCAAAGGATGACTTTATCTCTAATGTAGAACTCCAAGTCCCTTTGATGGTTGTCAGCATATCTATTTTTCTGAATCTGATCTACTTTGATATGTAGTTGGATGGATTGAACCTTCTCTTTCATCTCTTGTACAAGATTAGGTCCAAGTAGCTTTTTTTTCCAACTTCATCCCAATAGGCTATAGTTATACAATGGATTCTATATATAGATTCATATAGAGCCATATAAATATTCAAGTGTAAGCTATTGTTGTATGAGAACTCAACCAATGGAATATTTTTATCCCATCTATGTTTAAATTCCATTGAGTAGGCTCTTAGAATATCTTCGAGCATCTGAATATTCCTTTCAGAGTTTGGGGGTGATAGGTCATGCTAAAATTAAATTCATTACTCAAGGAATGTTAAAGACTTCTCCAAAATTTATATATAAATCTTGGATCATGATCTGAGATGATTGAAAGTGGAACCCCATGTAGCCTCACCACTTCCTTCACATATATCATGTCAATTTGTTCGAGTGAGAAATCTTCCTGAATATAAATAAAATGTGAAGCCTTGGCAACTCAGTCCACCACAACCCATATTGCATTGTTTCGTTTAGATGTCTTCGGGAGACCAATGATGAAGTCCATGGTGACATTCTCCCATTTCCACATGGGTATAGGGAATGGTTGCATCATCCCTTTAGACTTATGTTTCACTTCTTTAACTTGATATCATATAAAGAACCTTGAGATATACTATGCAATATCATTCTTTATATTGTCCCACTAGAAGTGTTCTTGAAGATCATGATACATCTTGGTACTTCCAGGTTGGATGGAGAAAGTTGGTATATATGCATTATCCAATAGATTCTTCTTTATCTTAAGTGATGAAGGCACACACAACCTCATTCCAAATAGAATCACTCCATCATCATCGATATGGAACTCTTACAAATTCCATTCCTTCAATACATTAACCTTATTTTGTATCTTCAGATCATCCCTTTATCCCCCCTTAATCTTCTCAAGAATATATTTTTATTTTAAAAAGGTGACATGTGCCTTCGAAATAAACTAAGAAATAGAGTACAATAGGAGGGGTGAGTAGAAAATTTCAAACAAAACCGACATGAAAATATGAAAACTAGTGACCCATTCTGGAGTCCACATTCCTAGAAAACCAACCTCTACTCTTATTATGATTCCCTCATCTCCATGATTTAAGTTCTTGGGGGGTCTTAAGTTCATCATCTGAAGATAAATTAGTAGCATCTTTTGAGATGATGCAAATCTTTTACTTCCAACCAAGATCATGTAAGTTCAAATTTGGATGTGCTCAAATGATTTCCTCCAAATTTTTAGTTAAATATTTTATAAATTCAAGATAATCCTTGAATCCAATGGTTTTGGTTACGTTTTGGAAATAATAAATTCAATTTGTGAGTCAATACACTCATCATCCTATTTCTACAGACCACATGGTAAACATTCCCCTTTCATGATCTCATATGGAATTCTTATTTTTTTATTGTGTTCTGTCACAGAATCACAATACTATTCAGGTGTTAATTTAAAGGAGTCATAATCTTGTTTCATAATCTTGGTAAATTGAGGAGGAAATCTCCAATCTATGTCAGGTCCTTTATTTTGAGGGTGTACTAGACATAAAGTTGGGTTTGGACCAGCAAACGGTTTGGTCTTTTTGAAGGGGATCATCTAGAATCCATCCCCATCTAATGTAATTTTGGATGAAGATTTACTGGGATAAGAACCCTCTTCCTTATTAGTGGAAGTTGGTTTAGGTCTTCCAGGGAAGGATGAGATCCTTACTTTCACATCCACATGTTTAGACACCATAAATCTATCCTTCAAAACAATATGTTGAGACACATAATCCTCCTTACTTTTGAACCTCATAAGGGAATCAACCATCTGCTTTCCCTTTCATCTTATCACTGAAATCAAAATCTCCTGTGCAATTTGTTCATCATCCACCTATTTTATTTCCATTTAATTAGGTTCGTGCACATCCATACCAATTTTTTCCACCACTTGTTATTGATAAAGGCCAACCATATCCTTCTCCATTATGACTTCACTAGAAATATATAACAATGGGATGCTAGTGTCCTCAAACCGAGGTATCTTGACCAAGGATTCCTTGAAAGAGACCCCCTATTTCATAAAGGATTTGAAATTATTAGGAATGAGATCCCTATCAAGGCCAGCCAAGGCTGTAAAGTCAGTGAAATCCCTCTGAGATAAAATAATAGCCTTACCAGAATTTTTTTCTTGACCTCTTCCAGGAAAAAATTCAAAATAATAAGGTTGAGAAGCTACATTCAGGCCATCTTGAATGTCACCAGTGTGTTCAAAATATTTCAAATATTTCTTCCTGTAGGTAGTGCGATCATGCCCATTTTTTAGATAGAATGAATAAACCATGGCCCCTCTACCATTTCCTTTGCAGGTCATTTGGGATATGGCTGATTTGGAGGGATGGCAACATCGGGAGGGACCATGCTTGCATGGGATCGCCGAGTGTCCAGCTTAGGGATGGTGGTTGTTTTTGTTGCATGTATGTGGTATTTCCTGCTCTCTTCGGTTTTTGTTTGGGTTTGTTTGGATGTTTTTTTGGACCTTTTGGTTTCTCACTTTTTCCACAAAAGTGTTTCCTTAATAAAAAATAATTGTCAGTCAGTATTAGTATCAGTGGATATAATTACCATGTCTGTTGGGGTTTGAATGAGATCAAAATCTACAAGAATTCAAATGAAATATCTAAAACACACCCTCTCTATTTCTTTTTACATTTTTATAGTAATTCTTATTGACAAGGTGATATAAAAAAGGATATTTAGGTGACACAATATCCAATTAATCCCAAAGATCTCAACAAAAACTTGAGAGAATGAATTATTTTCCTCAAACGAATTGAAGTAGAAGTTCAAGGAGACCAACTTTAGGGAGACCATGATGAATACCCAAGCATGTATTTTCAAATATTCATTTGGGAAGAGAATATGAAATGAACAACTTTATAAAAGAATGAATTTCCTATTCAAGAAACCCTAGATCAAGGAAATCCTTCAAATCAAATATAGGGTTTTCCAAATGTGATCATCCTTTGAAAAAACGATTTTAGTTATGATAGAATGACTATAGAGATTTAGGAAATACCTAATCACCTCATTACATTCTAAAACCTGTGAAATGTTACCCTTTTTAAATAACCTGCTATTTTTAGAAATTTTATTGGAGGAGAAAAACCAGTGATTTGGGTATTTGCCTTCGAGAGGTAGAACCCAAAACCCAGCATCCTGGCCTCCACAATATTGTTCAATTTCAAAAAGAACACATCCACCCATAGATTTATTATTCAATTCAACAACATCAGTCCTCAAAGAAGTCACAATTGAAGATCTAAGACCCTAGACACCATTGCACATCTCACGATATAAGATCTGGAACACCACACCCATCCTCCTTTGAATCTTAGAGATAGATGGTTGGGAAATAATTTGGGAAATGTAGGATGTATTCCCTACCATTATGTTTCACAATTCCAACCTTTGAATATCCATGAATATAGGGTCTTTATAAATTTGTATCATGGATATGGTAGTAGTTTCTTTTTTCCAAGAGCATTATCTACCTTGTTCACCTTCCTAGGATGATAGTGAATTGAAAAATAATAGTCCTTGATTAGATCTAACCATATCCTTTGATTTGTGTTGAGATCCTTTTTTGTGAGTATATAATTTAGACTATTGTTATTGATATATATATATATATATATCACATTTCACATTATCGTGATAGTCTCTCCAGATTTTTAAGACAAAAATTCTAGCTGCTAGCTCCAGATCATGTATCGGGTTGTTCATCTCTTGTATATTCAAATGTCGTGATGTGTAAGCTATCACTATTTAATTATACATGAGTACACAACCCAATAATTTCTTTAAATCATTACTATATATCACAAAAATTTATCCACTTGTTGTTAATGTGAGTACAGGTGTAGTGATTAGCCTATTCTTTGGATCCTTGAATCTTTCCTCACATTATTCCATCCGAACATACTTTACCACTTTCCTTGTCAACTTAGTTAGTAGGCTAGGAAATCATGATGAATTTCTCAAAAAAATCGGTATTACCCTAATAATCAAAGAAAACTGAGGATTTATGTGTCACTAGAGGGTCTGGTCCATTCCTCAAATGATTTTTTTTGAAGGGTCCACATAAATTTTCTCAATTGTGATCATAGTCCCAAGAATGCGACTTAATGTATCCAGAAATAATACTTCTGGAACTTGGAGTACAATTTCTTCTTCCTTAATGTCTTCAACACAATCTGTAGATGTTATTTATGTTCTTCATTGATCTTGGAGTAGATGAGAACATCATCGATAAACACTACCAACAATTTTTCATGGTAATGTATAAAGACTCTATTTGTTAAATACATGATTTTTTTGGGGAATTAGTAAGTCCTAATGGAATTACTAGAAATTAATAGTTCACATACCTTGTGTATAAAGTAGTCTTTTGGATATATTTCTTATCCATATTTAGATTATGATATTTAAGAACATGAATCCACCTTTTAGAGGTACAAAGCTCCTCATATTTTATCAAACAAGTCATCAATCTTTGGAATAGGATACTTTTTATTTATGGAGATCTTGTTGAGTTTCTGGTAATCAATACAAAGCCGCATTGATTTATCCTTCTTCTTTCAAAAGAGAACTGGTTCACCCCAAGGTGATGCACTAGGGAGTATAACCCATTTGTCCAAATTCTCTTACAACTACTTATTTTAACTTTTACATTTCGATAGGGGCCATCCTCTAGGGACTTTTTTAGATAGGTGTAGCTCTGGGTATGAGTTCTATTGATAAATCTACCTTACAATATGGGTGAAGTCCAGGTAAATCTATATAGAATACATCACTGTATTCCCTTATAATGTGAATTTTCCCTAGGTTTATACCTTCCTTTGACTCAACCATTTGAGAGAGGTATGATTCTTCATTGCGAATCAAAACCCACACCATTGAAATATTTTCAAAAGGATATTTATGATCTTATTTACATTTGTAGAGGAGTATGGGATGGTTCAAAATATGAAAATATATTTCCTTTTCCCAATAGTTGATGTGTGCTCTATAGAATGAGAGCTAATCCACACCCGATATAGCATTGAATTCCACCAAGGGAAATATCATGAGATTCACTTGAAGAATCTTCCCACATATGCTAATAGGAGATGATTTCAACACTTGGGTTGAAATGATTGAAACACTAGGTATTTTTATGGATATATCTTCTTTATATTTTTAGGTATTCGATTCAATAGTTCTAGAAAACTTGTAAGATATAAAAGAATGCGTTGAACCTAAATCAAATAATAATTTTACCATTTTTGAGTGAATAGAAATTGTACCTTGTACAACTTCATTTTCTTGTTCCAATTTATTCATAGTAATGGCATAATATTTACCTTTCTCCTTCAATGTTGGTGGATGATAATGTTTATTACCCCCTAGGGATAGAGGTTTAGTGCACTGGATTGAATAGTTCCCTTACTCCCTATAATTGAAGCATTGAACCATGGGAGGTTCTCTCCTTTACTCTATCATATCAGTCAACTTATTTATGTCTGTTCGACATTCAAGAGCTTAGTGGAATTATATCCCAAAATTATATAATTTACCTATCCCTTTGATGAAGTCCGCCTGATTACTATTCCCACATTTTTTATATGTGAGTGGTTGGGCTTTTTTACACCTTTTTCATTATATCCTTTAGCTTAAAACTCCATATTTCATTTCTTATCACCATAACCATGGGACTTATCTCTAAACGCCATCTCCAATTTGAGATCACATCGAACAAATTCTTCATAACTCCAAATGTCTTGAATTTCTAGAGCCTTTTGAAGGTGTGGTTTTAAACCACTAAAAAATCTATCATTTTTCTATCATTTTTGATAACCAAACCTAAGTCATACCATGAAAGACTTGAAATATTTTTTTCTTAGGCCATGATAGATTCACCTTACTTTTGATTCAGCTATATAAATTCTCTCTCCATATTTGTATGAAGAGTTAAAGGGAAATAATTGTTAATAAACATTATTTTAAAGTCTTCTCACTCAATCTCTTCAATTTTTTTCTTTCCATATAGTGTTCTTAATCAAATACCATCATTGATCGGCCTCTCTATCTAAATGATAAAGGACCAAAGTCACCTTCTCCATCTTAGAGTATTAAAGTACAAAAAAAATCTTATCCATAGAGTTGACCCACTATTCCGAAACTAATGGATTAGAAGATAGACTAAACATCTGTGGTCATTGGAACATAAAAGACTCGATATCCAATTTATCCTTCTTAAGTGAAGGCAGATGTTCCACATTATTCAGGTTCTTGTTCACAACCTGAGATATATGGGTAAGCATCACCATGAAATTTTTAACTCCACCTCCCAAGGAATTTGGGATTTAATTTGGGCAATCATTACATTGTCCCTCATACGGGTTGTTAGTCTGGTTTCTCTCGGGTCCCACCATTTTCTTAAATAGAAAAGGTTAGAACAAAACATAAGCCAACAAGTAATTAATAAATAATTTATTACTTTGTGTAATTAACTCTAAATCCATATCTTATGGGATCTATATGTTTATAATTTTTCTAAAACAGACCTTATTGGGTGCTTACTTATACTTAGTATCATACTAAGGGTTTTCACTAAGTTCTATAATCCTAATTCCCAAATTAACTAAACCGTGCTCTGATACCAAATATAGTGACCTTAATTTTTATTACATGACTATTAAATTATTTTAAAGACATACAACATAATAGTGATAGAAATATAGGATCCAAAGGTTTAGTTTCTTGGTCAAATTATAATGATACATAAATTTTACATAATAAAACATAAATATTTATTTAATTCTTTCTTCTCTAGCTTCATATTGGCCCTCATGTTCTCCTTAGTACAAGTATTCACATGAGGATATGCATAAAAAGAAGGGGTGAGATAAAATCCCAATAATAGGATGAATAAGAGACATGAAAAATGGGTGAGAATAATCATCATCATAACATCATCACCACAACCATTAGTGGAAGCATTAGATAAAGGCATGTAATGTGGCAATGCATTAAAATGAATCATCATGTCTTAGTGGTCAACTACCACACATAGTTGTGAATAAATATAACACCATGTTCACTCATATTTAACTTTATATCATTAGATACATCACATTACCCAATGAATTGTAGAATTATATAATTTTGGGTGCACCCATCATATCATGACATGTTCATGCATTATATAATTCTGGGTGCACCCGTCAGATCATAACATTAAATTATCATGCATGAACTTAGAACATATATAAATCTTGGACCTAAAAAAACCCATGGAAAGAAACGGGTTTAATTTCAAAAATCATACATTCATGAATAAACTTTGGGGTTCCCAAAATAAATAGGGAATAACATAATTGGTATAAGAATCATCATTTTTTAGTAAAAAAGAGACAATATCATGAGAAGTAAAAGATATATTTTTGGAAAGAAGAGTAATTTTAAAAAAATCATTGAATTTATCATAAAACCAGATTGGAAACATGTATATCCCAAAAAAAAGGTAGTAAAAAATAAATGATATTTTAAGAACATTAAAGGAGTAAACATATATAAAATAGAGTGAAAGAGGGATAACCCAAGGAATGGAGTTTGGTTCGAGAATCTTTATGTCCAAATGATTTCTTCACTTTAATATCATTTATAATCAAATTATATTAATTAATTACAAAATAAATATCCTCTTTTATATTTATTTGATTTATTATAACTTTATTAAGTTCATTTATGGCTATTATTTGGTGTTATATAGTTCAATTTCATCGTTTGGGAGTGTTTATTTTCTTGGTTTTCATGATAAGTTCATTTTTATTCATGTATGGAAGATCATGTAAAATGAGAATAATTATCCAGTAATTAATGAACATATATAATTTTAAATTATTATATATATCATTTGGTTTTATGTTATAATGATGAATCATTAGATAAACTGTTAATGATGACCGTTTAGATTAATTTGACTGTTTTTCGATCACCACGAATTAGTTTTGTTTTATTATTTAATATTATGTGTATATGATGGTTTAAGAACAAAAAAAATGTTATAAAATACACATTACAATCTGTTTCAGCCATTAAAATTGTTTTATGACCAGGATTGAAGGCGGTAAGGGAAAATGAAAACATGTTGTTCTTCAAGGTGATAAATCAACACCTCATGGATAATGCTTTCATTTTAAGAATAAAATGGAGAGGATAATAGTTTTGATGATGGTTCTTCCATTAAAATAATAAAAATATATTATATAAAATATAATTGAGTTATCATGAAACTTGGATAATTTCAGGTGAGGAGAGAATAATAAAAGTAAATAAATTTAAAGGAAATTAAAAGAAGAAAATATGACTTTACCTCTTGAATTCTTCTCCTTGAGAATCTCCTTTGGAAATTGGGTTTGGTATTTTGTTGAGACCAAAGTCTCCTCGATATAGGGAAGAGTATAGGTAATAGGATTGGGAATAATTTTTAAAATATTCAAGGCCTTAGAGGTGTGAGGAGAAGTGGTGGTGAGGGGTGATACATATAGGGGAGGGGAGAGGTGTTTTCTTATTATTTTATTCATTAGTTTATTATTTCGGAACAAGACTATAAATAGTTTGAGACTTATCAATAAATATATTAAAATAATTAATGAGAGTATAATATTATGGGATTAAATCATCCATACATCATGTATGACTCAATAATTCATGTATTTAACTTATATCGTAAATTATCAAATTTCACTATTCACCAAAAATTCAATTATTTTATAAAAGTCTCAAAAATTAACCCAAACCATTTTTTGATGTGTATATTTTAAAATTTAACTCCATTTTTTTAAAATAAATTTCTAAATATGAGAAATTTAATTTTTAATTAAAACCATTATTTACTTAAAAAATACTGATTTTAAACTTATAACTGATTTTATAAAACCTTAAAAAATTAATTAATGTGTCATAAAATTAACTTATGATTATAAGAAAAAAATGTTAATTTATGAATATATTTTATGAAAATAAATTTTATTTTAAATAAATATATTAATTATAAAATTGTAAATAAATATTTATGACTTATAAAAATACTAATGCTTAATTTATGATTTTAAAAATATTTATTTACTTATTTAATGATATAAATATATTATATTTTCATTCATAATATTCCCAAATTTTATTTATACTTTCAAAGGTGAGGTTACTATTCTTATGGCTGAATTACAATTCTTAAGGGTCACTTTACTATTCCAAAGGTCAAGTTACTTGTCCATCGGTATAGGTTCCTTAATTTCTATAAATATCATTTTTTTCATTCTTTATTTATGAGAATAACGTTTTTATTGGGATATCTATGATATGAATGTGTTTTATACCAAATAACATAATTATAATAAGGGATATAATTCCACAGTTAAAAGTTTGGTTCATTATAATTTCAATATTGAATTCCATCAATTTCTCTTACGAGAGTGGGATACCGAGTGAGTACCTAAGACCCTTCCATATAAAGATAAAGTTAGAGAACCTATCATTTTCATATTCTTTATAATTGGTGATGTTGAAAAATATCATTTTACTCATCATGGAGCTAAATTGACAATGAAATTGATGATGAATGTCTTCCTAGACCCCGATAGATCTTTATGGAAGGTTTATGTACCAAACTTAGGATGGTTCTACCAGAGTATGTAAAAAGAATATTATTTTCATCACTTCCCACTGATCTTACGGGCCCATCATAGGGCCACATCAGGACACAAAGTTCAAAATATGTTATTCTAGGTCCCTTGTTCCATCAATGGTAGATAATATTTCGTTACAAAAATTAGGTGGGGGTAAAGTTTCATCCACCCATTTGAGGTAAAAATTCTTTTTGGGCTACACAGGGGGACGTCTCCCCTCCACGGTTTCCTTCTCGGATGCTAGGGACTCAATAGTTTTGTGGATTTATAGAGGTACCGCCATCTGGAACACTTACTATGCATGGGGAGTGTGTGATGATTTAAGTGGTTTTCCTAATTTCATATCTTTCTTATTTTTAATTTATATTGGGGCTAGATGATCACATAGATAAGGAGAACATTATCACCATAAAGAAGGAAAATCACAGTCTTTTTCAATTTCCTTATTTATGTAGATGGGTTTCTGGGATCCATAGCCATCCTGATTGTAAAATTACACCATTATAATATTATTGTCTCTCTCCTAATGGGTGGGTGTATGTACGTATGTTTATACTTAAAAGTGATACTCAGTGGGGATATTACCCCTAAGTAGTTCCTCATTGAACCGTCTAAGGTTCTATATCTCATTCTCATACTGGGTAGTCATCCCTCTATAGAGGAGGTGACAACTCATCATTTTGAGGTGCCAATTTCTAGTTCCTCCTATGATTTCACATATATGAAGCCTCAGTTTGTATATCCACTTCACTTACCTCTCAAGGAACCATTTCTATATTACACATGTAAACATTTTCATCTTGGTCCACAAAATTCGTTGGATTGATGGTGATGATGTTCACTGAGTCATACTGGGTGACTGTAGCCACCCCTTTATTGACCCAATAGTAGGTCAATTTTGTACTTCTCGTATAGAGACCCTAGCCTTTTACACATAATATTACATGATTTAAAGCATAATAAAAACCATGTATTGAATAGTATACTGTGTTTTGAAGAATAGGTACATGATTAGAAAACATGAAACAAAAAATAAAAACATCTTTTAATTAATCGCTGTAATGAGATCCTAACTCCCTTTGAGTTCCTATAACTGCATAGGATAACCTAAGGAATGCATAGATAAAAGAGATGGGCTAAAAATCCCAGAGATGGAATAAACATGGGCATGAAACATAACATATGAGTCAAATAAATAACATGATAACATTAAAGGCATGGAACATGAATGAACATGTAGAGTAATATCATAAAAAACATGGAATCATATTCTCGGGGAAACAAAGGAAAGTGGAAACAACATATAACATGACATAAAATGATTCAAGGTTAACTTCCAATACTATATCACATGGTGGATATAATCCCATAATGGATTAGGTTTACTCCCAAATCCCATACATAACATCTCATGAGAAAAACCATTACCCAATGTATTGGAGCGTTATCTAGGTGCACTAATGGTAAAATGTAATTGCATATGTGTTCCTCATAAAGAAATAAGACATAAGGAATAATCATAAGGGTTACCCATGGAAGTAAATGGGATTTGTAATCATGTCATATGGTATAACCAAAGGGTGTATCATAATGGTATCCTTGAAAGAAGGGATTAAATATTATGTGTACAATAATAAATTAAAAATAATAATAGATCAGAAATAATGATTTCCAACTAAAGTGAATACATGAAAAATAATGTTTAGGAAATGTTAGAATTGAGATAGTTTAGCGTGGTTTAAGGGAAAATATTAAAGAGTCTTTAAAGAGGAAAAATAAATATTTATTTTTATTACATTAGAAATGAAATAAAATAGTTTTTCATGATAAAATGATATAATTTAGAAAAATATTGGCAGCTTTAAATATTTTACGGGGTATACATGAAAATGGGTACGAAATGAAGAACTTCCATTTAATTAAGTTTTCTTATCAATAAGAATTGAGAAGGGAACCCTATAAAACATTTATTTACCCATAAAAGAAGGATATATTAAGATACATATATATGTGTGGTAAATATACATAGAATATATTAGAATTATATAATAATAATAAAGAGTTAAATTGAGGCATATAACAAGAAAGTGTAACTCAAAGGAAAAATGGAGGTTCGAAGAGATTCCTTACCTCATGCACGAATGCATTATGAACTTTCACTTAATTTATTAGATAATAAAATAAAATTAAAAATATTAAATATGAATTTAAAATATTATAATTTTATAAAGTTCATTTATGGCCATTTCTATGAGTTATAAAGTTCAATTTCAGCATTCCAGGAGCGTTCATTTTCATAGTTTCATGGTCAGTTTACTTGGGTATAATTATGAAAGTTATTGTAAAATGTGAATAATTATATAGAATTAAAATTATAGGGTATTAATGAACTTATAGAATCTTTAATAGTCCCATATATCATTCTTTTTTGGTATGAGGATGATTCATTTGATAAAACGTTAATGATAAATGTTTAGTTTATTTTGGTAGTTTTTCAATCATCACAAATTTATTTTGTTTTATTTAATACTATGTCAATATATTAGTTATAGAACTTAAAGATATTTATAATATAAATATTAAAATCTATTTTAAACATAATAATGGTTTTGTGACCATCCTTGAAGGTGGTAATGAAAAATGAAAAATCATTTTCCACGGAGATGAGATGAGGAAAGAGGTGGAAATAAGAAGAGATGAGGAAAGAGGTGGAAATAATATATTACAGTATATAAATGATACTGGAGTTATTAATTTTTTATGGACGAATGAGTTGAGGAGAAGGTATTAGAAGAACTGAAATTAAAAGAGATGGTTTGAGAAAGTTACCTCTTGAATATCACCTCCTTGAAGGATCCATTAAGGAACTTGGAATTGGTATTTTGTTGAGAAAAGAAGATCTTAGATTTAGGGAATATGATTTTTAAGGGAATTGTTCAGAATAATGATAATACAAAAGGCTTATAAGGTGTGAGGAGAAGAGGTGTTGAGGGGTGGTATTTAAAGGGGAGGAGAGGGGTGTTTATTATTATTATATTCATTAGTTTATTATTTTGGATCAATAATATCAATAGTGATGATTAATATGACTAAATATAGTAAATAGTGAATTAGGGTTCTATATAATAGGTTCCTAGATCATCCATGATTCAAAAATTCATTTATTTGGCTTATAATGTTAAATATTGTAAATTACCGAATTACACTATTCACAAAAATTCAACTATTTTAGAAAAATCTAAAAAATTAACCCTAACCATTTTTCAATATATAGATTTAAAAAATGGAATCCATTTTATAAAAATAATCTTCCAAATATGATAAATTTAAATTTTAAATAAAATCATCATTTATTCAGAAAATACCGATTTTAATATGATAATCGATTTTTTAACCCTTTGAAAAATTAATAAAGGTCTCATAAAATTATCTTATAATTATAATACAGAATAATATTAAATTATGAATCTATTTTATGAAAATAAGGTTTCTTTTAAATCAGTATATTAATGATAAAATTATAAATAAACATTTACATTTTATAAAAATCCGAACACATAATTTATCAGTTTTAAAACATTTATTTACTTATACCATGATATAAATATATATATTTTTTATTTATAGGATATCTAAATTTTATTTTATAATTTTTTAGGTGTGGTTACTATTCTAATGGCCATATTACTATTCTTAACAGTCAGATTACTATTCCACTAGTCAGGTTACTATTCCAAAGGTATATGTTCCTTAATTTTTATAAATACATCTTATTTCATTCATTATTCATTCACCTCCATTTTCTATTAAGGTTATATATACTTTCATATTCAAAATGAATATTTTTTTATTAAAATTTTGTTTTATTTCTATAGCTTTTTTCGTGAGTGCGATCATTCTAGTGGATTAAGGAGATCTAATTTTTCATATTATTGTCATATTATTTTCTATTTGTTATCCAGATGTAATATTTAGAGTTATTTTATTTTATAAATAGTGTATTATTATTCATTTATGAGAATAATATTTTTATTGGGTTCTCTATGCAATATATATGTTTTATGAAATAAGAATGGAAATTCTATTGATAAAATTATAGGTCGTTACATCCCCCCTTATGAAATTTCTCCATCAAAATTTCATTCTACATACTAAGGTAGAAACAGGTGAGGGTATTTCTCCTTCATTTCTTCCTCCAGTTCCCATTTCACCTCTTCATAGTTATGGTTTCTTTATAGTACCTTGACTAGGTGAATGGTTTTTTTAATGTAAAACCTTGTCTCTATAGTCGAAAATCTTCACCAGATGCTCCTCATAAGATAGATCATTTTCTAGTTGTACCACCTATGAGATTAATAGATGTGAAGGATATAGTATGTACTTACTTAAGATGGATACATTCAATACATCATTTACTTGAGACATGGTTGGTGGAATTCATAGTCGATTGGCCACTGCTCCGACATGATCAAGAATCTCAAAGGGACCGATGTACTTGGGACTTAAATTTTATTTCTTACCAAATCTCACAACCCTCTTCCATGGAGATATGAAGAGGAATACGTTGTCACCAACCTCAAAATCTAAGTCTCATTGATGATTATCTACACAGATCTTATGTCAACTTTGGGAAGTCCAGATATGTTGTTGGATGATCATCACATTTTCTTCCATTTCTTCAACCATTTCAGGTCCCATAAACTTACATTCACCAATGTCATCCCATCATGTAGGTGTTCTAAATATTTTACCATAAAGGACTTCATATGTATCCATTTAGATTATTTTGTGGAAACTATTTTTTTAAGATAACTCAACCAGTGGAAGATATTGATCCCATCATCATTTGAAGTCCATTGAGTTTTCTCTCAGCATGTCTTCCCTTGTCTAAATAACCTACTCAGACTGGCCATCAGTTTGGGGGTGATAATCCATACTAAAGTTCAAATCAGTATTTATATCATATTAGATACATTTTCAGAACATGGAGGTAAATCTCAGATCATGACCGGATATAATTGATAATGGTACTCCATACAGCCTCACCACTTCTTTGATGTATATCCATTCAATTTGGTCAGTGAGAAGTCCAATAAAATAAAAATAAATTGAGTAGTATTTTTAAGATGATCCATAATGACCCATATAGAATTATTTCCTCTAGATGTCTTCGAAATTCCAGTGACAAAGTCTGTGATAGTGTTTTACCCTATCCATTTAGGTATGGGTGATGGTTTTATCATCCACTTAGACATTCTCCTTTTAGTATTCACTTACTGACATATCAGAAAATTTGATGCATATTCAATGATCTCCTTATTCATATTTTCCCACCAATAGTTCTCTCAGAGATCTCAATACAACTTTGTTTTCCCTGGGTGGATCGAGAAGGCTATGCTATTTACATCATTCAGAAGTTCTTTATTTATCTCCATATTAGATGGTACACATAGTCATGACCCAAATATTATGACTCATTCCTCATAAATTTTGAACTATAAGGATTTCCCATTTTTTATAACTTCCACATTTTTCTGAATTTCCACATAATTTCATTGTGCATATTTTATCTTCTATGTAAGGGATGGTTGAGAAATCATTTGTGATATGAATGATGATGTACCTTCCTTTATGATTTCATTTTACATACTTGTAAAGTCTAAGAATATTGGATCCTTATAAAATATCATCATTAATAGTGTTAAAAGATCCTTTATACATAGATCATCTTCCACTTTATTTTCTTTACTAGGGTGGTATTGAATTGAGTATTCATAATCCTTGATGAGATCTAACCATATTAACTGGAAAATATTAAGCTTCTTCTATGTGAATATATATTTTAGACTCTTATAATAAGTATATATATCACACTTCTTCCCATAGAGATAATATATCCATATTTCAATGTGAAAATCACAACCACCAACTCTAGATCATGCATGGGATAATTTTTCCCATGAACTTTAAACTTCCTTGAGGTGTTGGATATCACTATATCATTTTGTATAAATACAAAAAATAATCCATTCTTTAATTAATCACTATATACCACAAAGAGTTCACCACTTGTTGGTAGTGTAAGTATTGGTTTAGTGATACGCCTCTTTTTCAACTATTTGAAGCAGTCTTCACATTCACTAGTCCAAACAAACTTTACTCCCTTCCAAGTCAGCTTAGTTAGTGGGTTTGAAAACCATGAGAAGTTCCTAAGAAATCATTGGTAATACTCAAATAGACCAAGTTAACTATGGATCTTCATTATAGATACTAGTCTAGGACACTCCTCAACTACCTTTTTTTTAAAAGGGTTTATAGATATTCCTTTTCTGGTGATAACATTCCCCAAGAATGATACTTCCTCTATCCATAACTCACATTTACTGCAACTTTCATATGGATTCTCCCTTATCAAAGTATTTATCATAGTATTCAAATTATCCTCTTGTTCCTCCTTTATCTTGGAGTATATCAGATTATAATCTATAAATACCACCACAAATGTTTCTATGTAATCTACAAATAATATTCATTAAGTCCATAAAAATTTATGGATCATTAAAAATTCATAAGGGAATCACTATGAAATCATAGTTTTAATACCTTATTAAAAATGCAGTCTTGATAATATCTTCTTTCTTCACCTTTAATTGGTGGTATCCCAATCGAAGGTCCATCTTAGAGAAATACATGGCCTCACATAATTGATCGAACAAGTAATCTATCCATGGTAGGGGATAATTATTCTTATTCATGATTTCATTCATATCATGATAATCAATGAAGTGGCACATTTATCTATCCTTATTATTGATGAAAAGTACTGGTGCGCCCCACAATGAAGCACTCAGACATATAAAACCCTTGTCTAGATTTTCTTGTAACGTCTTCTTTAGTTCCTCCAACTCAATGGTGGCCATCATATAAGAATTATTTTATATAAGAATATATTTAGGTATAATATCAATTGAAAACTCAAACTTTTGGTCAGAATTAAGGCCAATAAATTCTTTAGGGAACACATCTATGTAGTCCCTTATAATGGGCATGTCTTCAAGCATGATTCTATCCTTTGTCTCAACCATTTGAGCTAGATATGATTTCTTATATTGAAATAATATCCATAAATGAGATGATAATTCTGAAGGAGATTCATCCCCCTCCTTACACTTGTACCAAATTGGGGGGGGGGGTGCCTCAGATGTGAAGAGT
The DNA here is from genome assembly GCA_963277665.1 of Viscum album. Lineage (NCBI taxonomy): Eukaryota > Viridiplantae > Streptophyta > Magnoliopsida > Santalales > Viscaceae > Viscum > Viscum album. The sequence continues at coordinate 1,237,427,419 of OY728119.1, forward strand.
GGCATCACTTTCCTAATAGCTGATAAAGATATCCAATCCATGACCAATATAGCATCAAAATCCACCAAAATAAGTAATACAATATTTATTAGGAGGTTTAGTGCACAAACATTAACCAAGGAAGAGTTACATACTTTAGATGCAATAATTTCTCCATTATCTATTCTCATAGATAACTCAACCTTCATATTTTTGAGGTGGTGTTTGAATAGTTATACTAAACTTTCAGGATATGAAAGAATGCATAGAAAAAGAATAAAATATCATTTTTTATACTTGAATAAATAAAATTCATACCTATCACCACATTATTGTTAGGATCCAGCTCAGCAGTAGTGATAACATATTCCCTTCCTTGCTTCCTTGAAGGTTGTTGCTATTTATTATCTTCAACAACCCTTGTATTAGGGAATTGTCTCACATAATTCCCATGTTTATTATAGTTGAAAAACCGAATTGTATTATTATTGTTGATCTAAACCTTCCTTTATTGTTCCACATTAGTGGTAATCATCCAATACCTTTGACAATAATTATTCCGATACCCCTATCTTCCACATTTAAAGAATCTCTTGGTTCTCTTTAGATAGTTCCCAGGATGCTTATTCCCACACTTTTAACATATGGGATGTTGGGTTTTATTTCCTTCATGGGATCTATCTGTATATCCTCCCATTTTAAACACCATTTTCCTATTTTTAGCTCTAATACCATGAGACCACTAAGAGTCAACAATATTCATCTCAACCTTTAGGGAACATCATAAAATCTCTTTATAGCTGCCAAAGTCTCAAATCTCCAAGACTTTTCATAGACTCAGTTTTAATATAATAATAATAAATCCACCTTACTTTCAGATTCCAGGAAAAATCCTGAGGTGAATAAAGAAATCTTTTTAAATTTTCCCTCACAATTCCTAATATATTCATCTTCCTTTTTTTTAGTTTAAGGAACTCCCTCTCCATCATAAGATAGAGAGTTCATGGAAAATATTTATTGAAAAATATTTTGTTGAATCTATCCAAATCCATGGAATAAATTTCCTTCTTAGACTTTGTGTTTTTTATAAATGTACACCACTGATCATATTCCCCATCAAAATGATAGACCACCACTATGAATTTCACTTATTTTTAGAATTAAAATACAAATAATATCATCTCAATGGAGTTAATCCATTGTTCCATGATGAGGGGATATAATGAGACATTAAATATAGGAGGCCTTTGTCGCATAAATTATTTGACCAAAACTCGATCTTTCTTAGGATAAGTAGGTAATTACAAATGATTCAAGTAATTATTCATAACATGAGCCAGTTGATCCAGTATTGTCATAAATTTATAGGATCCCTTTCCCATCTGGTTTGGAATCTCATTAGGGAAATCATCACAATGCCTATCAAATTTATTGTTCGTATGAAAATGAAATAAAATAAAACTAGGGGGATTATATAATTAGTTAAAGATCATATAAAATGAAACTATGAATGTAGAATGAATAACATATAAATGAAAACTATACCCTAACTTATGATTCTCTATGTTTCAACATATGTTATTAATTATGATAGGAGTATCCCTAGGGTTATTAATAAATGTTTCTATTCCTAATCCCTAAAAATAATAGACCGTTTCTTTGATACCAAATATAGAGACCCTAGAATTTTACACATAACATTACATGATTTTAAGCATAATACAAATCAATGATCGAATATTATAGTGTCTTTTAAAGACCAGGTTCATGATTATAAAACATGAAACTAAAAATAAAATAATCTTTTATTTAATATCCATAATAAAAAATGGTAGAACCATTTCCCCAATATCCTCCTGGAGGATGGGTTTTACTCTAATGATTGTGATGCAGTAGGTTCATTGGCAGTCGATCACTTTGAATCCATTTTAGCACAAGAAAAATTCTAACATGTCAGGTGGTTACCCATGAGGTGCTACAGATCTATTTGACAACATTCCCCTTACGGTGATAGTGGAAGAAAATGGGTGTTTTTGAAGGATTCTAGAAGATAAGGAGGTGCATAAGGTGGTTTGGTCTCTTAATCCAGTTAGTGCGTTGGGACCTGATGAATTTCCAGGATTGTTTAATAAGATTTCTTGGGACATTGTTAAGGGGGAGCTTGTGTAGGCATTTCATGATTTATTTCTTGGGGGTAATCTACCATGTATTTCATATTTCTATAAGGTTTCTATAGTCCCAAAGGTTAACAATTAGTAGTCCTTAAACTAGAATCGAACAATTTTTTTGTTCAACATTCCATATTTTGTGCTTGCATGCATACTAAACAATATGATTGATCCTTTCCTACCAAACTAGATAGCGCTTGAACAACACAGTTTTTTTAATGGTCAGTCCATACAAGGATTGGTTGGAGTGGTGAAAGAAATGATCAGTGATATCAATCTGAAAACATTTGGGAGAAATATTTTCATCAAGTTGGTCATAAGAAAATAATTTGACATGGTGAAATTTAACTTCATCTTAAAGGTTCTAACCAATACGGGGTTCTTGACATGGGCGATTGACCTCTTATTTCGTTGCTTCAACTCGGCCTGACTCTCAATTTCTTTTATGGGAAAACAATTTATCTTCAAAAATGTTCAAGGCCTAAGGAAAGGGGACCCCTTATCCCCCTCCCTATTTATTATCTTGTAGGATGTTTTGATTCAGTTCATTAGTCAAAAAATAAGTTTCAAAATAATTCTACTGTACCACAACAAGAACACAAACATGGGTATATCTCATTTGATGTTTTTTGATGACACCCTTTTATTTATTAATGGTAGTATAAGATCTATTCAAGAGATAAATAAAGTTCTAGAGGAATATTGTTTTTTGAGTGGGAATGTGATCAACAGATAGAAGAGTCTTTCTTACACAGCTAGTAAATTCATGGCGATAAGAATAAGAGCTCTAGAGGGTAGGATGAACATGAAAAGAGGATCATTTACAATGTAATATTTGGGTGCTCTAGTGTGACCAACTACCCCCTGTATTGATCACTTTGATAAGATCATCAGTAAGATAACTAGGTGTAATCATAATTGGAAAAGTATGTTCTTATCGATCAGATGACCGATCACACTTATCAATAGTGTGTTTCCTCTATTCCAATTCATATACATTCCACTCTCAAGGTACCAAAGAGAGTGATTCATAATATGGAATAATCATTGGTCTCTTTTCTATTGGATGGTCAACTGGAAGGAAAACACCATTGGGATTAATGGAAGAGACTTTCCAAGCACACTTCTGAGGATGATATCAATCTTAGGAGTGTTACAGGCACTATGGAGGGGATACATGAAAAAATTTCATGAGAAGATTTAGAGGGGAGATCTTTATGGGGAAAAATCATACAAGGGAAATATGGGGTAGATGGGAATTCATAGAGATCCTAGAATTATGTTATCTGAAAAATAGTTAATCCTTATACTGATATTTTAAATCATCATTCTCGATGGATCATAGGCAAAGGAGATACCAAATTTTTGAAATAGGATTGGGGAGGAGGGACTCTGTGGTTCCTTATATTCCCCACACCAAAAATTTCTTTTAGGGAAGCTTACGAAAATACGATGTTTCTATAGGATATTCCCAATGAGAACCAACATGAGTTTATTGATAGTATTGTCTTGAATAATGACCCAGATAAATGTGTCTTCACTGGATCGGTGTTGTGAGACTTATTAGAAAAAGACCTTAACATCCTGACAATAGTTCCGAATAATAGAGATGCATGGGGATAAATCCTATGTTGCAAAGTGGTTTCTATAAAGTTCATCTTCTTTCTATGGAGTATTAGAAATAATGATTTTTTCTTTGGAGGAGAACCTACAATGGAAGGGTATTGATTTGACTTCAAAATGTTGATGTTGCAGAAATCCTAGAATGGAATCAATCATCCATTTTTTTTAGAGTGATTGGTCCAGTTGGGTGTGGCAATATTTTGGAGGATTTTTAGGGTGGTCTTTACAAGATACTTCCCTTGAATCTTTCCTCATTGAATGGTTGTAGTTTTCAGGTGATAAAGGCCTATAAAGGATAGCAATAGTACTGATTCTTATTGCGGGATGCTTGTACATTTAGGAGAAAAGGAATGTTGCTCAAAATTATAATTCAATAGAGTCAAAAATAGGTATTATTCTCAAAAAATAAATATTATCCTTGATATGAATAGGTTATGTTAGGACTATGAAATATATCCCTCTATAAGGCCTCTCTTAGCACCCTACTCTTTATCTAATTTGTCTTCTGTACCTACTACATGGAGTTGGATCTGCTGGATACCACATATTTAGGGCCTAAATATGAACACAAATGGGTCTTGACTTATGGAAAACATGAGTGGTGGAGGGGTGGTCAGGGACAAGTAGGGTTTGGTCATTACAACTTTCTCATCCTTCTTTGGATGAGGTGATTCCCTACAAGCTGGGGCACTGGTGCTGGCCATGGGTCTAAGGATGTGTCATCAGAGGAACATCATATTTGCAGCAGCCAAGGTTGAATATTTGATCATTTAAAACATGCTTATTGATAGCAAAAATATTCAATGGGATATTTTTTACACTATTATAAGGTGCAAATATATCATAGGAAAGCATGGAGATTTCACACATGAAGCGGGAAAGTAACATGGTGGTAGACTTCATGGCATTCAAGTTGGATCCACATGAAGGGGCCTCAATTTTCTATAGTCTTGGGTAGTTTCTAGTAGACGCTATAAAATTTGTTCAGGCATATGCTCTGGGTTTACATTTCTTTAGACCTCTGTGATACATTCTTTGGGGTCACTTTTTTTATATGTTGCTTTACACTTTTTATTAATAATAAAAATAAATTTTATAGTTAAGGCATAACTAATGGGTGTATCATAATGGTATCTTTGAAATAAGGTATTAAATAATTTTTGGACAATAATAAAGTAAAAATAATAATATATCAGTAATAATGATTTCAAACTGAATTTAATACATAAAAACTAGTGTTTAGGAAAACTTTTAAATGAGCCACTATAGTGCGGCTGAAATGAAAATATTAGAGTCTTTAAAGAGAAAAAACACATTTGTTTGTATAAATCCAAAAATGAACTAAAATATTTTTTATGATAAAATGATAGGTTTTAGGAAAATATTGGTGGATTAAAACACATTATGGAGTGTGCTTGAAAATGGTTAAGAAATGTAGAAGTTCCCTTTAATCGAGTTTACTTATCAAGAGGAATTGAGAAGTGAACCTTTCAAAACATGTATTCCCCCATAAAATAAGGATTAATTGAGATACATAAATATGTTTGGTACATATAAACAGAATATAGGATAAGTATATAAGAACAATGAAGAGATAAATTGAGTAAAAGAGAAAGAAAGAGTAACCTAAAGGAAAAATGGAGGTTCAGAGAGACCCCTTACCATATGTCTGAATGTGTTATGCACTTGAATTTAATGGAATGAATAATAAAATTAGATTAATTAATTAATAAATTAACAACCTATTATACATGTATTTAAATTATTATAATATTATTAACTACATTTATGTCCATTTTGATGAGTTATAAAGTTCAATTTCATCTTGCTAGGAGCGTTTGCTTTCATGGTTTCATGGCGGTTTACTTGAGTATAATTATGGAAGTTATTGTGAAATGGTAATAATTCTCCAGAAGTAAAATCATATGGTATTAATTAACTTATAGAAGTTTTAATATTCCTTTATATCATTTTTTTGGTATTAGTATGATTCATTTGATAAAATGTTAATGATAAATGTTTAGTTTATTTTGGTGGTTTTTCAATCAACACAAATTAGTTTTGTTTTATTTAATTTTAGGTATATATATTAGTTCCAAAACATGGAAAGAGTTATAATACAGATATTAAAATATATTTTAACTATAATAATGGTTTTTTGATCAATCTTGAATGCTGTAATAAAAACAAAAAATCATCATCCATTGAGATGATTAACCACCATAATTTGGACAATGACCTCATTTCTTTGAATGATAGGAGATAAGGAAAGTGGTGGATAGAAAATATTACTTTATAAATATAAAATTCTATAATATACATGATAATAGATTTATTATGATTTTATGGATGAAGGAGGCGAAAATAAGGTAGAAGAAGAAATGAAATTCAAAGAGATAGTTTGAGAAAGTTACCACTTGAATATCACCTCCTTGAAGGATCCCTTAAGGAACTTGGAATTGGTATTTTGTAGAGTAAAATATCTCTTGGATGTGGATAAGTGGATTAGTAAAGGAATTAGAAATAATATTGATAAGCTACTAGGCTTAGAAGGTGTGAGAAGGAGTGGCGGGGGGTGATATTTATAGGGGGATGAGAGGGGTGATATTAATTATATTATTATTTTGGATCAAGAATAAAAATAGTGTTGATTAATATGGCTATTTATAGTAAATAGTGAATGAGGGTTCGAGATAATAGGTGATTACATCATCCATGACTAAAAAATTCATTTATTTGGCTTATAATATTAAATACTGAAAATTACCATATTTCACTATTCACTAAAAGTTCAACTAGTTTAGAAAAATCTCAAGAATTCAACATAACCATTTTTTTATGTGTATACTTTAAAAATGGAATCCATTTTATAATTTTTTTATAAATATGAGAAATTTAATTTTTAAATAAAATCATCATTTATTAGAAAAATACCAATTTTAATATTATAATTGATTTTTTGACCCTTTGAAAAATTAATTAATATATCAAAAAATTATCTTATAATTATAATAAAACATAATATTAACTTATGAATCCATTTTATGAAAATAAATTTTCTTTTAAATCATTATATTAAGTATACAATTATAAATAATATTTATGTTTTTCAAAAATGCCAACACATAATTTATCATTTTTGAAACATTAATTTACTTATACCATGATATAATAATATAATTTTTTAATTTATAAGATACCTAAATTTTATTTTATAATTTCAAAGGTGATGTTACTATTCTAACAACTAGATTTCTATTCCTAACAGTCATATTACTATTCCAATGGTAAGGTTACTATTCCAATAGTATATGTTCCTTAAATTTTATAAATACATATTATTTAATTTATTCTTCATTCAATTCCATTTTCTCTTAAGTTTATATATAATTTTATCTTTAAAATCAATATTTTTTTATTAACATTTTTTTATTTCTACATAATTTGTAACATCCCATTACCATTTTTAGGTATTTCTAAATCCTCTTTTTTTTGAGTATTAGTTGGGTTTTGTTTCGGGTAGATTTAGATAAAATTTTAAAGTTTTTAGAAGTTTTAGGGAAAGTCAATAGTTGGCACACAGTTGGTGCATGGATTACTAAAATGTGTGCAATCTCTTTCCAGAAAGTGGCATTTTGGACAAAGATATCTACACGGCTTACACATAGTTAATAAAGCTATGCACCCCCATTAGAAAAACCATTCAGTCTATTTATAACAGGCGCATGGCTTGTGCATGATTTTTATAAACCGTGCACTGTTTCCTAGGAAACCATGCAGATGATATTTTTAGAGATCCTATTTTTTGTTAAAATTTCTCAAATACTTTTTTAGGTCCCAGATGAACCTCCTTCAACCCAAACTCGTTTCTCCCTTCCTCAAAGCTCCTAAGGATGATTCTTGGCCCTTCAAATCCCTCCAAGAAGTGATATGAAGCTAGGGGAACACGCTCCAATCTCCTCTCTGTTAGTTTAATCCTCTTGTTCTAGATCTCCTAATATATATATATATATATATATATATATCTCCTTAAGTTTTTGTAGATCCTTTCTCACCTGTATGTATTTAAAATGTATATATTCCATTAGTGTAATCTGTTTTAAATTTCTTGAGAATTTATATAAACTATTTTATATAAATATGTTTATTTAATCCATTTTGGGAAAAGTTCCATTTGTGTAAAGTATCCTTTTATTAAAGGAAAATTCCATCTTTTAAAATGTATTTCCATCATTTGAAATGTGAAGAATGAATTGATAAATGAATTTCTATCTTTTAAATTGTAAAGCATGATTTGATTATATATGATTTTGTAAATAACAAACCTATTTGTTTTAAAATTGAAAGAACACTCTCAATTATTTAGACATTAGAACCTTATTATGGAATATTTGGTGAAAACTTACTGGGATTTGTCTCACACCCTACTTGTGCCTTTGGGTGTTTGTAGATTATCTCCTTCTAGGTTCAGGAAAATGGAAATGATCTCTTGGAGGTGGATCCAGCTATTGAACCTTGGACTTAGTGAGTTGTGTCCTTAGGGAGTTGGGCTGTTTTTTCCTATTTTGGTACTTGGGTTGTAGTAATTTGGGATTAAATCCCTTTTTCACTTTGGGTACATTACTCCCAGTGGAATTTATTTTAATATGCATACAGCCTTGTTTCTTTTACTTCCAAAATTTTTAGTGGCTAAATTATTCCCACTTTCAGTTTTTATGATGACAGGTGCTGGTCACAAACCCATGGCGATCAGAAATTCCCTTCTGTATATATTCACACTATCTCGGTTTTTAGGTTACCAGGGTACCTAGGATCATTTATGATAGATTTGTTTGTGAGTATGGTCATTCCAGTGGACTGAGAAGATCCAAATTTTCACATTATTTTTATCTTATTTTCTATTTATTGTCTCACTGTAATATTTGGAATTATTATTTGTATATTTTATGACTAATTTATCATTCTTCTTTTATGGGAATAATTCTTTTAATGGGTTCTCTATGTTATTTATGAGCTTTATGACATAAGAAAGGAAATACCATTAATAAAATTTTGGTTCATTACATATCTTTTCCCTTCAAGAGTTATGTCAGGGTCTTTCCCCATGACCTTATTATTATTAAGATATATTGGATTATAACCATTATGGGGATTGTTTTTATTTTCTAGATTCTCCCCTTACTCTGGCCAATGGATGGTGGCCTTTAAGGAGTTTCTGATCATACTTTCCCTACAATCCCCAAATGAAACGGTGTGCCTCATGGTTGGAGGAATTTCTGGGATGTTGGTTATTGGTATTTACTCTCTATCCTAGAAAAGAAAATTTCAACTAGGATGATAATAAAAATAACCCATCCCAATGATATGGGGTTAATTTAGAGCTATAATTGGAACCCTCTAATTCATTTGATGAGGATATGATGACTCTTATCTTGGAGATCAAGATAAAAATACCCCATATCTACAGATTAATGTTTGTTTGGATCCACCATTGATTTATTTGGGAATATATTGTGGATTCATTACCCTAGGAGTGTAGGTTTTAGTAAAAATTCTCTCAACCCTATGGGATGTGTTTTCTCCTAGAAATATTTTACGACAACTACCATTACATTATTCATAATTGAGTGCTATTTTTGTGTGTGTGGGATGAGTGAAAGAACTACTTATGATATGAGTTACTTACTATGGGGGAATGCCGGGTATTCCATGAATTTGACATCTATATTTTATATGTGTTACCACTTTATTGAGAGGACCAACTTAAGAGATTATCAGCAACCCTTTATATCCATTCATGAAATCATAATGTTCCCAAAGTGGAATAGTTTTGTTGGAATAATCAACTGGACCACATACTACCTGATCCCATGATCACTCCTGTGACCATGACATTACAGGATTCCACATCTAGGGAGATTTTCTATCCTAGGGATGGGGTGAAGTGAAACACTCCATAATTTACACATCCCTAGATTCATATGTTTTATGGGAATTAAATGATTAATTTTCTAAGAGATGCTTATATTGTAGAGGAAAGCGTACTATAGGCTCGGGCTATTCCTTTCTGATATTTGGTCTAAGGATAGAGAGAAATCAGCCAAGTCTTTCTAAAAACTGAGCATGTTTATGTCCTGGAGGTGAGCCACATATCCTTGATAGGGGAGGTGTCAAGATTTTAATCACTAAAAGGTATCCCACATGTTTCAATTGAAGTAAGGCACATGCTCCTCTTTTAGCACATCCAAAACTTCATAATTATAAGTAGAAATTAGACAAAACATAGTTGGGATGTTGTCTTTGAATAGATCCCTCCATATATCCATATTTTTCCCTTCATCATCAGGGTTATATTCCTCCACCTGGTTGGACCACATAGATCACTTCTCTAGGTCACCTTCTGACCATGGCAAGGTGTTTCTAGAAGTTGGTGGGGAACTATATATGGTTCACCCTAATGTTTAGAGCACATATCTATATAAATATGTCTTGATAAAGGGAATTATTTTCTTATCTGGGTGAGATATCACCACATGGTGGTTTTCTATGATGTATTTCTAGAATAAGGCTCTAGTAATCCATCTATATACTATTGTGATAAGGAATATCATGGCAGTTTTCACCTTCTTCTTCGAACAAAGAGATAGGGACCCTTAAGGTGTTAGAGATACACATCGTATAACCTTGTGGGAACTATCATTGAGTAGAGTAGAATTAGAGTCTTATCTTGCATCAGGATTAGAATATTTTGACCTACTATTTAGGTTGAGTAAGGGTATGATATTTGTACATGGTGGTCACTGGAATAAAATGGTGACAATCTGTTACTGTGAGAATATGATTCTACTTTTGAGAAGCTTCTGGAGTATACATGTGAGATCCTTTATCTTCAGTTGGGATTCGAACATGACTTTGAGTAGTTGACAGAATATTCTAACCAACCTTGGTTGAAGTGGGGGTATAAGCTCAGTACAAATATTAATTACTTGTTAGAATATACTAATTTATCTTTGGAAAGAGATAAGAGATATGACCCTCCTCTTGTATAGAATCTGAATGATGCTATTGTAGTATTTCATCAGTTAAAGTTGGAATGTGATATTGGATCTTGTAAGCTATTGAAATATGTTGAGTAGCTTCATAAATAGGGATATGAGTTTTCTCTAGGGTAACTACCAATCTATTTGTTGAGTCAATAAGGTTTCCTTATAACTTTTCCATTTCTCTATGTTTTGAAAATCACAAACACATTATCTTAAGGAAAATTATATTTTTCCCAAAGGATTTTTTTCATAAGGAAAATTTCCCTTTTCTAAGGAAATTTTTATCCCTATCCTTGTTTTCATTGTTCATTTCAAAATATCTCTAAATATAACTCATTTTATTTCTAATTATAAAATTTGGTTTCACATCTAAAACCTCGGAATCCTATAAATCCTTGGATATAGAGTATTATATTTTCAGGTTTTGAATTCTATGAAATTTAGAATCCAATTTTGTTGACATTCAGATTATGGATTCTCTTTAAATAAGACTTTGAATTCTCTGAAATTCATACTCCAAATTCTATGAAATTATGACTATGAATTCTCTAAAATTCAGAATCTGAATTCTCTGAAATTCAAACTCCGAATTCCTCAGAACTTAGATTCCTAATTCCTTTGAATTTAGATTCTGAATTCATCATAATTTAGACTCAAATTTCTTAGAATTTTGACTCTGAATTCCTCATAATTTGGACTCTGAATTCCTCATAATTTAGACTTAGAATTCCTCAGAATTCAGACTCCGAATTCCTCAGAATTCAGACTCCTAATTCCTTAGAATTTAGATTCCAAATTCATTAGAATTCAGACTCCAAAATCTATAGAATTCAGATTCAGAATTCTTTGTTAAATTGAATTTGAATATCCATGTATTATAGACTCTGAATGATTATTTGGTTAGAATCCTAATTCTATTTTTCCTTATACTCTGAAAAATATATTTGTTTAAGTAACTTCATTTTCCTTACACTTGTTATAAAACAATGTCATACAATATGTTTCTAACTAACCATTGGTTGAGTGACACGTGTATAAGTCCCTCTGATATTCAAGGAAAAATATAACTATTAGAGGAGGGAGACGACCGTTATAGATGTAACTATAAATATGAGCTCATTTGAACGATCTAAAAAAACCATTCCATCAATCTAGAGATTACATGATGTTGAAGTGTTTTTTAGAGAGAGAGACTCTCATGATTTGTGTGTACTGAACATCTTGTTCAACTTGCTTTGTGAAACTTCTATTATTGCTAAGTATAGGGGCTTTAGGGGATAGGAAGATAGAGGTGCTGACTACCTTAAAGTTCGAGGAATTCCAGGGATAGGAAGAAAAAGGTTCCGACTACCTTAAAGTTTACGTGGTGCAACAATAAAACAGGAGGATGTCGTTCTTAGAGCAGGATGGACATGTGTTTTGTTAATATACTTTCTGTTTTCCTATTTGATGGTTCTAAGGTGGTTCATTTCGCCCAGGGGATCTCAGATCATTCTCCACTTTTGTTTTCTATGGAGGCTGGAAATGACAGCAGTGAAAAATTCAGATATTTTCATCATTGGGCTAGGATTCCTGGTTTCCAAGACATGGTTCGGGTGTCCTGGAATGAAAATATCCAAGGTTACTCATGGATGAAGTTTCATAATAAGCTGAGACGTCTTAAGTGTAGGTTGAAAGTTTGGTTTAAGGATCTTCCTTCCCTGGACATGGATCTTGATGACTTGATGTAGGTTATGGATAGTCTTGAAAGAAATCTGGAGGATGTTTGGAGTGATCGAGTGTTTGAAGAGATGATTTTTCAAAAAGAAATTCTGGAATATTTGGTTTTGAAAAATGAGTGCATTTTCAGGGAAAATGCAAGGGTTAAGTGGTTGAAATAAGGGGATATAAATACAGCATACTTTCATGATTGTATTAAGGAAAGGAAAGTGTGTGTCAAGCCAAACATTAAGATGGATGATGGAACTTTCACAGATGACAAGGATGTTATTAGTAACATGGCTAATTCTTATTTTAGGGACCTTCTTGCTGGCCTTAATCCGAATATGCCTAACGGTTACCCGGGGGATTCCAATGATGTTTTTGATGTGATCACTTCTTGTGTTTTTGAATGTGAAAATGTTAGCATGAGTACCTTGACACAAGAGTCTGAAATTTTTTATGCCATGATGAAACTGAATCATGATAGTTCAGTTGGGCCGGATGGATTTTTTGCTTTCTTCTTTAGAGATTCATGGGAGATTGTCAAAGAAGACCTGATTTTGGATATTCAGGATTTTTTTCGAGGTGGGTATCTTCCCAGAATTACGTTTGCTAAGACGGTTGTTTTGATACCTAAGTATAATAACCCTACCTCTATCCTTCAATTCAGGCCTATTAGCACGTGTAATGTCTCTTATAAGATTCTATCCAGCATTATTAATTATAGACTTTAATCCCATCTCCCTTAGTGGATTTCTTTGGAACAACATGGTTTTGTGAAAGGAAGGTCTATTCAGGGGATATAGCCTTGGCTCAGGATATGTGCAGGGATATCAATGTCAAAGCTTGTGGTTCTACTACAGTCATAAATCTTGACATGAATAAAGATTATGACCGTATGGAATGGATTTTCATTATTAAAGTCTTGGCAGGTATGAGTTTTTCTTCCTGGAATGTTGATATTATTTTCAGATGTTTTAGTTCTGCTTGGATGGCTATATCTTTTATGGGGAAAACTTTTGGTTTCTTTAAGGCAGTCCGGGGTCTTAGGCAAGGAGATCCTATTTCTCCTAGTCTCTTTATTATGGCTCAGGATGTTCTCAGTCGTCTTATTCATAGGAGTATCTGTGATGGAAATTTTATTCCTTTCCGTAGAAGAATAGTATTACCTAAGGTTTCTCATCTTATATGTGTGGATGATACTATTATTTTTATGAATGCTGTGAGTAATTCCTTAAAAATTCTGAATAAAGTGTTGGATGTTTATTGCTATTGGAGTGGCCAGTACGTGAACAAAGGAAAGAGTTGTTTATTTGTTTCCAATAGTTGTCCAAGAAGTAGAATTGCTAAGATTAGTAATATTTTGGATATGAAGAGTGGTTTTTTCCCTAAGGAGTATTTGGGGGCTCCTATTTGTTATATGAGGTTGCGGATTTGTGACTTTTATAATCTTGTGAGTAGAATTATGGACCATGTTCTCAATTGGAAAAATATTTTCTTATCTTTTTGGTGGTAGAATTACTTTGATTATTAGTGTGCTTTTAACCACCCCACTCCATGATCTTTCTTCGGTCAAAGTTCCTAAGGGTGTCATTAGAAGTATTGATCAGGTCCTTGTTTGTTTTATTTGGGATTCTAAGGAAAAAGGGAAAAGACATTGGGCCTCTTGGAAAATGTTGTATCAGCCAGCTGTGGAGGGAGGTATTAATGTGCGGTGTTTGGAGGATACTATTCATTGTATTCATGCTAAGTTGGATTAGGAAGTAATGGAGCATAAATCTTTATGGGGCCATTACATGCATGGTAATTCTTTGGGGGATCAGTATGATTTTAGGCATTGTGATTCTCCTTTATGGGCTGATATTGGTCCTATTGTTGATGCTATGAGTCATTACTCTCGCTGGATTATTGGGGAAGGTAATGTTATGTTTTGGAACCATAACTGGAGTGGTAAATTCCTTGGCTTTACTTTTTTTCCTGCTACTAATATGTCTTTTAAGGAGGCCTGTAAGTATCCGAATTTCATCAAAACAGTGCTGAATAAAAGTCAGCTTGATATGTGCAGCCTCATAGAGTTTTCTTCTGAACCAGACATGCTTATTTTTACTCCTTATTCATCTGTAAACTTCACGGTTAGGGATTATCGTTGTATTTTCATCATGCAAGAGATTTGGGATGATTGGAATGAAACCCTCTGGATTAGGAATGTTCCAACCAAACTCAACTTCCTTATTTGGAGTATTAGGAATAAAGTGATTCCCACTGATGAAAATATTAAGATATGTGGTATTTTTATTGTTTCCAGTTGTGTTTGTTTCATGGTACATGAGGAGGAAAGTTCTGATCACATTTTCTTCAGAAGTGAATGGGCTCAGGAGGTCTGGGGTTATTTGGGTGAGTTCACTGCCTTTTCTAATCCAAGTATGGCTGATTCTTCTTTCCTTGGCCAGTGGTTCTATGGTTCTGACAGGGGGATTATGGAAAGGAAGGCCCAATCCTTGATCTTATAGGTGGTCTATTGGTGTTTGGGGTATGATAGGAATAAATGGGTGTTTGATGGGTTGTCTTTGAAGGGTAGTCAGATTGTTTTTAAGACTAAAAGTATGATTTTTGATCTGGTCAAGGTTGTGGGAAATTGGAGGGATGCTCCTTCCTTGCAGCGTTTGGTTTTTGGTTACATTTTTTCTCAGGGTATCAGTTCTAGTATGGGTAACTGGGTGAGGTGGAGACCTCCTAACATTTTTCTGAAACTTAACTGTGATTGATCTTGTATTTCAGGCAGAATTTCTGGCAGAGGGGTTGTTCGAGATCAGAATGGGTCTGTGGTTACAACTTTTTCTATTTGTCCTGGGCAGGGGAATGCTCTGTAGGCTGAAGCATATTTTTTTTGGAGAGTCTTACTATTTGTAGATAGCATGTCTTGGAAATTTCAGAAGCTGAAACTGATTCTTTACTTCTGTATAATGCTCTTCAAGGTGTAGGTATGGTCCCTTGGTCTATTCTATATACTATCAAGAAATTTCATAGCATCCTGGGGGATTGTATTAAGGCCTTTCATACATGGTGGGAGGGAAATAAGGTGGAAGACTACTTGGCCTCGGTGAGTGATCCATATGATGTAAATATTATTTTTCATGATCTTTTTAGTTTAAATCCAGAAGGAGTCAATTTGATTAGAGGGGATGACCTCTGTCTTCAGTATTTTAGACCTCCTTATGAGTGTTTCTTTGGTCTGTTTTGTTTTGTTTTTTTTTTCTATTCGTACTCTGTTTCTCTGTTGAATAAAAAAAATTTAAATGTTGATAGTAAGACAGATTTTGATATTCTTATCAAGGGATTACTCTAGTTTGGGCAAGATAGACTTTCTTGAAAGTATAAATCAAGGGACCTTTATCCAAGGTTGTTGGATACCCTACTCTTTGGGTTAAAAGATTTCATACTTTTTACTTTTTTTGTTTCAAGTTTATTTATGTTGCATTTTGATAAAGAAAGAAAGTATAACTTTCTTATACTTTCTTGTACTTTTTTATACTCTAATACATAAGATTCTATATGCTTTAAGGTAGAATATTTTCCTTGAAAACTTTCCTTAAGTTTCATTTCCAGAACCTTATTTATGGAACCTAGAAAGTTTGTTTAGTAGAACTAAAAGAGGTCTTGTGAATTTACCTTGTTTAACTTTGTTAAACATAGTTTTCCTTAAGGTTAAAAAAGTTTTTAAACTTAAAATTTACCCCCCTCTTGTAATTGAGAATCTACATCATTATTTTGATCCTATAATTGGTATCAGAGGAGGGATCTGAAATACTTATATTCACATATAAGTTTTCTTTCTCAAGTTTTCCTTGTTATAAATTTTCTTTTTTAACTTTTCTTGCTTTAGTTTTTCTTAGAGATTTTTATCTTTTTTACATACCTTTTCTATTAACAAGTTTTTGTGGAAAATTATTTTCTTTTTCTTATAGAACGGTAGGTATGAATGTTAGTTCAATTGAGAATCTAAATACTACTAGACCACCTATTTTTGATGGTAATGATTATGAGTATTGGAGAGATCAAATGAAGAAATTTTCTATTAATACTGTAGTTGACATATTTTTCATGCTCACTGGAGATTATAAAATTCTCGACCAGGAAGTCAAAACCTTCACCAACCAAGAAAAGTAAGAATATCAACTAAATTACAAGGTACGCAATACTTTGTTGTCTTCTATGACTATGAATATATATAGTCACATTTATTCTTGTGAAGCTGCTAACTGTATCTAGAAGAAACTTGAAGTTACACATTTTGGTACTTACAGAGTGATAGAAACTAGAAGAGAAATGATAAGAATTGAATATCATGGATTTCTATTTCATTATGGAGAACCATTTTTGCAAAGTGGAACAATGATTTATGACCATTATTAACAGTTTAAAATCTATGGGAGAGAAAGTATTAGATGATTAATCTCTTGTAGAAAATATTATTGATATTATTCATAATGAGTGGGAATCTAAGAGAATAGCTACTGATGAGAATAGGAAAGTATATCAAATTACTCTTGATGAGATTTTTGGAACTCTTCTTCAACATGAGACTAGAATTAAAAGAGATGATGATTTGAATATGAAGAAAAATGGAAATTGAAGTGCAGCCTTTACTACTAGTAAAGTCAAGACTCTGGAAAAGGTTACAAGATCTAAGTATAAGAAAGTTACTATTTTTTCTAAATCTAGTGAAAGTGAATATTCTGAGAATGAGCTAGCTAATATTGATTGAAGGATGAACAAGATAGTTGGAAAGAAATATTTTCAGTATAAATATAAGTAGAAAGAAATAAAGGACAAGAAAGACTCAGAAGTCACTTGTTATGAATACAAAAGAGCATGGAATATAAGGCCATATTTTCCTACACTTAAGAAAAAGGATAGGAAGGAAGAACATTATGAGAGGAATAGAAAGAAGTACTACAAGTATAAAACCAAGAAATTCTTGAAATCCAATTAAACCTGGAGTGCCAGTAGTGGTGACTCATCTGATGAATCTTCAAATTATGAATCTTCTGATTAGAAGAATATTGGTCTTATTACCAGAATACCAAATTAAAATAAATTTCTTACGGATAAGGTACACAATGATGAATCTCTAACCAACATGTCTTTAAATGCAAATTTTTATAATGAATATCAATATGAATATTCAGATGATAAATCTTCCTCATCAAAATATAATTCCTTACCTTCATTTGAAGAAGTTTCTAGATTTTTTAAACTTCATGAGAAAGAAAATTGTAAGATAAAAAAGAAGGTAGAAAAAGAAAATTCTAGAATTTCTGTTTTAACTAAATAAGTATCACATCTTTCTAAATATAATGATCAGAAAACTTTTGACTTTGAAAGTATTTCTAAAAACCTTGAGGAAGTTAATTTTTAAAAGGATAAACTTTCTAAGGATCTTGAATTTATAATTTCTATGAAAAATATTTCAGTGGCTAACTCTAGTTCAAAAACTAATGTTTTTGAGAATAAAAATTTTGTTATTAAACTAAAGTCAAAAATATTTTCCTTAAGGAAATGCCTATCAAACTTTACCTCTAGTAAGGAAAATTTTGACGAGATGTATTCCCAAATTCATCCTTTAAATAATCATTCTGATTTTGGTTATACCTATTCTAAACTAGTTTTTAGTAATAACTATTTTTTCCCCAAAGTGATCCATTTTGTACTAAATGTCAGTGTGGTGGACATCGGGTGAAAAAATTGTTCTTTAAATAAAACCCAATCCTTAGGTTTTCATAAATATTATTTTTCTAAGAAAATGTGGATACCTAAAATTTTTCTTTCTAAAATTTCTGGATCCAAGACAGTTTGGATTCTAAAATTCTAATTCTTTTATTTTTAGAAAAATAAAGTCAATAGAAATACATGGTACATGGATAGTGGATGTTCCTAGCATATGAATGGTAACACAAACTTATTTGAAAATATTATCAAGAAAAATAGAGGAAAATTAACTTTCGGAGATAATGCTTAGGGAGAAATCATTGATATAGGTAACATTGTTCTTCTTGGAAAAACTTTAATTTCAAATGTTTTATTTGTTAGGGGTATTAAGAACAAACTCATTAGAATAAGTCAATTATGTGATGAAGGTTACCATGATAATTTTAGGAATGATAAATTATTACTAAACAATTCCAAGGAAGAGTTTATACTTTCGGCCCATAGGAAAGAGAATGTATACACAATAAACTTAGAATAACTTAGGAGACAAGATCTACCTTGCCGTAGTTAAATGGAAGATCAATCTTGGTTATGGAATTAAAGGTTAAGACACTGTAACCTTATAAACCTATGCAAAATCTTGAAGAAAAGGCTTGTTATGGATCTAACAATGCTTAGATTTGATTCTTCAAAAGTTTATGATCCTTGTAAATATGAAAAGAAACATAAATAAATTTATAAATCAATTAGAGAAGTCACAACATCTGATTCATTACAGTTAGTACATATGGATATTTTCGTTCTAACACAAACTGGAAGTATTGGAGGCAAATATTATGTATTTTTCTAAGTTTATGATTACACTAGATTTACGTGGGTCTATTTTCTAGAAAAGAAGTATGAAGATTTTTATTATTTCAAAATTTTTAGAGCCCAAGTTAAAAATGAGAAAAAACTTCCTTTGATAACTATTTATAGTGAACATGGTGAAGAATTTCAAAATTATGATTTTGAAACTTTTTTTTAGTAAAAAAGGCATTACTCATAACTTCTCATCTCCAAGAACTCCTAAACAGAATGGTGTTGTTTAAATAAGAAATACGATTCTTTAAGAGATAACTAGAACTATGTTGAGTGAATATTCTGTATCTAAACACTTTTGGGATGAATCTATGAGTACTGCTTGTTATACTTTAAATCGAGTTTTGATTAGAATTTTTTTTAACAAAACCCTTTACAAATTGTGGAATGGTAGAAAACCTAGACTTTCCTACTTCAATTTATTTGGTTATAAAGTTTTCATTATTAATACTAAAGATATTTTACATAAATTCTCACCCAAATCTAATGAATAAATTTTCCTAGGATACTCCACAACTTCTAAGGCTTATAATGTTTTTAATAAAAATAATTGTACTGTTGAAGAGACAATACATATTAAATTTGACGAAACTGATCCTTTTGTTTTTAAATAACCCCAACCTACATCTTTGGACGTGTTTTCAAAAAGTGATTTTCAACCCTTGATAGAAAATATTTCTGATAAGGAAAATGCTAGAGAAAATATTTTAGCAGCATTTACCCCAGAAGATTTTCCACCATATGTTGATGAACATGTTCTACAAAACCCAAATTAGTTGTTTCTTAAGAATAATCCTAGTGATAATATCATTGATGATGTAAATCAACCTGTAAGGACTAGAAGTTCCTTAAGAAATTATGTAAAGACCCGTAAATTCCAAGGAAATTTTTTTTTCTTAATTTTCTTTGGAATTTTACAAGAACGCAGTTTCTGACAGCGCCTGATTCCGAGGCCTGGTGTGCCCGGAATCATTTTCCGAAGTTTGGCTCGGGTACGTTCAGTGAACGGACGAGCGGGTTTTTCTAACTTTTGAACCGGTGCCCGGAATCGAATTCTGAGGGCTCCGATGAAATCGCAGCGCCGGTATTCGCTTAGAAACGCCTCTTTCGGAGTTGCGTTTGCTCGGGTGTGGTTTTTAATTTTCGGGCTTAAAGTTAAGAAATAAAATAATTTTGCGACAACTTTATTTTATTTCGTTTAAGCCACTTGGAAGCCACTTGAAGCCACTTAAAGGCGGCTTGAACTGAGTTGAACTGGATAGGATGCTATCCAGAAATATCCTACCCCTTAGTAGGATATTTGTGAGGTGGGGCCCGCACGAGCCCCGCCGTTTCTTTCCGCTAAGAAACGCACCCGTGAAAACCCGTCTTAATGAAAGTCAACTGACGCGTTTCTTAAAATCTTAACAGACCATTTAATTGGGCTGTTTCTTTCGTAAATTAAATGAGCTGTTTCTTTCGTTGAATTAATTCTATGAATTAATGGTTCGTTTCTTATCTTTTGAAATTCAAATGTTTAGTTGTGTAAATAAAATAAGACTTAAGCTTATTTTATTTTGGGTTGAAACTTGTGGCGTGGAGAGGATTTGGAGGAAAGCGTTCTTCTTCGGCGAAGAACGTGAAGAACGCGAAGAACGCGAAGAACGCCAAACCTGCAGAGATCGATGACGCGAAGCCTTGTACCGCGACGCCAACGGATCTCCCTTCGCGACGCTTCTTCCGCGACGATCCAACCCCGCGACAGCCTTCGATCGACAACAACCAAGGTAGGGGGTTGCGCTTCTTTTTATTTTCTTTTTGGATTTCAACAACAACATGGATTTAATTATTATTAATTAAATCCGTATGTTCTTGGTCCTCAGAGATCGTCGACGCGACGCCCTTCCGCGGTGTGACGATCACCTCCTTCCGCGACGGTCAATTCCGCGACGACCTCGCATCCGACAGCGACGGCGAGGTAGGGATTTATTTTGGGAATTACCCCTTTTCTTTTTATATTCTCGTAATTGTTTCTTTAAAAAGTAAAGAATTGGCTTTGTGAACAATTTTAAAATTTATTAAAATTGTTTTTTTCGTTCAAATGAGGAACCCGTTAATGAAACAATTTTATTTCATTAAAAATTGTTTCGGATATGCGTTCATGTGTTGAACTTAAATTTCTCCCGTTTGTTTATCTCTAACGCGGAGGGTGCGGGACAAACGAACACGGACCGACGAACTTCCGCCGTTCTTCATTTTGTGCGGAATTGACGGGCGACGATGGAACGTGCCGCAATAGATGTTTGATGATTCCGCAGTGAAGGACGAGTCCCGAGAGGAGCAGCGGCGCAGGCGGGAACAAAATCGGACCACCGGAGCGATCCCGGTGGCCCGCGGAACTTGCCGGCGGCGCGGGTCGCCGGCGCGGCGGCGCCGGCAGCCGGGAGCGGCGGCGCCCCGGCGCACCGCCGCGACTCAGCGCGGCGGCGGCGGCACCCGCGGGCCCGCGGCCGCGCGGGTCCGGTGCCCTTGGACGCGGCTGAAGCCGCGTCCCGACTCAGCGCGGCCCCACGCGGGGGGCCGCGGCACCACCGGGCCGCGGGGGCGGTGCCCCGCGGCGCCGTGGCCAGACCGGCCAGGGCGCGGCCCGGGTCGGCCCGGGCCCGGACCCTCGTCTTCGGACGGTTTTCGTTCAAACGCCCGTAACTTGAGCTACGAGCCTCTGAACGACGCGCCGTCAACGGCAACGCGATCCTTGGACCGAGACGGTCGTTTCGGTATACTATACTCAAGGTGCACCTTCCTTTTCGGGAGCCTACATAGTTAAAACTCCGTAGTTAAGCGTGCTTGGCCTAGAGCAGTGATCAGGATGGGTGACCTCCTGGGAAGTTTCCCAGGGTGGGTGTGAGACAGAAAGGCCAATAACTAACAGACTGGGCGTCCGATTGACGCGCCGTCTGTTTCGTTGAATTCCTCTAAGTGAGACGGATCTTTTGGCACCCTCCGCCCGAGGTTTGGACGCAGGTGGAGTACGGTTGGGTTTGTTTTGCCTTAAAAACCAACCGGGCCCCTGGGACGAAAAAGCCAATAACTCTCAGACCGGGCGTCCGACTGGTGCGCCGTCTGTTGCGTTGAGTTCCTGTTGACGATACGGAACTTTTGGCATCCTCCGCCCGAGTTTTGGATGCAGATGGATAGTGGTCGGGTTGGATCGCACTGAAATCCAACCGGGCCCCTGGAACGGAAAAACTGATATCCTTCAAACCAGATGTCCGTTTGACGAACCGTCAGCGGTGTTGGTGGTTACGTTGAGTAACAGTTCCTATGAGTATACCCTAGGGGAGTTCGGGGTACAGTTGTGATACGACTAAGTTTGGTTCGCTCACGAAACCAACCGGGCCCCTGGGACGAAAAGGCTAATAACTCACAGACCGGGCGTCCGATCGACGCTCCGTCTGTTGCGTTGAGACCCCTGTGATAAGGCGGTCCTTTGAGTTACTTATTCGTGGGACCTTGAGATACTTGGAGTATTGACTTGTAGCTCGTGGAGCGGACCCTCCCAGAGACGAGCGTGCGGAGTACGGAGACCGTGTAGACGACTGAGACCTGACGACTGCTTGACCGACTCGACTTGGAGTGAGTCGACTAGCCCAGTGGACGGAGCACTACTTTGTTTAGGTGCAGACCCATGGCGGACGGAGTACTACCTGTGTGATAGTGCAGACCCGCGGTACTCGTCCGGAGAGTACCTCTGCAGGCTACTAGGGGGTGTGCACTACTGTGTTTGGGTGACATACCCCGGTGGGAAGCACTACTGTGTTTGGGTGGCTGGCCCGAGGTACTCGACAGGAGGAGTACCTCAGCAGTCTTAGGTTAGTGAGCAGTACCTCAGAGTCGTGACAGGACCACTGTACACTCTAGAGACGGAGCTCTTCAGTAGTTACGGTTTCGATAATGAAAATACTGGTTTGAGCTGAGACTTTTAACCTTTGTGTTTCCTCATGATTGAGATGGGTTACTTGATAACTTAGGTATATGTATGGGCATATACCTGGGTAGTGGTTATCCATTGATCTCATGATCCTTGTGTTTCCTCGTGATTGAGATGGGTTACTTGATAACTTAGGTATATGTATGGGCATATACCTAAGTAGAGTTTATCTGTTGAGATCTTCTTGTGGTTATCCTTGTTGGATTTAGTGAGACCTTGAGGGTCTCGGGGTCCCTAATGAGTATCGTTATACTCACCCCTGCACGGGCTATGCCCGCACCTCGTTGTGTTGGTTGCAGACGATAGGAAGTGCTGACGGAGGCCGAGTGTTCAAGGACTGGACGGTACCCGGAGGTGGACTACACGACAAGTCAGTGTCCGGAGGTGGACTTCACGGCGAGACGACACTCGGAGGAGGTTGACGGACGAGAGCATTGTGGAGGCTATCTGTACCTACCCTTCAGGTAGGATTTGTGGTGGACGATCCAGGAGCTGCGCCATCTGTACCTACCCTTCAGGTAGGATCCGAGGAGGACGACCCAGGAGCCGCTTCCGTCCCTCCAGCTGTTGTCTTTTTCTGTTGTACTTTGTTCAGTTGTAGTTGTACTTTCTTTTGGGTTTGTATTCTGGCCCATTTACTTTTCAGCGCTTCTTTTTGTACTTAGTGTTTTACTTCCGCTTGTACTCTGTGGTGTTTTGTTTACTTTACAAAGGCAATGCCTTCCCTTTTTATCGGGATTTACGCCTTGGTGCTAGTCACCAGCCCCTGGCCTATGGAAGGCGGGCTTGGGGTAGTCACGGTACGGGCCCCGAGGATGGGTCGTGACAAATTGGTATCAGAGGTGGTCGGTTCTACCGCAGACTCTGATCTTTCTTTCTGTGAAGCAATAGTGTTAAGGGTACCGAGTGTGGTTTTCAGTTCAGGGAGTCCAGTGTTGGTGCGGGCGGCCGACGTATCCATACACCAGGACCCTGGCAACTGATATCCGACTTTGTGCACGAAAACACTGATTGCGTGTGTGTTTTCAAAGGTTTCCCCCCTTAAAACAGCTCAAACCAGGTCAGCTCACCAGGTATAATCGTTTGACCGTGTTACGTTGTTTCTTTCAGTATGCCTTTTCTCGGACGACCAACTAGAGCCCAGAGGGATGTGCGTGCTGACAGCCTGTCGAGTGACGAGGCTTCGGTACAGGGCCCTCTTGCAGTTGAGGCACCAGCGGAGGCACCAGCGGTACTACCATACGTTGGGCCACAGATGCCGCCAGCCCCAGCAGTAGGCGATGCCCGCTACTTGAGCGCACTGCATGAGTTCCAGCGCCAGAGGCCACCCAGGTTCGAGGGAGAGATGGACCCGCAGGCAGCTGAGGATTGGCTGGAGGCTGTGTTGGGAGTCTTCAGGCTAGTGGGGACGCCATCAGACTTCATGGTGACCTTTGCTTCCAGCCTTCTTCAGGCAGCAGTAGGCAGGTAGTGGAGCCACTTGTTCCAGTTTTGTGATGGGATGGCTTTCACATGGGAAGACTTCGAGACCTTCTTCAGGGTGGAGTTTGTGCCAGTAGCTCTACACCCCGAGCATGTTCAGGAGCTGCTGCCTTTGCCGCGTGTTTTTCGATCAGAAGCCGAGTCATCTGTGGGCAGTAGACAGATGATGCAGAGGTCCAGGAGGACCAGAACAGCAGTTGGGCGATCTCAGGTTTTAGGACCAGTGGTGCGGGGCACCCGGGGTGGGGTCAGAGCCAGGCGTGCCAGAAGCAGACTGTGTTAATCGTGCGGTGGAAAGGGGCACCTGGCACGTGACTGTCCGACTCCTCGTACAGTTGACCCATAGGCTTTTGAGGAGCCACCGAGGCAGAGGCAGCGACGAATGCTTGAGCGACAATAGAGTAGTGGACAAGGCAGTAGAGCTCCTGGAGCAGGTGGACAGGAGCGGAACTAGTGGATACGTCTCTTGTACTTCTAGTTCCATGTTGATGTTGTTTTTGTGTCTTTGTACCATGAGCTGCAATAAAATAAAGACACTTATCTTGTGATGTTTGCTTTCCTGTCCTCTTTTGTGATGTTACTAAGTGGTCCTGGTTAAGACTGTTGACTTGACCCTCACTTTCGAAATTCCTACTGGAGGAGACCCAGTGACCTCACACTGATGCCGACAGTGTGACTCAACCCTTGGAGGCGAGAGTGATAGTTGGATCTCTTAGTAGTTACGTCGAGGCCTTACGACGTCATCCATGGCATGAATGCATCCTTCATGCCAGGATTGACTGTATTAGGCAATGGGCGTGGTTCATCTAGAGAGGGGATGAGACCGGGTTTCTCTTTTCGGCAAAGGAGAAATTTTAGCAGCTCTTCCAGATCGTATGAAAAGGAGGTGCAGTTCATCCAGGAGCGGATGAAGACTGCACAGTTCAGTAAGAAACAAGAAACCGGTGCCAGTCTTAGAGACTCGGGCGTGATAAATGTTTCAAGAAGAGATAGCTTTAAATAGAGATGAGCCTGCGAAGCGGCAGACGTGGAGGCAAAGCTAGGAGAGCAGCATGAGGTGGTGTACATCTTAACATGCTACAACCACCCGCCTTAGTTATTCCCGCCAGGCTCAGGGAGCTGGAGGGTGGAGGAAGAGTGCGGCTGCATGCGGTCAAGGAGTGTGACCCAATGGCTCTAGAAATGATTCAAGGGACAGTCTATGTCCACTACTAGCTGCTGTAGTAACAGACGTCGATATGAATCATTCCTCACTTCCACAAATCTTGTTCCAGACCTAGAGTTTTCGGTAAGCCGTGGACTTGACCCTCACGTCTAGAGATACCTTGGGAGGAGACTCGATAATCACACTTACGCCGACGATGTGGTCAGACCCTCAAGGCGAGAGTTCTGGTTGGAATCTCTTGGTGGCAGCGTCGAGGCCTTATGACGTTAGTTTGAGTATGGAATGGGAAATAAGTGTTCATACTCAAATTGACGGTTTTAGGCAAACGTTGGGATGGGTTTTCCTTGGTCGGCGGAAAAGGAAACCCCAGGAAGTGCAGGGTAACTCTTGCACAGGAGGGTGCGACCGATCACTCTTGAGTCGGTCAACCTTACCCTCATAGCAGCAGTCGTTTTGAGTTTCAGTTCTAATAGAAATGGAGACCTCTGGAGTTCGAGGATGATGACCATGTCTTCTTACGGGTCTCACCTCGACGAGGTTTACAGAGATGTGGCCTGGGAGGCAAGTTATCTCCGAGGTTCAATGGACCTTTCTAGGTCCTCAGCTGGGTAGGCGAGGTGGTTTACCGCTTGGCCCATCCATTTCAGTTGCACTAGGTGCACGACGTTTTCCACGTATCCCAACTGAGGAGATACGTGCTCGACCCCTTTGCATATCATCGACCATGAGGAGCTAGAGGGTGGCGATGAGTGTCTTATACGGAGGTTCCTGTGGGGATCGAGGATCGACAGGAGCAGATCCTAGGAGGATGGTCGATTCCTCTTGTGCACTTTCTTTGGCAGCTCGGGGAGCTCCAGGAGAGCACTTGGGAGTGGAAGGCTCAGATGCGTGCTCAGTACCGCCTTTGTTTCCCTAAGTTTGTGTTGGAGCTTTACGGGGACGTAAAGCCCTGTGGTGGGAGTAATGTAAAGACCCGTAAATTCCAAGGGATTTTTTTCTTCTTAATTTTCTTTGGAATTTTACATGAACGCAGTTTCTGACGGCGCCTGATTACGAGGCCCGGTGTGCCCGGAATCATTTTCCGAAGTTTGGCTCGGGTACGTTCAGTGAACGGATGAGCGGGTTTTTCTAACTTTTGAACCGGTGCCCGGAATCGAATTCTGAGGGCTCCGATGAAATCGCAGCGCTGATATTCGCTTAGAAACGCCTCTTCCGGAGTTGCGTTTTCTCGGGTGTGGTTTATAATTTTCGGGCTTAAAGTTAAGAAATAAAATAATTTTGCGACAACTTTATTTTATTTCGTTTAAGCCACTTGGAAGCCACTTGAAGCCACTTAAAGGCGGCTTGAACTGAGTTGAACTGGATAGGATGCTATCCAGAAATATCCTACCCCTTGGTAGGATATTTGTGAGGTGGGGCCCGCACGAGCCCCGCCGTTTCTTTCCGCTAAGAAACACACCCGTGAAAATCCGTCTTAATGAAAGTCAACTGACGCGTTTCTTAAAATCTTAACAGACCATTTAATTGGGCTGTTTCTTTCGTAAATTAAATGAGCTGTTTCTTTCATTGAATTAATTCTACGAATTAATGGTTCGTTTCTTATCTTTTGAAATTCAAATGTTTAGTTGTGTAAATAAAATAAGACTTAAGCTTATTTTATTTTGGGTTGAAACTTGTGGCGTGTAGAGGATTTGGAGGAAAGCGTTCTTCTTCGGCGAAGAACGCGAAGAACGCGAAGAACGCGAAGAACGCGAAGAACGCCAAACCTGCGGAGATCGACGACGCGAAGCCTTGTACCGCGACGCCAACGGATCTCCCTTCGCGACGCTTCTTCCGTGACGATCCAACCCCGTGATAGCCTTCGATCGACAACAACCAAGGTAGGGGGTTGCGCTTCTTTTTATTTTCTTTTTGGATTTCAACAACAACATGGATTTAATTATTATTAATTAAATCCGTATGTTCTTGGTCTTCGGAGATCGTCGACGCGACGCCCTTCCGCGGTGTGACGATCACCTCCTTCCGCGACGGTCAATTCCGCGACGACCTCGCATCCGACAGCGACGGTGAGGTAGGGATTTATTTTGGGAATTACCCCTTTTCTTTTTATATTCCCGTAATTGTTTCTTCAAAAAGTAAAGAATTGGATTTGTGAACAATTTTAAAATTTATTAAAATTGTTTTTTTCGTTCAAATGAGGAACCCATTAATGAAACAATTTTATTTCATTAAAAATTGTTTCGGATATGCGTTCATGTGTTGAACTTAAATTTCTCCTGTTTGTTTATCTCTAATGCGGAGGGTGCGGGACAAACGAACACGGCCCGACGACCCTCCGCCGTTCTTCATTTTGTGCGGAATTGACGGACGACGACGGAACGTTCCGCAACGGATGTTTGATGATTCCGCAGTGAAGGACGAGTCCCGGGAGGAGCAGCGGCGCAGGCGGGAACAAAATCGGACCACCGGAGCGATCCCGGTGGCCCGCGGAACTTGCCGGCGGCGCGGGTCGCCAGCGCCGCGGCGCCGGCAGCCGGGAGCGGCGGCGCCCCGGCGCACCGCCGCGACTCAGCGCGGCGGCGGCGGCACCCGCGGACCCGCGACCGCGCGGGTCCGGTGCCCTCGGACGTGGCTGAAGCCGCGTCCCGACTCAGCGCGGCCCCACGCGGGGGGCCGCGGCACCACCAGGCCGCGGGGGCGGTGCCCCGCGGCGCCTGGGCCGTTCGGCCGCTCGACCGAACCGGGCCTTGCCGGTCCGACTGGCCGGGCCGCGCCCTGGCCGGACCGGACCGGGTCGGACCAGGTCAGCCCGGGCCCGGACCCTCGTCTTCGGACGGTTTTCGTTCAAACGCCCGTAACTTGAGCTACGGGCCTCCGAACGACGCGCCGTCAACGGCAACGCGATCCTTGGATCGAGACGGTCGTTTCGGTATACTATACTCAAGGTGCACCTTCCTTTTCGGGAGCCTACGTAGTTAAAACTCCGTAGTTAAGCGTGCTTGGCCTAGAGCAGTGATCAGGATGGGTGACCTCCTGAGAAGTTTCCCAGGGTGGGTGTGAGACGGAAAGGCCAATAACTAACAGACTGGGCGTCCGATTGACGCGCCGTCTGTTTCGTTGAATTCCTCTAAGTGAGACGGATCTTTTGGCACCCTCCGCCCGAGGTTTGGACGCAGGTGGAGTAAGGTCGGGTTGGTTTTGCCTTAAAAACCAACCGGGCCCCTGGGACGAAAAAGCCAATAACTCTCAGACCGAGCGTCCGACTGGCGCGCCGTCTGTTGCGTTGAGTTCCTGTTGACGATACGGAACTTTTGGCATCCTCCGCCCAAGTTTTGGATGCAGATGGATAGTGGTCGGGTTGGATCACACTGAAATCCAACCGGGCCCCTGGAACGGAAAAACTGATATCTTTCAAACCAGACGTCCGTTTGACGAACCGTCAGCGGCGTTGGTGGTTACGTTGAGTAACAGTTCCTATGAGTATACCCTAGGGGAGTTCGGGGTACAGTTGAGATATGGCTGGGTTTGGTTCGCTCACGAAACCAACTGGGCCCCTGGGACGAAAAGGCTAATAACTCACAGACCGGGCGTCTGATCGACGCGCCGTCTGTTGCGTTGAGACCCCTGTGATGAGGCGGTCCTTTGAGTTACTTCTTCGTGGGACCTTGAGATACTTGGAGTATTGACTTGTAGCTCGTGGAGCGGACCCTCCTAGAGACGAGCGTGCAGAGTACGGAGACCGTGTAGCCGACTGAGACCTGACGACTGCTTGACCGACTCGACTTGGAGTGAGTCGACTAGCCCAGTGGACGGAGCACTACTTTGTTTGGGTGCAGACCCATGGTGGACGGAGTACTACCTGTGTGATAGTGCAGACCCACGGTACTCGTCCGGAGAGTACCTCTGCAGGCTACTAGGGGGTGTGCACTACTGTGTTTGGGTGACATACCCCGGCAGGAAGCACTACTGTGTTTGGGTGGCTGGCCCGCGGTACTCGACAGGAGGAGTACCTCAGCAGTCTTAGGTTAGTGAGCAGTACCTCGGAGTCGTGACAGGACCACTGTACACTCTAGAGACGGAGCTCTTCAGTAGTTACGGTTTCGATAATGAAAATCCGGGTTTGAGCTGAGACTTTTGACCTTTGTGTTTCCTCATGATTGAGATGGGTTATTTGATAACTTAGGTATATGTATGGGCATATACCTGGGTAGTGGTTATCCGTTGATCTCATGATCCTTGTGTTTCCTCATGATTGAGATGGGTTACTTGATAACTTAGGTATATGTATGGGCATATACCTAAGTAGAGTTTATCTGTTGAGATCTTCTTGTGGTTATCCTTGTTGGATTTAGTGAGACCTTGAGGGTCTCGGGGTCCCTAATGAGTATCGTTATACTCACCCCTGCACGGGCTATGCCCGCACCTCGTTGTGTTGGTTGCAGACGACAGGCAGTGCTGACGGAGGCCGAGTGTTCGAGGACTGGACGGTACCCGGAGGTGGACTACACGGCAAGTCAATGTCCGGAGGTGGACTTCACGGCGAGACGACACTCGGAGGAGGTTGACGGACGAGAGCACTGTGGAGGCTATCTATACCTACCCTTCAGGTAGGATTTGTGGTGGAAGATCCAGGAGCTGCGCCATCTGTACCTACCCTTCAGATAGGATCCGAGGAGGACGACCCAGGAGCCGCTTCCATCCCTCCAGCTGTTGTCTTTTTCTGTTGTACTTTGTTCAGTTGTAGTTGTACTTTCTTTTGGGTTTGTATTCTGGCCCATTTACTTTTCAGTGCTTCTTTTTGTACTTAGTGTTTTACTTCCGCTTGTACTCTGTGGTGTTTTGTTTACTTTACAAAGGCAATGCCTTCCCTTTTTATCGGGATTTACGCCTTGGTGCTAGTCGCCAGCCCCTGGCCTATGGAAGGCGGGCTTGGGGTAGTCACGGCACGGGCCCCGAGGACGGGTCGTGACAAATTAAGTATAAAATCTATCATTCCTTTCCCAATTAGAACAAAAAATAACTAATGAAGATTTAGGTGATTATGATTGGATAAAATCCATGTAGGATGAGCTAAATGAATTCAAAAAGAATAAAGTCTGGACCTTGGTTGAAAGGCCTAAGTAAAATTCTGTTATTGGAGTAAAATGGGTCTTCAAAAATAAGTGTGATGAAAATGGAATCATTGTAAGAAATAAAGAGAGATTAGTTGCTAAATTCTATAATCAACAAAAAGGAATAGATTGTGAATAAATATTTTCTCTAGTATCTAGACTTGAATCTATCTATATTTTACTTTCCCTTGCAGCATTATTTAATTTCAAAATTTTTCAAATCAATATAAAATGTGATTTCCTTAATAGATATGTTCAAGAGGAAATTTATGTTGAACAACGTCCTGGTTCTGAAGACACAAAAAATCATGAACATGTTTTCAAAGTTACCAAAGCTTTATATGGACTTAAACAAGACCCTAGAGCCTGGCATGATATACTTACATGATTTTTTCTACAAAATAGTTATATTAAGGCAAATGATAATCCAACCCTTTTTATAAAAAAAGATAAGAAAAATGTTTTGATTGTTCAAATTTATGTTGATGAAATTATATTTGGTTCAACTTAGCAATCTTTATCTGATTCGTTTTCAAATCTAATGAAATCTGAGTTTGAAATGAGTATGATGGGTGAGTTAACATTTTTCCTAGGTTTTCAAATTTCTCAAAAACTATAAGGAAATTACAATTCTCAAAATAAGTATATTAAAGATATTCTTAAAAAGTATGGATTTGACAATAGTAAAATTATAAGTGCTCCAATGAATACCTCATATTATCTTGATCTTGATGAAGTTGGGAAACGAGTAGATCAAGCATCATTTAGAGGTATGATAAGAAGTTTACTGTACTTGATAGCTAGTCATCCAGACTTAATTTTTTTAGTATTCTTATGTGAAAGGTATCAATCCAATCCTAAGGAATCTCATTTAAAAGAAGTGAAAAGAATTTTTCACTATTTAAAGGGAGCCATGGGTTTAGGACTCTTTTATACTTCTGGAAATGATTTTGTTTTAAAAAGTTTTTTAGATGCTGATTTTGATGGATGGATAATGGATAAAAAAAGTACAGCTAGAACTTGTAATTTATTAGGAGATTCATTAGTTTCTTAGCCATGCAAAAAGCAACACTTAGTAGCACTCTCCACTACTGAAGTTAAATATGTAGCAGTTGGAAGTTTTGGTGCTCAAGTGTTGTGGATGCAACACATACTCACAGAGTATGACATGAATTTAACAAAAACACCGATATTTTGTGATAACACTAGTGCCATTTCCCGAAGTAAAAACCCTATAAATCACTGTCGTAAAAAACACATAGATATTAGGCAAAAATTTTTAAGGGATCACACACTCAAATTTTTCGTAATCAAAATTTTTCATATTCAAATTTTTCGTAATCAAAATTTTTCGTATCAAAATTTTTTGTAATCAATTTTTTTTTGTATTCAAATTATTTGTAACCAAAATTATTTTTATTTAAATTTTTTGTAACCAAAATTTCTCGTATTAAAATTTTTTGTAATCAAATTTTTTTCATAATCAATTTTTTTTTTCAGAACCCAAAATTAGAGAATCTAAAATTTTCATTCTTTAAGAAAATTTTTCAGAATCTAAAGTTCTTCAAGAAGAATTGTCCTCATTACTGAAAAATTTCTTAGCAATCCGGAAGGTATGTTTTCTTACTTAGGTTTTCATAATTTTTTTTTCTTGTTTGTATTTTTTATCTTGTTTTAAGAAAATGTTTCAGATTCAATTTCCTTAAATCCAAATTTGTTTTACCTTAAAACCTCAAAATATCGAAACCTACCAAAATATTTCTTTGGCTTTCATCTCAACCGTCAAATCAATTTTCTTTTGTTTTAACCATTGGATCAATATAAGAATATGAACCATCACCTCAACGCCTATATAAAGGCCCCTCTAATGGTTGTCCCATATTAGTTTTCAAGATCTTGCGTTCCAAAGATCTACCACTCTACTTAAGAGTCGTTCTGAATTTTCTGGTTTGCCTGAATCTGAATGTCTTTGGAAGCATCCCCTCAGAAACAAAAGTTGTCAGTTATGAAAATTTATGAATGATAGATCTATAGGGAGAGGTTAATAGATCCAAAGTTTTTTTTTTCTAAGTATTATTTTCTTATTTCGAAGAATATCATGTTGAATGGATGGTAAAAAATATGTGTATCCAAATCAAAGGGATATGATTTGGTGTATCCAGAGTTACTGGTAGAATTTTATAAGACTGTAAGTTTCTTTAATGAAGTAGGGATAGATAAGTTTTATTTTAAGATTTATGGGAAAACCTATTCCCTTTCCTACAGTATGGGAACCAACACAATCAGAATTTATTATGAGGGGGAAGTTGATTTCTACACCCACAAGCGACCAGATATATCAGGAAGTTTTGATAAATGGAAGGACATAGAGTGACTTGGTTTATCAAGGGTAAAAAAATTGAATATTATTAATCTCTATAAAAATTTCCAGATTCTAGAGTTATGGGTTCAGGGATTTATCATTCTGAGAAAATGTGATAAGGATACCTTGAAGAAAATTGATATCTACATTCTTGATTTTCTGGTGAACCTTATGAAGATTAATATGGTGAAGTATGTCTTGCTTACAATTATTAATATCAAGAATGGGACCCTTAAATCAAAAATCATTATGTATCATGTTATTCTTTCCAATATCATAGTTTTTTTTGTCTAGAATCATTCAAAATCCCATGCAGTTCTAAGCCAATAAATTTCAAGGTTATGTTGCTGAGTGATGATATACTCAGAAGGATGAAGGTTAGTTTTAATAGAAAGTCTAGAGAATTTTATGAATTTTCTGAATGTGAAATTGAAGCCTTATCCAAGAAGCCAGAAGTAGCTGAGACTTCCAAGAAAGGTCAGAGAAAGATAAAGTAGAAATAACTGGAAGTCAAAGAAAAAACTTCAGTAGTTCAGGAAACCCAATCAGCACCTACAAAATCTATAATCAAAAGACCTTTCCAGATGAAGTTTTTGACAAGAGGAGATAAGATAAAAATAATAAGAAGGAAGGAGAGCCTAGCTTTGATTTGGAACTTTCTGAGGAAATATCTGTGAAGATTTAGGCTACTGAGGAATATGAAAATAAAGAAAAGCAAAAGAAGCCAAAGAAGAAGATGACTGAGGCTGAAATAGTTCAATCTCTTCTTAAAGATACTAAGAAATATTTTGAGAAAGTCTATATAAAAGAATCCTTTCTACAAGAATCACTTTGAGTGACTCTGGGAAAGACAATGGTTATTTCCAAACCTGATGAAGATGAAGAGATTGTGTAGGAAGAGGAAGTGGAAGTAGAAGAAGAGGAAGGAAGTGATGATTATGATGATATGATAAGTAAAGTTAAAGAATATCATGAAAATGATATTACTTTTGAGAAATTTTTGATATGGACTTCCCTGGTCGAATATTTCAAACTTGCTTCCCCATAAAAAGAAGAAGAGGGACAGGAAGATGTAAACAAACAATCAAAAGAAGAGAGAAACAACCATGAATTGGTTCAACTAGAGGATCTGGTGGTAGATGCTGAAAAGGAAAAGTTTAGGGAAGATAAGATATTACAACTTTCAGATAGTGAACATGAATCACCAAAGGATGATGCGATCATACCAAGATCTGATAAAGGAAAATAAGTGTTAGCTAATTCACCTTAGAAGGCAGTTGTGGCTAAGAAAGATGTTGGGTAATCTTATTAAAAAAATAATGATGAGATAGAGAAAGAATCCTCACCAACAAGGGAATCTGATTCATAATCATCTTCTATGGGTCATGATTTTGTGGTCTAATACCTGAAGAATTTGGTTGATATAATTCCTCTTCTTCTAAGTATTGATTCTTGATTTGAGATGCTTCAACATTCATTTAATTAGAAATCAGATTTTGTTTCCATGATTATGGACAAATTCTTCAGGCTCGAGGATGATTTTAAATCCTTCTACATCAGGTATGATGCTCATAGATGTTCATGAAAGGAAATCAGTAATTGGTCTAAGAAGACAATTGAAGAGCTGTAAATATTTGAAAACTTTAAAGATAATGTAAAGCAAGATTTTTATACTGAAGATATCAAGATCAAAGATCTTACTACAAGTTTCAATGAGAAAATCAATCTTGAAAAAACAACTCAGATGCAGGAAGAAAAGGATCTAAATGGGAAACTTAATTCAATTTCTTTGAATATGAAGAGGGAAAGATATCTCAGAACCGAGTTCGAAGAAAAGATCAGTAAGAAAGAAGAACTTTTGAAGACTCAGGAAGAAATTCTTAAGGCTCAAGAAGAAAAGATCAAAGCTCTAGAGAAGAAAAATGAATATCATGATCAACTACTCAAATGTTTTGAAGAGGATCATAAGGATCTTAAAAAGTTGAAGACCATTGTCAAGAAGCATATTCCGAAGGAAAAAAGGATGATTTTTTCCTTAACTCCGATCTTTTGTTGTATTACCTTTCTTGTACAAATTTTTCCACTCATAATGAAAATTTTGGCTGTTCTTCATTTGTTTTGTTGTATAGTACTAACATTTCAGATACCATATATTTTTTCTATTCTCTATATTCCTTTTTTGAAAATCACAAAGGGGGAGAAAGGAATGATAAAAATAATACTAAGTAAAGAAGATAATTCCCTATGTAAGGGGGAGTCTATCTAAGGGGGAGTTTTTTAAAAGAAGAATTCCTTATGCAAGAAAAAGTAAAATATCTTTTAAGGAAGTCAACAATATGATCCTTAGGGATTTAAAAACCTAGGGGGGGGGGGTAATCGTATTCACTATGATTAATAAGTAAGGGGAGTTGAGTTTTTCTTTTAAGTTCATAAAGAAAAATTCTTAGTTCTTATATTATTTTTCATAAATATGTTTGTGCGTTCAAAAAAGGGGGAGATTTCTGAGTCAATAAGATTTCATTATGAATTTTCCATTCCACTCTGTTTTGAAAATCATAAACACTTTATCTTAAGGAAAATTATATTTTTCCCTATGGATTATTTTCATAAGGAAAATTTCCCTTCTCTAAGGAAATTTTTATCCTTATCTTTGTTTTCATTGTTCATTTCATAATCACTCTAAATCTAACTCATTTTATTTATATGTATAAAATTAGGTTTCACATATAAAACTATATAATTATATAAATCCTTGGATATAGAGTATTTTGTTTTTAGGTTCCGAATTCTCTAAAATTTAGACTCTGAATTCTCTGAAATTCAGACTCCAAATTTTATGAAATTCAGACTCTGAATTCTATGAAATTCAGACTCCAAATTATCTAAAATTTAGACTCCAAATTCTCTAAAATTAATACTCTGAATTCTATGAAATTTAGACTCTGAATTATCTGAAATTCAAGTTTCAAATTCTATGAAATTAAGTCTCCTAATTCTCTGAAATTCAGACTTTGAATTCTATGAAATTCAGATACTGAATTCTCTGAAATTTAGGCTCTGAATTCCTTAGAATTCAGATTCTAAATTTCTTAGAATTCAATTTCCTAATTCATTAGAATTCAGACTTTGAATTTCTCATAATTTAGACTTAGAATTCCTCATAATTTAGACTCCGAATTCCTCATAATTCAGATTTTGAATTCCTCAGAATCAGACTCCTAATTCCTCAGAATTCAGATTCTGAATTCATTGGAATTCAGACTCTAAAATCTATAGAATTCAGTTTCAGAATTCTTTTTTAAACAGAATCTGAATATCCATGTATTATAGACTCTGAATAATTATTTGGTTAGACTCTGAATCTTATTTTTCCTTATACTTAGAAAATAGATTTGTTTAAGTTACTTCATTTTTCTTACACTTGTTATAAAATTATGTCTTACAATCTATTTCTAACTAACCATTGGTTGAGTAACACATGTATAGGTCCCTCCACAATTCAAGGAAAAATATGACTATTAGAGGAGGGAACTAACCATTGGAGAAGTTCCTATAAATAAGATCTCATTTGAACGAGCTAAAAAAACCATCCTATCAATCTAGAGATTACATGTCGTCGAAGTGATTTCTACAGAGAGAGACTCTCATGATTTGTTCACACTAAATATCTTGTTCAGCTTTCTTTGTGCAACTTTGATTGTTGCTAAGTACAATCGAGGGATTCCAGGGATAGAAAGACAGAGGTTCTGACTTCCTTAAAGTTTGAGGACTCCTAGGGATAGGTACAGAGAGGTGCCGACTTCCTCAATGATCGTGGGACTGTGGGGCTAACAAGAAAGATTCTGATATTCCTATTTAGGTCTTACCCTAGTGTGGGTGGATATAATTTCTTGAAAGTATAAATCTAGGTATGTTTATCCAAGGTTGTTGGATACCCTACTCCTTGGGTTAAAAGATTTCATACTTGTTACTTGTTTTGTTTCAAGTTTATTTATGATGCATTTTGATAAAGAAAGAAATTATAACATTCTTATACTTTCTTGTACTTTTGTATACTCTGATAAGTAATATTCTATACACTTTAAGGTAGAATATTTCCTTGTAAACTTTCCTTAAGTTTCATTTCCGAAACCATATTTCCGGAACCTAGAAAGTTTGTTTAGTAGAACTAAAATAGGTCTTGTGAATTTAACTTGTTTAACTCTATTAAACATAGTTTTCCTTAAGGTTAAAAACAAAAGTTTTTAAACTTACAATTCACCTCCCTCTTTTAATTGAGCATCTACATCATTATTTATATCCTACACTATTTTTAAGGACCTAGATTGGATATGGGGTATGGGCCCAACTCTAGTTGGGATTTAGAATATGTCTCTAGATTTCTTTGACAATAATGTGTGCCTGTATTGAGGTGATTTCTAAACTAGGTTGATAAAATCTAATTAAAATGAGAATATGATCATGGTCCTATGCCTTGTTCTTTACTAAAATATACTGATAATCCTCCTAGACAAGATAAATAATATTCTCTTACTCCATAGTAGCCACCTATTCATGTTTATCATAATGATATGTGGATCTGGTTTTTATTTGAGGATATATTTCTATCACTATATCTTTACCAGTGTCATAATATGCTGATAGAGTTATTTTTTTATTTCTAGAATATAGTGGCATTTCAGTAGAGTATGTAAAGGAATACAGTCCTACATGTTCTTGGTCTCCAAGATATATTGGAAGATATATTTGATTAAAGTGGGTATATAAGCCCACTCCTATCATCCTTGTGATATCAGAATATGTTGATGGAAAAAATTTGTGGGAGAAATAATGTATTCCTTCCCCATTCTTGCTACTGAAATATATGGGAAAATTTTATCTAGGAGAGTAGGGATATGAGACTTATTATTGGTTTCTAATGAAATATTACAACGAGATTCATTGGTAGAGGTAGGTATATGCGACCACTACCCTTGATCTATATCTTTCCATGCTCAACGAGATCTCCTTGGTGCCTAGGTATAATGGTCTAGTGTGGTGATCCATTAGGTAATACACTCTGTTAGAGACTGAGGGTTATTGGCTAGTTGGCACTGGTGCCAGTGTTTGACATGAGCCCTGATTGGAAGCTCCTAAAACTGTATAGATCCAAAGTCAACCCCTTGATCCACCTTTATAAAGTAAGGTAGATTTTTATTGTCACACTCCAGGGAGAGTCACCCAAAGTAGTTAGCAATGGTGATAGGCATCACTAGTTTCATCATAGCCTTCCTTGATCGAGGTGGTATTTCAGGCTTTAGTGCTTGGAAACCTATGCATGCAACCTCAATGGTTAGGATGATACCATGTTGATGGTGTTACCTAACTATCATGTTATCCACCTAATAACTAAGGCATCAGGGGGTGATATTGTTTTGTGATCTATAGAGGTTATTATTATAGTTGAGGTTCTATCATAGTTTCTTGATGATGCCATGGTCTTGGGTTAAGGTGATGTTTGTATAAATAGAATCTATAGTCATAAGGACAAAAAGGAACAAGGTAAGTGATAAATACATCATTAAAGGTATGAAACATGCTTAATTAGATATGAAAGAGTAACATAATTGTTCATTATTGTTGTTAGTTTGGCCATTTTTCTTGCACGAGATTCACAAAAACGACCTGCTTTATGGGAAACCTGGTTATGTTTTATTATTGAAAGACTCATGTCAGGTTCACCATTTTTTGTGTAGGAGACACAAAAAAAGACCAATTTAAGTTTAAACTATCATTTTCATTATTGAAATATTCACAATGGGTTCTGCATTTTTTTTGTGAAGAAAGGCGGAGCAACATGAAATGGCCTAATAGGAACTAGAAAATATATCCTTTTATAATAATTAAAGGGTTGAAATAGTGTAAAGATTTTAAATTGTGTTCAACATTTGAGTTTTTGATGGAAACTCTAATTGGTTACCATATCCTTAACGAGTCATGGGCCTACTTTCCAAAGGTATATGGTCATTTGGGGTTTCAAACCCAATGGCACTTAGGAACTCACAATGGTCGAGAGGATGGGATGTTGGGATAATCACACCCTTTTTGGTGGAATTATTGAATACATAAGGACTCTCTTATATGTTTAAGATATGTTCACAAATCTTTCCCAAATCTTGATGCAGGACTGGTTACCCTAATAAAATGATGAAGTTTTAATCCTTTCACATGTGAGAGGGTTTTATATTAATGGAACCATATATATGTATCAAAGGTTATTCATCTATTTCCCATTATATCTTAATAATGAGGGA
The DNA here is from genome assembly GCA_963277665.1 of Viscum album. Classification (NCBI taxonomy): domain Eukaryota; kingdom Viridiplantae; phylum Streptophyta; class Magnoliopsida; order Santalales; family Viscaceae; genus Viscum; species Viscum album. The sequence goes on from OY728119.1 coordinate 1,237,466,886, forward strand.
AAACTTATTTTTTTAATCCATATGGATAAGCACTCTAGAGTTTACTTCCATCCTGGGAGTTGATTAGTGTCCTGGGATTGGGATTGAACCTTCAAGAGGCATACTACATATTCCATAAGAATGGGAATCAAAAACCACATATTTCATATAAGACTATTCCATAAAATTTAACCCCATAAAGAAAATAAATATATGAGGGAATTTAATAATTATTTATGGATATTGGTCCTTGGGAAGGCATCCTAAACATTCTTATTATACTAGGAATCAGATTCCTCATAGTTCACCTATGTGGATTACACCCTAGGGTTGCCATGATATTTGATCAGGGCTTACACACTATAGTTTCCCTGATTGGGGGATTTTAATTATGATAGTGGAACAATATTTTCAAATCCCTAAGCTCATATGAGTCATATTTAATGTGAGAAACATGATATAATAAGGGATTTGACACACTCTATATGTGTGATACTTACACATTGAATCAGCCTTTATGAAATACGATTAGGAACATTGTGAATGATTTGGACCCAAAATAGAAGGTATGGTATCTATGTTTGTTATAGAACTCAAGCCTTAGGAAGGCATCCTATATATCATGTTTATAACCAGAATCAGAGTCCTCAAAGTTCAATTTAGTTCCTAATATGATGATGGATGAGGAAAGACGATAGAGCCATAGGAGGAGGGTCATATGAGCTGGAGTAAATGGAATGTCAAGGGACTTACAACAAGTTGGATTCCCATGTCACATATCCAAACCTTATCCTACAGTGAACAAAGAGTGGAGAACCTAAGAGATATTTATAGTGGGATCATATGGAATAAGGAATCCTCTCAAGTACATGTAATGCATAGGGATTCATGAGTATGTAACCCTAGTCTATTATGGAAATTTTGCACATAAAGTGGGTACTCTAAAAAATAATCATGGTTGCAGGTTCACATAGATTAAGGGAAAATATCAAAGTATTATTTCTTGACAAGGATGAAATGTATAAGGATTCCTAACTGTCATGTCTGAACATCATCACATGAATTAGGTTGTCATATTTGAGAGTCTTTTCATGATATGGATGACATGTATAGGGGCTATCACTTGAACTAGGAGGAAATGTTTGAAGTTCGACGCATGATTAGGTAGAAACATCTAAGGGATTTAAATAAACCTAGATGACATGTATAAAGGCTTTTCATGAACCTAGATGACATGTTTGAGTGTATTCACATGAACATGATGACATGTTCAGAGTTTTTCACATGAACCTAGATGAAATTTCTAGAGGCTTCATGTAAACCTAGAAGACATGTCCTTAGGTTGTCACATGATCAAGACCGACATGCCCAGAGGTCATCACATGATCAATGAACAAATCATGTGAAATTCCTAACCCCTTCACATGAAAATCAGTATATATTCTTTCACATTAAGATTTCATCATTTCCATCTTTCGTTGCACAAATTCCTCAATGAATTTCAGGAATTTTCCTACCGAGTCATCGCATGATCAAGATAACACACAAAAGGTCCTTCACATGATCTAGATGACATGTCAAAGATCATTTTTATGATCATTGAACTAATCATGAGAAGTGATTAAACCTACTGAATAATACATTAAGTTACTCACCAAATTTATTTGGTGGAAGACTCTTGAGATATTACAGTCCTTCACTCCATAAAGTATAATCCTACCACTGTCTCTATGTTTTCTTTCTGTGTCAAGGGGGGATTTTATAAGCATCACTACCCCATATCTATTATTCATTTTACTAAGATAAAGTATCATATCATGGATTGAGATAGTGGAGGGAGTGTTTTCATAATTCTTTTATGTATCATGTACTTTACATGATCAAACTGAATGATGTCAATGATGTCATCATTATGTCGCATGATAAACAAGGACTGCATGATCAATATATCATTACCATCTTCCTTGAACCCAGGCTTTTCAAAGGGCATTCATATGATCAAACTAACATGTCGGAGGGCCTTCATGTGATCATGTCAACATGTCTGACATCCTTCATGATATAAAAAAAATAATCACACGAAGTGATAATCCCATTGTATAAAAAATAGTGTAACTTCCATTGCATAATTATTCATTTACCTTCAAATTTCTTCTTGTAACCCCCTTTGGTGATTGTCAATTAGTTTTCTGCTGGCTGTCCTCTAGGGCGTCGCATGATTGAGTTGACATGTCCAAGGTTTTTATATTATGTGACTGATATTTTTATTGTATTTTACATGATCAATGAACTTATTTCATAGATAATGTGATCCTTTCACAAAATGATCAATGTAACTTTCTTCACATAAATATCTTGTCATTTTCAAATTTCTTTACAAGAACACCTTAGTGATTTTTAGGTGTTTTTCCACTGAAATGTTTCATGAATAGGAATACTTTTTCGAGTAATTTATGTCATTAGTAAGACCCATCAAATGGTTTTTTCATGATTAGGAGGTATTGTTTAATGGGGCTTCACATGATCAGTGAACAGGTCATGTGAATCATGTAACCCCTTAATATATGATGTTCCTAGGGTCATGTGATTGCGAGTATTATTGAAGGTCATGTGACTCATGTGACCAGGGTGCTTGATCTCCATATAGCCATGTTTCTTTATTCTTCCCTTTGTGGGAAAATGATAATTTGTGATATGGGTATTTATTAAATCCAAAATTCTATGATACACATTTGTTTGGAATAAAAAATAATGTAATGAACCAACCCATGAATCCTCAATTTAGTACCTAATTCAATACACCACAAGGGTTGAGATGAATTCTTGATTTCCATGGGTTGAAAATAAGTGCCATGGGCATCAAATCTCGATGATGGGAATAATTTCCCCCAAAGAGACTATAATGAATAAATACCACCAAATTAATTGTATAATATTAAATCCAATAAATAACTATGAAAGGTACAATAAAACATACTCAATGCATAGGCATAATAGTAAAAGAAAAATATGACAAACCCAATAAATCTACAAAATAATGGTAACACCTAGCCAAGTCATCATAGAACATGAACTCCTTAGATGATAATACCTCTATAGATCCCTAATGTGATAATGTTAAAATCACTATGGATATATGATCTATGACTTTTACCTATAAAAAAATAAATATAGGGTAATCTATGTAAACATGAGGGTGTATGTAGGGTGTCAACATAAATATCCTAGCAGGTTTCCTCCTCATAACCCACATAAAATCCTCATAAAATGAACCATAAAAATATAGTTTAAACTAACTCCATAAAAGTATTCTTTTTATTTTATTTAAATCATATTACATAGAGGAATTACATTTTAAAAATTTCTTTTAAAATAAATACATTAAAAATAAATTATGTAAATTCTAGTATAGAAATAATAACTGGAAACCACTATATAATGAAAATTGAATTAGGAATAATGGGCTATAACCTAGGGTCCAAAGTTTAGGAAACCCTAAGATATCCATTTCAATATTATTTTCTTAAATTAAATCCCTGTGGGAGTTCCATTTCCACACTGTGGAATAATTAAGTGAGATCCATGTCTCAAAAAAGCAATTTGGTGTGAACTATATCCCATAATAAATAATCCAGGGAGATCCATGTTCTAAAATAAATAGCTAATGGAGCCCCATGCCCCAAAAAACCCAATTTCATAACCCCTCCCCCAAAGGTACCCTTCCAAAATGTTAATGGGAAGAGGGATATACTGATTCTTGAAGACTACCACAAATAGGCCTTGTGTTATCAACAAGAACCTAGGGTATATCATACACACAATAGGGAGGAATTAACCTCTAAGAAGAACAAAAAGAAAGGTAGATACGGTAAAAACAATGAAACAAATTTTCATCAAGATAAGATAAAAGATCCCAATATATGTATATAATCTCACATAGACCGAAACAATTTTAAAAGAAACTAAAAGAATAAAAAAGTAAAATCCTCAGTTATGACTTCAAATCCCAAAAAGATCATGAACAAATCAGAGAGATATTAATTCCCCGCCTGGTCTCTTACCATCTTCTGCATACCTGAAAGATGTTATCTATATGTAGTGTGAGAATAAAATGTATACTTAGTAGGATCCTCCCTAAATCCTCTCATAAAAAATATAATGAAAGCATACTAAAGCCTAGTAAATGACACATGAAACTAACTCATCACCTAAATAGGTATGAAAAGTTCCCATCCTCACCATGAACCTCTCAACAAGTATCTTATACAAGTGATAATATAATATAATATCAAACAAAGGTTCCCTTCTACCATTTCTATTGGAAATTTAATCCATTAAGACGCCCTCTCGGTGTTTTTTGGGTGTGATTGTGTTTGTTGAAAAAGAAAGATGACTGAGAATGAGTATGTTTGGTTTTTTTGAAGTGGGTGTTTAAGGTTGTGTAGTTTCCCAATTTTTTCAAAATTTTAGGCCTCAAAATCGGGAGTTTTTTTCTGGAAAAATAATATTTTCCAAGTAGGAGTAAATAGTTCACAGACCAAAAAAATAGTTTATAAACCTCAAAAGGTTGTCCAAAGAACAACTTTGGGAAATCAGAAAAGTTAGGTTTTTTTCATTGCATCTCTATGTGAATTGTGAAGCACATTATGGAGTCTACGAATGAAAAATGGTTCATAGGACTATCATAGTTCCATGGAAGGCTTGCAATTTCTAGAAGGAAAATGGTTCACAGAAGGTCATCACTTACGATTGAGAGGAGGTGTTTTGTTCATGGTATGGATCTTTGTTTGAGACTAGGAGGTAGTAATTTTAAGATCCAAAAAGGGATTAAGTTGTGGAAGAGATCGGCTACTATAAAGAAAAAAAGGTGCTATGTAGACAACAAAGGGAAAAATAGTTCGTGGGAGGAGCAGCATATGCAATGAAGGCTGTACCACATTGAATTTTTGAGTAAAATAGATTAGATGATTTTTTTAACCATTTTCCAATATAATAACCGCTAATCCCATTATTATTGAGAGTAATTTTCATTAGATAACATATTCTCTTCGAGAATAAATTCAGCTAAGTCTGAAAGAGTTTATGGGAGATTATGCAAAGGAGAATAATTTCAGGAGGAGGATTCCACAAAAGGAGAAGAGTTCCATGGAGACAGTTCACAGAGGGTATTTTGCATGGAAATGTATCCCAAAAAAGAAGATATTATCTAAATAAGAGGTAGTCCACAGAAGAAGAACTCATCCACGAAGTAGGGATGGTTCATGAAGTAAAAGTTGGTCTGTAGAAGGAGAAGTGGTCCATAGAAGGATAAGTGGTTCATGGAAGGAGAGACAGTCCGCAGAAGCAGAGGTAGTACATGGAAGAATATGTGGTCCATGAAGCACTCATTCCACATAGATAAGTGCAGTTCATAGAGGACTCAAGGAAATCCATGGAGGACTCAAGGTAGTTCATAAAGGAATAATTTTCAAAAGTAATTTATACAAACTAAAAGTTTGTGGAAAAGTTTATTTCATCTATGGGTGAAAAGAGACTTCAACAGAGCATATATCTATAGTTTAGGATGAGTTGTTTCATAAAAATTAAGGGACCTACAAGTCCATAAACCATGAGTGGATCTCTTCCAAGATCAGTGAGAAAAAGAAGAGAAAAATGTTGATCCATTCCACTAACAGTGTTCTAGAGAAAGATACATAGTAAGTGAGCCTTAAAAATGGAGTGAGAAGACCCTAAATCTTATAAAGTTAGTAAGCCTGGGTATATAAGTGATCTATCCCAAACATTTTAATTTTTAAGTTAGCCTAATTGGATTTGGTACATTGTCACATTGACATTGTTTGCTCCTTATACGCCACTCAGTGAGGGAAAACCAAGTAAATATCATTGTGTCTCATGCATGATTTCATTTTTGTTCATATATTGCTAGGGTAATAAGAGAGAAGAGTTTTTTTAATTAGGAATAAATATCTAAAGGGAAAGTTGTTTTAATATATCATACCCTAATTCAACTCTAATATCAAGTTATTTAACCTAATTGGGATAATAATTGGTATCTGATGGAAATTTTAAAAGTAAGTGGTTTTCTCTCAGTTGAAGAAATGGAGGTTCTTAATCAGAAAGGTATTCTGATATTTGATGGAAACAATTTTCAATTGTGAAATAATTGGATGAAACACTACTTCTGATCATTAGGAATAGATATCTTTACAGTTTCTATGTATGGAATATCAGCCAATATCGATAGTGGTGCTTTATCATCAGTTGATAGAAGGGAATTGGATGATGATGATGATAAAAGGATTAATGATTTATAGGGATCCCTATCCAATATAATATATATGAATGTAATATCATGTAAAACATCACAAGTTATGTGGGAAAAGATATTGAATATTTATTAGGTGACTCAAAAGTTAGAGAAGCAAAGCTACAAGTTCTATGGAACAAATATGAGGATATTAGAATGAACCCTAATGATTCGGTTGATATATTCTTTGATCGGGTGAATGTTTTCATGGAAGACATGCACAATCTTAGATAAATTATTGAAGATATAAATACTTTCAAGCATATCTTGAGAAAACTTCAACATCAGTTTAATCCTATGGTTTCTATATTGTAAGATAAATATCTAAAGGAGTTGAAATTGGATAACTTGCATGGTACATTTGATGTATATGAAATGATAAATGATGGTAACGATTTTATGGAAAATGGAAAGTCCAAAGAAGTGGAATTCAAGGCCATAAATAATCTATCTGTTGAAGATATTCAAGAGGAAGACAATTTAGAGGATTTCATGTCATTTATCTCCTCATATATGAAAATAGAAAGAGGAAAGTTCAAAGGTGAACTTCCACTTTCATTCTTTCAATTTGGAAAGATTGGAAATTTTGAAGAAAAGTTTCCTAAAAGTTTTGAGGATGATGATGAAGACAATGATGAAATTCCCTAGAAATATTCACCAGCCTAAATTAAAGGCAAGAAAAAGTTTAATAGAAAATTATTCAAAGAGAAGAATCTACTTTCAAAAGAATATGATAGTTCAAAAGAATCTGATGTAGAAGAGTTAAAGGACTGGAAGGATCATGAAGAAGATTCTATGGTGGCAGTTGTAGGAAATTACCAAACAACGGAAGCAAGTGACAATGATGAGGGAGAAGTATAAGGAATATGTGACCTTCATGTTTAATTAGAAGTTGTTATTGAAGAGATATATGTTTGGAGGGCAAAAAAAAATCCAAAAAAGTGGTTTGTGTTTCCAAAATTTATATATTTCATAAGGAAGAATAGAATTCTGATATGAATGAATAAATTGAAAAACTGAAGGCTTCAATTATAGAATGATAAAAAAAGGTGGTTGAGTACAAACTCAAAATTAAAGAACAAAAAAGAGATATCGATAATTTGACTAATAATGGAAAATATCAAATCAAACGTATATAAGAGCTTAAAGAGGAAGTTTTTAGTATGCGAATAAAAGTGATAGATCTAGATAAACTCTTTATTCTATAAAAACTGGACACACATGCCACCAAAAAATGAAAAGTATAATTCAGAGTTCTAGTGGAGAAAAAATGGAGTATTAGGAAATGAAAATGATTTATAGAATAATACACATGGTATGGGGATTCATTGTAAAAATAATTTAGTAATGGTTGAAGTTAGACCACAAGCTCCCACTCTGAGGTTGAATATTTATTTGGGTATGAATTAGAATCAAAAGACTCAGAGAACCCAAGGGAGAACCAATATTCCAGTATTTACACACATGAACACACCCTAAATTAGATGATATTATTGTGGAAAGATGAGACACTCATCAAATTTTTATTCTATAGAAAAGTTATATTAAAGGGAACAAGACCAACAGAGGAAACAATAAATAGATCAATTTTCTAGGACATCATTTTATGGTTAATTTTTCAGGTGTGGAGGATTCAATCACATGGAAATGTATTGATCATTAATAATGAAAATAAATATACTAAATTAGAGTGAATGTTGTCATAATCAGTAGCTAAAGGTATCATCAAATGAGATAAATATAAAAAATCAATTCGAATCTCTACAAGATGAAGCTGATCCATCATACTTTGATTAAGATAAACATTATCACTTCGTATCAAGCATGAAGTCAAAAACATGGTTTTGAAAGAAAATAGATGACTAGGAAGTGGTTGCAGATATTTCATTTAAAGTATAATATCACACTAGAATATAGATCATTAATTGTGTATGTACCTCAAATATGATAATAAATAATGATCTGGTGACCAGAATCCAATACGATAAGGAATGTATCATAATATTTGGTAATGATAAAGGCCTGAAGATTGTTGTCTTGGGAAAAGAGAAGTTTGGGAGAAACAACATGATACATGCTGACGTCTTAGTTGTTTAAGGTCTCAGTCACAACTTTCTTAGTATCAGTAAACTGTGCAATTCAAGACATTCCATAAGCTTTTCAAAGAAATTATGTGTCATCAAGGAAAAATATGGTGTAGTTTTTTTTGTAGGGAAAGCATATGAAAGGAAATCTCTATCTTGTGAGTGGAGAAGAAGATATGTGGTTTCTGTCCAAGGAAGAGGAAATTAAGTTTTTTCATAATCGTCCTGGTCACAAGATCCAAACGTCCTTGTAATACCTAGTGAAATATGATGTTTCTTGTGAACTCCATATGTTATCACATGATTTTACTCATACATCTGATGCTTGTCAACAAGGGAATATCATTCAAAATACATATAAGGAAAAAGTGAAAATGTCAAGAAGATTACATGAGCTGGTGCATATTGATGTGTGTGTACCTATTTCACCAATATATATTGATGGGAGGAGATAATATGCTCTCTTTATTGAAAATTTTAGCATAATAGAATGGGTATCAATCATCAATCACAAGTCTGAGGTGTTTAGTTGAATTGTAAGATATCGATGAGAAGTTGAAAAGTTATTAGTTTGGAAAATCCAAAAGATCAGAACAAATAATGGAACTGATTTCATGAATATCCAAGTAGAGGATTATTGTGAGAAACATGGGATAAGACATAATGTTTTAGCAATGAGAACTCCACAGAAGAATGGATTTATTGAGGGAAGAAACAGAAATATCAACAACATGGATATAACAATGCTCATTGAGAAAGACTTACCAGAGAAGATTTGGAAGGAAGTAGTGGTGACATCCGTCTACATATCAAATAGAGATTTATTGTTTCCAAAATAAGATAAGACTCCATACGAGATATGCTATGGAAATAATCCATCATTGAAGTACTTTAGAGTTTTTAGAAGTAAGTGTTTCATTATCAATAAGGAGAAACACATGAAGTTTGAATCCCATGGAGATGAAGGGATATATCTTGGCTACTCAAAGAAAATCAAATCATATAAATTCTTCAATAAGTGGCTGAGAAAGGTTGTTCAAATCCATAATGTAACTATAGTAGAGAATGATAAAAATAATCAGTAAATACATGATCAGTATTGAGAGGACAGTGATGAAGAGATAATAAGATAATGGGATGTTCTAATTCCATAGGATGGTTCAGAAGAAGATTCAGATAATGAAAAGGACGATAAGAATTAAATATCTACACAAAGACAAAATAGAAGAGCTGAAATCAATAGAAAAAGCATAACCAGTGATCAAACAGTTCCTGTACAGACAAGGAGAATGGAGACTCTACAATAAGCATCATAATTATCATAGGTAGATCCTAGATTATTTGATGAAGTAGCTGAAGATGAGAATTGGGTTCAGGCTATGAATGAAAAGGTTGAGAAAATTGAGAGGAATTAGACATGAGATATTGTTTTGAGGCCAACAGATAAGAATTTCATTGGTACTAAATGGGTATTTCACAATAAAATGAATCAATATAGTGAGGTAATTTGAAAAAAAGAACGAATAGTGTGCAAAGGGTACTCCTAGATATAGGGTATCAATGTTGATGAAACATTTTCACATGTTTCATGGCTAGATACAATTAGATTATTCCTAGACATAATAGTGAAAATAAAGTTAAATGTTTTCTAGATGGATATCAAGTCAACATTTCTAAATGGGGTTCTGAAAGAAGAAGTTTAAATTGAGTATCTAAATGGATTTCTCATTCATGAACATGAGAATAATATTTTTTGGAGGAAGAAGTCTCTATATGGGTTGAAGAAATCACCAAGATCAAGTTATTAAAGACTAGAAAAGTTTCTAAAAAAGCTCAGTTTTCAACATGGTAGAGTTAATTACAATATATATGTTAACCATGAAAGTAATCAAATTATTATGGTGCTGGTTTATGTTGATGACATTATATTTGGTGGATCAGATGAATCTCAATGCACACAATTCATAGAATTCATGAAAAGTGAATTTTAAATTTCAATGATCGTTGTATTTACATTTTTCCATGATTTACAGGTGACACAAAGAAGTAATGTTACATTCATTTATCAATCCAAATATTCCAATGAGGTTCTAAGAAGAATTGGAATGGATAATTCCAAGGATGTGAAAACTCTGGTGGCTACCCAGATGAAACTGTCATGAGATGATATAGGAAATGCAGTGAATATCACAGAATATAGGAAAATAATTGTTAGTCTATTATAATTGGTAATGAAAAGACATGATATTGGTTTTTCTACATTCCTAGTAGAAAGATATCAAATCAATACCAAGGAAACCCACTTGATTACAGTAAAAATAATACATAAATATATCAAAGGTATGGTGGATTTTAGTTTGATGTATAATTAAAATTCTAAATAAGAGTTATTGGGATATACAAATACAGATTAGGCTGGTTCAGAAGATGATAGAAGATCAACCTCAGGTGCTCTATTATATCTTAGAAGATTGGGTATTTCTTGTCTAAGAAAGAAACAAGATTTTATTTCATTAGTCACTATAAAATCTGACTATATTGCAACTACTCAAGTATGAACATACTTATTATAGATGAAACAAATGCTTGGTGATATGGGAATTGAAGTGAATTCTCCGATTAGAATCCATTGGGATAATTAAAGTTCTATAAATCTTTGAAAAAAATATAGTCTATCAATCAAGGACAAATCACATTGAAATCAAGTATCATTTCATCAAGGAGAAAGATGAGAAATGGCTGGTGAAGTTGGAGTATGTGCCTATAGAACAACAAGTTGCAGATATTCTGACCAAGGACTTATCCAAAGAAGTGTTTGAGAGGCATAGACTAGATCTGGGAGTTCAGTATACTTCTTGAACTTGAAAAAGTGTGGATGTAGGACCCCTATCCCTGAGGTATGTTGTATTTTTCCCTAAATGAGTTGATCTATATTCATTAGCATTTTGTAGAAAACAACGAATTGATCTCCAGGTTCATTGACAAAGGGGGATAAATTGTGGATATTAAAAGGGAAAAAATATATTAATGAAGACATGGGGAGATTTTTTACACAAAACAACAATATAGGGGGAGTTTAATCTGTTAGGGGGAGAAATGAGATAGGGGGAGTATTAAATATGATGATTCTAGAAGTGATTAATCAAAAGATTATATATCACGATAGTTGAGGTTCATGTTGAAATCAGAAGAGTGGTTTTAGCATGGAACAAACTGATTCATTAATGAACTTTTCATTATAATCTTGTTTCTCACAGAGATCATGGATCATGTGAGATTAGAGTGTATTTATAGTTATTCCTTGATAGCTATCTTAATTGCAAGAATAAAATAATGGAATAATATGGAAGAAGCTTTAATGATTTATCTAAATAATAAGAGTTTTCAAAAAACTTAAATGGGGAATTTGTTGGAAAAATATCCCTCAATATGACCTCTCGGTTTTTTATAGGTGTGATTATGATTGTTGAAAATGTAAGATGACCAAGAATGAGTATGGTTGGTGTTTGAAAAATCAATTTTTAAAGGTGGTTCAATTTTCCAGTGTTTGCCAAATTTTGGGGCCTCAAAATCAGGGGTTTGTTTTTGGAAAAAAGAAGATTTTCCATGCAGGATTAAATGGTTCATAGACTAAGAAAGAAAATTCACAGACCGAAAAAAGGTGGTACATGGAATGACTTTGGGGAATTGTAAAAGTCAGTATTTCCATAGAGAATCACTATGCAGACTGTGAAGCATGGTACACAGATTGTGAATGAAAAATTGTTCGGGGGGCGATTGTAGTTCGCGGGAAGGCTTGTGGTCTGTGGGATGAAAATAGTTCATGGAAGGTCATCTCTTCCTGTTAAGAGGTGGTGTTTCATTTTCAGGATGTATAGTAATTTGTGGATGTGAGGAAGTGATTTGAAGATCCATAAAGGGATTCGTTCATGGAAGAGATCGACCGCTGCGATGGAACACAGGTGCTATGTGGGCTGCATAGGGAAAATGGTACATAGGAGGATCATAATACATGGTGAAGGCTGTACCACATCGAAGTTTTGATTAAAATGTATTAGAATATTTTGAGGATTTATTTTCTTATATAAGTAACACTAATCCTATAATTACCTAGAATGATTTTCATTAGAGAACATCTTCAATTTGGGAAGAAATTTGGATAAGCCCGAATGAGTTCGCGAGAGAGTCCATGAAGGAGAAGTTTTTGAGTAGGACTCCATGAAATGAGAAGAGTTACGATAAGACAGTTCATGGAAGGGTTTTTATGGTGTAATGTATCTAAAAAAGGAAGACAATCTATAAAGAAGAGGTGGTCTATAGACGATGAACTCATCCATGAAGAAGGGATGGTCTGTGAAGGAAGAGTTGGTCTATAAAAGGAGATGTGGTTTGGAAAAGGATAAGTGGTCCATTGAAGGAGAGACAGTCCATATAAGTAGAGGAAATACACGAAGGAATAGGTGGTCTTTGAAGAAATCACATCACGTGGTGAATCATAGTTTGTGGAGGACTCACTGTAGTTTGCAGAGGACTTAAGGTATTTCACGGAGGAACACTTTGATAAATTAATTTACGTAAACTAACTGTATGTGGAAAAGGGTATTTTATATATGGATGAAAATGGGACTTCAATAGAGCACATATATATATAGTTTAGGATGTGTTCTTTCATGCAAATAAAGGGACTTATAAGTCCATAAATTGTGATGGGATCCCTTCCAAGAGTAGTGAGAAAAGGAAGAGAAAGATGACGATCCTTTCCACTGACAGGGAGTTAGAGAAAGAGACATAGGGAGTGACACTTGGGAATGCAATGAGAAGACCCTAAATCTTGTAAAGGCAGTGAGCTTGGTCATAGATGTGATCTAGCCCGAACCTTGTAATTTGGTAGTGAGCCTTAGTGGATTTGGTACCTCAGCACATTACAATTGTATTCTCCTTGGATATAACCCAATGAGGGTGAACCAAGTAAAAATCACTGTGTCTCATGCATGATTTTATTTCTATTCATATATTGGTATGGGAAGAAGAGAGAAGAGTGTTTTTTAACTAAGAAATAATATCTTAAGGAGAATTTTTTTTAGTCTTTTATAACTTGATTCACCCCCCTATTAGGGTATTTAACATAATTGGGATAAAAAAATACTTATTAGCTTTCCACTCTTCCCCAACATCACAAATCCTGCTCCATATCTCTCCAAAATTAATCCATCATGACAACATCTAGGATACTACATCATATCATGCACCCTCTTCATCACAAAATCTCATCATCTCAAACTATGAATCAAATCTATTACATCATCTAATTATCCTATTTTATATCTACAAATATTAAATGATTAGTTTCAGTATGTCAATTATTATGCCTCAGGCTATCACAACCCACAAACAAAATACCTATAATAATCCTTAGGAAACTATATCTAGTGATACATTTTTATGAAATAAACACAATTCATTGTAACAACTTACACACATATATGGGAAAGGTAACCACATTGAATACTAGAACATAATACTACTAGGATAATATAGTAGGTAAAGAGGGGTAGTTAGCCATACATTCCTTTAAAACCCAGATGTTAGGGAAAATATCATCCCAGGGTCCACTAGGTGTTAGTATCCCTACCGACAAGAAAGTGGTAGCAAATGAAATCATATAAAAAACAAGATATATATAGCTAACAACTATACTATGGTCGCCAAACTAGTATTTTACTCAACTATAATTATCATCACCTGGGAACCCAACATCTACTACTAAAGACTATATATCCTATAAGAGCACCAAAATATAATAACGATTTTATTTAATTATTTATTTCAATTAAACATTTTATATCATGATAATTATTTCAATTGACCATTACCATTTCATTATGGTTACTTTAACATGATCATCAACTGATTCCCATTCCCTCAGGAAATAAACCAACCGATTTCATGGTTTCTCAAGATCATGATCATTTTAATTCTAATAATCCATCAAACCGATGGGTTAAAACATTTATTATTCATTATCATTCCATATTTCTAGGCAATCTAAGACTCATCCTATGTTACCATAAAATATATTCATAAACTAAGAATAACCAGCTACCTCAAGAAATATGGAAATGAATAAAGAAACAATCAACCAAACCATACAACCATTAAATAATTTTATTATCAAGAAAGTATCCCATATTTTAGTAAATCAATAGGAAATACTAGCTTCAACCTATTATACTAGTCCTAGTTCCATCCCTAACACAACCATGCATATCACCATGAATCACGCCATCATAGACCTCAAATACTCCCATAAAACCGAGACTCCCTACCCATGTATTGTTAAACCATCATCCATATTAGGCTGAGATCACATCACATATACATAATTTACAAGAAAATAGGATTTCTCATTTGAAAACATTTATCTTTATCAAACAACTGATTATTTACCGTCCATAATTCAACAATTTATTTATCACAGATTATTGTTGGATTTGGTGCCCTAGAACCACCTTTTGAGTACTCTATGATAACCTATATTAATTTTTTTTAATATTAATAGATTTATTATCATATCATGATTTTTCTTCTGCATAACATGGTTTGTTATAATGTCCTAATAGAAGCTATCACCCTAAAAGGTCATAATAGTTCCTCACTATGTTGAGAACATGGAAGTGCTATGACACTATTCTTAAATACACTTTCTATATCCAAATGATATTATTTGAGGGACACAAATGATACAGACCATCAGGGGTGCAAACTCATATGAATTTGAGTCACCTTCTCATTGTGTACTCCCTTGGTAATATCTTTTATAAGATATTATGAGAACGAGACCCTCCAGTAGGAAATCCACATTTATATGTGTCATTATATGTTCCTATCTATGGATGTACATATTGATCTTTAGAAGTTAATATTATTATTAATGTGTATTATGAGTCATTTACTTTGATGTATTGATGAAAACCATGAAGAAATATATTCAATGTGAGGTAGGATATGTTGGGTGCATCACAAGTAATATTACATTAATGAATAATGTGGGAATGTATTTGTCAATTATATTATTTAACAGAAGTTGATATCTCATTCCCTTTGATGGAAATGATATATCCTAAATAAATCCATGGCCATGGTGCTCTATAGGAATGTTTGATTTATGGAAAGTCGAAGAAAGAGACATTGATCACATAGGTAGATGGTAATAGTGTGAAACATACTTTATTAAAGTTATCATGATAAATTAATTATATTACATAGTAAACCTCTATATGAGGTATTTTTTCATTGCGAGATTAACTTCTTTCTATATGGGATCCTTGGTGTGTTTTTAGATGCTAACATTGGACTTTAGGCTACTTCACCTAATGACATTGAGAAGGAGGCCTAGAGGGTCACACACGAAGTATATCAAAAATACTAGTTAAATAATATATTATTATTTATTATTTAAATTTTTTAATAAATATTATTTCCATATGTGGTTTAATAATTATTCATGTATTATTGATCTCATATATTCTGCCACCAATTATTCTAGAGAGTACTATGTGAAAGTAATATTTAATAAATATATATTTTCTATTTTTTCAATAAAATATTTATATATTTATTGGAGAATAATGAAGTTATATTTATTTATTAAAGAATATTAATTATTCATGGAATGATAAATATTTTGGAGGAATGACGTACCAAGTTTTTAAGGTTCGGTGAAAAATAAAATATGTTGAATATTATTTGATTAAATAATATTTTATTCACAATTTAAGCACATGTTAGGGGAATAATAATAATAATATTATTTTATACATGGAGTTCCATAAGGGATTAAATAAATATTAAAGGGAACCTGTGAAAATTTTTATTTCTAAACCCAAGCAATATTTAATCTCAATTATATTATTTTTTCAAGAGATCCAATTAATTTGTGATGTGCCCAATGATAGATGAATAAAATTCTCTTAATCCATAGAGAGATCCATCTCTAAGAACACTCCCAATAATGGAGAGATATCCTCCTCCACCTCCCACTCTTAATTCTAGAGAGTTTAAGTAGAATGCTTTGGAAGCAATTCTCATGGTGTTCAAAGGTAGATGATACAAGTGATAAGATCTACCATACTAGAACCTAGAGAATCCTACAACTACATTCAAAGGTTTGTGGAACACATTTAGATCACAGATAGAGAGAATTTTCCCATTATTCCTATAACACAATGACAACACAATGTAGATCTATTGTGAGATCCATCAGTGAATAAATAATTCCAATAAGGCAATTCTTTAATTAATTTAATTAATTATAAATAATATGTTATGATCCCGTTCTTGGTTCTATAATTCTATACCTTGTCTATTTTTTCCTTTAATTAAATTCCATTGATCATGATGTTTATAATTGTGTATATCTTGGATTTATCATCGATCATGGGAAAAAAGTTGGGCATGATCCATCACATGATTCCATTATGCTTGAAACCTACAAGTGGCTCCATAGGGGTCACATAATTATTTATAATTATTTAAATATCATTGATTTATTTACACATTTTTCATTTAGTTTTCAATTCATGTTTAATCATTCTTCAAATCTGGATTATGATATCTTCTTCATACTCTTTAATTTCTTATAAATCTTATAAAAATGATTAATTTTGTGAATGAAATAAAATATAAGATCTCATCCATAGGTGCTGGGGATTCTAGCCAGATAACAATGGAGTAAACGACATGTAACTGGAATTACACACAGTTTACTAGTGTTAAATACACCAAGAATTAATTCAGAATCAGTTCAAACTGTGTGAATTGATTACACGTGATGCATTTATTTCTTACATCGAATGTTGACTAGACCAACCTGGAACATGGTCAGATGGAGTACATGCTGTTTAGACCACATACCGGGAATTTATTCCTTTAAAGTCACAGATAATCCATGTATTTTTATACACATCCTACCTTACCAGTGACTATGTAACTCATATACCAGATAATGTGTAGCCCTTCATACACGCAATGCACTCTATTTTTTCTGAGACAAGATTACATGCCGAGTCCCTAGGAGTGTGCCTTGGATAGATGGTGAGAGACATACACACCATGTACATCACTTATACACACCTTTTACTTATACCCCAATTACATAGAATTAAAATTAATTTTTTATTTTGTGTAAACCTTGTCGACATGTGCTTGTGTTTGGTCATTATGTTGATAGGACACTCCATGTGATGAGGTTTAATATATATATATATATAAATGTTTAATTAATTTCTATGTAATTTTTAGATTTACATATCATGTGTGAGTCATATGATAGATATTATTTTACATGCATTGAATCATAAAATGTTATTAAAAAATCATGTAATTTGTGTAATCATTAAGTTGACAGTACACGTCATGAAAGTACATGATAATTCATGTATACCATATTTCATAAGAGTTAATTTTATATGAGTATAATACATTTTGGGTTGACTTAGATGGATATTTTCTATGTTTTCTCCAAGTTACATTTAAATACACAATTATTTTTAATTTGTTTAAAATTATGGTGGATAAGAATCTCATGGAAGTTTGGATACAAATTAATATAAAAGAATTTATTAATTAAAGAATATAATTAATTGATTAGAACACGATTTATCTTAAATAATAATGATTAATAATTGAATTATAGTTTTATTAAATTCATACTTTAGTGTATACCTGTGGATGATCATGGGCATATACTCTAACTTTGTATACAATTGGTTTCGTTTAATTTATAATTAAATTAAATATTTTTCTAGCATGCCTTATCCCCTCTTATAATGTAAGGGCTTTCATTCCCATGGTTTCTTTTATGTAAACTCTTTTCCCCTCACCTACGTGTGATTAAAATCATATGTAATGGATGAATCTCCCAATCTAGTATAGGTGGTTCAAGGTTTGAGATGAGGCGAAACCAATCCAAGAGAGATATATAGGTAGAAAAGTGGAATGCTGTAACATGAATCTTAATTGGTTAAAGGTTTTCACCTAGGTTAATAGTTAGTTTATAACCTACTAGATAAACTAACCATTAGTAAAATCTCACGATTATACCAATTTATTATTTTATTTCTGTCAAAATTCATGGTTATTTCATTATGAATGTTTTTTCATGATCCCATGAATTAATGAATCAACAAGCATGAAATATTGAACTAAAATAAATAGTCTTATACGTAGATATTATCTAAGACATGGTTAATCACTTAAGTAAATACACTTAATATTAACAAGCAAGAGATAAAGATAATAGTTAGAAATTTACACATAAAAGATAAAATAACTCAATTATATATTAAGTCGGTATAACCTTCCACTACTTTAGATAAAATGAAACCATAGTTCAAAGTGCTTGACCAACCAAATTTGGGGTAATTTCTATTATCAGGGAATTATAACATGAAATTTTGGCTGGAATTAACTTAGTTCACATCAAGGGTTGACTTCCAAAGTATGACATGATGTAACTGAGAGGCAAGGGTTAAGGAAATCCAATATAAAGGATTTTAGGATTGGGTATTCCACTCAACAGATCAAGGAACTCTGATTTAATGTAGTTGGAATTTGGAATTTCTACCTAAAACCATTCAAGTTTCTTGGCTAACCAAATTTTGGTATTGAGAAGGGGAATATTCATCCTTTACACTAGAATGTATAAGAAATAGGATATTAAAAATCCAATGGTGAGGGCCATTGGTTTTGATAAAATTGTGAGAGATTAATAAATATAATATTTATTTATTTGTCTAAATTTTACAAGATAAATTACTAAAATTATGCTCATATTATTTTGTAGAATCAATAATAAAATGAATTAAAACATATCACTATTATCTATACATGATAAGGATAAATTTCTCACTGGAAAAAATTTCCAAGAGTGGAAAAGGTGCTTACGCATTATCCTCTCCATGAAAGAAAATTGTATATGATGGAAGAACCTATTCTTGATGTGCCTCATAATGAGGAAATTGATGAATATTTATCACTCTATGAGAAAAATTCGAATTATTCCCTCTATATTAAATGTTTCATGCTATCATCCATGACCAATGATATTTTGAAGAAACATGAGTACATGGATGCGTATAGCATGATGTCACACCTTTGAGATATCTATCAAGATAAGGTGATAAAAGAGAGGTATGAGATCTCAAATTATTTGTTTACAACTAATCTTGGAGATTATACTCCAAATGGGCCTCATGTAGTCAAACTTATTAGCTGCATTGAATTCTTAGACATCTTGGGGATTAAATTACCAGATGAGTTGCATACCGAACTCATCCATTAATCACTTCCCAAGACCTTATCTAGTTTTATTTTTAGTTACAATATGAGGAATAATGAGAAGAGTCTTTCATAACTTCTTAATTTTATTTTCCAATTAGATAAGGACATGGGGAAGGATAAACCCACAGTCCTTACGATGATTAAGAAAATAAAGAGAAAAGAAAAGGGGACCAAGACTCACATAAAGTCGAATGCTCCCAAACACTATCCTTCCAAGAAGATAAAGATCTAGAGGCAGAGATAGGAAAAGGAGGAAGTATATTTTTTAATGTGGAAATCTAGGCCACTGGAATGGGAAATACACCTAGAATCAAGGGAAAGATAAAGGTATGTTTTTTATCGAGTGTAATTTTTTAATATCTACACATTGGGTGTTAGCTATAGCTTGTGGTGTTCACATATATATCCAAATGCAGGAACAATGTATATTATGAAAGATTTATATAGGGGAGGTGTATCTGAGGGATTATAATGGTGCAGGTATGGATGATATAGTCATTGGTGACTACCAAATTTCATTTACAATAAGAATTATTTTATTTTAAAATATTTCTATTATGTATTGATGGTTAGCCCGAACATAATTTCTATATCATTCCTAGATGGAGATGGATTTATTTTGAAGTTTGGAAAAAAAAATTTTATAAGGAAAACATATGTTATGGTATGGAACATTTAAATAATGGTCTTTATGTATTAAGTTATGAAAAACAAGTATAGACAATTGATAACGAATCATGTTCACATGACTTATATAACACCCAGCTATGACATCACCATATTGGTCATATATATGAGAAACATTTGAAAAAGCTATGTCAATATGGTTATTTACACTTGTCTAAGCTAAAAACACTTGAATTATATCATTCTTGTTTACAACAAAAAACAATCGAACCTTCATTCAGTGGAAATGGTGAAAGGGCCATAGAGCTTCTAAGATTGGCACACATTTATGTTTGTGGACCATTTCTAGTAGAATCTAGAGGTGGGTATTCTTAATTCATAATTTTTACTAATGAATTGAGTAGATATGGTTATGTCTATTGTATGAGTTATAAGTTCGATTCCTTTGATAAATTCAAGGAATTCAAGAATGAAGTAGATAATTAACTTGGAAATAATATAAAGGATCTTTGATCGGATCGAGGTGGTGAATATCTTAACCAAGAGTTTATCAACTTTCTATAGGAGTTTGGGATTATATCTCAAATCACTCCACCGTATACACCACAATGGAATAGTTTTAGTGAAAGTAGTAACTGTACCTTGTTAGACATGGTAAGGTCGATAACGAGTCATGAATATATTCCATTATTCTTTTGGTATATGCATTACAAATTGTAGAATATGCATTAAACTTACTACCAAATACATTGCTAAATGGAATTCCTGTTGAGTTATGGAGTTTAAGGAAACCTATTTTTTTAATACACATGTATGGTTTTTCAAGGAATTTGTAAAGGCCTTATCCGGCAACAAACTAGCACTCCATAGGACAAATTGTAACTTTATAGGGTATCCCAAGGAAATGAATAGATACCAACTATACAAACCCTCATAAAAGAAAGTGATTGTCACCATACAATCTATCTTTATTGATAAGGATCACATCAGCAAAAAGGATAGTAGGAGAAAAATTGACTTTGATGAAGCTTATGCTCAAGATACACAAGATTTGAAATAGGATAATTCCCCATAGGTCCTTATGGAATAAGTAGTTACTAAAACAAAATTACTATGTATGATCACAAGGGAGTTAAGAGAAATAGAGACATGTGGTTTTATAGTCACTAGAGATGGTGACTCATTATTGGTTGATAATTATGAAACTCTCTCATACAAACAGGTAGAAGAGAGATCCGAATTTATAAGATGGAAAGAAGATAAGGATTCTAAAATGGATTCCATGAACCAGAACAATGTTTGGGTTCTAGTTTGATGCGCATGTTGATGTAAAACCTATAGGGTGAAAATGGGTATTCAAGAGAAAAATGTACATGGAAGGTAAAGTAAATACCTATACAGAAAGACTAGTGACTAAAGGGTTCAAAAAACATCAAAGAATTTAATATGATGAAACCTTCTCACTAGTGTCCATGTTTAAGTCAATCAAAATTATACTTTCTATAACATATTTCTATGACTATGATATTTGGAATATGGATGTAAAAAATTTATTACTTAATGGGAAACTTTAGGAAAATGTCTATATGATACAAATAAAAGGGTTTGTGACTCCAGGAGATGCCAAAAATATTTTCAAGTTGTAGAGATCCATTTCTAAATTAAAGCATAAATCCAGGTCATGGAAAATTAAATTATATTTATCTATAAATGAGTTTGGTTTCATTAATAATGAATATGAGCCATGTGTTTGCAAGAGGTTAGTGGAAATGTAGTTGTTATCATAGTAGTACATGATGATGACATATTAATTATTAGAAATGACATACCGGTCTTAAAGACTATTAATAACTGGTTAAACAGATGTTTCTTTATGAAGGAATTAGGTGAAATAGCCTATATGATAGGATAAAGACCCTTCCTGATAGATCGAAGAGGGTGATTGGAATAAGTAAAAGTAAATATGCTGACCAAATAATAAATAAATTTAGTATGGGACAATCCATGAGGGGATTGGTTCCAGTCTCACATGGTTTACATCTTTCTAATAAAATGTGTCCTCAGACACAATAGGAGAAAGGGAGAATGAGTACGACCCCATACAATTCTGTGATATGATCAATAATGTATTCCATGTTATGTACTATAATTGATGTTACTAATTCATTGATCATGGTAGGAATATATCAAACTGAACCAAAAGAACATCACTGGTATGCAGTTAAGGATACTCTTAAGTATTTTAGAAGAACTAAGGATATGTTCCTGGGGTATAGAGGTGTTGAGGAGATGACCATCATAGTTTATACTGATACTAGTTTTCATATAGACTTGAATGATCTAAAGTTGTATCCAGGATATGTTTTCTATCACAAAAGAGGAGCTGTGAGATGATAGAGTTCAAAGAAGCCAGTTTTCGCTGATTCTACAACAAAGTCAGAGTATATAGTAGCTTATGGTATAACTAAGAAATCCTTTTGGATATGAAACTTTTTCAAGGAGTTTGATTTGGTACTGAGAATTAAAGACCCTATCACATTTTATTGTGATAATACTACAGTGGCGGCTCTTAAAAAAGAGCCAAGGTCACACCAATGGACAAACCATATACTCTAGAAGTATCACATATTGAGAGATTTTTATCAGATGGTTGAATTTTTTGTAATTAGTTTACCCACGAAAGATAACACGGTAGATCCCATGACTAAAGGCCTATCTCAGCAGAATAATGAGTATCATGTGAGAGCTAGAGAATTAAAGGTTGTTAGTAGTTGGATCCAGTGAAAGTGTGAGTCTGTTGGAGTTGGTTCCCTAGAACAAAATTATGTGTACTTTATAATAACATTTCTTAATATTTTTGAATATTAATAAACTACTGATCACATCATGATTTTTCTTCTGTGTAAAATATTATGTGATAATGCCCAAATAGTAGCTGTTGCACTAAAAGGTCACAGTAGTTCCCTGCTATGATGAGAACCTAGAAGTGCTATGAAGATATTATTGAATATATGTTCTAAAATTGGATGATATCATTTAATGGATAAAATGATACAGTTTATTAGGGGTGGATAATCATAGGAATTTGATAAACCTTTTGATGGTGTACGCCCTTGGTAATATCTAGTGTAAGATATTATTAGAACGAGACCCACTAGTAGGAAATACACATTTATATGTGTCATTGGCTGTTTTTATCTGTGGATGTGTTTATTAATCATTAGAATTTAATATTACCATTAATGAGTATTATGAGTCACAAACATTGATGTATTGATGAAAACCATGATGGTATATTTTCACAGTGAGGTAGGATACGTTGGATGTGTCATGAGGAATATGAAATTCATGAATAATGTGAGAAAGTATTTGTCCATTCAGTTCATTAAATAAAGTTGATATCTCAAGCTCTTTTAGGGAAATTGTATAGCCTAAATAAATCCATGACCATGGTGTTCTATAAGAAAGTTTGATTTATGGAAATTCCAAGAAAGAGACATCGAGCATATAGGTTAATAACACCAGTGTGAAACATGCTTGATTAGAGATATCGTGATAAATGGATTATATTACATAAAAAGAATCAATATGAGGTATTATTTCATTACTACATTAACTTATTTCTCTATGATTTACTTGGCATATTGCTAAACACTAACCTTGGACTTTAGGCTGCTTCACCAAATTCCATTTAGAAAGTGGCCTAAAGGGTCCCACACTAAGTGTATCCATAATCTTAGTTAAATAATATATTATTATTTATTATTTAAAAAGTTGAAAAAAATATTATTCCCACACATAGTTTAATAATTATTCATGTATAATTGATTTCATATATTCTGTCATCAATTATTCGAGAGAATATTATGTGAGAGAAATATTTAATAAATATATATATTTTTTCTATTTATTGAATATAATATTTATTTATTTATTGGATAATAATGAATTGATATTTATTTATTAAATTAATAGTCATTATTCGAGGACCGATGAATATTTTGGAGGAATGGAAGACTGAATTTTTATGTTTCAGTGAGAAATAATATATATTAAATATTATTTTATTAAATAATATTTAATTTTCAAGTTTAGTGCATGTCAAGGAAATAATAATAATATTTTTATTTTAGACATGGGGTTCTATAAGAAATTAAATAAATATTAATGGTAACTTATGAAAAAATTTATTTATAAACCCTAGTGATATTTAAACCAAATTATATTATTTTTCCAAGAGATCCAATTCAATTGTGTTCTCCACAAAGATAGAAGGAGAGAATCCTCTCAATCCCTAGAGAGATCCCTCTCCAAGAACACTCCCAAGAACAAAGAACAATCCTCCTCCATCTCACACTCTCAAGTCTAGAGAGATCAAGGTGAACACTTTGGAAGAAATTCTCATGGTGATTAAAGGCGGACGACGCAAACAATAAGATCTATCATTCTAGAACCCATAGAATCCTATGATGACATTCAGAGATTTTTGGAACAAATACGAATCACTGCTAGAGAGAATATACTCTTGATTCCTAAAAAACAATGATAGTAAAATGTAGATATATTTTTTAGATATGTAAATGAATAATGAATTCCCACAAGGTAATTATTTAATTAACTAAATTAATTATAAATAATATGTGATGATCATACTATTAGTTCTGGTGTTCTATCCCCTGTATTTTTTTTCTTTTATATCAATTCCATTGAACATGACATTTATCATTGTGTAAAACTTAGATTTATCATCAATAATGAATAAAAGGAAAGTTGGGAAAAATTCATCACATTCTTCTGTTACGCCTAGAACCTACAACTATAGCCATAGGTAACCTAAGGCATTAGCTATCAATATCTATGAATTATTTAAAAATTATTTGACCATAACTTCTAGTCTCCTATAACTATAAGGAATAAAATACTCATTCAACATGCCTTTTTATTATTTCATCAACAAGAATTACCAACTTATTGATCTTTAGCCAAATTTCATTAACACAAGGAATTAAAATTTTAATTAAAAATGCATCAATAGTCACATGATTTACATCAATTATAAGAATAAGGGTTTCATTAAAACATTACACTTTAATTATTTATCCAAAAAAAATTATTGAATTTATGTTATTTAACCAATTTCATCATAATAAACATGATAATATAAATCATAAATAGATATAGTAATAATAGAATAAATATAGTTATCACATATATAGAAAAACAAGAGGCAAACTATTATCACAGTGGCGATACATTTGATCACTACAATAAAAACCAAGGTCCATTCTTTAATATGGTTTAAGATTAATTAATGTTAATTACACCATAACTAATAGAGATAAATAAAGATAACTTTATGATTGCTAATAAAATAATAAGAGAAGAAAAAAATCAATTTCCTAATTTAGTGGTTTAACATTTTTTCACACAAGAATAGAAGATCAATCTTTAATATCCACTAAAAGAAACACCATGAATCCAAGGAAAGAATATAAAGTACCTAGAATTCACAAATAACCATCAAACTAAAATAAAACGACACCAAAAAAAGGGACTCTCATTTTTTTCTCTTCCTAAATAAGAATAAGCTAATAAAAATGGGATAAATAGAAGAAGGATGCATACGCCAAAGAAAAATCATTCCATTCTCTTTGAACCAAGGATTAGAAAATAAAGAATTAGATAAAGGGGTGATTAAGGGAGGTATAACGAACACTAAACAATAATAAATTTCATCAACTAAGCTCTAATGTGAGATATGACTTGACCAATCCATAGTTCATCCAACACATCTGGAAAATAGATAGATTAAAGAGGATGTGTATAAAACAATTATTATGTGGGATGAATTGACTTAAAAATGTATTTAAGACCCCTCTTAACACCTCACACACACCCATTTAAAACTAGTCAAGATCCAAAAATATTGGTATCCATTTCGATCATTTAGAAGCATGTCCAAATGCCACCAATTATTGGTGATGGACATGGGGGTTCTTGATCACTCCATCCCAATATGAAATCCCCTATGGGTTTTTTCTAAAACCCCAGCTATTTCCCCGCTATATGGCTTCCAAAAATGTCTTGGAAATCCAATTAAATTATGGTCATTTCAGACAGGAGGGCCTTTAAGGTTCTATTCCCAATTCCACACTCTTACTGGGCATTTCCACTAGCTCGTTTCACATAAGAGGACACTAGGGCCACCATGACTTTTAAAAAAACTTTGGCATTGACCGTTTCTAGATAGAAAGGTCTCCAAGGACCACCAAAATCCTCTAAAACACCTCCTCAATTCCACTAAAACATATAAAAACCAAAATTATGGCATGAGAAGGTCCATACTATTATATTAGATACCTTTCAAAAAATTATATTTTCCAAGAATTTAAAACCTATCCTAGAGATAATGAAAAGAAAAGGGTTAATCTAAATATCCACCTAATGAGATACCACTAAAGAATATTACCATCACAGGATAAAAACCATATCACTTATAGGAACATGGTGTAAAACCATGAAACTCCAACAAATAGATCCCAAAGACTCTCCCAAGGGAGATACCTATAAAATAAGATAAAGGAAACAAAAAAGGCATCGAAGAAGATAAAAACATCTTATAATCTAGATAAAGGTCAAAAACCTAACAACATTGATAAAAAGGAAGAATTAAACATAAAAAACACATGATATTGAGAGTTTATCTATGACTCATATTCCTAGGTGCTCTTCTCCACACTATTATGTCACCATAATACAAGAATAAAGGGAATTTCATACACACATAACACCTTCTTTTAGTAGTCCTAAATCTCTATAGAACTCTCCTAGAAGGTTCCATCATTGTCAATATCAATCTCACCCCGATTTATGAAGTGAGAGTCATCAAAAATATAATGAATAAGATGTTACCCATGAAATATATCACAAATAAAAATTATATATGGGGGAAGTAATATCCAATACATAAGGGATCTTACATGATCCAATACCTCAAAATTCCCAAAAAACTTGGGAGAAAGCTTGCCCTCATGACCAAACCTTCACTACCCATGACAAGGAGTCACCTTCAAGAAAAACTGATCTACAACTTCAAACTCCATAGGTCTCATTCTATGGTCAACATATGACTTTTGATGATCCTTCACTTCCTTCATCCTCTCATGAATCAGTTAAACCATCCCTGTCATGATCTATATTAGTTGAATCTTGATAATTGCTGAATCTCTAACCCCAGTGTAACACAAAAAATAAAAAAGGTTTTTTCTATAAAAATATTCAAAATACACTATACCAATATTAGATTTAAAACTATTATTGTAATATAACTGAACCAAATACATGTTCCTCATCCAAAAATCTCCAAAATTCCATACACAAGTGCACAAAATGTCTTCAATAGTCTCGATGGTCCACTCTGTGTGACAGTTTGTATGTGGTTGAAATAAGTGATAGAGAATAGGTCAAAGCCAAAATCATGCTAGAGACCTCTCCATACAATGGAGATAAAATGAAGATGTTTATTTGAGATTATCCTCCTTAGGAGTTTATGGAGTCTCACTACCTCCACTAGAAATTTCCTGGATAAAACCTTAATTGAGACAAACTCTCTGATTTTGATGAAATGAGAAAATTTTTTAAATGGACCACTATCACCTATATAGAATCATTTCATACCTAAGATTGAGGAAAAACATAAAATAATTCTATTGAAATTTCCTCTCACTTCCACTAAGGAATATATAATGGCTGGAGCAAACAATTCGGAACACATTATTTTAATTTCACCTTATGGAAGACTAAACATCAAGACATAAAATCTGAAACTAAGCACTTTAACCTAGGACACCAAAATTGATCTCATAGAGAATAGTATATATTTATCACATCGAGATGTATTTATATGGGTGATATATGGAACTCATAGAGAACCACCTCACACATCACTAAAGAAAATAAAACTATACCCTAGAATAACACTATGTGCGGTTCATCCTTAACCCAACTATCAGTGGCCTCCCCAAAGACAACTCATAATCTTCATAACTCTACCTCAGAATCTACAAGCTATGATTCCTACACTTTTTTGAAACAAATATGAATGTACCATCATCTGAAGATGGAAACCACTACCACCAAGCACCCCCCATATCAATATTCATTACAGATATATCTTCTATCACTCTCTAGGAATCTCCAGAATGATGAATGGCATCACTGTGTGACTTCCTACTCTGTGCATCAGCTTTAACATTAACCTTTCTTGGGGTATAAGAAATAATAAATTCATAGTCCTATAATATTCCATCCACTAATTCTGTCATAAATTCTTGTCATGCTAGGAGAAGACATACCTCGGGCTATTATTATTTATGAAAACCACTCACTGATGAGTTAATTCCACCAAAACTTTAAAGAAAAAACAATTAATACTAACATAAGATAATGAGTAGAATATTTATGTTCATGGGTATGTAGTTTTTGATACCCAATAGAAACAATTAATATCTGTTGCATCAAGATACCTCCCAATAAAATATGAAAAGTATCATAGAAAAACTCAAACTAAACTCTATCTTTTATAAAAATAAGAACTGTGGAATTAAAAAACTTATCCTTTAGATAATTGAAAGATTATTGACACTAGTATGTATATAATAATTCTTGATACTTTCTAGTCAAGTCTATAATAGGAGTCACAATCTAAGAGAAGTTGGGTATGAACCTCCTATAATATCCCACAAGACTGAGGAAACTCCACACCTATGCAACTGTACTATGTTCTAACTAAGAAAAAACCATGAAAAACTTATAAGGATACACAAATGATCCATACTGGTCCCCAAAATTCACTAATAAATGAACATATTGATCCCAAAACTCACACTTCGATAGATTACTATATAGCTGCTGATGAGGAATAACTCCCAAAAATACCTGAATATGATCTATATGCTCCTTTTCTAGTATGAAGTACACTAGGATGTCATCAATGAAAACCAAAATGAACTGATCCATGAACTCATAGGACACAATGTCCATCAAGACCATGACCACTTCTGGAGTATTTTTCACATTGAACAACATCACAATGAACTTTAAATTCCCATAATGAAAAAAATAGTATTTAGTATATTCTCACCCTTAAACTATATAGAACTATATCTAATAAAAAATATATCTCCATGAACCAACTAGCTCCATTCATTTTATCAAATAAGTCATTAGTACATGGAAGTAGATATAAGTTCTTCACTGTCACCTAATTTAACTAATGATAATTGATATAATGATGCACACTACCACTATCCTTCTTTAAAAACAAAACAAGAGCACCCCAAGTTAAAATTCTCTTCTAAACAAAACCTTACTACAAAAGATCATCGATCTGTACCCACAACTCTCAAAACGTAAAAAGATCCATCATATAAAATGATATCAAGATTGTAGAAGCACCCAACTGTATCTTTATTCCAAAATAAATTTCTTATCAAGGGGATAACACCATAAAATCTTCATGAAATACATTAGGGGACTCTTCTAAAACCCTAGGAAACACCACCGGATGAACCTCTAATGAAGTATGGATCAACTAAAATAACAAGTATGAAAAATATAGAATATTTCTCAAACCCATATAAGGGTCTCACTCACCAAAAAACCTAGTAGACTCTTCATCATTATCATAGAACCAAATATTCCTTATGAATAAATCCACAATAAACTATACTAAATACAACTAGTCCATATCGAGGATGATGTCATATATCTCTATTAGTAAATATAGGATGTTTCAACATGAGAGGTTCTATCCGAACATTATCTCCCTACTTCTACATATTTTATATAGATAATCTTGACCTCAAACTAACATAGTCAATACCAAGGTCACCATAAGCCTTTCCACCTCAATTTATAAAGAATAGAATAAGGAAAGTGATATGAAGGAATGCGTAACTCCTATATCAAAAAAATAATGCACCCAAGTTGAAAATAAGCAAGGGGTACCTCAAATTAAATATTGTTATCTTAGTGATGACAACTCTAAATCAAGAAATTAACCCTGACATGAACCATTTCATCTCTAGCATTGATGATGACTACCTATAAAATTATGTTCTTCTATTCAAGGAAGAGGATCATCATTGGGCTATCATCTACCCACCAATTATCTTATATGATAATCTAATGCTGGATCACCCTATTGCTAATTCCTCAGCTAAAACTACTAAAATGGTGGAACCTCAAGTGGAACACCCTTCCATATGCTGAATTAACCCAAAGTTTAGGCACTCTCACCAATAATGACCATGTCCTATATAAGAAAAAAATGCATATGATATCTTTGTAGGGGCCTAAGAGATGCCTCACTCGAAGAAATGAGATGATGAGGGATGGGACCTACCCTTGGATATTCTAAATATCTTCTTACTAGGAATTTAGGAACCTCCGTAAAGACATGTATTTTCCATGTACTTTTTTTAAAATTATATGGAATTATTACGAGTCTGCGAAAATTAATGGTGCGTGATTTCAAGGTCCGGTGTGCCTGGAATAAAACTATGAACTTTTTTTCAGGTACTTTCAGTAAACGTGTGAGAAGCATTTTGTATCTTTTGAACCGATGCTCAGAATTGAAACCCAATGACACCATTGAAATCACAGTGTAGATATTCACTTAAGGAGACCATCATCTCGACTATATTAGGCCGAGAGAAGAAGTTGGATTTCTTCTTTTTCATAGAGGATTAAATAAAAATAAAAATAATTTATTTTAAAAATGCATCCTCCCACCTCTCCTTTGATATTATGGTAGCGGGGACCACATGAGGGAGATCAGGAATTTGATGCTGGGCATTAAATGCCCAGTTACACAAAATGTGTAACCACAATTTTATTTAATTAATAGGATTCATTAATTCTAAATTAATGAATCAACCTTTTAATTAAGAGTTATATTAACTCTTTTTGAGGGGATTTAAGGGGGGGTTTTCCATTGGTGAAAGAGGGAGGAGGATCTTGAGGCTCCTAATGAAGAATAGATCCACCAAGCAAGGTAGGAGGGTTATTGTTCGAGCAACTTCATTGGAGGCTTGTTGCGGGGATGATGAACACCGACAACACCTCCAATCTCGAGAGTTCTCTGATGAACAAACGAGGTAGGGAAAATTGTTCATTTTTTTCTTCTTGAAGAATCATGGTGTTTGATCTATGAACCACTTGCTATCGATTTAATGCATAGGGTGTATACCAAACGAATGTGACCCGATCCGTTCGCTACTTCCTTGTTGACATGTTCTTCATGGGAGAATCGATGGGTTGAGCAGAACCTAACCACATCACCGACGACCAATGTCGGCAGGGTACAGGTGGTGGCCCGTCGGCTGCGGTGGAGAAGGGTGGTAGCCGGTATGCCAACCGGCCGTGTGGAACCAGGGCGGCACACGTCCACACTGCCGATCGAAAAGGAGGCCGTGACTGATGATCTGTAGAGGCGCACCTAGAGGGCGGCTGGCACTCGGCCGACCGTGGGGGGAGCAGCGGCGGCGTCGTGCCGCTGGAAGATAGAGCTAGCCGGATCCCCGGCCGGCCGCTTCACGTCGAGTAGGTATCTCTTCGGTATGTCCAGCGTGCCAGCAGGCGGTGCCACGTGGTGCCTCTAGGTTTTCCAGAACCAAAAGACCCTTCGACCATTCAGGAATCGGGGGGGGGGGGGGCACTTTCCCTCCGGGTGGCGGCTAGGGAGGGCTCCGCCATGGCGGACCGCACCCCGCCGGGCAGACCATACCCAGCCGAGCGGGTCGTGCCGAGTGGGTCGCGCACAGTGGGCCGGGACCGCCACGGTCCATCCCATCCGGACCAGACCCAGACCGGGATGGGTCAAACCGAACCGGGTCGGGTCGGCCCTAGCCGGGTCAGGTGGGTCGATCGGACCGGGTCGAACCGGACCCGATCCCATCTGGACCCAGATACACATTTTTGACCATATCTTGAGAACCTAGCGTCCGTTTGATGAATTTTTTGCGGTGCTGGGATCCTTTGAGAAAGATATGACTTTTGGTATACTCCAATTGAGTTTTTGAGATAGTTTGAGTACAACTGGGTTGGATTGAACCCAAATCTAACCAGGCCCCCAGAACTAAAACGCTTATAACTCATAGACCAGGTGTCCGATTGACAAACCATCTATCACATTGGAACACTGATGAGATGACGAACCTTTGGGTTAATAATTTATGGAGCATAGTGGCGGTTGAGGTATGACCGATATCTCGAGGGGCAGATTCTACGGAACTCAAGAACACCGGTGCGAGGAATCCTACGACTGGCTGTAACGTGAATAAAGAAAAAAGATCCTATGTGGGTCAACACCTATCAATCCTGTGTGGGTCAGCACTCCGCGATCCTATGTGGGTCAGTATATACCGATCCTGTATGGGTCAGATCTTGTGTGGGTCATCGGGGGTTAGTACCTATTGATCCTGAGTGGGTCATCAGCAGTACTTCTTAACAAAATAAGATGATCTAGATTACGACTAATCATTTGTACTTCTATACTTAAGTTATAATTGGTTTTGAGATGAGTCTTTTATCTATGTGGTGTTACCTGTGTGGTACTTCTACCTTCACGGTGATGTCTTCGTGGTGTTACCTATGTGGTACTTCTACCTTCATGGTGATGTCTTCGTGGTGTTACCTGTGTGGTACTTCTAGCTTCGTGGTATTACCTGTGTGGTACTTCTACCTTCATGGTGTTACCTTTGTGGTATTATTCCCTCATGTATGATATGAGTATGCCATGATAATATAGGAATATGTATGGGAATATACCTAATTAGAGTTGATTTCTATTGCTTTGTGCTTTGAAATTGGGGTCTTGCTTTGTGGTATTACCTTTGTGGAACTCTGGGAGACCTATGAGGGTATCAGGGTCCCTACTGGGTATTGTTATACTCACCCCTGCACGGGATATTCCCTCACCTTGCTATGTCTTGTGCATAGAGAAGATAACATTGATTGAGGTTGAGGGTGTGAAGACTGGAGGCTGCTCAGAGGTGGACAATTAGACGAGATGTACCACAAAGACAGTAGTTCGAGAGCTGTACCTACCCTTCATGTAGGATTCTTGGTGGGTGTTCATAGGAGTTGTTTTCATTATTTCTTGTACTTCCCAGTTGGGCTTGTATTTTTGCCCCTTTACTTACTGTACTCACACTATTTACTATATAGTTTACTTTGTGCTTGGATTGTGTAAGTTTGCAGGTTAAAAAGGAAATGACTTTCCGGTTTTAGGGATATGCCTTTCCGGTACTAGTAGCCAGCCCTTGGCCTATAGAAGGCAGGCTTGGGGTAGTCATGGCAGGGGCCCCGAGGGACGGGTTATGATAAATTGGTACCAGAGGAGTCCATTCTACCGATGAACTTGGACTTTGATCTTTTAATTTACAATAGTGTTAAGTGTTAGGAGTGTGTTAATCAGTTTGGGGAATCCAATGTTGGTGCG
This sequence comes from Viscum album, assembly GCA_963277665.1. Lineage (NCBI taxonomy): Eukaryota > Viridiplantae > Streptophyta > Magnoliopsida > Santalales > Viscaceae > Viscum > Viscum album. The sequence continues at coordinate 1,237,500,727 of OY728119.1, forward strand.
GTGGATGACGTATCCATACACCTGGACCCTGACCTTTGATTTCTGACTCAGTGCATGAAAACAATGATTGCATGTGTGTTTTTGAAAGGTATTCCTTGTAGTATCTTTGAGTCAGCTCACCAGGTATAACTTATTGAATGTAGTGCACCTGTTTCTTTTCAGGATGCCTCTACACAGAAATCTAGCCAGGGTTCTAGGTAGAGTATGCGATGACAACACACCGAGCGACAAGGCTTCGGTTAAGGGCCCCCTTTCGATAGTTGTACCATCGGGTTGTGTATCAGCAGTACCACTACCCATTGGGAAGCCGATGCCACCAGCCCCAAAAGTATAGGGTGCACGCTGCTTGAGCACGTTGCATGAGTTTCAGCACCAGAGGCCACCGAGGTTCCAGGGAGAGACGAATCCATAGGCGAATGAGGACTAGCTGGAGGTCGTTGTTAGAGTTTTTCAACTGGTAGGGACACCAGCTGATCTCATGGCGATCCTTTACACCAGTCTTCTCTAGGAAGCAGCGGGAAGATGGTGGAGCTTGATGCTATAGGTTCATGATGAGGTGAATCTCATCTGGGAGGACTTTGAGAGCCTTTTTAGGGTAGAGTTACTTACAGCGAACTTACGCTCTGTGCGTATACATGATCTTCTCCACTTGCAGCAGGGAAACATTACTGTGGCTCAATATTCAGTGAGGTTCACTAACCTCTCACACTACTCCACTGACATGGTGCAAGACCCTTTCTTTAAGGCCCAGAACTTCGATCAGGGGCTCATACGGGAGATTATAGCTTCGATGATTTCTCTCAGTATCCCGACATTGGAGGGGGTGTTAGAGCGAGCACTATTAGTGGAGAGCTTCCTTGCTAAGCAGTCACCAGTAGCGAGACCCACCACCAGAAATCACGTAGGAGAGTCATCTGTAGCTGGTAGCATACAAATGATGTATAGATCCAAGAGGACTAGAACTACAGGTGGACGACTGTAGGATACATGGTTGGTTATGCAGGGCTCTCATGACAGAGCAAGACAGGCATGGGGAAGGTAGTGTTACTCATGTGGCGGGCATGGTCACATGGCTCGCGACTACCCGACCCTTTGTACAGATGAACATCAGATGGTCGAAGGAACGCCTAGGAAGAGGTGAAGATTCAATCGATGAGGTTTTCAGGAAGCATGCAGATCTGGTAGAGGAGCCAGACATGTAGCTGGTGGTGGGCGGTGATTCGAGGTTCTACCGCCACAACCTCCAGGTGGTCCACCCTGACCACAGGGAGTAGGTGGACAGGGACGATCTTCGCTCTAGGCAGCTGAGGCCTACGACCACAACACTCCGTAGATGATTCGAGGTAAAATATGTGTCTAATCCACCTTAGCTACAGTACTTATAGACACAAGTGCCAGTTACTCTTTTATTTCCACTTCCCTCATTCAGAGCTCAAAGATTCTGGTGGATATGTTGGCACGATCCTTACGGATAGATACTCCTATGGGAGAGGATTTGACGATTACACACTGGTGCCAGCAGTGTGAGCTTACTCTAGGAGGTGAGATCTTTGGTTGGGATATTCTAGTAGTGGTTTCGAGGCCTTACAACATCATCTTGAGTATGGATTGGTTATCTATAGTCCATGCTCAGATCGACTATATTAAGCGTGAAGTGCAGTGTGTATGTGAGGATGGGACCAAGTTTTCCTTCATCGGCGAGAAGGGAACCTTTATAGAACATGATATACTTACCCAAACGAGGGTGAAGTCGATCACACATCAGTTGTCTAGCCTTACCCTCGGAGTAGTTGATGTTGAGAGTCCAATCTATCTTGTAGTGGTGGACTAGTATGCTGATGTTTTCCCTGATGATGTTCCGGGTCTACCTCCTCATAGAGAGGTGGACTTTTACATCGACTTATACCCCTGGATGACACCGATAACTACACTAGCTTATCAAATGGCTCATGTGGAGCTTCAATAGCTGTAAGTATAGCTGGAGGACTTGCTGAGGAAGGGGTTCATTAGGCCCAGTGTTTCTCCTTGGGAATCCCCAATTTTGTTCACCAAAAAGGCGAATGGGAGTTTGAGACTTTCTGTGGACTATCGGCGCCTAAACTAGGTGACCGTGAAGAACAAGTACCCATTACCAAGGATTGACGATATTTTTGATCAAATAAAGGGAGAATGGTAGTTTTCTAAGATAGACCTCAGATCGGGCTATCACCTGCTCAAGGTACGATATGAGGATGTGCAGAAGACAAAATTCATATGTTGGTATGACCACTATGAGTTCTTGGTTATGCCATTCAGTGTGACCAACACCCCAACAATGTTCATGGGACTCATTAATAGAATTTTCTAGCCATAACTTGATTGCTTTTTGGTAGTCTTCATCAATGACATCCTGATATACTCAGCTACAAATGAGGAACATTCCTATCATCTGTAGATAGTTATGGACACACTCTGAGAGCACCCGATTTATGGTAAGATCTTGAAGTTCCAGTTCTAGATCTGATAGGTTCACTTCCCAGGACATGTCATCTCAGAGGATGGATTTTTAGTGTATACCAAGAAGATTGAGGCTGTGATTGCTTGGGATCCACCCAGGAGTGTGACGGAGATGCAGATTTTCCTGGGTCTGGCTAGTTACTACTGGAGGTTTGTGCCTGACTTTTCCAGAGTTGCGGCACCCTTATCAGCATTGAAAAAGAAGGGGAAAACCTTCTTGTGGTTGGAGAGATTCCAACAGAGTTTCCAGGAGTTGATGTAGAGACTGATGAGTGCCCCCATATTGATGCTACCAGAGGTGGGCGTTGGGTACGTAGTCTACTACGACGCATCAGGGACCGAACTCAGACGTGTCCTGATGTAGGAGAGAGAAGTGATCACGTATAGTTATCAACAGTTGAGAAAACTTGAGTAGAAATACACTACCAATGACCTGGAGTTAGTAGCAGTGGTCTTCACCTTGAAGATGTGGTGACATTACTTGATGGGAGAGCGTTTTACTATATACTCTGATAACAAGAGTCTTAGGTATATCTTCTCTCAGAAGGACCTGAACCTGATACAACGAAGTTGTCTTGAGTTCCTCCAAGACCATGAATTCAAGATAGTATATATTATAGGGAAGGGAAATGTAGTAGTAGATGCACTCAGCAGGAGATCTGGTATACAATTTCTGAGTAAGGAGACAGAGCAGCTAGCCGCTTTGTGGATATCCTACATGGATCGAGATGAAGCAGTTTATCTTCAGTCTCTAATAGTAACTCCTCCACTCCTTCAAAAAGTCAAGAAGGCATAGCTTGGGGACACTGACTGTGAGGCTCAATGTGCTCAGATATCCACAAGACAGAAACCTGATGGATTTTCTAAAGGTGGGGATCACGTCATCCCCATTAGAGGACGTACTATAGTACTGGTGCTTCTATAGGAGTAAGTGTTGAGGGAGTTCCATACATCCCCTCTAGAGGTAAATCCAGGAGTGGTGAAGATGTACCAGGACCTTCGACGTTAGCACTGGTGGCTGGGAATGAAGAAAGAAGTTGAAAAGTTTGTCTCATGGTGCCTCACTTGTCAGAAAGTGAAGGCAAAGCATCATGTTCCACTGGGCTTAGTTCAACCACTAGAGGTGCCAGAGTGGAAGTGGGATGGAATTTCCATGGACTTCGTGACAAGACTTCCACGCACATCCAAGGGTCATGATTCTATCTTGGTGATCATTGACCGACTCACCATGTCAGCCCACTTCCTACCTATCAGAGAGTAGGGATCAGTAGAGGGATTAAGACGCCTCTACGAATGGGAGATTGTTTGGCTTCTTAGAGTGCATTTGAACATTGTCTCTGATCGTGATGTACGTTTTACTTCCTGGCTATGGAAGGGGTTGCAGGAGGTGTTTGGGACTCAGCTTTGATTGAGCACCGCCTTTCATCCTCACACATATGGTCAGAAAGATCAGACCATTCAGACCCTTGAGGACTTGATACTTTCTTGTATCCTTGATTTTAGCCGCATTTGGGAGGATCACTTGCCCTTGGTGGAGTTTTCATACAAAAAAAAAACTATCTCTCCACCATCGGTATGGCGGCATTCGAGGCTTTGTACGGTTGGACTTGAAGATCACCTTTGTGCTGGACTGACCCTAAGGAGTCAGTACTCATGGGACCAGAAATGGTACGGGCTACCACAGAGAAGGTGCAGATCATCCAGGAGTGGATGAGGACTTCACAGAATAGGTAGAAGTCTTATGCTAGCAGAAGATGGATACCTCTTGAGTTCGGGGATGGTGACCATGTCTTCCTACGGGTCTCACCTCGATGAGGTTTGCAGAGATTTGGATGGGGTGACAAGTTATCTCTAAGGTTCATCGGACCCTTCCAGGTCCTCAGCAGAGTTGGCGAGGTGGCCTACCACCTAGATCTTCCCCCTCAGTTTCATCGGGTGCATGAATTTTTCCACATATCCCAACTGAGGAGATACATACACGATCCTTCGCACATCATTGACTGGAGGAGTTGGACATCAATGATGGGGCGACGTTTTCAGAGGTTCTAGTGGAGATTGAGTATCCATAGGAGAGAGTCCTTTGTGGGCGATCGATACCTCTGGTACACATACGTTGGCAACACGGGAACCTCCAGGAGAGTACATGGGAGCATGAGGCTCAGATTTGTGCTCAATACCCCCAATTGTTTCCCTAGTTTGTGTTGTGGCTTTTGGGGATGCAAATCCCTGAGGTTGATATAATGTAAAGACCCGGATTCTCCATGTATTTTTTTAAATTATATGGAATTATTAAGAGTCTACAAAAATTAACGGCACGTGGTTCCGAGGCCTAGTGTGCCCGGAATGAAATTATGAACTCTTTTTTTGGGTTCGTTCAGTAAACGCATGAGTGGCATTTTGTAACTTTTGAACCGATGCTCGGAATTGAAAACTGAGGACATCGTTGAACATGCAGTGCCAATATTCACTTAATAATACCTTCATCTCGACCACAGTAGGTCAATAGAAGAACTTGGTTTTTGTGTTTTTTGTAGAGGATAAAATAAAATAAATATAATTTATTTTAAAAATGTATCCTCCCACCTCTCCTTTAAAATTATGGTAGTGGGGGCCACATGAGGGAGGTCAGGAATTTAATGCTGGGCATTAAATGCCCGATTGCACAAAATATATAACCACAATTTCCTATAATTAATAGGATTCATTAATTCTAAATTAATGAATCAACCTTTTAATTAATAGTTATATTAACTCCTTTTTAGGGGATTGAAGGGGGGTTTTCGGTTGGCTAAATGGGGAGGAGGATCTTGAGGATCCTGATGAAGAACAGATCCACCAAGCAAGGTCGAAGGGCCGTCGTTTGAGCAGGGTCGTTGGCAGCTTGTTGTGGGGACGAAAAACAATGAAACCACCTCCAATCACGAGGGTTCTCCGACTAACAAATGAGGCAGTGAAAATTGTTCATTTTTTTATTCATGATGAATCATTGTTTTCAATCTATGAACCGCCTACTATCGATTTGACGCATAGGGTGCATGCCAAATGAACATGACCTGATCCCTCTGCTACTACTTTATTGACGTGTTCTTTGCGGGCGGATTGATGTGTTGAGTAGAAACTGACCACATCACCAGCGACTAACACCGGCAGGGTACAGGTGGAGACACAACTGGGCCACTGAAGGAGGATGAGGCCCATTGGCCGTAGAGAAGGAGGGGAGCGGCTAGCACGCTGGATGGCCGTGTGGAACCGGGGTGGTGCGTGTCCACACTATCGGTCAAGGAAAAGGCCACGACTACTGATCCGGGGCGACGCACCTGGAGGGCGGCCGGCACGCTGGCCTCCGTGGGGAACCATATCAGTGCACATCCACGCCGCCGGTAGAGGAGGAGGCCGTGACTATTAAGCCACAACGGCGCACTAGGGCGGCCGACACCCAGCCGAGGAGTAACAGCACCATCACGCTGCTGGAAGACGGAGACAGGCAGATCTCCGGTCAGCCACGTCACGCCGAGCAGGCAGCGCCATGTGGCACCACTTGGTTAGCTAGAACCGAATGACCCTTGGGCCGTTCAGGTATCTGGGGGGGGGGAGGTGGGAGGCGCTTTTCCCCTCAGGTGGTGGCTGGGGCAGGCCCCGCCATGGCAGACTGCACCCAGCCGGGCGGACCGAACCTAGCCGAGCGGGCCGTACCGAACGGGCCACACCCGTTGTGGTCCAGCCCATTCATGCTGGACTAGGACTGGGATGGATTGACCCGAACCAGGTTGGGTCAGCCCAGGCTGGGTCAGACCGGGTTAGTTCGACCGGGTCGGACCGGACCCAGACCGAGCTGGACCCAGATACACCTTTTTGACCATATCTTGAGAACCAGGCATCCATTTGACGAACAATCTATGGTGATGGGATCCTTGGAGTGATACAGTTCTTTTGGAATACTCCACTTGAGTTTTAGAGATAGTTGAAGTACAGATGGGTTGGATCGAACCTAAATCCAACCGGGCCCCCAGAACTAAAATGTGTATAACTCATAGACTAGGTGTCTGATTGACAAAAATTTTGTCGCATTGGAACCCTTATGTCATGAATTTTTTTTGGGTTACTCCTTTTGGGAGCTTAGTGGAGGTCGAGGTATGACCGATATCTCAAGGGGTAGATTCTACAGAACTCGAGCGTACTGGGTGTGAGGAATCCTGTGACTAGCTATAATGTGAAGAAAGAACAACGATCCTGTGTGGGTTAGCACTTATCAATCTTGTGTGGGTTATCTTCTATCAGATCCTATGTGGGTCAGTGCTCATCTATCTTGTTTGGGTCAGCGCATACCGATCTTGTGTGGGTCAGATCATGTGTTTGTCTATGGGGGTTAGTACCTATCAATCCTGAGTGGGTTAGCAGTAGTGCTTCTTAACAGAATAAGATGATATAGCTTACGACTAATCATCTGTACTTCTGTACCTAAGTTATACATGGTTGTGAGATGAGTCTTCTATCTACATGGTGTTACCTGTGTGGTACTTTTACCTTTGTGGTGATGTATTTTTGGTGTTACCCGTGTGGTACTTCTACCTTTTTGGTACTCTTTCATCATGTATGAGATGAGTATGCCATGATAACTGATGTATATGTATGGGAATATACCTAAGTAGAGTTGATGTCTATTGCTTTGTACTTTGAGATTAGGGTCTTGATTTGTGGTATTTTCTTTGTGGAACTCTGGGAGACCTACAAGGGTCTCGGGGTCCCTACTGAGTATTGTTATACTCACCCCTGCTCGGGCTATGCCTTCACCTTGCTTTGTGTTATGAAGATGATAGACAACATTGATTGAGGATGAGGGTGCCAGGACTGGAGGCTGCTTGGAGGTGGACTATTAGACTAGACGTACCACAGAGACAACAGTTCGAGAGATATTCCTACTCTTTAGGTAGGATCTTTGGGGGGTGTTCATAGGATTTGTTTTCAATTTTTCTTGTACTTTCTAGTTGGGCTTGTATTCCGACCCCTTTACTTATTGTACTTACACTATTTACTATATAGTTTACTTTGTTCTTGGATTTTATGAGTTTTTAGGTTAAAAAAGTCAATGAATTCCTGGTTTTAGGGATATGACTTTCTGGTGCTAGTCGCCAGCCCTGAGCCTATGGAAGGCTGGCTTGGGGTATTCACAACACGGGCCCCAAGGGACGGGTCATGAAAACCCCAAATCACAGCTCTGCTACACAAGGAATCCTAAAAACTCCACTCTTGTACTGATATGATCCTAGATAGAATCCTCTCAATAACCTATGTTCTCACCAACACATTGAGATATGTATGAAGCATAAATTGGGTGTATTAACACTAGATCTTTAGACAAACATCCTCACCATAATTTCTTACCATAGCCTTATAACCTAAAAAAATTCAGGAATCATACTAGAAAAGTTTTTTAAAATAGATTATGAACTCCTTCACATTGGTTATTCCCTTTTAAAGTGTAAGAAAACCCTAGATACTAGCTTCCTTCACAGTACAAGAAAGAAACATGGCTCAAAACAGATCTCGAAACATCTCCCTTGAAACTACCAAATCCTAAAATTCCATGATGAAAAAGAACCACCACTACCTCACTACTCTTCATAGAATGATAACCACTTAAGAAACATAATGCTTCTTCCGATCCCAGATCAAATAGATGGACATCTACACCACCACAAAATAGTCCTCTATAAATGAGTTTGAAAATAGATCCCTCATAATTTTAAAAAATCTATTATGGAGACTCTTAGAGTTTCCTCCTCCAAGTTTCATTGTTGTCAACCTCATCTTTATGATGATCATTTGGAACATACTACTAAACATGGTGAAAACATAACAAGGATGTATGCAAGGAGATATACCTAAAAAAGAACAAATATTTTAGTATTCATAAAACTTGAATATGGAATAATTAATATTAATTAATTAATTATCTTTTTAAATTTATACCTAATCCCATAGTCTATCCATTTAAAACACCGGTGAAAAGAATTATAATACATAATCCTTTCCTAGGTATCTACCCCACAAAATTTATCACTTTTCTTATAAGGATCAGTAAAATTAAAGGTACATGCATCAGATAGGGGGGGGGGGGGGGGTAAATGAATGTTTCCAAGCTATTCTCCCATATTTTTCTTACATACTAACTTCAACTGACCCTAATTACCTATGAACCCATGAATTCCTACCCTATGCCAACCTACCGACACTATCATATCCCTACACCTGAAACTTTTATATAAATCTATCATGACTCAATATCCCCTAATGGTACCCCTCTTAGGCCAAAAATGAGAGAAGAAATATAATGACACCCAAATTCTTCTTTAAATAGGTCATGGGTTGGAGACAAGAATTGAGGGTATATCATACACACAAATAAGAGACATTACCCTCAAATAAGAACATATAGAAAGAGAGAAAAGATAAAACCACTAAAATAAATCATTTTAAACATAAAATAAAAGATACCAATACATATATATAGTCTCACATAGACTAAAAAAACTACAAAAGAAACTATAAGTACGAAAAGTAAAAGCCTCAGCCACAACCTTAAAGCCTAAACAACTCTAGGAAAACTCCACAATCTAGTAATATATATCCTGATATCCAACCATCTCCTATAGACTTGATATATATATATATATATAGGGTGATAATAACATGAATAATCAGTAGGATCCTCTCTGAAGTGTCTCTTGAAAAAGATAAATAAAGCATATAAATCCAAACGAACAACAAGTAAAACAAACTCATCACCTAAACTAGTATTCTTTGTTCCTAGACTCACCATTAAACTCTCACCTTGTATCACATGAAACTAAAAATTTTATATAATATCAAAATAAAGTACCCACTACCACTTCCCCACTGGTTTTCCAAACTTCCCCAATGTCACACATCCTGAGCCATCTCCCTCTAAAAGTAAGGCATCCTAAAGACCCTCGAGGTACTGTATAATATCATAAACCCTATGCATTAGAACATACCATCATTACATACCATACTACCCTTGGATCACATCATATCATCATCCCATTCCACATCTCTATATAGTAACCTAGTAGTTTTTGGGAGCTACAACAACCCGTACATCGAGTATTATACCTCAAGCCATCACATTCTATACACTGTATACTTATAAAAATCCTTATAATACTATATCTGGAGATATATGTGTGTAAAATAACAAAAATAAATTACAATCATCAACACACACATATGGGATTGGTAACCACTATCGACATGTAATACTACCATGAGAAGAGAGTAGGGAAAGGGGGGGGGGTAGTCAACCATCTATTCCATACCAACTAAGATGTTAGGAAGAAAACCCTCCATGAGTCCACTCGGTGTTCGTAAACCTACTGAAAATGGTAGGGTATCATATGAAATCAAATAACATAGATGATATATATAGATCACAACCACACTATGGGAATCGACCTAGTATTTGGATCAAAAATGGCTATCATCACCCGACTTCCACTATTAAGGACTAGATATACTATAATCATACAAGCATTCCATAATAATTTAATTTAAATATTCATTTCTATTAAAAAATTTACATAATGATAATTCATTCAATTAATGATTAACATTACTTTATCATTAATTTAACATGATAATCAACTTATTCCCATACCCTCCATTCATAAACGAGCTAATTCCAAAGATTCTAAAGATTATTGTCATTTTCATTCCAATAATCCATCAACCCCATGGGTTAAAACATTAATTATTCATTATCATTACATAATTATTGGTACTTTAGGAATCATTATAAGTTACCATAAGAGATATGCATAAACCATGCATAACCAGCTACCCCAATCTATGGGGAAAGGAATTTAGAAAGAAGAAACCTGACTATCCAGCCTTTTCACAAATTTATTATCAGTAAAGTATCATATATTTTAGAAAAACAATGGTAAATCCCATATTTATCTTGTACCATTATTCCCAGTTACATCCTCAAAACCACCATTCATATCACCACACATCCTACCATCATAAGTGTCAATAGTCACAACAAACCCGAGCCTCCCTACCCATGGATCACAAATAATTCTCTATATTAGGATCACATCACATCACATAGAAAGGATCACATATATTGAAACACACTTAGAAATAATAAAAAAATTCAGCAGGGCATCTAGGCCCTAAAAATAAGGAATCTAACTTTTATAAGCAAACATGCTTGCTTAGACCCAAATATTTATGTTTATCAATCAATCAGTTCATTACCATCTTGAATTAAATCATTTATTTGTCACAGGTTACAAACATAGTTAAATTTAGGCATCATATATCAAAAAATATTAATTATTTAAATACTAATTAAGCACAGCTTCTAGTTTCACTACTAAAAAAATGACCTTTAACAATACTATAATAGGCCTTTATCAGCACTAACAAAAGTGCTGATAATTTAAGCACTGGTAAAGGCCTGAAGTTTTTATCAGTTCTAAAAAATCACTGTTAAAGGCCCCCTTTAATAGCACTAAAAAGAACTGATAAAAGGGGCCTTTAACAACACTAAAATAGAACTCTTAAAGGCCCCTTTTATCAGTGCTTTTTAGCACTGTTAAAGGGGGCCTTTAACAGTGAATTTTTAGTACTGATAAAGGCACCACTGATAAAGGGTATATAAAAAATATTTCCATGCCCCACACACCACTCCTTCATCAGCGCTTCCCACCCACCCCTTTATTAGCACTTCACCCCTTTCCAACCCTTCCACGTGCACCCTACCTCCAACTAGTTTCAAACACTAGACCTACTGCATATACATCAAATCCTTTTTCTATCCACATATACTATTTTGTTTAACATTTTATGATATATCTATATATTTATATAAATTTAGTTATATTTTTTCCACATACTTATATATATTTATTTATATATATAACTATATATATGATTATATATTAATAAATATATTTTATATGTAAATATGTTTAATTATTTATTTATAAAATTAATTTTTTATGTGTGAATATATAAAATATATGTATATATTGTTGTATATTTGATTATAAATAACAATACATTGTTAAAATCGATATAATTTCAAAGAAATAATATCAACATTAATGTAATACAAAATAATAAATTCAATCCTCATTGAAAAAGGAAAAAAAGACCCCCTTAAACATGGCTAAAAATATATTGAATGTTAAAAAATCGGGTTAATCAACTAAAAACTCAGTTTTTGAGGCATTACCGTCCTTTTATGGCCTTGAAAAACAAGACAGAGGGTTTACCTTGAGTCACCAAGGCATAGATCTTGTCACATGATTTGATTTTATATGTGGCAGAGGCCAAACAAACAACCAGATCAAAAGTTATGTCCGTTTTAAGTTTGAATTATGTTTTCAACTTATTTTTGAACTTTTTTAATTTCTTGATTTATAATCTTCAAATTTATATTAAATGACTATTAATCAGTAATAATAAGTAAATTATTAATTAAAAATATTTTTTTAGTTATTTTATAACTCATTTCTACTAAATATATTATGTATTAAGTGTAAATGCCTATTTACATTATCTGAAACATATTTTAAAAAATATGTAGTATATTTATATCAATATAATATATTTATATATAAATATATTATTTTTAGTGAAATATAATTTTTTTGAAGTATAATTTTATCAGCGCTTGTAAAAAAGCGCTAATAAAGGAGGGTCTCTTATCAGCACTTCTAAAAAAGCACTAATAAACCCCCCCTTTATCAATGCATTTTCACAAGTGCTGATAAAGGACCTCAATTATCAGTTCTTGTAAAAAATCACTGATAAATACCCCTTTAAAAGTGCTAAAAAAGTGCTGTTAATGATTCCATTTAATGATGCCTTTTTAGCACCGGAAAAGGGGGTCTCTAACAGCGTTTTTAGCTAGCACTGTTTTAACCCTAGCACTAGATAAACCTAGTTTTATACTAGTGTTTCCTCTAAATATATGAAAGAAAATTTTCATTCAACATGAATTTTTATTTTTCCAATAATAAGAATATCCATCTTCTCATTCTTTTTCCAAATTCCATTAATATAATAAATAATGTTTTCAAGTAAACATGAATCAATAATTACTTGATTTTTGTCAATTATAAAAATAATGGTTTCATTTAAACATTCATTTTTAATTCATTATCCAACAAACACTACCATATTTACATTATTTAATAAATTTAATCATTACATACATGATAATCCAAATCATAAACAATCATTCTAACCATAACATAAACATAGACATCACACTATATTTCAAAACAAGAGGCAACCTGTTATCACGATGGAAATACATGTAATGACGATAAAAAAACCAAGGTTCATTATTTAATCTAGTTTAATCTCGATTAAGGTTAATTACACTATCACCCAAATATATAAAACATGATAAATATACAATTTCATCTAAAATAATAGGATAAATAATGAATTCAATACCTAGATTTAGAAGTTCAATGTTATTTATATAACAATAGATAATTGAGGTTCAACCACCATGTAAATAAACACCACCAAGCTGAAGGAATACTTTTCAGAACCTAGCACCCATAAAAAATCTTTAAACCATGCACAAACAACACCCAAAATAAGTCCACCCCTTGTTTCAATCTTTATAAAAAAAATAAGAAAATAAAAATGGTAAAAAGAGAAGAATAAATTATACCTTGAACTAGTATAATTATATTCTCTATGAACCATGGATTAAAAACTCAACAAGTTGATCAAGATGTTCCAAAAAAAGTATAACAAACACTACAAAACTAAAAAATTCTATCAATGGAGCTCCAAATTAATTGATTGGTCAATAATTCCAAAATTCAAATAGCATGCTTGGAAAAAGAAGGAATTTAAGGGGAGGAGTGTGAATCAATTGTTAAATGGGAATAATTGAATTAAAAATATATTTAATAGCCCTCTTAACTCTTCATGTGTTCCCCATTTCAAACCAGTTATGATCTACAAATATTGGCTGCCGTTTCGGCCCTTGACCATCACTACAACTTCCACCATATATTATCCATATATGTGTTGGTTCTTGAGATCACAATGTAACAAAAAAACATTTAAAAATTAAATTACCTTTTTAATTGAGAAAATTATTTATTAATAATTTAAATTCGAGAAAACACATACTCTACTTTTTTTGTTACATTATAAGTTATTTCCTGTAAGATTTAAAATAATGTGAAACATCATAACCACTGATAGTATTATAGTGACCAAATCCTTTTACAAATATTAATACATGATTCTTAAGCATAAATATCCCTTAATACAACACAATTATCACGAGTCCTAGTGTATTTGGAAGACTATAATCATAATACATCAAAGGGAACTAAAACACGAAATCCTTATTTTTTTATTTTCCTCAATGAGATCCTAAACCTATTGAGATACTAGAACTACATGGGATAACCTAGGGAATACATAAAATAAAGGGGTGAGATATAAATTCCGTTAAAGTAATAAACTTAAAAAGGAAACATAACATGTGAGTAAGACATCATAAAAGAGAATTCACATGAGTAATCATATAGAAGAATATTGTAAAAAACATGGTATCATAAGATAATAAATTCATAAGAAATGTGGCAGGAACACAATACATAACACATGCATGAGTCAAGAATAACTTTCTAGACAATATCACATGGTAGGAAAATTCCCATAATGTATTTGGATTACTCCCTAATCCTATACATGACGCCTCATGAGACTAAAGCTTTACCCAATACATTGGAGCTCTATCTTGACACACCCATCATAATATATTCATGATCTTTGTGTTCCACATAAATGAAATAAATCATAAGTCAAAACATAGGAATCTCCCATGGAATTAAAATGGGTTATATAATATTGCTTAATATCATATTCAAATGAAATTTTATAATGAAGTATTTTGAGAAATGATTATAAGGCATGCGTTACCACATTAAAGGAAGGGAGAATAAACAAGGTATATATGTGAGATACATATATATAATTTATAAGAAATACAAAACATAAAAGGATGCTTTCATTGATGAAAATAATTAAAGAAACATTCTTGCAGAAAATAACTTTTCTGTTTGAGTAACATTAAAGGATGTCATCTTATATGGATAATGATTTTAAAATATCTCTTTGAAAATTTATTGAGGAAAATTTGCTTTCCATTTTGAAAAAACTTATTTAAAATCTATTTTTTTTCAAACATTAAAGAAAACATTTTTTTGAAAATAATTGTAACAACCCTAAATTCTAAAGTTAATCTTTGTATTCAATAATGTTTATAACATGAAACACCAAATGTAAAAAGGGAATATATTAACCCAATGTATTACAATATTAATTAAATATAATATATTATATAGATTTTAACCCATAAAACACTAATTTATATTGTATCACATGCAAGAGTGACCTTGATATCTTGCGTTATGTGTAAGAGGGACCTTCCTCGATAGCTTACATTACACCCAAGACCGAGTTTCACCAAATAACAATGTATTATTAAAATATTATTATTTAATATAATAATGATATAACCTAGCCATTATGTTAGATGTTATGAATTTTATTAACTAAATTATGAAAATTTATGGTTTATATAAATATAAAATTAATTCATTGGTTACCAATTAATGAGAATAGAAAATAATAACCAATTGGATATAGAAAGAAATATTATTATTTTTATGCTTCTAAAGGAGTTTTGTTTTAATAAAAACAATTAATTTAAATTAGTGAATTAATTTAATGAAATATATATGTTATATATTCAATTAAATATTTTTAATATTCATCCATTAGGTTTGATAGCCATAAGATAACAACATACAAAATATTTCACTTAAAAACCTATATGTTTATTAAAGCACTTTTAATGCCTTTTAATGGAGTACCTATTTTAAATACAATTTTTTGAAAATTTTATAGATTATATATGTAAAAGTAAATTTTTTATTTTAAATTGTAACAAAAAAATTAGTTTAGGCTATTTTTTTATTTTTCTTTGATGTTTCATTTTTTCACGAATAGTAAAAAATACTGAATTTTAATTCAAAACTACTTTTTCATCTAACTTATTTATAAGGTGAAATCATATTTTAAATTTGTTTTAAAGTCTAATAAGATAAATATTTTATAAATTATTCCAATTTAGGTCATTATATTCAATTTTAATTTTAAATTTAAAATAAAATCATAGCAAACTTTCATATGTTTTGTCTTTAAAAAACCCGCATTGTCGTCCCATCTATGAGATTAAATTTAAATTAATTTCTGCCACTTTTGTTATTGGAATTCATAAAAATGGATTAAATATTTGAAATAATAATAATTTATAATGTATAATAAGGTCAACTTAGTTTTGAAAAAAATATTAGTGAATGTAATTGAACTTAATTATAAAGATTAAGGTAAAAATAAGCTTAATAAGGGACTAAACCTTAATTTTAATGGCCCAAATGGCCAATAAACTTGTCCAAGAGAAATTTTATGGACATATTTAGACCCTATAATACCTTTTATCCATTTTTATACATTATTGTATCCACTTACACTTTGAAAAATGTGTATGGAATTATTTTGTCAAAATATTACTAGAGTGTGACTCCTCCTCCACTATAAAGAGGCCTCCTCTCCTCCCACTTCCTCGCATATCTCAATACAATTTCTCAAAACCAAGATCTGAAAAAATAGATTCTAAAAATCCCTCCCTTAATCCTAGAATATTCCCCTTGGGAAGAAATCTATCCAAGGAATCCTTTTGGTACAAACCAAAATAAGTTACTCAATTAAGAGGTAACATCTTCCCTTAATCTCTCTCATTTTATTTCAATTATCCAAACCATAAAATATTATTATTATATTATTTTATAAAAAATGTATCCTCAATTTACTATTATATTTTTATTATAATGGTTTTATGCACACTTACACATAGTTCCATTTAATGGGTAACAAACATATTGTTTCTGTGTAGGACGAACTACTGCCTCACGAAATAACGATTGTTTATTTTTCCTTTACCACCTCTCATGGGGGCTATTATGATGGAAAATATATCTATATATGTTATATATGATATTTATTATTTTTATTCTTCTTTTATTCTTTTATAACACATTCCATTATACTTTGCATTTTGTATAAATATGATAACATCATTTCTGGAAGTGTGGACTACCGCCTCCTCAAAGCTATGTGATTCGTTGACGCTATGCATAGAACTTATAAAGGATGATTATAATTAAACATATGAGATATAAAAAAATATATGGTATTAATTACCTAATTACGTTTATATATATATATATATCATTTTCTTTATTACCCTTTCACACACTAAAAAGTGATAATATCGGTAGTGGATGGGAGAACTACCGCCTCCTCGACAAGATGTGATTCCTTTTACATAAAAATAATTATATATATAAATATGTATGATAAAATAAAATGGTATTTATTATATAATTATTAATTTGGAAAGATATGGCATTACTTACCTTTTCTCCATAATGATCATTGAAAAAATGGGAACGTTACTGATGCGTACGTACGACCTTCCATCTCCGTGATTGTGACGTTGTTTCATTTTTCATAACAATATTTAATTCTTGGTTTTAAAAGTATAATTTATGATTAAATATGATAATTATTTCATTATTATTATCCTTTATATTTTATATAATGCCCCCTTTGACCATAGTTGACTTAACAAAGTTGTTTTTGACACATAAACCAAATTTGGTAAAGACAACTGACGTAAAAATAATTGTTTAAGTGGTTGTATAAAACATGGTAATAAGTTAAATAAAAGTAATGATAAACTTGAAAAAGTTTATTAATAAAATAAATAATTAACATAAGTTTATTATATATGAATTTAAAGGACATTCACCCGAAAGGAAACACAAGGTAAGAGATATCATCTCAATTTACATTCCATTGAGACTTATTTGTTGTTATGAACCTAATTTCTTCTATATAGTGTATATACTTCCCTTTTATATGATATATCCTGAATATAATTACTCTCATTATAATATAACTTTAATTTAATTTTAGTCATTTGTGAGGCTTATGATTTAAAATGTTTCAAAGCGGTATGGGACACTTTGGAAAGCTTAATATTTATTTTCCTCAAGAATAATTTTAAAGATCATTCATTTCTATTTGAGGAACATTATATGAACATTGTTTAATAAACCATTTAATTTTCCTCTAAGAAGTTTAATCATGACATTTTTCAAGTATTAGTACCATTTTTACACTCTTTGGTACTCAAGGTGTTTTAGAGAATATTTTCAAGAAAACCTGACTTCATTTCTCTCTTTAGTCAGAAAACCTATTTTATTCTAAAAACCCTGTTTTATTAAAATGTTTTCAAAAATGTTTTTAAAATGATTTGTTAAATTAATTTTTACCTTTTTTTACCGATGTGTTCAATGGAATCTTCTTTTATTATTATTTCCAAACAAGGAATTTTCTAACCATTTTACAGCGCAAATGGAATGTTATTTTTTACCTTATACGACATGTACATATTAATGAATTTAATTCCTTATAAGGTTCCTTTTCATGTTTAAAGGGATATTTTTTAAAGAAAATGTTTTTAAAATTGATTTTCAAAGATTTTTTTTCAAAAGGTTTTCCAAACAAAAGGAAATTTTCTTCAAGAATATTTTTAAAAATATTTTTATAATATTTGCATTCATCAATGATAAAAAAACCTTTATTTTACTCCACTTGGGGTATGTTGTGTTGATAATATCATTAATATTTTTCTAGATGGTTTATGATTTATTTGGACAAGGATTGTATTAACATTCACTTCCATGATTCCTTTTATCCCATTGGAATATTCAATATCCTATGATTTTGATTGCATAAATAATATATCATTTTTATATGGTTTTCAATTTTAATGTTATTTTTTTATTTGGTATAATATTAATAAATCCACATCTCTTACTCCATACAGATATTTGATAAGGAAAATTATTAAATTGATTATTCGATATATGAATAATGTTTTTGACTGGAATAACATGGGTGAGACCAAGTTACAGATATCCCTAGATGCATTAGTAGTCTCATAGGAATAGTCATTTGGCTAACCATATTTGATGTGATTTTACCCGATATGTTGTAAAACGTCTTGTGAAATGTCTTTATGGTAAATGTACCATGTACCTATGAAAGATGGCGTCCAATAATCAAGCATTTAAATCATTTAGTTTCACTTATTATTCATCCATGAGATTTTTCATCGACATATCTATGGATACATTTAATTTTTATTTATTTGATTAAATGACATGTGTTTTAGTTTTATACCTTGCCATATTTATTTTTCCTTATCTAGTTATTTGAATGGCATGTGTTTCCCATTATAACCTTTCCATATTGTTTGTACACTTCCATTAATTTTATTTATTACATGGCATGTGTTTTCAATTATTTACCATATGATTATTATTGTTATCATTGATTAATTACTTCTTATACTATAATTTACCCTTACTGAGAATTTTATCTCACCTTTATTATGTTTCCTTTCCCTAGGAATCCAAGAATCGTACTATGAAATGTATACAATGATACACTAGATGGAATAAAGTTATCCTAAAAGTTATTTATAAAATAATTATGTTGTAATTAGTGTATTAAATTTAATATAAGACTTATTTATGTATCTGGTTTACCAATATTAATAAACTCTCGGTCCTTCTGGATTTTATTCCTTGTAATCATGCCAATGTAATTGATAGAAGACACTAACTCTAGGATTTTTGGGGTTGGGTCGCTATAGTTGGTATCAATTGTAGTTTAGTAGCAACCTTATGAACTTGATTTAGGAAAACATAGATTAGGGAACACATCCCTAATGTATAATTTTAGGATACGTATAAAAGAAAATCCTAAAGATTCAGTTATATAGAGATTGTGTAGTTTTCCTAGAAATACATCCCTTTTTGAATACTATAGGTGGATGTGGTTCTGACATAGATGTACCTAGGAATAAAAAATATGATAAGGTGTGTTGGGCCTAAATCGGTGTAACATAGCACATGACAATGGGCCTTACTACGCACTTGGTTTAACACTCCCAAGGGTTACACTAAGGAAATTCCACATTTTATTTACAAATATCTATGAAGAATTTTTGACAATGAATAACTTAGGTTAAACCTAAGATGTTTTATATTGAAGATATGGTGTCACGATTTAGAAATCCTAGTAATGATATTATGGATAAAACTTATACCAAGGAAGGATCTATGTGAAAATAAGTGGATGAAGTATTTATGTACTAGGTTTGTTTTGAAAACCTTTACAAAAGGATATTTAGTGATTAACCTAATTTCAAGGATGTATATCATAGATATTTTGAAAATTTTATTAATATGGTTTTAGAAATGGATAACCTATTGGCCAGGTGACAACCAATAAAATCCAGCATGGACATGGGACTTGAACTCATGACTAAAGGATGATAAGGGTTTCATGGAAACCCTTGACCAACACAATGTCCTGGTTAAATTTTCATTGTTTTTAGTTAAAAAATTTGAATATTAAATGTTAATAATGAACCAGTAATATCACTTTTGAGTATTAGAGATTAATCTATTAACCATATTGGTTTTGGAAGATAATTAGATGCAAATAGTTAGAGTTTTCACTCTTTTATGGGCCTTACAATAAGTTAAATAGTTATTTTAGTGCTTTAGTAATAAAAGTTAATTTTTAGATATCCATTCCTTGATGTAAGGGATAAATTATAATTTGATCGAACCATAACCAAAAGATGGAACTGTTCACATGAAAATAAAATATATCATGAAAGTAAATTTCCATATATTCTTAGGTAGTAAAGGAATTAACCAACATTAGGAAAATTAATTGTAAATAAATTTTTTTTCTAATGCCTTAATTTTTGTTGAACCAATGGTCCTATAAATCATTTCATATTTAAGGCTTTGAGGCCCTAAATTTTCAATTGATCATTCAATTTTATGATTTATGAACTCATTCAATATATGTAAACATTTATTATTTTACTCTAAGTATGTATTTTCACTTGCCACTGATGTTCTCCTACTTAGAGACCTAGTTACATGCTAGTCCATGCAAACTTTATACTTCCCATTCTCTCCTTTCTAGAAGATGTTTTAAAAAACCTTCTCACACTGTGGAATTTAAATATATGAAATATAAAAAAATATATTAAAAATATCATGTTTAAATTAAGATTACACTATTTAATTAAGCTGGTTAGAATGTAAAATCCCTAAATTATAAAGTACGACTTTGTATTCAATAGTGTTTTTGACATGCAACACCAATTGTAAAAAGGGAATATATTAACCTGATACATTATAATATTAAAAAAATATAAAGTATTCTATTGCTTTTAATCATGAAACACCATGTTATCTTTCATATTATTCAAGAGATACCTTCCTTGATAGCTCGCGTTTCATGTAAGTGCAATTTTCCTTGATAGCTTGCATTACACCCATGATCGAGTTTCACCAAATAAAAATGTATTATTAAATTATTATTATTTAATATAATATGATATAACCTATTTATTATGTTAGTGGTTCTGAATAATATTTACTAAATTATGAAAATTTATGGTTTATATAAAAATAAAATGAAATCACTGGTTACTAATTAGTGAGAAACAAAAATAAGAACCAATTGGATATAAAAAGAAATACTATTATTTTTATGCTTCCAAAAGAGTTTTGTCTTAATAAACATAGTAAATAACAATTATATAATCATTTTAATGAAATATATATTTTATATATTCAATAAAATATTTTTGATATCTATCTATTAAGTTTGGTAGACATAAGATAAGAATAAACCCAATATTTCACACAAAAATATATATTTTTATTGAAGCACTTTTTCCACCTTCTAATAGAGAACCTATTTTAAATCCATTTTTTTGGAAATTTTATAGATTATATATGTAATAATAAACTTAACATTTAATATAGAAACATAAAAATTTGGTTAAGGTAAATTTTTGGCATTTTCTATGAAGTTTCATTTTTTAATGAATTGTGAAAAATACAGAATTTTAATTCAAAACTAATTTTTTATCTAATTTATTTATAAGGTTAAATAATATTTTAAATTTTATTTAAAGATTAATTATATAATATTTTTATAAATTAATCTAATATAGGTCATTGGAATCAATTTAACTTTTAAATTGACTATAAAAACATAGCAAACTTTCAGATGTTTTTACTTTAAAAAACATACATTGTTTTCCCATCAACGGGATTAAATTTAAATTTCTTTCTGCCACTTCTATGATTGTAATTTGTAAAAATGGATTCCATATTTGGAATAAGCATAATTTATAATGTCTAATATGGTCAACATAGTTTTTGAGTAAAAATATTAGGGAATTTAATTAAAATTAATTACAATGATAAAGGTAAAATTAAACTTAATAAGGGGATAAACCTTTATATTAAGGGAATAGATGACATATAAAATTTTAAAATATAAATTTTATGGATATATTTCGACCTTATCCTCTGTTTTATAAAATTTTTTCCATTATTTGAGCAACTTTCAATGTGAAAAACATGTATAGAATTCCATTGTCAAAATATTATGGAGTGCCACTCCTGCTCCCTTATAAAAAGGCCTCCTATCCTAAACTTACTAACACATATCAAGACACTTTGAATTGAAAAATATCTTCCAATATATCTCCTCAATATATCTCCCCTAATCCAAGAATCCTCCCCTTGTGAAGAAATCCATCCAAGGAAGCCTTTTGGTAAAAACGAAAAGAAGTTACCTGATTAAGAGGTAATATCTTTCCTTAAGATTTTTAGTTTTATTTCCATTCCACAAACCCTAAAATATTATTATTCAATTATTTTATAATAAAAATAGTATCATCAGTATACTAGTATGTTTTTATGATAATGTTTAGACCTAAAATTACACAAACTTTCATCTAATGGGTAATAATCATACTGTTTCTGTGTACGATGAACTATTGCCTCACAAAATGGTGATTGCTCATTTTTTTACCACCTCTCATGGTGGAAATTATGATATAAACTATGTTTATATATATTATATATGATATTTATTATGTCATTATTCTTATTTAATTTTTTTATAACACTCACCCTTATACTTTACATTTTTTTTATAAATTTGATAACATCATTTTTGGAAGTGTGGACCACCAAGGAATGGCAAGAAGATCTCAGCTTTTGACCGTTGGTCTGGTTCCCTTAGGATATCCATATCTAGTGCTTCTTGGTTCTCTTATTCCTAGATGTGGAGGTTAATGTAGTGTAGTTCATATTTACAAGGACATTTTGCAGTGGCCTCCCTCATCGCATCATCCGACGAATAGATTTTACTTTGAAAATTTTTATGGTGAAACTTCATCTATGGAAGGTATATGTCCTATTGTTTCCATCCCAATATCATCTTTTGGGATGGAAATGGATAATCTTCAATGGAATATGATTGATCTATTTTGGATCGATAAACCTCCTCTACCGATCTTTCAATCTTGCATCAATGATTGGGAAATATATCTTTCGGTAAGGGTTTCAGTTTTGAATCGACGAGATTTTTCTATTGTGATTGATTCCTAGAAGGATTTTGTTATTACATGGTGCAAAATCCCTCTCTTGGTGGGTCAATGGAGGTTCTCCCTTTCTTAGTGGGTGATGGATGTCCATAGTGTTAAGGAGAGATCAAAATAAGTAGTATGGTTCTCACTCATCAGTTTTCCAATTCATTTTTTGAATAAGGGGATTTTGTAAGGGATTGATAACTTTATAGGGTCGTAAGTCTATGAAGATGATAAAAATATTCAATTTGAGGAAACATACTAGGATTAGGTTTTCATTGAAATGGATTTATCTCAACCGCTGCCTAGAAAATTTTTTCTTCATGTCAAACATTTGAATTAATGGAATTAAGTTCTGGTCTACCTGGAAATTCGTTTTTATTGCTCACACTATCAATTATTATGCCACAACCTTCCAGTTTTCTAAAAATCTCACCAGATGTAGGCAGATCAAGATAATTCAAAACCATCAAGTGATATTGGAAGTCCAATCTCGCATGTGGTAGCTCCATCTATTATGACCAGATCAGTCCTGGTTCCTCTTGATCGTGGTAAAGGGGTGACCTCTTCACCTCTATCCTAAATGGCCGTGGTGTCTTCAGTTTATCAAGAAACTCAAATCAATGTGGCGGGGCCTAAAATATTAGGGTTAGTTCTCTTACACCTAGGTATGCTCTCAACCCCTTTATTTAGATTTCATATTTCTGTTATTCTTGTTCTGGGTATACCATCTCTATCTTTGTGGTGGAGTAGTGCACTGATGAAAATTCCACCCCCATATGAATAATAAAATTTATCAGGAGGAGTGTGATCTGAAGTAGAAGGATATAAAATTATTCGCATCGCCAGAAATAATCTCACCTCCCTTGAAGAAATCCATCTCCTCAACAATAAAAAATAATGATCTAATTTTCAAAGAAAAGTAGAATAATCAGTCCCCAATAGGTTGCAAGATGATCAACTTGAGTGGAAGGTGTACAAGATCTCAAACAAAACAAAATGCGATCTCCATAACCAAAACCCCTTAGAATATTAAGGGACATGGGTATGGGGCCAAATCCAGGTATCTAGGTTACAATGATTAGTCTATTTATATGTAACGTTCATGGAATATGAAAAAAGATGAAATATGACTTTATCTCAAATGAATTATACAATAACTCAGTCTCGATGGTAGTTATTTTAGATCCAAATTAGGGTTCACGCAAGAAAAATAGTTTTCTCAAAGATTAAGGGTGTAGGGTTATATGCATGACAAACCTCATAATTCAAAGATATGGTTATTCTATAAAACACATATGATAGTTTATATTTTCACTTCTTTGGATTATTTTATGATAAAAAGTATCAAAATAGGTAATATAAATTTTATTTTCACTTTCATTTATGCTAAGTGTGATGCACAAGAGAGGGAAGCTCTGTGGTAAGATTTAAATTATTTTAACCTAGAAAAAAATCCTTTGTTAGTGGGTGGGGATTTTAACATCGTGGCATATCCAGAGGAGAAACAAGGTGGTGGTGGTTTTCCTAGATGATCTATCCATGATTTTACTTCCTTCAAGGACATAAATGGTTTGATGGACATAGGATTTGTAGGCGACCATTTCAAATGGTGTAATAATCAATGAGGAGAATCCAGAACTAGGTTTCACCTTGACCGGTGCCTAAATAATGGGGAAGAAATATCTACATTCCTGGATATAATGGTTTCCCATCTATCCCAATTATTATTAGATAACTCGCCATTGCAAATATGTTTGACTTCCAGAATGGAAAGAGAAGATTGTTTTCAGTTCTCCTCAACATGGATAGAGGATCCTAGTTTCATGGAAGTTATGAGGCAATCATGGAATCATCAGCCCTTGGGTAATCAAGGAAAATACTTACACAATGGTCTCAAACCTCTCAAAGGCAGTCTTTAAAATTAGAGAAGAACTCTTCCCCATCAAGGTCAATACCTACAAGCCATAAGAAATGACATAGAATAGATGGAAACTCATATAGAGAATGAATAGAATGAGGTAAATTTTTGAGGAATTGAGAAATAAAAATAATCATATAGCATACACTCTACTGAGGTAGGAACAAATTTCTCAAGAAAGAATAGTGGTTAAATAGATTCATAAAAGAGATCAAAACACTGCCTTTTTCCATGCATGAATTAAATAAAATAAAAGCTTTCAAAGAACCAATATAGTTAGGGAGGTTGGGTCATTTTAAAATGACCAAGATGGAGTTGGGGAAGTTGAGTATGAATATTTTAAATTCTTATTAGTAGGGCCTAATCTAGGAATGAGTGGAGGTTACTTGAGTGTCACAATAGATATCTTTGAAGCATTATTCTGTAGTGTATCTGAAGAAGATAATGAATGCTTAAGAAAGACCCTGGAGGAGAAGGAGGTGAAAGAGGCATTATGGAAATTAAATCCAGAGAGGGCTCCAGGCCTGGATGGATTTCCAGGGTCACTATATAGAGGTTTATGGGATAGTATAAATGGATATTTGATTCTGGTAGTGTAGAACTATTTCTAGGGGTGATTGTTGCGAATAACATGTGCTACAAAGGTGGTCTTGATTCCAAAATGTAACAACCCTCAATATTTGGATTAGTACCAACCAATATGCTTGTGAAAAATTACATAAAAAGTGATTACATGAATTCTCAATAAAATAATTTCATCATACCTGCCAAGATGGATAGCACATGAGAAACATGGATTCATTAAAGTACAAACTATTGAAGGTGTGATTAGAGTGGTGTAAGAAGAAATTGGTGACATCAATCGAATTTTTTTTTGGATCAACCTAGCCATCAATATTGACATGAAAAAGTCATATGATAGAGTGTAATGGAGTTTATTCTAAAAGTTCTCTTATGCATGGGATTCTACAACTAGGTTATTGACCTCTTACTCTGATGCTTTATCTTGACATGGATATCCATATCCATCGTGGGAAAAAAATTTGGATTCTTCAAAATAGTTAGAGGTCTTAAACAAGGATACCCCCTATACCCCACTCTATTTAATATTTTTCAGGATACTCTAATTTAGTACATCAATCAGGAAATGAGATTGGGTAGGATAGTACCATACAAAAATAGACACACAAACAAGGGCATTTCAAAAATGATGTTCGCTGATGACACTATAACTTTTATCAATGGAAGCAGGAGATCAATCCAAGGAATTAAAAAAACAATGGAGAAATATTGTGTGTGGAGTGGAAAAAAGATTATTTGTAAGAAGATCCATTTTTTCATGGACAATAAAGTTATAGACATAAGGATAAAAAATTTGGAAGGGAGATAGAAAATACAAAGAGGGGACTTCCTAATGGAATATTTGGGTGCCCCAGTAATCCCAAATACCCTACATATTCAACACTTTGACAAGATAATTACCAAAACCACTGGACTCATTTAGAACTAGAAAAACATGTTTTTATCTTTTGGAACATGAATTACACTCATAAACAGTGTATTATCTTCCATTTTGATGCACATATTATACAATTTGAAATTACCAATGAAAGTGATGTCCAAAATGAATAAAATGATGATTTCATTTATCTAGGATAGGAAAATGGAGGGAAAACACCATTGGGAATCATGGAAGAAACTAGATAGGCCCACATTATAGGGGGTATCAATATAAGGTGTCTTAATGAGACTATGCAGGGGTTGCATTCCAAATTAGCATGGGTGGATATAGAGGGGAGTACTTTATGGTGAAATATCATACAAGAAAAATATGTAATTGATGTAAATATGTAGTGATTGAATCCCTCTATTATTTGGAAAATATTTATACCTATTGTGATACCATACAACAACATTCTCACTAGATTTTGGGAATGGGAGATACCGACTTCTGGTAAACGGATTGGGGAGGAGGAAAATTATGGTTCCTAGGATGTCCATCCCCTAAAATCACTTACATGGAGGCTATCAAACATCCCAAATTCCTTCATAAGCTTCTTTATGAGGCCCAACATGAGATGGTGGACTTAAGTTTATTAAACAACAACTCAAATAGATGTGTTTTCACTTTCTTATCCTCAGTTAACTTCACAAGTAAAGAATTTCTCAGCATGAGGATGGAATTGAACAGTCAGGAAAACTGGGGTGAAACATTATAGTGAAAATAGATTCCTTCAAAGTTTAATTTTATTCTTTTGAATTTAATAAACCAATAACTACCCACAGAGGAAAATATTCAATGGATGGGTATTGATATGACATCAAAATGTAGCTACTGCAACTATCCAAGCATTGAATCGATTAATCATCTTTTTTTGAAAGAGAATGAGCTACTTGGGTGTGGAAATCATTTGGAGGATTCTTTGGCTGGATGAAACTAATTATGTCACATGATTTTTTTATTAACTATTAGTTCCAGGGAGCAGGAGACCACAAACTAGAAATAAATTCTATAGTGGTAATACTCATATAAGGATTCTTGAATCTCTCAAAGGTAATAAATGATACAAGACACAAAAATTCAGCAACAACCAAAATTGGTATGTTATTCAAAACCAAAAAACACAGTTCCAGATATAATTTGATTGTGTAAGATTGGAAATGCATCCCCATTAATTAGAATTTTTTTTACTTCATTTCTATCCTATGATACATCCACTACACCAGAGCTTAGAAGATGGGTAAAATGGAACCCTAATAATCAGTGATTGAAGTTCAATACAGACATATTCTGTAATATAATACATATGCATGGTATATGGGTTATCAGGGAAAAGTTTGATTCATTAATTTTGGAATTCTCAGCATATTATGGTAGATGTGATTCAACCCAAGTAGAAGTTCTTGTAATGGCCACAAGCCTAAAGATGTGTCAAAAAAGTATCATTTCAATTGTATTTATTGAGATTGACTCTATAAAAATTTTAAATGCTCGGGATGGAAATAATATTCCCTGGGAGTTCACATATACAATTAGAAAATGCAAGTAACTCATGGAACACAATGTGGAGGTTTTCCATATGTGGTGGGAAGGAAAAATGGTTGCTGATTTTTTGGCATCTAAGTTTACACAAAATGATATGATTTTTTATTTCAATAGATTTGGATCTTTTCTGGAAGAGGGGATCAAATTCGTACTAGCATACACCTTTAGATTACATTAATTCAAAAACCCATGAGGTATGGATTCTAATTTTTATTTTTTATTTTATTTTTGTTTTCTTCCTATATGAAATTCATATTAAAAATAAAATAAAAAAGGATTATTTGTGGAAGTGTGGACTACCACGTCATGAAAATGATGTGATTCATTCATACTATGCATGTAATGTATAAAGGATGATTATAATTAAACATATAATACATACAAAAAATATATATGATATTTATGAAAGAATTAATTTTATATAAATAATATATATATATATATCATTTTCTTTATTACCCTTTTACACACTAAAAAGTGATAATGTCAGTCGTGGACGTGTGGACTACTGCCTCCTTGACACTATGTGATTCCTTTTACATCACAATAATTCTATATATAAATATATAAGATTAAATAACATGTTATTTAGGATATAATTATCATTATGGAAATATATGGTGTTACTTACCTTCTTTCCATAGCGATCATTGAAAAATGGGAACGTTACTCATGCGTATGTACGGCCTACCATCTCCATGATTGTAATGTTGATTAATTTTTCATAAATATATTTAATGATTGGTTTTAAAAGTGTAATTGATGTATAAATATTATAATTATGTAATTATTATTAATTTTTAGATATTATATAATGATCCCTTTGACTATAGTTGACCTACCAAAGATATTTTTGACACATTAAGTGAATTTGGTCAAAAAAACCAATATAAGCATAATTATTTAGGTAGTTGTATACAACATGGTAGTAAGTGAAATAAAATTAATGATAAAAACTAAAAATTTTATCAAGAAAGTAAATAATTAACACAATATTATTATATTGGAATTTAAAGTACGTTCACCCGAAAGGAAACACAAGGTAAGAGGTATCGTCTAAATTTACATTCCATTAAGACTTATTTGTTGTTATAGACCTAGTTTATTTTATATAGTGTATATACTACCCTTTTAAATGATGTATCATGAATCTACTTACTCTCATGATAATATTACTTTCATTTAATTTTATTCATTCATAAGGATTAAGATTTAAAATGTTTCGAAGTGGTATAAGACACGTAGGAATGTTCGAAGATTATTTTCCTCAAGAATAATTTTAATGACCATTCATTTCTATTCAAGTAAAATTATATGAACATTGTTCAATAAACCCTTTATTTTTTACTATCCTTTTTTTAATCATGACCATTTCAAGTATTAGTTCTATTTTCCCACTCTTTGGTACTCAATGCGTGTTAGAATTTTTTTAAGAAAACTGATTTCATTTCTCTCTTTAGTTAGAGAATAAATTTTCTTCTAAAAACCATTTTTTATTAAAATGTTTTCAAAAACATTTTTAAAATTATTTGGTAAATAAATTTTTACCCTTTTGTTTTTTACCAATGTGTTCAATGTAATATTCTTGTTACTTTATGAACAAGGCATTTTTCTCACAATTTTACTATAGAAAAGGAATGTTCTTTTTTAACTTGTACGTCATGTACGGATTTACAAGTCATCATTACATATAATATTCTTTTTAATATTTAAAAGTTTAATTTTTAAATATTTTTTTAAAATTATTTTCCAAGGTTTTTTAAAAGGTTTTTCAAAATAAAAGGAAATTTTCATCAAGAATGTTTTTAAAAGATATTTTTATAATATCTCCATTCATCAAAGACAAAAAATCATTATTTTACACCACATAGTGTATATTTTATTGATAACATTATTAATCTTCATTTGGATGGTTTATTATTTATTTGTCCAAGTATAGTATCCACATCCACTTCCTTGATTCCTTTTGCCCCTTGAAATATTCAGTTTCCTATGATCATTGAACATTGAATTTCCAGTATTTTACCACATAATTTATCATGGACATGCTCATTTCCTAAACCATATATCGTTTTTTATATAGTGTTCACATTGAATTTTATTTGATTATTTGGGTAAATATTGATAAATATATATCTCTTACGCAATATAGATATTTAATAAGGAACATTGTTAAATTGATTATTTGATATATGAGGAATGTTTTGAATTGGTATTACAAGGGTAGGGCCTAATTATAGATATCCCCTCAATACATCGATAATATCAATGGATGAGTCATTTGGATAGCCACCTTAGATGGGTTTTTACCTGATATGTCATAAACCGTCTTGTGAAAGGTCTTGATGGTAAAGGTACCATGTTCCTAAGAAACATAGATTCCAATAGTCAATCATTTCCCTCATTTATTTTCAGTTGTTATTCATACATGATATTTTTAATAAACATATCTATCAATACATTTTATTTTTAGTTCATTGATTAAAGGTAATGTGTTTTATATTCATACCTTTCCATATTGATTTTTCCTTATCCAGTTATTTTAATGGAATGTGTTTCTAGTTTTTATCTTTCCATATTGTTTACGCACTTCCATTCATTTTATTGATTACATGGTATATGTGTTTAATTATTTAACATTCATTTCTTATTATTCTCATTCATTCATTATTTCTTCCACTATACTTTAAACTTACTAAGAATTTTATATCACCCTTATTACGTTTCCTTTCCCCAGGTTTCCAGAAGCATACTATGAAAGACATACAAGGATAATATATATGGAATATATTTAAAATAAAATTTATTTTTTTAAAAAAATTATGTTTTAATTATTGTATTAACTCTAATTAAATACTCATGTATATATTTGGTTTACCAAGACTTCTAAAATATTTGTCCTTCGATATTTGATTCCTTATAATCATGCCAATGTAATTGATAGACATCGACTCCAGGATTTCTGGGGTTTTGTTTCTGATATAACATTTAAAAAAAAATATTTAAAACAATGAGAGATCATGACTATAGAAGAGTTCCGTTCATACCGAATACATTAAAAAAAAGATTCATTTAATTTTTTTATAAAAAGTAGAAATGTAACTTATTCGATTTGACCTCAAGATTAACTTTTTTTTCAAAAAATGAATTAAGAATAAAAATTACTTTAAATAATAATTGTATATATTTTTTAAAACATTTCTAGAAAACATGAAAATTAAAGAAGAATGATTTTTGATTGAAGAGAGAAATGCAGTCATATTTTCTTAAAAACATTTTTCTTAATCATTTTAAGTACCAAAAAGAGGAAAAATTTAATATTTCTTTAAAAATTCATGAATAACCAAATGGGAATAAAATTAAAGGGTTTTATGAGACAATTATTAAATAATTAACTTCGATGTAAATTCTAGCATAATACATCCTAATTAAAATGAGACTAAAACAAAAACCCTTACCACTTTGGTAACTTTTGGATCATAAATTAACATAAATAAAGTAATTGAATTTTAAATTAAAATATTCTCATGTATTAAGGATTAATGATATATTATGTAAAGGGTTATTATATATACTATTAAAAATAAATTAGTTTTATAAAAGAATATGTGTCTCAAAGAAGGAAGTTTGGGATGAAACCCTTACAATGTTTGTATTATTGAGGTGAGAGTTGATCAATGAGGTGATTATGTTTATAAAATGTTGATACCAGTAAATAAAAGTGTAAATAAAATATAAATCAATAAAAATTCATTTCACACCTAATTTTGGCATAATATAATCAACAAAGTAGTCATATAACCCAATGAATGAAAATTGAGTTAAGAAACACATTACCTCATGCTTCCCTTTAGTTTAGATATCTTTAACCTCCTTTATAGTGGTTTTGAACATATTATTAACTTAAAAAATAATCATTTTATTATTTATTATATAATATATTATCCTTTAATAACGTCTTATTACCCATTATTTAATAATATTTCATTATCATTATAGTTTCTGGTGTTAATTTCCCTTTTTCTCCTACACGTTTCATCGTGAATGTTCTAAATAATGAACATAGGTTATAGTTACATAATATAAATAATTATATTAATGTTATAAATACCATTTTTTTTCATTATATACATATTTTGAATCATTATTTAATTTTGAATAGGGATAATGAATCACATCCCTTCGTGGAAATGGAAGATCGTACGCACACACAAAAAACATTATCATTTCTTTAACAGGTGAAAGGGTAAGGAATTTGATTATATATTTATTTAAAATAATAATTATCATGTCATATATTTCACATATATACATTAAATTTAACCATTTTTACCTTCTATTTAAAGTGTTAATGAAAAATGAATCACATCGCTTCGTGAGGTGGTAGTCCGTCGTACACACGAACGACATTATAATTTATTAAATGGATGGTATGTTAAGTAAGTATATGATATTTTTTTCTATAATTATTAATATTTTATTAATATTATATATAAACATAAAATTAATTCTTATTACCTTATATTTATAGTGTAAGTGAAAAATGAATCACATCGCTTCATGAGGCGGTAGCCTGCCGTACACAAGAGCAACATCATTGTATTCTCTATGGTATGTAAAGTAAGAAGTTATATAAGATATTATAATTTCTAAAGTGTAATTATATAATAAATACCATATATAAACATTATATACATCCTTATATCCATCATTGAGAAGTGGTGATGGAAAAAAGATTATATTGGTTCGTAAGACGGTAGTCTGCCGTACAAATGATCAACAATTTTGTTTCCCATTTGAGGGAGGATTATATGGTTTTAGGTAATTTTATTAACATAAAAATATCTCAGTATATTTAATATACTGATATTATTATATAAAATTCTTTTTATAATATTTTAAGTAGGTGGAATATGAAATAAAATAAAACACTCTGTTAAGGACGTTATCTATTCTTCTTAAAACTTCTTTAGGTTTTTAACCAAAAAAAATCTAGGCTTTATTTCTGTTCAAAAAAGGATTATATAATTAGAATTAAGAATTATTTAAGTGAATTGGGAAGTTATTTTTCAACCCAATGGGTTTTGGAGGAGTGGAAAGGGTAGGAGATGGGGTTTCCATTTATACATGGGGGATAGGACACACTTGTAATATTTAAAAAAATGAATTCCACTATTGTTTTTTCATTCCATAAGGATTAAAAATAGATAATGGTAGAACCATATAAGATTTAATTTCAAAATATTACCATAAAATACTAACTATAAAGGTTTTGGTTGATTTTAACCTTGATCTTTTTAGTTTAACCCCAGGTAAACCTATTTTTACTTTAACGATGGTAAATAATTTTTACTATTTCAAGAATTCATTATGGTAAAAAATAAAGTTTAACAGATTAGATAATTTAAATTATTCTTATTACAAATATATAATCCATTTTTTAAAAAATTTAATTTACATAAGTGGTATAATTTAATTTAAAAATAAACCCATAGATGTGTCCAAAAACGAGTTTTCAAGAAATTATTTTTTAGGAAAAGATGATCTCATAGTAAAAATATGAAAAAATAGCAATTATATGAATTTAAATTATTATTTATAAATATATAATATATAAATTTCATTTAAATTATTATTTATTAGGTGTTATTTTTGTTTTTTAAAATGGATAAACATTATACACATTAAAACAGTTTTAGGAAAAAAATGTGTTTTAAAGTCTAAAAACAAACTTGTAATAAAATATAGTATAAAGATGATTTAAATGTAATTAATTGGATTTAATATAACTAAATAATACTTATGTTAATTTTAAATCAAATTAAAATAATAATGGGATTTAATTTATTAATAATAAATGAAAATTTTATAAAAATTAGTATTTCCACTATTCACTAAAAAAGTAATATTTTCTAAAAAATACTAGAATTTAACTATTAGAAAACATATATATGATGCTTTAAAAATGATTGTTTTTCAAAAATATATTTTATTAAACTGGTAAAGATGAATTTTTAATTATGTAAACAAATCACGACTAAACTTCCTTTTTTGAAAAATATTATTTTTCAGAAAACATTTATTTTTCTTTAAAATGGTTATTATTTTTTTGTAATCAATATATATATATTCTAATTTAATCTATATAAGTTTAAAATAAATAATTTTCATAATTTAGTTAGTCTTATTCATACCCTCTAACTTAACGACTATGTTATAATGGTCATGTTTAAATAATAATATTATAATGAAGTATCATGTTTTGTTTAAACTCGTTGTTGAATTAATCACAATCTATCAAAGAGATTGAATATATTTTAAAATAAATATATCATAAAGTCTCAAGGTGTTAAATTATATTCTAATAATGGTGTTTCATGTCATATATACTATCCAAAATGATGTTGTAGTTAAAATATTAGGGTGTTATATTCCACTATCCTTAAATAAATTATGTCCTCATAATTTCATATTAATATCTATAATCATGGGTTTGACTTTAGAAAATAACTTTATTATAATTTTTTTAAAAATTGTTAATAAAACACCCTATTTATTTTAGAGAAAGTTAAGTATGAATTTCATCTTGAATAACACGTACAAGGTTTCAATATAGGGGATCATTGATGGAAATTGATGATATAGACATATAAGAATAGCATAAACAATTATGGAGAGTGATAGAAATAATTGATCACAAGGAAGTGAATGATCAATATAAAGTTAAGGACCTAAAAAAAAATTTGTGATGTGTTAAATGATAATTTATTCCTTTTATATAAAGGTATTATGATAATTGTTTTTTGAAAATCATTTTTCTTAGAGTTGTGGAATTCTTTTACCATATAGACTAAGAAAATGAGGAAGTATACTTAATTAAAAAGTATAATTTTATCATTTAATCAATTTCTACCATAGTATAATATTTTTATCAAAACTATGAGTATTCAAGATGATTTTGTTTCTCAAAGAACTAATATTAACTTATAATAGACCACATAATCCTCAAAAGAATAAAGATATATTTCTCATATCTTTACTAAAACCAAATTGGTTAGTATAAGTTATCAAATATAATATAGTAATATCTAATACCTCAATAGTAACTCCAAAAGTTAAAATTAATCCATCCCATAAGTGTCTATACTTAAAACCATTCAAATTTCATCTCTATAAATTTATTATAATTCTTCCCAAATAATCATTTACATTAAACCAAAAGGATATATATATATATATACTTCAACCCAATAAAAAATCTCTCAAAATATCATTAGTCACCTCAAAATCCAATAACATAAATCCTAAAAAGGGGTTTCTAAGAATATATATTTATGATCAAAATTAAACTCATAAAACCATGATGGTATCTATAAATATTAAGTTAATCTAACATGAATACATATATGCTTCCATAATTAACACAATCCTTAGATGTTTCATGATTATTATAACCAAAATACTGTTGGTTAAAATACGAATAAAATATAATTCTTGAATCACAATATATAAATACTTCAACCCTTTTACTTAAATTATTTTTTATAACATAGGCCTGTCCTTCATCTAGGGGTTAACCCTTAGTTTTGGGCATTGACTCAAATAATTCCCAAGTTACCCACATATAAGGCATAGAATTCCATTGTATTTCATTGATTTATGACCACCATTTCCACATAGAAAACATCTTCCCCTCCATTTGATATATTTTTATGGGTGTTTCTTCTCAGTTTCTTAACGTGCGGGGAGATGAATCTTCTTTTTTATATGTTCATTACCACATAAACATTCATAAAAGTCTAACCTCATTTTATTTTATTTTATTTATAATCCCACCAAATTTCACATTATTAATCATATATTATTAATTTGATTAGTGATAATAAAAATATATTTCTCTCCATTCATCATCCCATTTGGTTGCTCATAATCACCGAAGTGTTTATCACATTCAGTGTTAACATGATTCCTCCTAGTTCTGGCCATTAAATAAAACCAAAAATCATAGAATGAACAATAATAATCAAAGTGGGAAACCACATAATCATGAAAAATAATTTTTAGGATGCATAAATCATGACAACTTATTTTCAATCTATGAAACTATATGTTTATCCTTGGTCATTAAAAGTTATCATTTATTAAAATCCTTCATGATGGTTCATAAAGAGTTTTCAGAATTCCAAATCATATCCATTTTCTGGGTTATTACCCCTAAGTATATATGTTCCAGAACCAAATCCACTTATAGTATATAGACAGGGATGTAATTTCTTAGAAACCAATCGCTCTATACTTTTCCAAGATTCCAAGATATTTTTCAATAGATAGTCTTATTCTTAGACTTATCCATAGGGTTATCACTAAATTTTTATCACCCTAATTCCAAAGGTTCACTAAACCTTTCATCTGATACCAACTACTGCAACCCAATATTTTTACACACATTATTAAATTATTTTTAAACATTAATATCCATTAATACAATATCGGGATAACGTGGACTAGTTTATTTGGAAGACTAGGATCACAATACATCAAAGAAAACTAAAACATGGAATAATTTTTTTTTATTTTCATTAATGAGATTATAAATCATTTTGAGATCCTAAAAATACATTGGATAACATGGGTAATACATAAAATAAATGTGTGATCTATAAATAACATTAAGGGAATAAACATGATAAGGAAACATAACATGTGAGTCAAAGGTATAATATGATATCATAAAAGAGATGTCAAATGAGTAATGAAATGGAAACATAACATAAATAAAATGGTATCATAAGATCAAGGAATCATAGGAAATGTAGAAGAAACAAAAAACATGTTATAATAATGATTCAGGGATAATTTCCTTTGAAATATCACATGGTGGGAAAAGTCAAAGAATGAACTAGGCTTACACCCCAATCCCTTATGTGGAACCTCATGAGACTAAAGCTTTACACAATTCATTAGAGTTCCATTTGGGAAAACCCATGACAACATATTTATAATCTATTTATTCCATATAAAGGAAATCAATCATAAGGAATAATATAAGAATTAACCATATAAATAAAACGAGTTTCATAATCTTCCTTAAAATCATATTCAAAAGAAATTTTGTCACAAATAAATTTTTATTTTTGATCTCTGATCCAGTTTATCTTTTGGACTCAGGGTTATATCACAATTCTTGAGTTTTATAGTTTTAAAATTTGATTTTTTGGGTTTGTTCTCGTGGCACACGGTCAATGCACAGTTTGGAAAAACCATGCGGCTTGCTCCAAGTAACGGTGCAAGATCTTGGTGTACTACTGGTTGAGGTTGCACAACCTACACATGATTATAGAAACTATGAGGTAAGCATGCAGGGAGACACTATCTCATGGTATAACCATCCCACACATTGGGTGCATGGTTTACTAGACCATGCCACTAACCCTTGTGGGCTATGTAGAACTTAAAAATAATAAAATTACTAAACTACCCATACATAATTTTAACCCGAAATCCACCCATTTCTCCCCCACCTAGCTCATATAGACATATGGGTACCCATACTCTGTTAATTAATCATCCTATATCCTCTCTTGGTGTATATCTATGGATTTATTTAAGTATTAAGGGTGATTTTTAGGGTAATCTCCTATATTCTCCCCTCTTCATTCTTCTTCCATTTTATCTTGAGTTTCTCTTCTCCTATGGTCTCTTAGACCTAGATTTCATGTTTACCCTTGGTTTATGTTGAATATTTTGTGTTTTTAGGGATACTCTTTATAGTCCTTGTGTCTTGGAAACTTTGTGATGTTGTTTCAGGTGTACATTGTTAAGGCACCTGGAGATTGAGGTAGGCTTACCTTTTTAATTTCCTGTATAATTTAAGATTAATTGGTTTCTTACTTTTTAAACATCACTTGTATGTTAAATAATGATGTATGATCTTTGGAATATTTGTTTTTGGTGAAAAATGGTGGTTTCTTTCTTATTTTGAAGTATATATCATTGTTTTGTTTAATATTTCACACCAAGTGTTTGATAAAATTCATAGTTTGGGTTTGAAAGAAATTTTTGATGTAATAATAATGGTTTGGATTTGTTAATAAATTCATGAAATGGTAAATTATGACTTTGGTTTATTAAAAGGGTTTCCAAGTGGGTTTGGGTTTTAAAGAAGTGTGTATTTGGATTTTGAAAGTGTTTTTCCTTGTGATAGCGGATTGTGGACCATTTTGTATTTTGATAAAAATGGGGATGGATTGTAATTTTAGTATGAGTAATTTAAAGGAATTGTTTTATAAATTATTATGAAATGAAAAATGGTGTATTTGTTCCTTTTTAAAAAGTAATGGTTTCTTATTAAATGATTTATGGATGGTTTGGAACATTTGTGAAAGTGGTTAAAATAATTATTGTGAAAAATCTCCTTGGAAAATTCCCTTGCCAAGTTTATTTTCAAATTGGTGGGATGTCCTTGATTTATAATCCTCCTAACAAATTATTTAGTTTGGAAATGTGAGATCCTTGGAGTGGAATCCTTTTTGATCTATGTGTGTAAGTCTAGAGATTAATCATTGGGTTGACTCAGTGGATGCCTGTTATGTAAATTGTTATATATGTTTATATGATT
Source organism: Viscum album (assembly GCA_963277665.1). Taxonomy (NCBI): domain Eukaryota; kingdom Viridiplantae; phylum Streptophyta; class Magnoliopsida; order Santalales; family Viscaceae; genus Viscum; species Viscum album. The sequence goes on from OY728119.1 coordinate 1,237,539,491, forward strand.
GGATGCTCAGTTGGCATCAGTTGGATCATCATATTCTATACTCTTGATAAGGAGAACCTGGAATCACTATTTAATTTTATGAGAATTATTTCTACACTAGTTAGGTTACAAACTTGTTAGTGGCCCATAACATGAGGATATATCGAGTTTTATTGCTATGGGATGGGGTCCCTCGGTTTGTACCATGTTGGGGATGAACGACCATATGGGTTTTATTAATTTCATTGAGTGAGGCATGCTTTACAATATGAGTAAAAATGTATTAGTATGTTATGTATTTTTCATGAGCTCCTAGGTTCACCCATGTCTATTGGTATTTAGTTTCTTACATTGATGATTGTGATGCTTGTTGTATGGTTACACTTGTGTGCTTATTTCCATATCCCTTATTACATGATTATTTGGTGTTATCATTTGTGGTATGTTTATTTGGGAAGTGATGTGTTGGGTTTCAAAGGTCTAGGAAAAATGTTTTAAAGTTGAAATTTTTTATACTCACTTGTGCAATTTTAAAAAGTAAACATCATTTTCCTCTTTAAAATGTTAACGTTTCTTGAATAGAAAGGATCCTAGATTCAGAATGAAAAAGGTCAATGGAGCATATTTTGTTTTAAAGTGAAAACCATGGAAAAGGTTAATTTTATATATTTTAATTCAATCTTGAAGTTGAAGTTTCTTTTATTTTAAATGAATTTCATTGGTAATTGATTTGTTTGGGAACCCCTATTGTGTTTTAATACTCAGACCTATCATTATTTCTTGTTTTTAGTTTATGGTGTAAATATCAGATTTTTTTTGATCGTTGTGGGTGATGGTTGGTTTTGGATTCAGAGAGTGACTCTCAAGGTCACATGGAGATGTGTGGTCATCCGGTGCAGTTTGAGTTTTTTTGTATAGTTTATTTTATTTTCAGTTTGGTGGTAAAATATGTTTAGTTTGGATATTCTTAGTTATGTAGTTTATTTATTTTGGAAGAAATCATTCCCTTGTTTCTCTATTGATTCCCATCACTAGTTTCCATCTTGTGGGGATTGGTAACACCCGTTGGGCCTTGTCTCAGATCATCTCAGGTGACTGGTTCTGGGTTGACCTAGGTTGGTTCGTTATAAAATGGTATAAAAGGATGTTGGTTCTTTAAAGGACATAACTTTTAGAGTGACCTTTGTTATTTGGGATATCAAGGTAGAAGGGGTATGACTTCTAGATCTTAGGGTGAAAGTCTATAGGAGTGCCTAGCCAAAACTTTCTGGACCAAACCTTTAGTTTCCATTGGAAATCAAGGTTCTTTTAGTGTCTTTGGTTCTTTTGGTTTGTTTTGTGTTTGGGGATACAAAATGGGAGTTGGGATAAAGGACTCACTGAGCTCGTAGGGTCTGGAAAGCCATATAGAGCTGGGGAAATAGTCCTAAAATACTCTTTGTGATGGTGGAATATTTTTAATATGACTACTAACCATATAGTCAAGCCACCCATTGACACTAGTTCCCTCTCGTGATTTATTTTGGGTCTCCCTTGATTCTGAAAATTATTTTGGAAATTCTTGTTTTTGGAATTGTGAAAACTGTATTTTTTGTGGTAATGGAGGGATTTTTGGGAATTAGAAAAAGAATTTTCAAAATAAACTTTGAGGAAGGATTTAAGAAAATAAATTTTGATAAAATGACCCTTTGGGGTGAAATGTAAAAGGTTTATTGATATTTAATTTTTATAATCAAAATCTAGAGTTGTTGAAATTGGTTTTTGGAAAACATGAATTTGTTTTGAAGAGAGTTTTGGAATTACTTTTAAAAAAGAAGAATTAGTTTTTTAATTAAATGATTTGGAATGGACTTTTTTATAAGTTTATTATAATTTTCTAAATGGTATAAAAAATATTTTTAGTTGAATGATTAGTGGTATTTTGAAAATATTTGTTAAAGTTTAAATGGAAAGTGAATTGAAAGTGTGAAAAACATGGGTGGTATGTTTTGTTTTGGAAAGTGGAAGTGTTTTGTTTTTCACTTCAATATTTTCATGGGAGATCACATGAATGATATATTTGAATAAGTTTGTGGATGAGTGTCTAGATTTGGCATGAGTTGATGGATGCCCGAGGTGGCTTGGAATGTGCATGTGTGAGGCTCAATGGAATACCATTGGTGAGTGTGAAAATCCACCAAGTTTTTTCTTCTTCCAAAAGTGTTTTCAAGAGGGAAAAAATTTGATGTTTAATAGACAATGGTTATGTTGATAATTTCCCTCATGTTTTAGAAATCGTTTCCTATGTAGTATTTGGAGTTCAAGAACTCATGTTGATGAGTTGGTTTTGATTAGGATCTCAATTACATTTTCATCTAGTGTTTTCCCCCAGAAAGATTTTATGGATGTTATAAGCGTGGCCATGGGTGGTTCCCCATTGTAAAAACCTCCAGTTGATCAACCTAATTATTTCCTTCTTGAGTTTCTAAAGTTGAATCCACCTATCTTTTATAGTCAAGGAAATCTTATCTAAGAATAAGAGAGGATATATAAGATTAAAAGAAACTTCATCCTCACTGAGTTTCTCAAGTCTTTAATTATAAATTTCACAAAATTTATGCTTAAAGGGAAAACATGTAAGTGGTGGAATTCAGTATCTTGGAACAATCCTTAAAAAGATATTACATGGGATTTATTTATGGTTTCATTCATCCAGAAATATTTTTATGAAGCGGTGAAGATGAGAAAAATAATAGAGATGTTATGTTTACAACATGGTGTTTTATCAGTGTAGAAGTACTTACAAATTTTTTTCTGGATATTTTTCCATATGATCATAAATGAACCAAAAATGATTCCTCAAAGGTTTGATATTTTTAGTTTTGACTTCATCCTGATATGCATTCTAAAGTTTCATATTTTAATCTAACTTCTTTTTCCAATGTCGTGAGGAAACTAGATCACGTTGAAGCTGTGATAGAGGGAGTGTATGAAGTATTCCTCCATCTTTTGGTCCTTAGAAGTAGTGAGGGGATTTACAGTAGGGAAGTGGGGAAGAAACTTGAATCTTTTAGTTTCGGTCATGAGATTAAAAGGCCTCATGATTTTTAATCAACCGCTTCAAGGCATGATATCTTGGAGTGCCATTAGTGTGAAAAGACATTTCATAATAAGTCTTTTTGTCTGAGTGCACCAGATACATTTCATGCTTGTGGGAACATAGTCCAATTGTAATGGTTACATCAAGGTGTTTCTAGGAGGTGATGTGGAGACTATTTGTAGGGGTAGAGTGATGTTTGGTATCGCTTTAAAGTCCCCTTCTATTGTAATGTTTCTTTCTATTTTAGCTTTGGTGCCTGGTGGTGTTCTCTTTTGTCTGTAATGTAAGGGGATATTGTAGACATCCAGAGAACTTTTATTCCAATTGAAGTGTGTTTCTCTTTAAGAAAATATGAATCCTTCCATTTTAAGAGAAGTGATTCTTATAGAACATCATGTTCTATTGGTTTTTCCTAAGATTCTATGTGATCGCTTGTGTCACCTAAGAAAAGGATTTAAAATTGGGTATCATTATATTCTAATTACGAGTAAGTATACACTTCAACAATCAAGGTGCCTTCCATATTTCCTGGAGTTAAGCTCTCATGTATTTTGAAATCGTATTGGTGTGGGTGACCTTGTTATAGCTTTTATCTCCAGTGTTTGGTGGGGACAATTTAAGTTTTCTTATTGTCTTGTACCCTAGTGTGGTTAGCTTGTGTGATCCAGTTTTAGTTTTAGTTTGTGCTCATATAAATAATTAGTTTGTTTCTATTTGGGTTGGTTATCCTTTTGTTGGTTCCCTCCCCTCCATTCCCCTTATATTGGGGTTTTTTTGGTTTTTTGGGGAGTTCTAGGGCTGTTTTAAGCAAGTTGGTTCTAATGGTGATGAGACCCATCATGGGTCTTGTTGTGTGTTCCTATAAACATGATGAGTGATGGTTGTTTTCTAATTGTGGGGATCCTTTTCCAACATCTTGTGTTGATAATTCAGTTTGGTTTTAGATTCCTTTCGATATAAAATTGTTTCCTTTTGAAGTTATTTAATTTTTATTTCATCTCGGTTTGGGTAAACGTCAGTCTTCTTGGAGTGCGCCCAACAATTTTGATTAAAGATTTGTTTTAAAGGACATGGATTAAATTTCCTATTTTTTATTGGGAAGTGTTTATGGTTGTTATTTCAGTAAATAGGCATAAGTTCCATTTGTAAGTGGTTGAAATGTTCATTGTTTAAGAGGTGGGATCATGTGGTTATGGAATCCTTAGTCTTTAATTGATCAACAGGAAGATGTTGTGGCTTTATAGGGTTGGAAAGTTTTAATAGGGGGAGAATTGTCACACCCAGATTTTTTTGACCTATAATCCAGTTTATCGATTTTCCTTGGGGTTATGGATCATGCCCCTAGTGTGATGGTTTTAAATTTTGAGTTTAAGGGTGTTTTTTCTCTAGGTTCATGGTCAATGCATGGTTTGGGAAAACCATGAGGCATGCACTAGGTAACTGTGTTAGCCTTGGTATGCTGCTGGTTGAGGTAACATGACCTATGAATGGTTATACAAACCACGTGGTTATCATGCGGGTAGCCACTATCTCATGGAAGAACCATTCCACATGGTTGGCACACGGTTTACCAAACCGTGCGTCCAAACCATGTGGGCTGCCCAGAACTTAAAAATTATGAAATTACTAAGACACCCTTATGATATTTTAACCCCAAATACACCCATTTCTCCCCCACCTAGTTCGTAGGGATATAGGGGTGCCTCTATTGGGTTCTTCAATCCTCCTCTTTCTTCCATTGGTGTAGATCTATGGATTTCTTCAAGTTTTAATGGCGATTTCTTGATGTAATCTCCTCCATTCTCCCCCCTCTTTATTATTCTTCCATTTTATATTGACTTTATCTTCTACTATGTTCTCTTAAACCTAGTGTTCATGTTTACCATTGGTTTTTGTTGTGGATTTTGTTTATTTAGGATTCCTCTTGATAGATCATGGCTCTTGGAACCTTCATGAGGTTGTTTTGGGTGTGCGTTGTTGAAGCGCTGTGATATTATGTTAGATTTCCCCTTACACTTGAATTTATAATTTAAGATTCATTGGTTTCATGCTTTTCACACCCTCCTTGTATGATAAATAATTACATGTGATCTTTGGAATATTTTTGTGTGTGAAAATTTTTGGTTTTTTTCTTGTTATAAAGTATATAACATTTTTTTGTTCAATATTGCACACCAGGTGTTCGATAAAATTCATGGTTGGATTTAACAATTAATTTTTGATGTAATAAGCTTGCTTTGGATTTTTAGTAAATTCATGACATGTGAAATGATTAATTGGGTTTCTTTAAAGTGTTTACAAGTGGTTTTGGGTATGAAAGAAGTGTGTATTTTGATTTTGAAAGTGGTTTGACATGTGATGGTGGATTATGAACCGTTTGGCATTTTAATAAAAATTTATTTTTCTTGTAAATGGGTTGTGATTGCTTTAAATTAATTTCTTTATAAATTATTTTGAAAAAAAATGGTGTATTTGTGCCTTTTTTGAAAAATTTATGGTTTCTTAATGAATGATTGATGGCATGTTTGGAGCATTTGTGAAAGTGGAACAAATTATTATTGGGAAAACTCCCCTTGGATAATTCTCTTACCGAGTTCATTTTTAAATGGGTGGGATGTCCTTGCTATGTAATCCTTATGACCTATTATTTATTATGCTAATGGGATATCATTGGTGTGGAATACTTGATGATCTAAGTGTGTAAGGAAAGATATTGATCACTGGGGTGACTCGGGTGATTCCTATTATGTAAATTATTATATATGTGTATGTGATTAGATGCTCGGTTGGCATCGGCTAGCTCACCCTATTTTATACTATTAACATAGAGAACCTAGAATATCTATTGGATTTTATAATAATTATTTATGAACTAGTTAGATTACACACTACCTAGTGCCCATAGCATGGGGATATATTGAGTTTTATTTCTATGGGATTGGGCGCCTCGTTCTGTACCATGTAGCGGATGACTGAGCGTGTGGGCGTTATTGGTGTCATAAAGTGATGAATTCTTTCCTGGATGAGTCAACATGTATTAGTATAATCTATATTATTCAGGAGATCGTAGGTTCACCCATATCTATTGTCACTTAGTATCTTGCAGTGATGATTGAGATGCTTGTTGGTTGGTTACACTTGTGTGCTTATTTATATTTCCCTTATTATATGATTATTGTGGTGTTATCATGTGTGGTATGTTTCTTTGGGAATTGATTTTTTGGATTTAAATGGTTTATGAAAAATGTTTTAAAGTATAGGTATTTTATACCCTCATGTTCTATTTTTAAAATTAAGCATCACTTTCCTCTTGAAAATGTTAATGTTTCTTGAATGGATATGAACCTGAATTTGAAATGAAAAAGGTAAATGGACCATATTTTTTTTAAAGTGAATGGTGTGAAAATGATTTATTTTATATATTGTAATTCAAAATTAATGTTGATGTTTATTTTATTTTAAATTAAGTGCATTGGGAGTATATTTGTTTGACCATGCCTAATGAGTTTTAATACACATGCATATAGTTATTTCTTTTTTTATCTTGTTGTGAATTTCTCAGCTTGTTTCAATTTCTATGGGATATTGTTGGTTTTGGTATCATATATTGGACCTCAGGGTCACATCGATATTTTCGGTCATCTGGGGAAGTTTGAGTTTTATTTTATAGTTTTTTGTATTATCAGTTTGGTTGTCAAAGATGTTCATTGTAGATATCCGTATATTGTTCGGGGTACTTTTTTTATCTTTCCACTGTTTATTTATTTATTTTGGGAGAAATCATTCCCTTATCTCTATATTGATTCTTGGCACTACTTTCCAACCCATGGGGATCAGGAAATCCCTTCGAGCCTTATATCAAATCTGTCCAGGTGACCAATTCAGGGTTTTCCCGAGAGGGTTTGTGACAAATTTCATAATGAAGGATTTTCAGAAATGATCATAAGACACATAGTACCCCGTTCAGAGAAGGGAGAATAAAATAGGTATATATGTGATATATTTATAATTTATAATCACTGCATAACATCAAAGCTAGTTTTCATTGATGAAAATAACTAAAAACAACATTCTTTATGAAAACAACCTTTTCAATTTGAGAAATATCAAAGGATTTAAACTTATGTAGAAAATGATTTTGAAAGATCACTTTGATCATTTCTTGAGGAAAATATACTTTCTATTTTGAAAGCACTTATTTAAAATCTAAATATTTTTCAAACATTAATGATTTTTTTAAAATAAAATTTGAAACTTAAAAAGGAATATTTAAAATATTTATTGGACATAGTGGTAGTAGAGTTCTTTTCATGATGAAAATATTAAAAAAACAAAGATTCCTTTAATATTTTTGTTTAAAAAGTAAAAAAATAACTTTTTTGGAAAATTAAAGGAATATTTATTTTATTTTTTTTGTAAAAATGAAATTAAGAGTAAAAATTACTCTAAAAATTTGTAGGAAAATATTTTTTAAAAACATGGATTTGGAAGAAGTATTTTTGATCGAAGTGATAAATGGATTAAAATTTTATTGAAAATATTTTCTGAATTATTTTAAGTACCAAAGAGAGGAAAATGGTACCATTACTTTAAAAATTCCTAAAAAAACACAGGAGACAAAAATTAAAGTGGATTATGATAAAATGATCAAATAATTTCCTTTAATTGAATTTCAAACATAAGAAATCTCGATTAAAATGAGATTGAGACATAAACCCTTACTAATTTGGTAAATTTTGAATCATAACATCCCATGAATGAAGTATATGAATTTTAAAATAAAATATCATGATCTAAGAATTATTCATGATATATTATGTAAATGGGAAGTGTATATACCATTAAAAATAAATTAGGTGTATAATAGAACATGTGGCTCAAAGAAAGAAATTTAAGATGAAACCCTTATGAAGTTTATATCATTAAGGTGAGAGTTGTTAAATGGGGTGATTATACATAAAAAATGTAGATATAGACAAAAAAAATTAAAATAAAACATAAATAAATAAAAATTCATTTCATATATAAATTTTCCATAATATAATCAATGAAGTAGTCATATAACCCAATGAATAGAAATTGAGTTAAGAAACCCCTTACCTCATGCTTAAATTTAGTTGAAAACTCTTTAAAATACTTTATATTAGTTTTAAACATGTTATTAACTTATAAAAAAATTATATTATGATTTATAATAGCATAAATTATCCTTTTATAACATCTCATTACATTTTTTTAATAATATTTCATTATCACTATTGTTTCAGGTGTTAATTGCCTTGTTTTCTCCTGCAAATTTCATCATGGAAGTTCCATATCATAAAAATATATTATATTTAAATCATATAAAAAATGATATTAATTTCATAAATATTGTTTTTTCATTAGACACATCTTTAAATCAGTATTGAAATTTTAACATGGAGAATGAATCACATCGCTTCATGGAGACGGTAGGCCGTACACACACATGAGTGACATTATCATTTTATCAATGGGTGAAAGGGTAAGGAATTTGGTCTTATATTAATTCTATATAAAAAAACAAATTTCATATATGTCATATATATTAATTAAATTTAACCGTTTTTACCTTCCATGTAAATCGTTAGTGAAAAACAAATCACATTGCTTCGTGAGGCAATAGTCCACCGTACACATGAACAATTTTATAATTCATTCAATGGATGGTAATGTAAGAAAGTATATGATATATTTCATTAAAATAATAATTAATATTTAATTAATATCATATATAAACATAAAATTAATCCTTATTAACTTCCATGTAAATTATAAGTGAAAAACGAATCACATCGCTTCCTGTGGCGATAGTCCTCTGTACACGAAAACAACGTTGTCATATTCCCTAAGGAATGGAAAGTAAGAATATATATATGATATTATAACTAAATATGTATATTTATTTCATTATGATTACATATATACATTATACACATGATTATATATATTCTTGATAAGTGGTGATGAGAAATGAATTATGTCGTTTTTTGAGCCGGTAGTCCACCGTACACACGATCAATAATTGTTTTTCCCATTTGAAGAAGGAGAAGGTTGTTTTAGGTCATTAAATTAACATAAAAAAATCTAATAATATTGAGTATACAGAATTTATTATATAATCAGGGTCTAATAATATTTTAAGGAGCTAGAAGAATAAATAAAATAAAATGCTCAGTTAAGGATGTTACCTCTTCTTTATTCAAATTCTTAAGATTTAAAACTAATCGCCTTTATAGGTTAAGTTTATGATCAAAAAAAGGATTATAGGATAAGGGGAGGTAAGTTAAGAAGTTTTTTTAGAAGGAATGTTCTTACAAAATGGGTTTTCTATGTGCTTAAAGGAGAGTAAATGGGGTTTCCTTTTATAAGTGGGGGAGATGACACACTTCAAATTTTTGAAAAGAAAGAATTGCACCCGATTTTTTCTCATAAAAAAATTATAAAAAGTGAATAATTTTCAAAATTTAGACGATATAATGTTGAAATATCACAATAAAATACTAATTTTAGAAGTTTTTATTCATTTATAACCCTTATATTTTTTAGTTTAACCCCCCCATTAACTCGTTTTTACCTTAGACGTGATAAATATTTTTTACTATTGTCACTATTTATTATGGTCAAAAATTAAGTTTAAATTATTTTATAATATAAATTATTATAATTCTAAATATAGAGTCCATTTTTAGAAATTAAATGCATATAATTTTAAGAATTTAATTTAAAATTAAACCCATAAACCTATCAAAAAATGGTTTTTTGAGAAATACATTTTTAATGAAAAATGATCTCATAGTAATTATATGAAATGTAATCATAATTTAATGAATTTAAATTAATATCTATTGATATATAATCTAAAAATTTCATTTAAATAATTCCTAATTAGGGTTTATATTAATTATATAAAATGGATAAACATTATATACTTTTAGACAGTTTAACAAAAAAGGTGTTTTAAAGCCTAAAAATAAGTTTATACTAAAATATAATATAAAGATGATTTAAATATAATTAATTGGATTTAATTTAAATAATTAATAGTTTTATTTATTTTAAATAAAATTAAAATAATAACTTTGATTAATTTATTAAGAATAAATGAAAATTTCATAAAAATCGATAATTTCACTATTCACTGAAAAAGTAATATTTCCAAAAAATCCAAGAAATTAACCATAATATAATATAAATATGAAACTTTAAAAAATTATATTTATTTCAAATAAATATTATAAAATTGGTAAAAATCAGTTTTAAATTATTTATGCAAAGCGTGACTAAATCACCTCTTAGAAAAATATAGTCTTTCAAAAAAGATTTTTTTTCTTTGAAATGGTTATTATTTTATTTTGAATCAATAGATAACTATTGAATTTAGTTTATACAAGTTTAAACCATATAGTTTTCATAATTGAGTTAGTCCTATTCATAATTTCCAACTTAATATTTGTGTTATAATGAGCATGTTTAAATAATAATATTTTAATAAAGTATCATGTTTCATTTAAAACCGATAATGCGTTCTTCGTAAGATATTGAAGAGATTGAATTTATTTAAAAAGAAATATACTATAAAGTCTCAAGGTTTTACATTCTCCTATAATCTTGGTGTTTCATGTCATATAAGATCTCCAATATGATGGTCCTCTTTTAAAATCTAAGGGTGTTACAAGAATATATGTTATACAATGATTGTATGATTAATATATATATATAGGGTTATGATAGATCCAATTTATATAGAAAAGGAAGTGATGACCTCAAATAATAGGACCATACCCTATAAATCCCATTTATTAGAGATTCTGAGGGATATAAAATTACTTGGATTTTTCGTTGACCAATCCCAAGATAAGATTCAATAACTAAAGCATGGGTGAAACCATTTATAGGAGAAGATCAAGTTCATCAAGATCATGACCCAAACACTGTTCATCCAAACACCCCCAAAAAATATTCATATCACATACCTTACCCTTTGGGAATTTTCTGGTGTAATAAAGATCATTGTATCTCAACCCTAATAACTTGAATTTTTATTTTTTTAATAAAATAATTCTTATATTTATCTTTTATTACTTTATAAGCTTTAAATAATCTTTTTTTATAGAAATTATATTTTGATATGATGAAATAAAATTTTTATTATTATAAAATATATATTTTAAATCAAGTCATTATTTTTGATGAATTCAAATTTTTTAAATAAATTATATTTTAACAAAATATTATTATTAAATCATATTTGTTAAATATAAATTATAATATAATTTTATATTGTCAAATGAAATTGTTATAAGGGTCTGAAAAATGTTATTTGTCAGAAAACAAGTATTTTTTAACAAATGTTAATTTTTTTTATTTAAAATATTAAATTATCATATTTAGAGAACTATTTTGATTAAATAAATATTATTTTTGAAATAAACATGTCAAAATTATCCAAAGATAATTTTTTTTATAATTTTATGAGATAGTCAATTTTTTGTGTAAAAATTAAATATGATATAATTATACGGTATGTATTATGACATAATAAAATACTAAAAGTGATGTAATAAATACTATAAATAGTATCCATGATCATAATTATATATCACCATTAAAACAATATGTTTTTGAAGTTATTTGATTTATTTTATAAACCCTTAATTAATCCTAAATACCGATATTATATTTTAAGGTTTTTAAATCAACTCACTATAAACTTGACTCACTTCCACATCAACAAGTGTATTATTTTAAGAAGTTCAGTTATTATACTTATAAAATAGTTTAATTAAATCCTCTTTGATAGAAACCATGGGTGAAAACCTTTGTATTTTTTTGGTCTCAATTAATTTATGATATGGAGTCTAAAACCAAAGTTTAGAAATATTGTAGAGAATTATTCGCTCTTTTACTCTAAAACCCACCCAAAATCCCATTCATTTTCACTAAAAAACCCTGTATAACTAATTAAATATCCACTTTTCTCTCTATAGGCCTCTTAAGGATACCTAAGCTCTTAATAGACTCCTCCAATGCTTTTAGAAGCACCATCTATAGGTAAGGGATCCTCTATATATCCTCTTTATTCAAGAACATTCTTTATATTATGCCTTTTTATTCCCAATTGTTCATATTTTGAAATTGTTTTACACATAAATCTTACAATAACTATGTTTTCCATGTGTTTATAGAACCATTTCTCTCTCATTATACCCTTCCATGAATCATTATGTTCCACTATTATTTTTCCAAAATTATCCTATGATTTTCCATGACAAACATTTGTGTAGTGAATAACCACCCCAATTTCTACTCAATGATACTCAACTAAATTTAACTATCTTTAATTTATTTATTAATCCCATTTTGTAACCCACACTTCTAAACCATGAGGTAAAAATTCATGAACTACATTATTATGTTGTGTGATCTATGTGGAACACTTATGTATGTACATTATATGAATCTGATCGGTGGGCCTAGAATTATATGGACCTCCAATGCATTGGGTAATGTTTTTATCTCATGAGATACCATTTTTGGAGCATGTTTGGTTATACTAATAACACTATGTTAATATTTCTTGGTGACTATCCATGAATTATGTTTTTGGTGTAAGGGTTTATGCTGTTTCCACATTAGCATGTTGCCTTTATGTTATTATCTCATACCATGATTATATGTTCAATTTAATAATTATCACCTCTTTTATGTTACCATTATATTCCCATTGAATCAAAATTATTACTTTCATCATGTTTTTCTTTGATTATTCACTTACCGGGATTTATAACTCACCCCTTTCTAATGTATGTCCCCAGGCTATCCTTTATAGGTTTATAAGATCAAGAAAATTGAAGGGTATGTTATGGATTTTTAGTTTTTATCTTTGTATTTATATTTTATGTTTTTTTAAAATGTACCTAATTACCTAAATACATTAAGAATCATGATCTTATAGGGTTATATTAATTGTATCTTTATGGAATAAATCATGAAATAAAGTTTATGAAAGATATGGTTATTATAGTTGGTATTGGAGGAAAGTCTAGTTATTTTTTGAGATTAGGATTAAAAATATCTAGTGAAATTCTTATAGATAAAAACAAACCTACAAATTAATACCTAAATTTTGGTAAAGTATAGAGTAATTGGTTTCCAAGTAAATACATCCCTATCCAGATACTACAAGTATATGTGGCTCTGGAATAGTTGTACCTAGGGGTAATAACCCTAAAAGGGAACATTGAGATAGAACTGATCATCACCTGGTACACAATAAAGTGTCCTTGATGCAAACCTATTTTGAAACACTCGGAAGAATTTATTTGATAAATTCACAAGATCATTGCAAACCATTATTAAGGGAAAAAAATTTACATAAAACTTTATGTTAGTAAATAGATCATGGAAAACTTTGATCAAAACCAATAAATTCATAGGTGAAGGAATATATGTTATTTATGAGTTATCATTTTAATGTTAATGGTTTCCCATTTATGTGTTTAATAGTTTAAAAATTTCCATCCATAAATTTCCTTTAATTTAGTCAATTTTTGAAAATAGGAGGAACCAAGTCAGACACCGGTGTGATGATTAATGTGTTGAATGAAAAAATGAGATGGATAATATAATGGAGGATAAAGTAAGATGTCTTATGATTATTCTAAATCAGATATCAAAAATTATGATCAACAACTAACACATATTTATGTCTCTAAACACATCAAAGAGGAGAAGGAAAATGTACCATGTAAGTTCCAATGATAAAGGCGATAAAGAAAAGATGATTCAATTTATTTTGTGTGAAAATTGTGGAAAGAGGCACTAATGGAAATGTAACAACGGAACTAGAAGGTGTTTTGGGTGTGAAAAATGAGGCTATAAGTTGATAATTGTCTTGGAAAAATTAATAATTTATATATGGGGAATATGGGAATTATTCTAGAAAATTATATATTCTAAGGGATTACAAGGATGATGATCAACGACAATATTTAAGTGTAAGTAAAAAAGTGAGGTCATATATAGAGATAGATTATAATGATTTAAGTACACATAATCTATAATCCATATTTTCTTATTCCTTCTTATATTTCAATTCATGCTACACTAGTATATCTTGTAAGTTTTATAAGAACATAAATTCACCACCTGAAATGATTTTATTTCATTAGAAAAACTTCTATGATTATTGTATCATAAGTTAGAGTTTTTGAGAATGTTATTCTTGAAAATATTATTATTCCCCCTTTAGTGGAATTTGAGGTTATCCTTGTTATGGATTGGTTTTCCTATTATAGAGTCAACATAAATTATTGGGATAAGGAATTCACCCTCCACACCACAAATTACCCTATTATTCTATAAAAGTGTATGTAGGATGATGTAACCTCTTTGGAATTATCATCTCAATCATGGATATTATTGCCTTATGAGAAATCACGTTAAGCTAAAATGTTTTATATTGAGAAAAAGATCCTCCTCGATGATATGTCCATTTTGAGAGAATATATTCCTTAAATAATGGGCTAAAATTCCTCCTAAACTAATGGATAAGTTCTTAATCAAACTTTTACCAAGATAAAGTAACATTCCTCAGGAATTTTATCACCATAAAATAGATAAATATGGATCCTTTTAAAATAGAGGGAATTAAAGGATGCCCCATTCCCAAATCTATGACATAAATCCGTAGTTTCCTTAGATTAACTAGGTACTATCATCAATGTGTGATAAAATTATCTAGATTTTCAATCCCATTCAATAATATAACTTGGATGAGGGTAATTTTTTTCAATAATATTGAATGCAAGAAATCTTTAAAGAGGTGAATAGGAGGATAATCACTACACATGTGCTCACATTACCCACAAGTGGGGAAGGATTTCTGGTCTATAGTGATTCATAAAAAATGGATTAGGTTTGGTACTAATGTATGATGAAAAGGTGATATCCTATGAATCCCTCCAATTAAAGATCCAGGAGAAGAACTACCTAACACATGATCTCGAGATGGATGTAGTGATCTTTAAATAGATGATTTAGTGACACTATATCTATGGGGATAAGTGTTACATATACACAAATAACAAAAGACTTAATTATATATTCACACAAGATTATATCATTACTCACCAATTAGGGTGGTTAGAGCTGACCAAAGATTATGATTGTTCAATCTATTTCCATCATGGGAAGATGAAAAAAGAGGCATATGATTTTAGTATAAAGATCCTGAAACCCTATATATGATGATAATTTCAAGGGATCCAATATTATTGTACATATAGAGGATGTAAATAGTAATAATAAAAGGATCTTCATCCCATATTTCTTAAATATCTACTCAACCATCTATTCTTAAGAGGGAAAAGAAGGATACAAAGGATGATGAGGTGATACATAAAAAGGTAGTGAATATCATGGAGTTAAACTTTGATAATGATGGGTTATAAGGTTTGGAACCCAGATATGTGTCCCATAAAAACTATAATTAAAGAGGGAACGTCTCAATGAGGCACTTAGCTCAACCTTTTCTATTCATCCTTTAAGCACTAATATGTATAGAAATTTGAAGCAAAACTTATGGTGGGATAATATAATGATGGATATTGAATAATTTTTATCATGATTATTAGTATGACAACAAGTCAATGTTGAATGATATAATTATAAGGGTATGATGCAACCATTTCCAAAACCAATATGGAAATGAGAAAAAATAACCATGTATTTCATCATAGGACTCACCAAGACCCCTAAAAGAAATAAGGCCATCTGGGTATTACTTGATCACCTTACCAAGGAAGTGAATTTCATTTTTATTAAGGAAAATTTATCTCTTGATCAACTCACCAATATATACATAAGGGAAGGGGTAAGAGTTCATGGAGTTACACTCTCCATTTTATCTAATCAATATACGAGGTTCACCTATTGGTTTTGTAGAAGAATTCAGAAAGTGTTGGATATGTAGATGAGTTTTATTACATATATCACCATTAAATGGATGGTTAATCCGAGATAACCATTCAATCACTAGAGGATTCGATGATATCATGTTCAATATACTTCAATGGATGTTATTATAGACACCATACCCTAGTGGAGTAATTATATAATAAGATTTTCCATTAAATAATTCAAATGGAACCTTATGAGGGTCTATATGGGAAGTGGTGTCAAACTCCCACATGATGGGATGAAGTTGGAGAGAGGAAGCTGATGGGACCTGATCTTATCCAAGATATGATAGGTAAGGTTCAAACCATTCAACATCATATGAAATATATATAAATTCAATTGAAAATATAGGTATAAAATCATTGATGAGACATGAAGTTTGAGGTTAGAGATAATTTTTTCCTTTATATATCAATGAGGAAGAAAGTTAAGATGTTTTTGAATAAAGGAAAGCTTAGTCCAAGATACATCCACCGCTTCAAAATCATTGATCACATTGGAGTTGTGGCCTATTGATTATAACTCTCACATGACCTATCTCAAGTACATGATATGTTCCATTTATCCATCTTGAGAAAGTACATAAAAAACCCTAACTTGTACTAAATCCGTAGGTAGTACCATTGGAGAATTATCAATCATATGAGGAGAAGGCGATTAATATCTTAGACCATAGGTATAAGGTTCTATAAAACAATATAACTCACCTTTTCAAAGTGTTGTGGTAGAAACAAAGTTTGAGGAATTGACTTGGTAAGTAGAAAAGTTGATGAAACATAAGTACCCAAATCTATTTTATTATATGAATGAAATTTATATGGTGAAATTTCTGAAGTGTATAATAATGTAATAACCCAAACATTTTTAAATGAAATTCACTTTTTAAATGAGTAAATTCATTATTAAGAAATATAATTAAAGAAAAAAATTCACTACTTTGGTTTTTGGACTATTATAAGTTATATACTATCATATTTAAAAGGATGTTAACCATTGTAAGTATATCCATTATACATTTATCTTATGATTAGTATATATATATAAGAGTATAATAAATCCCATTGACACTGAAAAAGGAAGTGATTAACTCAACCAGTAGGATTGTATACTATGAATCCTATTTATAATATCTTTTGAGGGAGATAATATCACTTGGATTTTCCCTTGACTAGACCGAAGCCAAGATTCAATATCTAAAGTAAGAGTGAAACTATTTAGGGGAGAATTTCAAGCTCATCAAGATCACAACCCAAAACATGTTCCCTAAACCACGCCAAGAAAATCTCTCCATCACACACCTTAACCTTAGGACATTCATTAATGTAATAAAGATCAATGTATCTAGACCATACCAGTATGATTTTTTATATTTGTATTTTTATTAAAATAATGATTATATCTATGTTTTATTACATTATAAAGGTGAAATAATAAATTTTGATAAAAATTATATTTTGATCAGATGAAACACAAATTATATTTTTGGGAAATATACAGTTTCAATCAAGACACACTTTTTAATGAATTTTATTTTTTAAAGTAAATGGCATATTAATGAATTATAATTATTAAATAGTATTTATTAAATATAAATTATAATATAATTTTATGAATTCAAATGTAATTTTTATAATGGTTTGGAAACCATTATATGTCAAAAAACAATTATTTTTCAATAAATGTGATTTCTGATTTAAATAATTAAATTAACATATTTTTATAATTATTTTGATAAAATAAATATTATTTTTTAAAATATCGTATTAAAATTATCTAATGGTGATTTTTTCATAATTTTATAAGAGTTAATGTTTTGGGTAAAAATAAAATATGGTATAATTATTCAGTATGTATTATAACATCATAAAAGCCCCAAAGTGATGTAATAAGTATTGTAAATATTATCCATGACCAAAATATGTATCCACTTTAAGATAATTTATTTTTTAAATTATTTTATTAATTTTATAAACCCTTAATGAATCCTCCAAAACCTGTATTAAATTTTAAGGTTTATAAATAAATTCTTAATTAACACAACTCACTTCCACATTACCCATGATATTATTTTAAATATTTTAGTTATTATACTTATAAAATAATTAAGAAAGATAATATTTGATAAAAAAAATGGGCAAAAACAATGGTATTATTTGTGGTTTAGATTAATTTATCATATAGAGTCTAAAAGCAATGTTTAGAAATTAATAAGGAGTTATCCTCTCTTTTGTTATAAAAACCCACCAAAAATCCCATTCCAATTCACTAAAAAACTATGGATCACGGATTTAATCTACCATTCCTTCTCTATATCCATATCATGGTGACATAGATCAATTAATAAACTCATATTAATCTTTTAGAAGTTCCCTCTCAAGACAATAGATCATCTCCGTATACTCTTTATTCAAGCACCTTCTTTATATTATGCCTTTTGATTCCCAATTTTTCATGATGAGAAATGTTTTTTAAAATCTCTATTACTATTATTATAATTTAAGAGTTTTGAGATACCCTTTTAAATCTCATTAAACCCTTTACATTAATCTTTTTGTACCTCCATTATTCTATTGAAATTATCCTACAATTTTCAATTCCAAACATATGTGTAGTGAATAAACATCCCCATTTCTAATAAAGGCTATTCAACTAGCTGCACCAATTTTCATTGTTTGATTAATACCATGTATATAACCCGAAATTATTAATCATGTGGTTAAAACTCATGAAATAAATTCTTATGTTGTTTGATCTATGAGGAAAACTTACTCATGTACATGATATGAATGTTATGGCTGTGGATAGAATTGTATAGCCTTCCAATGCATTTAGAAATGTTTATATCTCATTAGATTAAGAGTATAGTGCATGGTAGGTTATCTTATGAACACAATGTTATGATTTATTGGTTTTTAGGCATTGATTTTTCTTATAATGTCATGTTTTATGTTGTTTCCATATTCCCAAGTTTCCTTTATGTTATCATCCTATATCTTTCTTTGATGTTCACATTTATGATTGTCACCCCCTTATGTTTCCCAGATATTCCAATTAACTAACATGCATTACATTCATAATTTTTTTTATTTTATTATACCTATATGGGTTTTTATTGCTCACCAATTTCTTATGTACGTCCCCAGTCTATCCCATGAAATTTTAGAAGATCATGGAAATTTAAGGGTGTGTTACAAAGTTTTATTTTATTTCATTTCATTTCAGTTTGAAGTAATTATGATATGTAAATAAGTAACCAAATAAACTGGGCCTCACAATATTCTAGGGTTGCATTAGTTGTATATTTATACATTAAATAATTAAATAAAGTGTATGAAAGATATAGGTTTTCATATTCTAACTGACTGCAACAACCCGTATGACTTGTTTCCCAGACCCAAGCATTTTCCCCTTGCTATAGATTTCAAAATGGATTGGAAATCCATTTCTATTTTAGAAGTTTAGCATAGGAGGACCATCAAGGGTTCATTTCTTGAACCACACCATCTCTGGGCGTTTCTAATACACAATTTTAGATAGGGGAAACCTAGGCCTCCATATCATGAAAAACGGTTGTGAGGTTTCTTATTTTAGACAATAAGGTCTCCAAAGAACTTAAAATTCCTCCAAACTCCTCCATGTCACCATCAAGACTCATAAATATTCATAGAAAATTGTTGCAAAGTCCAAAATATTACGCACATCCTAGTATACCACCTAAGTACCCAAGTCTTCCAATGAATGTTGTATTAGTATATAGTTTTTTATTAATAAAAAAACCATTCATGAAACTACCCCTATCATACACATCCAAAATATGACAACAAGGAATTATGTTAATGATTTTTTACCATTTAAATTTATCAACTAATAAAAAATGGGTTTTTCAACAACCGTAAATAATAAAACATATCTTAATTTATAAGGGTTTTTATGATAAATCACATTGGCGAATATTTATGTATATATAAAACTTTATAAAGAAAAAATTACATAGAATATGTATATAAATTTCATCAAAAAAATTCTAGGAATCAAAACAGGAATGGTATTTCCTAAAAATTTATATTATAACATTCATATCAAATTTGATACCAATTAAGAAACCATAGTATAATTGAAAAAAACAAAAATTAATCACAAATAAAATTTTTATAATACTCAGACCACATTTTAAATAAATAAAACACATATGATTCATAATGTGAAGGAATTTTTTATAGACACCTATAGTTTTTTTATTACCAAACATATTTTAAGGGGTGTTATAAACATAACACCATCCTTTTCCAGATATAGAATTAAAGACATTGTTTTATGCCTGAAAAAACCATGAATTTGAAAATCTATCATTTAATTTAAGGGGGTGTTACTTATTAGTAACCCACTGAGCAGTGAAATCCCATTTAATTGAGAGAAACTAATTCACAAAATACTATTATTTCATAAAAAAAATCCCTATAGGTTTTGGGTGTTTCTCCCTGACATTGTGAATCCCTAAATTCCCATAAACACTAGATTGAGATGTATAATAAGAAAGGGGAAGAAAAAAAGAGGGATAAAAGAATAAAAGATGAAGGAATTTCATACCTTTAAGATAACCAAAGATAAATCCCCTTAAATATGAAGGGGAGATACTCCCATCTTCCTTGTGTGTGATCCATAAAAATGAAGATGGAAAGGAGGGGTTCTCATGTTTTTAAAACCAATAAATCTAAAAAATTAATAATCATATTATAATTATAATATTTTAATAAATTTATAAAATTATCATTTAAATACAAAATATTTAACCATCATTTAACATTTCAATTCAAACAATTCATTACACTTAAAACATTAATAAATACTAATGAAATAGAAATCCATTCACATTTATATAAAAAAATTATTATATAAAATTTGACTTGTATTTTTTAAAAACACATATTCTATAGGAAACATATATTAAACATTTAAAATATTATTAAATAATTTTAAAAAGTGTAATAAAAACCATTAAATAATATAATAATGATATAAAAGTTAATTATACCACATCTTAGAAAATATAGTTATGAAAATTTCATTGTCTAGTCCTTATTAAGGGTTGAATGGTCTTGGAGACCATGGATAGTGACTATGAAAATCATTATTTCCTTGAAATAACACTACATGACCACAATTGTGCCACAATATTTCCATTTCTATGATGGGTTATCCCCACTATTTGTGTGATCACATAACACAAGAATAATGGACTATTGGTCCATATAATAAAGCACCATAGTTTGAGTGGATAATATATAACATAATAAACAACCAAATAATCAATAACTCATACCCATGAACCCATTATCAAGTTCTTATTTCATCTCTTAATTTATCATGTTATAAAATTTAAATTCCTTTCTATTAAAAATATAAATATAATTTGGAAATACTCAACTTGTTTGTAAAAAAAAATACTATTTTTTATTTCATTCACATTTTAAAAATTTTATATAAAATAAATTGATTTAAATAAAAATATTTACCAAAATTAAAAACTCTATAACCCATACTAGAACAAAATATTTTCTATAGAACATGGGAAATTAGATAATCCAACATAAATCTCACTTTAAAAGTCCTTTTGTTCCTATTTTTACTAAGAAAAAAAGGAAAAAATGTCTCCTTATAATAAAAATCTTTTATCTCATTATATTATTTAATTTAACCTCTAATAGAGCACAAATTAACACCTTGGTAAAAATTTATAAATGCTTGAAGTTGTACCTATATTTCAAACTTCTCTTTGGACATTTGAGATTTAAAAATACTATAAAAAAGAATAAAATACTTTATAGGGTTAAATTAGGGTCCATATCATGTTTTTTTCAGTATTTTAAATATTGCGTGTCTACTATGTGTGGTTTTTAGAATGTGAAATCTACTTTTACAACAAATTTCCCATAACCAATCCCTTTTTTAGAACATGCATGTGTAAAATGAAAGCCCATGTAACATGAAAGAATGGGTAATTTAACCATGTAACTCACCACCTCATTGAAAGTTTTCCTAGTTACCCATGTAAATGAATAATACCCATGCTAGTTGTTCATATAGAAGTCATGTGTATGCAAAATGTACCTAGATTTCACCTATTTTTCATGATTTTAAGCTCAAACACTCTGAAGAAATATTATATACTAAAATACATCCATTTAGCATGTATTTCATAATTTGAAATATCAAAATATTAAATGGGTGTTATCAATAAAATCGATTTTTAGTGAAACATTAGATGTTTCATGACATTTCTTTTACTATTTATGTTATTTTTTTTAATTCTAGACTAAAATCAACCAAACATAATTCGAAAATACCTATTTAGGCATATTACACATGTTTGAAAATCAAATTATCAATTTTTGAATCCATGTAAAACTTAAACAAACCAATTACCACTATAAATATTAACACCAACACAAAAAGAGAAATTTTACAATATACCGATCAACCAAACATACCCTAACCAAGAATTTGAGCACAAACAAAATGATATTAATTAAAATATGTTTGAAGTGACTAAATATAATACCAATTTAAAACACACACCACTCCAAATATTTAAAAATGAATGTTTTTTCAATTATCCCATTTAAAATAAAACTTTTATAATAATATTGACCTAAAATCATGACCCATCCCTTAAACATCATTATATACCACGAAATACACTAATTATACAAACATAAAATAGAAAATTTATAAAAATCCAAAAAAATTAAACTCCCTTTTTGAAAATAAACAACTACCCAAATAATACCTAATGATTCAAGAGTGAAAAAATAATATGTACCAAAACATTTTCATATATTGAGAAACAGTTCAAATTATTTGAGCTCAAAATATCCTTTATTTTAAAACTTTATCAAATATATTGATATTTGAATTCGCAAAACCTTGAAAAATATTTACATGATATGAAATCAACCAAAAACCATTAAAATTAATAGTTAAAAAAAACTCTAGGGAAACATAATAATAATAAGTAATACTAATGGAATAATATACAAATTCATCAAATAATTGGTAATCATTTTAAATGAAAACCCCAAAAAATAAAATTAACCAAAATAATACAATTTCAATAGGTCTTCTTAACATGTGAATAACTAACTCATCACATTACTAATAGATCAATTTAATAATAATTAATTCTTTATTCAAAATCATAGTTTCCCATTTCAAATTATGTAATTTTTTTAACCAAATAAGTGAAGGGATTTTTCATTTCCTCATATAAAATAAACCATTATATCGTCTTAAAACATTCAAATAACCTATAATTTTCAAGTTCTCTAATATTATACCTGTATTAATTTAAAATCACCTCAAAACTCATTCAATAATAAAGTTAAATGACATTAATTGTTTTTTATTTTTGATATAATAAACTAAAAAACATCAACTAAACCTTGAATAACCTATTAAATAATTTAAAAATAAAATTTATTGTTCCATTTTTAGTGTTAAATCAAAACCGTTTATCATCCAAGAAAACCTTAAATAGGTCACTATATAATATCAATCCCCAAAATCATTAATTTTCTAAAATAGTACAATTTAAAAATACCTTCTTTAAAACATGAAAATATACTTTATTTTATATATACAAATCATAATTAAAATAAGCATTATCTTAATTTGATACAAATTTTAAGATCCCAAGATTTTAATTATGTATTCTCATTTTAATAAATATAGTGTTAAATATCTTGTTTCATGTGAAACCATAAACTAAAACGAACCATGATATAATTTATTGATAAAAATATTTCAATGAAAGATAAACTATAATACATTATGATAATAAAATATGAAATATAATTAAGAAAACTATAGAAGGTATAAAAACACAAGTAAATAAGAAGGTAATGAATATAAAATCATTGTCCTCAGTGTTTTATTTGAAGATTTTACCTTAGGTTTTAACTATAGAAAAAAGGAAAAATATTATTAGTATAATAGAAATTTATAGAATGAAGCAAATTAATTGGAAGAATGATTCTAGATTTTTGTGTAAGAAAATATATAGTAATGCAATATGACTATTATATTTATGACTACTGAATATATGACCATTGGATATATGACTATTGGAAATATGACCATTGGATATGTGGTTGTTGGATATATGGTCATTATGTGAACTATTATCCAATAGGTACATTGAAGATGTGTAATTATTTAAAAAAAATAAAGGTAATATAATTCAAAACAAATAAATAATTTTATAATTAAATAAAATAATAATTAAAACATTTTTTATAAAAATATTTATTTTTTCATTACTTATTATTATTATTATTATTATTTTTAAAAGGAATTATTTTATGTGTTTATAAAATTCATAGAAATATCCTAATAGTAATGAATTTATAAAATTGAATGGTTGAAAGATAAATAACTTTAATGGAATGTGATTAAAATTATTTAATTCTAAAAATTGATATTTTTATCCAATAATTGTTTTTTCAAACTATTCTGAAGACTTTTAAAGATTTATTTTAATAAAAAATATATTTTTAATGTATAAAAAAATATTTTCAAAGTAATTTATTGGTAATTTATATGTAATAATATTAAAAACATATATTTTACAAAAAATCATTTTTCTATATGAGTAGTTTTCCCATACATTTTATTATTTCATTTAAAAGATTAATATATCGTACATAGAAATTGAATTATATCAAATAGTATTGAAATTTTAGAATAATAGTGTTTAAATTATGTAATATTTTCATCTTATTTTTTAGTAAAAAAATAATTACTGTGATAAATATTTAAACTAGGAAAAAAGGAATAAAAGGTGGTAAATTAAAATTGATCATTTTTTTTGTAATTAACTTTATATTTATATAGTATAGAATTTATTTTTAGGCATAAAAGAAAATAATAAATATCCCACTAACATTTACTTACCAATCTCAACTAACTCCCATGTGATTCTATATTTATCCTTCATCGAACTTAAGATTCCAAATAAATATCTATCATTTTCACTAATGAAGGGATGTATCCTCAGTACATTCCCAACCACTCACATAATTTAGTAAAATCCTGGATCCATGAATATTTTTTCTCTATTATAACATTATTATATGTTGGATTTATTCTAGTCCTTAGAAGGTGGCCTAAATCATTCATTACGAAGGAATCTGTTTTGAGAAGGATCATATTTATCAATGTAAGTATCTAGCTCTTCATTATCTTTTCTAATTACCTTCTCACATTAAATAATTGTAAATATAATTATCATCCATAATTATATTCTATTGAAATCATTATTATTATATGAAAATGGTAATAATATAATATGACTGTGAAGTCTTATTCATTCATTATTATAACATTTTCTTATTTTGGTTAGTTCAACCACATACATGAATGATGTCATACCAACATCACAATTTTTGACATGAGTAAGTATTAAGACATTAATATTGGTATTATATTATTTTAATGATTAACTTCAGATGAGAATGCTATTCCTTAAGGATGAAAAAAAAATCAATGAACATTATATAGTTACTTGTAGTTATCTATAAATTACCCAAAACAAGCTCATCCTGTATTCCATTACAGTAAACCATATACATACCTTCCATAAAATGAACATTAGGATGAATAAATCTTTTTAAAAAGTGATAAAACTATCTTTATTTTAGTAAAAAATGGTATTAGGTGAGAAATACCCAGATTGTGGGTGGGAGGGGGGGGGGGGGGTGAATCAAGGTAATAAAAATTATTTTCAAAATTAACACTTTTTCTAGAAAATCTCATCGCCCTACTTGGATCTCAAAAACTTATCTAAAAGGGTTTAATTTTTTTAACTTTTCTTTAAGATACATTACATAATTATAAATAAGAAAGAACAGAAGATAAAATAATTTTTACTTGGTTCACCACTATTGAATAAGCCAAGAGCTTGTATGGAAATATACCTAACCACCAAAATCACCACTGGGTTTATGATAGTTCACTAATACCTTGGATCACTACCCTAAATTTTTGGATGGTAGATGCACTATCTCCTTGGGACCACTTCCCTCCTAATTCCTCTCTAATTCTCACTACTTTAGAAATGATTTCAAGTTGGCTCATAGGACAAGAACAATATCACCTTATTTGTTTACTATACTGATTGTAAATTGGTTCTATTTTATCTCTAGGAAGTTCCTTCACAATAATTTTTCAAAATTAAATTTTAATAACATTGTGAGTAGAAACTTCTTTTCATGATATATCATGAAAATGAATAATTCTTATTTCCATGATAGTACTGGAATCTTCTTTTTCATTACACATCTGTGATTCCTCACTCCTTTTTTCCCTTGTAATGTATTTTATTGGGAGAAAAAATATTTTATTTTATTTTTATCCCCTCATATAGAATTCATCTCTTTATTGAGATTTATATATGTAGTTTATTCAGGTTTAATTTTAATTTTCCCATAACATAATATGAAAAAGTGGGAAAATAAACTATAGATTATAGTTTGGTAAGGTATAGTTAAGAAAAATATTAACCAGATCAACTTAAAAATAAATTAAAAATTGTGTGACCCTTCTAATTATGGGGCAAAGATCCAATTAGGGAAGTGATAGTTTCTATAATAATTGATAATTTGAGAAAACAATTTCATAACCAGATTCACCCCCATCTTAGGGTATTTCTCACATATACCATTTTTTGGGAATATCAATTGGTCTGAAATCATAAGTTCATTTTCTATTGAATTTATTTTTATGACTTGATCTGATTTTTTTAATGATGAAATATTATACTACTATTATATTATTATTTTCCTTGTAAAAGGGTATAACTTAAAAGAAGCATAAAATGATTGGTGAATTTATATATTATGGAGCTGTTTTTGGAAAAATTGAGATCTTATTGAAGGAATCGAACTTCAAATAAACATAAGTTATGGATTATTTTCATTAGGAGTTTTTTTATCATTTCAATTATGTTTTAGGAATGATTTAAGAGGTTGATAGGCCAACTGAAATTTAGACTACTGGTTATGGGGATGTCTGAAGGAGACCAAAATTTGAATTTTTTCTCTTATCTTAAGATATAGATTAAAATATAAAAGAATAAAATCTAAAGATAAATGAAGAGAATAAGGAATATTATATCCAAATCAATGTTTTTTATTTTTTAGGTTGAAAAATTAAAATTCATAAAAAAGATAATTATAGAAGTGAATATAGATTTAAGTGGAAATAATGATTCTTAGTATGAGAAACTGAATGTGATTCCTTCCAAAGATTAAAAATTCAAATATGATGTAGAGGGAAAGTATATCAACTCAAAACTGGTTTATAATATTAATAAAAGATCAAATAATTTCATACATGACCAAAATTAGTTGAGGTGAGACAAATGTTACAAGAAGAATATGTACTTTTTAAACACTTAATTACTAAAATAAATAAGAATATGATGGAGAAACGTGATATGTATGAAAATATCACCAATTCATTATAAGATGATATGTCTATTGGGAAGGAACCCAATAAAGATATTCATGATCATATAAAATTTTAAATCAAAATATCTATAAACTTAAATAGGAATTAAACTCAATTAAAATGGAAGTGGAACAAGAAAATACCAAGGTTAAGCCTAAAATTAAATATACTTGGACTTTTTTATTTGACTAACATTTAACTGGTGATAGTTAATTGAAATGAAAATTTTTCTCATATGAGGAAAAGAAATAGGATATTATGATGTCCAAAAGTATACATAATGTAGGAATATTTGGTGTCAGCTATTATCAGTCTTATTCAAGGAAGGTGTAGAAGAAAACCATGAAGAATCCTAAGAAAAGTGAGATTTTGTGAGATATTGGAAAAAAATAAATGAGTTCCTAAGAGATATAATATAAATGGGATGGACCCTATAATAAATTTTTGAAACATGTGCTACTTTTGTGGGACGAAAAGAGATGTTTCTAGTTTCCATGATGAGATTTAAGAATACATTAAATACTATGAATATGGTGAAAAGTTTGAATGATGTAATTCTAAAGGATAAAAGAGGTGGTTTAATTCTCAATCTAATAGTTATTACCATACTAAACATTCCTCAAGTGTAAATTCATCATTAATTAATGAATAAAGAAACACACATATAGCAAAAAAATAGTCCCTATGAGAAATATATTTCATGGTCTGTATGAAGAAGATCTACATGATAAAAGTAATGTGAAAAAGTTCTCCAAATTTTGTTTAAGGAATAAACTTATTATTGATAAAATAAAATAAAATTGAATCATAAAAGGGTCCACATGTTTTAAAATCTAAAAAGGAACATAATAATGGGATGTACCAAGAAAATGTATGAATAAAAAAGTATAACAGTTCTTTTAAGGAAATATTGAGTAGGAAGAAGTTTCATAAAATGAAAATTCAAATTGTGATGGAGAAGAAAATCCTTGGTGGTAACGTTATAATAGAAAAAATAGTTATTGATTTTTTTGTGAAGAAGAGGATAAACCCAATGGAATATAAAAGTGATTATATTCCCTTAAATTTGATTCGGATTATAAAATGGACACTAAGATGAAGGATAAATATATAATAGTGATCCATAGTAAATTACCATAATCCTTAACATGAGTAAAATTGATGGTACCCCTCTCCCCTTATGATTTAAATTATTCTAAATTAAATAGGTGTAATAATTAGAGGGAGACACAATCCAATGGTTAAGTGTTCCTAGAAGAACATGAAATCTAGATGAAAACTGATATGGTTTTATATTGAAAATTGTATGTAACACTTAGTGTATGAGGAATTTTAGATCCATATTTGTGTTAATATTTAAGGGTGTATGGTAATTTAAAGGTTATTGTTGAAATTGAGGAAGAAATACTTGATATGGTTTTAATCTTATAAAATATGATATATGTGAATAAATCCTTTATATAATGCTTAATTTTCCTAGTAACAAGTGTTTTCAGTTTACAAATTTAGTGGAATATAACCAATAAAGTGAGGAAAATAGACTATTGATATATAATTTATAGAAGTTTTATTTATTTCATAATATTCCAAATTTTTTTAGTTGTTTATCTTCTTAGGATATTAAATTCCACTTCCTAAAAAAAGTGACGGATTTATCAATAAGTGGTTTCCCCAAAATTTAAAGATACTTAAAATATTTGATTATGAGATTAAGTTTTATTTGAAAGAAAATTTCTAAAGGCTATTCAAACTTATACTTGGATGAAATAACCTATCTAAATTTGGATAACATTGTATTCAAGTGGAGTTACGAACATGGTATTTATAAATTCTATCAATTTATGTAAAAAGTTATATATCACACACCTTTTATGCTTTAAAATTTATATGCTAATTTTTTTTACATGAGTTTGTTTAATTTTATAGTAATTATTGAGAAAATGGATAGATAAAGATATTATGTATTATTTGGTATTAGTGGGTGATATGGACAACATTGAAAGTGTTAACATAAACTATTTTTTCCTACATTGAATTTAGGATTAGTATCCTTTGAGGATTTTTTGACAGTACTAAGAATTTATTTCATTCACTAGATGAGATATTATAGCTCCTTTATGGGAAGTAATATCAAAGGTTGAAAATAGGTGGTTTCTGGAGTTGAAAAAATGAACTATAAATTTTTACTATTGATATTAATAACTGGTGAGAAAAACTTTTTTAAATGGGTGATAAATTTTAATGTACCAATGGATATTTACACATGGAATGTAGAAGTCAAGGAGAAGTATATGATCATGGAAAATACCTATCATATACCATTTGAAAAATAGAAATTAAGAATAAAGGTAACCATCTTGTTTCTTAATGAAAGGGGAATAATTGATGAACTACTATATTTATGAAATTCAAGCATAAAGGGGTAGAAAATTTTGGAGAGTTCTCCTAAGGAGATAAAGTTACAAGATTAACTATATAATGGTAAAAAGGAATTTCTATATATATATATATATTACAACCTACGTATGTTTTTTGTGAATCCAAAACAACCAGTGGGTTATGAACACACCATTGAGCATGAAAAAAAAGGAGAAACAATGAAACATAGAGGTTGATACTAGCTTGTTTTAGGGTTACAAAATGGAGAAAAAGGAGTATACTCTATCGATTTCAACATTTCAACATGAAATTTTATATGTGATAAATAAAGAGTAAACCATTTTATAGGGCTTGTTTAACATTTGGTTATTGAGGTGGAAATAAAAATGGAAAGTGGCCATGGTGATGGGCCTATCGAAAGGAATTTTTAAAAGATATTCATTACACTAAATCATTGTGTCAAGGATCAAGGAGTGTTAGAGTTCATAGTGTTTTATTTCATCATTTTATGAGAAAATTATCTCATTTTGATCCCTATAACTAATTGGTAGTTATGGATCAAGAATTAACAACCCAAATGGATTTTTAGGTTAACAATTTTCTTGATGAAAATTGAATATATGGATCTATAGATAAATCAGTTAGAAGTTTGAGTGATAAATGAATTTATAATTTGAAATTAAAACGAATCTCATTATATAAAGAAGGCATGATAAAAGATAAAGAAGATATGGAGTATACACTATATATCTGAATCTCAAGAAATAGATTAATTCTAAATGTGGGAATATAAAGATTCATAATAAGGTTGTAACTCATTAATGATATTTCCAAATTATAATAAATTGGTGTAATATATATATTTTAGTAAAGAATAATATTCTAGTGTTTATACTAGAAAAAAAGTTAAAAATGTATTATGGGAAGTAAATAGTTTCTATTTGAAGAATCCTTCTCAAAATTTTTTTGAATGAGAAGCATGATGATATCAATAAAGAATATATACACATATGAGGCAATATTCACTGTAGATGTTTCATAAACTTTGCTGAACTTACGTTTCCTTATGGTAACACATTATGTTTATAAACTCGTAGGGATCTTACTGAGATTTATGTGTGAATGATAAGAAGGGTTATAAGCCGTGGGTAGTAAGTGTTCTTGACCATGTAATTTATATAGTAATTGGTATTATGTATGGAGTGATCAAGGCCTTTATATCCACTAAAAATAGTAAGTTTTTTTGTGGTTAATTAGTTCATCATAATATTATTTATTTTATTCTCCTTGAATTATCCTTTAATGGAGAATTATCACATAGTAGAGAACCAAGTAAAAATCATTATGTCCCCACATGAATTATGTTATTTTATATTTTTATATGGTTTGGTGAGGTAGAGTGAAAGTGAAGACTTGAGATAAATTGAACATAGATCCTACCCATATAGGAACAAAAACTAGAAATAGAAAATAAGATGATGTTTAAAACTATTTACACCCTAATTCACCCCATTTATCAACTTTGGGTGAACATAACTCATGAATTTACCTTTTCATAGGGCTCACAACCACTTTTGTAATGGGAAACATATAGGGAGTGATATCTTTTAAGAGTTATATTTTTCACCGAGAACTATCTCTTACCCTATGTGGGACTCATAGAACTAGAACCTGACGAATCCATGACATATAAGGGAGGCCATAACCCATATAAAAAATCCTTAGTGAAATAAATTCCTATTGAGTTTTTAATAATACCCCCCTTGGTGAATTCCAGAAGGATTTTAACACATTCACCAACATTGATACTAGATGAAATTCATTAGCACCCTAAAAAACCTTCTTCTATAAGAAAAATTTAAAATTGGGAGAACATTCCTCATAGATGTATTTTTCAATATTTATTACTTCCTCATTATGAAAATTCATCATACATGGAGGGATTTCTTTCAGGACTTATATCCCATTCCTTGAACTCCCCTTTCCATATGTTGGACTCACAAAAACATGAAAATGATGAATTTATGGATGTTAATGGGAGGTATGGACCCTTATCATATACCCCAAGGGAAAAATATATATTTATTTTTCAACACTTGATAAATCTAGAAATGATGAACTTGTTTTCAATGAACTAGGATCCACATCGCTATTATGAAACTTGTATGAACCGTATACAATTACTCACATCTGATGATGAAAATCAAGAAAAACTAACTAATATTTGTATAGTAAATGATTATAATTAAAGAGTATAAAAGTTAATAGATATGATTACTGTTATTAAATAATAAATTAAGCGGATTATATATATTATATATAATTTTAAAGTGTATTTGTCAAAATTGAGAGTAAAGGTAAGGGTTTCTCATATCAGTTTCCCATTCATTGGGACACGAACCACATTCACCACTAGATTTTTTCTTATGGTGTATATAATTCATCTTTAATGATTTGTTTTATCATTATTATTATGAAATTAAATATCTTTTAAAATCCATCTTAGGTTTTCTCTTTCAAGGTTTTTAATTAAAAAGTAACACACAATGTAAGTGTTTCTTTCCAATCTTACATTGATATTATGATTTTTTGTGACTAAACTTCCATTGGGGTAAATTTTAAGTTATATATCAAGAAAAAACCATCTATTGTTTTTATACTACGTTCATTTTTAGGTTTTACATGTGTTTTAACATTTCATTTCCCTTTGGTTCTAGATTCAACATAAATATTTTTTTACAAGTGGAGCCAACCTTATCTCCCATTTTTGGTATAAAATCTCTTTCCTCCATGTTCATATTCATTATTTTGTTTTATAAATAATTTTATAAATAATTTTATGATTTATTATGGTTATTTTATACTAACCTTGACTTTATTTACAAAAAATAATAAATGGAATTTATTTTTATATTTTTCATACAGGGTATTTTCTATTATCTTTAAATTTATTTAAAAAAGTCTAAAAGAAATATTTATTTAACATTTTCCACATGAATTAATTTTAAACCATTTGTTTTTATTTTTTTTAAAAATTTACTATATGAGATTTTATGGATTTAAAAATTAATTTATATTCAATTTTTTCATAATTTTTTTTCATTTATTTTATAATTTATAAAAAATATAAGGGTGTTTCTACTTATTTCTCAAAGTAAAATTTTAATTAAATTAAAAAGTATGTTTTATATATTTAGATATTATTTAATGTTTATTATGATTAAATAATGATATGATCTAATGATATAATAACAATTATTTCTATTGATTTCTTATGACAATGTATTATGGAAATTTTTATGAAACACATTTATTTATCACAGGATAATTATGCTATAGTAGAATTATGAATGTTTTAGGTTCATGTGAAAGAAACATTTATAGTTTTTCATTTTGTTTTTGGTGTCTAATATATCCCTAGATTGAATTAGGTAAGGTTTTATATTTCCTGATATTTAGATGGGATATATGTTATTAGAAAACATTTAAAAGGTTATGGCACTTGAGTTGTTATCATAATTATATATTATTAGGGGAAAATGGTTTCCCCAGTCCTTTAAGACATGGATTTATTGGTGTATAACCTTGAAATATGTTATAATTTTTAATTTTATGTTTTTTCCACATTATTATGTTATTTGATATAAATATGTTATATTCTAATAACTCATGATTATCAACTCATGTTTCCATAGTCCTATGACTCATGTATTATGTTACAACCATAACTTTATGTCATTTTTCATGATTTATGATCCATGTTTAATCGTTCTTGATTTCCTTATGTTATGTTGATGTACCATGACTATATTATCATATGCACATTTCAATATTATGCTCAGTTATGGTCTTCAATTTCAATCTCTTATGTTTACTATTAATGATCATTTGTAGCACACACTTTTCATATGTTTCTATTCTCCATGATATGAAGATGAGTATTACATTTGATATTTATATAAGGGTATCATTCATGAATAATATTTGTGGGAGATATTAAATAATGTTTGTAAACCAAGTTTTTTATGTATCTAATCTCTAAATACACAAAACCTATAGGTTATTGAGATATGTAAAGAACATTAATATAAGATGATGTAATGTGTATGTATAATATGGTTGGGTCATCTTTGTTGGTATTAGAGTGGGGTTATGTTAATTTTTGGGATTAGGTTATGAATAATAAGAGGTTATAGCCTAAGAAAACCTATAATGAACCAAATGTGATGTAGGATGAGCCCAAAATTTCATAGATTAAAAGGAATGTGTCATACTTTAGGTAGTATTATGTTTGATTATTTATTATGGATATTAATTTTTTAATAATCTCACTATTTTTTTTAGTTTTCATAATTGACTGAAGACAGAATAATTATATTATGGTGGTTAAAAGCATACTTAATATTTAAAATGTATCATTTGAACCTAGATCTATGTATTTATTTATATCTTTAAAAGTCTATAAGATTATTAATTCATATATCTAACTATTAGATATTAAATTGTTAGTGAAAACTCCATGTTATGTGATAATTTCATCCCAACTATATAACTCTTATCTAATAGAAATTTGTGGGACTATGCTTACTGAAAATATTATTATAAACTCTTTAGTCTAATTTTGTGTAATTTTGGGCATGGATTGGCTCTCTACATAGATCCCCATATTATTTTAAGAAATAATGAAATCATTTTTCATATTCCAAATCATCATATGAACATATATAAGGGAAAGGTTTATTATACAATCCTTATGAAAATTACTTCCATTATATGGGTCTTAATACCCAATCATGAGGGGTATTTATCTAAAATGGATAAGGAGAACCTCAATATTGATGATATTTTGATCTCAATTGAATACATTGATTTTTTCCTAATGGATTTTCTTATTTTATCCCAAATCATGAAGTTGAATTTTTCATAGATCTCATTCATGGTGTTTTGTATATATCAAATACTCCTTAAATAATGATCCAGATTTAAATGGTGTAATTGAAGAAAAAATATATTAAGAATACAAATAAGGGTTTTATACACTCAAGTTATTCCCCATGGGGTCCAAGAATTATCTTTGTTTCAAAATAATATGGATCAATGAATATCTGTATTGATTACAATGTACACAACAATATCACAATCAAGAAAAGTATCCTCTATCCTATATTAATGACTTGTTTGATGAAATATGAGGGGATAAATACTTCTTAAAGATTGAATTTTAAACTGTATATCATCAATTAAATGTAAACTGAGTGGATTTACCCCAAATAAACTTTCATACAAGATATAGACACCTTAAATTTAGTGTGATACAATTTAGACTTTTAAATTCCATCAACATCTTCATGAATATGATGAATATAGAATTTATGGATTACCTAGATTAGTTTTTTGTAGTCTTTATGTATGATATTCATATATATTCTAAGATAAATGAATAACATGAATTTGATTTGAGTATTGTGATAAAGACCTTAAAAGGAGAGAAATATATGATAAATTTAGCAAGTTTTAATTTCATCTACAAAAGTATCATTCTTGAGTCATGTAATCAAAAGATAATATATATATCTATTGATCCACTAAAGATAGAAGTTATTAAAGAATTTATTAGAAAAATAACTCTAAATAAGATCCATAGTTTTTTTATACTTGTCATATTCCATCAATACTTTTCAAGAAACTTCTTATGATTATAAAGTAAACTAACCAAGTTAACTTAGAATGGATTGAAGTTACTCTAGACATATTAATGTGAATAATATTTTAGGGACATCAAGATAATATTGGAGACTGCACCTATACTCCCACTACTATATAGTGGATAAGGGTTTGTGATATACAGTGATGCATCAAAGAAGTGAGTGGGATGTTTCATCATAAAAATGACTTAGTGGGAGATTATGCCACATTTTAATGAATGATTCATGAGAAAAACTACCCAAAACCTTATTTGGATCCATTAGTGGTAATATTTAATTTAAATATTTAGAGGAATTATCTATATAGTGAAAATTGTGAAAAATATACTAATCTAAAGAGCTTAAAGTACATATTCAGATAGAAGGTGTTGAACATGCACCAAAGGTGACTATTTAAGTTGATCAAGGAGTGTTATTTCATAATAGATTACCAGAATATAAAATAAAAAAATGTGGTTAGTTCTTTGAGAAGGAATGATCTTGTTACATTATATATGATAAATATTGAAGGTGTCCCAATAATCATGAATTTTGTACATACAAACCTTGAAATCACAAGGGAATGAGATACATATTAACTTTCTCAAACCAATTCATAACCATCCATCCATGTAGAGATCATGGATGTGTAGAATGAGGATATGTGTATACATAATAATGTATTAAATATTCTAGATTTCATCTTTGAAAATAATGGAATTGTATGACTTAAGAAAAAATATATCCATTTCATCAATAATAGAATTAAATAAGGAGTTGTTTAGTGATGAAAATAGACTAAACTTATCTATCCATCCAAGAATCACAAATACATACAAATATATCAAGAATTATTTTGGGTGGACAAACTGAAGAGGGAAATTGCGAACTATGTATATCAATTCTTTGTTTTCTGGTAAATTAATACGAAATATCAGATTTAAAAGGGGATGATACTACCAGTACACATACCTATACGAAATGAGATAAAAACAAAATGTATTTCATTATAGGTCTTATTAAGTCTTCTAAAGGATATAATTCCATTTGGTTATTATCGATCACCTTATGGAGACAACACATTTCAATGTTATTTGATAAGATTTTTCACTTGATCAAATTTCCATGATATACATAAAGTAAGTTGTAAGGATTTATGGAGTAAAAATCTCAATTATATTTGATCTATATATGAGGTTTTTCTCAACATTATGGAGAATTATTTAATAATAATTAGATATAGAGTAAAGCTTTAACACTGTATGTCATCCAAATACCGACAGTAAATCTAAAATAACTATTAAATATCTATAGCATATAGTGAGAAACCATTTAATGGGGTTTAAAGGAAGTTGATATCAATACCATCCCTTAGGAGAGTTCACATATAACAACAATTTCAATTCTATCATTCAAATTTCTCCATATGAGGATATGTATGGAAATAGGTTTAGAACTAAAACATATTGGGATGGTTTTTGAGAGAATAAGGTACTAGGATTGGATCTTTCTCAAGAAGATTTTGATTATATCCAAACCATTTAGTGAAAAAATTAGAAATAAAAATATTAGAAAGAAGAGTTATGATGATAATAATTGGTGTAATTTAGAGATTTAAGTTAGAGATATGGTATTCCTTCAAATATCACTATATAAGAGGGATATGATATATGATAATAGCTTAATGCTGCAACATAGTTACATTGAGAACTTAGTAATCCTTGATATTGTGGGGATGGTATCTTATCTTCTTAAATATACATTTAACCTCTCCTAAGTACTTTATGTGTTTCAAGTATCACTTTTGAGGAAGTATATACCTTACCCTTCCTAAGTACTAAAATCATAAGTAGTACAACTAGAACAAGATCTCTCTTATGAAGGAAAACTAATATAAATCTTCAATCGTAGAGACAAAAGTACTTTAAACCAGACCAATCAATAGGTTAATGTAATACCAGGGAACCGTAATTTTGGGGATACTATATGAAAATATGAAGAGGTAATGAAGTATAATTACCCTCAATTTTTAAATTAGGTTAATGAAATTTCCTAGGTTAAATTAATTTAAGTTGGGTGAAATGTAGAAACCTATGATTTTATGTATTATTATTTAAATAATAAATGTGTTAAATAACATATTTTATGCACAAAACTGAACTAAAATGAACAATAATATTCTAATTGTGTTAAAATATTACAATTCTTGATATAAATTAATACCTTATGTTAATATAATATAAAACATTGTTAAGAAAACTAAAAGAAGAATAAAAGCACATATAAAAAAAGAGTATGAACATGAAATACTAGAACTCATATTTTTCTTTGAAGATCATATATACAACTATAAATATGGAAACAAGATAAAATAAAAGAAATAGAATATGAATTTTGAGAATTATGAAAATAAGTAGGATGAATAATTCTATAGATGTGTGTAAGGCTATATATATGAATGTTATTTTCTATTATGAGTATGGAAGTTAGACCTATGACTATTAGAGATATGGATGTTGAATATATTATCATTGGAAACATGTTTATTGGATATATAACCCTTAGATATATGGAAATTTTTATTAAAAAATAAAATTAATGTAATTCAAAAATAATAGATAATTATAGCCGGTCCTGTGTTCAACCTTGATGGTATCATTTTTAGAGATTTTCACGATAGTAATGCCACTGATCAGGTCAATAACGGGCAATAAAATGAGGTTCTAGGGACTGATAATTAGGTCAATATCAGGTGACATTATAAGGTTCTAAGGAACATTTAACTGGTCTTCATGAAGAAATTTATATGAGAGAAGTGGTGGGAGTCCAACGATGGCGCTATTGGCATGTAGTGGGGGAAAGTGGTGGTGATGCGATGTAAGTGGAGGTGGCCCGATTTTGAAATGGATGGTGGGGAGGTTGGTGGATGTTGAAGTACCTTATCTATGAAGGAATAGGGGAAAGTTACCTCAACCATAAGGAGGGTAAAGACTATGTAAGTGGGAATGGCTGGACTTTGGGCCGGTTGTTCCCTCCTCAATATATTGGGCCTACGGGCCTTGGGTCCTCAGGACCATGTACTTGGGTCTATGGGTCATTGGACATAAAATGGATATGTAATGAGACCCATCTACCCAGAAAAAATGGAGGGTATTGTGTTTAATAGGGGGGTTCCCTACCTTTTTAATAAAAATAAAATAAATAACTCTAGAATTAAATAAAAACAATTAATTTAAATATTTTATTATAAAATTTTTATTTTGTCATTACATATTATTATTTTTTTTCAAAAAAATAATCATTTTATGTGGTTATAAAATTAATTGAAATATCATAATAATAATTTATTAATAAAACTAAATAGTTAGAAGATAAATAATTTTAATGGGACGTGATTAAAATTATATAATGTTGAAAATTGATATTTTTATGAAAGAATTGTTTTCTCTAAGTGTCGTGTATTTCTATCATAATAAATTAAATTGATCAAATTAAAAGGGTGATTATAATAAAATTTAGTATTTAAATTTAGAAACAAATAGACTAACAATAATTTAATTAGTAATTGATATGAAATAATATTAATAAAACTTAAATTAAAAAAAAATTAATATATAATTTTTTTCTATACATTTTACGATTTCATTAAAAAGATAAATTTATAATATTTTTAAATTGAATTAATTTAAGTAGATTTAAAATATTGATCCATCACATAAAAATAATTACGATGGTAAATATTTAAACAAGGTAAAAGGGGTAAATGGTAATAAATTAGTCAATCCAAAATTTTTATTAATTAAATTAATATTATATAAGTCATTTTTATGTATTAAATTAAATACTATGTGTCTCACCAATATTTCTTAACTCAACTCACATAACTCCCATGCGATACCTTAATTATCCTTTACCTAACTTATGTTTCCAAAGAAATGTTCCTTATTTTCTACAATAAAATGAAGTTTCTTAAACCCATTCCAATACACCAATATAATTAAATTATCTCTTTAATACCTTAATATTTTTCCTCTTTTATATGCCTATTTGATTCTGGTGTGGTTATGGTCCTAATAAAGAGTTCTAAACCCTTCATTATGAAGTAGCACATTTTGAGAATGTGAGAATTCATCAAATTGAGTATCTAGTTATTCACTATATTTTTCAATATAATTTTCATATAAAATCTTTCAAAATTTAATTTTTCACTATAATGATGTTATATTAACTTCATAATTATTTTAGAAGAATTATAATTATATTGTATCAATATCATCGCTTACATACACATTGGTATATTAGGTTTTTGTTTAGGACGGTTCAACAAACTACATGAATGATGCTACACAAACATCACAATCTTCATCATGAATAATATTAAATACATTAATAATGGATATATATATATATGTGATATTAATGAGTATTTTATGGAGTTTATAAAAATAATTGAACCATTAGGGGGGGGGGGGTTAAATCAGTGGTAACCATTTCACAAATTTCAAACTTTAAGAAAATTAACCCATATTACATGTTAGAGTTATTTACTTATAATTTTTTTATAAAAAACATACAAGCATGCAGTTAAAATAATTTAAACAAGGTATTATAGATTGAAAAGGTTCAACCTTAATTTTAGAACCTATATCATTTCCATAGACACTACCGTGGGTCCATGGAAATTCACTGTTATCATATAAGTGAATTTTTTATATCAACTCCCATTAGACACATTATATCTTCTAATAAGTACGATTATACCAAATCCCATTAGTTTAAATTTTTTTTATTACAAAATTGATCTATAAAAAAGGCTTGAAACTTTGTAAAAATGAATTTATTTTAGAAATGTGGTCTATCTGATTCTCTCCATCCAAAAAAGGCCATACAACATTTCTGTGTCTGATAATAAATGTCTATTATACCTCACTAAACTGATTTTGATAAAAAGATTGAATTTTTACTGATTATAAAAACATTTCACTCCACAAAATCTGCTTATAAATTATATGTTTGATCTTTCTTTGTCTGTAATTTTGAACTAAATCTTTTTCTAATCTTGTAACTGAATAGTCTATCCAGAAATCGTCAACTCGAAATTGAAATTTGGTTAGAAACTAACTTTTGACACAAATTCTATATTGTTTAATATTTTTCACATGTGTAAATATTGTTAAGTACCAATGTAATTTTCAACCCTATTTATAGGTTCTCCCATAATAGAAAATGTGGAAACTCTTTTCATTTTTCCACTCACTCAAACTCAAAAATCCAAATTTCATGACCATTTAAATTTTTATGAATCCTTCTAGAGTCTTTAGGAATATTCTTGAAACTTAAAGGATTCTCTATTAATTCTCTTTATATTTCCCTGAACTTATATGCTATGAAATATCTTTGACCTTCATAAACTCAGTAGAAAACAAAAACCACATGAAAATACATACCAATTTAATAAATATTTTTCAGTATTTTTAGGTTTAAAAAATTCACAATATATCTCACAATTTTCTATTTAGAAAATTTATATCTTGAATTCCTTTAGGAAACTTTCATGAAAAAGTTTTTGTAAGAAATTTCTCTATAAAAAATTTCTTTATTATCTTCCAATCAACCAATATTCTTCATTATAAACCTCTATACGATTGATTAATATATATGTACAATTTCTTTTCCTCATCTCAAAATATCATATGACACTTTAGAATGTTTTTGGATAAAATCATGAATGTTTTTCCAATGTTCTATCTGATGAATCAATGCAATTTGTAACTTTTCAACCTAATACCTTACTCAACCATTGAAAAATAAACTTCACACTTCAAAATTCATAAAAACTATCTATCTAGAATAAAAATTTTCCTCTATCTGTTTCCCTCGATAAATTTCTAATAAATAATGAGAAAATACCCTAAATATGGTTAAATACATTATTTCAACTCCTAAAGACTTTTGTTACATGAAAGAATCACTCACTTAAAAAAACTAACTTCATCATTTTGAATTTTCCTTTTGTGTATTTTCATATACATATTGAATTTATTCTCAGTTATTCTAATCACATAGACTCAGGAAAAAACATTGAAATTTAAAAAAATTATTTGTTTCAAGATATGATTTTTTAATGATAATGTATGAACTTATTAAAAAGGATTTGACCTAAAAATGTTTTTCAATAAATATGAATTTTTTCTGATAGGAATTTTGGACTTCAATTACAATTATCTTGTCTTCTATTATATTATTTTCTAAAAAATATATTACTCTTGATCCAAAAAATTCTAAAAAATTTCAGTCTTATTTTTTCATTCAGAAAAACTATATTTTTATTTGTCTGAAAATATTTCTAACCAACTACATTTATTTTGAGTGCCTTCTTCTGGAGGGGTTAAAATGGAAATGTATGAATGAAATTTCATCCTTGATATATTATATTAGTTTTCAATTTGATAAAGAATAATTTTTTTTCTAACTTTGGATAATTTTTCGTTTGAATGATTATCTTACCATGGTCCAACATTCAAAAAATTCTTCACAATAGTCCATTAAGAAAGATTCATATAGAATGGTTCATCTTGAAATTATTTGTCTGAAACTAGTATTGATCCCCTCCTTTTTCTTCACAAAATTTGTATAAATTTGTTATGCACCATCTTGGATAATTAAATTTTCAAGATGTTAAGAACTTGAATGATAAATAAAGCATCCCATGGATTAATGTTATAAAGTCCTTAAAAGAAACTTTCCATATTTCTAACATTATTTTTCTTCAGTATCATTATAACAGAACTGACTCACCAAAATTTCATAAATTTTATTTCTCCTATGTTTTACAAAAAAATTATTAAACAAAATTTAGTTTTCAATAAATATTTTTTTTACAAAAATAATTAGAAAGGATATTCAATATCCTCCATTTTACTTGTTAAATACATTCATTAAAAACTTTTAACACTCATTATATTTCATTACACAAATGTTTTTATAACTCATTTTTAAAACAACTAATATTTTTTCAAATTTTTCCAAAACACAACCTTTCTCAAAAGAGTGTACTAAAACCACACTACTGAATAAAGCAATGTTTTTTAATTAATTACATCCCTTGGTGAAAAGAATATATATGTCCATGTTAAGATAAAATCCCTTTAAATTGTTTGGTGTCAAATTGTAATTCTATCGTCATTATTTATTTTTTCTCTCTCCCCCCATTTTATGGTAACCAAAAATTTTGATTCATAAAAGTTTAGAAAACATGTAATCCCCATTTATAAAACATGTAATCTCCCACTTTAGGAAAAATATTTACTCTCTCCCTTTTAGGTAAAACTTAATCTCCCCCATTAGGTTAAATTTTTATGTTCTCCCCCCTTTTACAACATAATCCAATGTATTATGGGGTACATAATTATGATGTTTAGCAAATCTTTTCAGGAGGGTGAACATCAAGTTATAACCTCAATTCTAATAATCTTTATATTGGTTTTGTTTTCTTAAAAAAATATTATTCCAAAAAAACTTCTCCACAAAAAACATTATCTTTGATGAAGTGATAATTAATATCAATGTGTTTTGATATCCAATATTGGAAAATATTTTTCAAAATATTAGTGGCACTTTGATTATCACAAAATATATTTAATTGGGTAGAAAAGTTCACTTTAAAACCTTCTTGCTGAACATTAATCCACAAAATTTGAGTATTATCCTAGTTAGAAACAACATATTTTGATTCTTCTATAGTCAAATTCATTGAAATATACTTCTTACTATTCCATCTCAAACAATATTGTCCCAAAATATATTCCTCTATAAGTTGTTTTTCTATCATCATAGTATCCATCCCAAGTAGCATCATTGTACCCATGAAAGTTTATATCACAACTTCTTTTATACAATAGCCCATATGAATTTATTCCTTTAAGATACTTCATAATTGTTTTCCCCCAACATATGATATACCTTCGAATCACTTTGATATCTACGACACAAATTAATTGTATAAAAATGAAGAGTCTTGGAGCTATATATTCTAAAAAAATTCCTATCAACTTCCAAAAATATTTCTAATTCACACTTTACACAGCTTCATATTTTCTCATCTTCATACTCACTAAAATTTGAGTAAAAATATCATTAGAATCATCAATCAAAAAATTTTATAATCATTCCCTGGAATATGTTTCTTGATATAGGAAAAATGTATATTTCCCTCTATTAGGATTGTAAACCAAGAAATAAGGTTAATTCACCAAGAATTGAAATTTCAAATTTTTCTTTGTTTCTTTATATTAATCCTCACATTATGTTCCTTTCCTCCTATAAAATTATATTATCAACATAAAAAATAAAAATGAGTGTACCAAAGTCCATCTCCTTAACAATTACGACCAAATTTTAATTTATAAAATTTAAAATTTTCAAGAAACTATCAAGTTCTAATTACGAGGAATGTGGAGCTTGTTTTAACCCACAAAATGATTTACTCAATTAACAATGTTTGATTCCACCATTATCAAGTAAGAACCCAT
Source organism: Viscum album (assembly GCA_963277665.1). Classification (NCBI taxonomy): domain Eukaryota; kingdom Viridiplantae; phylum Streptophyta; class Magnoliopsida; order Santalales; family Viscaceae; genus Viscum; species Viscum album. Next base: position 1,237,583,632 of record OY728119.1, read on the forward strand.
AATGTTTCCAAATATTAAATTCTTCCACAATATCACTATTAATTAAAGTTTACTTTACATCCATCTAATAAACTTTAAAAAAATTATGTGAACCATAGCTAATAACGTCATGATTTTTTCTAATCTTACATCGGGTGGAATAGTTTATTTAAAATATATATCTTACACATATTAATAAAATTTTAAAACAATTCAATATTTCTTTCTAGAAACATCTCTATATTCATTCACCTTTTTATGTACACTCACTTTTTTCTGATATCATTCTTCCATAATGGTCATGGAAGAAGTTCTAATGTTTCATTTTTATCAATCTGATCTAATTATTTATTCATAGAAATAACCCATTATTTATGTTTAAACACAAAAAAATGGATTATGCTTCAATCTGTGAGATATCTAAAGTTTGATTTTTAAATACCAACTTCCTCCTTATCTGAACTAAAGATTTATAATTTCTAATAATATTCCCAAATTCTAACTATTTTTATAGATTATGAAATTTTAGATTTAATTTATTCCTATCTCACTCTCCTCATTCCATGATTCTTGTGAATCTTCATGCACCTAACTTGGATAACTTTCATCCTTACTTTTTGTTATTTTCATTGTAAGTCTTTGATTTATATTCCATAATATTTTTCAATAACCTTTATTAGTAAAGTAATATTTTCCATGACTTTTAGATCATAAGAATCCACAAATTTTTTTTAAAATTTTGTGATAACCATTATAACTTCTTCTATTTGGTGAATATCCCACGAAAACTTCATCCTTGGGTTTTTCATCAAATTTTCCACGATCCAATTTTTTTATTTTTAGTAAATAGTTACTTTAGAATACCTTGAAATATTTAATTTATTTTTTATACCATATTTCATTGGACGTCGTATTGTATTTTGGAATTAACAAACACTGCTTTGAATATTCTTATTATTACTTATGGCTTCTCTCTAGAAAACATGGAAATTCTATACTCAACCAGCATACTTATTCCTATTTCCACCAAACTTATATTTTTCATCAGTGATCCTCCATTTGGGGGGGGGGGGTGTAGAGAATTTTACTGATGCTTAATTATATGTTTATTAAAATATTATTTTAAGGAATTACATGTGTACACCTTTCCATTATATGTTCACAGCTTCATTATATAAACACCCATTCTCTATAAAGTTATCTTCTGAAAAATCTGACATTTCTTCTACCTTTGATTTGTGCTGTATAAACATAATGTTGCACATCCAAGTGAAATAATCAATAAAAGTTTTCAAATAAAAATCCAAATTCATTGATTGATGTATCATTGTCCCACATAAATTATAGTGAATAAGATCAAGAGGTATTGAAGACTTAATTTCAACTTTCTTATGAATTCTCTTAATCATCATCCCTTTCTAACTTATAATACAAACATATTCTTCTTTACACTATAATGGTCGAAAGTTTTGTAGAACATATACTTTAGAAATTTTGGCCATATGTTTCTGTCCAAGATTAAAAATCTTGAGATTCCACAACATGTTTTTATCTTTATCACTCAAATAACAAATGTTAGAGAGTTATCCTATTTACAAGATATTTCAACTAGCTCTTTTTCATCTAGTTATTGCATCCCCATATTCCACAAAACTGATGATACATGAATATTTTCTAAAAATCACTTATTTAGCAACATCAAAAAGTTGTCTCACACTAGGTAAGTTTTTTTATTATCATCAATATATAAAACATCCTTAGATTTTAGTTTTTCAGTTTCAATATCTACTATTATTATTCCTATTATTTTTAAGGAACTATTGTTTCAAAAAGTTACCTATCCTACATTATGATTTTCAAAATATTTTAGGCTTTTCAAATATTTTTCCTATATGAGGAACAACAATTATCAAGAATCCATGGTTTTATCTTCTTTCTTTCTTTCAGAGATATCTAAACAACAATTGATCTTTCCTAAAATTTATTCTTTTTTGAATTTTTTTAATTTCTTGTATAATACATTAATCCTAGAATAAATGTTAAATAGTTTTTAAAAACATGAATTGATTGGTCACATCTTCCACAACTTTCCCCCAGACACTCAAACTGATTTTTCATTAGATTTTTTCTAACATCTTGAGAATTTTCATTTCTAACTTATTACGAATTTGAAAAGTAACTCATTTTTATTGCACTATTTAGCCCCTTTAATTTATACCTATTGAAAAGAAGATACATGTTATACTAAAAATTATATTTTTTATTCCAAAACAAAACCACAACATCAACAATAACAACCAAATTTAAGTCTTTAATAGAAATATGAACTTTACATTTCATTTTCTTGCTGACTTTGTTAATATCTATTTATTTTGTTTCCTCCTAACATGGAGAAAATTTATTATATAGGTTTTTTTATACTCTTTTTTATTTGACATATTTCTCATATCAATTACCAATCCATTATTTCCCAACATTTTTGTTAACACATGCAAGGTTAGTAAAAATATATGGACTTTAAATTTTTTTGGGTAAAGGTTTCGCCTGATTCAAGGAGTGATATTCCTTAGCTGCAAGATTATTACTAAGATCATCCACCATCTTACTATATTCAAAAATTCTTAGTCAAAGGTTGAAAAACAATTGAACATTTATATATATATATATATTCCCATTTAATAATGTCTCTAATTTATTCATTTTATTTTCCAATTTATTTATTTTTCATTATGATTTCATTCTTGAGATTTTATTATTCTCAAGACATGCTACAAGTTTAGATATGAGTTGATATTCTCTATAGATTTGTTCAGCTCCTTTTTCTTCATCACTATTTGAGGAATCTTATTTCTTCTCCACATTTAAAAATAAGGTTCTAAACATTTATAAAATTTTATATTATAATGAATTGTTTTTAGTAGATTCATATTCAAATTTCTTAATCAGTATACTTATTCTATTTCAAGTGAACTTTTTCTTACCACTAATGTGATTATTATCTTCCTTAAATGATTTTTTAATATTATTACAATAAGGGTTTTCTTTAGAATTATCTATATATTATCAAACATTATTATTGTATAAGTACATATAAAAATGATAAATATTATAAACTGAAATTATTTGAGTGGAATTATTCCTACATACTTTCCATTACCCATCCAATAATTTTTAAAGATGAGGGATACTATTTTTTCATTCATCTCATTATCCACCTTAAATTATAAATCACTATTTTAAATATTACTATGATAAAAATATTTAATTCTCAACTTACTCATAAACTATAAAACCATTTCATCCATGATTTTATTTTTGAATTAGGGAGATTTCCTTATTTCATAAGAAACAAGAATTATGTGAAATTCATCAAGAGATATATCAAATTTTTTTATAAAGAAGAGATTGTAGAGTCGAAACCTATCAGAGTGGTTTCTCTTGAGTTTCATAAAAATATTAGAATCATCCAAGATATCTCTAAAACATCTGATAGTGTATAAAAATTCATTAACTATAGTGAAATATTAATTAATAGTTTCTTTTCTCTCTTTCTATTATATTCACACTTACCTCAGATGATTCTTAAATTTTCCGATTTCACTTTAGTGTTCCCCTTGAAGATACCTTTGAGTTTTTTCCATATTGTTTTATCTATTTTCATAACCATTACATTTATGATTTTTTTTAAAAAGACATTAGAATAACATTTTTCACTTTCTATTCAATCTAAATGTTCTTTTTATCAGAAAAGTTCATAGGAGTATCTTTATCAACTGGTGGAAAATCGTGTGTGACTGCATCAATTACCTCAAATAAAAGAGATAGAAGATAAGGTATCATTCTATTTTTCTATCCATGATAATTATTTCCATAAACTATGGTAACAACTCTTCTATTGATAAAATTTAGATTTCTCATAATAAGGATTCAATAGCAGAACCTTGTCTCTAATACAACTTGATGTTCCTATGGATCATTGAACCACTAAGAAGGGAGGGGGGATGGGGTTGAATTAATGATACACCTTTTAAAAATTTCCAATTTTAAGAAACATAACCCCAAAAACATGTTAGAGTTATTTCCTTATAAAATTATTATAAAAAACTCACAAACATTCATTGATAAGAAATTAAACAAGTTATACAACATTTAAAAGGTTTTGACTTAGTGTGAGAACCTATATCCTTGAGATGGACACTCCAATGTGTCCATGGAAATTCACTATTATCAAATAAATGAATAATTTTTTTTAAACTCTAGTTAGAAACATTCTATCTTCTAAGAGGTATGATTATACCAACTACCAAAAATTCACAAGTTTTTCTTAAAAAACCGAGACATAACAAAAGGTATGAAACGTTGTAAAAACACTTCAAAAAATTTTATCAAGAAAAGTGTTCCATCTGATTCTATCCATTCAAAAAAGTATATCTGATGTTCCTACTTCTAGTAATCTCTATCATTTTCATGTCACTGAACTACACTTGATAAAAAAACTAATTTTTTCTTAATTATAAAAATACATCACTTCACAAACTCAACCCATAAATTTTCTATTTAATCATTTTTTGTTTAAAATCATGAATTGAAACTTCTTATAAGATATAATGTTTTCTTAATAGGAATTAATCTTTTTAATTTTATTTTAATTATTTTTTATGACCTAATGTAAATATCTTTTGAGGTTATGGGGGAATTATGGGTGTCCGTTTCTTGTTCGGAGCCCAGAACCTGACTCTTGGAGGAAAATAAATGGGCTACATGGTTTGCAGTAACCATAAAATTCAATACACATGGTTTGATGAAACTGTGTGAAACTAGAAAGTGGTATTGAGGGGCCTACATAGTTTGATGAAACCATATAGATGGAGGTGGACCCCCTTGTGGGGAGCACCTATAATTTTCAACATAGGTGTTTTTCATGGTTTGCGCATGGTTAGTAAAACTATACATAGTGACCATGTGGATTCCACCTTAGCATAATAGAGGGAACATGATTGGTGCATGATTTTTCCAACCATCCGGCCAAGGAAAGTTTAGAGAAATTACTATTTTCCCCTAAAAAATGATATAACATTAAATCAAATATATTATCTCTATTGGTGGAAAACCTCTTGATGTAGGAGAGATCATTTTAAGATCAAGGGTAGATTTTGGTCTCATTTATTCATTTGATATAATAATTGAGAGACAATTGTCTCTTTGGATCTATGCTGGTGAGTACTCAATTCCTTTTGTTTTTTTCGTCGTCTAACTTTAGATTAGAGGAGTTATTAGATACAAGATAGTTTTACCTATTTTTAGGATCTTCATATGTTATTCATTTATCATATTATATGAGTGAAATAATAAGATTATATTGGATGATCACTCTAATATAGACCTACGATAGGTGGCATATACTTTTCCCTTAAGGTTTTGTGGTTTATAGGGCTAGGTTCCATTGTGTTTCCCACCAGAATTTCTAGAGGTTCCCTAGAAATTAATTGAATAATTAAATTAAATGAAATGTAACCTGTTAAGGAATCCCTTTAATTCCTTGAGATGTATTAGAGGTTTTTTCCCAACCAATACTACCCATGGGGTGTGCCTTGTGAATTACCTTTGCCTCTGTCTTTGTTAATCCACACATGGGATGAGTTAGTGATTTTTTAGTTAGAGGAAACATGTTAATGAATGAATCGAATTGAATTGATTTTTAGGATATGAAAATTTCCTCATTTTCACAATTATTCTTTTCATTGAATGGTTTGTTTGAAACTAACATTTCTTGAATGGTTTATTTAGAAATTGTGTAAATGATTGTGTAAACCCATAGTATGAAATGGTTATTGAATTGAATGGTGGATTTTTTCTAAATAATTCTTGGTTGTTTTACACCATGGGTCATGATAGCAGTAGATAATGACTTATACCTATATTATCCTTGGATTCTGATTTCATGGGTGGCCTTAGGACTTTCTACCCCTTGGATCTGAATTATTTTGGGCTTATAGTGTACATGGTCTGTTGGCATGTTCTTTGGACCCAATTAAAGTCTAATCAAATTTCCATCAATATTCTCCTAGGAATCAATGAGGAAGACTTGGTTTACTACAACTTGGATCTAGAACTGAGGGGTTTGAAACTTCTATTATACAGAATGACCATCATAAATATAACATTGATTATATAGCTCAAATGTGAATAATGTGACACTTCTAGTTATGCAGTGTGGCCATGGTTGTTTTGATATATAGATTATACGACAAGGCCATGTGTGATATGATATACTACGTATATATAATTTATGTGGTGTTTACATCCTTTTTCTTACTCCTACCTTATTATAGGATCTTGACAATTTTTTTGTAGGGATCCTTGTTCGGATTGGACGTATCACTTTTATAGCTTTACTTTTTCCATGGGAATTGAAATTTTATTACTTTCATATGTGTTATATACATTTCACTCCAATTTATATTATATTAAAAAACATTATTTTTTATAGACAATTTTTGTGGTGACATATTAGGATTGTATCTCAGACCCAGTTCAAGCCGCTATTGGCAAATCGAACTGACATTATGGATGTAGGTAGGGACTGGGTCAAACACCCCCATTTCAATGCTTGAATTTATGCTATGCTTAGGAATATGGGGCATAGACTCGAGTAGAGGCTCATGAAACTATCCTTAGATAATGTTTTTTGGTAGTTTTTTTATTTTAATACATGTATTTTACTAATTCCATGTTTACCTATTTTGACTGTTTTGTAGACACATGACATGATCATTATTATAAGAGAGATTACTTATGGTATTATTAATCTATTCATGTTATTTTTCTATTTCTTGGATGTTATACTAATTCTTATATTTGATCTATATGATTTATACCATTTTGTTATACTCTGATAATAGTGAATAATATCCCAAAAAGAACACCCTAGTCCCTCAATGCTAGTCTATAGCCTCTGGAATTCGGGGAGATGCACTTGAGGCCATGTGACCAACCCAGATTAGGGTGTATTTCAATGGAATCAGGGTCCAATACATTATTAAGTTGTATCAAAGGGTTCTTTTATGGTTTTATTTACTATTTTGAGATAATAGAAAGAGATATGATTGAATTGGTATTTAGTAATGTGTTGTTCTTGGATGAAGGTAACCTACGTATAGAAAAAAGATAAATTTCCTCAAATAAAAATTGATGTTTTCTAGATTTTGGATATTAAAATTTATTTGATTCCACTATTGGGTGATGTAATTTAATTAAAATGTTATCATTGATATGATTGTCGATTTTATTTTGTTTCACCCCAATGAGATGTGAGTATTCCATCTCATGAATCATGTTATACACTTTATAGGAATCACATTCCAAGCATTATTCAATTCCATATATGATGCATTTCTTATTTGAATGATGTTGTGATATGTTCCATGATAGATAAACATACTATTTTAATAGAATTTTTTTGTAGGGAATTGAGAAACATGGTTGATACTTAGAGTGCCCGATGTGACCTAAGTACTGATTTCCTGATTAGGCTATAGTAGACACTCTAAGAATCCTATTGTGGCATGTTGAGTAATAGACCATGACTCACATGGAATGGAACATGTTGTGGTATTGATTTGATGGATGTCATATTTAGGTTCATGAGGAGTATGGTACATTATGGATTGAAAGTTGTTATCCATTTGGTTCAACCATTTGAAATGAAATATGAAATAAATATGAAGATGAAATAGAAATTCAAAATTGTGAAACAACGACTTGACATAGACCCAAATTTTGAGTGGGTAGTAGGCAGTGTCTCTAGTGATGTTTGGGACCATTAATTATATATATTCCTATATTTTGGAGTAGTTTGTATGGTAAGACCTATTTATAGGAAGGTTTTGACTAGTACCACTCTTTTAACAGTGAACATTGATATCATTGTTTCCGAGCCATGTGTTTGGAGTTGTGGAGACATGCCATCCTGATGACCTCCAGTCATATGCCAGGAGGGTGGAAACAACTACACTTAAGAGGTGGTGGGCCATGGGAAATTGATGGATCATCCGATAGTTCAAGTTGAGGAATCAATGATTCTACCATATATAGGTGCTGACTCACAGTTCCACGAGGGATTTTTCTCTTCATGTAAACTTTTCAGGGAGCATCACAACCAACATTTTCTATGGGTGAGCTGACACATGTGTTCCAGAAGATTAATCCTCCCATGTTTTTAGGGGATTTTACCACTATATATATCATTGAGTATATATAGGAACCTCTTAAGAGGAGAGTGAAGCTCGTAACTTATATGCTTTGAGGAGTAGCAAAGAGTTGATTGGTTGTTCCGAACCAGGATGATTGGTTGTGAGAAATGGTTTGGGTTTTTTTTCCAAAATAGGTACAATGACTTGTATTAACCTGAGACTCTGAGGGAAGAGTGGTCTAGTGAGTTCATGTGTTTGAATCAAGGCACTATGATGTTCGTGGAGTTTTCGATAAGATTTATAAAGCCTAATAATTTTTCACTGACATACATTGATGATGAGTTATTAAGGGAGAGACTCTTCAGTGAAGGTCTCCAACATGTCATTTTATCATAGGAAAACATGTTTAGGTTGATGATTATTATTGATATAGTAAATCAAGAACTGATTATAGAGTGGAACATGAGGTAATATGGGGGTGGAGAGAAGAGAAGTGTGGTCTCTCAAACTAGTAGTTCAACTTCGAGTGGAAGGAAACACCATTTTCAGGCTTCCCGTGGGTTGAGTACTAGCCAGGATGTGAGTAATGGTAGCTCAGTTTTCTATCATTAATGTTTTAGATAGGGACACAAGATTAATTAGTGAAATCGTGACCCAGTGGAGTGACCAGATTGCAGTATAATGGGCCACATGTAATGTTTCTACATCACCTTAACTCATATAGTGGTGTTTAGGGTGGCAGCTTTGACACTCGATTTGGGAGGGGGTTTCATAGATCTGCGTCTGAAAGGGAGTTGGAGTAGTACTAGTCGACCAGGATGAGGTGGTGGTGGTCATGGAATAGGAATTTAGACACTAGTTGTACCAAGATTGTAGAGCGGTCCTACTCTGGGTAGTGAGGTTGTTTTATAGGTCCACAATTCAAGACAGATCTTTTCTGTATAGCCTACACCTAAGGAGAAGGGTTCTAGACCATCTACAATGATAGGTACAATCTTAGTAGCCTCTAATATTGTATCTTCTATCTTTAATACTGGTGCATCACATAGTTTTATATTTTTACCTATTGTGGAGAGCCTTGGGCTCATGATTCAGCTTTTTTAGGGCTTTATGACCCTTGAAACTCCTTTGGGGATCATAATGGAGGATGTACGTCAGTGTAGGTAGTACCCCTTTAGGATGGTGGGTGTCACTTCATATTTAATATTTTCCCCTCAATATGACTGGGTTTGATGCCACACTCATGTCGGACTGACTAGTGTCTTATCAATCCTATGTTGGATACCATTGCTGGAGGGTCACTTTTACACCACCAAAGGGTATAGTTTATACTCAAAAGGGTGAATTGGATGTACAATAAAGAATATATGGACCAAAAAATCATTGTATGGGTAGGATAAAAACCCAAATTAATAGTTTTTACCTATATGACCAAGGAGTGCGTCAGACATACTTTCCTCTATTGGTTAAAAATTTTAGGGTTTTTTTCTGAAAAAGTTTATGGTTTAACTCCTTAAAGATAGGTGGAAATCTCCATCAATCTAGTTCTAGGAGATGCATCGATAATAATTACTCCTGACATGATATCTATGATAGAGTTGCAGTAGATCAATAGGTAGTTAGAGGATTTGGAGGCAAATAGGTCTACATGACCCCATACTTCTTCATGGGGTTTTATGGTCCTTTTTTTTTGAAAACGGTGGATGTTACCCCTAGGATATGCATGGATTACTTGAAATTTGACCAGATTAATGTTAATAACCACTATCCATTTACACAGATAAATGATCTTTTCAAATAGCATAGAGGATATCAGGTGTTCTTGAAAGTTAATTTGAGATATGGATATCATTAGGTGTGTGTACAACCTTCATACATACCTTATCCATATTTTCATAGAAGGTATGTTCTAGATGAGTATCTAGTTATTCCATTCGGTATCATGAATATGCCAATGGTTTTTATAACACCGATGAACTGAGTTCTCCATACTTACCTTGATTCATTTTTGGTGGTTTTAATGGATGATATCTTGGTGTATTCTCATAATTGAATTGACCATGAAAAACATTTCCCGATCATTTTGGATACACTGATAGAGAATATGTTATATGATATGATTACAAATTTCCACTTCCAGATTTATAAGATTCAATTCTTGAGTCATATTATCTTAGATAAAAGATTATCAGTTGACCTAGAGAAGGTGGCAACCCTAGTTTCCTAGGAGCATCCCAAGAATATCTTTGAAATATAGAGTTTATTAGGGATATCTAGATATTATAGGCATTTAATACAGGATTTATTACGCTCAGTAGTTCCATTGAATGGATTGACTAATAAGAATGTAAAATTTTTATCAATCGATACCTGGGAGACAACCTTTTTGGAGTTTAAAGAGAGATTGCCTTCAGCACTGGTCCTGATTCTTTCAGAGTAGGGAATAAGCTACACAATGTATTTTGTCCCATTAAGAATTGGGCTTGTATTAGTTATAATACAAGGGGATATAGTCATGGTGTACATGTTTTGGTAGTTGAGGATATAGGATAGGAAATACCCAATGTATGATTTCAATTTAGGTGCAGTTGTTTATGCTTTGCACTATTTGGGACACTATTTAATGGGAGATAATTTTTTAGTGTACAGGGACCAAAAAATCCTTAAGTACATATTTAAACAGTATGATTTGAATATGTGGAAATGAAGGTGGGTTGGGTACCTAAAATTGTTTGACTTCAAGTTATCCTATATGCCTAGTAAAGGCAATGCAGTGGTCAATGCACTAGGTATGAGGACTTAGATATAAACAGTCTAGGTGGCCAGTAGTGAGTGATAGCTTATGGATTTATTCTATGAGAGAAATTGAAGGTTTAAGAAAGTCACATGGATACTTTTATTTCATCCTTATCTATGAATGTAACACCCAAATCTTCCATGGTAAACCTTTTTAAACAATTCAATAGCATGCGATGTATGCAACACCGAGTTCAAGCGCACCACGACCTAACAAACTAACAACTTAAAAAGTAGTTATAAATAGTGTTAACCAAATTTTAATTTTCATATATCCCATATAATTTTAACATTCATCTTTCTGGTTTCTTATACATAATATAAGCACAAATTCTATTTTTCAGATAAAAAAAGTATTTTTCAAAAATGAAGTTTTCCACCTTTTAATGGAAAACCCTTTTTAAATCCAATATTTGAATCTTTTATATATTAAATTTATTTAAATTAAATTATTATTTTTAATTGGGACATAAAAATATATTTTTGATAAATTTTTGGTACTTTTCTAATAACTTTCATATTTTGATGAACAGTTAAAATACTAAATTTTAATTGAAAACAACTTTTTTAAACAAAATAATTTTTAGTGTTAAATTATGAATATGAGTGGTATTAAAGTATAATTATATTATATTTTTATAATTTAATATAATTTAAGTCATTAGAAGTATTTTTATACTTAAATTGGACATAAAAACATGGCGATCTTTTAATGGTTTTTACTTATTAAAAACTTGATTTTTGGTTTTAACAACATGAATTAATTTTAAATTAATTTCTACCAACTATGTGATTTAAATTTGGAAAAAATGGTTTACATATTTTGAATCAGAAGGTCCAATTTTTTTAAATAGGTACCTTTTATTTTTTTTGACATTATGAATAGTAACTTCAGTAATTATTTTTATTTACCATAGTTAAAGGGTAAATCAGGAAAATAAGAGTAAAAAATAATATTATAATAATATATACCCTAATACATGTCCTAATCCTATTGAATGAGATATATTAGACCATGAACATCCTTATGCTGAATGTTTGAAATTTGGGGACCACTTGGGTGGGATAAGGTTATGTTATAAAAATTAATTTAATGTAAAGATAATTATAATATAAACATATATCTTATACTAAATAAAATTTAATATAGGGTTATATGACTGATATATTTGACTATAAATATTCATTATAAATAAAAAAATATTTCCTATATCATGGAATTTTATTGGTAATTTTTATACATTAAATAATTAAATTTATTTATGACACAACAATGATGTAGTATTTACCTTATTAATGAAGGAATCAAATAAATGAAATTATAAATATTAAAATAAATATAAATTGAAAGTTTTGATGCCATCCAATTTTTTTGGATAACATTGACATATGAGGTAGGAGTTAATTCCTTTGGCTCGAAGGAATCAAGTTGTTATGACTTTAGGAAAAATCAATTACTAAATATCGTCAAAATTGACATAAATGAGTTTTTAAAAACAAAATTATTGTATAAAACCTATTGATTGAGTTAAACCTAATATATTTAAACTGTTTAACTAAGAGTTAATTCTAAAAGACAAGGTTAATATGGCGACCTAAACTTGTATAAATCCTATTGGTTAAGAGGATTTCGACCCATAACCACCTTAGACTCTAAATAAATCAATTTTTATATATTATAAACATAAAATTATTTTATAATAAATTAATATTTCAAGATTTTGCTATAGTGCCCCACACCTCTCTTATAAAAGGGTACTTTCGCTTCTCTTAAATTTACACCTCCGAATCCATTTTTTTCCATCCAAACCCAGCTAAAATATCCTCCAAAATACTATCAATTCATCCTAGAGGCCTTACATTGATCATAAAGGCAACCTAAGGATCCCTTTTTTTCAAATCAAAAGGAATCACCCGAGGAAGAGGTAATTATTTCATCACCTCTTTCAAAGTTATTTTTTTCTTCTACTTCCTCTTTATTTTTTGTTTCCATTATAAATTAATAAATCTATTAATTTATAAATTATGATATTTTATTATAAATATGGGACAACCGTATTCCTTATTCTATCCATCCTATGAATGACAAAGTCACCATGCGTTCGTATGTATGACTTATTGTGTCAACGTCTTGTGTAATTTTTTATTCAACGCTATGCTATTTAAATTGATATAATGATGAGTATTATTTATATAAATAATGAAAATAACATGATAATGTTTCTTTATAATTAATTTACCATCCAACTCCACACCTTTTAATCATTAAGGAAATGATATCGTCACTCATGCGTACGTACATCTTATCGTCTCCACGACACGATGCAATTTATTTCCACATTCACCTTTTAAGGATGATTATAAAAATATATATTATTAATAATTATGAAATATATGAAATAATAATGCTACTAGAGAATATATATATATATATATTTACATATATTTCATTCACTGACTTCCATTCAATATGATATGAAAATGGAAACCACTTTCATGTGTACGCAAGACTTACCGTCTCCATGAACGGTGTATTCCATTTTATATATCTATCTATTATATATATTTATATTATGAATATATATGATATATAAATCATATTATACATTCTAGAAGTAAGTAAATCATGATATGAAGAATATGATAAAGAATAACAAGTAAAAACACATTCGATAAACATAGCAATATTACTCAAAATGTTGCATTAAATTGGAATTTTTAATAAATGGGTTATATAAAGTCATAAAAGAATCATATATGATATCATAAATATTATTATGATTCTGATATAAGTTAAGAATATGTTTAAAGAAATTATAAAGGAGTTGTATGCATGTACAAAGAGTATCATATCTAAGGTAAGGGTTAATTCCCCAATCTCATTATTATCCGAGATTGTTTATGTGTAAATATTTACTGGGAAATATTTATCATCATCGTCTTGTTTCATAAAAGAGTTTTCAAAAGGATTCTTTTAAGGTACTCTTTAATTAAAACATAATTTTAAATGTTTTAAATATTTATTGTTCTAAATCATTCTTATTAATGTCCATGTTTTCAATATGGTCTTAAGGATTTATTTATATAGACATGAATGTTTTAAAATGTTAATTCCTTTAAAAAGTTTCAAATTGGTATGGGAAAATTTGATTGAAAAATATATTTTAAATTTATTCCTTTATAAATTGTGTGTCTTTTAAATGATTTCATGAAAATGGGATATTTCTCTCAAAGAGTTTTACTGATCATTTTCAACTACGTGAACATCATTTACTGGATATTATTCTTGATTGAGGTTGATTTATATAATACAATATTCTATATTGAATTTAATAAGTTATGAAATGTTTTACTATGGATGTGCTATTTTTATACCATTTATGGTTTACAATTAATGTATTGACATTTTGTATACAAGTTTTAATACAAATGTTTATGTTATGTTTCACCCTTTTCATATGTGGAATGCATTGGACTTAATAAGTGACTGGAAGGGCTCTATATATCCCCTTGATGCATCTATAGGTATCATGAGACAAACTATTGTCTTGGAATAAGGTCTAGAAAGAATATTTGTGAATGGTCTTGGTCTAAGGCCTTGACGTAGTAGTTATTATGTCTGGAATTATGCATTACCTCGTTATGAAATTAGTTATTACATGTGATTATTCGACTGGTAGAATATCCATGTGCCTGTTTATATGGTAATGTTTGATTTACTTTTGTAATATTATATTCAAGTTTATGTTTTAAAAGTTAGTTGTTTTTATTATGCACATTTCCTTAAAAGTTTATAGCTTCCGCTAAATTATTCACCCTTACTGAGAATATGAGATAACCCCTTTCTTATGTTTTATTTTCCCAGGATGTGAAGAAGTGTATAATGATTGATATGAAGGGTTAATATAGGGTAATAATTTCATTTTCGAAGTAATATTTATGTTTTGTTTTATGTTTGAAAGTGTAATGTATCGTTAATGTATGTAATTTATTTTCCAAGGCTGTTAAACTGATATATCCTTTGAGAATTCATTCCTTAAAATCAGTAAAATGTATTAGAATAATGCACTGGATTCGGGCTTCTGTTGTTTGGGAATTACACTTGGTATCAGAGTAATTTAAAAAAAACATGGAAATATATTAAAAAAACTAATATTAGGGATCATAACATTAATATAGTATTTGAGGATAAGTATTGAAGAGAATCCTATAATTTTAAAATGGATATCATGCGGGTATTTATAAAAAAATACATCCTTGTCTAGATACTACAAGTGAATGTGGTTATGGTGTAGATGTACCTAGGGGTGAAAAATACAACAAGGTGTTCCGATCTTGACTCGGGGTAACCTGGTACATGACAACAGTCCTTACTGTGCACCTGTTTTGACACTCCTGAGGGATATTGATAAGATAATCCATATTTTATTTACGAACCATTATGAATGATTTATGAGTAAATATGTCCTCAAAGGAAACATATTTACGATTATGGATTAGATATTCAAAATTTTTTCAATTTATGTTAAGTATTTTACCAGTTTGGAGTTATGCATTATGATTCATAACCTAATCTAGTGTATGTAATTATTTAGAAATGAAACATAGTGGAAGAAATGAAAATCATATCAACGCATGAAATCCATGTAGGGATTTTACCTCCTATGAAAGATAATGATAGTGGAGTTGGTGACCCAACTGGTACTGAACAACTTATAACCATATTGGGGAAGATGAATCAGGTTATGAATAATAACCTTACCTGTATGGAGCATCCTGATCCACAATGTGGAGGATCAATGTTATAAAACGGCATGAGACAAAAACCTCCAACATTAAATGGGATTACAAATCCATTTTTAGCTGATTAGTAGATAAGTTCCTTAGAGAAAATATTTCGTGCTTTGGGAAGTAATGAATGGGAAAAGGTTTTCATGATAGTTTATCATCTCTTAGGAGATGTGTATCAATGGTGGTCATTAATTCAAAACAAAAAGGAGGATTAAGAAGTGGGAAATATGAAATAGAGGTATTTTAAAGAACATTTTCTAGAGAAATACTTTCCTTATGAACAACAAGATAATATGGAAATACAATTTTTGAGCCTGAGGCAAAAGGAGGATGAGAATGTTGCAAAGTATGATGCTAACTTCACAAGGTTAGAAAGGCATACTAAAAACTACATACTTAACCCAAGGAGTAAGATTTATCGATTATTTGATGGGTTAAAACCTTTCCACCAACAGGCATTGGTCCCACAATCTTTCTTATTGTATAAATATATAGTATCATGTGCTATTAAGATAGAAAAGAAATTCTCTAAGTCTTTTGACATTAAAGTATATCAATAGAATAATATAATTTTAGAGTGAGAGAGATATAAAGGGGAAAAATGAAATAATGATTTTCCCTTATGTGATAAATGGGGGAAGAAAAACCATGGTATTTGCCTAAAAGTAATGGGAGTTTGTTACAAATGTAGAGAAAAATTTCACCAAGCTCATGATTACAAGGGGAAGAAAGAGACTTTCAATGTTCAATTCTATAATTGAAAAGAAATAGGACATTATGAAAATTATTTTCCAAAGCATCAAGAAAGTATAGGTCAGAAAAAGAAAATGGATCAAGGTCAAGCTGATGTTGTTACTACAGTAGAAGTGGAATAATTAATGTATTTGTGTTTTTGGATTTAAGAAATATATTCTGGTTATAAGAAGAATGTGATATATATATAAGGATAGTACTGCAATACTATTTGTTTTCATTAAGGTTTTAATATTATAAAGGTAATAATATTTTCAGTATGTGACAACAAGGGAAAATTTACATTGATTGGGGAATCTGATGCTACAATTCATTTTGGAAATTTAGAGACCTTTTAGAGAGGGTTGGGTCAGAAGTATTTTAGATAACTCTAAAGGTTTGAATGGATTAAGTTGAACTTTGGAAAGTATTGTTTAAGGCTAAAACATTTCTTAAGATTATTTTTGGAATGTTATAATACTATAGTTTTAGAAAATGGACACCCTGCAGGTCAAGTGATAACCCGTCACATCGAACAAATATGTGGAAATCGAACCCATAACCGAAGTTCGAAAAGGCTTTATTGCCTACCATTGGCCTACATGAAGTCCCTGGTTATTATAAAATAGTTTTCTTCATTTAAATGGTATGTGTTTATATTTGAAACCTTATATGATTGAGATAAATAGAATATTTTTGAGTTTTATCTTTTGAAGAGAAAGTTGAGTTTGTGGTAGAGGATGTAACTATACATGTAAATTAAGTATGCTTCCTGGTTTTCTTAGTATATGAATTAAATTAATTCTAAAATACCAGGAAAAGGATTATAAAATCAAAAATGTTTTCCTAGTACCTTTTTTGCAATGAATCAAATTTTCCTTGGATCATTGTAGATTTATGGCTTTCAGATTATTAACTTTCTCCTAATAATATCCTCTATCAGTCTCCATTAGAACATGATGTTTAGTTTTCTCTCCGATATCCATGTTTTCCTATAGGTAACCCTATTATATGTTATTCTCTGTAACCATCATACTTACCTTTCTTTATTTTAAAATAGGGGACTCAATAATCCATTTTTCGATGTGGGATTTCAACTATGATATTTTGAAATGTCAAACCCCTAGGTTTTAGTCCCGAGTTTAAATTGAGAGGACAAAATTTATTGAATTAGGGGATAATGTACCACCCCAAGCATCCACAATATACTTCATTTTTAAATAATTCAATAGCATATGATGTACGTAACACCGAGTTCAAGTGCACCATGACATATCAAAATAGATGTTTAAAAAGAGGTTATGAATAGTATTAACCAAAATTTGAATTTCATATATCCCATATAATTTTAAAATTCATATTTTTTCTTTCTTAGAGATAATATAATGAAAAATTCATTTTTTCAGACGAATGAAGTATTTTTCAAAAATGTAATTTTTCTACCTTTTAATGGAAAACCTTATTTAAAATATAATATTTAACTTTTTTATATATTAAATCTTTTGAAATTAAATTCTTATTTATAATCAAGACATAAAAATTTAGTTTTTAATAATGTTTGGTACTTTTCTAATAACTTTCATATTTTGATGTATAAAGAAAAATACTATATTTTTAATTGAAAACTACTTAAAAAAATTATAGTGTTAAAATATGAATATGAGTAATTTTAAAGTATAATTAGATTATATATTTATCAATTAATATAATTTAGGTCATTATAATTATTTTTACACTTAAATTGGACATAAATACATGTCAATCTTTTGATAGTTTTTACTTATTAAAAACCCACATTTTGGTTTTGACAGGGAGAATTAATTTTAAATTAATATTTTCTTACTCTGTGATTTTAATTAGTAAAAATGGATTACATATTTCTAATAATAATGTACAAATTATGTAAATAGGTACCTTTTATTTTTTTTGACATTATTAATAGTAACCTTAGTAATTATTTTTATTTACCACGGTTAAAGGGTAAATCATTTAAATACAAGTAAGAAATAATATTATAATAAGATAAAACTATACTAACACATGTAATAATCCAATTTTATGAGATATATTCGACCATTATCATCCTTATTCCTAAATTTTTAATTTTGGGTCCACTTGTGTGTGATAATGACATGTTATAAGAGTTAATTTAAAGTAAAGATAATTATAACATAAACATATATCCTTTACTAAATAAAATTCAATATTTGGTTATATTAAAGATCTATTTGACTATAAATATTAATTATAAATATAAAAAGACTTCCAACATCAAGGTATTTTTCTTTTAATTTTTACACCTTAAGTTATTAAATTTATTAATGACATAATAATGATGTAATATTTTCCTTATTAATGAAGGAACCAAATAAATGATATTATAAATATTAAAATAAATATAATTTAAAAGTTGTGATTCCATAGATGATTTTTTGGATTAAATTGACATATGAGGTATAATTTAATGCCTTTTTTATAAGGAAACAAGTTTTTGTGACTGTAAGAAAAAAAAATTACTAAATAGATTCAAAATTGACATAAATGTGTTTAAAAAAAAATACTATTTTATTAAATGATATAAAAATTATACAAATATAAGATTCATAAAAATTAATTAGATAATGATAAAAAATTCATTAATGATACACTTTAGGTCCCCTTGGAATTTTATAGCAAATAAATTAACCCCATAGTATAAAATACAAGAAGACGTGGTAAGAGTTAAACTATTTAACTAAGAGTTAAATCTAAAAGATAAGGTTAATAGGGTGACCTAAACATGTATAAAACCTATTGGTTGAGAGGAGTTTGACCAGAACCCACCTTATCCCTTAAATAAATTAATTTTGATATATTATAAACCGAAAATCATTTTATAATAAATTAATATTTCAATCTTTTCCTAAAGTACCCCTCACCTCTCTTATAAAAGGGTGCTTACTAGTCTATTAAATTCACACATCCAAATCCATTTGGATCGACTAAAAACTTCTCAGATATCCTAAAAACTACCCTAAATTAAACCCAGAGGCCTTAATTTGATCATAAAGCCATCCTAAGGAGCCTTTTTTCAAATCAAAGGGAAGCACCTGAGGAAGAGGTAATTATTTCATCGCATCTTTCAAAGTTCTCTTATTCTTCTACTTAATCTTTCAATGTTGTTTCCATACTAATATAATGACTCCAATACCTTATACATTCTGATCTTCTATTATAAACATGGAACAACTATATTCGTTATTCTATCCGTTCTATGATTGACAAAGTCACCATGTGTGCGTATGTACAACTTATCGTCTCCACGCTGTGGTATGATTTTTTTAATTCAAATCAATGTTATTAGGATGGATATAATGATGAGTAATATGTATATAAATAATTAAAATACCATGATAATGTTTCATTATAATTAATACACCATCCAATTCCACACCTTTTAATCATTAAGGAAACGATATCGTCACTCGTGCGTACGTACGACTTACCATCTCCACGACGTGATGAGATTCATTTCCACATTTACCATTCAAGTATGATTATAAAAATATATATTATTAATAAGTATGTAATATATGACATAATATTTCCACTGGAATATATATATTTATATATATTTCATTCACTTACTTCCATTCAATACGATATGAAAACGGAAACATCGTTCGTGCATACGTACGACCTACCGTCTCCATGAACGGTGTATTCCATTTTATATATCTATATGTTATATATATTTATAATATGAATATATATGATATATAAATCATATTATAAATTCTATAATTAAGTAAATCATGATCAAATGAATATGATCAAGAATAACAAGTCAAATCACATACGATAAACACAGTGATATTACCCAAAACGTTGCATTAACCTAGAATTGTTAATAAAAGGGTTACATAAAGTCATAAAATAATCATATATGATATCATAAATATTATTATGATTATTATATAAGTTAATAATTTGTTTAAAAACATTATACATGAGTTTCATACATGTACGGAGAGTATCATATCTAAGGCAATAGTTAATTCCCCAATCTCATTATTATCCGAGATTGTTTTTGTGTAAGTATTTACTGGGACATATTTACCATTCATGTTTAGTTCCATAAAAAGAGTTTTCAAATGGATTATTTTAAGGGACAATTTAACTAAAACATTATTTTAAATGTTTTAAATATTTATTCTTCTAAATCATTCTTATTAATGTCCATGTTTTCAATATGGTCTTAAGGATTTATTTATATAGACAGGAATGTTTTAAAATTTTAATTCCTTTGAAAAGTTTCAAAGTGGTATGAGAAAATTTTATTAAAAAATATATTTTAAATTTCTTTCTTTATAAATTTTATGGCTTTTAAATGATTTCATGAAAAGGGATATTTCTCTCAAAGAGTTTTACTGATCATTTTCAACTATGTCAAGATCCTTTACTGTATATTAGTCTTGATTTAGGTTTTTTTTATTATAATACATTATTCTATATTTTATTGAATAAGTTAGGACATATTTGACTATGGATGTGCTATTTTTATACCATTTATGGTTTACGGTTAAAGTATTGATATTTTTTATACTAGTTTTAATATGAATTTTTATGTTATGTTACAACCTTTTCATATGAGGAATGCATTGGACTTAGTATGGGATGGGCATGTCCCGCTATAGACCCTCGATGCATCAGACTATATCATGAGAAAAAATAGTGACTTGGAACAAGGTCTTGACATAATATTTTTGAATGGTCTTGGCACAAGGTCTTGACGTAGTAGTTATTATATCTGACCTTATACATTCCCTCGTTATGAGATTAGTTATTACATGTGATTATTAGACCAGTAGAATATACATGTGCATATTTTTATGGTAATGTTTGATTTATTTTTGTCATATTTTACTCAAGTTTATATTTTGAAAGGTTTTTTATTATTATACATCTTTCCTTAAAAGTTTATAGCTTCCGTTGAATTATTTACCCTTACTGAGCATCTGAGATCACCCCTTTATTATGTTTTATTTTCCAAAGATGCCAAGAAGTGTATTATGATTGACATGAAGGGTTAATATAAGGGAATAATGGAGTTATCAAAGGAATATTTATGCCGTGTTTTATGTTAGAGAGTGTAATGTATCGTTTATGTATGTAATTTATTTTCCAAGGCTGCTAAACTGATATGTCATTTGGGAATTGATTTCTTATAATCATGAAAATGTATTGAAATAATGGTCCAACTCCATGCTTCTGGGGTTAGAGAGTTACAATGAACTCTATTATACAAGATAAAGTGATGACAAGACAAATATCAGATTCTAAGGGCCTAGTCCCATGGGAGAGTGTGGAAGGTGAGGACCCACCTCCCGGTTGACCATAGGTGAGGATGAGATCCTGTGTATGCATGCTCACATTTGAGTTCTAGTGGACATTCATGTGGAGTTTATGTTTGAGTTTCATGATTCGGCTTATTCAGTGCATCCCAGCATCACCAAGATGTATCACGACTTATGCCATTAGTACTGGTGTCCAGGTATGAAACGTGAGTTAGTTAGTTTTGTTACAAGGTGTTCCACCTATAAGTAGGTGAAGGTGGTACATTAGTGATGAGATATAATTTTAAAGTAGATACATATTCTTGAGTGGAAATGGGATGATTCCATGATGGATTTTGACTAGTTTTTCTAGGTCACCTCAAGGCAATGATGCTTTTTGGGTTTTTATGGATAGGATCACGAAGGTTTCACATTTCCCACAGATTAGAGAGATCTTCAATGTTGATGAGGTTTGGAGGGTGTATATTTGTGATATTTTATAACTTCATAGGGTCCCAAACACTATCTTTTAATTTAGGGACTCCCAGTTCACATCTCATTTCTGGAAGAGTTTCCAAAGGGAACTGGGTACATAGTAGCTTCTAATCACAACATACCACCTTTAGACTCATGAACAGTAAGATATTATGATATATGTGCTCATGGACATACTGCAAGCATGCACCCTATATTTTTTGGTTTCTTGGGGGAGAAACATACCCCAAGTTGAGTTGTCCTTCAATAATAGTTATCATAATATAATATAGATGACACCTTATGAAGCATTATAAGGTTGACTATCCTGATCATCCCCATGCTGGATAGAAGAAGATGCGGAATATTTAATGGGACCACATCTCATACATGAGACTTTTGAGTAGGTATAATTGACCAAGAAGTATATGGATACCATACAATCTCAACAGACCTATTTTTCTGATCACCGCAGATGACCTATAGAGTTTAAGGTTGGGATGGGGTCTTTTTACGTATCTCACCAAAGCTGGGACGTAGACAAATCATAAGATAAGGTAATATTTTACTCCGATATGTGAGTCCATTTGAGATTCTGGAGAGATTCGAGATGTTAGCCAATCGATTTCAGTTACCTAAGTGGTATCGGTCCATGCTTGACATCTTCCATATATCCAAGCTATGACATTATCATTCAGACCTATCTCTTGTTCTGCAACTTGAGGAGGTGGAGTTATTGGTTGATGTTTCATTTGAGGAGCATCAGATTCATATAGTTGATAGGAGCACAAAGGTTCTCTGAGTCTGGTCAATTCCTCTAGTATGGGTTCTATAGAAGCACAACCGTTTATAGGATGAGACTTGGGAGTGGGAGTACGATGTACGTTCTCAGTGGTTGGAGTTATTAGATGATTCTTGACCACCCTTGAGAGAAACATTTAGGGATGAGTTGATTTAGGGTGGGGGAATATTGTAAGATATTGGATTTTTCTATGAGGTATTTTTTTAATTTCTATTTAAATGTTTATTTTTGGCCTAATTTGAATAACATTTTAGGTTATGGGGGGGTATTGGGGGTTTTTGAGGCTTGTTTGAAGCTCAGAACCTGACTCTTGAAGGATAATAGTTGGGAAACATGGTTTGTAGTAACCATACTACCCAAGATGAATATTTTTAAGAAATTATGTAGAGTTGGATAGTGGGCTTGAGGAGATGACATGGCTTGAGAAAATTGTGATGATGGAGGATGATGTACATACTAGAGAACCTAAATTTTTTAAAAGAGGTGTTTTTCATGGTTTTCACATGGTTATTCAAATCATGTGAAATGACCACGAATGCGCCCCCTTATCACAGTAAAGGGAACATAGTTGGAGCAAGGTTTGGATAAATGTATGACAAAACTGTGCATCCTAGGATATTTTGTGGAAATTACTATTTTACCCTTAAAAATGATATAACTATAAACCCAATTTATTCTCTCCATTGCTGGAAACCCTCTTGATTCAAGATAGATTTTTTTAAGCTCAAAGAGTATATTTTGATGCAATTTATTTGTTTGATCTCATAATCAAGAGCCATTCATATTGTTGGATCCTCACTGGTGAGTACTTAATTTTTTTTACTATTCTTCATTTAACTCTAGATTGATAGAGTTATTTAGGTAGAACATACTTTTCAGAATTTTTAGGTTCTTCATTTCATCTTCATTTTTCTTTTGATCTAAGTCGAATCAAAAATTTATACTAGAAGATAACTCTCCTATAGACCTATGGAAGGTGGTATATACTTTTTACTTTTTTTGGTGCTTTATAGATCTATTTTATATTGTACTACCCACCAAAATTTTAGACGACACTGTGATTGGATAGAATCCTCACTTCTAGATCATGTGATTAAGACATAAACATTACAAATGAGGCCCAATTTTTTTCCATCAAAACATACAAAATAAAAATTAAAATATTGTATAACCTATATACCCAAGGATATTTTAGGTTTAGAGTTTTATATAATTAAGGAAAAATCTTGACAACTTGGGTTTATAAACAAATGGTTTTAAAGATCAAAATTACTCCCACTATACCCAGCTTCTATTTTTTAAAATAGGTCATCAATATCATCCATGTGAAACCCTTCTAGAAACAACTCATTGAAGAAATTTCCTCACAACCTAGGAAAAAGAAATATAAAAAAGGCTGATTTCAGATGTTCAGTAAGGGTAAACATAAAAGTTATAAACCATTATCATATGAAAGTATAATAAGAGAATAAAGTTATGTGATAATGACCATAAAATTTGGAAATTATACCCCGTATATCAAAGATCCAATTCTTGAGTCATGGAATAAAACATGGATTTTCCTAATACACGAGTAATAAAATAATAAATAAACAAGATCCATGAGATTATAACATAAGACCTGGAATTGTGGAATATAAATTGTCCTATAAAATCATTCAACATTATTCATGTCTCATTTATGAGACCATTATAGTGGAAAAAGTCCTTTATTGAACCAATTTCACTCCTCATTACTACCCTGTATTATAGATCTAGGTTCACTTCCCATTCAAGTCCTGTATATCTCATGAGATATAAATATTTACCCAATGAATTTAGGGGAGATATAGGTCCCACCCATCAATAATGAAAATGATAAATAGTTTTTCCAAAAGAATATAAATCTCCCATCATATCATAACCCCAGAAAAGAAAATAGAATTTATAAACATCATACCATAATAAACATAAACCATTTAGAGAAATAATAATAATATTATCCTTGGATCATATCCCCAGTAAGGAATGGGTAACACCAAGTAAAGTCATCTTGAATGGAAATAAATTTTGAAATATCAGTTTAAATTATTTCCTAAGGAAAATATCCTTTCCACTTTGAAAAAACACTTTTTAAATAATAAAATATTTACAAATGTTTTTAATTTAATTTTTTTTTGAAAAACTTATAAAGGAAACATTAAAACAATTTTAACCATATTTTAAATTCATTTCATTGAAAATTATTAAAATATTATTTAAAAACATTTTTGGAAACATTTTTATAAAACATAACTTTTGAATAAAATAAATTTCCAACCTAAAAAAAATAACACTACATGAAACTTTTAGTATCATGAAAATAATTATATTCATGATAAAATATGTAAAAGGGATGTATATACACAATGTAAAAGAATATAGGTATATAACATAACATGTGTCTCAAATAAGGAAAATTGAGACAAAATTACATTACAATTTTTTTAACTTTTGAATGATAAACCCCATGAAAGAGAGATCATCAAATGGATATATAAATACCCATAAATTTAATTATAAAGATCTCATATTAAATTCATGGGTATTATATATATGATAAAAAATAAAATAGTGGTTAATGTGGTATAAGTCTCACAGAAATAAAAGTGAGACTATAAATCCACTTAAGATTTTCAAATCATTTAAGTGAAAATTAATCAAATTAATTGATTAAGTGTATTTACTACAAATACAATTAAAGAAGTTGAAATAAGATATAAGATAATCAGTGGTCATTTCCCACATAATAATATAATGAAATAAAAAATGAAATATTAATTTAACCCAATGAATAGAAATTGAGTTAATAATTGACTTACATTAAGTATTTACTTCCTTGATTTCCCTGGAATGTGTGTTTGGGTTAGGAATCACTATTTCTGAATGGATTCCAACATATGTTTTATGGAACTGGAAACACCTAACAGTTTTATATCCAAAGGGACTTGCTTTCTGAATACAGAACCTCGTTATAGATTTTCACCCATAATGCTTAAGAACTCACATTGGTTGAGAGTATGTGAGGTTGGGCTCATCGCACCCTTTTGGGGGGAATTATTTCCTACTCTGGGACTCTCTTATTGATTTAAGATATGGTCACGAATCCTTATTAGTTTATCATGTGAAATATATATTTCTCTAAAAATTTACAATCAATTATTAGCATGTATAGAAATTAGAATCATTTGTATCTATTCGAGGATCTTGATCAATGGAGATATCTCTATATATTCTAGGTTCTACATCAATGGTATCATCTCATATACTTCTTAGAAATTCTTTGGTAATTATTATGACAATTATAGTTTTTAAGACACTCAACTGGGAAATCTAGAATTTATTGAGATCTAGGTTGGCAAAATTTAATCTTGAGTTTATCGTCATCTAGGGAGACATGAGTTGTTTTGATATTGGGATCGAACCCATAAATGAAATTCCTATGTATACTTATGAAAGGAATAAGAAAACACATAGTTCAATGCCACTTAATTGGACACATCAAACCTTTTAAGGTCGTGTGATAAGGACCCAACCATAATGTTTAATATCATTTGGTAAGAACATCTATAGGGAAGGTTCCTGGTCAAAGATTGATGTGGGGCTTATTCCTAAGTAGCCCAAGGAAATTGGAAGGAATATAAACTCACAAGTTGAATTCCACCCAACCTGAGTTAAAAATCAATGGGAATAGAGTTGATTTTGAATTTTGGGTTTGAACCTCATGGAGTCTTCCTACGTATCCCATTTGGATAGGAATCGAAGAACACATATTTTTTTATGTCTCATAGGGGAGTATATGTTGGGGATTTCTCTTAAATAGAATGCACTTATAACAAGGTGCACGAGATATGTCTTAACTCATAGTAATTTATAGAGAAATTATTTTTTAGACTATTCCTAATGAGGATTCATGAACTAAGGCAATTAGGGTTTGAATATTTGGGAGGATGTCCATTGAGATCGGGCCCTAGGTGAAGGATTCGTATGTATCCCAATTATGGAGGGAATTAGAGTTCTTGTAGTTCAAGATATGAGGTAGATTGGGAGGATGTGTGATCATCACAAATATCTAATCCCACATGAGTCATGATCGGTTTGAGAAATAAGAGGATGTGAAAGATTCAACAAACCGCAAAATTTCTACTCTACTAATGGAAGAGACTGAGCCTATGATGAATGAAGATAGGGAAATGGTGGATGAGGGCATAGAATATTGAAACCTTCAATGTGAAATGATGTTGATGGTCATTAGGTCCAGTCAGAAAGAAAATGGGATTACTTCTGGAGGGATTCCATAAAATGGTTTGCATACTAGGAGGATGATATCATTCTCTATAGAATGGAAAATCGAGTGTGATCCTCAGTCTTCTTATTGGGGATCAGAGGCCCTACGTCTCAGAGACGAGGGGGGAAGATAGAGTCCTATCCCCAAAATCTGAGACTCAAAACTCCCCAACACTATCCTTAGGTTAAGGGTATATGTGACCATGGATATCCAGATCCATAGTAACTATAAGGATCCCTACCCTCTGGTTAGATGAGTGTGGGAAACCCCTGACCATAGATATCCATATCCAAATGGGAGACACACTGAGGTGCCTTTACTAAAGGTATGATAAATCAAGAGGTATTGGTGGGGGTTTCAACTTGAACCCTTTCAGAAAAGGAATCCAATGAAGGAGAGGCCCTTCCAGGGGTGGATTCTAAGAGTCCTTCAAGGATAGATCATGTAGGGGGCATGAACAAGTATACCATGTTGGCATGTCGTGTAGGTGTACCGTGTAGATCCTAGGAGGAACTAAAAAATGCTTAACATAGGAAGAAAAGCCTATGAAATCTTAATATTCCTTGGTAAATAGACTATAGGGACAACAAAACTTGGTTTTAGTTTTAACTTAATCACCCCGGGTGTCCCTTGATGTCATTGGAAGAATATTTCACTAGTCTTTTCTTAAGGAAAGGACCTTCCATAGATGGCTTCTTATGGAAGGAGGGTCCGTAATAAGTTGTTTTTCATTTAAAACTCTGAAAGGACCATGATATTTATTATACCATCTAATTATCTATTCTCTCATGTTTTAGAGAGTTACTTAAAAAAATTTAGGGGACCCGAGAAAAGGTTCAATGCAATGAGAGCTTTGAGAGTTCTTAAAACTTGTTCCAGTTGTTGAAATAGGGAGCCCAATGGTCCTATTTATAATCAAAGAGATGGGATGGTCAAAAGAAATTTTTCCTTATAGGTCATGAGAATAGAAACTGTGCATAGATACCCTGTGTAGGGGTGTCAAACATATACGAATGCGTAGTTTCACAAGCATAGGTATGTTCCGTAGGTCCCCAGCATATGTAATACACCTTTAGGATGTACTAGCAAGAGCTACGCTGGCCTTCTTGTGCATAGGTATGCTGCGTAGGTCCCTTAAACTAGATTTCATTACTTATTTTAAATTTTCTTGACACTTTAACATATCCAAAGTTCTCTTTCATAATCATTTCCTTCCCTTTATTAAAAAGAATTGTCAACAAAAGCCCCCCCCCCTTTAGGATATGATCTTACTGAAAAGAAGGGCTGGTCCTGATGTAAGATTATGGGGAAAATTATTATGGACAATTAATACTAGATTGCAAAAGTCCTCTGCATAGCTATTTCATGTAGGTAATAGGCATTGGTATTTTGGAACAAGTTTGCGGTGTAGGAACGTGGATCCTATAAATACTCTTGTTCCATTTCCATTTTCTTCTTCATCATTTCTGATTTTTTTCTCTCGTTGCATAGCTTGTTCATTAATATCTGTTGTGTTGTGCTGTCATGATGGTCCTTTGAATATTTCTCAAGGTACAAATACCTTAGGAATAGGGCTACATGAAGTTATTTTATCGAAGTATCTGTACAGGAGGACCTCATCGAAGGACCTGCGTTGGGTACCTTGTCAAAGCAACTACATGGGGGACCTCATTGTAGGAGCTACATGAGGATTTTACTTTTCCAATTTTTTGAATTACTTTAAGATAATTTTTAAATTTCGTAATTCAAAATTCCAACTTAATGAAAAACGTTTCATGATTATCTTGTAGAAAATGTCTCTCTTAATGAATTCAATTAAGGAAGATAAAATTTACCAAACTGAAATGATGAAATCCATTCAACAAGACTATTATGACATTGTTGAGAGTAACCTTCTTGAGTTAGATAAGGGATTAATTCAAAACCAATGCGAATATCCACGAAGAAACTTTAGGACTCTATATGGTAATGGGATTACACAGGACACCCACATTCCATCATATAAGAATTGTTTCCAAAGAATTGGGTTTTAAAACATATAAATTGTTAATTTATGAACATTAATGTATAGGGTGCCCCTATTCATGAGGGAACAATACCTATTGAATGCATCCTACATTATAGTGTTTGTACTTATGATATTAAGAATCAAGTTATAGATATAAGGCCATATTTATATGATTCGACTTTTTGTGCTTCAAAAATAGATCAATCCAATGGCTAGAAAGAAGACTGGGATCTTTGATTTGGATGGGGAGTCATACCTGAATAGATGAGGTTATTTTAGCCATGCCCAACTTGTGATGAGTTCATGAAAGAGTTTCATAATGTTCACATTTATGAAACTATTTGGGTATGATAGAATTATGTTTAAAAAAACAAAATAATTCATGATTTAATGAGATGATGGAGTCCGCAAATAAATTCTTTCCATTTAATCCATGGTGAGGTTGGTGCCAGTTTGTGAGATGTCTAACAAATAATCGGGGATCCCATTCTTGGGGAGATGTATGATGAATTCATTCCACCAAAAATAACATAAGATGATGATGACAGGATTCAAACATTGGATCATTAATTATTCAAAATAAAAAATAATTTTTTGAAAAAAAGAAAGATCCTCATCTTAGAGCTGATGTTCATGCAAGAGTGTGGATGGAATCTTTTTTAGAAACCAATAAAGGAGAAGGTTCCTACTTGTGTACGTCCTACTATTTTCCCAACTACGGATATCAGGGTGCTTTAGGCATATACTGTCCCACATTGGAGAGGGGTGATTACAAGAATTGTGGTTACAAGGTTAAGCATAAGATTGATGCAAAGGTATGCTTAGCCAACTTCCTTTCCATGTGTCTAGGAATTTATTTTCTCCCAATCTGTGATTTTGGAGGTAGTGTAGGGCCTTGAACTTTTGTTATTGCAACCAATTTGGTAGAGGGAAAATATATCGGGTTGGACACCCCCATATTACCAATAATATATCACTTACTATTGAATTTATACAATGGGAAGGGTCCATTTAGATTCACAGGACCATTCCAAGTGCTATGAAGATGGATTACAACACATTTCTATTCATAATCAGTGCTAAATTTAGTTAGAGTACCTAATGGTCATTTTACCTCATTTTTGATATGTTTTTGGGGATTCAACCTCTAAACCTGAAGATTGATGAGGTTTTTAGGACACTGAATGTATTGGGAGAATTTAGATTCTTTCCTTTTGGTAACCCACAAAATGGAACATTTATTGATGATGATATAAGAAAGAAAATTACGAGTTAGGGTCATACATGATGGAATCTAGGGATAATGTACTATCAACTAGGATTGATGGAGAAATCATATATGAGGTTTATATTACGTATAGGTTTTCTCTCCAGTTCAGATCTATTTAACAATAGAATTCCTTTCCTTACACATATGTTAGTTATGAGAAGCACCTAATGGTATCTTGATAATTATGGATTTAGATAGCTTTAGAGATATCCAACATATTGATTATGCTATCTCTATCAGATACATCAATTGTATTAGAGGACATATATGCTAAATCTTGGGTTTCTTCATACCATCAAGGGGATTTAACAAAAGTCATACATCAGGTATAGGCCACAAAAAATTGTCATTCATAGAAATCATGGCAAAAAATATAAAACCAATGATGATTCATAGGCTTTAGAGGCTTCATAACATGCAAAAATTCCTCACATAAAATCCACCAAGAAGACCAAAGCTAGGAAGAAAACACGTCCAACAGTAAGTTGATCTAGTTTTTTCCATAAAAAAGAATTAAACATTTCATCTACTAATTCTTCTTGAGGTCTTCCAACATGAGGCCTTTGATTTTTCCCCGTAGCCAACTATATCAAAGAAAAATTATGTGCGGCCTTCAAAAATTGAGTACTGAGAAAGCATGACCCGTGATATTAGAGATGCATGGATGTTTCTCCATGCTTACCTTTGAATACCAGATTTTTGTGATATTAGAGCACCCTTCGATTGTCATCCAAATAGAAAATTGGATGAGGTACAAGAGTACTTGAAGGAGTTGTATATTTTTATATATGAAACAGACGACTAGGTACTATCCTTAAAATGAGTATCCGACATGTTAGATCAAGGGATATGCGAAGGGGTAATTGTTCACCCTAAGAAGGAATATGGAATTTAAGTTAATAATGAGAATGTAGTTCCCTTTTCTTTTGATTCATTTCTACTCCATCATTAAATATCAATAATCTTGACGAGATTTCATTTTTCAGCTCAAAATCAATGAAGGAATATCAGGGAAGATGCCAGAGTCACCAAAGTATGGACCTATGGGCACCCCCATCGATACACTAGATGAAACTTATGGCTCTCAAGAACTTTCTCTAGGAGGGAGAACTATGATGGAGCTAATGTTGAAATAAAATCCTCAGTTATTACCTCATGTTTCTATTTCCAATAAAATCAGTACAATCACCCCATTATCTTATGAAAATAAATGAAAGAGAGTATTGGAACTGGTCTAGTGAGTACGTCAAAGTGAGTATTTTTTATTCCATATGGTATTAAAACTTTTATGACATACTTTATAACCATGTTCACCTTCTCTCAGGATCTTTATCCATTTCTTCCTTTCAGGGATCAGGTAATGGTCCTTCATATATTGATAAGGACACCCCAAGGGATGTACAGATTCATGCTGAAAAGTCTATCACCTTGAGAGATAAAGTGTCAAGGGAAGCGGTTGTGTCCACTCCTACTTCTATAGGGAGAGATAAGGGTCATGGTAATTTTATATACATTTGTTTTGGGTATTACATGTAGTTTCTAACATTTTTTTCTCCAAAATATTTCAGATATGTTTCCTGTGCCGAATGATTCTACGACAATCGATTCTAATACTCTTGTTGCTTTAGAAGGAAGAAATTAGGATCTTGGGTAGTCTGAGGTAGGTTCTGGTACTGATTGTGATTGAGAAAGGCCTGACAACATTTCAATAGTTAAAGAGATAATGAAAGAGAATGTAAATAGATCCAATTTGGTAAACAATCAATATTTATTGGATACCTTAAATGGTGAGAGTTATATGATATAAAAAGCTATATACACTGAGATGATGGATGCTCTTAATCCAGAAATTGATATTCTAGGTTCCATCAAAGAGTTTGGGGACTTCAATGAGGAGCTTAGATGGTGTAAGTTCTTGTTATTCTATTTACCATACATAATTGTTCTTTTTTATGATAATTCACCTCAAAGCTCAATTTATGTAACCTTGTATGTACAGAAAATTGAAAAGTCCCTTCAAGAATAGGAAATCACACTTCATTATACTTAAATTAAAATTAGAGAAGTACTAATTGAGAATCCAGTGTTAGGAGATTCTCTAGACCCTCTGGTCATGGTGACCGGGAAAGATCAGTAGAATGCCCCTCCCCATGAAGTACCTGCTCAAACTATAGAAGCCAACAATACTAGGGAGGAATGGACTCAATTATCCAACTTAATACTGGGAAAATTTCATTGACTATCTTGACCATGATATAGTTGTTGCAACATAATTAGATCTAACAATCATTCTAAATCGCCATTTAGGCCCATAGACTCCAATGGTTCTATCCAAAGGTGAAGCCTCTACAATGGACCAATCATCAATGGAAGATGAAGCATCAATTGCTTTGAAAGGAGACAAGACATAAACCTCTTTGAGTGATCTAATTTCAGAATATATTCCACCTCATTGTAGTGATTCTGATTCAGACATAGAGTTACAGTTGTCTCTTGGTATTGTGTGGAAAAAAACACGGCGAACCATTTGAGATTTAATCTATGATAAACCTTTGGATGGTCTTCCCCCATATTTTGGAAAAATTCCAAAACACTTTATCATACTGCGTTTTTTTTGGATTTGATTATATCCTAATTTATAATGTGGTGAAATACACTATTCGCTGGAGGGAGTATGAAAAAGAAATGCAGCAAGATCATGTAAAGGCCAAACTGCTTGCCAACATTAAGGGATTTTGAGCTACAATATCTAAGTAGGAATCCAATAATAGAAAAACATTGATGAAATTCAATCAGAAAATTAAGGATACAATGAAGTAAATGAAGAAACTTTAGCAAAAAATGGATGTTGTTCAAAATAGGATTGAGAAATTGAACCAATCATTGGGAGAATCCCAATTAGAAGGGGTAACTGCCATTTTAATTACCAAAGATGCACTTTGTCAGGAAGACAATGCTAGAGCTTGTCAACAGGCTAAGTTTCAGCAACTAGTTGATAGGGCCCAAGAGGCTGTTAAATAAATAGAGTAATTCTGAAAGCTTTTTGTTATATATGACAGAGATAGTCTATTGCATGGATGTTCCTTCTATCTTTCCATATAAATGAAAAGGATTTTGTCTCTAATCATATATATTTCTTAATACATAATTTCTTTCTATAATTGAAAAATAAAAGATTATTTTAATAACATGGAATCTTTATGTTAGATAATCATAATTAAACTGATAGGGATGAGGGTGCTTTTACTTTTACCTAAGCCAAGGGGCCTTGTGAGTACAATTTGATAGTTACTAGGGTTGTATAAACAAGCCTATAAATTTTTCATCTTCTGTGTCCTCACCCAATATGAAGGGGACTTAGCAGGTGAGATTTATATTTTTAGGCATTAAATTTTGTGTTTTCATCCAAACAACTTTTTCCTTTTAACATTTGATTTCCCATATATTGCCTAAACCATAAAAATTGTATGTTTAGTGAGATGAGATTTGATTTTTTTCCGAAGTTCCCTTTGTGGATTTTTTAATTTGGTAAGTACTATGTCTATTTTTATTTGTAGTTTAAAGTCATCTATGTCAGACTAATAAGGATAATTTTTAATTTTGAATATATTTGACCATGAATTATGATATTATAACCCAAACAAGGCATGGTGGTTGGGGAAGGTCCTAATATTCTTTAGATACTTCTACGGGGAATCTTGAGTCATGATTATTGTTTTATGATCATCAAATATAAATCATGAAATATGGGTCTTTCTCAATAAAAAAGTTATCACTACATGAAAAACTAGTTATGAAGAGTATATTATGCAGATCCAACTAGGGAATGTGCTGCATAGTAAATAGTGGTATCCTTAGGATGACATGGCCATTATGTAGGTGTATTTTATACAAGGCCAATTGAGGAATGTACTTCATAATCATGTAAAATGATCTCTCAAAAATTCATACATTCTATTGATAATAAATAAAGGGATTCAAGATTTGGATGTCCCAATACAACCATGGGTGTCTTTTACAAGAAAATATATTTAAGAATAAAAGATTACATCTGTGATGACATAGAAAACGAATGGGAAACCACTCCTACACAAATTTGGTATGTGAAGAAGGGATCATTTCGTTGAAAATAAGCTTTATGATATTATTCTATTCAGTTCGAAGTCATAGAGAAAAGAAATTAGGGGGGATGTGCAGTTTCAAGTCATGTAGTAAGGAAATTATAGGGATTTAATTTAATGTCATTAGATTTGAACAATGTTTTATGAATATCCAATTTCTTGGTAGTTTTTTTTTGGAAACATACTACCATATTAAGGTGTGGAATGGAATAATTGTAAACTATGACTTGGGAATTTTCATATTCAGATAATGACATGGGAAAATTAATAAAAACATTAGAGGAAGTATTTTATAAGAACAAAGTAACCACTATTTGATGAAACCATTATGGGGGTTGTATTATCTGGGCCAACTGGGGAATGTGCTACATATCCAAAAAGTGGTATATTTTTTGATAGGCTTGTTATGTTCAAAACTTATGTAAGGTCACATAGGAGAATGTAATGCAAATTTAGGAAAAATAGATTTTAGGTATCATACATTTTATTTCTAAAATCCGAAGAAAGTTTATGGAGATTCAGATTTCTCAAAGCATAGAGTTTGGTTTATGGAGAAAAGTACCTGAACAAAGAGAGATTATTTATCATCATAATTTCCATAAAAATGGGGGAATATACATTCTATGAAGGTTTGATCCAAACATTATCTAGGACAAAAATATTATGGAAACAATGCATGACATGTGGTCAAATGATGCAAGGTTATTTCTTTATTCTTTGATCTAGTGAAGGGAAAAAGCATAACCACATTCTTAGAGACTTTCAGATCGGGAAGAAGGATATGAGACCAAGATACAATGGATGTCCACTTTAAAATACGGGTTCCTGCATACCATCATCAAAGATTTAAAGGGACAGAAGATAATTCTCCCAATAACTAAGTTACCATTGTTTGAAAACCCTATTATTGGGGCTATATTATGCAGGGACAACTGGGGAATATGGTACATAGTCAAACATATCTTTTGGCTGATAGTCCTATAATATGGGATACTTATGCAAGGCCACCTAGGGGAATGTACTACATATTTAGGAAAAATATCTCTTAAGTATTAGATATTACATCAATAAAAATCAAAGAAAGATTATGAAGATATGAAAGTATTCAATATTATGAGTATAAAATGAAAAAGGGGTAATGTCCAATAGAGAAGAGAAATATTTGGATCAATATTGTCCATGAGTTTAGAGTCCCTTACATAGATCTGACTCATATCTCTAATATAGATATCATTTGTTTCCTTAATGGTTTCTGTATATAAAGTACTACAAAATAAGGTCTCCTGCATAGATTTTAAATTGTATGTGGGAGAAGGGAAATTTTATTTTATGCCATGGCTGGGAATAATATCTATGTCCTAGTTTTCACTATATTCCTCAATAGGATGAGAATCAAGCTACATGTAGGTACCATGTAGTTTAAAGCCATGATGTAAAGAAACTATGTTTTATAGTTTAAAGTCTTACAACAAGGATATTAGGTGTCTCTACATGAATAGTAATAAGACAATGCGACTGAACCAGGGAATAGATCCCAAGAGTCACTATGTATCTTATTGGAGAAACATTCAAACCACATGTAGTTCTTAAGAGGGTTTCCCATGCAGGTCTGATCCATACATAGGGAGTGGGGGATTTATCTTAATTGTTTCTAGACCCAAGATAGGAGATCCAGGTGTCACTATGTATCTCAATAGAATGAGAATAAATCCATATGTAGTTCTTTTTAATTCCATCCAGTTTAACATCACGCGGTAAGGATGATGATGAAATGACGTGAAAAGATAGATATATTGCGGTTAGGCCTAGGTTAAAACCCATGCATCACTACGTATCTTGTTGGATAAATAATAAATTCACATGTAGTTCTTTAAACATTACCTATGAAGGTTTGTTTCGTACACATAGGGAATGAAGGGTATTTTTTATTTTTTCATGGCTAGGACTAAAATTAGAGATTTGGGCATCTCTTCATATCCCATAGGAATGAGAATCAATCCTTATTTAGTTCTTGATAAGGTTTCTCACACCAAATAAGTTTTGGTGGTGGAAGATTTTTTTAGTTATGGTAGGACCTAGATTAGAGATCTAGGTGTTACTACGTATCTCATTAGAATTATAATAAAGGCACATATAGTAATTAAAGATGGTATTCCCTGTGTATATCTGAATCATAAACAGAAGGAATGGAATACTTTTTTATTTTTTTCATGGTTGGGACTAAAATTGGAGATCTGGGAATCTCTATATATCCCATTGGAATGAGAATCAATCCATATGTAGTTATGGAAGAACTATGATGTTTAATGTCTTGAGGCGAGGACGTAAGTCATATGATGTGAAAGAAACATTGTGTATAGATCAGGGGATAAGACCCAGGTGTCACTATGTATCTTGCTAGGAGAAATAATCAATCCACATTTAGTTCTTGAAAATGGGTCCCTATGAAGATATGATTCAAACATACAAAGAAATGGGGCTCATGTGACACTAGGGATTAAAAATGATGTGAGTAATGATTGCACATGGAAGATACTCATTTTTAAAGAACCACAAGGAATTTCAATTTGTGCTATCTTGAAGAATTTATTAACGTTAGATATAGGAGATGTTAACTGTATAATTTAATTTTATGTAGTGCAGACAAATTATGTCATGAATTTTAATGTCATGTGACAAGGACAAAGATTCTATTCATTTTAATGTCACGTAACATAGATTCATATGGTTTCTATCCAGTTTAATGTCTTGAAACTAGGACATAACTTTGCGTGATTACAAAAAAGTACTTAGTCAACAACCTTTCATTGGTTGGAGTTGTAATAAGTTATCCATTCTTTGAGACTAGGTAACATGATCCCTTAGAGTGAACCTTATGTATGGAATAAGTTTATTCCCACTTTGGATCAAGCTTTGGAGGCTTCTTTACTGTTATCATTAGAGTAATGAGGACTAATACCAATTATACTTGATGAAATGAGCAGAGGCAAGATTTCTTGTTTAAATATCATGCTATTCTATTCTGATAGACTTCCAAGTGATTCCAGGTATGCAATCTATTTTCGCCTAATTGTTCTAGCTCATCAAATCTCTAATAATACTATTCATCTGTAGATAAAAGGTCATATATGGTAACTCAGAGTTAAGGTAATTGAATTTCAATAGGCAGAACTGCTTCTATCCCATTCACCAACTAATACGGGGTTTCCAGTGTTACAATACAAGTTGTAGTTTGATAAACCCACAAAGCATGAAAGATATTTTCAAGCCAAGAATTTTTATCTCTATCCACCATTTTTTATAGTATATTCAATAAGGTCTTTTTGAATGCCTCTATATGTCCATTGGTCATTTCTTTTTAGCAAGATTATTGGTTGAATTTGAAATTGTTCTCCTAATATAACTTCTTTAACTCAGATGAAAAAAATTGGTGATGTTTTCCATCAATATGGTATGAGGGACACCAAATATGGTAATAATTTTGGCTTTTACAAAGCTAAAAATACTTTTGGATTTGAATTCTATGAGAGATATTGCCTCATCCAATTTGGAGAAGAAATCGACAGTAGTAAGAATATACATGAACTGCTTAGCCATAGCTAGAGGACAAGTACATACTACATCCATTCCCCATGTAGAAAATATCCAGGAGTATTTAGATATATGTAATAACTTTGGGTGTTGATGAATGAAGTTGGAATGCATCTGAAAGGGATGCCGCTTCTTAATAAAATCTGTGCAATCTTGCATCATCGAAGGCCAAAAGTATCCAATCCTTCAGATTTGATCTGAAAGCCTATTCCCAGACTGGTGGGAACCATAGGCTCCAACATGTACTTCTTTCATGACAACCGTTGTTTCATCCCCATCAATTGAAATTCCCCGACCCTAGTTACCCAGATTCGGTGTATTATTACATAACATTGGCATGATCACAAGATATCAAGTCTTGAAAGACATATTATTTTAGTATCCTAGGAAGTACTAGATATGTACATAAGTTTTATATTACATCATGAAATAAAGAAACAACATTGTGTCCCCTTTGAACACACTCATATCCCTTAGCCTATCCCTATAGTTAAAATATAATATAATTCTTCACATACTGAGAAAGGGAAAACATAAGAAAGGGGTGTGCTCAAATTCTTAGTATGGATAACAATATAGCAGAAAATTTCATAAATAAGAATAAAAATTTAACGAAATGTATAAGACTAAAACACAAGCCTTTTAAACTTAAACTTCAGTATAATATGGAAAAGATAAATCAAATAATGAAATTTACTTATTCACAAGGATATTATACTAGTCGAATAATCACATGTATTATCAATAACTGATTTCATAATGATGGAATGCATAATTTCGGACATCATAAACACATAGTCAAGGCCTCATGTCAAGACAAAAAATAATAATTTTGTTAAGGCCTTGTGCCAAGACACTAGTTTGTATCATGATACCTACCGATGCATCGAGGAGCTATAGCGGGCTCCACCCATCACTTACTAAGGCTAATGCATTTCTCATATAAAAAGGTTGAAACATAATATAAACATTCTTATTAAAACTAATATACCAAATTTTCAATATTTTAACCACAAACCATGAATGGTATAAACATAGCACATCCATAGTAAAAAATAACTCATTGAATACAATATGGAAGACTATATTATAATAAATCATCCTCAATCAAGAATAATGAATGATATAGACATAGATGAAAATAATCAGTAAAAAAATTTGAGATAAATATCCCCTTTTTCTTCAAAACATTTTAGAAGTCACACAACTTATCAAAGAAGTCGTTTAAAAGATATTTTTGAATCAAAGTATCCCATACCACTTTGAAACTTTGAAAGGAAATTTAATTATAAAACATTCATGTGTATATAAATAATTCCTTAAAACCATTTTTAAAACATGGACATCAATGAGACTGATTTAGAAGAATAAATCTTTAAAACATTTAAAATGATATTTTAGTTAAAGAGTTTATAACCAAATGAGAGACACTTGAATACAAATAATTGAGGAATAAAATTAATCAAAACATTATACTATCATGAGAATAAAGGTATTCATGATATAATATGTCGAAGGACAGTATATAAACTGTCATGAACCAACTCGGGTCGACCCTGAACCGGTCACCTAAGCTGATCCGCAGAAAGGCCCGAGAGGCATTCCCGATTCTCTCGAGTTGGAGAAAAGTTATAGGGAATCAATAGAGAGAAAGAGGGAATGATTTCATCCAATGAAAATAAATAAATTAGTAAAAAAGTATAATAACACAAAGAAAATAAATGACATGAAAAATTTAGAACAACCAACAACAACAAACTAACCTAACCACGAAAAAAACTCCTCGTGACTTTGAGAGTCACTCATCAATCCACAACTAACTCTCACCCATGGAGAGAAATCTTGATTTGAACCTACAACAGAAGCTAAAAACAAGAAAAACACTATAGTTGTGTGTATTAAAACTCAGTAGGCGTTCCCAATAAACTATCCTCAAAGCACTACCGTTAAATAGAGAATTTAATAATTCTAGGTTTGAACTAAATTATATAAAATATGGGTTTCCACACACACACACTTTCATTTTTAAAACATGTAATAGTCCATTTCCCTTTTTAATTTAATAAAAAGTTTAATATTTGAAGGAAATAAGTGCATTACATTTTAAAACATTCTCGCAAAAAATTTAAAATCCAAATTTTAGTTGTTAGTCAAGAGGAAAACCACACACAACACAAAAAACACAATAAGGGAAATGAGAAAGTAGAAAACAGGGACTAGAAACCAAAATAGGCCCCTCAATCATCATCCACATACAAATGAGCACTAAAAGAAACAAGGCTCGAACCTAGGAGATCATGAACAATCCAGAACGTACTATATGTGTGATTTATCCTAAAGGCTTGCCTAATCTCAATGAAGTTATAAAGCCCAAATGCCCGGTGTTTCCCTACCTAGCCTAAACAAAGGGCCCAATTCCCTAGCAGAGCAAAGTCCATACTAAGGGCCACTAGACAGTGCATAATCTAAACTAGTGAAGTAATCATTATCCAATGATTCGCTTATTATGCCAGGTTCTCAAGTCCACACGTGTAACAAAAAGGGGTGAGTCAATAATGTCCATCATGTAACCGGTCACGATGCCCAAACACCACAATAAAAAACTCACACAATCGACGTATACAACAAGACCACCCCTGAGTTACCCCAAGGAATGTTTTTTCAAAATAATTTATTTTATCAAAGTACCAAATAGGCCTGATGTAAATTTTAAAAGAAACACCATTTTTCAAGGGAAACCAAACAATTTTCTCATGCTTCAAAAGAAAACATTTACCAAAAAACATGAACCACACTTGAAAATATGTGAATTATGTTCAAAGGAAAAATGGGAATTCTTTCACTATTGTGTGTCAATTCGTGAAGAAAATAATTAAAGTTCCCTGTATAAAATAATCAGTTTCGTTTACATCAAGTAATTATTCCAAAATTAACTATTTAATATTATATCTAATTTACTAAAAATCAATGAAATATCAATCAATTAATAAATTATAAATTTAAAGGCGAGTGTAGTGGGGGACCTACCTCAATTCACTACTCGATCACAACCACATGACACATCTCACATAGGTGTACAAGTGTGCACAACCTAATGATGACCATGGTATTATGGGATTACCACACAAACATGCTACAATAAAAGCAAAACAATCTAAAACATAGAAAAAATGATTAAAAATAAATAAAAAAATTTAACATCTCAATTTAACATCGGTGCCGATGTAGGAAAAATGGAAAAAAACTAAACCACTTGCCTTCGGTAGTGGTGTGCATCGCGTGCCCAATTGGGAAGTAGGTGCGCATCTGGTCACAAGAAAGAAGGAATATGGGAGGTCATGATGTGTCGTGACCAGAGAAGGGGGTCGCAGAATGTTGCGATGCGTCATGAAAAAATCAAGGGACGATAAATGGGGGTCGGTGTCAGCGACTCACCAAGGGGAGGAGCGCAGTGGCTATTGGTGGGAGTAGAGAGTGGCGTGAGTCACTGTACTGGTGAACAAGAGGGTTGTTCCG
Organism: Viscum album; assembly: GCA_963277665.1. Classification (NCBI taxonomy): domain Eukaryota; kingdom Viridiplantae; phylum Streptophyta; class Magnoliopsida; order Santalales; family Viscaceae; genus Viscum; species Viscum album. Next base: position 1,237,625,525 of record OY728119.1, read on the forward strand.
AGCTGGTCAGAGGAGCCCGCGAGGGGGGGGGGAAGGGGGAGATGATTCTATGTTGTAGAGCACGGTACTTCCAGGGGGAGATAAATAGTATTTTCAGTCATCGATCATTAATGGAAAATAATAAATTTTAAATTAAATTAGCATGAGAGGGTGGGAAAAAATAGAAGGAATCAAAACAATGTCATGAAAAAAATATGAGTTAAAAATGAACAAAAATAAGAGAAAAAGAAAACTTCATTGGGAAAATAATGAAAATCACAACCGTGCATTGGATAAAACCTTTAATTGATGTAGTTTCTTCTTTTCATATTCATCAAATGAATACTCAAGGAAACTTTGGAAAGATAATCAGACTAATAAAAATAGTTGAATAATGGTAGATACATAATGAACAGATAAACAAAATAATAGTTTAATGAACGATCACTGATAATAGCTTGCACCATTTAAAAAGAAGAGGAGAGATGTAGATAGGTAGTGTGATAAGGAGGAGGGGTTACTACCAGTGCAGGATAGAAGCACGGGAGGCCGACTGGTAGAGAGATCCGGTGAGGGTGGGGGGGGGGGGGGGGGGGTGCATGCAGAGAGAGGGGGAAGGTCACGGGTGTATGGCTACTCGAGGCAGACAGTGGGATGGCAAGGAAGGGGCACATCAGAGGGTGTGGGTAGGAGGTAGAGGCAGTCTGAGGGAGGTAGGCCGAGGGTGGTGCAGGCTGTGTCGCTGGGCAGATAGAGCAGAGAGAGAAGGACAACGTGAAGGGAGAGGGAGAGCAGACACATGGAAGTTACAACGCCAGGACATGTGGATTCGGCTCGAAGAGGAGGGGTCATGCGAAGAAGAAGGAAAGGTCTACTACGGGAGAGAAAATTAGGGGGCGGCGGCACTGCATGGACCAAGGGAAAGAGAGACAAAAACACGAGGAGGCCACTAGGGTTAGAGAAAAAAAATAAAATCAAATTAAAAAAATAATGTTAATAATAGAAAAAAACAACAAAAACAAAAACAAAAACAATAATAACTTTAATTTATAATAATAATAATAATAATAACTTTAATCTATAATAATAATAATAATAATAACTTTAATCTATAATAATTATAATAATAACATTAATGAAAATAATATTTTTAATACCCCTAATAATAATAAAAACAACTTTAATGATAATAATAATAAATGTTAAAAATAATAATTTTTAACTACAACATTTCTTTAATAATTATAATACAATATTAAAATTATTTATTAACATTTTCTTCACACTGAATAATAATAATATTAATAAAATTCTTTATAATTATGATAACATTAATTAAACTTTTAAATAATAATAATAATAATAGTAATAATAATAAAAATTCCTTAATTACAATATTAATGATAATAATAATAATAATAATAATATATCCTTATTAAGAATAATACTAATAAGAATTATAATAATTATACCGGTAAAAATATAAATTATAAGAATACCCAGACCACTTTAATAATAATAATAGAATCATGAACAATAATAGAAATTGTAAGTAACACAATAAACTAAAAAGGTTTCTCATTTTAATTTTCAGAAGACAGGCAGATTATGTCGTCTCCTGGGCGAAGCCACACGGGGTTTCCAAACCACGCTCCGCCCGTGCGCCCAACGACGCCAACTAAAAAACGCGTTATTTTTGACATAAATCAGAAGATTTGATTGGTATTCAACCTAAACCTTAACAAAAAAATTAAAAAGACAAAGAAAATAATCAAAAAGACCAAACACACGGGTTAGGGTTTGACAATTCTCCCCACCATAACGCTTTCAACCCCTGGAAAGCCCTAAAATGATCAAGACCCAAAGATAAAACTTCTTACATGTCACCCCCACCAAAAGTTTAAGCACCTACAGTTAAGATATCCAAATAGACACTGAAATCCCCTGACACACAACTCATCCTCAAAACACAAAACCTTAACCACTACCAAAGAGAACCCAATCCATATATTTCAACCAAGGAAATAATGAAATTCAACCAAATCAAAAAATTATTCCCATAATATTAGTCCATAAAAACCTTTGGGTGTACTCTAATCGAAACATTTACTCAAGATAAAGAACATAGGATTAGGTGGTTCCACACAAGACCAACCGCCACCAAACGATACATGAAAAGAAACTCTGATATTAACATGGGGAGGCTCGAACGAACTCCCCACCATAAGGATCGGGATAACATTAGATTATTTCAGGTGTAACTCTGTGAGACTCACTGTGGGTCTCCCCATCATAAGAACCGATGAGATTAAACAAACTTCAAAACTTACCACACGGACCAAACCCCCCCCCCCCCCCCCCTGCGAGGGGAAAAGGGATGGGACCAACTGATAGAGCATCAAAATTACCTCCATCGCTATATCAATAACATAACACCCTCGGAAAAACCCAATCCATTCCATACTAAGGAAAAATATTGAACCAAGGCCCTTTTTCATAGCTAAGGTTCTCCTGACTACACGCCAGCTTCACTCCAGGACCTATGGCTGGAGTAGTGATGTTTTAAGCATCTCCTGCCTTGCAGTTAGGCTTTATAGATTCCCAAAAATAATGCACGAACCAAAATTTTATGAAACACAATTCATAAAAAAAAATTCAAAGACGTTCAACCATAACCATTATTACAAATAGAGGAAAAGAAACACCAAAAAATGCTACATGAGATGATCACTACATCCAAGGAACAATACAAAGAGAAAAACTCAAACTGATCCCCAAACATCACCCTACTCTTGCTAATGGGCCGAGGTGACCTTCTATGATCTAGGTCTAGCTTCAACATGCTTCTTGGAAGCACCTCGACATAATCACTACAAGTGACCTAGATGTCCACAGGTGTGGTAGGGTCTCGGAGCACTCAGGCACATCCGCCTCTTGTAATCCGGCCTACCACACCGGTGATAGATCAAAACATTGCACTATAAAGAAGATTACTGGAGGTCTGAAGGCCTCTTGATTACTCTATTAGATCCACCAACATAACGTCGCTTCCCATTCTTCCTATAATTATCCTTTGCACTATTTTCCAAGGCTAGGGGAGGATTCACCACCTCATGTCCTCCTGCTAACTCAGCTTCAGCCAGAAAGGCTTACCCCACAACATCCGAGAAGGTGTTAGGTTGAGCTCTGCCACTTTCGAATGGAGATCCGGTTAGAGTACATACTAAAATTATCGAGCCTTCCCGGGGTCATTTGAAACAAACCATTGGTCGTATAGAACTATGTTTGAGAAACATCAATATAATTCTAGTACTGATTCAAAGTCCTTCCGAACACAACATGAATCTATCCTCTTCCTCAGCTTCATCAACTCAGAGAAATACTATTGGATAAATGAATACTTAAATAACTACCATGTGAGATCATCTCAAGGATTTCTTCAAGACACTAACTTCCACCATTTCTAGGTTGGACCTTCAAGAGAAAAGGTATCCAACTTCACCTTCAATGACTTAGGAAACCCAATGAAACTGGAGTTCCTCTCAATCTTCTGCAACCAATCCTCCGCCTCAAGAGGATCTACTTTCCCATAAAAGAGGGGAGGGTCTAACTTCCGAAACTAAAGGATGTAGTCCAAGGGATGATCAACTGAAGGATTTTCTAAGGTTGCACCACCTGAAGCTGCACCTTGGGCATCCATAAAACCTTTGTGGGGGAGAACATTAAGGAATAAGAAAACAAGGAGCGAGATCAAAACTTGTTCATTACCATTTTAAATTCAATTTTTTTATAATTTCCAAAAAAAAACATTACAAAGTTGTTTTAAGAATTAGGTAAGATCCAAACGATTTACTAGGGTAAACTAGTGTTGATGTGTGACTCATAAATATGGTTGGTGGCTATACTCTAGTCATTCCATCGTCACAAGGATCACTCTAGGGTAATTTCCTCAGCTCCACATGGCTTTCCAGACCATGCGAGCTCATGGCAGTCAGTTGTCTGACTACCATTTGATTTCCCAACATAAAAAAATTCAAAAGAACCAAAAAGACACAAGCAACCCCAACATCCCATGGTAACCCAAGGTTCAGAATGAACATAGGTTCATGGCGTCCTTATATTCCATACGCCTCGAGTCCCGAATGTTCTACTCCTTCTACCATGACAACCCCAAATAACGATGGGTGCTCTGAGAAACAAGGTCTGCTCAAGAGCTGACCCCCTATGACACCATTTTGTCACGAACCAACCCAGGTTGACCCTGAACCTGTCACCCGAGTTGATCTATGACAAGGCATGATAGGTGTTACTGATCCTCCCGAGCTGGTGAAAAGCATCAGGACATTAATAGAGAGAAAGAGGGAATGATTTAGCCCCCTGAAAATAAATAAAGTGGCAAAAAAAAGTAGAATAACACAAAGAAAATAAATGACATGAAAAAGGAAGAACAACCAACAACAACAAACTAACCTAACCATGGCCAACAATCCTCATGAATCCAAGATTATCTCACTAATCCACACCCAACTCTTTCCCATAGAGAACAAGCTCGAGTCGAACCTAAAATAGAAAATAAAACAAGAAAACACTATAGGTGTTAGTATTAAAACTCAGTAGGCATTCCAAACAAACTATACCCAAATCACTACCTTTAAATAGAGAATTTAATAATTCCAGTTTTGAACTAAATTATATAAAATATGGGTTTCTTCCCACACACTTTAATTTATAAAACAAGTAACAATCCATTTCCCTTATTAATATAAAAAAGTTTAATGTTTGAAGGAAATAGGTGCATTAAATACTAAAACATTCTCATGAACAATTTAAAATCCTTATTTTAGTAGTTAGTAAAGAGGAAAACCACACACAACACACAACACACAATAAGGGCAATGAGAAAGTAGAAAATGGGGACCAGTATCCAAACTAGGCCCCTCAATCATCAGCCACAAACAAATGGGAACTAAAGGAAACATGGGTCAAACCTAGGAGCTCGTGAATAATCCATAATGTACTATACGTTTGACTCATCCTGATAGAATGCCTACTCTCGATGATTTCATAACGCCCAAACGCCTAGTGTTTCTCTACCTGACCTAACCATGGGGACCAATCCCCTAGCAGAGCAATGTCCATACTAAGGGCCACTAGCCAATATATAACCTAAACTAGTGAAACAATCTTTATCAGAATATTCACTTATTATGTCAGGTTCTCATGTCATCACGTGTAATAAAATGGGGTGAGTTAATAATTTCAATAAAGTAACCAATCACAATGTACAAACATCACACACAACAACACACATAATCGACGTACACAACAATATCACCCCTAAGTTACCCAAAAGAAAGTTTTTTCAAAATAATTTATTTTATCAAAGTGAAAAATGGTCCTGATGTAACTTTTAAATGAAAGCCCATTTCTCAAGAGAAACCAAACCATTTTATCACGTGTCATAAGAAAACCTTTACCAACAAAATAGAACCACACTTAAAAATTTGTGAATTATTTTCATAGTCTAAACGGGAATTCTTTCACTATTGTGCGTCAATTCATCAAGAAAATAATTCAAATTCAGTGTATAATAAAAATAACTTCATTTACATCAAACAATTATTCCAAAATTAACTATCTAAAACAATTTAGAATTTATTTAAAAGCAATGAAATATCACGAAATTAAAAAATTATAAATTCAAAGGTGAGTGCAACCTGACGATGATCGTGTTATTGTGGGATTACCATGCCAACGAGCTGAAAAAAAGAAAAAAAATAAAACATAGAAACACTGATTAAAAATAAATCAAACAATTGAACATTTAAATTTCACCTCGACGCCGCTAAAAGGAAAACATAAAAAAACCAAACCAATCACCTTTGGTAGTGGTGTGTGTCATGTGCCCAATTTGGAAGGAGGTGCGCAACCGGTCATGGGAAAGAAGAAACGAGGGGGTGTGGGTTATGATGCGTTGCGACGAGAGAAGGGGGTCATGGAACATTGCGATGCGTCATGTAACGATTGATGGACGAAAAGGGGGATCATTTCTGGCGACTCATTAAGGGGAGGAGCACGATGGGTGCTGGTCGGAGTAGCGAGTGGCATCAGGCACTGAGTTATTGAACAAGAGGGTGGTTGCATGCTGGTCATAGGAGCTGGCAGGAGGGAAGCTGGAGCTGATTCTAAGTTGCAGAGGACAGTGTTGTTTGGGGGAGATAAAATTAATTTTAAGTCTTAGAGCATTAATGGAAAATAATAAATTTTAAATTAAATAAGCACAAGACGGTGGGATAGAATAGAAGGAATCAAAATAATGTCACGAAAAAAATATGAGTTAAAAATGAAATAAAATAAGAGAAAAAGATAACTTCAGGGGGAAAACAGTGAAAATCAAAATAGAACGTTGGATAAGATGTTTAATTGATGTAGTTTATTCTTTTCATATGAATCAAACCCCTATTAAAGGTAACCATGGTCATATAATCAGTCTGAGAAAAATAGTTGAAGAATAGCAGATACAAAATGAAAGGTTAAAAAAAATAATAGTTTAATGAACAATAACTAATAACAGCTTTCAAAATTTAACGAGTAAAGAGATATGTAGAGAGGTAGTGTGATGGAGAGCTAGGGTCACCGCCAGTGCAGGACAGAAGCACAAGAGGTCGACTGGTATAGATATCCAGTGAGGTGGTGTGTAAAGAGGGGGAAGGTTGTAGGTGCAGGGATGCTCGAGGCAGACAACGGGTTAACAAGGTGGGGGGGGGGGGGGGGTGGGGGGAGGGTGCGGGTAGGAGTCAGAGGTGACCTGAGGGAGGCATGGTGAGGGTAGTGCGGGCTATGTCGCTGGGCCGATGGAGTAGGGACAGAGGGACGACGTGCGCGGAGAGGGAGAGAAGGCATAGGGGAGGCGCGGTGCTGGGATAGGTGAATTTGGCTAGGAGAGGATGGGTCACGCGAGGAAGATGGAAAGGTGCACTATGGGAGAGGAAAATAGGGGTGTGGAGGCACTGTATGGACCAAGGGAAAGAGATACAAAACACAGGGAGGCCGCTATGGTTAGAGAAAAAAAGAAAAGAAAATTAAAACAAAAATAATGATAATAATAATCAATAATAATAGTAATAATAACTTTAATCTATAATAATAATAATAATAATAATAACTTTAATATATAATAATAATAATAATAGAAATGATAATAATATTATTAATACACCTAATAATAATAAAAACAACTATAAGGATAATAATAATAATTGTCAAAAATAATAATTTTTAACCATAACAATTCTTAAATAATTATAATACAATATTAAAATTATATATTAATATTTTCTTTTCTCCGAATAATAAAAATATTAATAATTTTTTTAATAATTATGATAACATTAATGAAACATTTTAATAATAATAATAATAATAATAATAATAATAATAATCCCTTAATTACAATATTAATGATAAAAATAATAATAATAAAGCATTATTAATAATAACACTAATAAGAACATTACTAATTATACCGATAAAAATATAAATATTAAGAATACCCAGTTCACTTTAATAATAATAATAAAATCAATAAGAACAATAGAAATTATAAGTGTCACAATAAACTACAAAAGTTTCCCATTTTAATTTCCTGAAGACCGGCGGACTATGTTGTTGCCTGGGCGAAGCCGCACGGGGTTTCCAAAACGCGCTCCGCCCGGGCGCCAAATGAAGTTAACTAAAAAACGTGCGCTTTTTGACATAAATCAGAATCTTTGTTCAGTATTCAACCCGAACCTCAATACAATTATTTTAAAATCCAAAGAAAACAATTAAAAGGACTTAACACATGCGTCGGGATGTGACATACACCATATAAAAGTGAATTGGAGAATAATAATAATGAACTCCCAAATGAAGGTAAATTGAGATGAAATACCTTATAAGGACCATATATTTAAATTAAGGATAAATCAATGACATAATTATGTGTGAAAAATATAAATAATCTCAATATGAATGGATATTCAGTGTAAATCAACTAGAGTACATTCACATATATTCTTGTAAAAAAAAGCAATGACTTGGATGTTTAACTCAATGAATGGAAATTGAGTTAAGATTACTCTTATCAAGTTCATATCAATGAATTGAGAATTTATAAATGGAGTGATTATGTGTATCAAAAGTATATCCACATAAAGGGGAGTGAAAATTACTACATGAATAAATAAATAGTGATTTCACACATAATATTGGAGTAAAATAACCAAGGAACTTTGCTTAAAACCCAATGAGCGAAAATCGAAATTAGAAATTCCCTTACCGATTTGGTAACTTATGAAAAATACACCCCATTAAAGAAGGATCATATGATTAAGACGTAAATACCCATAATTTATAGTATATTACACAAATAATACAATCATGGGAAGTACATACACCACAAAAAAAGGAAATAGTGGCAATATAGCATGAATCTCATGGGAATAAGAAGTGAGATGAAAACCCCCTTACCTTATAATTTACTTTAGTCAAGGGTAAGTTTAACCTCATTTATATTGGATAAATAATTGTTATTAAATTATATAGGAACCATATATGTAAAAATTATGTCATATATGATCCTCTAATATTGTTTTGTTAATAATATTTCTGTAGTATCATTATTTCAGGTGCAAACTGATTTGTTTTCCTTTATATGTTTTGTTACCTAAGTCATGTTTGTCACATATAGGATGTATTTTATTCATATCCAGAATTATATTAAGTTCTTAAATGTTATTTTTTTAATCATTAAATGAAAATTATTCTTGAATGGTTACGATGGGGAACGAAATATCATCGCGTCCTGGAGACGGTAAGCTGTACATACGCATGAGAAACAATATCATACTATTATAGGTGAAATCATATGTAATTGGATGGTATATTATATATTAAGATTCATTAACATGTCATTTTTTTATTTACAAAACATTATGAATGATTTATGAGTAAATATGTCCTCAAAGGAAACATATTTATGATTATGGATTAGAAATTCATAAATTTTTCAATTTATGTTAAGTATTTTACCATTTTGGAGTTATGCATTATGATTCATAACCTAATATAGCGTATGTAATTATTTAGAAATGACACATAGTGGAAGAAATGAAAATCATATCAACGCATGAAATCCATGTAGGGATTTTCCCTCCTATGAATGATGATGATAGTGGAGTTGGTGACCCAACTGGTACTGAACAACTTATAACCATATTGGGGAAGATGAATCAGGTTATGAATAATAACCTTACCTGTATGGATCATCCTGATCCACAATGCGGAGGATCAATGTTATAAAACTGCATGAGACAAAAACCTCCAACATTAAATGGGACTACAAATCCATTTTTAGCTGATTAGTAGATATGTTCCTTAGAGAAAATATTTCGTGCTTTGGGAAGTAATGAAAGGGAAAAGGTTTTCATGATAGTTTATCATCTCTTAGGAGATGAGTATCAATGGTGGTCATTAATTCAAAACAAAAAGGAGGATTAAGAAGTGGGAAATATGAAATAGAGGTAGTTTAAAGAACATTTTCTAGAGAAATACTTTCCTTATGAACAACAACATAATATGGAAATACAATTTTTGAGCCTGAGGCAAAAGGAGGATGAGGATGTTGCAAAGTATGATGCTAACTTCACAAGGTTATAAAGGTATACTAAAAACTACATACTTAACCCAAGGAGTAAGATTTATCGATTATTTGATGGGTTAAAACCTTTCCACCAACAGGCATTGGTCCCACAATCTTTCTTATTGTACAAATATATAGTATCTTGTGCTATTAAGATAGAAAAGAAATTCTCTAAGTCTTTTGACATTAAAGTATATCAATAGAATAAGATAATTTTAGAGTGAGAGAGAGATAAAGGGGAAAAAGGAAAGAAGGATTTTCCCTTATGTGATAAATGGGGGAAGAAAAACCATGGTATTTGCCTAAAAGGAATGGGAGTTTGTTACAAATGTAGAGAAAAATGCCACCAAGCTCATAATTACAAGGGGAAGAAAGAGACTTTCAATGTTCAATTCTATAATTGAAAAGAAATAGGGCATTATGAAAATTATTTTCCAAAGCATCAAGAAAGTATAGGTCAGAAAAAGAAAATGGATCAAGGTCAAGCTGATGTTGTTACTACAGTAGAAGTGGAATAATTAATGTATTTGTGTTTTTGGATTTAAGAAATATATTCTTGTTATAAGAAGAATGTGATATATATAAGGATAGTACTGCAATACTATTTGTTTTCATTAAGGATTTAATATTATAAAGGTAATAATATTTTCAGTATGTGACAATAAGGGAAAATTTACATTGATTGGGGAATCTGATGCTACAATTCATTTTGGAAATTTAGAGACCTTTTAGAGAGAGTTGGGTCAGAAGTATTTTAGATAACTCTAAAGGTTTGAATGGATTAAGTTGAAATTTGGAAAGTATTGTTTAAGGCTAAAACATTTCTTAAGATTATTTTTGGAATGTTATAATACTATAGTTTTAGAAAATGGACAACCTGCACGTCAAGTGATAACCCGTCACATCGAACAAATATGTGGGAATCGAACCCATAACCGAAGTTCAACAAGGCTTTATTGCCTACCATTGGCCTACATGAAGACCCTGGTTATTATAAAATAGTTTTCTTCATTTAAATGGTATGTGTTTATATTTGAAACCTTATACGATTGAGATAAATAGAATATTTTTGAGTTTTATCTTTTGAAGAGAAAGTTGAGTTTGTGGTAGATGATGTAACTATACATGTAAATTAAGTATGCTTCCTGGTTTTCTTAGTATATGAATTAAAGTAATTCTAAAATACAAGGAAAGGATTATAAAATCATAAATGTTTTCCTAGTACCTTTTTTGCAATGAATCAAATTTTCCTTGGATCATTGTAGATTTATGGCTTTCAGATTATTAACTTTCTCCTAATAATATCCTCTATCAGTCTCTATTAGAACATGATGTTTAGTTTTCTCTTCCATATCCATGTTTTCCTATAGGTAACCCTATTATATGCTATTCTCTATAACCATCATACTTACCTTTCTTTATTTTAAAATAGGGGCCTCAATAATCCATTTTTTGATATGGGATTTCAACTATGATATTTTTAAATGTTAAACCCCTAGTTTTCAGTCCCAAGTTTAAATTGAGAGGACAAAATTTATTGAAGTAGGGGATAATTTACCACCCCAATCTTCCACAATATACTTCATTTTTAAATAATTCAATAGCATATGATGTGCGCAACACCGAGTTCAAGTGCACCATGACATATCAAAATAGACATTTAAAAAGAGGTTATGAATAGTATTAACCAAAATTTGAATTTTATATATCCCATATAATTTTAAAATTCATATTTTTTCTTTCTTAGAGATAATATAAGGAAAAATTCATTTTTTCAGACGAATGAAGTATTTTAAAAAAATGTAGTTTTTCTACCTTTTAATGGAAAACCTTATTTAAAATACAATATTTAACATTTTTATATATTAAATCTTTTGAAATTAAATTCTTCTTTATAATCAATACATAAAAATTTAGTTTTTAATAATGTTTGGTACTTTTCTGATAACTTTCATATTTTGATGTATAATGAAAAATACTATATTTTTAATTGAAAACTACTTACAAAAATTATAGTGTTAAAATATGAATATGAGTGATTTTAAAGTATAATTAGATTATATATTTATCAATTAATATAATTTAGGTCATTATAATTATTTTTACACTTAAATTGGACATAAATACTTGTCAATCTTTTGATAGTTTTTACTTATTAAAAACCCACCTTTTGGTTTTGACAGTGAGAATTAATTTTAAATTAATATTTGCCTACTCTGTGATTTTAATTAGTAAAAATGGATTACATATTTGGAATAATAAGGTACAAATTATGTAAATAGTTACCTTTTATTTTTTTTGACATTATTAATAGTAACTTTAGTAATTATTTTTATTTACCATGGTTAAAGGGTAAATCATTTAAATACAAGTAAGAAATAATATTATAATAAGATAAAACTATACTAACACATGTAATAATCCTATTTTATGAGATATATTCGACCATTATCATCCTTATTCCTAAATTTGTAATTTTGGGTCCACTTGTGTGTGATAATGACATGTTATAAGAATTAATTTAAAGTAAAGATAATTATAACATAAACATATATCCTTTACTAAATAAAATTCAATATTTGGTTATATTAATGATCTATTTGACTATAAATATTAATTAGAAATATAAAAAGACTTCGTACATCAAGGTATTTTATTTTTAATTTTTACACCTTAAGTTATTAAATTTATTAATGACACAATAATGATGTAATATTTTCCTTATTAATGAAAGAACCAAATAAATGATATTATAAATATTAAAATAAATATAATTTAAAATTTGTGATTCCATACATGATTTTTTGGATTAAATTGACAGATGAGGTATTATTTAATGCCTTTTTTATAAGGAAACAAGTTTTTGTGACTGTAAGAAAAAACAATTACTAAATAGATTCAAAATTGACATAAATGTGTTTAAAAAAAAATACTATTTTATTAAATGATATAAAAATTATACAAATATAAGATTCATCCAAATTAATTATATAATGATAAAAAATTCATTAATGATACACTTTAGGTCCCCTTGGAATTTTATAGTAAATAAATTAACCCCATAGTATAAAATACAAGAAGACGTGGTAAGAGTTAAACTATTTAACTAAGAGTTTTATCTAAAAGATAAGGTTAATAGGGTGACCTAAACATGTATAAAACCTATTGGTTGAGAGGAGTTCGACCAAAACCCACCTTATCCTCTAAATAAATTAATTTTGATATATTAGAAACCGAAAATCATTTTATAATAAATTAATATTTCAATCTTTTCCTAAAGTGACCCTCACCTCTCTTATAAAAGGGTGCATACTATTATATTAAATTCACACATCCAAATCCATTTGGATCGACTAAAACCTTCTAAGATATCCTAAAAACTACCCTAAATTAAACCCAGAGGCCTTAATTTGATCATAAAGCAATCCTAAGGATCCTTTTTTCAAACCAAAGGGAAGCACCCGAGGAAGAGGTAATTATTTCATCGCATCTTTCAAAGTTCTCTTATTCTTTTACTTACTCTTTCAATGTTGTTTCCATACTAATATAATGAATCAAATACCTTATACATTCTGAGCTTTTATTATAAATATGGGACAACTATATTCGTTATTCTATCCGTTCTATGAATGACAAAGTCACCATGTGTGCGTATGTACAACTTATCGTCTCCACGCTGTGGTATGATTTTTTAATTCAAATCAATGTTATTAGGATGGATATAATGATGAGTAATATGTATATAAATAATTAAAATACCATGATAATGTTTCTTTATAATTAATACACCATCCAATTCCACACCTTTTAATCATTAAGGAAACGATATCGTCACTCGTGCATACGTACGACTTACCGTCTCCACGACGTGATGAGATTCATTTCCACATTTACCATTCAAGTATGATTATAAAAATATATATTATTAAAAAGTATGTAATATATGACATAATACTGCCACTGGAATATATATATATATATATATATTTCATTCACTTACTTCCATTCAATACGATATGAAAACAGAAACATCGTTCGTGCATACGTACGACCTACCATCTCCATGAACGGTGTATTCCATTTTATATATCTTTATGTTATATTTATTTATAATATGAATATATATGATATATAAATCATATTATAAATTCTATAATTAAGTAAATCATGATCAAATGAATATGATCAAGAATAACAAGTCAAATCACATATGATAAACAAAGCGATATTACCCAAAACGTTGAATTAACCTAGAATTGTTAATAAATGGGTTACATAAAGTCATAAAATAATCATATATGATATCATAAATATTATTATGATTATTATATAAGTTAATAATTTGTTTAAAAACATTATACAGGAGTTTCATACATGTACGGAGAGTATCATATCTAAGGCAATAGTTAATTCCCCAATCTCATTATTATCCGAGATTGTTTTTGTATAAGTATTTACTGGGACATATTTACTATTCATGTTTAGTTCCATAAAATGAGTTTTCAAATGGATTATTTTAATGGACAATTTAACTAAAACATTATTTTAAATGTTTTAAATATTTATTCTTCTAAATCTTTCTTATTAATGTCCATGTTTTCAATATGGTATTAAGGATTTATTTATATAGACATGAATGTTTTAAAATTTTAATTCCTTTGAAAAGTTTCAAAGTGGTATGAGAAAATTTTATTAAAAAATATATTTTAAATTTCTTTCTTTATAAATTTTATGGCTTTTAAATGATTTCATGAAAAGGGATATTTCTCTCAAAGAGTTTTACTGATCATTTTTAACTATGTCAAGATCCTTTACTGTATATTAGTCTTGATTTAGGTCTTTTTTATTATAATACATTATTCTATATTGTATTGAATAAGTTAGGACATCTTTGACTATGGATGTGCTATTTTTATACCATTTATGGTTTACGGTTAAAGTATTGACATTTTGTATACTAGTTTTAATATGAATTTTTATGTTATGTTACAACCTTTTCATATGAGGAATGCACTGGACTTAGTATGGGATGGGCATGTCCCGCTATAGCCCCTCGATACATCAGTCTATATCATGAGAAAAAATAGTGACTTAGAACAAGGTCTTGACAGAATATTTTTGAATGGTTTTGGCATAAGGTCTTGACGTAGTAGTTGTTATATCTGACCTTATACATTCCCTCGTTATGAGAATAGTTATTACATGTGATTATTAGACCATTAGAATATCCATGTGCATGTTTATATGGTAATGTTTGATTTATTTTTGTCATATTTTATTCAAGTTTATGTTTTGAAAGGTTTTTTTTATTATACATCTTTCCTTAAAAGTTTATAGCTTCCGCTGAATTATTTACCCTTACTGAGCATTTGAGATCACCCCTTTATTATGTTTTATTTTCCGAAGATGCCAAGAAGTGTATTATGATTGATATGAAGGGTTAATATAAGGGAATAATGGAGTTATCAAAGGAATATTTATGCTGTGTTTTATGTTAGAGAGTGTAATGTATTGTTTATGTATGTAATTTATTTTCAAAGGCTGCTAAACTGATATGTCATTCGGGAATTGATTTCTTATAATCATGAAAATGTATTGAAATAATGGTCCAACTCCATGCTTCTGGGGTCAGAGAGTTACAATGAACTCTATTATACAAGATAAAGTGATGACGAGACAAATATTAGATTCTAAGGGCCTAGTCCCATGGGAGAGAGTGGAAGGTGAGGACCCACCTCCCGGTTGACCATAGGTGAGGATGAGATCCTGTGTATGCATGCTCACATCTGAGTTCTAGTGGACATTCATGTGGAGTTTATGTTTGAGTTTCATGATTCAGCTTAGTCAGTGCATCCCAGCATCACCAAGATGTATCGCGACTTATGCCATTAGTACTGGTGTCTAGGTATGAAACGTGAGGTAGCTAGTTTTGTTACAAGGTGTTCCACCTATTAGTAGGTGAAGGTGGTACATTAGTGATGAGATAGAATTTTAAAGTAGATACATATTCTTGAGTGGAAATGGGATGATTACATGATGGATTTTGACTAGTTTTTCTAGGTCACCTCAAGGAAATGATGCTTTTTGGGTTTTTATGGATAGAATCACGAAGGTTTCACATTTCCCACTGATTAGAGAGATCTTCAATGTTGATGAGTTTTGGAGGGTGTATATTTGTGATATTTTATAACTTCATAGGGTCCCAAACACTATCATTTCATTTAGGGATTCCCAGTTCACATCTCATTTCTGGAAGAGTTTCCAAAGGGAACTGGGTACATAGTAGCTTCTAATCACAACATACCACCTTTAGACTCATGAGCAGTAAAATATTATGATATATGTGCTCATGGACATGCTACAAGCATGCGCCCTATATTTTTTGGTTTCTTGGGGGAGAAACATACACCAAGTTGACTTTTCCTTCAATAATAGTTATCATAATACAATATAGATGACACCTTATGAAGCATTATAAGGTTGACTATCCTGATCATCCCCATGCTGGATAGAAGAAGATGAGGAATATTTAATGGGACCACATCTCATACATGAGACTTTTGAGTAGGTATAATTGACCAAGAAGCATATGGATACCATAAAATCTCAACAGACCTATTATACTGATCACCACAGATGACCTATAGAGTTTAAGGTGGGGATGGGGTCTTTTTACGTATGTCGCCAAATCTGGGACATAGACAAATCATAAGATAAGGTAATATTTTACTCCAATATGTGAGTCCATTTGAGATTCTGTAGAGGTTTGGGATGTTAGCCAATCGATTTCAGTTACCTAAGTGGTATCGGTCCATGCTTGACATCTTCCATGTATCCAAGCTATAACATTATCATTCAGACCTATCTCTTGTTCTGCAACTTGAGGATGTGGAGTTATTGGTTGATGTGTCATTTGAGGAGCATTAGATTCATATCGTTGATAGGAGCACAAAGGTTCTCTGAGTCTGGTCAATTCCTCTAGTATGGGTTCTATAGAATCAC
Source organism: Viscum album (assembly GCA_963277665.1). Taxonomy (NCBI): domain Eukaryota; kingdom Viridiplantae; phylum Streptophyta; class Magnoliopsida; order Santalales; family Viscaceae; genus Viscum; species Viscum album. Next base: position 1,237,642,188 of record OY728119.1, read on the forward strand.
AACCGTTTATAGGATGAGACTTGGGAGTGGGAGTACGATGTATGTTCTCAGTGGTTGGAGTTATTAGATGATTCTTGACCACCCTTGAGAGAGAAATTTAGGGATGAGTTGATTTAGGGTGGGGGAATATTGTAAGATATTAGATTTTTCTATGAGGTATTTTTTTAATTTCTATTTAAATGTTTATTTTTGGCCTAATGTGAATAACATTTTAGGTTATGGGGGGGTATTGGGGGGTTTTGAGGCTTGTTTGATGCTCAGAACCTGACTCTTGACGGATAATAGTTGGGAAGCATGGTTAGTAGTAACCATACAACCCAAGATGAATATTTTTAAGAAATTATGTGGAGTTGGATAGTGGGCTTGAGGAGATGACATGGCTTGATAAAATTGTGATGATGGAGGTTGATGTACATACTAGAGAACCTAATTTTTTTAAAAGAGGCGTTTTTCATGGTTTTCACATGGTTATTCAAATCATGTGCAATGACCATGAATGCGCCCCCTTATCACAGTAAAGGGAACATAGTTGGAGCAATGTTTGGATAAATGTACGACAAAACTTTGCATCCTAGGATATTTTGTGGAAATTACTATTTTACCCTTAAAAATGATATAACTATAAACCCAATTTATTCTCTCCATTGCTGGAAACCCTCTTGATTCAAGATAGCTCCTTTTAAGTTCAAAGAGTAGATTTTGATGCTATTTATTTGTTTGATCTCAGAATCAAGAGCCATTCATATTGTTGGATCCTCACCGGTGAGTACTTAAATTTTTTTTACTGTTCTTCATTTAACTCTAGATCGATAGAGTTATTTAGGTAGAACATACTTTTACCAATTTTTAGGTTCTTCATTTCATCTTCATTTTTCTTCTGATCTAAGTCGAATCAAAAGTTTATACTAGAAGAGAACTGTAACACCCCGAGCTTCCACGATACGCCTCTCTTTCAATAATACAATAGCTTGCATTGTACGCAACTTCGAGTTCTAAAACATCGCGACAAATCAAAGTAGCCGTTATGAATAGTAATAACCACTTTTTAAAATTATAGAAATTTTATATTTCAAAATGGACTTCATTTTTGTATTCCTAATATTGAAATTAGCCTATGTTGAATTTTTTGTAATTTTCTGAGAACTTCAAAATTTTTATGAATAGTGAAAAATACTTAAAACAACTTTTTTAATCAAAATAATTTATAGTGATAAATTATAATATTTGGTGGTTTTAAAGTATAATTAGAATATATTTTTACCATTTTATCCAATGGTGGTCATTAGAATTAATTTAACATTGAAATTGGACATAAACAATTGCCAATCTTTTGATATAAATTGTTTCTTAAAAACACGCTATTTGTTGTGACAGCGGGAATTAATTATAAAATTAATTAATGTAACTAATATGTTTGGAATTTTGTAAAATAGACATCATTTTTGAATTCAGAATATCAATTATAGCTTAGGGTAAAATTTTGGCCTTATTCTGAAAAACTTCAATTTTTGATGAATAGTGAAACCACTAAGTGGTTGTTAAATAACTGATTTTTCGTTTAAATGAAATATTACCACTTCTGTGATTTGATTTTCAAAAATCCGACATACATGGTTGTCATTAAGAAGTAAAATGTGGTTCAATGAGATCAAAATAATTTTTTGGTGAATAGTAACTTTTAAGTTCTTAATCGCGATTAGTAGTAATTAGTGTAGTTTAAGGTATAAATAATGCTTTAATAATATGAAATGACCTAGACACATGTCCTACCCTCATTGGTTGTGTCATGGCCGACCAAGAAAAGCCATGGGTCAACTTGGGGACCCCATGGAGACAATTTGGTTGGGAAATGACATAAATAACTTTTTATTTAATGTAAAAGTAAAAATGACACAAACATGAGTTGTTTTACTAAAACAATTTTTAAGTGGGGTTAAACAAGTCCAAATTTTGATTATAGATATTCATTAGAAAGTTAAAAATATTTCCTACATCATAGTATTTTTTTTATAATTTTTAGACATTAAATAAATTAAATTATTTATGACATCATGATGATGCAGTGATGACCTCATTATTTAACGATTTAAATAAAATGAGAAGATAATGCAAAATCCAAGGCTTACACTTGTCCAAAGCCTATTGGATGAGGAGATTTAGAAACCTTATCACCTTAGCCTCGAATTATATAAGTGTGGGACCTTTGGAATCCGAAAAGCATTGTGAAATAATGTAACATTTCAATCTTTCCAAAAGTGCCCCTCCTCTCCACTTATAAAAGGCCCCCACCTCTCCCACCTCATTTACACTTTCAAGCCATTTGGCTCGGCCACCCTCTGCCCAAATACTCTCCCAACATTCCTCCCTTACTCCTAGAAGCCTCACTTTGGGCAGAACGCTTCCCAAGGAAGCCTTTGGCTCAAATCAAAAAGAGTTACCCGATTTTGAGGTAATGTCTTTTCTAATGTTGTTTTGTTTTATTTTTCTTCTCCAACCCCCTAAACTCTTTTAATTCCATTCTTTTGTAACAACACCAGTACCTACAATATACTAGTATGTTTTTATGATAAGGAGTTGGTTTACACTTACACACACCTTCGTCTAATGGTTAAAGAACATACGGTTTCTGTGGATGGCGAATTTCTGCCTCACGAAACGATGATTGTTCAACACTCATATAACACCTTCAAAGGTGGCCATTAAGGTGTCACTATTTTTATATATGATTTATAATTTGTTTATGTTTTACTTATGCTTCTGTATTTCTCATTTATGTCATACATTATGATTTCCATTATGGGTAAAACGCGATAATTTCATTTTAGGAAGTGCGGACTACCGCCCCCTCAAAGTGATTTGAATCGTTAATGCCATATGTGGGATGTATAAAGGATGGAGTAAATGGTATTATACACTAAATTATACTGGAATTATATTATACATTTATATAATTATGATTTCATTCCAATTAAATACGAAATAGAAATGAAAGTAGCGTTCATGCGTACGTACGGCTTACCGTCTCCATGAACGGTGCATTTCATTTCTTACCTCTAAATGTTATGTAATATTATAAATGAATGTATATACTGGATATATAATATATATATGACATCTAAATCATGAATATAATTCTGGAGATAATGGATATTCTACCACATAAACAACTTGTAATTATAAGAAGTTTATTTTTGACTCAAGTACCAAAGATCGACAAAACGAACGTTATTAACTTAAATAATTACATAATGTTCATATCATTGTAATAAGTGATATAATAAGGATAATGAAATTGAAGATGGTTCTTAATAAGGTGTATATTAACTCTAGTTTATTATTCAGGAGGTTAAAGAACGGTTGAGTCAAGTCAGACACGAGGTAAGGGAACTTCTTAACCCAATTTCCATTCTTTGGGTTAATCTCCTACTTTCAAATTATGTCATGATGTTATTATGTACTATTTTGTATTTTTACTTTCTTTATGTGTACCTATAGTGAATACACATAATATATCTATTTTATTTTAAAAATGATCTTTTTAAGGACTTCTTCTCAATCTCCTTTCATTGAGGCATATTTTGTTTTATACACAAATTTCTTTTATACGGTGTATAAACCCCTTTGACTTTTACGTTTATTCAAAAGGAATCTTTTTTATACGAAGTGTTTTACTAAACGACAAAAAGGGAATGTTGTTCTTTCCGTACATATGCGGCGACAATGACTTCTCCGCCGCCGTGACCATTATTTGAGTTTCGGCTTCCTTTACAAGCCATACCTTTTTTTAAAAGAAAAATAAATACAATGTTTTAACTTTCTTTTATTTTGGTATTGAAAATGGTATTAAAAGCATTTTTTTTATATATCAATGTGTTGTATTGAAATCTTGTGATTGAAATGTGGAAATGTTATGTCTCCTTTATGCATGTTTTATGTGATACGATTATGTTATGGTTTATGATATGTTTAAACCTATTCATATGAGGAATGCATTGGACTTAATAAGTGACGGGTGGAGCCCGCTATAGCTCCTCGATGCATCGGCAGGTCTCATGAGACAAACTAGTGTCTTGGCACAAGGCCTTGACAAAATCTTATTTGTAGTCTTGGCACGAGGCCTTGGCTATGTGGTTATGATAGTCTGGCATTATGCATTCCATCATTATGAAAGTGGTTATTGATATTGCATGTGATTATTCGACCAGTAGAATATCCATGTGAAGAAGTAAATGGCATTATCTCATTTTACTTTTGCCATATTATGTTGATGTTCAAGTTTAAAAGGCTTTTGTTTTAGTTATACATTGCCTTAAATGTTTATGTTTATTTATGAAAGCTTCCGCAATATTGTTATCCTTACTGAGCATCTGAGCTCACCCCTTTCAGTGTTTTAATATTTTCCAGGATGTGAAGAAGAGTATTATGACTGACTTGCAAGAATAGTCAGTGAGGATATGAGTGTGGACTATGAAGGCCATGTTATTGTAGTTTGTTTAATTTTTGATGTAATGAAAGAATTATGAATGTATCTAGTGTTTCCAAGGCTACTAAACTAATCGGTCTTTCGAGACTTGATCTTTTGTGACCATGCCAATGTTACGAAGTAATGCACCGACTCTGGGTAGCTGGGGTCGGGGCGTTACAGTTGGTATCAGAGGCAGTTTAGTACTAACCTTGGAAGCTAGATTTAGATAAACTCTGATTAGAGCACATAGCCCAAAGATAGACTTTGAGGATTAGTATAGAAGAACTTCCTAGAATTTTGTTATTGTAGAGATTTTGTGAGTTTTTCGAGCAATACATCCCTGTCTGGATACGAGCAGGTAGAGGCGGCTCTGGCACAGATGTACCTAGGGGTAAAACCTGAAAACACCGCTTTGAGCTAGACTCAAACGGGAACTGGTGCACGGCAACGGGCCTTGCTGCACTCTTGGTTACGACACTCCCGGGGGATATGCTTAGGATAATTCTCACAAACCACTATGAAGGGTTATGAGTATATACTTCCTCAAAGAAAAAATTTCTTTTTATGATTATGGATTATATCCATAAATAGTTCAATTTATGTAAAGTGTTTTACAAGTATGGAATTATGTATTTTGATTCATAAACTAACCTAGTTTATGCCATTGTATAGAAATGGCGCCCAGTAGAAGGAATGTGAACTCCAGCAGTACGTATGATCCAAAGAGTAAGAAGGATAGTATCTTTCACGGTATTAAGCCAACATTTCGAAGGGAAATAGTCTCCCATGTGTTCTCAACATATGAAGAAATAGTATCATGTGTTAATAGGATAAGTAAAGAATTCTCTGAGTCCTATGGCTTTGAAGCGAAGCAAGAGACGAAAGGGATGGAAGAGAGAATGATGGATAAAGGGATGAGGGGAAAGAAGAATTTTCCAATATGTGGTAATTGTGGGAAGAAACATCATGGAACTTGCCTAAAGGGAATGGGAGTTTGTTATAAGTGTAGAGAAAAAGGACACAAAGTGCGTGACTGCAAGGGTAAGAAAATGGTTTCAAATGTACAATGCTTCTTCTGCAAGGATTGGGGACACTACGCAAACCAATGTCCAAATCATCAGAGCATGCCCCAAATGATGTTATTGGATAATAATCAAGTTATGATACTACCACAGATGAGGAGTAATGATTAGAGTTCTTATGTTGTTATTAAAGATTTTTTTTAATTTGAGTGTTGTATCAATGATGTACTGGTTATAATAATTATGGAGTATATAAGGATTGTACTGCAGTACTATTTCATCAAGGACTTGAGATTGTGTGGAACCAAGAAAAGTGACTCCACAGTAGGTTAAATTTTTGGAAAATATATGGTTGAGAGAAAGATAAACCATAATATGGTTTTGATACTGAGATTGTGATTTTGGAATAAGACGTGATTGATTTGGATAAATTATATTGGATATACTTAACTTCCTTGAAACTAATTGATGTTTTGTATACATTTTTGGATAGAAGGAGTATATCTAGTATTCTATAAGGAATAAGGGATCATGGTAATTCAGTATGTTTAAAAAGAATACATGATGAAGGTGTTCACATGTTGTTACGTGGGATAAAGGATCTTCATTATGTTTACCTTCCTTATAAAATTTGGACTGTGAGTTGGACAGAAGTATTTTGGATAACTATTAAGGTTGGAATGGATTAAGTTGAACCATGGATAGTATTGTTTAAGGTTAAAAAATTTATGAAGATTATTTTTGGAATATTATGATACTATAGTTTTAGGAAAAGGACAACCTGCAGGGTGTGGCATAACCCGTCGCGTCGGACAAAGCTGCAGGAATCGAACCCACAATCATAGTGCGACAAGCCTTTATTTCCTACCACTAGCCTACAGGAAGTCCTTGGTTATTAAAAAATAATTTTACTAATCTAAATGGTATGTGTTAAGATTTGGAACATTATACAATTAGGATAAGTATAATATTTTTGTGTTCTATTATCTTTTTGAGTGAAATATGAGTTGAAGGTTGAAACTCTAATTGTCAAGCATAAATATATTCAATGAATAAATTATTTCTTAAACTTTAGTAAAGGGATATTAAAACAAAAAAAATATGTTATCCTAATACCTTATGTCTTGTTGAACTGATGATATTTTAAATCAACATAGATTGAAGGCTTTGAGGCCCTCAATTTGACAGTTGATTGTGATTGATGACCCCAATCGCTCCATACAAATATTTACGTTTTTCCTCTAATTATATGTCTCTAATTGCCACCAATGTTCTCCTAATCGAGATCATAATTGGGTGGTGACTTGTTCATTTCCCTTTCCCTCTTATTAAGGCTAAATTTTATTAATCTTATTTCCGATGTGGGTTTTCCTCAAAGGTATTTTCTCTTTTCAACCTTTTATTTTCAAAGAAAAATTTCAAATTGCGAGGACGCAATTTATTGAAGGAGGGGAGAATGTAACACCCCGAGCTTCCACGATACGCCTCTCTTTCAATAATACAATAGCTTGCATTGTATGCAACTTCGAGTTCTAAAACATCGCGAAAAATGAAAGTAGCCGTTATGAATAGTAATAACCACTTTTTAAAATTATAGAAATTTTATATTTCAAAATGGACTTCATTTTTGTATTCCTAATATTGAAATTAGCCTATGTTGAATTTTTTGTAATTTTCTGAGAACTTCAAAATTTTTATGAATAGTGAAAAATACTTAAAACAACTTTTTTAATCAAAATAATTTATAGTGATAAATTATAATATTTGGTGGTTTTAAAGTATAATTAGAATATATTTTTACCATTTTATCCAATGGTGGTCATTAGAATTAATTTAACATTGAAATTGGACATAAACAATTGCCAATCTTTTGATATAAATTGTTTCTTAAAAACACGCTATTTGTTGTGACAGCAGGAATTAATTATAAAATTAATTAATGCAACTAATATGTTTGGAATTTTGTAAAATAGACATCATTTTTGAATTCGGAATATCAATTATAGCTTAGGGTAAAATTTTGGCCTTATTCTGAAAAACTTCAATTTTTGATGAATAGTGAAACCACTAAGTGGTTGTTAAATAACTGATTTTTCGTTTAAATGAAATATTACCACTTCTGTGATTTGATTTTCAAAAATCCGACATACATGGTTGTCATTAAGAAGTAAAATGTGGTTCAATGAGATCAAAATAATTTTTTGGTGAATAGTAACTTTTAAGTTCTTAATCGCGATTAGTAGTAATTAGTGTAGTTTAAGGTATAAATAATGCTTTAATAATATGAAATGACCTAGAAACATGTCCTACCCTCATTGGTTGTGTCATGGCCGACCAAGACAAGCCATGGGTCAACTTGGGGACCCCATGGAGACAATTTGGTTGGGAAATGACATAAATAACTTTTTATTTAATGTAAAAGTAAAAATGACACAAACATGAGTTGTTTTACTAAAACAATTTTTAAGTGGGGTTAAACAAGTCCAAATTTTGATTATATATATTCATTAGAAAGTTAAAAATATTTCCTACATCATATTATTTTTTTTATAATTTTTAGACATTAAATAAATTAAATTATTTATGACATCATGATGATGCAGTGATGACCTCATTATTTAATGATTTAAATAAAATGAGAAGATAATGAAAAATCCAAGGCTTACACTTGTCCAAAGCCTATTGGATGAGGAGATTTAGAAACCTTATCACCTTAGCCTCTAATTATATAAGTGTGGGACCTTTGGAATCCGAAAAGCATTGTGAAATAATGTAACATTTCAATCTTTCCAAAAGTGCCCCTCCTCTCCACTTATAAAAGGCCCCCACCTCTCCCACCTCATTTACACTTTCAAGCCATTTGGCTCGGCCACCCTCTGCCCAAATACTCTCCCAAAATTCCTCCCTTACTCCTAGAAGCCTCACTTTGGGCAGAACGCTTCCCAAGGAAGCCTTTGGCTCAAATCAAAAAGAGTTACCCGATTTTGAGGTAATGTCTTTTCTAATGTTGTTTTGTTTTATTTTTCTTCTCCAACCCCCTAAACTCTTTTCATTCCATTCTTTTGTAACAACACCAGTACCTACAATATACTAGGATGTTGTTATGATAAGGAGTTGGTTTACACTTACACACACCTTCGTCTAATGGTTAAAGAACATACGGTTTCTGTGGATGGCGAATTTCTGCCTCACGAAACGATGATTGTTCAACACTCATATAACACCTTCAAAGGTGGCCATTAAGGTGTCACTATTTTTATATATGATTTATAATTTGTTTATGTTTTACTTATGCTTCTGTATTTCTCATTTATGTCATACTTTATGATTTACATTATGGGTAAAACGCGATAATTTCATTTTAGGAAGTGCGGACTACCGCCCCCTCAAAGTGATTTGAATCGTTAATGCCATATGTGGGATGTATAAAGGATGGAGTAAATGGTATTATACACTAAATTATACTGGAATTATATTATACATTTATATCATTATGATTTCATTCCAATTAAATACAAAATAGAAATGAAAGTAGCGTTCATGCGTACGTACGACTTACCGTCTCCATGAACGGTGCATTTCATTTCTTACCTCTAAATGTTATGTAATATTATAAATGAATGTATATACTGGATATATAAGATATATATGACATCTAAATCATGAATATAATTCTGGAGATAATGGATATTCTACCACATAAACAACTTGTAATTATAAGAAGTTTATTTTTGACTCAAGTACCAAAGATCGACAAAACGAACGTTATTAACTTAAATAATTACATAATGTTCATATCATTGTAATAAGTGATATAATAAGGATAATGAAATTGAAGATGGTTCTTAATAAGGTGTATATTAACTCTAGTTTATTATTCAGGAGGTTAAAGAACGGTTGAGTCAAGTCAGACACGAGGTAAGGGAACTTCTTAACCCAATTTCCATTCTTTGGGTTAATCTCCTACTTTCAAATTATGTCATGATGTTGTTATGTACTATTTTGTATTTTTACTTTCTTTATGTGTACCTATAGTGAATACACATAATATATCTATTTTATTTTAAAAATGATCTTTTTAAGGACTTCTTCTCAATCTCCTTTCATTGAGGCATATTTTGTTTTATACACAAATTTCTTTTATACGGTGTATAAACCCCTTTGACTTTTACGTTTATTCAAAAGGAATATTTTTTATACGAAGTGTTTTACTAAACGACAAAAAGGGAATGTTGTTCTTTCCGTACATATGCGGCGACAATGACTTCTCCGCCGCCGTGACCATTATTTGAGTTTCGGCTTCCTTTACAAGCCATACCTTTTTTTAAAAGAAAAATAAATACAATGTTTTAACTTTCTTTTATTTTGGTATTGAAAATGGTATTAAAAGCATTTTTTTTATATATCAATGTGTTGTATTGAAATCTTGTGATTGAAATGTGGAAATGTTATGTCTCCTTTATGCATGTTTTATGTGATACGATTATGTTATGGTTTATGATATGTTTAAACCTATTCATATGAGGAATGCATTGGACTTAATAAGTGACGGGTGGAGCCCGCTATAGCTCCTCGATGCATCGGCAGGTCTCATGAGACAAACTAGTGTCTTGGCACAAGGCCTTGACAAAATCTTATTTGTAGTCTTGGCACGAGGCCTTGGCTATGTGGTTATGATAGTCTGGCATTATGCATTCCATCATTATGAAAGTGGTTATTGATATTGCATGTGATTATTCGACCAGTAGAATATCCATGTGAAGAAGTAAATGGCATTATCTCATTTTACTTTTGCCATATTATGTTGATGTTCAAGTTTAAAAGGCTTTTGTTTTAGTTATACATTGCCTTAAATGTTTATGTTTATTTATGAAAGCTTCCGCAATATTGTTATCCTTACTGAGCATCTGAGCTCACCCCTTTCAGTGTTTTAATATTTTCCAGGATGTGAAGAAGAGTATTATGACTGACTTGCAAGAATAGTCAGTGAGGATATGAGTGTGGACTATGAAGGCCATGTTATTGTAGTTTGTTTAATTTTTGATGTAATGAAAGAATTATGAATGTATCTAGTGTTTCCAAGGCTACTAAACTAATCGGTCTTTCGAGACTTGATCTTTTGTGACCATGCCAATGTTACGAAGTAATGCACCGACTCTGGGTAGCTGGGGTCGGGGCGTTACAGTTGGTATCAGAGGCAGTTTAGTACTAACCTTGGAAGCTAGATTTAGATAAACTCTGATTAGAGCACATAGCCCAAAGATAGACTTTGAGGATTAGTATAGAAGAACTTCCTAGAATTTTGTTATTTTAGAGATTTTGTGAGTTTTTCGAGCAATACATCCCTGTCTGGATACGAGCAGGTAGAGGCGGCTCTGGCACAGATGTACCTAGGGGTAAAACCTGAAAACACCGCTTTGAGCTAGACTCAAACGGGAACTGGTGCACGGCAACGGGCCTTGCTGCACTCTTGGTTACGACACTCCCGGGGGATATGCTTAGGATAATTCTCACAAACCACTATGAAGGGTTATGAGTATATACTTCCTCAAAGAAAAAATTTCTTTTTATGATTATGGATTATATCCATAAATAGTTCAATTTATGTAAAGTGTTTTACAAGTATGGAATTATGTATTTTGATTCATAAACTAACCTAGTTTATGCCATTGTATAGAAATGGCGCCCAGTAGAAGGAATGTGAACTCCAGCAGTACGTATGATCCAAAGAGTAAGAAGGATAGTATCTTTCACGGTATTAAGCCAACATTTCGAAGGGAAATAGTCTCCCATGTGTTCTCAACATATGAAGAAATAGTATCATGTGTTAATAGGATAAGTAAAGAATTCTCTGAGTCCTATGGCTTTGAAGCGAAGCAAGAGACGAAAGGGATGGAAGAGAGAATGATGGATAAAGGGATGAGGGGAAAGAAGAATTTTCCAATATGTGGTAATTGTGGGAAGAAACATCATGGAACTTGCCTAAAGGGAATGGGAGTTTGTTATAAGTGTAGAGAAAAAGGACACAAAGTGCGTGACTGCAAGGGTAAGAAAATGGTTTCAAATGTACAATGCTTCTTCTGCAAGGATTGGGGACACTACGCAAACCAATGTCCAAATCATCAGAGCATGCCCCAAATGATGTTATTGGATAATAATCAAGTTATGATACTACCACAGATGAGGAGTAATGATTAGAGTTCTTATGTTGTTATTAAAGATTTTTTTTAATTTGAGTGTTGTATCAATGATGTACTGGTTATAATAATTATGGAGTATATAAGGATTGTACTGCAGTACTATTTCATCAAGGACTTGAGATTGTGTGGAACCAAGAAAAGTGACTCCACAGTAGGTTAAATTTTTGGAAAATATATGGTTGAGAGAAAGATAAACCATAATATGGTTTTGATACTGAGATTGTGATTTTGGAATAAGACGTGATTGATTTGGATAAATTATATTGGATATACTTAACTTCCTTGAAACTAATTGATGTTTTGTATACATTTTTGGATAGAAGGAGTATATCTAGTATTCTATAAGGAATAAGGGATCATGGTAATTCAGTATGTTTAAAAAGAATACATGATGAAGGTGTTCACATGTTGTTACGTGGGATAAAGGATCTTCATTATGTTTACCTTCCTTATAAAATTTGGACTGTGAGTTGGACAGAAGTATTTTGGATAACTATTAAGGTTGGAATGGATTAAGTTGAACCATGGATAGTATTGTTTAAGGTTAAAAAATTTATGAAGATTATTTTTGGAATATTATGATACTATAGTTTTAGGAAAAGGACAACCTGCAGGGTGGGGCATAACCCGTCGCGTCGGACAAAGCTGCAGGAATCGAACCCACAATCATAGTGCGACAAGCCTTTATTTCCTACCACTAGCCTACAGGAAGTCCTTGGTTATTAAAAAATAATTTTACTAATCTAAATGGTATGTGTTAAGATTTGGAACATTATACAATTAGGATAAGTATAATATTTTTGTGTTCTATTATCTTTTTGAGTGAAATATGAGTTGAAGGTTGAAACTCTAATTGTCAAGCATAAATATATTCAATGAATAAATTATTTCTTAAACTTTAGTAAAGGGATATTAAAACAAAAAAAATATGTTATCCTAATACCTTATGTCTTGTTGAACTGATGATATTTTAAATCAACATAGATTGAAGGCTTTGAGGCCCTCAATTTGACAGTTGATTGTGATTGATGACCCCAATCACTCCATACAAATATTTACGTTTTTCCTCTAATTATATGTCTCTAATTGCCACCAATGTTCTCCTAATCGAGATCATAATTGGGTGGTGACTTGTTCATTTCCCTTTCCCTCTTATTAAGGCTAAATTTTATTAATCTTATTTCCGATGTGGGTTTTCCTCAAAGGTATTTTCTCTTTTCAACCTTTTATTTTCAAAGAAAAATTTCAAATTGCGAGGACGCAATTTATTGAAGGAGGGGAGAATGTAACACCCCGAGCTTCCACGATACGCCTCTCTTTCAATAATACAATAGCTTGCATTGTATGCAACTTCGAGTTCTAAAACATCGCGAAAAATGAAAGTAGCCGTTATGAATAGTAATAACCACTTTTTAAAATTATAGAAATTTTATATTTCAAAATGGACTTCATTTTTGTATTCCTAATATTGAAATTAGCCTATGTTGAATTTTTTGTAATTTTCTGAGAACTTCAAAATTTTTATGAATAGTGAAAAATACTTAAAACAACTTTTTTAATCAAAATAATTTATAGTGATAAATTATAATATTTGGTGGTTTTAAAGTATAATTAGAATATATTTTTACCATTTTATCCAATGGTGGTCATTAGAATTAATTTAACATTGAAATTGGACATAAACAATTGCCAATCTTTTGATATAAATTGTTTCTTAAAAACACGCTATTTGTTGTGACGGCAGGAATTAATTATAAAATTAATTAATGCAACAAATATGTTTGGAATTTTGTAAAATAGACATCATTTTTGAATTCGGAATATCAATTATAGCTTAGGGTAAAATTTTGGCCTTATTCTGAAAAACTTCAATTTTTGATGAATAGTGAAACCACTAAGTGGTTGTTAAATAACTGATTTTTCGTTTAAATGAAATATTACCACTTCTGTGATTTGATTTTCAAAAATCCGACATACATGGTTGTCATTAAGAAGTAAAATGTGGTTCAATGAGATCAAAATAATTTTTTTGGTGAATAGTAACTTTTAAGTTCTTAATCGCGATTAGTAGTAATTAGTGTAGTTTAAGGTATAAATAATGCTTTAATAATATGAAATGACCTAGAAACATGTCCTACCCTCATTGGTTGTGTCATGGCCGACCAAGACAAGCCATGGGTCAACTTGGGGACCCCATGGAGACAATTTGGTTGGGAAATGACATAAATAACTTTTTATTTAATGTAAAAGTAAAAATGACACAAACATGAGTTGTTTTACTAAAACAATTTTTAAGTGGGGTTAAACAAGTCCAAATTTTGATTATAGATATTCATTAGAAAGTTAAAAATATTTCCTACATCATATTATTTTTTTTATAATTTTTAGACATTAAATAAATTAAATTATTTATGACATCATGATGATGCAGTGATGACCTCATTATTTAATGATTTAAATAAAATGAGAAGATAATGCAAAATCCAAGGCTTACACTTGTCCAAAGACTATTGGATGAGGATATTTAGAAACCTTATCACCTTAGCCTCTAATTATATAAGTGTGGGACCTTTGGAATCCGAAAAGCATTGTGAAATAATGTAACATTTCAATCTTTCCAAAAGTGCCCCTCCTCTCCACTTATAAAAGGCCCCCACCTCTCCCACCTCATTTACACTTTCAAGCCATTTGGCTCGGCCACCCTCTGCACAAATACTCTCCCAACATTCCTCCCTTACTCCTAGAAGCCTCACTTTGGGCAGAACGCTTCCCAAGGAAGCCTTTGGCTCAAATCAAAAAGAGTTACCCGATTTTGAGGTAATGTCTTTTCTAATGTTGTTTTGTTTTATTTTTCTTCTCCAACCCCTAAACTCTTTTCATTCCATTCTTTTGTAACAACACCAGTACCTACAATATACTAGGATGTTGTTATGATAAGGAGTTGGTTTACACTTACACACACCTTCGTCTAATGGTTAAAGAACATACGGTTTCTGTGGATGGCGAATTTCTGCCTCACGAAACGATGATTGTTCAACACTCATATAACACCTTCAAAGGTGGCCATTAAGGTGTCACTATTTTTATATATGATTTATAATTTGTTTATGTTTTACTTATGCTTCTGTATTTCTCATTTATGTCATACTTTATGATTTACATTATGGGTAAAACGCGATAATTTCATTTTAGGAAGTGCGGACTACCGCCCCCTCAAAGTGATTTGAATCGTTAATGCCATATGTGGGATGTATAAAGGATGGAGTAAATGGTATTATACACTAAATTATACTGGAATTATATTATACATTTATATCATTATGATTTCATTCCAATTAAATACAAAATAGAAATGAAAGTAGCGTTCATGCGTACGTACGACTTACCGTCTCCATGAACGGTGCATTTCATTTCTTACCTCTAAATGTTATGTAATATTATAAATGAATGTATATACTGGATATATAAGATATATATGACATCTAAATCATGAATATAATTCTGGAGATAATGGATATTCTACCACATAAACAACTTGTAATTATAAGAAGTTTATTTTTGACTCAAGTACCAAAGATCGACAAAACGAACGTTATTAACTTAAATAATT
Source organism: Viscum album (assembly GCA_963277665.1). Lineage (NCBI taxonomy): Eukaryota > Viridiplantae > Streptophyta > Magnoliopsida > Santalales > Viscaceae > Viscum > Viscum album. Next base: position 1,237,657,485 of record OY728119.1, read on the forward strand.
ACATAATGTTCATATCATTGTAATAAGTGATATAATAAGGATAATGAAATTGAAGATGGTTCTTAATAAGGTGTATATTAACTCTAGTTTATTATTCAGGAGGTTAAAGAACGGTTGAGTCAAGTCAGACACGAGGTAAGGGAACTTCTTAACCCAATTTCCATTCTTTGGGTTAATCTCCTACTTTCAAATTATGTCATGATGTTATTATGTACTATTTTGTATTTTTACTTTCTTTATGTGTACCTATAGTGAATACACATAATATATCTATTTTATTTTAAAAATGATCTTTTTAAGGACTTCTTCTCAATCTCCTTTCATTGAGGCATATTTTGTTTTATACACAAATTTCTTTTATACGGTGTATAAACCCCTTTGACTTTTACGTTTATTCAAAAGGAATCTTTTTTATACGAAGTGTTTTACTAAACGACAAAAAGGGAATGTTGTTCTTTCCGTACATATGCGGCGACAATGACTTCTCCGCCGCCGTGACCATTATTTGAGTTTCGGCTTCCTTTACAAGCCATACCTTTTTTTAAAAGAAAAATAAATACAATGTTTTAACTTTATTTTATTTTGGTATTGAAAATGGTATTAAAAGCATTTTTTTTATATATCAATGTGTTGTATTGAAATCTTGTGATTGAAATGTGGAAATGTTATGTCTCTTTTATGCATGTTTTATGTGATATGATTATGTTATGGTTTATGATATGTTTAAACCTATTCATATGAGGAATGCATTGGACTTAATAAGTGATGGGTGGAGCCCGCTATAGCTCCTCGATGCATCGGCAGGTCTCATGAGACAAACTAGTGTCTTGGCACAAGGCCTTGAAAAAATCTTATTTGTAGTCTTGGCACGAGGCCTTGGCTATGTGGTTATGATAGTCTGGCATTATGCATTCCATCATTATGAAAGTGGTTATTGATATTGCATGTGATTATTCGACCAGTAGAATATCCATGTGAAGAAGTAAATGGCATTATCTCATTTTACTTTTGCCATATTATGTTGATGTTCAAGTTTAAAAGGCTTTTGTTTTAGTTATACATTGCCTTAAATGTTTATGTTTATTTATGAAAGCTTCCGCAATATTGTTATCCTTTCTGAGCATCTGAGCTCACCCCTTTCAGTGTTTTAATATTTTCCAGGATGTGAAGAAGAGTATTATGACTGACTTGCAAGAATAGTCAGTGAGGATATGAGTGTGGACTATGAAGACCATGTTATTGTAGTTTGTTTAATTTTTGATGTAATGAAAGAATTATGAATGTATCTAGTGTTTCCAAGGCTACTAAACTAATAGGTCTTTCGAGACTTGATCTTTTGTGACCATGCCAATGTTACGAAGTAATGCACCGACTCTGGGTAGCTGGGGTCGGGGCGTTACAAGAACTCTCCTATAGACCTATGGAAGGTGGTATATACTTTTTAATTTTTTTGGCTCTTTATAGATCTATTTTATATTGTACTACCCACCAAAATTTTAGACGACACTGTGATAGGCTAGAATCCTCACTTCTGGATCATGTGATTAAGACATAAACATTACAAATGAGGCCCAATTTTTTTCCATCAAAACATACAAAATAAAAATTAAATAATTGTATAACCTACATACCCAAGGATATTTTAGGTTTAGAGTTTTATATAATTAAGGAAAAATCTTGACAACTTGGGTTTATAAACAAATGGTTTTAAAGATCAAAATTACTCCCACTATACCCAGCTTCTATTTTTTAAAATAGGTCATCAATATCATCCATGTGAAGCCCTTCTAGAAACAACTCATTGAAGAAATTTCCTCACAACCTAGGAAAAAGAAATATAAAAAAGGCTTATTTCAGATGCTCAGTAAGGGTAAACATAAAAGTTATAAACCATTATCATATGAAAGTATAATAAGAGCATAAAGTTATGTGATAATGACCATAAAATTTGGAAATTATACCCCATATATCAAAGATAAAATTCTTGAGTCATGGAATAAAACATGGATTTTCCTAATACACGAGTCCTAAAATAATAAATGAACAAGATCCATGAGATTATAACATAAGACTTGGAATTTTGGAATATAAATTGTCCTATAAAATCATTCAACATTATTCATGGCTCATTTATGTGACCATTATAGTGGAAAAAGTCCTTTACTGAACCAATTTCACTCCTCATTACTGCCCTGTATTATAGATCTAGGTTCACTTCCCATTCAAGTACTGTATATCTCATGAGATATAAATATTTACCCAATGCATTGAGGGGAGATATAGGTCCCACCCATCAATAATGAAAATGATAAATAGGTTTTCCAAAAGAATATAAATCTCTCATCATATCATAACCCCAGAAAAGAAAATATAATTTATAAACATCATACCATAATAAACATAAACCATTTAGAGAAAGAATAATAATATTATCCTTGGATCATATCCCTAGTAAGGAATGGGTAACACCAAGTAAAGTCATATTGAATGGAAATAAATTTTGAAATATCAGTTTAAATTATTTCGTAAGGAAAATATCCTTTCCACTTTGAAAAAACACTTTTTAAATAATAAAATATTTACAAATGTTTTTAATTTAAAATAAATTTGAAAAACATATAAAGGAAACATTAAAACAATTTTAACCATATTTTAAATTCTTTTCATTGAAAATTATTAAAATATTATTTAAAAACATTTTTGGAAACATTTTTATAAAACATAACTTTTGAATAAAATAAATTTCCAACCTAAAAGAAAATAACATTACATGAAACTTTTAGTATCATGAAAATAATTATATTCATGATAAAATATGTAAAAGGGATGTATATATACCATGTAAAATAATATAGGTATATAACATAACATGTGTCTCAAAGAAGAAAAATTGAGACAAAATTACCTTACAAATTTTTTAACTTTTTAATGATAAACCCCATGAAAGAGAGATCATCAAATGGATATATAAATACCCATAAATTTAATTATAAATATCTCATATTAAATTCATGGGTATTATATATATGATAAAAAATAAAATAGTGGTTAATGTGGTATAAGTCTCACAGAAATAAAAGTGAGACTATAAATCCACTTAAGATTTGCATATCATTTAAGTGAAAATTAATCAAATTAATTGATTATGTGTATTTACTAAAAATACAATTAAATAATTTTAAATAAAATATAATATAATAAGTGGTCATTTACCACATAATAATATAATGAAATAAAAAAATGAAATATTAATTTATCCCAATGAATAGAAATTAAGTTAATAATTGACTTACATTAAGTATTTACTTCCTTGATTCCCATGGAATGTGTGTTTGGGTTAGGAATCACTATTTCTGAATGGCTTCCAACATATGTTTTATGGAACTAGAAACACCTAACAGTTTTATATCCAAAGGGACTTGCTTTCTGAATACAGAACCTCGTTATAGATTTTCACCCATAATGCTTAAGAACTCACATTGGTTGAGAGTATGGGAGGTTGGGCTCATCGCACCCTTTTGGGGGGAATTATTGCCTACTCTGGGACTCTCTTATTGATTTAGGATATGGTCATGAATCCTTATTAGTTTATCATGTGAAATATATGTTTCCCTGAACATTTACAATCAATTATTAGCATGTATGGAAATTAGAATCATTTGTATCTATTCTAGGATCTTGATCAATGGAGATATCTATATATATTCTAGGTTCTACATCAATGGTATCATCTCATATACTTCTTAGAAATTCTTTGGTAATTATTATGACAATTATAGTTTTTAAGACACTCAACTGGGAAATCTAGAATTTATTGAGATCTAGGTTTGCAAAATTTACTCTTGAGTTTATCGTCATCTAGGGAGACAGGAGTTGTTTTGATATTGGGATCAAACCCATAAATGAAATTCCTATGTATCCTTATGAAAGGAATAAGAAACCACATAGTTCAATGCCACTTAATTGGACACATCAAACCTTTTAAGGTCATGTGATAAGGACCCAACCATAATGTTTAACATCATTTGGTAAGAACATCTATAGGGAAGGTTCCTGGTCAAATATTTATGTGGGGCTTATTCCTAAGTAGCCCAAGGAAATTGGAAGGAATATAAACTCACAAGTTTAATTCCACCCAACCTAGGATAAGAATCAATGGGAATAGAGTTGATTTTGAATTTTGTGTTTGAACCTCATGGAGTATTCCTACGTATCCCATTTGGATAGGAATAAAAGAAGACATATTTTGTTATGTCTCATAGGGGAGTATAGGTTGGGGATTTCTCTTAAATAGAATGCACTTATAACAGGGTGCATGAGAGATGTCTTAACTCATAGTAATTTATAGAGAAATTATTTTTTAGACTATTCCTAATGAGGATTCATGAACTAAGGGAATTAGGGTTTGAATATTTGGGAGGATGTCCATTGAGATCGGGCCCTAGGTGAAGGATTCCTATGTATCCCATTTATAGAGGGAATTAGAGTTCTAGTAGTTCAAGATATGAGGTGGATTGGGCGGATGTGTGATCATCACAAATATCTAAGCCCACATGAGTCATGATCGGTTTGAGAAATAAGAGGATGTGAAAGATTCAACAAACCGCACAATTTCTACTCTACTAATGTAAGAGACCGAGACTATAATGAATGAAGATAGGGAAATGGTGGATGAGGGAATAGAATAACTAAACCTTCAATGTGAAATGATGTTGATGTTCATTGGGTCCAGTCAGAAAGAAAATGGGATTACTTCAGGAGGGATTCCATAAAATGGTTTGCATACTGGGAGGATGATATCATTATCTATAGAAGGTAAAATCGAGTGTGATCCTCAATCTTCCTATTGGGGATCAGAGGCCCTAGGTCTCAGAGACGAGGGGGGAAGATAGAGTTTTATCCCCAAAATCTGAGACTCAAAACTCCTCAACACTATCCTTAGGTTAAGGGTATATGTGACCATGGATATCCAGATCCATAGTAACTATAAGGATACCTACCCTCTGGTCAGATGAGTGTGGGAAACCCCTGACCATAGATATCCATATCCAAATGGGAGACACACTGAGGTGCCTTTACCAAAGGTATGATAAATCAAGAGGTATTGGTGGGGGTTTCAACTTGAACCCTTTCAGAAAAGTAATCCAATGAAGGAGAGTCCCTTCCATGGGTGGATTCTAAGAGTCCTTCAAGGATAGATCATGTAGGGGCATGCACAAGTATACCATGTTGGCATGCCGTGTAGGTGTACCGTGCAGATCCTAGGAGGAACTACAAAATGCTTAACATAGGAAGAAAAAGCCTATGAAATCTTAATATGCCATGGGAAATAGACTATAGGGACAAAAAAAACATGGTTTTAGTTTTAACTTAATCACCCCAGGTATCCCTTGATGTCATTGGAAGAATATTTCACTAGTCTTTTCTTAAGGAAAGGACCTTCCATAGATGGCTTCTTATGGAAGGAGGGTCCGTAATAAGTTGTTTTTCATTTAAAACTCTAAAAGGACCATGATATTTATTATACCATATAATTATCTATTTTCTCATGTTTTAGAGAGTTACTTAAGAAATTTTAGGGGACCCTAGAAAAGGTTCAATGCAATGAGAGCTTTGAGATTTCTTACAACTTGTTCCAGTTGTTGAAATAGGGAGCCCAATGGTCCTATTTATAAGCAAAGAGATGGGATGGTCAAACAAAAGTTTTCCTTATAGGTCATGAGAATAGAAACTGTGCATAGATACCCTGTTTAGGGGTGTCAAAAATATACGAATGTGTAGTTTCACAAGCATAGGTATGTTGCGTAGGTCCCCAGCATATGTAATACACCTTTAGGATATACTAGCAGGAGCTACGCTGGCCTTCTTGTGCATAGGTATGCTGCATAGGTCCCTTAAACTAGATTTCATTACTTATTTTAAATTTTCTTGACACTTTAACATATCCAAAGTTCTCTTTCATAATCATTTCCTTCCCTTTATTGAAAAGAATTGTCAACAAAAGCCCCCCCTCCCTTTAGGATTGGATCTTACTGAAAAGAAGGGCTAGTCCTGATGTACGATTATGGGGAAAATTATTATGGAAAATTAATACTAGATTGTAAAAGTCCTCTGCATAGCTATTTCATGTAGGTAATAGGCATTGGTATTTTGGAACAAGTTTGCGGTGTAGGATCATGGAGCCTATAAATACTCTTGTTCCATTTCCATTTTCTTCTTCCTCATTTCTGATTTTCTATCTCGTTGCATATCTTGTTCATTAATATCTGTTGTGTTGTGCTGTCATGATGGTCCTTTGATTATTCCTCAAGGTACTACTACCTTAGGAATAGGGCTACATGAAGTTATTTTATCGAAGGATCTGTACAGGAGGACCTCATCGAAGGACCTGCGTTGGGTACCTTGTCAAAGGAACTACATGGGGGGCCTCATTGTAGGAGCTACATGAGGATTTTACTTTTCCAATTTTTTGAATTCCTTTAAGATAATTTTTAAATTTCGTAATTCAAAATTCCAACTTAATGAAAAACGTTTCATGATTATCTTGTAGAAAATGTCTCTCTTAATGAATTCAATTAAGGAAGATAAAATTTACCAAACCAAAATGATGAAATCCATTGGACAAGACTATTTTGACATTGTTGAGAGTACCCTTCTTGAGTTAGATAAGGGATTAATTCCAAACCAATGCGAATATCCATGAAGAAACTTTAGGACTCTATATGGTAATGGGATTACACAGGACACCCACATTCCCTCATATAAGAATTGTTTCCAAATAATTGGGTTTTAAAACATATAAATTGTTATTTTATGAACATTAATGTATAGGGTGCCCCTATTCATGAGGGAACAATACCTATTGAATGAATCCTACATTATAGTGTTTGTACTTATGATATTAAGAATCAAGTTGTAGATATAAGTCTATATTTATATGATTCAACTTTTTGTGCTTCAAAAATAAATCAATCCAATGGCTAGAAAGAAGACTGGGATCTTTGATTTGGAGGGGGAGTCATAACTGAATAGATGAGGTTATTTTAGCCATGCCAAACTTGTGATGAGTTCATGAAAGAGTTTCATGATGTTCACATTTATGAAACTGTCTAGGTATGATAGAATTATGTTAAAAAACAAAATAATTCATGAGTTAATGAGATGATGGAGTCCGCAAATAAATGCTTTCCATTTAATCCATGGTGAGGTTGGTGCCAGTTTGGGGGATGTCTAACAAATAATCGGGGATCCCATTCTTGGGGAGATGTATGATGAATTCATTCCACCAAAAATAACATAAGATGATGATGAGAGGATTCAAACATTGGATCATTAATTATTCAAAATAGAGAATAATTTTCTGAAAAAAAGAAAGATCCTCATCTTAGAGCTGATGTTCATGCAAGAGTGTGGATGGAATCTTTTTTAGAAACCAATAAAGGAGAAGGTTCCTACTTGTGTACGTCCTACTATTTTCCCAACTACGGATATCAGGGTGCTTTAGGCATATACTGTCCCACATTGGAGAGGGGTGATTACAAGAATTGTGGTTACAAGGTTAAGCATAAGATTGATGCAAAGGTATGCTTAGCCAACTTCTTTTCCATGTGGCTAGGAATTTATTTTCTCCCAATCTGTGAGTTTGGAGGTTGTGTAGGGCCTTGAACTTTTTTTATTGCAACCAAGTTGGTAGAGGGAAAATATATCGGGTTGGCCACCCCTATATTACCAATAATATATCACTTCCTATTGAATTTATACAATGGGAAGGCTCCATTTAGATTCACAGGACCATTCCAAGTGCTATGAAGATGGATTACAACACATTTCTATTCATAATCAGTGCTGAATTTAGTTAGAGTACCTAATGGTCATTTTACCTCATTTTGAGATGTTTTTGGGGATTCAACCTCTAAAGCTGAAGATTGATGAGGTTTTTAGGACACTGAATGTATTGGGAGAATTTATATTCTTTCATTTTGGTAACCCACAAAATGGAACATTTATTGATGATGATATAAGAAATAAAATTATGAGTTAAGGTCATACATGATGTAATTTAGGGATAATGTACTATCAACTAGGATTGATGGAGAAATCGTATATGAGGTTTATATTACGTATAGGTTTTCTCTCCAGTTCAGATCTATTCAACAATAGAATTCCTTTCCTTACACATATGTTAGTTATGATAAGCACCTAATGGTATCTTGATAATTATGGATTTAGATAACTTTAGAGATATCCAACATATTGATTATGCTATCTCTATCAGATACATCAATTGTATTAGAGGACATATATGCTAAATCTTGGGTTTCTTCATACCATCAAGGTGATTTAACAAAAGTCATACATCAGGTATAGGCCACAAAAATTGTCATTCATAGAAATCATGGCAAAAAATATAAAACCAAAGATGATTCATAGTCTTTAGAGGCTTCCTAACATGCAAAAATTCCTCACAGAAAATCCACCAAGAAGACCAAAGCTAGGAATAAAACACGTCCAACAGTAAGTTGATCTAGTTTTTTCCATAAAAAAGAAGTAAACATTTCATCTACTAATTCTTCTTGAGGTCTTCCAACCTGAGGCCTTTGATTTTTCCCCGTAGCCAACCATATCAAAGAATAATTATGTGCAGCCTTCAAAAATTGAGTACTGAGAAAGCATGACCCGTGATATTAGAGATGCATGGATGTTTCTCCATTCTTGCCTTTGAATACCAGATTTTTGTGATATTAGAGCACCCTTCGATTGTCATCCAAATAGAAAATTGGATGAGGTACAAGAGTACTTGAAGGAGTTGTAGATTTTTATATATGCAACAGACGACTAGGTCCTATCCTTAAAATGAGTATCCGACATGTTAGATCAAGGGATATGCGAAGGGGTAATTGTTCACCCTAAGAAGGAATATGGAATTTAAGTTAATAATGAGAATTTAGTTCCATTTTCTTTTGATTCATTTCTACTCCATCATTCAATATTAATAATCTTGATGAGATTTCATTTTTCAGCTCGAAATCAGTGAAGGAATATCAGGGAAGATGCCAGAGTCACCAAAGTATGGGCCTATGGGCACCCCCATCGATACACTAGATGAAAATTTTGGCTCTCTAGAACTTTCTCTAGGAGGGAGAACTATGATGGAGCTAATGTTGAAATAAAATCCTCAGTTATTACCTCATGTTTCTATTTCCAATAAAATCATTACAATCAACCCATTATCTTATGAAAATAAATGAAAGAGAGTATTGGAACTGGTCTAGTGAGTACGTCAAAGTGAGTATTTTTTCTTTCATATGGTATTAAAACTTTTATGACATACCTTATAACCATGTTCACCTTCTCTCAGGATCTTTATCCATTTCTTCCTTTCAGGGATCAGGTAATGGTCCTTCATATATTGACAAGGACACCCCAAGGGATGTACAGATTCATGCTGAAAAGTCTATCACCTTGAGAGATAAAGTGTCAAGGGAAGAAGTTGTGTCCACTCCTACTTCTATAGGGAGAGATGAGGGTCATGGTAATTTTATATACATTTTTTTGGGTATTACATGTAGTTTCTAACATTTTTTTCTCCAAAATATTTCAGATATGTTTCCTGTGCTGAAGGATTCTGCGACAATCGATGTTGATACTCTTGTTGCTTTAGAAGGAAGAAATGAGGATCCTGGGCAGTATGAGGCAGTTTCTGGTACTGATTGTGATTGAGAAAGGCCTGACAACATTTCACTAGTTAAAGAGATAACGAAAGAGAATGTAAACAGATCCAATTTGGTAAACAATCAATATTTATTGGATACCTTAAATGGTGAGAGTGATATGATATAAAAATCTATATACACTGAGATGATGGATGCTCTTAATCCAGAAATTGATATTCTAGGTTCCATCAAAGAGTTTGGGGACTTCAATGAGGAGCTTAGATGGTGTAAGTTCTTGTTCTTCTATTTAGCATACATAATTGTTATTTTTTATGATAATTCACATCAAAGCTCAATTTATGTAACCTTGTATGTAGAGAAAATTGCAAAGTCCCTTCAAGAATAGGAAATCACACTTCATTATACTTAAATTAACATTGGACAAGTACTAATTGAGAATCCAGTGTTAGGAGATGCTCCAGAGCCTCTAGTCATGGTGACCGGGAAAGATCAGGAGAATGCCCCTCCCCAAGAAGTACCTGCTCAAACTATAGAAGCCAACAATACTAGGGAGGAATGGACTCAATTATCCAACTTACTACTGTGAAAATTTGATTGACTATCTTGACCATGGTATGGTTGTTGCTACATAATTAGATCTAAAAATCATTCTAAATCAGCATTTAGGCCCATAGACTCCAATGGTTCTATCCAAAGGTGAAGCCTCAACAATGGATCAATCATCAATGGAAGATGAAGCATAAATTTCTTTTATAGGAGACAAGACATAAACCTCTTTGAGTGATATAATTTCAGAATATATTCCACCTCATTGTAGTGATTCTGATTCAGACTTAGAGTTACAGTTTTCTCTTGGTATTGTGTGGAAAAAAACACGGCGAACCATTTGAGATTTAATCTATGATAAACCTTTGGATGGTCTTCCCCCATATTCTGGAAAAATTCCAAAACACTTTATCATACTGCATCTTTTGGATTTTATTATATCCTAATTTATAATGTGGTGAAATAGACTATTCGCTGGAGGGAGTAAGAAAAATAAATGCAGCAAGATCATGTAAAATCCAAACTGCTCACCAACATTAAGGTATTTTGAGCTACAATATCTAAGTAGGAATCCAATAATAGAAAAAAATTGATGAAATTAAATCAGAAAATTAAGGATACAATGAAGTAAATGAAGAAACTTCAGCAAAAAATGGATGTTGTTCAAAATAGGATTGAGAAATTGAACCAATCATTGGGAGAATCCCAATTAGAAAGGGTAACTTCCATTTTAATTACCAAAGATGCACTTTGTCAGGACGACAATTCTAGAGCTTTTCAACAGGCTATGTTTCAGCATGCAGTTGATAGGGCCCAGGAGGCTGTTAAATAAATAGAGTAATTCTGAAATCTTTTTGTTATATATGATAGAGATAGTCTATTCTATGGATGTTCCTTCTATCTTTCGATATAAATGAAAAGGATTTTGTCTCTAATCATATATATTTCTTAATACATAATTTCTTTCTATAATTGAAAAATAAAAGATGATTTTAATAACATGGAATCTTTATGTTAGATAATCATAATTAAACTGATAGGGATGAGGGTGCTTTTACTTTTACCTAAGCCAAGGGGCCTAGTGAGTACAATTTGATAGTTACTAGGGTTGTATAAACAACCCTATAAATTTTTCATCTTCTGTGTCCTCACCCAATATGAAGGGGACTTAGCAGGTGAGATTTATATTTTTAGTCATTAAATTTTTTGTTTTCATCCAAACAACTTTTTCCTTTTAACATTTGATCTCCCATATATTGCCTAAACCATAAAAATTGTAGGTTTAGTGAGATGAGATTTGATTTTTTCCGAACTTCCCTTTGTGGATTTTTTAATCTGGTAAGTACTATGTATATTTTTATTTTTAGTTTAAATTCATCTATGTCAGACTAATAAGGATAATTTTTAATTTTGAATATATTTGACCATGAATTATGATATTATAACCCAAACAAGGCATGGTGGTTGGGGAAGGTCCTAATATTCTTTAGATAATTTTAAGGGGAATCTTGAGTCATGATTATTTTTTTATGATCATCAAATATAAAACATGAAATATGGGTATTTCTCAATAAAAAAGTTATCACTACATGAAAAACTAGTTATGAAGAGTATATTATGCAGATCCAACTAGGGAATGTGCTGCATAGTAAATAGTGGTATCCTTAAGATGACATGGCCATTATGTCGGTGTATTTTATACAAGGCCAACTGAGGAATGTACTTCATAATCATGTAAAATTATCTCTCAAAAATTCATACATTATATTGATAATAAACAAAGGGATTCAAGATTTGGATGTCCCAATACAACCATGGGTGTCTTTTACAAGAAAAGATATATAAGAATAAAAGAGTACATCTGTGATGATATAGAACACCAATGGGAAACCACTCCTACACAAATTTGGTATGTGAAGAAGGGATCATTTCGTTGAAAATAAGCTTTATGATATTATTCTATTCAGTTAAAAGTCACAGAGAAAATAAATTAGGGGGGATGTGTAGTTTCAAGTCATGCAGCAAGGACATTATAGGGATTTAATTTAATGTCATTAGCTTTGAATAATGTTTTATGAATATCCAGTTTCTTGGTAGTTTTTTTGGAAACATACTACCTTATTCCGGTGTGGAATGGAATAATTGTAAACTATGATTTGGGAATTTTCATAATCAGATAATGACATGGGAAAATGGATAAAAACATTATAGGAAGTATTTTATAAGAACAAAGTAACCACTATTTGATGAAACCGTTATGGGGGTTGTATTATCAGGGCTAACTGGGGCATGTGCTGCATATCCAAAAAGTGGTATATTTTTTGATAGGCTTGTTATGTTTGAAACTTATGTAAGGTCACATAGGAGAATGTAATGCAAATTTAGGAAAAAGAGATCTTAGGTATCATACATTTTATTTCTAAAATTCGAAGAAAGTTTATGGAGATTCGGATTTCTCAAAGCATAGAGTTTGGTTTATGGAGAAAAGTACCTGAACATAGAGAGAGTATTTACCATCATAATTTCCATAGAAATGGGGGAATATACATTCTATGAAGGTTTGACCCAAACATTAGCAAGGACAAAAATATTATGGAAACAATGGATGACATGTGGTCAAATGATCCAAGGTTATTTCTTTATTCTTTGATCTAGTAAAGGGAAAAAGCATAACCACATTCTTAGAGACTTTCAGGTCGGGAAGAAGGATATGAGACAAATATACAATGGATGTCCCCTTTAAAATATGGGTTCCTGCATACCATCATCAAATATTTAAAGGGACAGAAGATAATTCTCCCAATAACTAAGTTACCATTGTTTGAAAACCCTATTATTGGGGCTATATTATGCTGGGACAACTCGAGAATATGGTACATAGCCAAACATATCTTTTGGCTGATAGTCCTATAATATGGGATACTTATGCAAGGACACCTAGGGGAATGTACTGCATAGTTAGGAAAAATATCTCTTAAGTATTAGATATTACATCAATAAAAATCAAAGAAAGATTATGAAGATATGAAAGTATTCAATATTAGGAGTATGAAATGAAAAAGGGGTAATGTCCAATGGAGAAGAGAAATATTTGGATCAATATTGTCCATGAGTTTGGAGTCCCTTACATAGATCTGACTCATATCTCTAATATAGATATCATTTGTTTCCTTAATGGTTTCTGTATATAAAGTACTACAAAATAAGGTGTCCTGCATAGATTTTAAATTGTATCTGGGAGAAGGGAAATTTTATTTTATGCCATGGCTGGGAATAATATCTATGTCCTAGTTTTCACTATATTCCTCAATAGGATGAGAATCAAGCTACATGTAGGTACCATGTAGTTTAAATCCATGAAGTAAAGAAACTATGTTGTATAGTTTAAAGTCTTACAACAAGGATATTAGGTGTCTCGACATGAATAGTAATAAGGCAATGTGAATGAACCGGGGAATAGATCCCAAGAGTCACTATGTATCTTATTGGAGAAATAATCAAACCACATGTAGTTCTTAAGAGGGTTTCCCATGTAGTTCTGATCTATACATAGGGAGTGGGGTATTTATCTTAATTGTTTCTAGACCCAAGATAGGAGATCCAGGTGTCACTATGTATCTCAATAGAATGAGAATAAATCCATATGCAGTTCTTTTTAATTCCATCCAGTTTAACATCACACGGTAAGGATGATGATGAAATGAGGTGAAAATATAGAGATATTGCGGCTAGTCCTAGGTTAAAACCCATGCATCACTACGTATCTTGTTGGAGAAATAATAAAGTCACATGTAGTTCTTTAAACATTCCCTATGAAGGGTTGTTTCGTACACATAGGTAATGAAGGGTATTTTTTATTTTTTCATGGCTAGGACCAAAATTAGAGATTTGGGCATCTCTTCATATCCCATAGGAATGAGAATCAATCCTTATTTAGTTCTTGATAAGGTTTATCACACCAAATAAGTTTTGGTGGGGGAATATTTTTTTAGTTATGGTAGGACCCTAGATTAGAGATCTAGGTGTTACTACGTATCTCATTAGAATGATAATAAAGGCACATATAGTAATTAAAGATGGTATTCCCTGTGTATATCTGAATCATAAACAGAAGGAATGGAATACTTTTTATTTTTTTCTTGGTTGGGACTAAAATTGGAGATCTGGGAATCTCTATATATCCCATTGGAAGGAGAATCAATCCATATGTAGTTATGGAAGAACTGTGATGTTTAATGTCTTGAGGCGGGGACGTAAGTCATATGATGTGAAAGAAACATTGTGTATAGATCAGGGGATAAGACCCAGGTGTCACTATGTATCTTGCTTGGGGAAATAATCAATCCACATTTAGTTCTTGAAAATGGGTCCCTATGAATATATGACTCAAACATACAAAGAAATGGGGCTCATGTAACACTAGGGATTAGAAATGATGTGAGTAATGATTGCACATGGAAGATACTCATTTTTAAAGAACCACAAGGAATTCCAATTTGTGTTATCTTGAAGAATTTATTAACGTTAGATATAGGAGATGTTAACTATATAATTTAATTTTATGTAGTGCAGACAAATTATGTCGTGCATTTTAATGTCATGTGACAAGGACAAAGATTCTATTCATTTTAATGTCACGCAACACAGATTCATATGGTTTCTATCCAGTTTAATGTCTTGAAACTAGGACATAACTTTGTGTGATTACAAAAAGTACTTAGTCAAGAATATTTCATTGGTTGGAGTTGTAATAAGTTTTCCATCCTTTGAGACTAGGTAACAAGATCCCTTAGAGTGAACCTTATGTATGGAATAAGTTTATTCCCACTTTGGATCAAGCTTTGGAGGCTTCTTTACTAGTATTATTAGAGTAATGAGGACTAATACCAATTCTACTTGAAGAAACGAGCAGAGCCAAGATTTCTTGTTTAAAGATCATGCTATTCTATTCTGATAGACTTCCAAGTGATCCAAGGTATGCAATCTATTTTCGCCTAATTGTTCTAGCTCATCAAATCTCTAATAATACTATTCATCTATAGATAAAAGGTCATATATGGTAACTCAGAGTTAAGGTAATTGAATTTCAATAGGCAGAACTGCTTCTATCCCATTCACCAACTAATATGGGGTTTCCAGTGTTACAATACAAGTTGTAGTTTGATAAACCCACAAAGCATGAAAGATATTTTCAAGCCAAGACTTTTTATCTATATCCACCATATTTTGGAGTATATTGAATAAGGTCTTATTGAAACCCTCTATATGTCCATTGGTCGTTTCTTGGTAGCAAGATGATTGGTTGAATTTGAAATTGTGCTCCTAATATAACTTCTTTAACTCAGAAGAAAAAAATTGGCGATGTTTTCCATCAATATGGAATGAGGGACACGAAATATGGTAATAATTTTGGCTTTTACAAAGCTAAAAATACTTTTTGGATTTGAATTCTATGAGAGATATTGCCTCATCCCATTTGGAGAAGAAATCGGAAGTAGTAAGAATATACACGAACTGCTTAGCCATAGCTAGAGGACAAGTACATACTACATCCATTCCCCATGTGGAAAATAGCCAGGAGTATTTAGATATATGTAATAACTTTGGGGGATGATAAATGAAGTTGGAATGAATCTAAAAGGGATGCCGCTTCTTAATAAAATCTATGCAATCTTGCATCATCGAAGGCCAAAAGTATCCAATCCTTCAGATTTGATCAGAAAGCCTATACCCAGATTGGTGGAAACCATAGGCTCCAACATGTACTTCTTTCATGACAACCGTAGTTTCATCCCCATAAATTGAAATGCCCCGACCCTAGTTACCCAGATTCGGTGTATTATTACATAACATTGGCATGATCACAAGATATCAAGTCTTGAAAGACATATTATTTTAGTATCCTAGGAAGTACTAGATATGTACATAAGTTTTATATTACATCATGAAATAAAGAAACAACATTGTGTCCCCTTTGAACACACTCATATACCTTAGCCTATCCCTATAGTTAAAATATAATATAATTCTTCACATACTGAGAAAGGGAAAACATATGAAAGGGGTGTGCTCAAATTCTTAGTAAGGATAACAATATAGCAGAAAATTTCATAAATAAGAATAAAAATATAACGAAATGTATAAGACTAAAACACAAGCCTTTTAAACTTAAACTTCAGTATAATATGGAAAAGATAAATCAAATAATGAAATTTACTTATTCACAAGGATATTATACTAGTCGAATAATCACATGTATTATTAATAACTGATTTCATAATGATGGAATGCATAATTCCGGACATCATAAACACATAGTCAAGCCCTCATGTCAA
Source organism: Viscum album (assembly GCA_963277665.1). Lineage (NCBI taxonomy): Eukaryota > Viridiplantae > Streptophyta > Magnoliopsida > Santalales > Viscaceae > Viscum > Viscum album. The sequence continues at coordinate 1,237,674,040 of OY728119.1, forward strand.
GACAAAAAATAATAATTTTGTTAAGGCCTTGTGCCAAGACACTAGTTTGTATCATGATACCTACGGATGCATCGAGGAGCTATAGCAGGCTCCACCCATCACTTACTAAGGCCAATGAATTTCTCATATAAAAAGGTTGAAACATAATATAAACATTCTTATTAAAACTAGTATACCAAATTTCAATATTTTAACCACAAACCATGAATGGTATAAACATAGCACATCCATAGTAAAAAATAACTCATTGAATACAATATGGAAGAATATATTATAATAAATCATCCTCAATCAAGAATAATTAATGATATAGACATAGATGAAAATAATCAGTAAAAAAATTTGAGATAAATATCCCCTTTTTCTTCAAAACATTTAAAAGTCACACAACTTATCAAAGAAGTCGTTTAAAAGATATTTTTGAATCAAAGTGTCCCATACCACTTTGAAACATTGAAAGGAAATTTAATTATAAAACATTCATGTCTATATAAATAATTACTTAAAACCATTTTTAAAACATGGACATCAATGAGAATGATTTAGAAGAATAAATCTTTAAAACATTTAAAATGATATTTTAGTTAAAGAGTTTATAACCAAATGAGAGACACTTGAATACAAATAATTGAGGAACAAAATTAATCAAAACATTATACTATTATGAGAATAAAGGTATTCATGATATAATATGTCGAAGGACAATATATAAACTGTCACAAACCAACTCGGGTTGACCCTAAACCGGTCACCTAAGCTGATCCGCAGAAAGGCCCGAGAGGCATTCCCGATTCTCTCGAGTTGGAGAAAAGTTCTAGGGAATCAATAGAGAGAAAGAGGGAATGATTTCACCCAATGAAAATAAATAAATTAGTAAAAAAGTATAATAACACAAAGAAAATAAATGACATGAACAATTTAGAACAACCAACAACAACAAACTAACTTGACCACGAAAAAAACTCCTCGCGACTTTGAGAGTCACTCAGCAATCCACAACTAACTCTCACCCATGGAGAGAAATCTTGATTTGAACCTACAACAGAAGCTAAAAATAGTAAAACACTATAGGTGTGAGTATTAAAACTCAGTAGGTGTTCCCAATAAACTATCCTCAAAGCACTACCTTTAAATAGAGAATTTAATAATTCTAGGTTTGAACTAAATTATATAAAATATGGGTTTCCACACACACACACTTTCATTTTTAAAACATGTAATAGTCCATTTCCCTTTTTAATTTAATAAAAAGTTTAATATTTGAAGGAAATAAGTGCATTACATTTTAAAACATTCTCGCGAAAAATTTAAAATCCAAATTTTAGTTGTTAGTCAAGAGGAAAACCACACACAACACAAAAAACACAATAAGGGAAATGAGAAAGTAGAAAACAGGGACCAGAAACCAAAATAGGCCCCTCAATCATCAGCCACATACAAATGAGCACTAAAGGAAACATGGGTCGAACCTAGGAGCTCATGAACAATCCAGAACGTACTATATCTGTGATTCATCCTAAAGGCATGCCTTATCTCAATGAAGTTATAAAGCCCAAATGCCCGGTGTTTCCCTACCTAGCCTAAACAAAGTGACCAATTCCCTAGCAGAGAAAATTCCATACCAAGGGCCACTAGATAGTGCATAATATAAACTAGTGAAGCAATCATTATCCAAAGATTCGCTTACTATGCCAGGTTCTCAAGTCCACACGTGTAACAAAAAGGGGTGAGTCAATAATGTCAATCATGTAACCGGTCACGATGCCCAAACATCACAATAAAAAACTCACACAATCGACGTATACAACAAGACCACCCCTGAGTTACCCCAAAGAATGTTTTTTCAAAATAATTTATTTTATCAAAGTACCAAATAGGCCTAATGTAAATTTTAAAAGAAACACCATTTTTCAAGGGAAACCAAACAATTTTCTCACGCTTCAAAAGAAAACATTTACCAAAAAACATGAACCACACTTGAAAATATGTGAATTATGTTCAAAGGAAAAATGGGAATTCTTTCACTATTGTGCGTCAATTCGTGAAGAAAATAATTAAAGTTCCCTGTATAAAATAATCAGTTTCGTTTACATCAAGTAATTATTCCAAAATTAACTATTTAATATTATATCTAATTTACGGAAAATCATTGAAATATCAATCAATTAATAAATTATAAATTTAAAGGCGAGTGTAGTGGGGGGCCTACCTCAATTCGCTACTCGATCACAACCAAATGACACATCTCACATAGGTGTACAAGTGTGTACAACCTAATGATGACCATGGTATTATAATATTACCACACCAACATGCTACAATAAAAGTAAAACAATCTAAAACATAGAAAAACTGATTAAAAATAAATAAAAAAATTTAACATCTCAATTTAACATCAGTTCCGATGTAGGAAAAATGGAAAAAAAAACTAAACCACTTGCCTTTGGTAGCGGTGTGCATCGCGTGCCCAATTGGGAAGGAGGTGCGCATTCGGTCACAAGAAAGAAGGAATATGGGAGGTCATGATGTGTCGTGACCAGAGAAGGAGGTCGCAGAATGTTGCGATGCATCATGAAAAAATCGAGGGACGATAAATGGGGGTCGGTGTCAGCGACTCACCAAGGGGAGGAACGCAGTGGCTATTGGTGGGAGTAGAGAGTGGCGTCAGTCACTGTGCTGGTGAACAAGAGGGTTGTTCCGAGCTGGTCATAGGAGCCTGCGAGGGGGGGGGGGAGGGGGAGCTGATTCTATGTTGTAGAGCACGGTGCTGCCAGGGGGAGATAAACAGTATTTTCAGTCATCGAGCATTAATAGAAAATAATAAATTTTAAATTAAATAAGCATGAGAGGGTGGGGAAAAATAGAAGGAATCAAAACAATGTCACGAAAAAAATATGAGTTAAAAATGAACGAAAATAAGAGAAAAAGAAAACTTCATTGGGAAAACAATGAAAATAACAACCGTGTATTGGATAAGACCTTTAATTGATGTAGTTTCTTCTTTTCATATTCATAAAATGACTACTCAAGGAAACTATGGAAAGATAATCAGACTAATAAAAATAGTTGAATAATGGTAGATACATAATGAATGGATAAACAAAATAATAGTTTAATGAACGGTCACTGATAATAGCTTGCACCATTTAAAAAGCAGAGGAGAGAAGTGGATAGGTAGTGTTATAAGGAGGAGGGGTTACTACCAGTGCAGGATAGAAGCACGGGAGGTCCACTGGTAGAGAGATCCGGTGAGGGGGGGGGGGGGGGGTGCATGCAGAGAGAGGGGGAAGGTCACGGGTGTAGGGCTGCTCGAGGCAAACAGTGGGATGGCAAGGCAGGGGCGCATCAGAGGGTGTGGGTAGGAGGTAGAGGCAGTCTGAGGGAGGTAGGCCGATGGTGGTGCAGGCTGTGTCGCTGGGCAGATAGAGCAGAGAGAGAAGGACACCGTGTAGGGAGAGGGAGAGCAGGAATAGGGAAGTTACGACGCCAGGACATGTGGATTCAGCTCGAAGAGGAGGGGTCATGCGAAGAAGAAGGAAAGGAGTTCTACGAGAGAGAAAATTAGGGGGCGGCGGCCCTGCATGGACCAAGGGAAAGAGAGACAAAAACATGAGGAGGCCACTAGGGTTAGAGAAAAAAAATAAAATCAAATTAAAAAAATAATGTTAATAATAGAAAACAACAACAACAACAAAAACAAAAACAATAATAACTTTAATTTATAATAATAATAATAATAATAACTTTCATCTATAATAATAATAATAATAATAATAATAATAATAACTTTAATCTATAATAATTATAATAATAACATTAATGACAATAATATTATTAATACCCCTAATAATAATAAAAACAACTTTAATGGTAATAATAATAAATGTTAAAAATAATAATTTTTAACCACAACATTTCTTTAATAATTATAATACAATATTAAAATTATTTATTAACATTTGCTTCACACTGAATAATAATAATATTAATAAAATTCTTTATAATTATGATAACATTAATTAAACTTTTAAATAATAATAATAATAGTAATAATAATAAAAATTCCTTAATTACAATATTAATGATAATAATAATAATAATAATAAATCCTTATTAAGAATAATACTAATAAGAATTATAATAATTATACCGGTAAAAATATAAATTATATGAATACCCAGACCACTTTAATAATAATAATAGAATCATCAACAATAATTGAAATTGTAAGTAACATAATAAACTACAAAAGTTTCTCATTTTAATTTTTAGAAGACAGGCAGATTATGTCGTCTCCTGGGCGAAGCCACACGGGGTTTCCAAACCACGCTCCGCCCGTGCGCCCAACGACATCAACTAAAAAACGCGTTATTTTTGACATAAATCAGAAGCTTTGATTGGTATTCAACCTAAACCTCAACAAAAAAATTTAAAAGACAAAGAAAATAATTAAAAAGACCAAACACACAGGTTAGGGTTTGACAATTCTCCCCACCATAACGCTTTCAACCCCTGGAAATCCCTAAAATGATCAAGACCCAAAGATAAAACTTCTTACATGTCACCCCCACCAAAAGTTTAAGCACCTCCAGTTAAGAGATCCAAATAGACACTGAAATCCCATGACACACAACTCATCCTCAAAACACAAAACCTTAACCACTACCAAAGAGAAACCAATCCATATATTTCAACCAAGGAAATAATGAAATTCAACCAAATCAAACACTTATTCCCATAATATTAGTCCATCAAAACCATTGGGTGTACTCTAATCGCAACTTTTACTCAAGATAAAGAACTTAGGATTAGGTGGTTCCACACAAGACCAACCCCCACCAAACGATACATGAAAAGAAACTCTGATATTAACATGGGGAGGCTCGAACGAACTCCCCACCATAAGGATCAGGATATCATTAGATTATTTCAGGTGTAACTCTGTGAGACTCACTGTGGGTCTCCCCATCATAAGAACTGACGAGATTAAACAAACTTGAAAACTTACCACACAGACCAAAACCCCCCGCCACGAGGGGGAAAAGGGAAGGGACCAACTGATAGAGCATCAAAATTACCTCCATCACTATATCAATAACATCACACCCTCAGAAAAACCCAATCCATGCCATACTAAGGAAAAATATTAAACCAAGGCCCTTTTTCATAGCTAAGGTTCTCCTGACTACACGCCAGCTTCACTCCAGGACCTATGGCTGGAGCAGTGATGTTTTAAGCATCTCCTGCCTTGCAGTTATGCCTTAGAGATTCCCAAACATAATGCACGAACCAAAATTTTATCAAACAAAATTCATAAAAAAAAATTCAAAGAGGTTCAACCATAACCATTTTTACAACTAAAGGAAAAGAAACACCAAAAAAATGCTACATGAGATGATCACTACATCCAAGGAACAATACAAAGAGAAAACCTCAAACTGATCCCCAAACATCACCCTACTCTTGATAATGGGCTGAGGTGACCTTCTATGATCTAGGTCTAGCTTCAACACGCTTCTTGGAAGCACCTCGACATAATCACTGCAAGTGACCTAGATGTCCACAGGTGTGGTAGGGTCTCGGAGCACTCGGGCACATCAGCCTCTTGTAATCTGGCCTACCACACTAGTGATAGATCACAACATTGCACTAAAAACAAGATGACTGGAGGTCTGAAGGCCTCTTGATTCCTCTATTAGAGCCACCAACATCACGTCGCTTCCCATTCTTCCTATAATTATCCTTTACACTACTTTCCAAGGCTAGGGGAGGATTCACCACCTCATGTCCTCCTGCTAACTCAGCTTCGGCCAGAAAGGCTTACCCCACAACATCCGAGAAGGTGTTAGGTTGAGCTCTGCCACTTTCGAATGGAGATCCGGTTAGAGTACATACTCAAATTATTGAGCCTTCCCGGGATCATTTGAAACAAACCATTGGTCGTATAGAACTATGTTTGAGAAACATCAATATAATTCTAGTACCGATTCAACGCCCTTCTGAACACAACATGAATCTAACCTCTTCCTCAGCTTCATCAACTCAGAGAAATACTATTGGATAAATGAAGACTTAAATAACTACCATGTGAGATCATCTCAAGGATTTCTTCAAGACACTAACTTCCACAATTTCTAGGTTGGACCTTCAAGAAAAAATGTAGCCAACTTCACCTTCAACGACTTAGGAAACCCAATGAAACTGGTGTTCCTCTCAATCTTCTGCAACCAATCCTCCGCCTCAAGAGGATCTACTTGCCCATAAAATAGGGGAGGGTCTAACTTCCGAAACTAATGGATGTAGTCCAAGAGATGATCAGCTGAAGGATTTTCTAAGGATGCACCACCCGAAGCTGCACCTTGGGCATCCATCAAACCTTCATGGGGGAGAACATTAATGAATAAGAAAACAAGGAGCGAGATCAAAACTTGTTAATTACCATTTTAAATTCATTTTTTTTACAATTTCCAAAAAAAATATATTACAAAGTTGTTTTAAGAATTAGGGAAGATCCAAACGATTTACTAGGGTAAACTAGTGTTGATGGGTGACTCATAAATATGGTTGGTGGCTATACTCTAGTCATGCCATCATCACAAGGATCACTCTAGGGTAATGTCCTCAGCTCCACATGGCTTTCCAGACCATGTGAGCTCATGGCAGTCAGTTGTTTGACTACCATTTGATTTCCCAACATAAAAAAATTCAAAAGAACCAAAAAGACACAAGAAACCCCAACATCCCATGGTAACCCAAGGTTCAGAATGAACACAGGTTCATGACGTCCTTATCTTCCATATGCCTCGAGTCCCGAATGTTCTACTCCTTCTACCATGACAACCCAAAATAACGATGGGTGCTCTGAAAAACAAGGTCTGCTCAAGAGATGACCCCCTCTGACACCATTTTGTCACGAACCAACCCAGGTCGACCCTGAACCTGTCACCCGAGTTGATCTGTGACAAGGCCTGATAGGTGTTACCGATTCTCCCGAGCTGGTGAAAAGCGTTAGGACATTAATAGAGAGCAAGAGGGAATGATTTAGCCCACTAAAATTAAATAAAGCAGCAAAAAAAAGTAGAATAACACAAAGAAAATAAATGACATGAAAAAGGAAGAACAACCAACAACAACAAACTAAATTAACCATGGCCAAAAATCCTCATGACTCCAAGATTATCTCACTAATCCATACCCAACTCTTTCCCATAGAGAACAAGCTCGAGTCGAACCTACAATAGAAAATAAAACAAGAAAACACTATAGGTGTGAGTATTAAAACTCAGTAGGCATTCCAAACAAACTATACCCAAATCACTACCTTTAAATAGAGAATTTAATAATTCCAGTTTTGAACTAAATTATATAAAATATGGGTTTCTTCCCACACACTTTAATTTATAAAACAAGTAACAATCCATTTCCCTTATTAATATAAAAAAGTTTAATGTTTAAAGGAAATAGGTGCATTAAATACTAAAACATTCTCATGAACAATTTAAAATCCTTATTTTAGTAGTTAGTAAAGAGGAAAACCACACACAATACACAACACACAATAAGGGCAATGAGAAAGTAGAAAATGGGGACCTGTAGCCAAACTAGGCCCCTCAATCATCATCCACATACAAATGGGAACTAAAGGAAACATGGGTCGAACCTAGGAGCTTGTGAATAATCGATAATGTACAATACGTTTGACTCATCCTGATAGAACGCGTACTCTCGATGATTTCATAACGCCCAAACGCCTGGTGTTTCCCTACCTGACCTAACCATGGGGACCAATCCCCTAGCAGAGCAATGTCCATACTAAGGGCCACTAGCCAATCTATAACCTAAACTGGTGCAAGAATCTTTCTCAGAATATTCACTTATTATGTCAGGTTCTCATGTCATCACGTGTAATAAAATGGGGTGAGTTAATAATTTCAATAAAGTAACCAATCACAATGTACAAACATCACACACAACAACACACATAATCGACATACATAACAATATCACCCCTGAGTTACCCAAAAGAATGTTTTTTCAAAATAATTTATTTTATGAAAGTGAAAAATGGTCCGGATGTAAATTTTAAAATAAAGCCCATTTCTCAAGAGAAACCAAACCATTTTATCACGTGTCATAAGAAAACCATTACCAAAAAAACAGAACCACACTTAAAAATCTGTGAATTATTTTCATAGTCTAAACGGGAATTCTTTCAATATTGTGCGTCAATTCATCAAGAAAATAATTCAAATTCAGTGTATAATAAAAATAACTTCATTTACATCAAACAATTATTCCAAAATTAGCTATCTAATACAATTTAGAATTTATTTAAATGCAATGAAATATCAAGAAATTAAAAAATTATAAATTCAAAGGTGAGTGCAACCTGACGATGATCGTGTTATTGTGGGATTACCATGCCAACGAGCTGAAAAAAGAGAAAAAAATCTAAAACATAGAAACACTGATTAAAAATAAATCAAACAATTGAACATTTAAATTTCACCTCTACGCTGCTGCAGGGAAAACAGAAAAAACCAAACCAATCACCTTTGGTAGTGGTGTGTGTCACGTGCCCAATTTGGAAGGAGGTGCGCAACAGGTCATGGGAAAGAAGAAATGAGGGGGTGGGGGTTATGATGTGTTGCGACTAGAGAAGGGGGTCATGGAACATTGCGATGCGTCATGTAACGATTGATGGATGAAAAAGGGGGATCGTTGCTAGCGACTCAATAAGGGGAGGATCACGATGGGTGCTGGTCGGAGTAGCGAGTGGCATTAGGCACTGAGTTAGTGAACAAGAGGGTGGTTGCACGCTGGTCTTAGGAGCTGGTAGGAGGGAAGGGGGAGCTGATTCTAAGTTGCAGAGGACGGTGTTTTTTTGGGGAGATAAAATTAATTTTAAGTCTTGGAGCATTAATGGAAAATAATAAATATTAAATTAAATAAGCACAAGACCGTGGGATAAAATAGAAGGAATCAAAATAATGTCACGAAAAAATATGAGTTAAAAATGAAAGAAAATAAGAGAAAAAGATAACTTCAGGGGGAAAACAGTGAAAATCAAAATAGCACGTTGGATAAGATGTTTAATTGATGTAGTTTGTTCTTTTCATATGAATCAAACCCCTACTAAAGGTAACCATGGACATATAATCAGTCTGAGAAAAATAGTTGAAGAATAGTAGATACAAAATGAAAGGTTAAAAAAAATAACAGTTTAATTAACAATAACTAATAATAGCTTTCAAAATTTAAGGAGTAAAGAGAGATGTAGAGAGGTAGTGTGATGGAGATCTAGGGTCACCGCTAGTGCAAGATAGAAGCACAAGAGGCCGACTGGTACATATATCCGGTGAGGTGATGTGTGTAGAGAGGGGGAAGGTTGTAGGTGTAGGGATGCTCGAGGTAGACAACGGGTTAACGAGGTGGGGGTGGGGGGGGGGGGGGGTGGGGGGAGGGTGCAAGTAGGAGTCAGAGGTGACCTGAGGGAGGCATGGTGAGGGTGGTGCGGGCTATGTCGCTGGGCCGATGGAGTAGGGACAGAGGGACGACGTGCGCGGAGAGGGAGAGAAGGCATAGGGGAGGCGCGACGCTGGGATAGGTGAATTTGGCTAGGAGAGGATGGGTCACGTGAGGAAGAAGGAAAGGTGCACTATGGGAGAGGAAAATAGGGGGTGGAGGCACTGTATGGACCAAGGGAAAGAGATACAAAACACAGGGAGGCCGCTATGGTTAGAGAAAAAAAAGAAAAGAAAATTTAAAAAAAATAATGATAACAATAATCAATAATAATAGTAATAATAACTTTAATCTATAATAATAATAATAATAATAATAATAAGTATAATAACTTTAATATATAATAATAATAATAACAGAAATGATAATAATATTATTAATACACCTAATAATAATAAAAACAAATTTAAGGATAATAATAATAAATGTTAAAAATAATAATTTTTAACCACAACAATTCTTAAATAATTATAATACAATATTAAAATTATATATTAATATTTTCTTTGCTCCGAATAATAAAAATATTAATAATTTTTTTAATAATTATGATAACATTAATGAAACATTTTAATAATAATAATAATAATAATAATAATAATAATAATAATAATAATCCCTTAATTACGATATTAATGATAAAAATAATAATAATAAAGCCTTATTAATAATAACCCTAATAAGAACACTACTAATTATACCGATAAAAATATAAATATTAAGAATACCCAGTTCACTTTAATAATAATAATAAAATCAATAAGAACAATAGAAATTATAAGTGACACAATAAACTACAAAAGTTTCCCATTTTAATTTCCTGAAGACAGGCGGACTATGTCGCTGGCTGGGCGAAGCCACACGAGGGTTCCAAAACGCGCTCTGCCCGGGCGCTAAATGAAGTTAAATAAAAAACGTGCGCTTTTTGACATAAATCAGAATATTTGTTCAGTATTCAACCCGAACCTCAATACAATTATTTTAAAATCCAAAGAAAACAATTAAAAGGACTTAACACATGCGTCGGGATGTGACATCCACCATATAAAAGTGAATTGGAGAATAATAATAATGAACTCTCAAATGAAGGTAAATTGAGATGAAATCCCTTATAAGGACCATATATTTAAATTAAGGATAAATCAATGACATAATCATGTGTGAAAAATATAAATAATCTCAATATGAATGGATATTCAGTGTAAATCAATTAGAGGACATTCACATATATTCTTGTAAAAAAACCAATGACTTGGATGTTTAACTCAATGAATAGAAATTGAGTTAAGATTACTCTTATCAAGTTCATATCAATGAATTGAGAATTTATCAATGGAGTGATTATGTGTATCAAAAGTATATCCACATAAAGGGGAGTGAAAATTACTACATGAATAAATAAATAGTGATTTCACACATAATCTTGGAGTAAAATAACCAAGGAAGTTTTCTTAAAACCCAATGAGTGAAAATCGAAATTAGAAATTCCCTTACCGATTTGGTAACTTATGAAAAATACACCCCATTAAAGAAGGATCATATGATTAAGACGTAAATACCCATAATTTATAGTATATTACACAAATAATACAATCATGGGAAGTACATACACCACAAAAAAAGGAAATAGTGGCAATATAGCATGAATCTCATGGGAATAAGAAGTGAGATGAAAACCCCCTTACCTTATAATTTACTTTAGTCAAGGGTAAGTTTAACCTCATTTATATTGGATAAATCATTGTTATTAAATTATATAGGAACCATATATGTAAAAATTATATCATATATGATCCTCTAATACTGTTTTGTTAATAATATTTCCGTAGTATCATTGTTTCAGGTGTAAACTAATTTGTTTTCCTTTATATGTTTTTTTACCTAAGTCATGTTTGTCACATATAGGATGTATTTTATTCATATCCAGAATTATATTAAGTTCTTAAATATTATTTTTTTAATCATTAAATGAAAATTATTCTTGAATGGTTACGATGGGGAACGAAATATCATCGCGTCCTGGAGACGGTAAGCCGTACGTACACACGAGCAACAATATCATACTATTAGAGGTGAAATCATATGCAATTGGATGGTATATTATATATAAAGATTCATTAACATGTCATATTTATTATTTACATCAGTTATACTCATTATTATTCCCATCCAAATAATTATGTTTTGAATAACAAACTACACCACGACGTGGAGACGGTAAGCCATAGGTATGCAATTATGACGACTTTTTCATTCATAGGATGGATAGAATAATGAATAAAGTTTTAGAATATTTATAATAACATCACATTATTTTAAAGGTACATGAGTTAATATTTTGGTATGGAAACAACAACGAAAGAGGAAGTGGAAGAAGAAAAGAACATTGAAAGAGGTGATGAAATTATTACCTCTTCTTCGGGTGCTTCCTTTTGATTTGATCAAAATGACTCTTAAGGTTGGATTTATGATCAAAGTGAGGCCTATAGGTTCAAGTGAGGGTATTTTAGGAGGACATTTGAGTAGGTTTTGGCTGAGCCAGATGGATTTTGAAGTGTGATTTTTAGAGAAGGGGAAATACCCTTTTATAAGAGATGCAAGGGTCACCTTAGGAAAAGTCTAAAAAATTATTTTATTATAAAACCATTTTTGATTCCTAATGGATCCAAAAGGATTTATTTCGAGGATAATGTGGGGATGCATCTAAAACCTCTCAACCAATAGTTTTTAGACACATTTTGGTAACCATATTAACCTTATCTTTTAGATTTAACTCTTAGTTAAATAGTTTAACTTTTACAATGTCTTCTTGTATTTTTATATTGCATGGTTAATAAACATACTATAAAATACCAAGAGAACTTTAAGTGGTTAATTAATGACATATATATCATTATATAAGTCCTTGGGTTGAACCTTATATTTTTAGGAATATTATATCATTTTAAAATATAGTATTTGTTTAAAAATCCATTTATGTCAATTTTGACCCTATTTAGTATTTGTTTTTTGTGAAAGCCATAACAACTTTAAAAAGTAATTTTTTTATTTAACCTACCCTAACATGTAATATTAACCTCAAAAGTTTGTGGAATTCATCAAAAGTGTAAGAAACCAGACCTTCTTTTTAGGTATTTTTTCCTTTTCTGGTATCTTTTGAGAAAAAGAGGATTTTTTTGAGGTTGTGCAGGGGCGCACGGTCTGAGAAAACCATACGGCCAGCCCAAGAAACCGTGCACCATTTATAGTGGGCTCCACACGGGCTGTACATGGTTTTTTAAACCATGCGTGCTAGCCGTGAAAATTCCCTAGATGAGAGAGTATCAACCGCACTGTTGGCACGCAGTTTGCCAAACCGTGCGGGGTAAACGTGAAGCCACTTAAAGTTAGGGTTTTTAAGTCCCATTCCACTTGGGATTTCCCATTCCTCCACCATTATTCCTCCCACTCATGGATCATGTGGGATTTGTGATTTTCAGAAGTTGGGGGAGATCCTTGGCTCGTTTTGGAGGCAAATCGAAGGGGTTTATTGGTAGATCGAAGGCGATTCTCCTCAGGTAAGTCCCTCTTTTGGTTATTTTAGGTTTTGTTAGGGTTAACACTCTTCCTCTATTAGTTTCCTAGATCTAAAAGGGTTTCATGTAGATCAAGGGTTGTGTTGCCTTTTTGTGCTAAAGGTTGACCTTGTTAATGTTAGGGAAAAGTATTTGAGGTGGTTTCGAAGAGGCGTTCACCCATTTTGGAGCGCGTTTGGGTGAAGAGGTTGATTTCACCAAACCCCAAGAGGTAGGTGGTTTGTGCCTTCCGATTTAAGGTCTTTGAATTGTATGTGCAAAATTTCCAATACCCATGAACGGGGTATTGTGCTTTTACCGTTTTTAACCCGGTTAATTTCCTACTTTGCTGGTGTGTGTGAGTAGAGGTTATTTGTATGTGAGTAGGGTTGATTGCTATGATTTGGAGGTGTTTCCCATGCATGTTATGTGTATGACCGTTTGGTTCTTCTTGGCCTATTAGGCTGCTTTGTTTGTTTCCCATTCCTAGTATTGTAGGATGGAGTGATATTGTTTATATGACATGCTGATATGCTGTAGACTGCTAGCCAAGTAGTTCTTTAGGTTTACTTGGCTATATTACACAGTTATTCTCATTGACCTACCAAGTGCCGTGAGAACCTGGTGTAGTAGACTATAAGGGGAATTGACTGGGTGAGCTTCCTCAGAGAGTCTTTGAGTACTTTTGGCTATAAGGGGGATTGACCGAGTGAGTATCCTCAAATAGCCTAGAACCACTTGGGGCTATAAGAGGAATTGACTGAGTTAGCTTCCTAAGAGTGTCCTTGAATTCTTTAGACTATAAGGGGATTGACCACATGAGCTTCTTCATAGAGTCTTTGTTTTTAATCCTGAACTGTTTAGACTATAAGGGGAATTGACGGTGAGTGCTTCCTCAGAGAGTCTATGAACGACCTAGGATATAAGGGGAGTTGACTGAGTGAGCTTCCACAGAGAGTCCTTGACCTAGGGACTATAAGAGAAATTGACCATGAGAGCTTCCTCAGAGAGTCCTTGACTACCCTAGACTATGCGGGGAATGGATTGTGTGAGCTTCTTCAGAGAGTCTTTCATTACCTTTGACTGTAAGAGGAAGGTACTTTGAGCGCTTCCTCAAAGAGTCTTAATATATTATTATGACTAAACCCGAGGGGTTAGGCTGAGTTAACTTCCCAGAGGGTTTTCTGTACTTCTTAGGTAGGACTAGAGGGAATGACTGTGATTACTTCCCAGAGGGCTTCCTATTTGATGTTTAGCTTTTTGTTTCACTATTGTATGATTTTAAATTGTGGATTGTTTACTGTTAGGTACTTTCCTATTTACTGCTTTCTATTCTTTTTTCCTTCCATATATTCACTGACTGTTAGGCACATATCTTGTGGTGGTTTCCTAGTAGGATTCATCATACACCCTGTTTGGGTGATAATTTTGGGCCCAAACAGATTATATTATTGTAGGTATAGATAAGGGAAAGTGCCCTTCTACTTCAGGTACTTGATTGCATTGGAGTTGGAGAGCATGGGACCAAGCTAAGGCATGCGATGCTAAGGATATTTATTATCTGTTTTCCTTTTGTACTTTGGTTTAGTACTTTATTCAGCATTCTGACTTTCTTGGCTGCTTTCCTTGACATACATGTATCAAGAATCATTTATATATATTCTCTAGTTGTTTCTTTATCACTCTTCTGTTGTTACTATTGTTTGGAATTATTACTACTTTCGCTATTGTTTATATGTTTACTTCCGATGTGTACTCTTCCAATGAGGGCATAGTTTCCCTACTATCACACCCAAGACCCTTGCTGTTAGTCGGTAGCCTCTGGAATTCGGGAAATGCGCTTGAGGCCATGTGACCAACAGGGTGCGGGAACCTTTGGGTGGCTTCCGGAACATGGGACGTTACAAAGTCGTATCAGAGGAATTATTTTCTTCTTGGATTATTGTTTGGATCCTTTAACCAGGGATATGAAGGATTAGGTACTTTGTAATAATATGTACCCAGGAGTAGGTAACCTGTGTACAGGGAAAATCCACTCTACCTTGTTTATTGAAATTTTTTCTGGTTTTCAATTTTATATTTGATTTGATTTCAACGTTGGGTGATTCAAATGTTTTGTGATTTTATCATTGATGTTATTGAGGTTCAATTTCTGTTGCAAATCGATGAGATGAGGGTCTTCCATCTCATGTATCATATAGTCACTTGTTAGAAATCACAATTCATGCATTCTTGCCATGTCATTTAGGGTGCACTAGCAATTGCATGTTGTTGTGATAGATGTTTTGTAGAATATTCTTGCTGTTGTAATAGGTGATTTTATAAAAATACCTTTTGTTTGAGTAAGGTTTTGTTTAGGATGAACTCCAAATTTTGGTTCCTGAGGTGTTATGGTTCCTCATGGATCAGCACTTGGTGGATAGTCGCCATGTATTTTCTTGTTTATAACATGTGTAAGATGCCAACCATTGATTCGTGGGTAGTATGGGCCCTCACGGATCAGAATTTGGCACTTTCAATGTTTTTTTTCAGTGTTTCTTTGGGTTTTAGAGTAGTTTATGAGGCTTACTGTCTGGAAAAACCCAGAATGCACGCCATGTAGTTTTGACTACACAACATGTGTTCTTCTGTTCCAGAAGAGAAAATCTTTCGTAAGTACATGCCATGAACTCTCCGTACACGCCGTGTACTCCTATGATTCATTCCCTATTAATCTTGATCTGAGGTGTGCATTTGACCTTGTAGAGTCATTCCACTTAGATGTCCTCCGGTTGTACACAAGCCACAAGGTAGTGATCAAACACTGGATATGGCTGATCAGGGACTTCCTGCAGATCCTCCTGCTGTGCCAGTCTTGGCACCAGTAGTTATACCGGACCCAGGTGTTGATGCACAGTTCAGGGAAGGCTTTATGAGGATGATGTAGAACTTTTAGAGAGTACCTCCTCCTGCCCCGTCGATGGCAGATTTGATGTGGGACTTTCAGTAGCATCATCCTCCCACTTTCACAGGGGATGGGGGGCCCCAGGCTACATAGTCATGGATAGAAGCCATGCTGACGATCTTCAAGCATCTGGATATACCTCTAGAGAATTTGGTGAAGCTTTAAACCTATATGCTCTGAGACTCCTCCAAGAGGTGGTGGGATGTGATCTCATAGGCTGGATGCCAGTAGAATATGGCTTGGGATGAGTTTCTATGCATCATCTATGATTAATTCTATCTGGAGACCTTGAGGGCCGATCAAGCCCAAGAGTTCCTGAGTCTGGAGTAGGGTACTCTTACTTTTAAGGAGTATTCCTCTTGCTTCACAGATCTGAAGCGTTTCACGCCTTTTAAAAGAGGTGATGAGTTGTTACTTGAACGAAAGTTTGAGGATGGTATGAGGCAAGAAATCCAGTTATAGGTGAAAATCTTCAGGTTGAATTCGATATCTTCTATCATCAACCAGGCACTGATCACAGAGCGCAATCTCAGGGATTCTGGAGCTGTGAGCCAGGGCGGTTCGACATCCAGAGTTAGTGCTCTGCTAGCTGATAGCAGGAAGCACCGTAGGGAGGCTACACGAGGAGATCAGAGTAAGTGAGATGCATCTTTTGGTATCCAAGTGGTGTGCTACCAGTGTGGGAGAAGTGGGCATACGAGACGACGTTGCCCGAGAGACCCAATGAAGTGCCGATATTGCTGGAAGACGGGTCACCTTCATCACTTCTATCAGATATTTTCACCAGCAGCTGGTGAAAGGGGTTCTTTTATGACTCTGCATTCAGGAGCAGCACCACCAGTTTCTCACCAGTCTAGGAACTAGAGTTCTTCCGGCCATTCGAGCCGAGGTGGAGGTCGCGGCCGTGGTGGTGAGTCACCAGGCTACGAACGACAGTAAGGTGGATCAGCTCAGAGTGGTCAGGCAGGGTCACAGGGCTGTGGAGCAGGCCAAACCTTTGTAGTGGAACAGACCCAACAGGAGCAGGATCCCAGAACTTCTACAGTTCGAGGTATGATCCTAGTTGCCTCAGTTTTATATTCATCTCTTTTTGATACATGGCTTCCAATAGCTTTATGTCTGTTGTTGTCATGGAGATCCTTTGGATCTTCATCTTTTCTTATACTAATATCTTGAAGCTAGACACTCCGTTGGGGACGAGAATATCTAGTGTGCATTAGTGTAAGGAGTGCCCTCTTTAGGTTAGTGGGTGTCACTTTCTATGGGACCTCTATGTCCTAGAGATGATAGGATATGATGTCATTCTCGGAATGGACTATTTAGTTCCCTTCCAGGCAATCATCAATTTCTATCACTATAGGGTGAGTTTCATATCACTAGAGGGTGGATCGTTTCTTCATAGGGGTGAATGGGATGTCCAGGAGAGCAGAGGGGGTCCAGAGCATCTTGGGTTGGGAGTAGTTACAACCCAGATTGCTAGTCTTTATTTTGATGACTAGGGGACTTCACAATTTGAATTTCCTCCACTGGTGGATCTTTTCAGATACATCTTTCCATAGGACTTTTCAGGTTTGCCTCCGGAGCGGGAGGTAGACTTTTCGATTGAGATTATGCCAGGAGCATCACTGATGTCCATTCCTCCTTATAGGATGGATACACCTGACTTGCAGGAGCTCAAGGAAAAGTTGGAGGAGTTGAGGGAAAATGGTTTTATCTGACCCAATACATCTCCTTGGGGTTTTCCAGTCTTGTTTGCGAAGAATGAAGATGGTACCCTCAGGCTTTGTGTGGACTATCGGAAGTTGAACCAGTTAACTGTCAAGAACCGATATCCCTTGCCTAGGATTGATGATATATTTGATCATCTTTGAGAATACTGGGGGTTCTTTAAGATTGAATTGAGGACCGGTTACCATCGGTTTCATGTTATACCATCTAATATACCTCTAACAACCTTTCAGAACAGGTATGGTCTATACGAGTACTTGGTTATGCTGTTCGGTCTCACGAATGTGCCTGCAATTTTCCTGGAACTGATGAACCAAGTGTTCCATCCATACTTGAATTCTTTCGTGGTGGTCTTCATGGATGATATATTGGTGTACTCTCACACTCAACATGACCATGCTACCCATGTTGAGATCATTTTGAGTACATTGAGGGAGCATCAGTTATATGCTAATCTCTAAAAGTGCCACTTTTGGATGGATCATATTCACTTCTTGGGCCATGTTATCTCAGAGGCAGGAGTATCAATAGACCTAGAGGAAGTGTGATCTATAGTTTCCTGGGATTAGCCGAAGAATGTATTTGAGGTGCAGAGCTTTCTAGGGAAGTTTGGATACTACAGATGTTTTATATATGACTTCTCACACTTAGCAGTACCACTAACAGGTCTGATTAAGATGGTGCAAAGTTCTTATGGTCAGATTCTTATGAGTCAGCCTTTCAGGTGATGGAAGGGAGGTTGACTTTAGCATTGATACTAGTCTTTCCAGAGCTAGGAAAAATCTATACTGTTTACTGAGATTCATCAGGTATTGGGCTAGGAGTTGTGCTTATGCAAGGAGATGGATTCATTGTGTACGGGTCTCAGCAGTTGAGGCCACATGAGAGGAATTGCCCAACACATGATATCAAGTTGGCTACTATTGTTCATGCTTTACATTGTTGGAGAAATTATATTCTGGGAGATAATTTTATGGTTTTCACTGACAAAAAAAGTCTCAAGTACATCTTCACTCAGCGTGATCTGAATTTGAGACAGTGCATGTGGGTTGAGTACCTACAGTCCATTGACTTTGAGCATACATATACGCCTGGGAAAGGCAACACGGTGGCTGATGAGTTGATCTAGAGGACCCAGATACAGGAATTTTAGGAGTCTAGAAGTGAATGAAACCTTATTGCTCTGTTTTCTGAGATGCATTTGGAGGCTCACGACAGCCAGGGGAAGGCGTTTCTTTCTTCTTTAGCTGTTACTTCTACTCTTATGGATCTAGTTAGAATGAGGTAGCTATCAGATTCTGATGGCCTAGTCCTAAGGAAAGAATGTCATGATAGGAACCTATTCATGGATGGACCATAGTCAAGGATGAGATCTTGCATTTCTAGGGATGTGTATGGGCGCCAACAGATATACGCTAGGAGCTGATGCAGGATTTTCAATCCTCATTTTGGGCAGTTCATCCTGGCATCAGAAAGATGTATCGTGATCTACACTATCAGTATTGATGTCCAGGTATGAAGAGGGACGTTTCTGGTTTCATCGTGAGGTGTTCCACTTGTCAGTAGGTGAAGGTGGAATATCAGCGACCAGCAGGGCTTTTGCAGTAATTACCCATTCCCAAGTGGAAGTGGAATGATGTCGCGATAGATTTTGTGACCGGTTTGTTGAGGTCTCCTCGAGGGAATGACGCAGTTTGGGTTGTCATTGACAGAATCATGAAGGTTTCTCACTTATTTCTGATCAAGGAGACCATCAATGTTGACGAGCTGGGACGATTGTACATTCGATAGATTGTATGTCTTCATGGAGTTCCACACTCCATAATTTTAGATAGGGATGCACGTTTTATTTCTTGAGTCTGGCTTGGGATTTAGAAGGTGTTGGGTATACATGTACTTCTCAGTAAAACTTACCATCCCCAGAAAGATGTCCAGTCTGAGCATAAAATTTAGGTGCTTGAGGACATGCTCCGAGCATGCATTTTGGATTTTGGAGGTTCTTGGGAGAAGCATATACCTCTTGTGAAGTTTTCCTACAATAACAGTTTTCAAGCAACAATAAAGATGGAACCTTATGAGGCTTTGTACGGTAGGCCATACCGATCACCCTAATGTTGGCTGGAGGTAGGAGAGGCCGCTTTGCTGGGACCTCATCTTATTCATGAGACCAAAAAGTAGATAGAGTTGATTCAGAAGAGGATGGATAATGCACAACCTCGACAGAAGTATTATGCTGATCAGTGGAGATGACCACTGGAGTTTGAGGCTGGGGATCAGGTTTTTCTAAATGTCACACTGAGGTTGGGGCACATAAGGATCAGGAGACAGGGAAATCTTTTGTCGAGGCACATCGGGCCATTTGAGGTGTTAGAGAGATTTGGGTCGGTTGCCTATATGTTTCAGTTACCTCATAGGTACTGGGATATGCATGATGTGTTCCATGTTTCACAACTTCGACATTACCTTTCAGACTCATCTCATATCTTTCAACCTGAGGAGGTTGAGCTCGAAGTGGATGCATCATTCTAGGACAACCCTATCCATATTGTTGATTAAAATACAAAGGTTCTCTGTGGCCGGTCTGTTCCTCTGGTATGAGTGCTATGGTAGCACGACCAAGTATAGGATGACATTTGGGAGAGGGAGGCCGATGTACGTGCACACTGGCTGGAGTTGTTTAGGATTTCTTCTTATATGCCGCGCTAGGGAAATTCCAGGATGAATTTCTTTAGGGGGGAAGTTTGTAAGAACACAGACCTTCTTATTAGGTATATTTTCCTTTTCTGGTCGCTTTTGAGAAAAATATAATTTTCTAGAGGTTGTGCTAGGGCGCACGATTGGCGCACGGTCTAAAAAAACCGTGCGGCAAGCCCAGGAAACTGTGCACCCTTGACAGTTGGCTCCGCATGAGCTGCGCTCGGTTTTTCAAACAGTGTGGGAAAGCCATGAGAAGTCCCTATATGAGACAGTAGCAACTGCACGGTTGGCGAACGGTTTTCCAAACCATGCGGGGTAACCATGCAGCCACTTAATGTTAGGTTTTTTAAGTCCTGACCCACTCGAGATTTCCCATTCCTACACCATTATTCCTCCCACTTGTAGATCACATGGGAGTTGAGATTTTCAGAGGTTGGGGGAGATCCTTGGTTTGTTTTGGAGGCAAATCGAAGTTGTTTCTTGGCATATAGAATGAGGTTCTCCTCAGGTAAGTCCCTCTTTTGGTTCTTTAAGGTTTTGGTTAGGGTTAAAAATATCCGTCTATTAGTTTCCTAGATCTATAAGGGTTGCATGTAGATCTAGGGTTGTGTTGCCTTTGTGTGCTAAAGGTTGACCTTGTTGATGTTAGGGAAACGTTTTTGAGGTGGTTTCGAGGAGGAGTTCACCTGGTTTGGAGCGCTTTTGGGTGAAGAGGTCGATTTTGCCAAACCCTAAGAGGTAGGTGGTTTGTGCCTTCTGATTTAATGTCTTTGAACTGTATGTGAAAAATCACCAATACCCATGAATGGGGTATTGTTCGTTTACCGTTTTTAACCTGGTTAATTTCCTTCTTTACTGGTGTGTGCGAGTAGAGGTTATTTGTATGTGCATAGGGTTTATTTCTATGCTTTAGAGGTGTTTCCCATGCATGTTCCGTTTATGACCGTTTGGTTCTACTTAGCCTGTTAGGCTTCTTTCTTTGTTTCCCATGCCTAGTATTGTAGGATAGAGTGATCTTGTTTATCTGACATGCTGATATGGTGTAGACTGCTAGCCAAGTTGTTCTATAGGTTTACTTGGATATATTACACTGCTATGCTCATTGACCTACCGAGGGCCATGAGAACCTAGTGTAGTTGACTATAAGGGGAATTGAACGGGTGAGCTTCCTCAGAGAGTCTTTGAGCACTTTCGGATATAATGGGGATTGACCGCGTGAGCATCCTTAGATAACCTAGAACCACTTGGGTCTATAAGAGTAATTGACCGAGTTAGTTTCCTCAAAGAGTCCTTGAATTCTTTAGACTATAAGGGGATTGACCACTTGAGCTTCCTTAGAGAGTCTTTGTTTTTAATCCTGAACTGTTTAGACTATAAGGGCAATTGACAGTGAGTGGTTCCTCAGAGAGTCTATGAACGACCTGGGATATAAGGGGAATTGACTGAGTGAGCTTCCTCAGAGAGTCCTTGACCTAGGGACTATAAGAGGAATTGACTATACGAGCTTCCTCAGAGAGTCCTTGACTACCCTAGACTATGTAGGGAATGGACCATGTGAGCTTCCTTAGAGAGTCTTTCTTTACCATTGACTATAAGAGGAATGGACTGTGAGCGCTTACTCAGAGTGTCTTATTATATTCTTATGACTAAACCAGATGGGTTAGGCTGAGTTCACTTCCCATAGGGTTTTCTATACATCTTAGGTAGGACCAGAGGGGATGGCTGTGAGTACTTCCCAGAGGGTTTCCTGTTTGAGGTTTAGATGTTTGTTTCACTGTTGCTTGATTTTAAACTGTGGATTGTTTACTGTTAGGTACTTTCATGTTTACTGTTTTCTGTACTTTTACCTGGCATATATTCACTGACTGTTAGGCACATATCTTATGGTGGTTTCCTATTTGGATTCATCTCACACCCTGTTTGGGTCATACTTTTGGGCCCAAACAGATTATATTGTTGCAAGTATAGACAAGGAAAAGTTCCCTTTAACTTCAGTTACTTGATTGCATTCGAGATGGAGAGCATGGGTCCAAGCTGAGGCTTGCGATGCTGAGGAGACTGCTTATCTGTTTTCTTTTTGTACTTTGGTTTAGTACAGTATTCAGCATTGTGACTTTCTTGGATGATTTCCTAGACATAAATGTATCAAGCATCATTTATATATATTCTCTAGTTGTTTCTTTATCAGTATTCTGCTGTTACTATTGTTTGGAATTATTACTACTTTTTCAATTGTTTATCTGTTTACTTCCGCTATGTACTCTGCCAATGAGGGCATAGTTTTCCCACTATCAAAACCAAGGCCCTTGCTGCTAGTCGGCAGCCTCTGGCATTCGGGGAAATGTGCTTGAGGCCATGTGACCAACTAGGTACGGGCACCTCTGGGTGGCTTCCGGTACCGGGACGTTACAAAAAGTCTCAATTTACATTTATTTTGATATTTATAGTATCAACTAGTTTAATATTTTGTTAATAAGGTAATTTGTGCATAAAAAATGTGTCATATGTAAATATAATTATATAATATCTAAATATTATAAGAAAAATAAAATGATGTAGGAAATATCTTTAGATTTCTAATTAATATTTATAGTCGAATTTATCTTATGTATAACCCTATATTAAAAATGTTTTAGTTATTAAACTTTGAATTTAACACTTTTAACTCTTCTTTAAATAAAATAATTATAAATATCCTAATATAATCTAAGTGGAGAGAAAGGATCATATTTTATTTCTATGTTTGAATTTGGTCGAAATAAACTTATCCAATAAAATTAGTACATGTGTTTGGGTAATTATAATATCATTTTTACCTTTAATTACCCAATTTACTTTTAACCGCGGTAAATAAAATTCCAAACTTACAATTCAAAAAAAAATATTTTCATCATATTGAACCATATTTTACTCACTTATGTCTATCGTGTCTCTCATATTTTTTAAATTCAATTCACAGAAGTGGTAAAATTATGTTTTATGCAAATTTTCAAATGTGCCTAGAAGGTGGGTAAAAGACGGTAAAACGATCAATAAAATTATATATATCTAATATTATTATAAAATGAATTAAATGAATTAAATTGGACTAATATAGGTATTATTTATATATATTTACTTAAAAAAAATTTAAATTAAAAATAATTATTTAAATAAAAAGTCGGCTTTAAACAACAACACTGTGTTTTTCACTATTCATCAAAAATTGAATGTTTTTAGAAAAATAAAAAAAATTCACCAAAAGATAATTTTTATATTACAAATTGAAAAATTATTTATATTTTACCAAATTAAAAACAAAGAAATTGTATTAACTAATTTAAAAAAATATTCACGTTGTCAAAACCAGAAAGCATGTTTTTTTAGAAGTAAAAACTATCAAAAGATTGATATGTGTTTGTGCTCAATTTAAATGAAAAATTACTTCCAATGACCAACATTAGAATAAATGATAAAAATATAATCTAATAATACTTAAAAACCATTAAAGTGTATAATTTTATACTATAAATTGTTTTTATTAAAAAAGTTGTTTTCAATTAAAATTTAGTATTTTTCACTATTCATCAAAATATTAAAGTAATCAGAATTGCACCAAAAATTTATCCAAAAAAAATTTCTTTGTCCTTCTTCTAAAAAAGAAGTTTATTTTGTAAAATTGAATATATAAAAGTTTCATATCCTGTATTTAAAAAGGGTTCTCCACTAAAAGATGGTAAAATTTTATTTTTAAAAAAATACTTCTTTTATCTAAGAAATTGAATTTGTTCTTATGTTATGTATAAGAAACACGTAATATGGATTTTAAAATTACATGGAGTATATAAAATTCAAAATTATGTTAATAATATTCATAACCACTTTTTGAACAGCTATTTTGGTAAGTCGTGGTGCGCTCAAACTCGGTATTGCGTGTAGTGCAAGATATTGAATTACTTTAAAGAAAATAACTTAAAATGAAATCTTGGGGTGTTACATTCTTACCCCTTTTTAAAATTTCATCCTTAAAATTTTAAAATTGGGCTTGGGAACTTGATATAAATTCCCACATCGGAAAAAGAGTCAATAAAACTACGAATTTAAAAAAAAGAAAGATAAGTAAAAAGGCCACCCGAGATAACCCATACAAGGATTCCATGTAGGTAAACATGGATATGGAAGATAAAATAAGTGTCGTGTTCTGATGGATAGTGATAGAAAACATGATCGGTAGAATGTTAACAATAAGAAAACCACAAACTTGTGATGAGTTAAATAATCATTAGTTTCCCAGTAAAACAATAATGAGACAACATTTTTGTTTTATGTTACATTTAATAATGTTAAGGAATTTATTTATGAGATTGAATAATAACATAAAGATATATACTTACCTTTCAAGTAGTGTTTCATCTTTTAATAAATTTCTACCACTAACTCATCTTCTTTCCAAACGAGGAGTATTCAAGATGACTTTGTCACACCTGAAGCTCTAGAATCAAATTCTAGAGAATCAAATAATCCATAAAGGATGAAATAAATATTTCCCTTATCTTTAGAGATTAACCAAAACCAAATGGTTATTACAAGATCATATGATCGAAAAAATAGAAAATCCTTTATAGAAATAAATACTAATCGTAATTTCCAAAATTAAACAAACATTACCCAAAGTTTAATAAAGACCATTCAATAAAAAAATGTCTTTAAAATACTTCAATACAATACAACTAATATTGAAACCCAAAACGTAGAACAATTTAATCATATAGTCTTTCATAGTAAAAGTTAACATTTATCTCCAAATAACATCAACTACTCTTAATGTATCATACAAAACTGTAATTAACCAAATCACATATTCTATATGATAGTTTGATCATTTTCATTAATAAACTTAATCTCTATAAAAAACATAGATTCTTCCAAAAGAAAGAAAAATACACCATTACTCCTCAAATTAAATC
The DNA here is from genome assembly GCA_963277665.1 of Viscum album. NCBI lineage: Eukaryota > Viridiplantae > Streptophyta > Magnoliopsida > Santalales > Viscaceae > Viscum > Viscum album. The sequence goes on from OY728119.1 coordinate 1,237,699,434, forward strand.
CCATAGTATTCTGTTTTCCTTATGCATACAGTGTTCCCAATAGAGCGAACATCTTCCAAAATAACATTTACCACTTAATCACCAAATCATTTTCCTATACTAATGATATCCATTTGATAAAACAGAAGATACAATATGAAAATATTATTGATAAATAAAATCAATTAACTAAAAATAATTAGTCACAATAACTAGGGACTTCATGTAGTCCAGTGGTAGGTGAGAAATACCAGTTGAACTTTGGTTGTGGGTTTGATTCCCACAGCTTTGTCCGACGTGACTGGTTGTCTCACGGTCTGCTTGTTGTCCATTTTTAAAAAATATATTTTACAACATTCCCAAAATGAGATAAATTCCTCAAAATAAACATAACATAATTTAACCACAAATTTTATCTCATACCTCACATTTTCATCCCAAAAATTAATAACCTCTAATTGCCTCAAATTCAAGGATCATATAAACCCAAGTGGTTCGTTGTAACTATATCCACAAAAGAAAATATAATTATTCCTCAAATATAATTTTCACATAAAAAACTACAGGGTTACACATATAAGAGAAAATTCATCCAAAGTAATCCTATCAACAAAGAGCATTAATACTTTTAAACATTTCACCATCCATTTATTTGCACATAGTTTCTTCCTTGACCTAGTGGTTATCCTATAGAATATGTCATTGACTCGAGTAATGACAAGGTCCCCTACATTTACAGAAAATTACAGTAAATGGATTCTTAGGATCATTTTTATTTTCTTCCATAATACTCTTCATTTTCCTCAACAATTATTTACTTTATGTCCTTCTTTCACACACATAAAGAATTTATTTGTTCCATTGAGACAATTTCCTGGGTGTCTCCTTCCACATTTCCTGAATGATAAAATTTGATCTTTCTTTTCTCAAGGTCTCCACTGCTGGATATCTTATCATTCTCCACCTTTCTATTCTTTTTTGAGTTTGGGAGTTGGTTAATATGTATGTTATTGATCATATTTTTGGAAACCTGCTTTGAAATGAACATGATATATTTTATGCCTATCAATATTCCATTTAGTTTCTCATTTCCACCATTGTTCCCACATTGTACATCATGTTCAATGTTACTATAACATCCTTGGAATATAGCCATTGACTAAAACCAGAAATCATAGTGTTAGTCATAAAATCATTTAGAGAATATCATAACACTTTATTTTAAATTTAAAACACCTTAGGATTAACCAAGGTTATTTATTATCATCTTATATTAAAATACTTTAAATAGGTTTGTAAAGAAAATGTGAATTATCTTACGTGTATCCCCCGGGAGTGTCGTAATAAAGAGTGCAACAAGGCTTGTTGTCCTGCACCAGTTCCCGTTCGAGTCTAGCTCAAAGCGGTGTTTTCGGGTTTCACCCCTAGGTACATCTGTTATAGTGCCAACTCTTCCTTATTGTATTCATATATGGATGTATTTCTGGAAACACCCACATAATATTTACATTACCAATTTTTTTTGGATATTCTTCTATACTAATCCTCAAATTCTATCTTAGGATAGTGTTTTATAATCATAGTTTTTGCTAAATCTACCTTCCAAGTTTTGTACTAAACTTACTCTAATACCAACTGTAATGCCCCGATCCTAGTTACCCAGAGTCGGCAAATTATTACAAAACATTGGCTTGATCACAAGAGATAAAGCCTTGAAAGACTGAATAGTTTAGTAGACTTCTATGTACTAGATACATACATAAGTTTCACTTTACATCATGAAATAAAAATAAAACAACATTGTGTCCCCTTTGAACACACTCATATCTCTTAGCCTTTATGTGTAGGTCAAACATATCATACTTCTTCACATCATGGGAAAAAGAAAACATATGAAAGTTGTGAGCTCAGATGCTCAGTAAGGATAAAAATATAGCAGAAACCTTCATAAATAAGAATAAACATTTAAGGCAATGTATAATACTAAAAAAAATCCTTTTGAACTTAATCTTCAGTATAATATGGAAAAGATAAATAAAATAATTTCATTTACTTATTCACATGGATATTATATTAGTCAAATAATCACATTTAATATCAATATAAAATTTCATAATGTTGTAATGCATAATTACAGATATCATAACCACATAGTCAAGGCCTTGTTCCAAGACTAATAATAATAATAATTTTTTCATCGCCTTATGCCTAGACACTAGTTTGTCTAATGAGAGATACCGATGCATCGAGGTGATATAGAAGGCTCCACCAATCACTTAATATGTCCATTGCATTCCTCATATAAAATGGTTGAAACATAATCTAAACATTCATATTAAAACTAGATTACAAAATGTCAATATTTTAACCACAAACCATGAATGGTAGAAAAATAGAACATCCACAGTCAAACATAACTCATTAAATACAATATGGAATATTGTATTATAATATATCAACCTTAATCAAGAATAATTAATGATATTGACATAGATGAAAATAATCAGTAAAACTATTTGAGGGAAATATTCCCCTTTTCTGGAAAACATTTAAAAGTCACACTATTTATCAAAGAAGTCATTTAAAAGAGATTTTGGAATCAAAGTGTCCCATACCACTTTGAAACTTTTAAAGGAATTTTAATTATAAAAATTTCATTTCAATATAAAAAAAATCCTTAAAACCATTTTTAAAACATGGACATCAATGAGAAAGATTTAGAAGAATAAATATTTAAAACATTTAAAATGATATTAAGTAAAAGAGTTCCTAACCAAATGAGAGACACTGGAAAAAAAATAATTGAGAAATAAAATTAATAAAAACTTTATAATATCATGATCATAAAGGGATTCATTATATAATATTTCAAATGACAGTATATACACCATATATGAGTAATTGGTTCATAACAACAAAGAAGTCTCAATGGATTGTAAGTTGAGATGAAATCCCTTATAAAGACCATATCCTTAGATTAATGATAAATCAATGACATAATAATGTGTGAAAAATATAAATACACTCAATATTATTGGATATTTCATATAAATCAGTCATAGCACATTCACACATATTCTTGTAAAAACAAAACCAATGACTTGGATGTTTAACTGAATGAATGGAAATTGAGTTAATATTACTCATATCATGTTCATATCAATGACATGAGAATTTACCAATGGGGAAATTATGTGTATAAAAAGTATATCCACACAAAGAGGAGTGAAAATTACTACCTAAATAAATAAATTATGTTTTCACACATAATCTTGGAGTTAAATAATCAATGAAGTTTTCATAAAACTCAATGAGTGAAAATCGAAATTAGAAATTACCTTACCGATATAGTAACTTTTGAAACATAAAAACCATAAAAGAAGTATCATAAAATTATGTTTTAAATACCCACAATTTAAAGTATGTTACACAAATAATTCAATCATGGGCATTACATACCCCACAAAAAAAGAAATAGTGGAAATATAACATGAATCTCATGGGAATAAGAAGTGATATGATGACCCCTTACCTTATACTTTTCTTCAGTAGAGGGTAAGTTTAACCTCTTATATAATGGTTAAATAATTTCTATTAAATTATAAAAGAACCACATATGTAAATATGATATCTTATATGATCCTCTTATATTGTTTTGTTAATAATATTTCCATAGTATCATTGTTTTGGGTGTAAACTGATTCATTTTAATTTATATGTTTTGTTACATAAGTCATGTTTGTCATGGATAGGTTGTATTTTATTCATATCAATAAAAATATTAATTTCTTAAAAATTACTTTTTTAATCATCAAATGAAAATTATTCTTTAATGGTTACAATGGGGAATGAAATCTCATCGCGTCGTGGAGATGGTAAGCCGTACGTACGCACGAGCGACAATATCATTCTATTAGTTGTGAAATCGTATGTAATTGGATGGAATATTATATATACAGAATCATTAAAATTTCATATTTATTATTTATATCAATTATAATAATTATTATATCCATCCAAATAATGAAGTTTTGAATAACAAACTACACCATGATGTGGAGACGGTAAGCCGTACGTACGCACGTATGCTAACTTTGTCATTCATAGGATGGAAAGTATAATGAATAAGGTTGTAAAATATTTATAATAACATCAAATTATGTATAAGTTACTGGATTTATTATTTTTTTATGTAAACAACAATTAAAGAGGAAGTGGAAGAAGAAAATAACTTTGAAAGATGTGATGAAATTACTACCTCTTATTCGACTGCTTCCTTTTAATTTGATCAAAAGGGTTCCTTATGTTGGCTTTCTGATCAAATTAATACATATAGGCTAATTTGAGGGTAGTTGGGAATATATTTGAGCAGGTTTTGGGGAATCCAAATGGCTTTTGAGGTGTGATTTTGAGAGAAGGAAAAGTACACTTTTATAAGATAGGTGAAGGTCATTTTAGGAAAAGTTTGAAATATTATTTTATTATAAAAATAATTTTCGGTTTCTAATGGATAAAAAAGGATTTATTTCGAGGATAAGGTGGGGATAGGTGAAAATCTCTCAACCAATAGGTTTTAGACAAGTATAGATTACCATATTAACCTTATCTTTTAGATTTAACTCTTGGTTAAATTGTTTATCTTTTACAATATCTTCTTGTATTTTAAAATTAAATGGTTAATAAACTTAATATAAAATTTTAAGACAAAATAAAGTGGTTAATTAATGAATTATATATACTTATATAAGTCCTTTGGCCTAACCTTATATTTTTAGGAATATTATATCATTTAATAATATAGTATTTGTTGAAAAACTCATTTATGTCAATTTTGACAGTATTTATTATTTTGTTTTTGTGAAAGTCATAAAAACTTTATCACGTCGAAAAAAATTTATTTAATGTATAATAAGATGTAATATTAACCTAGAAAATTTATGGAATTCATAAAAAGTCTCAATTTACATTTATTTTGATTTTTATAATATGAATTATTTTAATCTTTTGTTAAAAAGGTAATTACTGCATCATCATTGTGTCATATATAAATTTAATTATTTAATATCTAAAAATTATAAATAAAATACCATGATGTAGGAAATCTATTTATATTTATAATGAATATTTATAGTCGAATTCATCTTATGTATAACACTATATTAAAAATGTTTTAGTTATTATACTTTGAATTTAACACGTTTAACTCTTCTTTAAATAAAATAATAATAAATTTCCTAATCTAATACAAGTGGATAAAAAGAATTATATTTTATTCATAAGGTTTATTTTGGTCAAGATACACTTATCTAATAGAATTAGGACATGTGTTAGGGTAATTATAATATCATTTTTACCTTTAATTACCCTTTTTACTTTTAGCCGTGGTGAATAAAATTCAAAAATTACTGTTCAACAAAAATTATTTTCATCCTATTGAAACAAATTCTACTTAATGATGTCAAAAGAGTCTCTCATATTTTTTAAATTCAATTCACAGAAGTAGCAAAATTATGTTTTATGCAAATTTGAAAATGTGAATAGAAGGTGGGTAAAGGATGGTAAAAAGTTCAATAAAATTTTATATATCTAATCTTATTATAAAACAACTTCAATGAATTACATTAAAATAATATATGTATCATGTATATATTTTGACTTTAAAATAAATTTAAATAAAAAAAATACTTAAATAAAAAGTCAGCTTTAAACAATAATGCAGTGTTTTTTTACTATTCATTAAAAATTGAATGTTTTTTAAAAAATACAAACAATTCACCTAAATCTAATTGTGATATTCCAAATTCAAAAAAGATTTCAATTTTATGAAATTAAAAACATAAAAATTGTCTTAATTAATTTTAAAAAATTTTCCCGTTGTCAAAACTAGAAAGTGGGTTTTTTAGAAGTAAAAACTATCAAAAGATTGATATGTGTTTATGTCCAATTTAAATTTAAAATTGCTTCCAATGACCAAAATTGGATTAAATGATAAAAATTTAATCTAATTATACTTCAAAACAATTCAAGTTTATAATTTAACACTTTGTATTATTTTGATTAAAAAATTTGTTTTCAATTAAAATGTAGTATTTTCACTATTCATCAAAATATGAAAGTTATCACAAAAACACAAAAAAATTTCCATACTAATTTTTTATGTCCCGCCTCTAAATAAGAATTTTATTTTGTCAAATTTAATATATAAAAGTGTAAAATCTTGTTTTTAAAAAGGGTTCTCCATTAAAATGTGGTAAAATTGCATTTTTCTGAAAAATACTTCTTTTATTAGAAAAATTGAATATGTTCTTATATTATGTCTGAGAAACACATAATATGGAGGTTTAAATTATATGGAGTATATAAAATTCAAAATTTAGTTAATACTATTAATAATATCTTTTTGAATGGATAGTTTGGTTAATCGTCGTCGGCTCGAACTCGGTGTTGCGTATAACACAAGCTATTGGATTACTTTATAGATAATATCTTTATATGAAATATTGGGGTATTACATCAATGCATCTAAGAATAATTTTTTCAAATCCTCATATATAAAGGATTTTCTTGTGATCTGGGCCATCATAAATAGTGAAATTAACTGCTCGTCACTCGATTTGTTATATTTTAATTATATCTTGTAGAAGTACCCCATTTTGGAGATATTCCATGATGGGTATCATCCATCCCATGGTATGACCATATAGATCAGAAATGGGACTGATTTCATTGATTTCCTCTATTTTTATTTGAAAAAAAGGTGAAACCACTTGACGATGAGCAATGATAATGACTGTTTCATCCCGATTTGGATCTACCAAGGTTGTGGCTACATTTTCTAATGCATCATCTTAGGCATTTTTTGACCACGAGACATAAGAAAATGTTGGATATAAGGTAAATTCTGTCATTAACCCTCGGAAATAATCAAATAAGGGAATTAGTTCTTCTTTTATAATGGTGAAATTCCTATTAATCTGTTTAATTACCAATTCTAAATCACCTTTCACCTCCAGGTAATCAACTGGTACATGGAGTGCTAATTCCAGGCCTGTAATGAGATCTTGATATTCTACCTCATTGTTGGTACCACTTTCTGATGAGATAATGGAACATGGAAAAACTACCTTCAATGGGGAGATAATCACAATTTCTAACCCAACTTTATTGATTTTAGGGTCTTCCATTCTCTTCCTCGTTGGACTTCTAGATGCAACATCAAATTATATTTCCCATATTTGGGGATTTTCTTGAATAGAGAAGATTTATTCATATTGAAATTCATTATTCAATTATGTCTCTTCCTTAGATGGGTGCTTAGTTAGGAAGTATACTAAATCTTGGTCTTTTACTATTTTCTGAGGCAGAAAATGTATATCAAACTATTACAGAATAACCACACACCCTACCAGATGACTTGTATGAATATAATGACTGAGGATAAATTTGAGTGGGTTATTACGAGATACCAAGTGGACCTCATGATGCTACAAATAGTGTCTCAATTTCTGAACTGCAAATATTAATTCAATGCAGCAATTCTAAATGTCTGAATATCAAGTCTATGCATTGATCAAGGTTTTTCTGAGATAATAAATGTTATTTTAATTCATATCAGTGTTTTTTTATTCTAGGAATGAGCCCGGTGATTTCTCCAAGGATTTCACATAAAGAATGAGTGGATTTCCTTCAACATGTGGCATCAATACTAGTGGGCTCAGGAGGTATTTCTTGAGGGTATCAAATGATTTTTGGAATTCATTGGTCCATCGATATGTAACCCCCTTCTTTATGAATTTGGTGAACGGAAAACACTTTCCCCCCAAATTAGTTTTGAAGTGACAGACATAGGACAAGTTTCCATGAATTCCTATCAAATCATTCATGTATTGAGGAGGTAACATGCTAAATATAACCTTAGTATCTCCAGGATTGAATTCAATGTCACCGTGTCGTAAAAAAATGAGTAATTCTCCAAAGGTTACCCCAAAATCACATTTCAAGGGCTTGATCTTTAAATTATGTTGCTGAAGATTTCTGAATATGGTCTCCAAATCATTAAAGTGATCAAAACATTGTCTGGACTTAACCACCACATCATCCATATAACATTAAATGAATTCCCCCAAGAAAGGTATGAAAATGTGGTGCATTTCATGTTGATATGTCACGTGAGAAATCTTCAAGACAAAGGGCATTACCCGATAAAAACATATGCCTTGAGGGTATCTAAAAAATTATATTCCTCATCTTCTCTCTAGGATGAGATCATTACCATAAGAATGTATTGGTTTTATATTATGGGGCATGCCTTAGGGATTCATCAATTTAGACCACCTTGAATGCTTGTACTATGTTAGGTTCTCTCTTTTGGAAAAAAAAAATAAAAGTTCATTCATTTATCTTCTAGGACCATTAATATTTGGTTATACCAAAAGTAGCCATTCATGAAGGAGAGAGATTCATGACCAGATATTTCATCGATTAAAGGTTTTGTGATTGGAACCATAAATTTGTCTTTGGGACAATACCGATTGATATCTCTGAAATCAATACAAACTTGGATTTTACCATTATTATTTTTCACGGGGACAATATTTTCCAGCCCTTTGGGATATTTTATCTTCCTAATAAAGTCATATTTGATAATATTGTCAGCTTTAGCCTCAATTTTTGGAGGCATGATTTTGGTGCGTTCTTCTTGCTTCCTGGTTAAATCCATGACAATCTTCTAGTAAATCCAAATGATGGGTGGCCACATCGTGGGAAAGGACTGGAATTTCTGTATATTTCCAAAAAAAACATCTTGGTGTCACTTTAGAAATGAATTATACACCTATTTCTCTTCAGAAGTCATGACCGCACTAATTAGAGTGTAGTGTGAATCTTCCTCTGTACCCAAATGTACTTCTCTGGGCTCATCCACAGTGGTAGAGATGCCTTCCGAAAATGATAGAGGGGTGCCCCTGATGTATTCCTCATGAATTGATTATTATGTATCTACTTTAAGGGTAGGTGATGAAGCAAGACTTTCAAATATAAGGGAAGTGTCTGTATTTGGAAATCCTAAAGAAAAGGCAACCATTTATGACCCTACTGATGATGAAGGGTCTTCCTGGAGAATTTAAGGGAAAATGATGGGTTGGGAATCAACATCCCTATCATTCAATATTAGTACAACAAATTCTTCTTGACTAGATGATGGGGTATAGTCTTTCTGAAATTCGGTTGAAGGAATGAAGACATCTACATTTAGTCTTTCATCAGTGTTTGGTAAATAGGTAGTTTCTCAATTTCCACAACTGACATTATGGAACCCACTGAACAAGTGATTGGATTTTGGTGTACTATTTCAAATTGATTGATAGGAAGAACAAAATTGGCACTGAGATTCTTTAATGGGTTATCTAGGATCTTTTTCAGACCAATCAATGAATTTATTCTTGTTATATATTTTTCTATAGACCGTGTGTCCTTTGTTTGATAGAAGTTTGCCTCAATATAATAATATTCAAAAGTTTTTAATGGGGCCTTGTCATCGTACAATGCCCCAATTTGACCATTGAAGCAATAATTGAGACATTGGTGGTATGAAGAAGGAATGGCCTCATGTTGACGTAGACAAGGCCTTCCAAGAAGAATGTTGAATGCTGTGTCCTGCTTGAAAACCAAGAAATATTAATTAGATACAAGATCCTGAAACTGAGATCTGAGTGTATTATCACCTAGGTTTTATTGTTTATTTTTTTTTCATAACCTTGAAACATAAAATTAGAGGGAGTTAATTCAGATTCAGTGAGACCCAATCGACGATGTGTACAGATAGTAATGAGGTTGATCCCAAATCCATTATTAATGAAGTCTCATTAGATGTATGTATCATTAAACTTGCTAGATAGATACAAGGGCTTGATGTTTCCATATAAAACATCATCCTCATCTTGTTCCATGAAATATATAACTACATGACATTCTGTAGGTTCATTCTCTATATGGTTTACCTCAACAGAAACAACCTTGATTTAAAACCCTTTAGGACTTGAAAAATCCTCAATTAGTGCTTCCTAAAGATCTTTTGATAGATTCAGCTCATCTAGGGTTGATAAATTGGCTGGTACATGGGATAGTTGCTTAAAAAATTCATACTTCTGGTCCAAGGGTTTGCATTTTCTAGAATGGATATGTGGTTTTGTAGGTGCCTTGGAAGTTTATACTCTTGATGTATATGGACCATGTGTCGGTGAAGAAGTTAGAAATACTTCTACTCTTGGTGGATTAGGCTGACTGTGTCTACCCACCTACCAAGAAAGTTATGGTATATCCTCTAACCGGTATTCCAAGATGATCATGTCAGGGCCTACCCTATCATCTGTGGGGGAATTACCTTATTCTTGATAAGCCCACTAAAGGGATCTCCATGAATTTTTATTACATAAATGGTTTGAGCGGGGGTGTAATTAAAATAGTGGCTTCTAGAATACCCACATATTCCCTTGTATCATCAACCTTGATGACTTCTTCCCCTAATACCCTAATCATGTATAGTGAATTCAGGTTGCTAGTTAGAATCATTATTTGCACAGGGGTCCATTAAGTGGACAATGTTAACAAAACTAAAGATCAATTCCTCATATGATAAAGATTTTTCCTGATAGGTCTATTCTTATTGTCTCATTTGGAGGGGAAGTGCTCATGATTTTCAGATAGATGGCATGAAATATTCTAAAGAAAAGTACAAATTTGGCCTTAACACAAGCTCATCTTCTTATGACAACTCTTTATCCTTATGACCGTGTTTCTTCCTTGAGGATTGGACTTTGGAGGACTGATATTTTGATGAAGATGGATTAGTCACAGAAAAAGTGGTAGGAGGCATAGTTAGTTGTTTCAAATGTGTTCTTATAATGGCACATGTTTTAGTGATAATATTCCTAAAAATCCAATCTTCAAACATATGTGCATTCTTGTTTTTGACTTTATGTCATTACCCTTCTTCCTCTAGATAGGTAATAGTAACACATGCTACCTGGGTTGATGAACATTTAATTTCACTTGTTCAGATTCCACCATCTTTTGTAGAAGATCTTTGATAACAAAACACTCCTGGATGGGGTGCTCCAAAATTTTATGGAAGGTAAAATAGTTTGGGAGGTCCTCATATCCTTCTTTGTTTGGTTTCTGGTACCTTGGGATCTGAACTATGTTGTTTTCCAAGGATGAAATGGAGTAACCAGGAACCTATTCGTTCTAAAAAGAGTAGAATTTTTTCTTTAACTCCTGAAATTTTTTCCCCTATGATATTTTTGATAATCTTTACGAGGTAGTCATTATTGCTGATGCTCGGGATGAGGAGCCCTATGGTATGATAAGGGCTTCGATGTAGATGTAGTTATAGGTACTTGCTTGAGTGTAACTGCAGGAGCCCCTGATTTTGATGTTCTCCTTCTTGGAGTTGATGGGATTACATGAGACTTAGCGTTGGTTTCCATAATTGAATTCCCCACTTGTTCGGTGATCGAAGCAAGATCTCAAATCAGTCCTATGTATTTTATAGGGACGTTTTGTGTGCACAACTCATCAGAGAGGTTTTCACACAGATTAGAAACAACTCTTCTTGAGGGAGTGCTAGGTTTAAGAAATATGTTAGTATTTTCCATTGAGCAATGAAATCTAAAAATTCTTCATTGTACCATTGATTGTAGTTCCTAATGTCAAAAACTATTATCTTCTACAGGGATGAGTTTAATTGGAAAAATAATTTCTAATAGAGGTCTTCCCAACCAGTAATTGATCGAGACTGCAAACTTATATACTAGACAAAGACCAACCCCTAAAGTGATTGCACAAAAAATATTATCTTTACTACTTATTTTTGAGGGGTCTCCATCATGGGACATGAAGATAAATGAAATACATCAAGTGCTGATCTGGATTTCTTGAACTATTAAAAATTGGAATTGTGGTATTCACAAAGTTTAGCGAGGGAGGAATCAGATCTACCCATTCAAGGTAAGCTTTATTTTCTGGTTTTAATGGAGAGAAACATCCTTCCATAGCTTCCAATTGATTTTTAATGACTTAATTGTATTCCTAAGCATTTGTGAAACATCAAGATGATCTGGTACCACTAGTATTTGTCTTGGATAACCCATGGGTACATTCCTATAAGGATGCACTTGAATCTATTTGGGATATGTACCCAATGTATGTAATTCATTATCAACATTAGTATTTTCAACAAACTATCTTTACTGGGAAGCTCCAACTGTAATATGGGGATCTTCATATGGAGCATGTCTGGAAGGAATGCTGTTTCGATGTAACTTATCATTGAGTCTTCTCAACCCCTTTATCTCTTTCTTTGGCAAGGAAAATATTTCTTCAAGAAAAAGAGATCGACCTTCTCTAGTTTAAAAGTGGGATATGATCTAACATTTACCTTTCCCCTTGTTAGGTTCCTTTAGAAGAGGTGTACATTGATTATTCGAGGGAATACCTAGATTTTGGGTAAGTCTCTGATTTTATGTATGCACACCACCTTCATTTGCTTCAGTGTGTACCACATTATGAATAAGAACTTCATTCTATAACTCCCCTAAATTGGACTCATTTTCTGGAGGATATTCAATTATGGTATTAATTAAATTCACCAATGCATAATGCATTGTTTACATTCTATCAGTATCTTTCTGATATCACCTTATTCTTCATCCTCCATGAGACATTGTTCTCCTATTTGTTGGTTCCCAAGGAACTATTTGACAGACAATAATCTAAAGAGAATCCTTAGATAGTCCATTTGTGTATTCATTTTGTAGATTCTTACCTAATTGGGAGAAAACTAACTTTTCCTGAGGAGGGGATCATGGATGTGAAAAATATCCTAGCCTTGTAGACATGGGTTGTTCCTATTCTTATTCCTCAAACCTTTGTGCTATGTTAGTTGAATACGAAGTTTGAGTTAAAAAATCTCCCAGCCCTATAGGGTGGGGAGGTTCCTGAACTACTATAGATGATATCATCGCAACTGATCTTCTGATTTTACGAATTATAGTCTGAACATTGGATGGGTTCATTATCTAACACCTGCTTAAATTGCCTATTTCAGATGAGCATTGTGATATTTCTCACATTTGAGAGATCTAATTACTGAAATACTCTAATTATGAAGACTACTCTATGTTTTCAGATGGTTTATGTAGAAGAATCTCAATGGATTTCTCTCTTTGGGACTAACTTTTGTGAAAACTGATTGTGGTTTATTCTTGCTGAGCATCTCTTCATTCAAGAACAAAATTTGTTTTTTGGAGCCAACCTAGGGAAATAACATTTCATGAGACCAATTTTGATGGTTTTTTTTGATTTTGGAGAGAATTAAAATTAAATTCTCCACGTGCACCCCATTCTCTAATATGAACAACAAATAGGGTTTCCAAGATCAATTATTGCAATCTCTTAAATGCATTAAGGCATGCATGTTGAAGGGAATCCTATTGCTTCTCAATTTTTTGATTTCAGGAAACCTAGAGATATTCCAAGCCAATTTGGCACTACAACCCTTTAATTACATTGACATGACATTGAGACAAATCATATGGTATTACTTTTCCATTCAGATGACGAAGATTCTTCCATATATTGAGGCATATATCATGAATAAAATATTCCACAAACATATCTATAATATTGTATTGAGAAGTTTCGAAAGGTTGGAACATGACTAGTATTTCACCCTTAGTCAATTGTTTTCTCATATTCAACATATCCTCTTTATTTTTTTCTAGAGGTTTCACAACTTCTTATGACTTTAGTGGTCACTTCCTGATAGATTTGTCACAAGAAATGGAAACATTTGGTGTTTCCTCCACTATATTAGAAGGAAAATTACCCAAGAGTGGTTTAGAGAATGGTTGTCTCCTTTGGCTTTCTTCTGGATGAGAAAGTATTTAACCCATCAGTAATAAGGCATCAGACATGAATGGCCTAATGTCTGCAAGTGCCTTAATATAATATGAATTTTTTTATCACTACATTGTCAGTTGGAAAATTTTCTTGATAATATGAAACACTAATACAGAAATAAATGTCATTGATAATTTCATCATGGGTAGGAACACCATGGTGGATTACAAAAAGGTATAAATCCTCTTTCTAATCGGTCTTTTGGCAACACAGAAGGTTTCTTTAGCTCTCATCTAGAGATAGGTTATCAAGATTGACTGAATTTTCATGAAGAAAGAATTCATGATGAAGTTTCCGATGAGAATCTTTAGAATTACTTTTACTAATCCCATAATTTGGTAATGAGAGGGTAGGATCATGAGCTAGAACAAATAACTGTATGAGTTATTCAATAACTCTATCATTAGGAGGAGCTAGATCCCAAATCGACACTTGATTCTCCAACTATTCTTGGTGAGACTTCTTATCAGATGCTCTCTTACATGTATTTTGGGACACTTTCTGGGAAAAGTGGTTATAATGAGTATGTTTATGTGCCTGATTTGGAGTGGCTATCAAAATATATTTATTATATCCAATTAGAAGAAGTGTATGTTCCTGATTCGGTTGTACATATGATATGGGGGAGTATGCCCCATAAACCCATGTAATGGAATAGAGGTGTGTATCTACTCCAAGATGTCATATTGATGAGTCATCCTAGATATGGGGATAGAATTATGTGTCTTTCCCTTTGGTATTGTTGAAGTTTTTGTTAGGATATTATAGAATGTATGAAGAATATGGGAAGGGATTTGAATCTTCACTTTCACCATTTCCAAAATGTTCTTGGTGACTTCAACTACCAAAACAGGAATATAATTCCATTACATATGTAGATTAGGTGTATATACCCACTCTTATCATCCCTTTCCTATTAGTGGATACTGACAGTACTCGTGGATAGGGGCAGAGAGTTGAGCCTTCCCCGGGGTTTTTATCGGAGCTTTCTAACTGACTTCTCTGGGTGCTGCCAAATGATATTTTTGGTAGGATTGATTGATGCTGGAATGTGTATGTTCCTGATAGATAATTATTTCCACATTTGGTTGGAGGTATTCCTTAAATGTAGTTATATGAGTCCATTGGCTGATATAATTAAGGAAGACAAGTGTATGTTCTCGTTTGTTGTTTTCCACCAAACTAGGTTGATAGACTTATTTGAATGGGGAAAAGCAAGAAAACTATAACCTGTTGGATAGTTGTTGTCCCTGGAGGTTTGTCTTGCATGCCTAAGTTTGAGGGACCTGGGATGAACAACAAATAATAACACCCTCATCATGTTGAGGGTTTTCTGCAGTGTGGCATTGGCAGTGGTGATTGTTTGCATGAGCCTTCAGGAAGGACTCCTGTGTCTTCAGGATGAGGCCATGGGTGGCCTCTTGGACGACCTACCTAGAATAGGGTAGGGATTGGTGATTTTGTTCTCAGGATAAACTCATAAAATGGTTGAATATGGTGGTTGGTACCATCTACTTCTAGACCACCAGTCGTCGTTCACTGGATGATCAAAGGTTATTATTGATTTTAAGGGCCTGTAGGGTAGCCTTGAAGATGGGGATAATAAGGTGTTGATTTTACTCTCGAACCAATGCATTGGACACCTAGTGTTGATGACACTGATTCAGTGATGACGTCCTTTGAGTGGATGAAGATCCAGCTTGAGCAGTAATTAGGGAATTCATGGGTGAAAAATTGATGGAATCTCTTTGGAATGTAGGGAGTTATTGGAAAGAATGTTCATGTATATATGAAAAATAAAAAAATTAACTCCAGTAAAGAAACATCTTTTAGATGAACTCTTATACAATTGATCTTATTGTCTATCCCTCTTTGATCAATTTATAGGGGCCTAACAGATGGTTAACCCTATTATCTTGAGTAAGGATTCACACTGGGTTCACTATTTTTTGTTTCACCCAGAATGTGTGTTCAAGTTAGGTAGGAATCACTATTTTTTGATAGTTTCCAATGGATTTGTTTATGGAACTGGAAGCACCCAATGATGCTTTTACAACGAGAACTTCTTTCTAAAGGCAGGAACTCATTAAGGATTTTGACCCACGATGCTTAAGAACTCACATTGGTCAAGAGGATGGGAGGTCAGGATCATCACACCCTTTTAGGGGGAATTATTTCATACTCTGGGACTCTCTTATAGATTTAAGAATATTTAATGAATCCTTATTAATTTACCAAGCATAATGTTGGTTTCCCTGGTAATTTACAATCAATTATTAACATGTATGGAAATCATAATCATCTGTTTTTATTAAAGGTTCTTTATCAATAGAGATATTTGTATATATTCAAGGTTCTCTATAAATGGTATCCTCTAATATACTTTGTAAAAATTCATTGGTCTTTATTACAGAAATGTTGGTTTTCAATCCACTTAGTGGGGCACTCTGGAATTTATTGTCATCCAGGTAGACAAAAATTACTTTGTAGTTTATTGTCACCCAGGGAGATGAAATTTGTTTTGATGTTGGGATCAAACCCATAAATGTGATTCCTATGTATCATTGTGAAAGGAATTAGAACCCACATAGCTTGGTTCCACTTAATGGTAAACATCATACCTTTTAAAGCCATGTGACAAGGACCAAACCATATAGTTTAATTTCATGTGGTAAGGACATCTATGCATAGGGTTCTTAGTCAAAGCTTGTTGTGGGGATTATGCCTAAGTATCCTAAGGAACTTTGATGGAATATGAGCTCCCAAGTTGAATTTGACCCTATTGGGGTTATGAATCAAAAAGAAGAGGGTTGATTTGGAATTCTGGTTTTGAACATTAGGGAGGCTTCCTAAATATCCATTTTGGATGGGAATCAAAGCCCATGTAGTTCAATAATTCTCACAGGGGAGTATGACCATCTGATAGAAATAGGTTGGGGATTACTCCTAAATAAGATACCCATATAACAGGGTTCACAAGTGATTTCATAACTCTTGGATATTAAAAGGGAACTAAATTCATATCCTATTCCTAAGAAGGATACCCAAACTAAGGGAATTAAGTTTGGACTCTTGAGGAGGATGTCCATTAAGCTCTAGCCCTGGGTGAAGGCTTACTATGTATCCCAATTATAGTGGGAATCAGAGTTCTCATAGTTCAAGATCTGAGGTGTATTGTGAAAATGTGTGATCATCACAAATCTATAAGTCCATGTGAGTCAGTATCAGTGTGAGAAACAATAGGATGTGAAAGACTCAATAAACCACAAACTTTCTTCTCTACTGATTGAAGATAACATGCCTATGGAGAAAGAATCCAGGTCAGAGTGGACAAGGGTGTGAAGTAATGAACCCTTCAATGTGAATGAAGGTGAAGGTCATTGGGTATGGTCTGAAAGGCTTGGAGATTAATCTAGGAGGGATTCCCTAAAATGGGTCCCATAGTGGGAGGAGGATATCATTTCACGTGGAAGGTAAAATCTAGTGTGATACCCAAACTTCCAATTGGGGACTAGAGGATCTAGGTCTCAAAGACGAGGAGGGGAAGATAGAGTCCTATCCCTAGAATCTGAGAATGGGAATTATAGAACACTAACCTTAGGGTAAGGGTCTATGTGACTATGGATATCCATCTCTATATACACTTCTAGGATCCCTACCCTCAGGTAAGATTAGTGTGGGAAACTCCTAACCATAGATATCCAAATCCAAATGGGATATATGCTGATGTGCCTTTCCAAAAGGTTTGATAAATTAGGAGGACTTGGTGTAGGTTTCAACTTGGACCCTTTAAGACAAGGAAACCAAGGAAGCAATAGTAAAAAACCAACTTAAACCAACTTAAACCAACACTTATTTCCCAATGGTTTTCTGAAACCGTTGGAAAAAATAACTTATTCCAATGGTTCTAATAGAACCATTGGTATAGATAATTTCACATATGTTTTCCCAAAAGTTTAATAAAACCATTAGTAAAGATAATTTTTACTTATGGGTTTTATTAACTGTTGGAAAAAAACAATTTATTTTAGGATCCTTCCGATTTTTTCATCCCCCACCCATGTGAACCCTCCCCGTCCTATGCCTCCTGGCCCTCTCCTCCCCTCCCTGAACTCGATCTCCTCAACCTACTAGCCTCTGCCTTCGCCTCCCGAACCCCAGCCCCTCTCGACTCCCTCTCCTCTGGAAACATTCCCCCTTCCCCTCTCGTTTCCCTCTCCAATAATGACTTCCCCCTCCTCTCTCGACTCCCTCTCCTCCTACGACATCCCCCGGTACCCTATCAAGTCGCACACAATACCCCCCATGGCCGAACACCCCGGGTGACGTCCCCCTCTCTCGAATCCCTATCCTCCCACCATTTATCCGAAATTTATTTAGGGTTCATGATGGTTACTTCCAGGTAAGGATAACCATTCATATTACTCATGAATTTTCTAGAGTTTTGGGTAGTAACCAACTCATGGTGTGGTGAATTATTGTGTAAATCGTGATTATTTTAAAAAAGCGTCTTCCAGAAATGTAGGGTTAGATTCAAAGGTTGTAAACCAATCATTCTAACAATGAATTCAATAAAAAGTTCAAGATTTTTTAAAACCCTCATATTTTCCTCTATAGAACCGTATTAGACCTAATATTGTGTTGTATTTTTTTGTTAATCATGATATATATGTGATAAGGTTGTATCACCATTAGGATTCTTTCCGTTTAATTGATAGGTTCATAAAACATAGGTTGGTGCTGCAAATATTAAGTAATTGGAATTGGTAAAGTAAAATGTTGGTCTTGGATTTTCGAGATGGTTATTTAGATGGTATTATCTATCAAAAGTGGATATGTATCTGTTGACTATGGGTGTATTTTCCAATTGACCAATGAATTTATTAAAATGAACATGAAATCCACATTTTCCACAATTCAAAAGCATCAAAAAAAATCATATATTGACACCACACACCACAAGACACCCATGAGATACACCCCATGACATCTACTGATAGTTAAGGGGCCATTAACTTAGGAACTGAAGTCAATTGGCACTCAACCATTGAGAAATTAACATTAATAGTAAAAAAGGTACCAACACCTTTATTCTTAGTATAGTATAATGAATTTTTTTACAACCTTATTACCAAGTAGACCATCTGGTTCATGGAATGGTGCCCGAATAGGTTCAAGAGCAGGATCAACTACCAAACATTTATTGTTGTCCCTATGAGGTTCTTTCTATAGTGAAGAGGATTATGTGCACAATCTTTAACTCAACTAATGTTGCAGAGATGCATATTCATCGGCTAACTGTACTAGTCTAGTGTTTCCAACAAAGTGATATATAAAGAATATAATAAAAAATGAAGAGATTATTAAATGGAACAGTTTTCCCCTTGCTTGCTGGAACACGATTTCACTTAGGGGCATTGTGGTTCTTATATATTGGGCGGTGACATGTATAGTCATAGGATATAGGTATGTTTTTGTTTAGTTTTTATTTTATTTTCTTTATCGCATTGGCCACTTAGGTCTTTTACTACTTTCTATGGATGGAGGGTAGTGATTCTATCCTGACTAGTTGATGTAAGTCACTTGTATATTGTAATACCATGAGGTGTGAGTGTGAGGAAAAATTAGAAGCTAGAGTATCCTTGGGGTATTCCATGAGATGGATTTGTTTTTCTAAAAAAATTTTTGGGAACATTTCTGGAGCATGTTGGAGTCATGAAATAACCCCAAGTGTTTCCAATCAAGAGAATAAATAACCCCAAGTGTCTCCAAGTGTCTCCATACATCATATCATCATCACATGGGTTGGCCACTCACCCAATCCTATCAAACATATCCTATTGTATCCTCTCAGTCACATAGTCTAGACTCATATCTTGAGGATCATCCCATGCCTCGATGCACATCTCATCATCTAACAAGAAAAAGAGGATTATTCCCCTCATTATTGTCCTAGTCACAAAAGAACACTATGTATAACCCATCTACATTGTTATCTCATCCACATGGGAATCCTATAGGGTCCCCTAGACCCATCCTAGTCGCTACTCACTCACCATAATTCTCATCCCAGAAACTACAGTCTTCTCTCAGCATGTCGACCATTCCTTAATTATATTCTCAATAATCCAGTCAAGAACCTCATCAAAATCATGTATTATAACCCAACCCCACTAACTAGGTTCCATCCTAAGCTAAATCACACCAAGCCTTTTGGAATTATAATGCCAATATGTTCAACAATACCCAATACCCACACTAGAATCTCATCCATCATCTCTTTAGTTTAACTCTTGAATCATTAAATGTAGTAAAATATTTTATAATACATTTTAAAGACTCATAGAAACCATCTCAATCTAAGAACCCACTATGTTTCCAATCCATCCTTATAAGTATTTCCTCATCAAACGCTAGATATACAATTGCCAGACCTATCACTACAAGGCCCAATCCTCTTAGGAATATTTTACTTGATTTAAAACCTCATATAGTCCATACATATATCATCCCAATTATAAGACATATTTTAGAACACTCATATCCCAATCTATATCTTATATACTTGGATATTTAGTGTTTAAGGGTCTATAGAGGATCTTACTACTTTAATTATACACATGGAATTCAAATGTTTTTTTATGTTGATAATTCAAAATAATGGAGGAATCTACACATCTTGGAATATTTCCCATGATTACCTAGATAAAAGTGGTTTTCTGAAGGAGAATAATTGAATACATTCTCTTTTGTTTTATTTTATTCCCAAATAAATCACCACACAACCATAAAATCCATTTCATGAGTGTTTTTTTTGAATTATGTACATTGTATTGTCTTTATGAGTGTTTTTTTAAATTCTGCATTTTCAGGTGTTGTATTCATAATTGTATACTGTCTACATTAGTATTTTTATCTTCATCCTTATTCTATAGGTTTTTACTATAATTCTAGAGTGGGGGCAGCTATATGCTTCTTGTTGGAATTAAAGTACTGGAATCAGAGAAAGGAGGCTACTAAAATTGCATAGGAGGGGAGGCCGCTGCATGCTTCTTGCTGTAGAGGGGAGGGCCATGGGTCATTGTGGTTCTTATATGTTGGGTAGTGACCTGTATAGTCACAAGAGACCGGTATGTTTTAGTTTAGTTTTTATTTTATTTTCTTTATCGCGTTGGCCACATGGGACTTTTATTGCTTTCTGTGGACATAGGGTAGTTATATTATGTGAAGGGGGCCAGAAATGGTTAAGATTGTTTCAGTCTACCAGCTTTAATATGAGGTGAGACTCTATGGTTAATACTTGTCTCACACCTCATGTATTTGGAGATTTCAGTGCTTTTCACTCCATATTATGTTTTCGGTAGAGAAATGAATCATTTCATGTTGTTTAGGGTGGATTTGGTTCTCTGCTGCCAACTGAGGTAAGTCTTTAATGCCATTGGTTGGTTTATCACAAGTTATGTAGCATCCATTATGTGTTTTAAGGTTCCTAGTATCCTTTGTGTAGTGTATTGATCCCCGCTCGTTGGTTTTGAGATGCTAAGTCTAGGGAAACACGCATGGATGTTCATAGGTAAGTAAGAATTTGTACGTGGGTTCCCCCATTACATGTGTAGTCAAGCATGGCAGTGATTTTTCATGCATGGATCTAGGTGTGACCATGTATATATATATATATATATAAATGTATACGCAGGTGAGTGGAGACTGGTATATGCATATAATCAGATGTGAAAGTATCCCATTCCACATGCTCATGGACATGCAGGTGTGTGCATAGGGGCTAGGTGTCCTTGAATGTGTGTGAAGGTGCATATACCTAGTGGGGGAGCAACAACTTTTAGTTACAAAGCTTCAAGACACTAAGTGGATGTCTAGGTTCCACCATGAGGTAGGGTCCCTGTCCTAACCTTTTTAATTCTAGAATGCATTAAATTGAATTTAGCTTCTTTCTTAATTCTACTTAATTATTTTTAATTTCATATATTGAATAAGTGTTCTTTAATATAATTGTTTCATTTGATAAATAAATTCACTGTTTTATAATAAAACCCCTCTAAAGGAGGTGCGCTGTCTGAAAAAACCCATAGTGATACTTTTGTTGATCTAGTTGTTTAACTTATTGCATTTGATTTGTGCTGAATAAGTTTTGGTATAAATGTTAAATAAAATTAAATTAATTGTGAAGTAATTCCTTGATTTTATAATAAAACCCTTCCAATGGAATCCAAGTGCACACCCCACTGGTATGTACTACCGATTAAAGCCACAACTACACAAAAAGTCTCTTTCTGTGAACATATGGAACAGTTTGAAGCATCCTCGTCAATTTTGATCCTCACTCCTTCTCCCCCCATGATACTCTTTCAACATATGCATGCTGAATATCACCATGAAACTTCCTGATACATAAGAAATTTATAGCTAAATAGGTTATAGCCTTTGTAAACAGAGAGGGCTCCTTTAACAGTATAAAAACCCACCTAAATTCCCCCAAGCTGTTGCATTCCTTTGACAGCCCTAGAAAAGCGGCAAAACCCCATAGATGGAAGTAATTCTTTGAGGACATAGCTTTAAAACAATATTTCTGCGTGTATTGAATATGGATCCCACAGGTAGTCCATACCTTTAATGTAACTTTATTGTGTTAGTGCTGATGTTGTAGCCATCCTTATCCCTTACTAGTTTTCTATACGGTTTATCCCGAGGCTGTTGTGATTGAGTTGAAAATCGAGACCACATCCCATGAAATGCCAAACCTTCACCATAGAACTAGGCACTTAGAACTTTCTCCTTACTATGAATCCTGCAAATTTTGAAATGCAGCTCCATGCCTGTAGTCCCAACAGAAAAATCAAATTCATATCTTGAAAACATCAATGTTTCACCTCGCTTCATAATAATTTGTAACTCGTTCTTTGACTCCTCTGTGTCTGTGCCTCCCCTGTTAATTCGTACCTGGTTTGAGTCCATCTGTGATTTCTCCTTCCTTGTCGGCCTGTAACTTTGAATCTACCAACTGAAATTTCTGACATATGTATATGGCTTGTCTTGTTCATTTTCAGTCGTCTTTGCCTACAAAAACTAGTCCAGGTCGGTTACGTCCAACATCCCGAGTGCGTTCCTATCACCACCTATCGGTTGTATATCTTTGTTTGTTGCCACAAAATGTTGCTGTTGACCTCCATTGAATTTCTCCCAAATAAAAAAAGACTGAGTTACGTCGGAAAAAATTGAAGTCCAATCATGTGACTGTGTTGTGTAAAATTTCCACGACTATACTCCTAGTAAAATTTTCATCTGAAGAATCTTACACTGAGCTTCTACAGATTTAAAGAGCTGGTACATCAAACTCTAGCCATAATAATAAAACTAACATCCATTCTAAGACTTTATCATGGATTTGGTTGACTTAATTGAAGACTTTACTAATGAGAGAATAATAAATGTCCATTTTATGGACTATAGAGTATCTTTGGAAGTTTGTTCCCCGAACATAATGAAATATCCTTGAAAAATTTATAATCCAGATGTAGAAACCTCATAATCATCCATTTATGGAATTTCCTACATGAAAGCATCATCTGTCTATGTTTCAACAAAATGGATACCCTATAGATCCTATAAAAGATTCCAACCAAATGGATATTTTTTTTATGATACCATTTCAGTGTTTCTAGGCTAGTCTCCTCAAACTAGTGGAAATATCAATTAGAATATATTTCAAAACACCCATAAATCCACAACCTCTCATATATTGGACCATCATACGATCCACTTCATCATTCATGGATTATCTTGACAAAAGGTTTTGATGCTTCTTAGATTTGTGGTTTCAGGGAAAACACCTATACTTGCATGACACTTTTTTTAAAGAATGTAATTAGTTATACAATGGATCTTGTGAGATCAACTAACATGTACATGTTTTTATTATCCCTTCAATCTTACATATCCACATGATAACCATTCCACCGACTCCATCTATGGTTAATATTATTTTACAACATGGAACTGCCCTTCTGAATCATTCTTCCAAATCTAGAAATCCTTTCCACATTAAACCATAATTATGAATCCCATAACATGAGTCCCATGCTTTATGACACATATTCCATAATTTATATAATCCTCAAAGTAGTCTTTAGATGAACCAGGATCATGAAACACTCATACTTCTATCACTTGACTGGATAGAACCACCACTCCTACAACCTTTAGTTTTCTATATCATATATATACTCCCCTTCTAGGAATTGTGTGAATAGATCCCCATAGTCAATATTCCATGAATTTATATGGGTTATAAAAGACTTGGTTGCATTAATATTCACCACCTCTCACCTATAGAATTTTAGGAACCTCTAAAAACTGTACCTTCTAGGAATGGACCTTTTGGTCCTAGAAGATTATCCTCGACTCAACTTTACATATCTTCGACTTTACTGACAATGTGTCCTTATAGAAACATGTATCGTGTATTTTTACTCAAAACATCCAAAATGATAATTGGGTTAGTTTTAACAGCCTTTAAGTATAAAAAATACCTCGCTTCTGGCCGACTCACCGTCCAAAAGAATGTATAAACCCTATAGGTGTAGTAACACTAGTGTCCTTTAAGATATTTATTTTCTACCACAAAACAATAAAAATTGGAATAGGCCTTGAATGTTTTAACTTCATTATCCTCATCTTGGATATCATTTGGATGACTCAAATAAGTGGCATGAGAAGAATTAATTTTCGGGGGTAAGGGTTACCATTAGACAACCCATTATGAAATTTCCTGAAATATTGTACTATAATCGTAGACATTTCAAATAAAAACCTACAACTATGATAATGATAAACAATATAAAAAATTTAAAAAATTTAAAACTTAGTGTAAATGGATACCATGGGAGAATTTATACATCTCCTGCCATGGATTTTAGGGAATAAGAACTATTGAGGAAGTAAAGGATTTCTAGGAATATTGACCATTAAGATATGTCATATGGGGGATATTTGTAACACCCCAAGATTTTACGAAAAATATTATTTATAATTTCATTAATGTCTTTTGTTGTACGCTACACCAAAAGGAGCTTGCACAACACGCATCCCTGAATTGGCTTGCATTACACGCAAGCACGACCTTCCATGATAGCGTGTGTTGTACGCAATACCGAGTTTCACTAAACAACGATATGCTATTAAAATATTATTAAAACTACACGTTATGAATAGTAATACCCAATTTTTGAAATTTTATAAATTTTATTTTTGAAAATGGACTTTATTTTTGGATTCGGAATATCGAAATTAGCTTAGGGTGAAATTTTGGTATTTTTCTGAAAACTTTTAATTTTTGATGAATAGTGAAAACACTGGGTTACTATTTAAAAACTGAATTTTTATTTAAATAATTATTTATTTTATTTAAATTTATTTTAGGTAGAAATTGATACATAATACCTATATAAGTTCAATGTAATTTATTGGAGTAATTTTATAATAATTTTAGATATATAAATATTTCATTGAACTTTTCACCGTCTTTTATCCACCTCCTAGGAGAGTTTGCAAATTTACACAAAACTTAATATTACCACTTTTGTGAATGGAATTTAAAAATTCCGAGAGACACGGTTGATGTCAGCAAGTAAAATGTGGTTCAATGAGATGAAAATAATTTTTGGTGAATAGTAACTTTTTACTTTTTTTTACCACGGTTAAAAGTAAATAGGATAATTAAGGGTAACAAATGATATTATTATTACCCTAAAACATGTACTAATTCTATTTGATAAGTTTAATTCGACCAAAAACAACCATAGGAATAAAATATGACCATTTAGGCCCACTTGGATTAGATTAGGACATTTATTATTAATTTATTTAAAGAAGGGTTAAAATAGTTAAAATCAAAGTTTAACAAGTAAATCATTTTTAATATAGGGTTATACATAAGATAAATTCGACTATAAATATTCATTAGAAATATAAAAAGATTTCATACATAATGGTATATTATTTTTAATTTTTGGACATTAAATAATTTAATTTATTTACGACATAATGATGATGCAGTAATTATCTTATTAATGAAATATTGACATAATTGATGTTATAAATACCCAATAAATGTAATTTGAGACTTTTTATGAATTTCAATAATTTTTAGGTTAATATGAAATGTTAGTATAGATTTAAAAAACTTTGTTCGAACTAATCATTCTGTTATGATTTTCATAAAAATCAATTACTAAATAGTGTCAAAATTGACATAAAATAGTTTTTTTAAAAAATATTATATTATTAATTGTTATTTTATTTCTAAAAATCTAAGGTTCGGTCAAATGACTTAGATAAGGTTATATATATTAATAATAAACAACTTGGGGTTCCTTTGGCTTCTTATAGTAAGTTTATTAACCTTATAGTGTAAGAACACAAAAAGACACGGTAAAAGTAAAATTATCTAACTTAAAGTTAAATTTAAATGATAAGGTTAAAATAGTAAAATAAACTTGTCCAAATTCTATTGGATGAGAGGATTGTGACCCATCACCACCTTAGCTTCGAAATAAATCAATTTGGAGCTATTTAAAACCGAATATGGCTTTATAATAAAATAATATTTTTAGTTTTTCCAAAGGTTCCCCTCTCCTCCCTTATAAAAGGGCACCTCATCCCTCTCTTCCTCACACCACTTTGAGCCTTCATGCTCGGCCAAACCCTTCCAATTTCTTCTCTCCACTTCCCTAGAGACATCCTAGAGGTCATGGTCTTCTTCAAAGACCAATTTTTGTGCCCTAAAAGGAGGTCTCAAAGAAGCGCTTCAAAGAAGAGGTAATGTCCGTTACCGATTCTTTCAACTTTATTTCTTCTTCCACTTATTCTTCTTTAGTTGTTTCATTATGAAGTAGTAACATCAGTATCACTCATATACTGATATGTTATTATAAGTATGAAACAACCCTATTTCACCATCTATCCATCCTACGGAAAACGAAATCACCGTGCGTGCGTACATACAGAATACCGTCTCCACGCCGTGGTGTAATCTATTTTCCACCACCACCTTACTTGGATGGGTATAATGGTGTAAAGAATTAATATATATGATTATTGTAAAGTTATATTGATTATTAAATAGTATACATACACTCCAATACAATTCCACGATCATGGGAACGATATCATCGCTCGTGCGTACGTACAGAATACCGTCTCCACAATGTGATGCGACTCGTTCTACATGATTTTCATTACAAAATTACTAAATTAATTAATTGAGTGAATTAAAATGATATATGTTACACTAATACCATTCTGGAAATGAGTTATATATTACCTAAAAGAAGAATAAGAATTTATTCGACAAAACATGCATAAGAACAAAAAGCAATAACCACCCGAATAACAAGTAACAATGAAATATTACTAATAAGAAGCTAAGAATATGAACATATATGATATCATAACAATGATTTTGATTATGGAATAAGTCAATGACATTATTTAAATCATTATAAATGAGGTTCAGACACTTACGAAACAAATCGGACCTAAGGTAAGGGAAATATCACAATCTCATTTTTATCCGAGATTTTTTATACTTTGAAATTTACTGGGGTGTATTTTATCATCCACATCCATGTTTCCTCAATATGTAATATTTATATCATTCTAAAATAGTTTATATCCAATTTTACCCTTCGGTGAGTTTTAAGTAATAGATATGAAAGGAATCTTTTGTCGTTTTTCGTATGAGGTACTTTTTGACTTTTCCGACAAAAGTACGAGAAGAATGTTTTTTTAACTTATACAGCATGAATGGATTTTTAAAAAATTATTTCCAAGAATCTTCCTTTACAATTTTTCAAGTTTATTTTTAATCAACTTCTTTTAGTTTAGAATTGTATGACATGTTAAGAAATGAAATGTGTTTTTGAAGTAGAAAGGATATTTTCCTCAAGAATGGAGTTCAAGTGTTTTATCAAAATTATTTTCCATCTAAGATAATACAGGGTTTTGTTTCTATCCCTATTTTTAAATTGATTTGATTATTTTATGATGGAATTATTTATATGATGTCCTTTTATCTTATATGGATTATGTTATGATGACATGATGTTTAAGATTCCCATTTTTATTACATGGGTTATGCAATGATGTATGATTTTTAATTTTGTGGCACAAATAAGAATGGTATCATTATGAGATTGGTGGGACCTATATCTCCCTCCAATGAATTGGGTAAAGATTTTATATCTCATGAGATAGACATGGATGGAATGGCAGGTTAAACAGGTTCAGTGAAACAGGACTGAAACGAGGAATGAAGTCGGTTCAGAAATAGACTTTGTCCACTAAGATAGTCTTGGAAATGAGTCTTGGCTAATAAGAAATGATTATATATGATTATGTGTGTATGACACAAAGCTTCATGTTTTAAGTTATGATTATTGTGATTACATTTCACTACCATGATTTATCCCATGTTATGAAATTATGATCTCTTTTGCAGGGTAAGATTTCCAAATTGTTATTATCTTATGAATATGATGTGATTGATATTTATTTTGTTTACCCTTACTGAGAATTTGAGCTCACCCTTTTATGTTTTCTTTTCCCCAGGATATAAAGAAAGGTTTTAGGTATGAAAAAAAGGGAAGATCTTTATAGGAGATGTTATAGATGTTTCACCACGATTAGAAGATTATATTCCGAGTTTCCAAAGACACTAAACTATTGCGGTCCTTATGTGTGTGTTTTTGTAATGTACTAAGTATTCCACAAAAGTAATGTAATGTCCATGTACGTCAAGCTTAGGGTCTCTACAGTTGGTATCAGAGGAAAGGTTTAGTCAACCTTTGGAAACTAGGATGTGACAACTTTAGTGAGATCCCTAGAGATATTTCTATGGTATGTCTAGGGATATCCCTAAGGTTAAGTATACGTTATAGTCCTAGAATTGTGCTAACCATCTTAGAATTAAACCTAAGATGTTAGATATTGATGGTACTCCCCCTTTATTATGTTGTTTTCCATAGCGTGTTTTTTTCCTCTCACACTATTCTTTTTGGGTTTTAGACGATGGCTGGAACCCGAAGGAACTGTATTGATCAATGTAATGGACGATGCAATGATTGTCCTCCTGAACAAACCAACGTTATGGGAGATGGAGTGCAAAATCTTATTGCTATACTTACACAAGCTATGAATCATTCTGGACTTCCAAATGAGCAGAGAAGGGAACAATATTCTATTGAGTCCTTCATGAGGCAACACCCACCTTCTTTTAGTGGGTCTTCTGATCCACTTGTTGCTGAACAATGGATCAGTACCACTGAAAAGATATTTTCAGTTCTTCAATGTTCTGTACATAATAAAGTCATCTTAGCAGTATATCGTTTGGATGGTGATTCTGATCAATGGTGGAATCTTATCAAGAATACGAGGCCAAGAGATGAAATTGAGTCCATGGAATGGGACGAGTTAAAGAACTTATTTTTCAATAAGTACTTCCCTCGTATTCTTCGAACAAAGATGGAGAAGGAGTTTCTTGAACTAAAGCAAAAGGATGATGAATCTGTTGGTATATACGAAGCGAATTTTACAAGGCTTGCAAGGTATGCATCTGGCTTTATCATCCAACCTGAAAGTAAAGTTGATTGATTCTTCAATGGATTATAACCAAATCTTAGAAGGGCATTAGCTATAAGAGACTTCAGTAGCTATGAAGAAATTGTGCGCTGTGCTATTAAGGTAGAAATAGAAGTTGGTGTTACATATCCATCTCATGGTTTTGACAAGAAACGAAAGATGGAGTTCAAGGAGAAATCTCAGAATAATGGTGAAAAGAAGATGAATGTTTCCTTATGCTCAAAGTGTGGAATGAAGCATGGTGGAGATTGTATTAAAGGGACCAGAAAATGTTTTAAGTGTGGAAAAGAAGGTTATCGAGCAGCTGAGTGTCGAAGTAATGGAAAAAGGGTTGCTAATGGTGTGAATAAAGAAAAGACTGCAGAGAACGCACCAACAACACTTCAATGCTTCAAGTGCAATGAAATGGGGCATTATGCTAATCAATTTACTAATCCAAGGGTTAATGATGAGCAATATGAG
This sequence comes from Viscum album, assembly GCA_963277665.1. Taxonomy (NCBI): domain Eukaryota; kingdom Viridiplantae; phylum Streptophyta; class Magnoliopsida; order Santalales; family Viscaceae; genus Viscum; species Viscum album. The sequence continues at coordinate 1,237,729,488 of OY728119.1, forward strand.
AAACCACTTAAGGCAAAGGACAAAGGGAAGTCACATGCGATCACTATTGGCAATGTTGAATATGACAATGATGTGGTGCAATGATTAAGTGTTTATGTAATGGGATTCCAATATAATGTTCTATATAGTATCGTGGAATATTGGAATATTTATGTATTGGTCTATTTTGGGTTTCAATAATTTTATGGTACCGGTAACCATGGAAAGTGATTGAGATATTTTTGGTAAGAAGATGATATGGGCATAATGAAGGGATAAGAAGATAATGAGATGTTTGATTGTATTCATGAGCTCATGATTGATATAAGGACTAAGTGATATCATGGTTTGAGTATAAATAATTTTGAGGATTTTGGTTTGTGGAAAGTGTTAACTTTTATCTGCATTCATGTTTTCACTAAGGTTCAATGGGTATTCATTCTTCAAGAGAATACATGATTATGTTTTTCACATATCTTATGATATATGGGTGGTAAATGATGGCATTCACATGATTGTTATTTGATATTTCAAGTAATCATTTTCTTTACACTATGAGCTTGGACCGAAGTATTTTAGATAAGCCTAAAGATTGGAATGGATTATGTTGGACATAAGCTAGTATTGTTTAAGTATATAACTTTTTTCGATATTATTGATTGAATGTTATAGTAATATAGCTTTAGAAAAAGGAAAACCAACAGGATGGGTGAAAACCCATCGCGTCGGACAAGGCTGTGGGAATCGAACCCACAACTGAAGTGCGACTGGCCTTTATCGCCTACCACTGGCCTACAGGAAGTCCCTGGTTAGTAGAAACTAGTTTTATTTTATTACGCGGTATGATATATGAAGTATGAGTTCATTCTTGGAATTGTATACGATTAACCTCACCATAAATGGACTTATGTATATTTGATAACTTTTTCTAACCTTTTGTTTGAAACAGATGGAATGACCCATCATTCTATCACATGATCTATTAAAACTTAATGAATAAAAAATTCAAATTCATTTCTTTGAGAGATGAAGTGGAAATTTTTCAAAGCACGAACAACAGTGAGATTGTACCAAAATAAAGTATTTATTCAAATTAAAATTCTTCAACTTTAGGGAAATGATCTTGAAAACCAAAAATGTTGTCCAAGTGCCCTTATATCCGATGAATCAGATGGTACCCTAGATCATCACAAATTTATGGCTTTGTGATTGTTGTATTTTTCATAGCCATGTTCTCTACCACTCTCCATCAGAACATGACAGTTAGATTTCTCATTCATATCCATATTTTCACCTATGTTCTCCTATGTGGAAACTCAGTGATTAGTTAATTTGGGTAACTATTATGTTTCATACTTTAGTTTTTAATGACAAGTTTTGGTATTCCTTTTTACGATGTGAGTTTCTATTAAAGAAACTTTCAAGAAGTAAACCATTTATAACCCTGACGAATTTCGAGGGCGAAATTCAGTTTTAGGGGGGTAGAATGTAACACCCCAAGATTTTACGAAAAATATTATTTTTAATTTCATTAATGTCTTTTGTTGTACGCTACACCAAAAGAAGCTTGCACAACACGCATCCCTGACCTGGCTTTCATTACACGCAAGCACGACCATCCACGATAGCATGTGTTGTACGCAATACCGAGTTTCGCTAAACAACGATATGCTATTAAAATATTATTAAAACTAGCCGTTATGAATAGAAATACCCACTTTTGAAATTTTATAAATTTTATTTTTGAAAATGGACTTCATTTTTGGATTTGGAATATCGAAATTAGCCTAGGGTGAAATTTTGGTATTTTTCTGAAAACTTTCAATTTTTGATGAATAGTGAAAACACAGGGTTACAATTTGAAAACCGACTTTTTATTTAAATAATTATTTATTTTATTTAAATTTATTTTAGGTAAAAATTGAATCCTAATACCTATATAAGTTCAATTTAATTCAATGGAGTAATTTTATAATAATTTTAGATATATAAAAATGTCATTGAACTTTTCACCGTCTTTTACCCACCTCCTAGGAGAATTTGCAAATTTACATAAAAAATAATTTTACCGCTTTTGTGAATGGAATTTCAAAAATCCGAGAGACACGATTGATGTCAGTAAGTAAAATGTGGTTCAATGAGATGAAAATAATTTTTGGCGAATAGTAACTTTTTACTTTTTTTACCACGGTTAAAAGTAAATAGGGTAATTAAGGGTAAAAATGATATTATTATTACCCTAACACATGTCCTAATTCTATTGGATAAGTGTAATTCAACCAAAAAAAAACCTTAGGAATAAAATATGACCATTTATGCCCACTTGGATTAGATTAGGACATTTATTATTAATTTATTTAATGAACGGTTAAAATAGTTAAAATCAAAGTTTAATAAGTAAATCATTTTTAATATAGGGTTATACATATGATAAATTCGACTATAAATATTAATTAGAAATATACAAAGCTTTCCTACATAATGGTATTTTATTTGTAATTTTTAGACATTAAATAATTTAATTTATTTATGACACAACGATGTTGCAGTAATTATCTTATTAATGAAATATTGACATAATTGATGTTATAAATATCCAAATAAATGTAATTTGAGACTTTTTATTAATTCCACTAATTTCTAGATTAATATGACATGTTAGTATTTATTTAATTAACTTTGTTCGAACTAATAATTCTGTTATGATTTTCACAAAAATCAACTACTAAATAGTGTCAAAATTGACATAAAAGAGTTTTTAAAACAAATATTATATTATTAATTGTTATTTTATTCCTAAAAATGTAAGGTTCGACAAAATGACTTATATAAGGTTATATATATTAATAATAAACAACTTGGGGTTGTTTTGGCTTATTATAGTATGTTTATTAACCTTATAGTGTAAGAACACAAAAAGACATGGTAAAAGTAAAATTATATAACTTAAAGTTAAATCTAAATGATAAGGTTAAAATAGTAAACGAAACTTGTCCAAATTCTATTTTATGAGAGTATTTCGACCCATACCCACCTTATCTTAGAAATAAATCAATTCGGAGCTATTTAAAACCGAATATGGCTTTATAATAAAATAATATTTTTAGTTTTTCCAAAGGTGCCCATCTCCTCCCTTATAAAAGGGCACCTCCTCCCTCTCTTCCTCACAGCACTTTGAGCCTTTAAGCTCATCCAACCCCTGAAAATTTCTTCTTTCAACTTACCTAGAGACATCCTAGAGGTCCTGGTCTTATTCAAAGACCAATTTTAGTGCCCTAAAAGGAGGTCTCAAAGAAGCGCTTCAAAGAAGAGGTAATGTCTGTTACCGATTCTTTCAAGTTTATTTCTTCTTCAACTTCTTCTTCTTTAGTTGTTTCATTATAAAGTAATAACATCAGTATAACTAATATACTGATATTTTACTATAAGTATGAAACTACCCTATTTCACCATCTATCCATCCTACGGAAAACGAAATCACCGCGCGTGCGTACGTACGGAATACCGTCTCCATGTCGTGGTGTAATCTATTTTCCACCACCACCTTACTTGGATGGTTATAATGGTGTAAATAATGAATATATATGATTATTGTAAAGTTATATTTATTCTGAAATAGTATAAATACACTCCAATACAATTCCACAATCATGGGAACGATATCATCGCTCGTGCGTACGTACGGAATACCGTCTCCACGATGTGATGCGACTCGTTCTACATGATTTTCATTAAATAATTATTACATAAATAAATTGAGTGAATGAATATGATATATATTACACTAATACCATTCTGTAAATGAGGTATCTATAACCTAAAATAAGAATAATAATTTATTCGGCAAAACACGCATAAGAACAAAAATCAATAAACACCCGAATAACAAGTAACAATGAAATATTACTAATAAGAAGCTAATAATATGACCATATATGATATCATAACAGTGAGTATGATTCTGGAATAAGTCAATGACATTATTTATATCATTATACAGGAGGTTCAGACACTTATGAAGCAAATCACACCTAAGGTAAGGGAAATATCAAAATATCATTTTTATCCGAGATTATTTATACTTTGGAATTTATTGGTGTGTATTTTATCATCCACATGCATGTTTCCTCAATATGTAATATTTTTATCCTTATTCAATAGTTTATATCAAATTTTACCTTTCGGTGAGTTTTTAGTAAAAGATGTGAAATGAATCTTTTGTTGTTTTTCGTACGAGGTACTTTTTGACCTTTATGAAAAAAGTACGAGAAGAATGTTTTTTTAACTTATATGGCATGAATGGATTTTTAAAACATTATTTCCAAGAAGCATCCTTTACAAGTTTTAAATTTTATTTTTAATCAACTTCTTTTAGTTTAGAATTGTATGACATGTTAAGAAATGAAAAGTGTTTTTGAAGTAGAAATGATATTTTCGTCAAGAATGGGGTTCAAGTGTTTTATCAAAATTATTTTCCATCTAAGATAATATAGGGTTATATTTATATCCCTATTTTTACATTGATTTGATTATTTTATGATGGAATTATTTTTATTGTGTCCTTTTATCTTATATGGATTATGTTATGATGGAATGATGTTTAAGATTCCCATTTTTATTACACGGGTTATGCAATGATGTATGATTTTTGATTTTGTGGCACACATAAGAATGGTATCATTATGAGATGGGTGGGACCTATATCTCCCTCCAATGTATTGGGTGAAGATTTTATATCTCATGAGATAGACATGGATAGAATGGAAGGTTAAACCGGTTCAGTGAAACAGGGCTGAAACGAGGAATGAACTCGGTTCAGAAATGGACTTTGTCCACTAAGATAGTCTTGGAAATGAGTCTTGACTAATAAGAAAGTATTATCTATGATTATGTGTGTATTCCACAAAGCTTCATGTTTTAAGTTATGATTATTGTGATTACATTTCACTACCATGATTTATCCCATGTTATGAAATTATGATCTCTTTTTCAGGGTAGGATTTCCAAATTGTTATGTTCTAATAAATATGATGTGATTGATATTTCTTTTGTTTACCCTTACTAAGCATTTGATCTCAGAATTTTATGTTTTCTTTTCCCAGGGATATAAAGAATGGTTTTAGGTAATAAAAAAAGGGAATATCTTTATGGGAGATGTTGAAGATCTTTCACCACGATTAGAAGATTATATTCCGAGTATCCAAAGACACTAAACTATTACGGTCCTTATGTGTGTGTTTTTGTAATGTATTAAGTATTCCGTAAAAGTAATGTAATGTCCATGTACGTCAAGATTAGGGTCTCTACAATATTTCCCTTCAAGGAAGGATTTCTTGAATGAAATATGGAACACCAGGGAAGGGTAGATCATAAATAATAGGTCTCAATTAGAATGGGAATAACATTATGAATATTTCCATTTATGGATGATTTTATGGGTATTTTAGTCACATGATGATGAATTTGGAATTACATATGGGATATCCAGCCTGCACATGAAAATCAAAAATCCTATGGAGGATGAAAACCATGATTTTGTAGATATGCCTTATGAGGAATAGGAAAAGGAAGGTGTTAACTGTGAGTTTTTCCCTAAGATGGATGAGTGTGCAAAAGTGCACTCCATAGACTACTCCAACCCATCCTTATGATGAACTTAGGTCATTGAACTCTCCTGACCTGCAAGAAAATAATAATCCTAATATGTCTTATACTGACTTGGTAAATGAGTCCCACCTTTCTAATATTGGATATTTTAGAGATTCTTTTGAAAATAGAACAGGGGATGAGTATGTTGATGAAGAAACTGATGATAGTTATGTATCTAAGGAGGTCTCTATAAAATATAATACTTATTATAGTATATAGAAGAAATAGAAAGTGATGGCCTCCAAGGGTTGTGGAGGAAAATAAAAACTTTAGGAAATCTCCTCATTGAAATCCAAAACCAAAAGGGCCCCAAAATCACTTGAATGGGGGAAATTAGAAAGTGTATTTCTGTTATAGATAATGGTAAGGATAAGGAATGTCAGTCTAATGAAACTCTATCTATTGATTTTTTATTGGTTCTTTATTTTCAATATTGGATTACAAATATTCAGGGGTTATTCTCTCTCCCTCTGCTTATAAGGAAGATATGGGAACTAAATTACAGGGAAAACAACCTTATTTGGTTATATTAAATTATATGGTATAGCCTTTGGATAGTGGTAAACATAAGGCCCAGAAAGTCCCTATCGATTTAATGATGGTAGGGATTTTCATATTGTTGCTGCAACATTATTGATGTCAAAATTGTAAAATTCTGATGTGAATTTCAAGAATGTTATTTTCCATAAATTTTCTATAAGTTTTTTTTTCATTCATTTTTTTTGGAAACAAGTATTTGGTTTCTACTATCTAAAAAATGAATACCTTTATTGTATCAATTTTTCAGTAGGGAATTCATTAAGCCTCACAATCTTCTCTGAGCATGTACATTGTTTCTCCTACACCTCCCTAGGGTATTATGTTTTTCTGCTAATATAATATGGACCTGCGTTTATTTGGGCGGAGGAGGATATACCAACAGTTTTTTTAAACTGTTGGTATATAGTGGAAATCCTCCATATATTCCAACGAGTTTCAAAAACCATTGGTACACAAGGCTGCTGGATAGTATGTACTATGGTTCTTGAACAATTGGTATATATATATATACCAACGGTTTCAAGAACTGTTGGTATACAAGGTTTCTAGCCAGTAGGGCTATAGTTTTAAGAACCGTTAGTACACAAGGAGGTTCTATGGTTCTTGATCCATTGATATATATATACCAACATTTTAAGAAAAACTATTGTTATAGAGTCAGTATAGGGATAATGCAATGACAGACAACCCAACAGTTTCCTAAACTGTTGAGATATCCTATCCCAACGGTTTAGGGATGTAACACCCCGAAATTTTATGAAAAATATTCTTTTTAATTTCACTAATGTCTTGTGTTGTACGCTACAGCAAAAGGAGCTTGCACAACACGCATCCTTGACTTTCCTTACATTACACGCAATCAAGACCTTCCTCGATAGCTTGCGTCGTACGCAATACCGAGTTTCACTAAACAACGATATGCTATTAAAATATTATTAAAACTAGCCGTTATGAATAATAATAACCACTTTTTGAAATTTTATAAATTTTATTTTTCAAAATGGACATCATTTTTGGATTCGGAATACCGAAATTAGCCTAGGGTGAAATTTTGGTATTTTTCTGAAAACTTTCAATTTTTGATGAATAGTGAAACCACTAAGTGGTAGGTTAAAAACTGAATTTTGCATAAAACTTAATTTTACCGCTTCTGTGAATGGAATTTCAATAATCCGACAGACAAGGTTGATATCAGTAAGTAAAATGTGGTTCAATGAGATAAAAATAAGTTTTTGGTGAATAGTAACTTTTTACTTTTTTTACCACGGTTAATAGTAAATAGGGTAAATAAGGGTAAAAATGATATTACTATTACCCTAACACATGTCCTAATTCTATTGGATAAGTTTAATTCGACCAAAAACAAACTTAGGAATAAAATATGACCATTTAGGCCCACTTGGGTTAGATTAGGACATTTATTATTAATTTATTTAAAGAAGGGTTAAAATAGTTAAAATCAATGTTTAATAAGTAAATCATTTTTAATATGGGGTTATACATAAGATAAATTCGACTATAAATATTCATTAGAAAGCTAAAAAGATTTCCTACATAATGACATTTTATTTATAATTTTTAGACTTTAAATAATCTAATTTATTTTTGAAACAACGATGATGCAGTAATTACCCTTTTAAGGAAATATTAACATAATTGATGTTATAAATGCTCAAATGAATGTAATTTGAGACTTTTTATGAATTACACTAATTTTATAGGTTAATATGCTATATTAGTGTTGATTTAATCAACTTGGTTCGAACATATATTTCTGTTATGACTTTCACAAAAATCATATATCAAATAGTGTCAAAATTGACACAAAATAGTTTTTAAATCAAATATTATATTATTAATTTTTATTTTATTCCTAAAAATCTAAGGTTCTGCCAAATGACTTAGATAAGGATATATATGTTAATAATAAACAATTTGGGGTTCTTTTGGCATGTTATAGTAAGTGTATTAACCATATAGTGAAAGAAAACAAAAAGACACGGTAAAAGTTAAATTATTTAACTTAGAGTTAAATCTAATTGATAAGGTTAAAATAATACCCTAAACTTGTCTAAATCTTATTGGTTGATAGGATTTCGACCCGTCCCCACTTTAGCTTCGAAATAAGACCCTTTGGAACCATTATAAACCGATTTTTACATTAATATAAAATAATATTTTGAGGTATTCCTAAGGTGCCCCTCTCCTCCCTTATAAAAGGACACCTCCTACCCCTCCTCCTCACACCAAATTGAGCACTCAAGCTCGGCAAACCCCTGCCATTTTCTCCTCTCCACTTCCCTAGAATAATCTTAGAGGTCCTGGTCTTCTTCAAAGACCAATCTTAGTTCCCTAAGTGGAGGATTCAAAGAAGCGTTCCAAAGAAGAGGTAATATCCATTACCGATCTTTTCAATTTCTTTCTTCTTCAACTTCTTCTTTTTTAGTTGTTTCATGATAAAGTAATAAAATCAGTATTACTTACATACTGATATGTTATTATAAATATGAAACAACCCTAATTCACCTTCTATCCATCCTACGGAAAAATTAAATCACCGCGCGTGCGTACGTACGGAGTACCGTCTCCACGCCGTGGTGTAATCTATTTTCCACCATCACCTTACAAGGATGGGTATAATGGTGTAATGAGTAACTATTTATGACTATTATAAAGTAATATTGATACTGAAATAATATATATACACTCCAATACAATTCCACGATCATAGGAATGATATCATTACTCGTGCGTACGTACGGAATACCGTCTCCACGATGTGATGTGACTCGTTCTACATGATCATCATTACATAGTAATTATATAAATGAATTGAATGAATAAATATGATATATGTTACACTAATACCATTCTGGATATAAGTTATATATAACCTTAAAATAATAACAAGAATTTATTCGGCAAAACACGCATAAGAACAAAAGGCAATAAAGACCCGAATAACAAGTAACAATGAAATATTACTAACAAGAAGCTAAGAATATGACCATATATGATATCATATCAATATCTATGATTCTGGAATAAGTCAATAACATTATTTAAACCATTATACAGGTGCTTCGGACACGTACAAATCAAATCAGACCTAAGGTAAGGGAAATATCACAATCTCATTTTTATCCGAGATTGTTTATAGTTTGAAATTTACTGGGGTGTATTTTATCATCCACATCCATGTTTCCTCAATATGAAATGTTATTTCCATCCACCTACATTCTTTTAAATCAAATTTTACCTTTTGGAGAGTTTTTAGTAAAAGATATGAAAGGAATCTTTTGTCGTTTTTCATACGAGGTACTTTTTGACTTTTCCGACAAAAGTACGAAGAATGTTTTTTTAACTTATACGACATGAATGGATTTTTAAAACATTATTTCCAAGAAGCTTCCTTTACAATTTTTCATGTTTATTTTTAATCAACTTCTTTTATTTTAAAGTCGTATGACATGTTATGAAAGGAAAAATGTTTTTGAAGAAGAAAGGATATTTTCCTCAAGAATGGAGTTCAAGTGTTTTATCAAAATTATTTTCCATCTAAGATGATAAAAGGTTCTGTTTTTATCCCTATTATTACATGGATTTGATTATGTTGTGATGGAAATATTTTTATGAATTCCTTTATCTTATATGAATTGTTTTATGATGTCATGCTGTTTAAGAATTCCATTTTTATTACATGGGTTACGCTATGATGTATGGTTTATGATTATGTGGCACACATAAGAAAGGATTCATTATAAGATGGGTGGGACCTATATCTCCCTCCAATGCATTGGGTAAATATTTTATATCTCATGAGATAGACATGGCTGGAATGGTAGGTTATACCGGTTCAGTGAAACAGGACTGAAACGAGGGTTACTCGATTCAGAAAGGGACTTTGTCCACTAAGATAGTCTTGGCAATGAGTCTTGACTAACAAGAAATGATTCTCTATGATTATGTGTGAATTCCACAAAGTTTCATGTTTTAAGTTATGATTATTGTGATTACATTTCACTACCATGATTTATCCCATGTTATGAAATTATGCTCTCTTTTGCAGGTTATGATTTCCAAAATGTTATGTTCTTATGAATACGATGTGATTGATATTTCTTTTGTTTACCCTTACTGAGCATTTGAGCTCACCCTTTTATGTTTTCTTTTCCCCAGGATATAAAGAAAGGTTTTAGGTAAAAAAAGGGAAGATCTTTATGGGAGATGTTGAAGATCTTTCACCACGATTAGAAGATTTTATTCCGAGTTTCCAAAGACACTAAACTATTACGATCCTTGTGTGTGTGTTTTTGTTATGTACTAAGTATTCCGCAAAAGTAATGTAATGTCAATGTACGTTAGGTTTCGGGTCTCTACAAGGGAGTTATCCCAATGGTTTGGAACCATTGGGATAAGTGAGATTTCCAGTAGTGAAGGAGAGTCTGTTACATGGGTAGCTTAGAGGAGGCCTTCAAGGATGGCTCACGTAGGTGTTCCATGAAGGTTTTCCTTGTAGGTGCACCACACAGGTCCTAGGAGGAATTGAAAAATGATTAACCCAGGAAGGATACGCCTATGAAAGCTTGATATGCCTTGGGAAATGGACTATATGGACAAAAACCCTTGGGTGGGATTTTAACTTAAGCACCCTAGGTTTCTCTTTATGTGCTTGGAAGAATCCCACACAAGTCTTTTATTAAGGAAATGACCTTGCATAGATGACTTCTTATGGAAGGAGTGTCATTAATTATATTCTTTGTATTTAAAACTCTGTAAAAACCTTGACCTTTCTTATCCCATATAATTCCCTCCTATCTCATGTTTTAGAGAGATACTAGAGAAATTTGAGGGACCTGGGTGAAGGATTTATGAAATGGGAACTTCGGGAGTTCTTCTAACTTTTTCTAGTTGTTGAAATAGGGATCCCGAGGAATATATTTATAGGAAAGGATAGGGGTTGGTAGAAAGGAAGTTGTCTATGTCAGTCATGGGCATAGACTCTCTGCATAGACACCCAGCTCATGGGTTTCAAACATATATAGATGTATAGGTCCACTGGTGTAGGTATTCTACGTAGGTCCTCACCATAGGGACTAAGCATTTAGATTGTATTAGGAGATATGCTGGACTTCTTTTATGTAGGTATGCATATTTTTTCCCCTAAACCATATTTATTTACTTCCTTTAATTTTTCTTGACACCTTAACATATCCAATGTGATCTTTCATAATCATTTTTCTTTCCTTTTTAAAAATGGAGTGTCAAAATTCCTTCATAAAAATTCAGAAATAATGTATTATAAATATGGAATTCTTATAAATTTATTCCACATCCATTTATTTATAATACCTTTTATGATTTATTTATACTATCTTATCACCTATTTATTAATAATTTGTCATTAAAATCACTATTTTGGGTGATAATTGCTTTGTTTTCCAAGAAGGTTGTGATGTGGAAGTCCTTGTCCTTTAAATTTTATCATGGTCCCATAAATAACATAATTTTAAGGAAAGTTTAAACATCATATATATTAATTATATAAAATTTTTTCACCATTCATGAAAATTACAGATTTAAAAATGAATTACACCATTTAAGGAGACGGTAGGCCGTACGTACGCATGAACGTTATTTTCAGTTTGTGATTGATGGAATGAAATAAAGGTAAATAAAAACTGATATTTATATAATAATTATTGTATAATATATATATACATCATATATATTCAGAAAATTCACCCTTATTATCATCTAGGTGAAATATATTTGAAAAATAAATCACATCGCATCGTGGAGATGGTAGTCCATAGGTACGCACAAACGACATTATAATGTCTAAAAAGATTAGACAAAGAGATGGTAGATATGATATTATAATTAAATATATATAATTATAATATAAATTCAATATATTATTATTAATCATATCAAAATATCCATCTATAAAATATAGTTATGAAAAATGAATTTCATCGCTTTTTGGAGACGGTAAGGCGTACGTACGTACATGCGATACTTTCAAATCTTATTTGATGGGAAAGGAGGTGAATATTGGTATGTTAATAATAAATATAATATTTCAGAATATTTGGGATGCTTAACTTATTATTTTTTATGCACATCTTAGATTTTGAGGAGGTAATGAAGAGTAGAATAAGAATGTGATTAGTAAGAGTGATCACCTCTTTTTCAAAACGTCTCCTTTGGATCCCCTCTAAAGGGTTATAGGGTTGGTATTTTTAGGGGAATATCTCCCATAGAATGTGTCTAGGGAATTTTATAATTTGAATTTGTAGAGTATGGTCTCACTAGAACACTCAAAGTGATGAAATTAATTGAGGGAGGTGGTGCCCTTTTATAATTGTGGTGATGGGCATGTTTGGAAATTCTCAAAAGAAAAAATTAATTTGTCATTCCAAATGCCTCTAAATGGATATTAATTATAATATAAGATAGGATAGGGTTATACCACCAAATAAAATATAACTTAGGCAAGTCTTTTTGCAATTTTAATCCTTATTCATTGTATTTACCCCTTGGTTATTTATTCTGGACCATAATCGTGAAAACCACTATTTTATTAATTAGGCTTAATAATGTTACTATAAATAGAAAAATGAATAATAAATGAAAAATTTAGGATTTTTTTAAATATATTACATTCAAATATTTTGATTTTATATTTTTATGAATTTTATATAATAAAATAATAATTTTTTTGATAAATTTTAATTAATGTCAATTTTGACAATAATCATTTAATCTGACATAAAATACCATAAAAAGTGGAAATTAAAATATAATTATGTAATTTTTTTTAATATATCATACAGATCTATAAAATTAATTTCACACATTAAACCTCTCAAATTTTATCAAAATTAATATTTTTAAAATCATTTATTTTATTTTTTAGTTAATTAAATAATTATAGTATTATCATTTCACAAGAATTTAAGGTAATTTTATAACATATAAAAATTATAAATAAATATTTACAATTAAAATAATTTCATTAGGATTAAAATATACATTTATGTTCATTCATATATTGATTATATGACTATGTTAGCTAATAAAATATAATAGTACAAAGAGGGTGACATTTTGTAACTATCTTAAATTTTAAAAATATATAAATCATTTCTTGGATATGTATCCATTCAATAACAAAAAATATTTCATAAGGTAAAAAGGGTCAAATTTTATTAATAAAATATTTTTTTAGATAATTTTATATCATGGTTATACCCTTATAGTTTTGTTTTAACCCTTATTTAACCACTCTAACTATTACCAATACACATGGATTTTTTCTTTTTTAAGGGTTAATATATTAACTATAAAATAATAAAAGACCCATGAATGGATCATTTATGACCATTTGAAACTTATCTAAATAATTTTACTAAATTTAATATTTTTATAAATTTTATATCATTTAATAAAATATTATTCACTATTAAATATTCCGAATGTCGATTTTGAACACTATTCATTATATTGACTTTAATAATATCAAGGTAAAAATATAAATCAAACCAATTACTTTATTATATTTATAACTAGTCAAGTTCATTATGAAAATTCATGGCTGAAATTAATTATCTAAAATAATTATTATTTTAATATTTTTAATATCATTTATTTCATATTTCTAATAATAAAATAATTACCATATCATCGTTGTGTGATTATTTAAGGTAATTATTACTTAAATAAAAAATATAATTAAAATAGTATGATTTATATACATATTTTATCATTAAAATTAATATTTATATTTGAATATATATTCTAGATAACCCTATATAAATAATGTTATAGTTATTAAAAATATGAATATGATATCTTTGACTTATCTTTAAATAAAATATTAAAAATTTAATAATCTCATCAAAATAGACCCCAATGTTTATAATTTTCACTCTTGAATGATTATTTTAAAAAATAACTCATCCAATAAAATTGGGGTAAGTTTTAAAGTAATTTTCTAGTTCTTATCATTTTATTTTATCCTTAATTACCTGATTGACCCTTTAGTGTGATAACCAAAATTACAAAGGTTACTATTCATATTGATAAAAAATAAAAGAGAAATATTTAATTAATTTTGATATTATAAATCAAAAAATGGAATATATTTTTAAAAATTCAAAACCATGAAGTTTCATAATTTAATTTAAAATTAAACTGAAAAAATGCAATGTAAAACCATTTTTTGGAAAAATTTCCTTTTTAAAAATAATTTTTTTATTCTATATTCTAGTATAAAATTCTTTTAAAAAACAAAATTATATTATTTAAAATATAATTATACTGATTAACATTTAAAAATAATTCAAAACACAATTTTACATTCTAAATAATTAAAAATGAAATGAATTTTATAAGAAAAATCAATATTGTTTTCACGATTCATTAAAAATTCAAACATTTCAAAAAATTATCAAAAATTCACCATAAGAAAATTTTGATATTAAAAATTAAAAAATAAATTTCATTTTTTCAAATAATTTTTGTAAAAGATACAAAAATTAATTATATTATTTATACATATAAAAGAGTAAAAATCAGTTTTTAAGAAAATATGTTTCGGATGACTGAAATTATCTTTCTATAAATAAAGTAAATATTAAAAAAAATTAATTAAAATATTATCTATGAGTATAAAAATTATATATATTTCTTATTACTATTAATTTCCTCCTATTTAATGGCTATGTTACAATCATTACATTTAAATAATAATATTTAGTTGTTTGTTTATGTTTGATGTGGAGTTTCTTGTACACTATTGAATGTAATTTCTGGTTTTCAAATATTAGGATATTAAATTCTCCCCACTTTAATAAATTTAACCCTCACAATTTGAACTTGTTTTTGCTAAACATGGTTTTTATTTTAAAAATAACTTTATTGAAATCCCACTTCTGAAAAAGGGTCAATAAAATTTCCGTTTGAAATAAGGGAAAATAAAATATGATGGTCATCTGAAATAACACATACTAGGTTTCCATGAAAAACATGGAAATGGAAAACAAAAATAACTATCATGTTCTGATGGAGAGTGATAGGGAACAAGGTCATTATAAAGTTAACCATCACAATAATGTAAATCTATAATGGGTTAAAATACTACTAATTTATCAGTAAGAAAAGTAAATAGATAATTTTTTTATTTAACGTTATTATTTAAAGATTATTTTCCAAAATCTAAGGAATTCATTTACCGTATATACAAATTACATAAGAAAACACACTTACTTGAAATATAGAGTTTCATCCTTTAATAAATTTACAACACAAACACATATTTTCCTCTAGATGATGAGTATTCGCGATGAAGTTTTCACACCTGAAGCAATATGACTAATATATAATGAACCACATAGTCTAAAAAATATTAAATTAATATTTCATCTATATTTAAACATTAATAAAAAAAAATTGTTAGTATAAGATAAGATAATTCTTCAAAAACAATAATCCTTAAAATGAAGAAAAACTATTTTAATCTTCAAAATTCAATATTAATACGCAAAGTTAAACTTAGAGCATTTAAAAATTACTAACCTTGAAATTACTAAAAAATATTTTAAACTAATATAAAAACCAAAAAATCAGAAGGATTTGATCACATAGTATTCCTAGATAAATTTTAACATTTATCTCCAAATAACAGCACTCACTCTTAATGTCTCCTACCAAAAAGAAATTACCCTAATAATCCTCAAGGTATTCTAACCATTTACATAAATAACCTGAATCACCATAAATCCAAAATAAAATCATATATTCTTCCAAAATAGAATTCAACATTATTCCTCAAATAAAATACCATAGTGTTCTATTTTCCTTAATCATATAGGGTTAGAAAAATAGAGAACTTTTTCTAAAATAAAATTAATCACTTAACACCAAATAAATTTATAATCTCATGGATACCTATATGATAAATATTATGTACCCAAAATAACCACAACCTTTATCCATCATATCATTTAACTATAAATAAAATGAAATAATAACTGGGACATTACATAGGTCAGTGGTAGATGATTCAGCCTTATCAACCTTTAGTTTTGGGTTCAATCCCCATGACCATGCCAGATGTGATGGGTTTTCACCCATCCCACAGGTTGTTAGCTATCCCAAGGGTTGTCATTTTTCGATAACTATGTTAAAATAATCCTTATAAAATTCCAAAATCTTGATAAACATCATTAAAATTAGACTTATCATATCAAAAAATAAAGAAATGTTTTAACTTCAAAGGTAATCTCATACCTTTCATTTTTCATCACATAATTCAATAAACCTTAATTTAATAAAAAAAATGTTTCTAAGAATATCATTTGTCATCTTAAAATTTCATATCTTAAAACCCCAAAGGGGGTTTTTAAGACATTGAAATTATGGTCTTATATACCCATTATGGTGTCTATACCTATTAAGATAACTTCTCTTAAAAATATCATAATCTAAAAATTTATCTAAACCATGCTCTGATACCAAATGTAATAGCCTAAAATCCACACTTTCGGATCTGGTGCTAAAGATTAAAGCCTTAAAAATGTGACCCACCATTTTTAAATTAAAACATAGAACATAAAAAGTAAAATATTTGATCACCTACATACCCAAGAAACTTTTAGGTTTGGAGATTTAGAGAACTAAGAAAAAATATTAACAACTTGGGGTTATAAACAACTAGTTCATAAAGATCAAAATTATCTTCCACTATACTAAAATTTTATTATATAACAACAGGCCATAAACATCATCCATTTAAAATCCTTCTATTAAAAATTCATTTAACAACATTCCTCATAGCCAGGGAAAAAGAAAGATAAAAAAGGGTGAGATCAGATACTCAGTGAGGGTAAATATAGCAGATATCAAACTATAATCACATGAAAGTCTAAGATAAGTTTAAAGGCATGTGATCATGAACATAACATTTGAATATTATACCCTTTATATCAAATATAAAAATCACGAGTCATGTAACAAAACATGGTTGTTCATAATACATGATTCATGAAAAAATTAAAGAACATGATCCATGAGGGATTAAAATAATACATGGAATTGTGGAATACACATAGTCATAGAAAATCATTTCCACATTATTCAAGGATCACTTCCAATACCATCATAGAAGACAAATTCCATTACTGAATTGATATCACTCTTTATTCCAGCCCTGTATTACTGATCTGATTTCACTTTCCATTCCACTATTATCTATCTCATGAGATATAAATCATTACCAAATGAATTAGAGGTAGATATAGGTCCCACCCATCACATAATGAAAACCATACACACATGTGTCACAATAATATAAATCAGTCATTATATCACAACTCATGAAAAGAAAATAGAATTCATAAACAGTATGTCATCATAAATATAATACATTCAGAGAAAGAATAAAAATGTTATCCTTGGAACATATCCCCAGTATGGTATGATTAACACCAATAAAAGCCATCTTAGATGGAAAATAATTTTGAATAATCATTTTAAAACATTACTTGGGGAAAATATCATTTTCACTTTGAAAAAATATGTTTTAAATCATAAAATATTTAAAAAACATTTTTCATCAAAAATAACCTTCAAAAATGTATACAAGAATTTTTGAAAACCATTTTAAACATCTTTTAAATCCCTTTCATTGAAAATTATTAAAAGATCATTTAAAAACATTTTTGAAAACATTTTTTTTAAAACATGTGTTTTGAATAAAAATGATTTCTGAAAAAATAAAAAATAACATTACTTGAAACATATAATATCACTAAAATAATTATATTCACGATACAACATGTCAAATGGAAGTTTATACATGTTTTAAAATAGTATTGGTTCAAAACATAACATGTCTCTTAAAGAAGGAAAATTGAGACAAAATTACCTTATCGATTTGGTAAATTTTTAATGGAAAACCCCATGGAAGTGAGATGATAAAAGAGATATATAAATACCCATAAATTTATGGATAATGATCTTATATTATATTCATGGGTAGTATATACATCTACAAAATAAACGAGCGATGAATATGATATAAGTCTTGTAGAAAAAAATGAGACTAGAAATCCCCTTACAATTATCATATCATTGAAGTGATCATTAATAAAATAAATCAACTATGTGTAATAATTTTTAATAAATATAAAACAAGTGTAAATAAAAAATAATATAATCAAAACTAATGGAAATAATAATATACGAATAACATAATCAATGAAATAGTAGTTTAACCCAATGAATGAAAGTTGAGTTAAGAATTCCCTTACCTTAAGTCCTGAATTCCTTCATAAATGTTCAAACATAATTTATCATAAATATGGGTTTATTATACATTTATTACATTAAAATATATTTATCATACTTTTTATTATTTACTTATAACATCTTATCACATTTTTGTTAACAATTTGTTATTAAAATCACTATTCAGGGTGATAATTGCTTTCACTTCCAACCATGATTCAGTTTGGTAGTACCGATCCTTATAATTTGATCATGGTCATATAATTTTGACAATTTAAATACTATTTTAAAAATAATATATATTCATAATATACATATTTATTATCATTCATAAAAAGTATAGATAAAAAAATGAATTACACCATTCCTATAGACGGTAGGTCATATGTACGCATGAACGTTGTTTTTTATTTTTCGATTGATGGAATCAAAGAAAGATAAATAAAAATTAATATTTATATAATCATTATTATATCATATATATATATATATATATCATATATTTTCACAATATTATTCCTTATTATCATTTATGTGAAATATAAATGAAAAATGAATCACATCGCATCATGGAGATGGTAGTCCATACGTACGCATGAGAAACATTATCATTTCTCAAAAGATAGGATGATAAGAAGGTAGATATGATATTATCAATAAATAAGAATAATTATATTATAAATATAATATATAATCATTAATCATATCAAAATATCCATCCATAAAATATGGTGTTAAAAAATTAATTGTATCGCTACTTGGAGACTGTAAGCCATACGTACGCACAAGCGATACTTTCACTTCTTGTTTGATGGGACATGAGGTGTATATTATCATGTTAATAATAATAAATAAATTTATGAATATTTATTATACTAAAGTTATTTTTTTATTTACATAATAAATTTATAGTATGTAAAGAAGATTATAAAAAGAAATTGATTAGTTAGAGCGATTACCACTTCTTCGAAATGTCTCATTTGGATATACTCTAATGGGTTATAGGGTAGGTATATTGACGAGTCTATTACCTATATAATGTATATATATATGGTTATAAGAGTAATTGGTAGAGTATTTTAGATCTATAAGACTCAATGTGATGAAATAAACTGAGGGAGGAGGTGTCCTTTCATAATTAAGTTGAGGAGCACGTTTGGAATTTACTAAAAGAATAAATGAATTCATTATTAAAAACTCGACCAAAAGAGAAGTGATTAAAGTATAATATAGGACAGATTTATTATACCATTAAATAATAGAATTTATATAAGTTTTATGTCATTATAAACCTTATTATTTGGATTTACCCCTTCAATAGTTATTTTTGACCTTAATAGTAGTAACCACTAATTAATCATAAAGGGTTAATAATGTCACTATATAAATAAAAATGACTAATAAATGGATAATTTATGATTTTATAACTATATTACATTAACATGTTTGAAGATAATATTTTTATTAATTTTTTATAATTAAATAATATATTATTTTGATAAATTATCATTAATGTCAATTTTGACACTATTCATTTAATTTTTCTTCAAATACATAAAAAGGGAAACTTAGAATATAATTATTTAAAAACTATTTAATATTTCACATACATATATAAAATTCATCTCATACATTAAATCCTTCAAATTATAACAAAATTAATATTTTTAAAATCATTTATTTTATTTTTTTGTTAATTAAATAAATATTGTATTAGCAGTTGTCATGAATTTAAGGTAATAATATAACCTCTAAAAATTAGAAGTAAATATCTATAATGAAAATAATATCATTAAGATCAAAATATATATTTAGTTTCATTCATATCTTAATTTTATCACTACATGAACACATAAAATATATTATATACAAAGAGAGTGACATTTTGTAACAATCTTTGATTTAAATAATATATAAGCCTATTTCATGGACAAGTGTCTATTAAATAATTAAAATTATAGCATAAGGTGATAAGGGTCTAATATTATTAATAAAATAATTTTTTTTGGATAAGTTGAGGTCATGGTTAGACCCTTATATTTTTGTTTTAAAATTTATTGAACCACAATAACTCTTACCGTGACAACATGTATTTTTTCTATTTGAGGGTTAATATAATTACTATAATACGACAAAAGAAAAATAAATGGATAATTTATGAAAATTGAAAAGTTATATAAATAATTTTGTATGAATTTCAATTTTTTATAAATTTTATATCATTTAATAAAATATTATTTACTATTAAATATTTATAATGTCAATTTTACAGACTATTCATTAAAACACCTTTAATAATATCAATACAACACTTATAATTCAAACCTACTATTTCATTATATTTATAACAGGTAATGGTAATCTATAAAATTCATGTATGATATTAATTATTTCAAATATTAATTATTTTAATATTTATAATATAATTTATTTCATATTTCTATTAATTATTCATTACCACATCAGTGTTGTGTGGGCATTCAAGATAATTTTTTTCACTAAAAATTTAAAATTATATTACCATTATTTTTATAACTCTATTATATTTTAAATTTATATTTATATTCGAAGATATATTCTAGATAACCCTATATTAATAATTTTATAGTTATTAAAAATATGAATATTGAAACTTTAAATTTTATTTATATAAATTATTACAAATTTCATAATCTCATTCAAATGCTTCCCAATGGTTAAAATTTAGACCCTTGTATATTTATGGTCAAAAATAAATCATCCAATTAAATTGGGGTAAGTGTTAGAGTCATTTTATAGTCCTTATCATTTTATTTTTATCTTTAATTACCTGATTTTCCTTTTACTGTGGTAATAAATATTACCATGGTTACTATTCATATTGAAAAAAAGGAGAAACATTTAATAAATTTATAACTTCTTAGCAAATATATGATTTTTTAAATATTAAAAACACAAAATTTTGAGAATTTAAATTAAAATCAAATGAGAAAATGCAAAGTGAATTGTTTTTCTGGAAAAATACCCATTTTAAATATAAAATATTTCAATATTATAATCAAATATAAAATTCATTTCTAAAATAATAATTATATTATTTTTAATAAAATTTAATTATTAAAAATTTAAAACTATTTCAATTTTTTTTGTCCATGAAAATAATTTAAAATAAAATACATTTTTAATAAAAATATGTATTTTTTTAACTATTCATTAAAAAATTGAACCATTTTAGAAAATTATCAAAACTTCACCATAGTAAAATATTGATATTCTAAATTAAAAAATGAAGTTAATTATATCAAATAATTTATTTAAAATCTCCAGAAATTAATTATATTAATTTCACATAAAAAGTAATAAAATATTTTTTTTGAAGAAAATATATTTTCGATAAATAAAATTATTTTATTCAAAATATAGTATTTATTTTCAAATAATTAATTAAATAATTATAAATAAGTTTGAAAATTATACATATTTTATAATAATATTCATTCCCTCCTATTTAATGACTAGGATATAATAGTCACATTTAAATAATAATATTTAGTTTTTTAGGCTCAATGTGGAGTTTCTTATATGTTGTTGAACATAATGTTTCCTTTTGAAATCTATTAATATTACAGGGGGACTAGAAATTAATTGAATAATTGAATTAAATTAAATGGAAAATATTAAGTATTCGCTATATTTTGTTGAGATGCGTTGGAGGTTGTTTCCCAAACTAAGGCCACCCATAAGGTGTTCAATGTGAATTACCTTTGCCTATGAATTTTTTAAACTACCCATGGGGTGAGTTAGTGATTTCTTATTTAGAGAAATCTTATTAATGAATTAATTGAATAGAATGGATTGTTAAGATATGGATATTCCCTCCTTTTCATGTAGTTTCTTTTCATTGAATGGTTTATAAGGAACTTGACTTAATTGAATGGGTTATTTAGAAATTATTGAAATGAGTGGGTAAACTCATGGTATGAAATGGTAATTGAATTGAATAATTAATGATTTCAAAGGACACTATGGGTTTTATAAACCATGTATCATGGTAGGGGAATATAATTCCTTAGACTTGTATGATCCTTGGATTCTATTTCTATGGTATGCCTTGGGCCTTGCTACCCTTTGGATCTGACTTGTTTGGGAACATAGTGGACATGGTCTATTAACATGCTCCCTGTACCCTAATTAAAGTGTAACATAGTTTCCGTAGATATTTTTCTGGGACTTTATGAGGATTCCTTGGATCACTTCAACATGGATATAGACCAGAGGGGTTTGATTGTTTAGTTTTATGAAAAAACCATGGTAAATTTGACATTTAATATTATACAGCTTAGTCATGGTAAAATTGATACTTTCAGTTGTACGGAATGGATGTGGTTATTTTGATATTCAGATTATATGAAAAGGCTATGGGTGATATGATATTATGTGTATATGGAATGGTCGTGGGGTTTTCTTCCTTTCTCTTACTACTGCCTTGTTATAGGAGTTTGAAACTTATTTTGTAGGGAGCCTTGTTTGGATTGACAATATAACTTTACATATTTACTTTTTCCATGGTCATTACACTTATATTACTGCCATATTTGTTATATAACCTTCACTTTTATTTATCTTATATTTCACAACCATGATTTGTTATAGACACTTTTTGTGGTGACCTTATAGGACTATATCTCACACCATGTTCATGATTCCGTTGGGTACCCAAAAAAACTTTATGGACGCAGTTATGGATCCGGTCAAGCATGCATAGTTTGATGCTTGAATTTGCACCATGCTTAGGAGCAGGGGAGTATGAGACCAATCTAAGGCTCGTGATGCTATCAAAAGATAATGGTTTTTGGTCTTTTTAGTATTTTGATAAATTTATTGAAATGATTCCATTTATACCTATTTTGGATTTTTTTTTTAAAAACATGACATGATCATCATTTTATATAAGATTAATTTTGGTGTTATTTATCTATTCATACTATTTATCTATTGTGTTACTTTTATACATCTAATATTTTGTCTGTATGATTGCTACCACTGTGTTACACTATGATAAGAGGTCATTGTATCCCAATATACACTCCTAATTCCATCATTGCTAGTTAGAATCCATTGATGTTTGGGGAGATGCGCTTGAGGACATGTGACCAATAGGGCTTTGGGCACCATTCAGTGGCATCCATGTGTGAGATGTTACACTTCTCCAAATATTTTCACCAAAAATCTATACAAAAATCTTCCACAAAAAGATCATATTTGGTTGGAAAATAACTTCTAACATAAATTTGAAAGAGTTTCAGATTTTGTGTATGTTTGAACAGTTTTAAGTAGAAATGTTCTTTTCACCCCAATTTATAGGTTCTCCCAAAATAGTAATGGTGGGAAACTCTTTTCATTCTCATGCCCACTCAAAATCATAAATCCAAATTTCATGCACATTTAAATTTCATTGAATGGTTATCATTCCTTATGAATCATTTTATAGTTTTATTGAATCTTCTTGAAACATCAACAATTCTATAACACTTCTCTTTATATTTCTTTCACCTCATATGTTTAGAAATTTCATTGAACTTTATAAACTCAGTATAAAAGACAAGCCACTTGAAAATAAAGACCAATTGAATAAATATTTTTCATCATTATCAGGTTTTAGACTCCAAAAAGAATCTCAAAATTCCTAATCTGTAAAATGTATATTCATAACTCTTTTAGGAACACTTCATTCGAAATTGTTTTTCCAAAATTTCTTCATCGGCTTCTTTTCAACCAACATTATTCATAATAGAATTCTATATGATTTATTAGTGTGTCCATATAGTTACTTTTAATCATCTCAAAAACACCTTATGACTCTTTATAATAGTTTATTTAGTAATAACTTGAATGTTTGTATGATGTTACTTCTGAAGAATCAACTATCTTTATAACATTTAAACTGTTAACCTTACTAAACCTATGATAAATATATATGCGCTTCAGAATTAATAAAAACAATATATCTATAAAACCTAGTTTTGTTTATCCATTGATCTTGATCCATTTTTAGGAATTACTAGGAAACTCCATTGAATATGGTTGACCATATTTTTGCAACTTCTAAAGGCTTCAGTTGCATACAAACATCTTCGACTAAAAAACACATACTTCAACATTTTAAATTTTCCTCATTTGTATTTACATAACCATAATGAATTTTTATTAGTTATTGTAACCACACAAACTAAAAAAAAATTCAAATTTCAATGATTTATTTTTCTGAAGACCATCATTTTGATTTTATGAAGAAAATGTATGAATATATTAAAAAAATTTCGAACAGAAAAAGCGACCCGAGAATATATTTAAAAAAACTGAATTTTGTATGATAAGAATTCTAAAATTATCTTAAAATTTTATTATATTTTATTATATTCTATTACACAATCTAAATAAATATAGATGCACCTAATTCTTATAATATTTTAGTTTAATTTTGTTCATATGAAAGAACCCTATTTTTGTTATTTTAAAAATCTTTATGATTGATTTTGTTTTTTTCATATGAGTTCTTTCATCTATAAAGGTTCTACGAGAAATATCCATATGTAATATCATCCTTCATACATCAGATTTGTTTTCAACTTAATTAATACTAAATAAATTTTCTAACTTTGGATACTTATTCATTTAAACACTTTTATATCCATGATCCCATCTTCAAAAAATTACTCATTGGATTTCTTCTCTAAAGTTTTTTTGGAATGGTTTGTCAAAAAAATTATGTTTCTAGAACTAGTTCTTATCCCCTACTTTGTATTCAAACACTTTTAAAAATTTTTTACACACCAAATTGGATCATGATATTTTCAGGATGTTAAGAACTGTAATTATTAGTATAAAACCGTCTATCATAAAGTTATAAATTTCCAAAAAAGACACATACTGGCTTTTTTACTTTCTTATTCTTCTTATAAAACTTTATAATAGAACTTTCTCACCAAACATTCAGAAACATTATTTTTTTATCTATTTTATAGAATAATTCTTAAACAAAAGTTAGTTGTCAAGAAATAAAAAATTTGTTATAAAATCATCTCAAAGGATTTTTATTTTATATTATGAATATTTTTATGAAAGGATGACTCAAAAATGAAAGTTCCTTATAAATTATCATGTTATTATTGGTAAAGTATCTAAACATTCCCATCATAGGTTCTATTCCCAAAAAATATACACACACCTTCCATAAAATGAAAATGGGATTGAATAAAGTATTATAACACAATTTTTTGACTACCTTGACTAAAATATGAATTACGAATGTCTTTTTAATGATTAAAGATTGATATTGACATTATGAGACTAGTAAAACACAATCAAAATTACTTACATGTGATGGTGAAAATAAATAGAAACTAACAAATATAATATTATTCAATTATTATAAATGAAGGAAAAAAATGAAATAGATATTAATAAGGTTCTATAATTTGGAATTAGGATGGTCATATTTTTTATATTGTAGATTCAAGAGCCTTAATAGAAATCAGGAGCAAAGGTGAGGGTTTCTTATATCAATTTTCTATTAATTGATATTTTACTCTATTCTCCAATTATTTTCTTTTTTATAGAGTACATAACCCCCATGAATTTATTTTTATCAAACTTATAATGTGATTTAATTTATTTTCAAATCCATCTTAGTTTCTATCTTTCATGTAATTTTGATTCAAATTTTTAAAAACCCTTAATGGTATCTTTAAAATCTCTCATTATAATAAAGATTGTTTTGGGTGAAATTTATATTGGAGGAAATTGTATGTTATTACTATATAAATCCTTATATAAATCATTCCTCTCATTTTTTTTGGTTTTACATGCATTCTTACCACTTTATCTCCTTGTAGTTGGCTTCCTACATGTATAGTCGACCTAATCTCACCTTTTCAATAGGGAATCCTTATCCTACATGTTAATATTAATTATTTTATTTTGTAATTTTTTATATATCATTATATTATTTCTTAATTTCATTTTCTATTGAACTTGAACTTTTTTACAAAAAATTAAAGTAATATCTTTTTAAAAAAAATTTAAACATTTTTCCACATGGAAGATTTTTTTTGAAACTTTTTTAAATTTTATTTACAAATAACCCTCTTTAATTTTTCATAATTTTCTAAAAAAATTATATTCCCCTTCTTTTATAAATTATATTCTTTAAAATAAAAGTTGTTAAAAATTTAAATTGCGTTTCTTCATTTTTCTAAATTAAAATTTTAATTACCTTAATTTTTTCCATCATTTTAAATATCCATTAATATTTATTATGATTCACTGAGGATATAATATATTAATACCATCCACCTTATTTCTCTAGGTGTATTATGATCATATTTTATAGAAGTCTTTATTAAACCCATTTATTTCTTGCTGAATAATTAAGATACAATAAAATTATGAATGTTTTTCTATTTATGTGGTACATATGTGTATGTTTTATTATTATATGATTGGTGGGTATGATATATCCCTCCAATGAATTGGATACAGTTTTATATCTCTTGAGATAATGATAGGGAATGAGTGTTAAACCCTATTAAAAATGTAATGGGACATGGGTAGTTTGCCTAAGCCAAATATATTATGGGGAGGTAGTTAGACTAGTCCATTATGATATGAATGTTTTGGTAGTCAACATTGAAATATGGTATTATTTTTAGAATTATGTTTTTACCCCAATATTATGTTTTTAAATGCACCTATTTTATGTACTCTTGACTCATGATTATTGAACAATGTTTCCAAATTCCTATGATTCATGTCTTGTGTTATGCATAAAGTTTTATTTTATGATTGATTATTTATGATATATTTTTTTGGGTATTATTTCCCTATGAATTTACATATAACTTGACTATGTTCTCATAAAAAAATGTTCATATTATACTCACTTATGATCTTTGATTATTATCTCTTATTGTTACCATAACTGAGAACCTAATATCACCTTTTTCTTAAGTTTCCAATCCATAGGTTAGGAAGAAGTGTATTGTGTATGAAATTTATATAAGGGTATCATGCATGAATAAAATTTGTGGGTTATATTGAATAATATTTCTAAAATATTTTTTATGTATCTAATCTCTAATAACATGAAACCAATATATTCTAGGTGTGTGATTTATTTTGAGATTTATTGAATATTCATGTAAAATGATGTAATGTGTATGCTTATTATAGCTGGGTCATAGAACACAATAATTGGAAAAGATATCCATGAAAACTAGATTAACCAACTATCAAAACATCATAACTCAAACCTATTAAATTAGTTATATTATTACATAAAACACAAAAATCCAAAAAATAAACAAATAACCCATTTAAAAATAAAGACCTACTAAAATTAGTCATTTAAAATTATCTATATCACATATTTAGTGAAATTTAAACAAAAATAATATTATATCCCATTTCATAGCATCCAAATATAATAAACAAAGATACTAAATTTTATACACATTATATATAACCAAAATAATAATAAAAGTACAAAAAATACAAAAAAATTAAGGGAATGAAAGTCATAAAGGAGAAATATTATATGTCACGATCCGGATATGGTCACCACCATTAATGGAACCAAACCTGGCCCATGGCAAGGCCCGAAGGGCATTCCCTATCCCCACGGGCTGGAATAAGTGCCCGGGTATCAAACAAATCTAGTTTGGGAACGATTTACCCGAGTATGAAAGCATAAATCATAAAAAAAACAATCAATTATTAGAATCTGGAATTTTCATTCTAAACAATTCTTAAAAAAACCAGATCTCAATACATATGTTTAAAGACACTAAAAGTGGTCTAAAAACAAATAATGACAACATGAAGACATCCTCATGGACTCCACACGACAAGGGGATCATCACCCACAAGCCGTCCCCGCAACTCCCCCCCAACGATGGGGACTAACATCCCAAACCGCCATCACCCTTAGCCTTCCCTTTACCTGAGTCAAGCATAAGCAGGTCTACTTACACCCAAGGGGTGTAAGTAGGGTGTGAGCCTAATCCCAATAGGATACCACCAGATGATTCCAAAGAGCATGCAATACAATGTGAACAAAATAAGCAATTTTAATACACAAGGTGAAACAGTGTTAAAATTCAAAGAAATGCAACTTTCAAATGAAAACAGTTTTCAATCTGAGAATTTCAGAACGTTAGAAAATGAAATAGACACATGAGCTACTGTAAAGTAATTCCAAAAACAACCCACAACAAGGGTAAATACCACAAATCCAATGAGCATCAAAATAGGGAACACCCCTAAGCACTAGGTTGTCTCGGGCCCTATGTACCTCATACCTCGGTGTAGAGTAACCAAAATCCATTCATGTGCATGAGACACTAGTAGGGAACATAATCATAACCTAGTGGTCCCCAATCATCATCCAAATAGTTTAGTTAGAGTTGTCTTTATCCAGATTCTAAGTGGAACAGGGACAAAACCCATCCGATCCACTAGCCGTACTAGTACAAATCCACCCCACCTAGGTACCCGGGCTTCCCCTTTTTGTGCTCAAACAATTTCAGAAAACAACACATATCCTTTTTAATATAAAATATCACTACTGGTCACAAACAAATTGTATAGTAGCTAAACACATTTTATACCATCTAAAACACACAATAAAATAATTTTATTTCCAATAAAACAACCTCTCAAAACATCACATTGTTTTGCACCCAAAGCACTTTAAGATATCCACCTTTCACACTATGTTAAAACTTGTAAGTTATTAAAACAAAATTTCAGTTCAACACCCTTTAATAAAACCAACAATTCAGTTATGGGGCATCCCAATATGAACCAATAAAAGATTTGAATGAAAACTCCCAATTTCACCAAACATTGGAACTTGAAATTCATTTGAATTATAAATGTAACTAAAACCAATTTTTATAGAAACATTCAAGTGAAATAAAAATTAATTTACCATTAAAATAGCAAGCTAATTCACAAAAATTTCACACACAATGGAATCACCTACCAAATTAACAAAAACCCTTGAATCTCTGTGCGAAAATCAAATCGCACCCCCGCCGCACCAACAGAGAACTAGATCAAACCTAAAACCACAAAAATTGGACAAGAAAGCCCAAAGTTAAACCCTAGGTTCGAAATCCTAGTTTCTGGACATTATTAAACCCAATTATAACCGAAGAAACCCTAATAACAATGAGTTAAACCCAAAGTGATTTGAAAGAGGAAAGAAAAGGGCTCATTTACTTGAAGTATCTTGAAGTAATAACTCCAAAACTCCAGTATCTGAAATTTAAAAGATCCAAAATTTAGGGTAAATTTGAAAAAGATGTATTATCTCATTTAGGAACTATAATGGAGGAAAAAGATTTAGAATTGAGAGATTTATGAAAGAAATACTTTAGCTCTTCAAATCTGGGTGATTTGTGGAACCCTATGATGTTTGGCACCAAATCGAGATTATCCAGAGCTCCAAAGAGGTGGGAGAGAGTTCAGACGCGTGGATGGGTTAATTGGGCTTTGGTGAGACATGGAATCACCGAAAAATACCAAATATTGAATAAGTTATAACAAAATCAAATTTTATTTTTAAAATAGGAATTGGGCTTTCAGGCAGGCCCAACCCCTTAGATAAAAACCCAAATAAACCCGGGTTATGGATTTATAAAAGCTCCAAATTACCTTGGTTGTGTTAATAGGTTAGGGGAGGTCAATTAGGAATTTGAATGGATGGAAAATGTTGAAAAATGAAAAAGTTATAAAAGATACAAAATTTATTGTTTAATCTAGAATTGGGCTCACGGTTTGGCCCAATTCATGAATACTCATCAATTCCTCCCTAAAACCTAGGGAAACCCCCAAAACAAAGAAAAGATGTAAATTAAATGAAAAATACCTTTAAAATATGTCTTTTATGTGAAAATTCTCCCCACCATGAAGGACTTTCCACCCCGGATGGTCAACATGAATCTCGGTTGGAATACAAGAATGAGTACTCTTCCTCGACCCATGACTTTCGCTCCCATGTCTCATGTGTATCATTCCCATGCTGCCATAAAACCCATACTAAAGGAATAGACTTTCCTCGAAGTATCTTCTCTTGGGAGTCCACTATTTTCTCCGGCCTCTCAATGATAGACAAGTCAGTCTCTATCTCCAGTTCTTCCCAACTCAACACATGGGATGGATCCGGATTGTATTTCATCAATTGAGAGACGTGGAAGACATCATGGATAGACGTCAACTGAGAATGTAAGGCCAACCTGTATACCACCTTTCCAATACGCTCGGTGATCTCAAAGGGTTCAAAATACCATGGCATCAGCTTACCTTGCTTCCCCAATCGACGATGGCCCAAACGAGGGGCCACTTTTAAGAATACACTGTCACCCACAGAAAACTCTAGGTCTCGACGCCTCCGGTCAGCATAAGATTTATGACGACTCTGAGCTATCAATAAGCGTTGCCTGATCAACTTTACCTTCTCAGAAGTCTCTTGCACAAGGCTCGGCCCCAATAGTGAAGTCTCTCCTACCTCAGCCCAACATAGGGGGGACCGACAAGGCCGACCATAGAGCGCCTCAAAAGGGGCCATTCAAATCATGGATTGGTAACTATTATTATAAGAAAACTCTACCAATCCCAAATGGCTATCCCAAGAACCTCCAAAGTCCAGGACACATGCACGAAGCATGTCCTCCAATATCTGATTTTCCCGCTCTGTCTGACCATCTATCTGTGGATGGTATGCCATGCTCATGTTAATCTGAGACCCCAAGGCCTTCTGAAGGCCTTCCCAAAATTGAGAAGTGAAGCGGGGGTCTCTATCTGAGACAACAGCTGATGGTACACCATGGAGTCTCACCACTTCCAGAAGATAAAAATGGCCCAACTCATCTACTTTAGTTGTATCTTTTATCGGAATGAAGTGGGCTGATTTGGTTAGACGATCAATCACCACCCAAATAGAATTCTTACCCCGAGGTGTACGAGGTAAGCCAACAATGAAGTCCATGGCGACCTCTTCCCACTTCCAGGTAGGAATGGGTAGTGGTTGGAGCAAACTAGATGGCCTTTGGTGCTCTGCTTTCACCTGCTAACATGTGTACTATCACAAAACAAATTCTTCTATGTCCCGTCTCATACCAGCCCACCAAAACTGCCGACGAACATCATAATACATCTTAGTGGCACCCGGATGGATAGCCCACTAAGACTGGTGGCTATCTTGCATTACCACCTTCTGCAGAGATAATGGAACTACTGAACGACCCTTGAAGCACAAGATGCCCTCGGGAGATGACGACCAATCAGAGGATGTCTCCCCACCATGAAGGAACTGCTTAGACCACTGACAAAGATCATCACTGGGTTGTTCCTGCTGAATCAACACCAATAGAGAAGGAGTCAACTGGACGCTTGCCAAGAATTCCCCTCCACTATATTCCCTGGTCTCCACATGCATCTGAGAAAAGAGACCCATCAATGTCCACTCATCACTAGACTTCCCCAAAGCCTGCACTGGAAATCTTCTGCTCAAAGCGTCGGCCACTACATTACCCTTTCCTGGGGTATAGACAATGCCAAAGTCAAACCCCTGCAAGTACTCGATCCAGCAACGTTGCCTCATGTTGAGGTCCTTCTGCGAGAAGATATAAGCCACGATTTTGTGATCAGAGTATACCACAAACTTCTCCCCAAAGAGGTAGTGACGCCAAGTCTTCAAATCATGCATCACCGCTGCCAACTCCAAGTCATGGGTTGGGTAGTTATTTTCATGTGGTCTAAGTTGGTGAGAGCCATACGTGACCACATGATCATCCTACATAAGCACGCACCCAAGACCCATACCTGAAGCATCACAATAGACCACATATCCCTTTCCAGCCTCTAGAAAAATAAGCACGGGGGCGGTAGTCAGCCGCCTCCTCAGCTCCTCAAACGATGCCTAAAATTCTGGACCCCATACAAACTTCACCCATTTCCGGGTGAGGGAAGTCATCGGTGAAGCAAGCCGAGAGAAATCCCGAATGAATCACATGTAATAACCAACCAAGCCAAGAAAACTTCTGATCTCGAACACATTATTCGATTTCTCCCATGACATGACTGCACTAATTTTCTTAGGGTCCACTGAAACTCCATGCTCTGAGATCACATGCCCCAGAAATCTCACCTCTCTGATCCAGAAAGTGCACTTTGACAACTTTTCATAGAGGCGGTGATCTCATAATGTACCCAAAATGATCCTCAAGTGATGTTCGTGTTCCTCCTCAAAGCAAGAGTATACCAGAATATCATCCATGAACACCACAACAAAGAAATCGATATACTGAGGGAACACCCTATTCATAAGTTCCATAAATACCACTGGAGCATTGGTCAATCCGAAGGGCATGACCAAATACTCAAAGTGGCCATACCTGCTTCGGAAGGCTGTCTTAGGGATATCTGACTCCTTCACCCTGAGATGATGATACCCTGAACGCAGGTCTATCTTTGAGAACCACTTTTCCCCCTTCAACTGATCAAACAAATCATCTATTATGGGCAAAGGGTATTTGTTTTTAATTGTTAACTTATTCAGCTTCTGGTAGTCAATGCACAACCGGAGGGATCCATCAGCCTTTTTTGAAAACAACATAGGAGTAGCCCAAGGAGAGATGCTCGGGCGAATGAATCCTTTGGATTCTAAGTCATCCAGCTGTATCTTTAATCCCCTCAACTCTGTGAGGCCCATGCGATAAGAGGGAAGAGATATCGGCTGTGTTCCCGGCGCTAGATCGATCGAAAACCCCACATCCCTCTCCGGGGGAAAACCAGAAAAATCATATGGGAATACCTCGGGAAACTCATTCACTACACGAGGTAGTGCACCTTCAGGGGAAAGACCAACCTCTATCACAAGCGAAGATAACTGGAAGATAACACTTCCCAACTCTTTGAGTAGAGGCCCTGCGCGACTTGATCGTGGATCCCATTCTCCATGAAAAACCTGACGACTCCCATCAGGTGCCGTGAAACTCACACACCGTCTGTAGCAATCGATGTGTGCCTGGAAGTGTACTATCCAATCCATCCCAAGTATGACATCAAAAAGGTCCATATCTAAGACCAAGAGGTCCCACTCCATCTCGACCCCTGACAGAGAAAGTGCACATGAGGGGCACTTGAGGCCCTGCTCCTTCTTCGTTCCCAACGGTGTCACCAACTCCATCGCAAAAGACATCAACTCAGTTGGAAAATTCAGAATGTCCACAAAATGTCTAGAAATTAATGAAACAGAGGCACGAGTATAAAAAAGAATAGTAACTATAGAATATGCGATCAGAACGGTACCTTGAACTGTCGACAGTCCCGCCTCTGATCCTACTGGCGACTGATCCACTGCATGGAGATGTCCAGTATCTGCCTGAGGACGACCGCTAGTCTGTGGTTTTTCCCTAAACTAGATCTGCCCAGTAGATGATCCAGCCCTACCACCACTACCACCAAATCGAGATCCCCCAGTCCTCGACGGCTCGGACTGTGCTAGCACTCCTCTTAAAGCCACTGACCCTGCCCCACTTGGGTGTGGATGTGCCACACCGCAGAAGCGCTGAAAATTCTCTATACCTCCACACTGGTAACAAGGATTCAGTGGAAGAGGACATGCTGGTCGGATATTCCCAGGCCTCCCACATTGGTGGAACACGACCGATATCACATCAGAAGCTGCAGAAGAAAACTGCCTGGAAGAGTGGCTTGAACTGCCCCCTCATTTCTTCACATGATCCTCCCGCTTCCTTTTCTTCTCTGAGGAGCTGCCACTGCCCACCGCTGATACTGAACCATAGAAACCAGCCCTTCCTTTCTTATCAATCTCCACTATTCACGCCCGAGCAACAACCTCAGCATAGGTCCTCAGCTTAAACAAGAACACCTGGGAGTATATCTCTGGTCGCAAGCCTTTCTCAAACCTCTGGGCCTTCGTTTTCTCATTAGAGACAATTTCTGGAGCATACCGAACCAACTCAGTGAAACGGTTGGCATAATCCATCACATATAGATTCCCCTGAACAAGTTCCATGAACTCTCTAGACCTGGCATAAGCCAACACCTCAGGGTAATACTGTTCATTGAAGACAACCTTGAAATCTCCGCAGTGCATCTGCTCATTCTTCCCAGTCTGAAGCACTGACTCCCACCATTTACGGCTGGGACCCTCCAATAGAAAGGCGGCACACTTCACCCCGAGCTCCTTGGGAGTTTCCAGGAACTCAAACATATGCTCGATCTTCTCGAGCCATTCTTCTGCTTCCTGGGGTTCTGTGCTACCTCAGAAGGTAAGAGGCTTGTTTTTTAGAAACTCTTGTGCTTTATCTTTTCTAGGACCTGTCTCCTCTTCCCTAATAGGAATAGGAGCATGAGCTAGTCCCTATGCCAAAGCTTGGATAGCTCGAACAACAGCCTCGACGAGCCTCTGATCAATCGGCGTGGGAGAAATCTCTCCAGCTTCCTCCTGTGGGTGCGTGGGAGATTTCCGGGGAGTCATGTTGCTACAAAATGCAACAGTCACAAGACAATAGTGAATACCACAATTCTGAAAATTGTAATCAAATACATCAAATATAAATAAACTAAACACATTCCTGTAATAAAAGAAACAACTACTCCACATCTCCCTGATGTCCACATGTGGTCTACAACCCACACGTCTCACCTAGAAATGAAGTCAATCAGTAAATTCCAACATCCTCTGGTGACTCAAGGTATGCCATGAGAGGTGTGGGCCAGGCACCCTAATCAAAACCAATACCCCGAGCCCCGACAGTCCTAGCTCCTGTCTATCCCGACTCATCTCAAAATAACAATATAACCCCAAAACATTAACCTTCTCTGATACCATTTTTTCACGAACCGGAGCTGGTCGCCACCATTAACAACACCAAACCCAGCCCGTGGCAAGGCCCAAAGGGCGTTCCCAATCCCCATGTGCTGGCACAAGTGCCCGGGTATCAAACAAATTTGGTTTGGGAACGATTTACCTGAGTATGAACGCATAAATCATAAAAAAACAGTCAATTATTAGAGTCTGAAATTTTCATGATAAACAATTCTTAACAAAACCAGATCTGAATACACATGTTTAAAGACACAAAAAGTGGTCTAAAAACAAATAATTACAACATAAATACATCCCCATAGACTCCACATGACAAGGGGATCATCACCCGCAAGCCGTCCCTGCAACTCCACCCCAACGATGGGGACTAACATCCTGAACCGCCATCACCCTTAGCCTTCCCTGTACCTGAGTCAAGCATAAGCATGTTACTTACACCCAAGTGGTGTAATTAGGGTGTGATCCTAAGCCCAATAGGATACCACCAGATGATTCCAAAGAGCATGCAATACAATGTGAACAAAACAAAAAAATTTAATAAACAAGGTGAAACATTGTTAAAATTCAAAGAAATGCAACTTTCAAATGAAAACAGTTTTCAATCTGAGAATTTCAGAATGTTATCACATTAAATAGACATGTGATCTACTGTAAAGTACTGCCAAAAACAACCCACAACAAGGGTAAATACCACAAATCCAATGAGCATCAAAATCAGGAACACCCCTAAGCACTAGGTTGTCTCGAGCCCTATGTACCTCGTACCTCGGTGTAGAGTAACCGTAGAAAAATCCGTTCTCATGCACAAGCCACTAGTAGGGAACATACCCATAACCTAGTGGTCCCCAATCATCATGCAAATAGTTTTGTTAGAGTTGTCGTTATCCAGATGCTAAGTGGAACAGGGACAAAACGCATCCGATCAACTAGCCGTACTAGTACAAATCCTCCCCACCTAGGTACCCGAGCTTCCCCTTTTTGTGCTCAAACAATTTAAGCAAACAACACACATACTTTTTCATATAAAATATCACTACTGGTCACAAAAAAATTGTACAGTAGATACACACATTTTATACCATTTAAAACACACAATAAGATAATTTTATTTCCAATAAAACAACCTCTCAAAACATCACATTGTTTTGCACACAAATCTCTTTAAGATATCCACCTTTCACACTATGTTAACACTTGTAAGTTATTAAAACAAAATTTCAGTTCAACACCCTTTAATGAAACCAACAATTCAGTTATGGGGCATCCCAAAATGAACCAATAAATGATTTGAATGAAAAACCCCCAATTTCACCAAAAATTGGAACTTGAAATTCACTTGCATTATAAATGCAACAAAAACCAATTTTTACGAAAACATTCAAGGTAAATAAACATTAAGGTACCATGAAAACAACAAGCTAATTCAAAAACATTTCACACACAATGGAATCACCTACTAAATTAACAAAAACCCTTGAATCTCCGTGCGAAAATCAAATCGCACCCCCGCTGCACCAAGAGAGAACTAGATCAAACCTAAAACCACAAAAATTGGCCAGGAAAGCCCAAAGTTAAACCCTAGGTTCTAAATCCTAGTTTCTGGACATTATTAAACCCAATTATAACCGAAGAAACCCTAAGAACAATGAGTTAAACCCAAAGTAATTTGAAAGAGGAAAGAAACGGGCTCATTTACTTGAAGTATCTTGAAGTAATCACTCCAAAACTAAAGTATCTAAATTTTAAAAGAGCCAAAATTTAGGGTACATTCAAAAAAGATGTATTATCTTATTTAGGAACTATAATGGAGGAAAAATATTGATAATTGAGAGAGTTATGAAAGAAATACTTTACCTCTTCATATCTGGGAGATTTGAGGAACCCTATGAAGTTCGGCACCACATCGCGATTATCCAGAGCTCCAAAGAGGTGGGAGAGAGTTCAGACACGTGGCTTGGTTAATTGGGATTGGGTGAGACTTGGAATAACCGAACAATCCCAAATATTGAATAAGTTATAGAAAAATAAAATGTTATTTTTAAAATAGGAATTGGGCTTTTGGGCAGGCCCAACCCCTTAGATAAAAACCCAAATAAACCCTGGTTATGGATTTATAAAAGCTCCAAATTACCTTTTTGGTGTTAATAGGTTAGGGGAGGTCAATTAGGAATTTTAATGGATGAAAAATGTTGAAAAATGAAAAAGTTATAAAGGATACAAAATTTATTTTTTAATCTGGAATTGGGCTCACAGTTTGGCCCAATTCATGAATACTCATCTATTCCTCCCTACAACCTAGGGAAACCCCAAAAACAAAGAAATGATGTAAATTAAATGAAAAATAGCTTTAAAATATGTCTTGTATGTGACATTATATATAATCAGAGTACATCAGAATGAAATAGAATATAACGATTAAACGTTATTTAACCCATTGAATTCAAAAACATGGTTTCTAAAACATTATTTTTAATAGACACATGAGACATTGGAATTAAATAAAGTATCAAATGACATTAGAAAATACTATTTCCATTTACAAGTGAAATTTTAAATGTTTTAAAAAATCATAATGCATTTATTCAAAAATATAATATAATCCATTGAAAACTTATAGATATATAAACATTATTAGAATCCTAGTTTAATTTCATAGGCATCAAAACCTTTTGTATTTTTAAATTATAGAAAAAATTTTCACATAATGGTGTGAATTTTATTTTCTTCCAAATTCCTAGAAAAAATAATTAGAAATAGTTTCATTTCAATCACATATTAAAAAAATTTCTAAAATCGATTTAATCCATTTATTAATCACTATGGAAAGATATTTAATAAAATAAGGAAAACACATTAATATAAACCAAAACAATTTGGTAAATATAAGACCCGTCATAGTTTCACTAATAGATATTTGAGAAGAACTAAATGTTTATTAGGTACATATTATCTATCATAACAATCCATGTTTAATTTAATAAATTTGAAAATAATATCCCATTCATTGGTCTTAGGTGTTCAAAACATTTCATCATTAGATGAAAAATATCAACTAGAGAAATAGTTGAAAAACTAAACTCACTTCTTGACTACCCTGTTAAATTGACATTCTATAATAATGAGAGTGATCAGGCTTTTTTATAGTTCACTTAATTTCTTTTTATTATCATACCACCACTTATATTTGAACCAACTTCCAAATCGTGTTTTAATACAATTTGGTTCTAAACCAACCCAAGCTACCTTAAGTTAGTAACCGAATCAATCCACTACAAGACCATGGGTACATTTTTGATCATCGATATAGATATATTGTGTTTTTTACTTTTAAGACTTTGAAATATATATATATATATATATATATATATATATATATTTCTAGAGATAAGCGCTGAGATAGTGTGCAATTCGAAGGCCCAATGTGCCCAAAATTGATTTTATAAAAATATTAAATATATTTTATGTTGCAAATGAATTATTAATTAAAAAAATGGGAAAACTATTAAACCATTGATTAGATCAAAAAATAGAGACCATGTTTAGGTCCATAACGAGGTGTCTTTCCTAGGTGCGACTTAAAATGAGGCCGTATGGGACGTTCAGACCACTTGCTCATTAGAAATGCATTAAATTGAATCATTTAATTAAATAAATAAATAAATAAATTTCATTGGAAATAAAAATATGTATATAAATATATCATTGAAGGAAATTTTCTAGGGTTGGCCTCACAATTTTTGGAATCCACCGGCGAGTGCTCCTCATTCATCCCTTTGGTGAATTGAGACAAACAATAATGGAACATTGGATTGGATCAGATCAGGATGCCACAAACACATCATCTTCTTCCAATCATTATGTGGGTATGTTATTCACCAACAATTAATCCAAAATAGAGGTAATACTCATCTTTTTTGGGTGTTTTACACCTTTATATTAAAATATTTAGTAGATTGTTATTAATTCTTTGACTTGCATCTTGTTATGGACTTTACATGATCCTAAGTACTGAATTTAATATTATTTAATCAATGCCCTAACCCCGGTTCCCCATTATTGATATATAGAAAAGAATGCATGTATGGTGACGTTTAAAACATTGGTTTATAGTTCTTCTCTCCCTCAATTATTCACGTTCTTTTTCGGTTGGATCCCCACAGTCCCAAATAGACATTACTGAGTGGCCCCAAATTCAACCAGTCCCCAAGATTCATGAAGAATCGATGATGTGACAATAGTTTGGAGATCGAAGAATAGATCTGGAATCATTGAAATGCCTGATTTTTTGGGCCGAAATATAAGATATAAGATATTATATATGAAATATAAGATTAGATATATACGATATAATCTAAGAGATATGAGATATAATATATAAGATACAAGATATGAGATATAAGATATGATATATAAATATTGGTTAAATAATGTTATATCATTTATATATTTAACCGAGTCTTCTTTTTGATGAACCATCAATGACATCATGATCCTAGAATTTAGATGGCCATTTTAAGAATGATGTTGCATACTGTTTTTTAAATTGTGCCTCCGGTCAATGAAACATCCAATAATATGTAAATTATTTTTATTATAGAATTTGTATTTGACATATCTCCCTTATATGGTGTCAGAAATAAAAAACATCTACGATGCTAAAACATTGAAATTTAGGTGGAATCTTCAAAACCGAAATTGGTTATTTAATTTGTACTCAGGGATTGAGACCACGAGGTGCCATTCAAGAATAACAGGGTGAAATGAAAATTTTTCACTAAGTGGATGATTGAGGCAATTGAATTGCCTCTCTTGAGCATTTTCCCACGTAGAACATGATGGCTCCCTCTGTTGTGGATTTTGAGATATGAAGAGAGAGGTTTTGATCATGATGAACTGAGGTGACAACTGATGATGACAACGATCATACAGGATCACCAGAGCTTTCTAGGCTTACCCTCCAATAGGGTTGACCAATGGTGTTCCCAGATGATCTTTCCAAGTTACCATATAGTAGGGATGGGAAATGGATTTCCTCAATTTTCTATAATTACCCTCCAGCAAGTCCAGACAATGGCGTTCATCGATGATCTTTCCGGGTTACCTTCCAATGGGGCTGGGTAGTGGAGTTCCTCAACGTTCTGGGCTTACCCTCTAGTAGGGCTAGTTAGTGGAGTTCCCTGACAACCTTATCGGGATTACCCTCTAGTTGGACTAGGTAGTGGAGTTCCCTGACGACCTACCTGAGTGGTACCCTCTAGTAGGTATGAGCTGTGGAGTTCCTCGGTGACTGAC
The DNA here is from genome assembly GCA_963277665.1 of Viscum album. Classification (NCBI taxonomy): domain Eukaryota; kingdom Viridiplantae; phylum Streptophyta; class Magnoliopsida; order Santalales; family Viscaceae; genus Viscum; species Viscum album. The sequence goes on from OY728119.1 coordinate 1,237,770,142, forward strand.
ATAATAGGACCCTCCTATCATAACAAGGCATGGGATCCTTATCTTGAACTTATATCCCCTCAACTGTGAAATGAGACATGGTTTGATGTGGAATTGGAATCATAATGAAGAGAGACTCTTTACCCAATGAGACTCATTGTTGTTAGATGACCTAAAACCGTGCGGGCGAGTTAGTTCCACCCAAAGTAGATTATCAAGGTTTGGTGATTGATTTCATTATACTTTTTTGTTCAGGGCAGACGCGTGAGATGTTGGCATCGTCGATGGAATTATTTTGAAATTTTTGGCGACTCTACCTCCTAGACTGATCTATGAGATGAATACCCCCTTACTCTCATGTTTGGTATTCCATGAATAATCACACAGAAATAGACACACACACACACACACACATATATATAATCTTTCTTATGAATTCACACATTGGATTTGGATACTCTCCTTCTAAGAGAGGTGAAGACATGAAAGGTATGACACATGATTTTCGTGTCTATATTCTCATGGTTGGATGACTCTACTCCCATACAATAGGTGGTGAAGGATCGATGGGTAGTTTATATACTCAATGTGTTTAACCCCTTGTTCTTGGATGACCTTATTTTTAGTCTCTTATTGGGTTGATCTATACTCTTTCACTATACTTTGTTCTATCTACTACTTCCCTATTTATTTGTATCTCTTACTGACCCCCCTTAACCACTTTCAAGAAATTATACTTAGTATTTATATACACACCCTATATGGGTTTTCCCCACATGTTTCATTTCTTTTTCATATGATAGACAAGTCGACCGTTACATCATAAGAGCTTAGGGATACTAGGTTCTTTGACTATGTATGGTGTTCATAGCTTGGGATATATTAGATGGGCTCTCTCAACTATTTATGCATTTTTAGTTTTTTTCAGGTTGGGGAATATTTCTAGTTTGGTGTGTATTTTTACCTTTTACTTTCAATTTACACTATCATACTTTTATACTATATAGAGGTTCACATATACCTAGTTTATTTTATAACAGTGTTTATCCTTTCCCATTTCTCTCTAAAATTTATCATTGAGTTTAATGTGTGTGTGTAAAAGTATTTAGGAGAATTCCTCCCTGAGTTTAGTTGTACCTTTGGAGCTTGTTGTCACCCATGGCCTATAGAGTCTTGCTTGTGGTAGTTGTGACTCGAGCCCCGACATTGGTTATGTCGTGATAGATTGGTATAAGAGCAAGTTCATTCCATGGGCTGTTATTCGGATGTATACCCTTAAAGAGGATCAGATGTGTTTAGGAAAATAGTCTCAAAGTGTCTTGAGTGTGGATCTCAGGGTAGGGAGTCTAATGATGGTATGGGCAGCCGATGTATCTATTCACTAGTACCATGACTACCTTCTTGTCAACTCAGCAAGCTGAGACATTTGTTGCAAGTATAAATGGTAAAAAAATCATATAGTATTGAGTCTTTGACCATCCCTCTTGAGTTATCAATCAATTATTATATATATATATATTCTCATCTGACCGTGGTACTCCTTGATAACATTCAGGATGCCTCCAGGATGATTTCTAGATAGGACACCAATTGCTTTTTGTTATAATGACCCTATGAGTGATGGGGACTTATTTTAGGATCCACCATGAAATTATATTCCTCCAAGAGAGTAGGTAGTAAAACCACAACCTTTTGAGCAGCTGATCATCTCTACAGAGTAGGCTGGGGATATGTGCAGGCTTAATGCTCTTTCCAAGTTCCAGCATTAGAGACCATTGACGTTCTGTAACAACCCAAATCCCTAGGTTGCAAAGGATTCACTATAGTCATTGGTTCACATCTTTTGGATTATTCAGACCCTGATATATTAAGTCGTGTCTTTGGAATCCAGCCTTTTCCAAGGAGTAGCTAGACGTTGGTTGATCATGGTTACACAGAAGGATGATGAGTCAAAAATCTGAGGGGATGACTTCCAGTAGGTATTTCATGAGGAGGACTAGCACTATTTCTTACACTCAGTTCAGATCTAGAGGATTATACAATTGTAGAAGGGAGGGATGATGATGGATAAGTATGCAGTGAGGTTTATAGACCTTATGTGCCACTCTCTTGACATGATTAGGGATAAATACTTCTAAGCACGAATGTTTGAGCAGGGACTCCACCTAGTGATCTGTACTAGTATAGTGGCCTTGTGAATCCACACATATGTTGGGGTTCTAGAGAGGGTGTTTGTGACATAAATATTTCTATCAGAGGGATTCTACACTACTGGATCTGGCAATGGGCGTCATGGAGTTGAGTTTTCAGCAACAACTAGTAGGCGCCAGATGATGGGATCACGGTATAAGAGACCCTATTGTGAGAAGGATTAGGGATGTGGTTGTAAAGTGTAGGGGAAATACATAGAATCTGGGAAGAATAAAGAGGGTCGATTCTATGCTTGTGATTGGTAGTGTCACATGGCATGAGGATGCTCGATTAGACGTGCTGAGTAGCCTAGGAAGATAGATGATGGATTGTCATGGTAGAGGCAACACCATGATTAGGAATCAACTAGGTGTGGATTGGGTGGTCCTCAGGGAGATGGAGCTGGCATAAGAGCAAGAGGTGCTACAAGTGGAGTTCAATATTTTGACATCCTTCCACAATCACCACCAGGTGGCCCACATTCGAATCAAGGAGTTGGCAGCTGGGGCCACGGAGAACTTCCTTCTTTGGATGTCTATGATCCCACAACACATGGGATTATTAGAGGTATGATATATGTTTATTCTACTCTTACCATAGTAGTATTAGACACAGGTCCCAAACAGTATTATATCTCTATACTTCTAGTGCAGGAGATGGAGGTCCTAGTAGAGGCACTAGTACAACAACTTCGACTTCAGGTTCCTACCAGGAATGCTTCTTCTCTATATTGCATCTGTCAGTAGTTTGAGCTATCTCTTAGAGAAGATATGTTCATTTGAGACATTTTGGTCATAACAATGAAACCCAGTGATATCATCTTAGGTATGGATTGGATTTCCAAGGTCCGAAAATAGATTTATTTTCACCGTAGACAAGTCATATGTCTACGCACTGATGGTAAACGATTCTCATTCTCTGATAAGAGATATCTCATGGAAGGGAAAGTGGGTTCATAAAGAAGGAGGATGGAAACCCATCACCCATCAATTGGAAAATATATCCCTTGGTTCATCATGCTCTTTAGATATCTATGTTCCTTAATTTTTGTAGGATTATATAGATGTCTTCCTTAAGACATTTCAGTACTACCTCCACGGTGGAAGATGGATTTTTTTATTGACTTTCACCTTGGGACTACCCTAATATCTTCTATGACATATCAGATGGAACCTAATGAGAATCTATGAGCTACTATTGTAGTTGATGAACCTTCATGAGAAAGTTTTCATCAGACCCAGCGTGACCCCCTAATTAGCTATAGTATTTCTCACGAAAAAGGTGTACGAGAGCTTACAACTTTGTGTTTATTATCATTTCATGAACCAAGTGATGATGAAAAAAAAGTACCCATGCAAAGAATTGATGACACCTTTGCTCAATTATGAGGTGCGAGATGGTTCTTGAAGATCAATATACCACATGTTGTGGGTTCGTGAGGCTTACATTCAAATGTTAGCATTCTGATTTCTCTATAGACACTATGATTTTCTAGTGATTCCATTTGGTGTCATGAATTCCCTTGATGTGTTTATGGATTTTATGAACTAGGCATTCCATCCATACTTAGACACGTTTCTTATTTTCCTCATCAATGACATAATTGTATACTTTTCAATAGAGTGTGATCATACATATCACTTGAGTATGGTCCTATATATTCATCAAGATCACCAGCTTTATGGAAATCTCTCGAAGTGAATGTTCTAGATACATGAGGTTCACTTTATAGGGAATATCATTTCTGATCAAGGTTTAGCCATGGATCTAGCAAAGATCGAAGAAGTTATTTCCGAGAATCCACCCCTAAATGTTTTGGTGGTATGAAGTTTTCTTGGATTAGAAGGGCACTACATAAGGTTTGTAACGGGCTTCTTCAGAATCATAGCCCCTTTGACCTCCCTGATGTAGATAGGTCATCCTTTTACCTGGTATGATTAGTGATGATGGTACTTTGAGGAGTTGAGGCAGAGGATGATGAGTTATTTAGTGTTGATACTACTAGTGGAGGTTATGAAGTTCATCATTCCCTGAGAATCTTCATGACTTGGGACCAATTACATGTTGATGCATCAATAGATAGTTTCCGCATATGGGTCGAGCCAGTTGAGATCCAATGAGAAGAACTATGCAACTCAAAACCTAAAGATGAAAGTGTTAGTCTTCGCCCTGAGGATATAGAGAGACTATATTCTTAGAGAGTGATTTGTGGTTTAATTATACCACTAGAGTCTTAGGTAAATCTTCACTTAGAGAGACCTGAACATTGGAAAACGACGTTGGATGGAGTTCTTGTAGGACTACAACTTCGAGATAGTCTATACTCTAAGGAGGGGAAACATTATGTCATATTCCCTTATTAAAAATTCCCAATATTGCTTACTTTAGGTAGATTAAGAGCAATTAGATTCCCTGCAATAGAACCTAGTTGAGGAGGAGGGTAAACCTTTTCTTCAGTTGATGGTTTTTACACCTTCACTCCTTGATCACGTGAGAGAGTCCCAACTAAGAGACATCATTGAAAAGGTCTTAAGTAACAAGATATCCATTGGCGATGAACCAGATGAATATTAAAAAGGATGGAATCATGCTATGTTGTTATAGGGGTGAATAATTGTTCCAGTAATGAAGCAGGAGGAGGTGATGTAGGAGTTATAGACTTCTCCCCTACCTATACATCCCGGTGTGGGTAAGATGTATAGAGACCTTTAGTGGAAGTTTTTGTGGTCCCAAATGAGATGAAGCATAGTTGAGTTTGTATCTCAAATCCTCACCTGTCAATAAGTGAAGCATGAGCACCACATTCCGCCAGGTTTGTTGCAGCCCCTTGAGATCCCAGAGAGGAAGTGGGATGAAATATTCATGGAATTTGTCCCAGGGATTCCACGTATAGTGAAGTGCCACAATGCCATCTGGGTGACTATTGACCGACTCAAGAATTTGGATAACTTCCTTTGCATCAAGGAGAATAGTTTGGTGGAGAGTTTGGGGAATTTGTATATATGGGAGATCATTCACCTTCATGGGGTACCCTCGATGATTATATCTCATCATGATTTGTGTTTTATGTCTTGATTTTGGGGAGGATTATAGGGGGAATTTGGGACCTAGGTGCAGATGGGCACAACCTTTCATCCCCAAACTGATTTACAGATCGAGCACACTATCTGGGTTCTAGATGATATGATGAGGGTTTGTATGTTAGACTTCAGCTGAAGCTGGGAGGATCAATTTCCATTGTTAGAGTTTTCATACAACAATAGCTACCAATATAACATCAACATGAAACATTTTGAGTCCCTATATGAGAGAACTTGTAGATCACCCTTGTGATGGACATATATTGGTGATACATCTCTTGTGGACCTAGAGTTAGTGTAGGAAAAAATGGAGAAAGCCCAGGTCAGTAGGGATCAGATGAGGATGTCCCAGAGTAGGCATAAATCCTATACAAACTGCCATAATTGACCCTTGGAGTTCGGTAAGGGATACCTCATTTTCTTGTGAGCATCCCCATGACATGGATTTAAATGGTTAGACTGGGGAGGAAAGCTATCCCTGAGGTTCATCAGGCCATTTTAGACTGATTAGAGATTTGTTGAGGTTTCCTAACAAATCACCCTACCCCTACAGTTAGAGTAGGTGCATGATGTCCTTCACATGTCGCAGCTAAGAAGATACATGCTTGACCCTACACTTATCATCGAATGGGGTGAGCTGGAAATCTAGGATAGAGGAACCTTTAAAAAACACCTGGTGGTGATCAAGGATTGACAAGAGAGGACCCTTCATGTATGAACCATACCTTTGGTTCAGGTTTTGTGGTAGCAAAGAAATATGAAGTAGAGTTCTTAGTAGTGGTATACCCAAGTGTGGGCTCAGTATCCTAAGTTGTTTTCCTAGTTTTTGCTTTTCAGTGAATAAAATATTGAAGGAGGGAGTGATGTTAAGAAATAATTTTTCACTTTTAAGACTTCAAAATATTTCAATATTTATTTCCAAGGATAGGTGCCGAGACAGAGTGTGAATACGAGGCCTAATATGCCTGGAATTGATTTTATGAAAATATTAAATTATTTTATATTATGTGTGCATTGTTAATTAAATAAAATGACATAACTATTAAATGGTTAATCAAATTAGAAACAAAAGACCATAGTTGGGTATGGAATGTGGCGTTTTCCCTAGTAACGACATAAAATGAGTTGCATGGGAAGTTCAGACCCCTTTCTCATTGGTTGTGCGTTAAGTGGATTCATTAAATTAAATTAATTAATTAAATTCATTTGAACTAAAATGATGTCTATAAATATATTATTAATGGAATGTTTACAGGTTTGGACTCATAATTTTTAGAATTAGTTGGAGAGAGATCCTCATTTATCCCTTTGTAGAATTGAGACGAATGATGATGAAATGTTAGATCAGGTTGGATTAATATGCAACGAATGCATCAGCTTATTCCAATCATTGCACAAGTGTGTTATTCACTTACTATTGATACAAAATAAAGGTAGGACTCATATTTGGGTGTTTTACTCCTTTTTATTAAAATATTGAGTATATAGTTATTCTTTATTTGATTTTCATTTTGTTATGGCCTTTGCATGAGGCCAAGTATTATATTTCATATTTTTTTCTCAATGCTCTAACCCCGATGCCCCATTATTGACCATAGACCAAGAACACTTCGGAAATTATGTTTAAAAATTTATTTTATGGTTATTTTATCCATAAATTATTCACATTATTCACCATTTAGATCTATTTAGTCCCATCTCAACATTTCTAGGTGGCACCGAGCTCGATCTGGCCCCCAAATTCATAGAGGATCGCCAGTGTGACTATGGTTTGGTGAGAAAAGAATAGATATGGAATCGTTGTGGTAAAGGGATGCTCAATATATTGGTTTGAGATATAATATATAGGACATGAGATATGATATATATGATATGAAATATAATATATTAGATATGAGATACGATATATAAGATATATGATACAAGATATGAGATATAAGATATGAGATATAAAGCTTGGTTAAATAATCTTATATATGTTATATATTTTAACCGAGGTATCCATTTGATGATCCTTTAGTGAAAACATGATTATAGAATTGATAAGGTCATTTTAGGACTTACAGTGGATACCTTTTTCAGACTCATGCCTCCGGTCAATGAAACACTCAATATTAATAATAATATTATTATTGGGGAGTCTTGTATCCACCATATCTCCCTTATATGGTTTCAAAATTAAAAACCGTCTAAAATAGTGAGACCCTGAAATTTAGGTGGATATTTCAATATTAGCATCATGTATTTAATTTGGACTCATTTTTTAGGACCATGAGACACTATTCGATAATAATGCGGTGAAATGCTACTTTTTCACTGGGTGTCAGATTAAGGCAACACCCGATGATGTTAGCGATCATACAAGATCACCAGAGCTTTCTAGACTTACCCTCCAGTAGGGTTGAGAAGTGGCATTCCCCGATGATCTTTCCATGTTAAACTCTTATAAGGTTGGGTAGTAATTTTTTTAATGTTATGGGATTAGCCTCCAGTAGGGATGGACAATGGTGTTCCCTGATGGTATTTTCGAGTTACCCTCCAATAGAGCTGGGTAGTAGAGTACCTCAACATTCTAAGATTACCCTATTATAGAGTTAGTGTGTGGATTTCCCCGATGAACTTACTAGGCTTACCCTCCACTAAGAATGGCCAATGGAGTTCCCCGATGACCTTCCTGAGTGGTACCCTCTTGTAGGAATGGGTATTGGGGTTCTTTAATGACTAGCATTGTATAACCCTCCTGTCGTACCAGGGAATGCGATACTTATCTAGAACTTATATTCCCTTGTCCATGAAACACAGTTATGAGACATGGATTTGGGTTCATGTTGAAGAGGGGCGCTTTCCCCAACGAGATTCATTTTTTTGACATAACCTAAAATCTTTTGGGTAGGTCTTTGCCACCCAAAGTGAATATTATCATGGTGTGGGGATTAATTCCCTTAGACTTGTGTGTTTAGTGAAGATACATGAGATAATGGATATCATTGATGGACTTATATTGGATCCTTTAGTGACTCTTCTTCTTAGGATGAACTATGATATGGATATCCCCTTACTATCTATTTTGAGATTATTTGACTGAGCATATATATTATTTATTTTGGATTCAAACTTTTTTGGATACTCTCATTCCAAGAGAGGCAAAGGCATGTGGGGTATGCCACATACTTTTTATGTCTAGATTCTCATGGTTGGATGAGTCTACTCCCATTCTATAGGTGGTTAAGTCTCGAAGGGTAGTTCATTCACTCACTATGTTTATCCCATTATGCTTGGATGAGGTTACATTCTCTATCTATTTGGGGTGAGATGTATTCTTTCACTGTACCTTGTTCTATCTATTACTTACCTCTTCAGTTGTATCTCTTACTCCCCCCCCTTCACCCCTTTCAGGGCGTTCTATGTGTTATGTATAGACTCACCCCTGTATGGGATTTTCCCACTTGTGTCATGGATTTTGCAGAAAATAGATATTTCAACCATGACTTTAGAGGATCTTAGGGATACAGGGTTCTTAGACCATATATAATGCTCGTAGCTTGGGATATATGATCTAGGCTATCCTAGATATTTAATCTTTTCTGGAATTGTCATGTTGGGAATTTTTTATGGTTGTCCATGTATTTTTTCCATTTACATTCATTTTACACTACATTAATTTTGTAACATTTAGATATTCATGCATGCCTAGTTTATTTTATAGTAATGTTGCATCTTTTCTATTTTCCCTTTATACTTTTTCATTGATTTGGATATGTGTGTGAATACAGGTACTTAAGAAAAGGCATCCCTGATTTTAGTTGTGCCTTATCCACTTGTCACCTCCCCCAGGCCTATGGATGCAGGCTTGGGGTAGTTTTGGATTCTGGACTAACATGGGCCAGGTCATGAAAATCAGTGGAAAAAAATAAGTGGCATCAATATAATATTTTAAGGATGAGAATGATTTATTATATAAAGTTTGTAATGAATAAATGAGTTCAAAATAATAGTATAACATGACATAAAATAAGTAACCATAAAAGATATTGTTTTCATATTCAAAGAAAAATTATGAATAATATAACAAAAATAAAAGAGATATGGGAGTATTGATAAAATAAAAGAGATACCCATCCAACTACTCATGGCACACAAACTCCTCATATTACACTCTATCCAGAACTCCGTAAAAAACAATAATATCAATCACTATTGATATATGAGATATGATCCAAAACCTTAAAATAGAGGAATAGAGTATAATATATATATTCAAAATGGTGTACCTAGTATGTGTGAATAACAAGCCCAATAGGGTTTTCACCACACCCCTTGTAAAAACCCAAAAAATTAAACCATATCCAGAAATTTTATACTAAAGATATAAAATTAAACCATTAATTTTATTTAAAACAAATTACATGGAAATATTATATTTAAAACATGTATTTATAAAAAGAAATATGTCCCAAACTTCTATAGAAATTGTGAAAATACTAGAAAAAATATGATAATTAGAAACAATGATATACTGAGGAATAAATTAAGCATCAAAGGGATATATATCAGTGAACTGTGGTTGGGAAAAACTAATGACTTTGTGTCAAAATTATTTTCTTGAATAAAATACCTTTGGTAAAACCATGTACACATGGTAAAATAATTTATGGAGAACCATGTTCAAAACAAGTCATTAGGGGAGAATTATTTCACATTATAAATAACTAGGGGAGTGCCATGTCTTAGAAATAAATAACCAAGGGTTAAACATGTCCTAAAACACTCTCCGTGGGATTACTATTAAGTAACCAATGATTTCCATGAAGGTTGTATTGGTATATGGTTTTTTACAATCAAACACAATTTATGTAAACAACCATTTTCATTAGTATTGAAAATATTATAATGCGGTATTAATGTAAAGCATTATCTACTATTTATTTATTTTGACTAATAAATATGGGGTTATTTAAGTAAAAACAAAAATCAATCATAAAACATCACTAAATTTTTATAGATTTTATATGAAATAACTTTGATGATCCTTTGAAATACACGTCAAACATTAAAATGAAACAATTCTAAGAAATTACATGAAAAAACTATTTCAAAATTTCATCGAACAGATTTTAGGAATAAAATTAAGTAAGGTATTACCTATAACTTTAGACACAATATTTCCTATAAAATTTGAAAATAAAGAATATTAAATAATATAATTTCGAAACTATTAACTTAAAACCAACGTAAATTGTATACTACTTAAACCACATTTGAAATATAGAAAGCACATATGATTCACAAGGTGAAGGGATTGATATAAGTCCACCAAATTTAGTGGATGATTAACCATTTTTAGAGGTATTATTATTATATCATAATACTTTACCACACATGGAATCTACACAATAATTTTATGATTTCAAAAATATGAGTTACATAACCTCATAGATATTTAAAAGGGGAGTTTCTTACCAGTAACACCCACCAAACTATGATATAACATTTAATAGAGTAAAGGAAATCTATAAAATAATAATATTTCCTTAACCATCCTAGGAACTAGGTATTTTTGATATTTTTACATGAAAGTAAACAACCCCCAATATACAGAATCCCTATTTCAATAGATATCATGATAAATTAAATGAAATAAACATTGAGGGAGAAGAGGGATAATGTAACGCCTCGAGTTTTTATGAATTTATTTTTTTAGAATAAATTAAATTTCATTTATGGATTTATTTTAACGACACACCATTATACACTTGGATAATTTGGAAGACTAAGTTAATTTTATGCTACATTAAAAACTATCTTAGCTAGTGGTATACGTAACACATAGTTAAAAAAATCATGATATATTATTAACATAGTTATTTAAACGCAACCATTATAAACTAGATGTTAAAATTAGCGATATAAATACTAATAAATATTCATTTTAAAAATAATTATAAAGGTTTTATTTAAATAAAACCTATTGGTAATAAAATACATAATTTTTGGTAAGGTGTTTATATGTTTCAGAAATACTATTTTTTCAAAAAATGTGTTGGTTTATTTTTGTGAACAATAATAATAGAAAATTTTCCCACTTTTATAAAATTAATTTTCTAAAATAGATATTATTTTTTAATTCATAATGTCAAAATTATCTTTGGGTGATGTTTTTGAATTTGTCTAAAAAGTTTCATTTATTGATGAACAACACAAAATATTGAATTTTAATTAAAAATTGCATTTTTATTTAATCAATTTGTAAAGTTAAATTATATTTTAAAATAGTTTTAAAGTATAATTAATTCAATTATACATCAATTAATTCATTTAAGGTTAATGGAATCAATATCATATTTAAATTGGATACAAAAACCTTGTAAGAGTTTGATTGTTTCACTTTAACAACCCGATTTCACATCAATTTGGTAGGATTAATATTAAATTATTTTTTTCCACTTATGTGAATGTAAATTTGAAAAAAAATTCCATATTTTTAGTTAGAATAATTTATAATATCTAATAATTATAACTTTAATTTTTCACCAAAATGAATAGTGAATGTAGTAAACATTATTTACCACAGTTAAAAAAATGGGTTTATCATGGGATTAATATAAAATAAAATTGAAAAAATTACCTATAAACTTGTATAAAAGCTTTTTTATATCCATATTTAAATTCATATACATATAATTTTCTAGAATGGTCCATTTTGAACCCTTTTTTACATATAAGAAACATGAGATCACTCAATTTGTTTAAAAAGTACCAGGTCTGTCCTCTCCCCCACTTATAAAAGGCCACCCCTCTCTGATATTACCCACACCTTTAAAAATATTAGGTTTAGGAAATACCTACGAAAATAACTTCCATTTTTTAAAATCACCCTATACGATTTATTTTGTGTGTAAATCCATCTTAGGAAGGCTTTTATTGGAAACTTAACAAGAATACTAGAAGAAGATGTAACATTCATCGATAAGTGTTTTTATGTTATTTCATCTTTAACCACCTTAAAATTTTAACATATAATGGTTAAATAATAAAAATAACATATTAAAAATACTGATATGTATTTATACTAAGTTAGTTTTCTATAACCATCACCACTTCAATCAAATGGGTTACAAAATCGGTGTTCATGTGTATGATAGACTACCACCTTGAAAACTGATATTATTCGTTTTCCATCACCACCTCAAAAGGATGGTCCTAATGATGGATTTATTATTTATACATGATACATATAATATTTATGAGTTTATTATGATTCTTGATTTTTTATATCACACAGAACTTTATTCTTTACATTTTGTGGGAATACAATAACATCGTTCATGTGTATGATGGACTTCCACCTCATGAAGAAATGTGATTCATTCAAACTTTGTATATAATTCTTTAAGGATGTGTTTAATAAAAATATGAGATATATATGACAAAAAATTAATATTTAATTATAATATATCATTTAATCTTCTTTCTTTCAACAAACAAGAAAATGAAAAACAACGTTCATGAGTATGTACGACCTACCATCTCCATGAACAACGTATTTAATTTTATATCACCAAATTTTATGGGTTAATATAAATGCATATATGATTAATTTATATTATAATTATATCATGATTATAATTATAGTTTTTATGGAACTATGATCACTATAAAAGGAAAAAACATTACAAATCAAACCATATATGAAAAACAAAGCGGTTATTAACTGAAACATAAATTTAATAGGGAATTGCTAATAAATGGGTAGTAAAAGGTCATACTATGATCATATTTGGTATGATATATATATGAATATGGTTATTTAATATATTTATAATAAAAATAAATTTATTATACATGAATTTTGAATGGGTATGAAAGAATTTAAGACTTAAGGTAAATGGTCTTTGTCTCAATTTTCCTTCTTTGAGACGTAAAATTTGTTATACACCTATATTATTTTAACAAGTGTATAAAAACCCCATTTTAAATGTAATATAATTAATTTATTCATCCTCATGATATTTTATCTTTCATTGTATGTTATTCATTCATGGGTCTTATGAGTCAATGTTACCAAAGTTATAAATATTTCAAGTTACAATCTCATCATTTATGGGGATTTTTTACAATTATGTTTTTGATGATAAAATAATATGATCAATCTCTCAATAAGTCTCATGAATTTTCTTATATTATCTTTATTAATGTTATATTAAAGTAATGGTACCATTTTTCTACTCTTTTTTACTTAAATCAATAGAGAAAATACTTTTAATAAAATCTGACTTTATTTCTCTTTTCAGTCGAAAATCTGTTTTCTTACAAAACCATTTTTTCTTAATTTTATTTCAAAAATATTTTATTATTCTCAAAATGATTTATTAAATAAATTTTTAAGTAGTTTTTACTTTAAAGTTTTTGAGAGGAATTCTCATATCCTTTTCCAATACAATCCCATGTTGTAATTTACCAAAACTGTGAGAGGAATATTCATTTTAATGTGTGTGACATGAATTTTTTATGACATCATGACCAAAAATTATGTCAAATATTTTTTTATAAGTTTTATAGGTTATTTTCAATGAAAAATGTTTTCAAAAGGTTTTTTTTAATAATTCTTCTCAATGTAGACATAATATTTTCATTAAAAAATCTTTTAAATAATCAATCAAAATCATTTTTCATATATGATTTAATCTGTTGATGTAACCCATGACTTATTGGGGATATGATCCAAGGATACCATGATTATTATTATTTATCTATGGTTTATATTTATGATGAAATGTTTTTAAGAAACCTGTTACTCTTCCACAGGTTATACCATGATAAAATTATTATTAAACCCACTTTTTTCACTGGTTAGATAGGATGAAATGATTCTGTAACCTATCACTTTTCCACAGGTTACGATATGATGAAATTTTTATGATTCTCATTTATTTGATGGGTAATGGTATGATGAATATTTATGATCTTGTGTCACATAAAAATATTGTTTTCATTATGTGAAAGGTGGAACCTATATCTCCCTCTAATGCATTAGGTAATGATTTATATCTTTTGAGATAGAACAGAGTAGAATGAAAAGTGCACCCAGTTTAGTAAGACATGGATAGAATGGGGATTGTACCCATTCAGTTATATAGGGTTGGAATGGGGAGTGAACTCAGTTTAGTGAATTAATTTTATACTATGATGTTCTTGGAAGTGAGCCTTGACTAATATGGAAATTATTTTCTATTATTATGTGTATGCCACAAATTCCATATCTTATGACAATGTTATTCTCTATTGGACCGTGTTCTTTTATTTCCTTACGGTTAACGTCTTAATAACATCCTATAATTATGAAAACATTCAATATTGTGATCTTTGATATCTAGGGTATGATTTTCAAAATTTATGACCATGTTCTGATACAGTTATATTCATGTTATGCATATGTATCTTACTTTTTTACACTTGTTGAACATCCCATATCAACCTTAATTATGTTACCTTTCCTTAGGTTATAAATATATGTATTATGTAAGATATTTTTAATAGGGGTTCTTGTTGTGAATAATTTATTTGGAGATGATGTAGTTCACTTATAGACCAGTGCTTATGTTTCCGTGTGTTCAAAGGTATAAAACCTTTATGGTTCTCATGAATGTGTTTATATAATGTAATGAATATTGATAAAAATTGATGTCATATCTACCATTGTTAAGACTGGGTCACTATAGTTTGTATTAGATGATAGGTTTAGTTAACCTTTAGAAACTAGGATGTATAAAACTTAGTGATATCCATAAAGACATGTCTAAGGATGAGTTTAATTATGAGACAAATTATAGGAGAATATCCAGGAATTTTGGTGAAGGACAGAGTTAGTGGTTTCCTAGGAATAAATCCATGCATCGATACTATAATTGGATATATATATAGTATATATTTACCTAGGGTAAATAACCCAAAAAAAACTATATTGATCTAGAATTTATTGGGAACTGGTGCATATTAATGGGACTTGCTACACACTAGGTTTGACACTCCCACGGGATATGCTTTGGAAATTTGATAAGCTCTTTATGAACCATCATGAAGGATTTAAATAGAATATAAATATGAATGAACTTGAATAAATCTAAGGTGTCATATATTAAATAATGTATCATGATTTATAGATCTTATAAGTTATTTTTATAGATTATGTGGTTCCCCACAATGATTATTATTTCCTACTCTATGGTTTTTAGTTTTAGTCAATGGTTGGAACTTGAAGGAAACATGTAAATGTTGAGTGTAAAATATAACGATATGATTAAAATCATGGGCATCTAAATGTTATGGGATCTACAATTCACAATATCATTGACATACTCACATAACATTAACAAGATATGAATCATACTAGACATCCAAATGAAAAAGGAGGGAATGACATTTTATGGAGTCCTTAATGAGGCAACATCCAGCTTATTTTAGTGGGTCTTCTGATATAGTAGTCATTGAACAATGGGTCTATCACACTAATAAGATATTTTAAATTCTCCAGCATTCAAAACATAACAAATACATTGTGGATCCCTACCATTTTGAAAGTGAAATAGATCAATGGCAGACTCTTATCATGAATATGATGCAAGAAGATGAAATTGACTCCATGGATTGGGATTCGTTCAAGAACTTATTTTTAAATAATTAAATTCATCATATTCTTCATATGAATATGGATAATGAGTTTCTTGATCTAAATAAAATTTATGATGAATCTATTGGTACATATTAGGAAATGTTTACCAGACTTGAGAGTTACACTTCTGGTATGATAAAAAACCTAGAAGTAAGGTTGATCGATTCTTCAGTGTCTTGATGACAAGTCTACGAAGGGTGTTAGCCATAAGATAATTCCATAGATACAAATATATTTTTCTTTGTGATATCAAGGTGGAAATGGATATTGTATTTACAAATCAATCCCATGGATTTGATAATAAAAGGACTATGGAGTTCAAAACAAAATATAAAAACCATGGAGAGAAAAAGATGAGATTTACATTATGATCAAAGTGTAGGAAGAATCATGGAGGAAATTTCATTAGGGGTATTAGTAAATGTTTCAAGTGTGTATGTTAAGGGAATTGGGAAATTGATTATTGAGGTTATGGGAAGAAGTTAGTTGACAATACAAATAGAGGGAAAGATACACAAGATGCACCCCCCACACTTCGGTGTTTTAAGTCCAAGGAGAATGGACATTATGATAACCAGTTCCCAAAAATGAGAGTTAATGATGATGATTTACATCAGCAACATCTTATGTCAAGGAATAATGGGAAATCTCTTGTGATCACTATTTTAGATGAGGGGTGAAATTATGATGGGGTGAATGGTACACTTACTACACACTCTATAAATAACAATATCTAATTTAACTTTAGATCTACCCATTATTTGATACCTAAATAATTTTATAAGGGTATCAAGATGACACTAAAATTATTATATGTGGAATTAGAAGTCATAACCCCTAATGGTATGATGAATTCATCTCAAATTTATGATTCATCTTCGATTGGTTTTTGGGAGGATATGATTCCTGAAAATATTACTATTCTTCCAATATTGTAATTTGATGTCATCTTTGGAATGGATTGGATTTCTCTAAATAAATCACAATTAAATTATTGAGTAAAGGAAGTCACATTTAACATTTTAAACCACCCTATGATTATATATCAATGTGACGATTGGTATAAACTTCTGATGGTGAATAAATCTATTGTATGGGTCTTAATTATCATTTAGAAGGGGTGTTTATCTCAAATGGTTGTATAGAAACTCGAAATGGATGATATTCTTATTTTTCAAGAATTTATTGATGTATTTATATAGGAGTTTATTAGTCTTACACCAAAACATGAAGTCAAGTTTTCAATAGAACTTATACCTGGTGGCATAATGATTTCAAATAATCCCTATAGAATGACCGTGATTGAGTTTCTGAAATTGAAGAAAAAACATTATAAAAACATTGAAAAGGGATTCATTCAGCCAAATTTTTAACCTTGGGATTCAATTGTTCTTTCTTTTTTAATAAATATGAATCAATGTTACTCTTCATTGATTATAGATATTTGAACAAGATCATAATTAAGAAAAAGTATCCTATTCCCCATATTGATGACTAGATTGAACAACTGTGTGGAGCTCAATACTTTCCCATGAATAACCTTAATTCCAGATATCATCCATTAAGTTTCATGAAAGAGGATATACCAAAGGTGAATATTTGTACAAGTTATAGAAACTATAAATATATAGTGATAGCATTCAGTCTAACTAATTCCCCCACTATCTCTATATATTTAATGAAGAGAGTATTTATAGATTACCTTGATCTATTTATGGTAGTCACTATAGACAATATTAATTTATAGGTTCAACATGAAGACCACTTTATATTTGTATTAAATACACTAAAGATGGATAAATATATGAAAAGTTTGAAAAGTGTAAATTATTGATGCCAAAGGTTTCATTTTTGTGTTATATAATCTTAAGGGAGGGTATATCAATATATCTATCAAAGGAAGAGGCTATTGAATATTGGCCTAGACCAACCATGATGACGGATATCCATAGTTTTCTAGGTTTAGCTTAATATTATTGATGTATTTTGGATAATTTATCACAACTACACATTCCTCAAACTATGTTAACTCAGAAGGGAGACATGTTCCTCAAGATAGATGAATGTGAGGAAAATTTCATGGAACTGAAGAAAATATTAGTGATTAAAACTATTCTTACATTAACATATAGTGGAGAAGGGTTTGTAATATATAGTTACACATACAAGAAGGGATTCAGATGTTTTCATATGACGAATTTTGTGGTTATATCTTATGACTCATAACAATTGAAGGTTCATTAGAATATTACCAAAATCATTATTTTGTGTTAGGTGTGGTAATTTTTGATTTAAAGACAGGGAGGAATAATATTTATGAATAAAAGTGTGATATATATACTAGTAATGAAAGATTAAATTATCAATTCACACATAAGGAGTTAAATATTCACTAAATAATATGGTTGTATCTAATTAAATGTTATGACTGCTCAATACATTACCACCCCAGGAAAGTGAACAGGGTGGATAATGCTTTGAGTTGAAAGGAAAATGCTAGATTTTCCATGATGAGGATCACAAAAGATCAAACACATTTGGATTTTCAAAGGATGGATATGGAAATACTTAATTAATGGGAAAGATATTATCTTGATCAATTTAATATTAAACCATCTATACATGTGAAGATTAAAGAGGCATAAAAGGAAGATGTATAGATGAAAAAAGGTTATAAATGTTCTTGATTTTAACCTTGATCAAGATGGAATAATAAGTTTCTAGAACCATGTATGTATTCTGGCCATACCGTATTTCAAGAATGAGTTGTTAGAGGATTCTTATAGTTCCTCATTCTCTATTCATCCAAAAAGTATGAAGATGCATAGTGATTTTAAGGAATAATTTTTGGGGACGACAAGAAGTAAGATATCATAGATTTTGTATCTCAGTACTTGGTATGTCATCAAGTAAAGGATGAAGGAAAAAAGTCTTAGGGGATTTTTCATCTATTACCCATACCAGAATGGAAATGGGAGAAAGTCACCATGTTTTTTGAATCTCCAAAATGTTTAAGGGGAATAATCCTATATGGGTTTTAGTAAGTGACCTTACTAATGAAACACAATTTATCTCTATCAGATAAGAATTGTCTCTTGATCATATTTCCAATATATACATTAAGGAAGTGTAAATGTTTCATGGAGTAACACATTCAATTGACCCTTACTGGTATCTTAGGTTTACCTAAAATTTATAATGAATTATTCATCATGCTCTTGATACATAGTTTATTTTCAGCAAAACATATTATTCCTGAATAGATGGCTAGTATGGACGGAAAATTAAAACCCTAGAGGTTATATTGAGATCCTATTATTTGGATTTCAAAGGTTGATGGGATCAATTCCTTCCTCTAGTTAATTATTCTTACATCAATATATTTTACCCGGTTATTTAGATGGATCATTATGAATCCATTTATAGAAAGAAATGAAAAAATCCAATGTGATTGAATAAAGTTGGAGAACTAAATCTATTGGGACCTAATATTGTAGAAAAATGGACGAGATGTTTAGATCCATTCAACAACACATCAAGGAAGAATAGAGTTGGTAGAAAAGTGATGCTAATTATCACTGATGAAATCTAGAATTTTAAGTTTGTGATAAGGTTTTTCTAAGAATTTATCCATGGAAGAAGGTTATGATATTTGATGTAACACCCCAAGCTTCCACGGTACGCTTCTCTTTGACTAATACAGTAGCGTGTGTTGTATGAAACTTTGAGTTCTAACACACACCACAACCAACCAAACTAGATGTCATGAATAGTAATACCCACTTTTTGAAATTTTATAAATTTTAACTTTCAAAATGGAATTCATTTTTGGATTCGGAATATCAAAATTAGCCTAGGGTTAATTTTTGATATTTTTCGAAAAACATTCAATTTTTGATGAATAGTGAAAAAACACTGAGTTATAGTTTAAAACTGAATTTTTATTTAAATAATTATTTATTTTATTTAAATTTAATTAAGGTAAAAATAGATACATAATTCCAATATAAGTTCAATGTAATTCATTGGAGTTATTTTAGAATAATTTTAGATAGATAAAAATTTTATCGAACTTTTCACCATCTTTTACCCACCTCCTAGAAGAATTTGCAAATTCACATAAAACATAATTTTATCACTTCTGTGAGTGGAATTTCGAAAATCCAAGAGACACGGTTAATATTAAAGAGTAAAATGTGGTTCAATAAGATAAAGAAATTTTTTGGTAAATAGTAACTTTTTAATTTTATTTACCACGGTTAAAAGTAAATAGGGAAATTAAGGGTAAAAATGATATTAATATTAACCTAACACATGTCCTAATTCTATTTGACAAGTGTATCTCGACCAAAAACAACCTTAGGAGTAAAATATTATCATTTAGGTCCACTTAGATTAGATTAGGAAATCTATTATTATTTAATTCAAAGAAGAGTTAAAAGAGTTAAAATCCAAGTTTAATTACTAAAAGATTTTTAATATAGGGTTATAAATACGATAAATTAGATTATAAATATTCATTAGAAAGATAAATATTTTTCCTACATAATGGTATTTTATTTATAATATTTGGACATTAAATAATTTAATTTATATATGACACAATGGTGATACAGTAATTACCTAATTAATGAAATATTAAAATAATTGATATTATAAATATCAAAATAAATGTAATTTGAGACTTTTTATGAATTCCAATAATTTTATAGATTAATATGAAATATTAGTATTGTTTATATACATTGTTTTGAAGTAATAATGCTGTTATGAAATTATCAAAATCAAAATACCCAATAGTGTCAAAATCGACATAAATTTTTTTTAAAACAAATATTATATTATTAATTGATATTCTATTCCTAAAAATCTATGGTTCTACCAAAGGACTTATATAATGATATGTGTATCATTTATAAACCACTTTTGGGTCGCTTGGAAGTATATAGTAGGTTTATTAACTATATAATATAAAAATTCAAAGAGACATGGTATATGTCAAACTAATTAACTAAGAGTTAAAACTAAAAGATAAGGTTAATATAGTGACCCAAACTTGTCTAAAACCTATTGGTTGAATGGTTTTCGACCTATCCCCACCATAAAATTTAAATAATCCACTTTAGAGACATTATAAATTGAATATGAATTCATTATAAAATAATATTTCTAGCTCTTCCAAAGGTGCCCCTCACCCCTCTTATAAAAGGGCACTCCCACTTTTCTCTAATTTACACATTCAAAGCCTTTTGGATTGGCCAAAATCTGACCAAATACCCTCTCAAATATCCTCCCTTAATCCAAGAGTCATTTCTTTATTCAAAAATCCATCCTAAGGTGCCCTTTTGATCAAATCAAAAGGAAGAACCCGAAGAAGAGGTAATGTTTTCACCACACTCTTTCATGTTCCTTTCCTCTTCAACTTCTTCTTTCTTTGTTATTCCCATTCTAAAAAAATAACTCCAGTATATTCTATATAATTTGATGTTATTATAAATATGGTACATCCATATTCATTATTCTATCCATCCTTTGAATGACATGTTGTAAGAACCCGGTTCTTATTTTAGAGGTACGAGCTTCTTCTTTTCCTTTTCCTTAAGTGTTTTTGAGAAAATGTGGAAAATGGGGAAAATCCGGATTTTTGGAACTACACGCCGTGTAATTTATCCACACGTAGTGTAATTTTGGCCGTGTTGGGATGAGTACACGGGGCGTGTAGCCATACCGGCGACGAAGGGTGTAGGAACCACTACACGCCGTGTAGTGGTGCATTACACGTCATGTAGTCAGTCGGCAGGCTTGAACAGTAAGGTGGTTGTGTCACCGCCAGCTGGGCGATAGTACACGCCGTGTACTCAACAGTACACACTGTGTACTCGAGAGTACATGCCATGTACTCATGTCGACGTATGAACAGTGTGGCGGTGCCGCCAAATGAATAGTTAAATGAAAGAAGTACACGCCGCGTACTCAGAAGAACACGCCGTGTACTCAGAAGTACACACCGTGTACTTTGTTATTTAGGCTTAAAACATGCAGTAACCTCTTCATTTGGCAGAGGAGACTCTTGAACCATTTTGGAGCCAAAGGAGGAGGCCAGATCTTCGAAGGTCCACCGACCGTTCGTCTGGAATCCGATTCGGATTCGGACGATTTCGTTGGAACCGCACGGGTAAGCCTTATCCTCTCCTGGTACCGTTCTTACCAATTCTTCTCCTAACGTAAGTTATTTACATTTGAATGAGTTTTGTTCTTTGTCATATCTACGCCGTTCTTGGGCGTTTTTGGAGTTGGCGTTCGGGTATAGCGCTTGTTGGCGTATAAGTTAGGTGGCTTTCTGTTTAGTTTTCCAACTATTGCGTGTTTTGTGCATTTTTGTGCCACGAACCCTTGTTGGGGTGTCATGTGGCTGAGGCCGTTGCTATATTAAACACCTAGAAGTGTTTAGGTATTTAATTATGATATTAAAATGCTGTTTGGGATAGTTCCTTGGATCCAGAACCACCCCCGGGGTGTGTTTCACTGTTTAGCTGTTTGGTCAGGATACCCGAGGGTATGACTTTAAAGTAGTAATTGTAGAATTTCCTTGAGAGGAATTGCTTGTTACTGCTTGATTACCTGTTGGGCATGGCCCGATTACCTGTTTAGCAAGAGGGTGTTGTTGTGATTAGCCTGTGGGCACTGTACTGTATTAGCCTGAGGGCGTGACTGTTTTAGCCCGAGGGCGATCGTTATTCCACCTGAGGGCAACCTTTCGTGCCTGAGGGATTGAATTCTGTGCCTGAGGGCAACACTTCCTATGCCTGAGGGCAATTTCTATTACGCTTGAGGGAAATACCTACGGGTTAGATTCTGTATGGCCTGAGGGAAAGCCTGAGGGTGTGGTTTACTATTTTAGCCTGAGGGAAAGGTTTTGGTTGGCCTGAGGGCTTGGTGCTATTGAGCACAAGAATGTTACTAAGATAAATGAATTAAATAAATAATAAAATGGCAATTTAATTGTTAAGTTGGTTACTTGTCCGTACTGCTTACTTTATTTCATTTTACTATTTCACGCTGTTGTTGCATGCTTACACGCAGTTGGGCATGAGCCTTTGGTGGGTGCCTATTGAGATATATTTATCACACCCTATTTAGGCCATGCTTTTCATCCCAAACAGATTACGTTTCTGTAGGTGTAGATAGGGGAAAGAGTCCCTATCCAGGTACTTGACTGTTGCTGAGGAGTAGGGGGCGTGGGACCGAGCCTAGGCTCGCGATTCTGCTACCAGCTGTTTGCTTTGTTTTACTATACCATGTTTTTTTTATACTGTATTGATGTATAACATGTTCTGGATTTTTTCTCAGAACTTGAAACATGTAGCATCTTTACTTATATACTGTTGGTTATATCCACTGCTGTAGTTATTTAAGTTGTGTATGTTTACTGCTTCCATTGTTGTTGTATGTGTATTTTGGTATTCCGCTGCGCTACACTTTGACAAATGAAGGCATAATTTCCCCTCTATCAGACCTGGGCCCTCGCTGCTAGTCGGTAGCCTCTGGTGTTTGAGGAAATGCGCTTGAGGTCACGTGGCGAACCGGGCACGGGGCACCCATTGCGTGGCACCCGGGTCCGGGATGTTACAAAGTGGTATCAAAGGCGGTTTTTTTTCTTTGACTTACTATTTGGAGTCATAGTTAGGGATAGGACGGAATGGTAGTTGGTAATAAGCTGTGCCCGTGCGTAGCTTACCCGTGTATAGGGAAAAGAGAGTCTACCTCGTATTTTTCATTCTTTTGATTTGCAATTTTACGGTTGATATGTTTTCACCATTGGGTGACGCACTTGGATTGTGAGGTTTATATTTTATCTGTGGGTGCTATTTAGTTGCAACCCGATGAGATGAGGGTATGTCGTCTCATGAATCATATAGGCACATGCAAGATATCACATGCCATGCATAGTTTCTATGCCATGTTGGTGCATTAGAATTTGTATGTTGTTGTGATAGTTGATGTGCTAAGAAATCATGCTGTTGTGATAGCTGCGTGTTAAATACCTGCCTTGTGATATGGTATTTTAGTTGAGCTTGTTTATATAATGGACACCAGACTTTGGTTTTTGGGGAGTATGGGCCCCTGTTGACCATAATTTGGTGGATCATTGAGTGTTATTGGTTATAACACAAATGAGATGTCAAACTTTGATTCGTGGGGTGTATGGGCCCCCACAGATCGGAATTTGACACTTAGGTGTTGTTTTTCAGTATTTTCTGGGTTCCGGGGAAGTTTCTGAGGCATAATATCCGGAAAACCCAGAATACACGTTGTGTAGGACCTCATACACGCCTTGTGTGTTCTTCTATTCGGGAAGAAAAATGAACCTTTAGAGTACACGCCGTGTACCCCAAGTACACGCCGTGTAGTCTCTTCCCGTGTCACAAACCGTGTGGGTAGAGACACGGGGTAGGGAAGGGCTTGGGTAAAACACGCCGTGTAGTCCAAGTACACGCCGTGTAGTGTGACCCGGAGTCCAGCCGTGTAACTAACAACACGGGTCGGTGAACTCCTGTACAACACGCCATGTCAATGATGAACACGCCGTGTAGTGTAACCTGGGGACTCTGCCGTGTAACTAACAACACAGGCAGGTGTCACCTCTCCCTGAACACGCCGTGTACCTTTGGGACACGCCGTGTAGTCTTTTTCGAGGACAGACCGTGTGGAGTTAGCCGTGTGGCTGGGAAACAGGATGGTGTACACACCGTGTGCGGGTGTAACACACCGTGTGGTGTTAAGCTAAGTAGTCGGCTGTGTCACAGACGACACAGGCAGTTGGAAAATAATACAGTACACGCCGTGTAGATATTATACACACCGTGTAGTTTTGTGAACGGAAGCTGTGTGGCTTAGCCGTGTAGAAGGACCCGAGCAGGGGAAAGGAAGTCAAGTACACGCTGTGTAGGCAGTGTACACGCCGTGTAGTCTTGTTTTGTAAATGTAGAAACACCTTCTTCCTCTTGTTCCTTTGTGGTTCCTTCATTTCAGTCTTAATAATCTTGAATCTGAGGCATGCTTTTGACCATGTAGAGTCATACCGCCTAGACGACCGCGAGTTGTTCGTGAGGAGAGCGACGACGATTATACTCCAGAGATGGTGGGCCATGGGATACCAGCTGATCCACCAGTAGAGCCAGATGCGGCACCAGCTGTTATACCGGACACAGGCGAGGAGGCGCAGTTTCGTGAAGTCTTATTGCAGTTTATGCAGACCTTTCAGGGAGCACCGCAGGCTGCCACATCTATGGCCGAGCTGACGCGTATCTTTCAGCAGCAGCATCCACCTACGTTTTCAGGGGATGGTGGACCATAGGATACAGAGTCTTGGGTAGGATCGATGTAGACTATTTTCGAGCATCTTGAGACGCCTCCAGGGCGGAGGGTCAAGCTCGCGACTTACATGCTGCGTGATTCTGCCAAGAGGTGGTGGGATGTTACCACCCAGTTAGAGCATCATAGGGACATGGCATGGGAGGATTTTCAGGTAGTCTTTTATGACTTCTTCTTTCTCGATATGCTGAGGGCAGATAGAGCTCGAGAGTTCATGAATCTGCAGCAGGGCGCTATGTCGGTGATGGACTACTCTGCTCGTTTTACGGAGCTTCAGCATTTTGCACCCGTGCTGGTGGGTGATGAGACGTTGAGAGCTAGACGTTTTGAGGATGGTCTTCGGTATGACATCCGAGCACTGGTAAATGTTTTCAGGTTGCCTACTCTACACGCGATTGTGAACCATGCGTTGATTACAGAGAGGAACCTACGAGAATCGAGTGGTGCGGGCCAGGGCGGTTCAGCACCAGTTACTGGTACTATTTCTGCTGGGAAGAGGAAGAGATAGATGGAATTCTCTTAGGGTGGCAGTACCAGCCAGGCAGCTTCTTCAGGTGGCCCGATCAGGTGCTACCAGTGTGGCAGAGAGGGGAACAAGAGACCGAAGTGTCCAAGAGACCCAGTGGAGTGCCGAGCTTGTGGCAAGATGGGTCATCTACAACACTTTTGTAGGGTGTTTATACCAGTGGCTAGTGAGAGTGGTTCTGTGCAGACTCCGTATGTAGGAGCAGGACCAGTGGATTCTTACTAGTCAGGGAACTGAAATATGTCAGTACGTGTAGGCAGAGATAGTGGTCGTGGCCGTGGTAGCCAGACACTAGGATCGCAGAGGCATCAGGGTGGGACAGCTCAGGGTAGCCAGGTTGTGTCGCAGGGCCGCGGCACTGGGCAGGCATATGCAGTGCAACAGACCCAGCAAAAGCAGGATCCTGGACCTTCTACAGTTATAGGTACTATTCTAGAAGCTTCTGTCTTGTCTTCAGTACTTTTTGATACGGGTGCTACACATAGTTTTGTATCTGTAACCGCTATGGAGAGCCTTGGGCTCGATATTTCTACTTCTTCTGATATCTTGATTCTAGACACTCTGTTGGGGACTAGGACGGCTGGTGTGTGTCAGTGTAAGGAGTTCCCCCTTGAGGTTGGTGGGTGTCACCTCCTTTGGGACCTCTATGTACTGAAGATGACGAGATATGACGTCATTCTCGAGATGGACTGGTTGGTTCCCTTTCGAGCCTTTGTAGACTGCTATCATCGCAGGGTGCGTTTCACGTCACCAGAGGGCGGGGAGTTTCTATACAAGGGAGAGTGGGATGTTCAGGCGGGTCGAGCTGGACCAGAGCATCATGGGTGAGGTGGAGTCACAACACAGATTTCTAGCTTATATCTGGATGACCAGGGGACTTGTCAGATGGATTTCCCTCCAGTTGTTGATCGTTTCAGGGATGTCTTCCCTGGCGACTTTTCAGGTCTACCTCCAGTGTGTGAGGTGGATTTCTCTATCGAGCTTGTGCCAGGAGCAACACCAATGTCCATTCCTTCTTATAGGATGGCCATGGTTGAGTTTCAGGAGCTCAAGAGGCAGTTAGAGGAGTTACAAGAAAAGGGGTTTATCCGACCCAGTACATCTCCTTGGGGTTCTTCGGTCCTTTTTGCGATGAAGGCGGATAGTACCCTCAGACTTTGTGTGGATTATCAGAAGCTTAACCAGTTGACAATTAAGAACTGATATCCCATGCCGAGGATAGATGATCTGTTTGATCATCTTCGTGGAGCACGAGTGTTCTCGAAGATTGACTTGAGATCCAGATATCATCAGCTGTGCATTAGACTATCTGATATACCTCTCATAGATTTTAGGAGTAGGTATGGTCTATATAAGTATACGGTTATGCCGTTCGGATTGACGAATGCGCTAGCAGTTTTCATGGCTCTGATGAATCATGTGTTCCATCCGTATCTTGATTCATTTGTGGCAGTATTCATGGACGACATCTTGGTGTACTCTCACACTCTACAGGACCATGCCACCCATCTTGAGATCATATTTAGTACACTAAGAGAGCATCAGCTATATGCTAAGCTCTCAAAGTGCCACTTTTGGATGGACTAGATTCACTTCCTGGGTCATATTATCTTAGAAGAAGGAGTTGCAGTAGACCCAGAGAAGGTGAGAGTATTAGTTTCCTAGGAGCAGCCCGAGAAAATGTTTGAGATACAGTGTTTCTTAGGGCTGGATGGTTACTACAAGTCCTTCATACAGGACTTCTCCTGCTTAGCAGCACCGTTGACAGGTCTGACTAAGAAGGGTGTGAAGTTTGTTTGGTCCGAATCTTGCAAAATAGCTTTTCAGGACCTGAAGAGAAGGTTGACATCAGCACCGATCCTGATACTCCCAGAGTAGGGAAAGAGCTATACAGTTTACTGTGATGCATCAGGGATTGGGATGGGAGCTGTTTTGATGCAGGGCGACCGAGTTGTGGCGTATAGTTCTCGGTAGTTGAGGCCACATGAGAGGAATTACCCGACACATGATCTCGAGTTTGCTGCAGTTGTGCATGCATTGCGCTGTTGGAGACATTATCTGTTGGGAGAGCATTTTGTGGTTTTCAACGACCACAAAAGCCTCAAGTATATCTTTACTCAGCGTGACCTGAATCTGAGGCAGAGAAGGTGGGTCGAGTACCTACAGTCCTTCAATTTTGATCTTGCCTATACACCTGGCAAAGGTAATGTAGTAGCCAATGCACTGAGCATGAAGACTCAGATACAGGCAGTGCAAGAGGCCAGTGGTGAGTGGAAGCTTATGGCTTTGTTTTCTGAGATGCATCTGGAGGTGCATGACAGTCAGGGGCAGACTTATCTTTCCTCGTTAGCTGTGACTTCTACCCTCCTAGACAGAGTGAGGATGAGGCGACTATCGAATTCAGAAGGCCTAGTTCTACGGGATTCAGTGGAAAGGGAGGACCCTCCACCCGGTTGGGAGATAGGCGATGATGAAGTCCTGTGTTTCCATGGACGAGTATGGGTTCCAGGGGATATACACGAGGAGCTGATGTAGGAGTTTCATGCTTCAGCTTGGGCAGTTCATCCTGGGGTTACCAAGATGTACCGAGACTTGAGACGTCATTACTGGTGGCCGGGTATGAAGAGAGAGATATCTGGTTTTGTTATGAGGTGTTCCACCTGTCAGCAGGTGAAGGTAGAGCATCAGAGACCAGCTGGGCTGTTACAGCAGTTGCCCATTCCGGAGTGGAAATGGGATGATGTCGTGATGTATTTCGTGACGGGATTTCCAAGGTCACCTCGAGGCAATGACGCTGTGTGGGTTGTTGTGGACAGACTCATGAAATTAGCTCACTTCTTTCCGATCAAGGAGACCATCGGTGTGGACGAGCTCAAAAGGCTGTATATTCGAGAGATCGTACGTCTTCTTGGGGTCCCTCGTTCTATCGTTTCAGATAGGGACGCCCTCTTTACGTCTCATTTATGGAAGAGTTTTCAGAGGGCACTGGGTACAACGGTGATTCTGAGCACAACATACCACCCTCAGATAGATGGCCAGTCAGAGTGGACGATACATGTGCTAGAGGACATGTGCGTGCATGCGTCATAGTCTTTGGGGGCTCTTGGGAGAGGCATATACCCTTAGTCAAGTTTGCCTATAACAATAGTTTTCAGGCAACTATTGAGATGGAACCATACGAGGCTTTATATGGTAGGCAATGCCGGTCACCATTGTGCTGGTTAGAGGCTGGTGAGGTAGCTTTACTGGGGCAACAACTCGTGGAGGAGACATCTGAGTAGGTCCAGTTGATTCGGAAGCGGATGGCTACCGCACAGTCTCATCAGAAGTCTTATGCTGATCGCCGCAGACGACCTTCGGAGTTCTGTTGAGTCAATAAGGTTTTCCTTATGACTTTTCCATTCCTTCTTGTTTTGAAAATCACAAACACCTTATCTTTAAGAAAAATTGCTTTCTTAAGGAAAATCGCTTTTATAAGGAAAATTGCTTTCTTAAGGAAAATCGCTTTTATAAGGAAAATTTCTTTCTTAAGGAAAATCGCTTTTATAAGAAACATTATCCTTATCATATTTTCATCCATATTTTTCTTAAGTATTAGATTCGGATTCATTTTCTCGGAATCATTGAAACTTTGATTTAAAGAATTCTGTTTTAGGATTCGGATTCTGGACAAGAACTATAAGGAAGTTTCATTCCGAATTCCGGATATGAATTCTGACTAAGTTCTATTCCAGATTCAGGATACGAATTCTGAAGAAGAATTCTCATTACGAATTCTGAAGAAGAATTCTCATTACGAATTATAATGAAGAAATCTCATTCCGAAATCTCATTACGAATTTTGAAGAAGAATACTCATTACGAATTCTAATGAAGAAATCCCATTCCAAATTCTCATTACGAATTCCAATGAAGAATTCCCATTACGAATTCTGATGACGAATTCTCATTACGAATTCTGATGATGAATTCTCATTAAGATTTCTGATGACGAATTCCTATTCCGAATTCTTATTCCGAATTCACCTATTAAACAGAATCTGATTATCTTTGTTTTATACACTCTGAATTTATTCACTCCGAACCTTCACTCCGAAATTTCTATTCCGAACTTTTATATTAGAGTTTAAAACGATGTCGTACATTCTGTTACACTTGTTTTGTTATAAAATGATGTCGTCCATTTTGTTATAAACTAACCGTTGTCTAAGTGACACGTGTACAGGACCCTCCGAACTTTAAGGAAAATATGACCGTTGGAGAAGGAGCCGACCTTACCTATAAATAGGAGCTCATTTGAAAGAGCTCGAAGCCGATTGTTGAAAAAGTGCTTACATGCTGTTGAAGTGATTTCTAGAGAGAGAGTCTCTTATTAACTCTCAAAGCTTCGTGCGACTCCAAATGTTGGTGATTACATTCGAGGGCTTCCGGGGATAGGAAGACAGAGGTGCCGACTACCTTAAAGTTCGAGGGCTTCCTTGCTGAGGAGGACAGAGGTTGCCAACTACCTTGAAGTTGAGGGCTTGCGGGGATAGCAAGACAGAGACTCCGATCTTCGTATCGAGGGCTTACCCTGGTGTGGGTAAGACAGACTTGCTTGAAAGTATAAATCAAGGGAACTTTATCCAAGGTTGTTAGATACCCTTCTCTTTGGGTTAAAAGACTTATATCTTGTTACTAGTAGTTTTACTACTTGTTTTTATTCCGCTGCAATTTGTATCTTAAGGAAAGTATAACTTTCTTATACTTCCTTACTTACTCTGATTCTTTTAGATTCTATACGCTTTAAGGTAGAATCTCATATTGTAACTTTTGTTAAGTTTCAATTTCCGGAATCATATTTCCGGAACCTACTTTTGGAATCTCTTTCCAAGTTTAGTTCGGTGTTAGAGGTGTTGTGAATTTACTTAGTTTAACTTTGTTAAACTTAGCCCTTTCCTTTTCTTAAGGAAACTTTAGTTATTCATAACTAACTTTAAAGGTTCCAAAGGAATTTTTAAAGTATACAATTCACCCCCCCTCTTGTATATTGAGCATCTCATATTATATTTCGATCCTACAATTGGTATCAGAGGTTGGAAACCTCTTACTCTATACCATTCTTACATTTGGTATCAGAGCCGATTACTGAAATACTTGTACTCACATACAAGTTTTTCTTGCTCAACTTTTTCATTCCGAACTCTGTCATTCTGATTTATCCATTCCGAACGTTTCTCATTCCGAACTTTGTTATTACGAATCTTTTTCTACTAACAAGTTTGTATCCAAGTTATATTAAGTATGGCAGGAATTAATGTTGGATCTATTGACAATCTAAATCCTACAAGACCACCAATCTTTGATGGTAATGATTATGAATACTGGAGAGATCGTATGAAGACTTTTGTTATCAATACTGGTGTAGACAACTTTGTCATGCTTACTGGTGACTATAAAATTCCTGACAAGGAAGTCAGAACCTTTACTAACCAGGAAAAGCAAGAATATCAACTCAACTATAAGGTACGCAATACTTTACTATGTTCAATGACCAGAAATATATATAGCCAAATTTCTTCTTGTGAAGCAGCTAACTGTATATGGAAGAAGTTAGAGGTTACACACTTTGGGACTTCTAAAGTGATTGAGACTAGAAGAGCTATGCTTAGAGCTGAATATCATGGCTTCAGTTTTCCTTATGGAGAACCTATCTGTAAAGTTCAACAAAGGTTTATGACTATCATCAACAGTCTACAATCTATGGGAGAAAAAGGTTTAGATGATGAAGCTCTTGTGGACAAGATAATTGACATTATGCCCAATGAGTGGGAATCCAAGAGAACAACTATATATGAGAACAGGAAGGTTACTCAAATTACCCTTGATGAATTATTTGGAACTCTTCTACAACATGAAACAAGAATGAAGAGAGATGCTGACAACATCAAGAAGAAGAATGGAAATGGTACTGTTGCTTTTACTACAACTTCAAATCAGATGAAAGCTAAGACTCCTGAAAGAGTTACTAGATCCAAATCTAAGAAAGTCATTTTCCAATCCGAATCTAGTGAGAGTGAAGTTTCAGAAAATGAATTAGCCAATCTTGCTCGAAGGATGAACAAGATAGCTGGACAAAGAAACTTTCAATCCAAGTATAAGAAGAAGGATAGGAAAGACAAGAAAGATGGAGAAGTTACTTGTTATGAATGTAAAAGAGCTGGACATATTAGATCAGATTTCCCTATGCTCAGAAAGAAAGAAAGGAAGGAAAGACATTCAGACAGGAACATAAAGAAGTATTACAAAGCCAAAACTAAGAAAGTTCTGAAAGCTAATGACACCTGGAGTGCCAGTGGTGGTGACTCTTCAGATGAATCTTCTGATTATGAATCTTCAGGACAGAAGAATCTTGGTCTTATAGCCAGATTACCTATTGATAATAATTGTCTTATGGCTAAGGTACGAAATGCTGAATCATTGACCAATGTTTCTTTAAATTCTAATGATTGTAAGTATTATAACTCTTCTGATGAAGAATCATCTTCTGATGAGGAAAATACTTTACCTACTTTTTAAGAAGTCTCTAGGTTTGCTGAGCTTCTTGACATTGAGAATTCCAAACTCAACAAGAAACCTGATAAGGAAAACTCTAAGAATTCTATTCTTACTAAAGAGATATCAGATCTTTCTAAAGATCTTGATAAGAAAAATGATGATTTTGAAAATATCTCAAAAAATCTTGAGGAAGTAAGTTCTGAGAAGAACAAACTTTCTAAAGAATTAGAAAAAGTAATTTCTAAGAAAAATGTTTTCGAACCTAACTCTAGTTCAAAAACTAATGATTTTGAGGATAAAAACTTGGTTGTAAAACTCAAGTCCGAAATTTTTTCCTTAAAGAAGTGTTTATCAAACTTTACCCATGGTAAGGAAAATTTTGATAAAATGTATTCTCAAATACGACCTTTAAGAAATAAATCCGGATTTGGTTATACCCATGCAAAACCTGTTTTCAGTAACAATTATTTTTTTCCTCAAAGTGCCCCATTTTGTACCAAGTGTCAATGTGGTGGTCACTGGGCAAAAAGTTGTTCCTTAAACAAAACCCAATCTCTAGGATTTCACAAAGCTTATTTCTCTAAGAAAATGTGGGTTCCAAAAATTTTATTGTCTGGAAATCTCGGATCCAAACAAGTTTGGATTCCGAAAATCTTACTTTGTTCTTAATTTCATGAAAATAAAGAAAGTACTAGCAACAATACATGGTACATGGATAGTGGATGTTCCCGGCATATGACTGGTAACAAAAGCTTTTTTGAAAAGATTATCAAAACGAAAGGAGGAAAGGTAACTTTCGGAGACAATGCTAAGGGAGAGATTGTTGGTATTGGTAATATTGTTCTTTTAGGAAAAACCTTGATTTAAAATGTTCTTTTTGTTAAAGGTCTTAAGCACAACCTCATTAGCATAAGTCAGTTATGTGATGAAGGTTACCTTGTGAATTTTAGGAATGATAAATTCTTAGTTCACAATTCCAAGGAAGAATTTATTCTCTCAGCCAATAGGCAAGAGAATGTTTACACCTTAAACATAGAAGACCTAAGAAGCCAAGATTTACCTTTCCTAAGTGCAATGGAAGATCATTCTTGGTTATGGCATAGAAGACTAGGTCACTGTAATCTTAGGAACCTATGTAAACTTTCTAAGAAGAAACTTGTTAAGGATCTACCGGAGCTTAGATTTGATTCTTCTAAAGTTTGTGATCCTTGTCAATATGGCAAGCAACATAAATCTAGTTTTAAGTCAATCGGCGAAGTCTCAACAACCGATGCATTACAGTTAGTACACATGGATCTTTTTGGTCCAACACAAACTGGAAGCATTGGAGGCAAATACTATGTGTTTGTTCTAGTTTATGATTACACTAGATTTACTTGGGTCTATTTTCTAGCAAGGAAATCTGAAGCTTTTTCTTATTTCAAAAGTTTTAGAGCTCAAGTTAAAAATGAGAAAAACCTTCCATTGAAAACTATTCATAGTGATCATGGAGGAGAATTTCAAAATTCAGATTTTGAAACTCTTTGTAGTAAGAAAGGTATTACTCACAATTTTTCACCACCTAGAACTCCTCAACAGAATGGTGTAGTTGAAAGAAGAAATAGAATTCTTCAAGAAATAACTAGAACCATGTTGAGTGAATATTCTATTGCTAGACATTTCTGGGCTGAAGCTGTAAGTACTGCTTGTTATACTATAAATCGAGTTTTGATTAGACCTTTTCTTAATAAAACTCTTTATGAGTTATGGAATGGTAGAAAACCAAGACTTTCCTACTTCAAGGTTTTTGGTTGCAAAGTATTCATTTTGAATACTAAAGATAACTTACATAAATTCGCACCAAAATCAGATGAAGGGATTTTCTTAGGTTATTCCACAAGCTCTAAGGCTTATAGAGTTTTTAATAAAAATACTTGTACTGTTGAAGAAATAGTACATGTAAAATTTGATGAGTCAGATCCTTTTGTTTTTAAAACCTCCCAACCTACATCTTCGGAGGTGTTTTCAAAAACTGATTGTCAACCTTTGATAGAAGAACCTTCTGATAAGGAAATTGTTCTAGAAGATACTTCTAAAACATTTACCCCAGAAGACTTTCTACCCTATGTTGATGAACATGTTTTACAAAACCCAAATCAGGTGTTTCTTAAGAATCATCCCAGTGATAGTATCATTGGTGATGTAAATCAACCTGTAAGGACTAGAAATTCCTTAAGAAATGA
Source organism: Viscum album (assembly GCA_963277665.1). Taxonomy (NCBI): domain Eukaryota; kingdom Viridiplantae; phylum Streptophyta; class Magnoliopsida; order Santalales; family Viscaceae; genus Viscum; species Viscum album. The sequence continues at coordinate 1,237,804,720 of OY728119.1, forward strand.
AGTAGAACATCTAGCATTTCTTTCCCAATTAGAACCTAAAAGCACTGACGAAGCTTTAAGTGATGATGATTGGATCAAAGCAATGCAAGATGAACTAAATGAATTCGAAAGGAATAAAGTCTGGACCTTGGTTGAGAGACCTAAGGAAACTTCTGTTATTGGAGTAAAATGGGTTTTCAGGAATAAATGTGATGAAAATGGAGTCATTGTTAGAAATAAATATAGACTTGTTGCTAAAGGCTATAATCAGCAAGAAGGAATAAACTATGATTAAATCTATGCTCCAGTAGCGCGACTTGAATCTATCCGTATTCTACTTGCTTTTGCAGTATTATTTAATTTCAAACTATTTCAAATGGATGTGAAATGTTCTTTTCTTAATGGTTATGTTCAAGAGGAAGTTTTTGTTGAACAACCTCCTGGCTTTGAAGATACAAAATATCCTGATCATGTTTTTAGACTTACCAAAGCTTTGTATGGCCTTAAACAAGCCCCACGAGCATGGTATGATAGACTCACTGGATTTTTTCTTCAAAATAACTATGTTAAGGGAAATGCAGATCCAACCCTTTTTATAAAGAAAGATAAGAAAAATGTTTTGATTGTTCAAATTCATGTTGATGACATTATATTTGGTTCAACTCAGCAATCTTTGACTGACTCTTTTGCTAGTCTAATGAAATCTGAGTTTGAAATGAGTATGATGGGTGAGTTAACATTTTTCCTTGGTTTTCAAATTTCTCAAAAACCAGAAGGAACCTACATATCTCAACATAAGTATATTAAAGATCTTCTTAAAAAGTATGGTTATGACAACACTAAGAGTATAAGTACTCCCATTGGTACCTCAAACTCTTTAGATCTTGATGAAGCTGCGAAACCAGTAAATCAAACATCTTTTAGATGTATGATTGGAAGTCTACTTTACTTAACAGCTAGTCGACCAGACTTAATGTTTTCAGTATGCTTATGTGAAAGATATCAATCCAATCCTAAGGAATCTCACTTAAAGGCAGTAAAAAGAATTTTTCGCTACCTTAAGGGAACCATGGATCAAGGATTATTTTATACTTCTGGAAATGATTTTGTTCTAAAAAGTTTTTCTGATGCTGACTTTGGTGGATGTAGAATGGATAGAAAGTGTACATCCGGAACTTTTCATTTCTTAGGAGATTCATTAGTTTCTTGTTCATGCAAGAAGCAACATTCTGTTGCACTCTCCACTGCTGAAGCTGAATATGTAGCAGCTGGAAGTTGTTGTGCACAAGTGTTGTGGATGCAACACACACTCACAGACTATGGCCTGAGTTTTACTAAAACTCAAATTTTGGGTGATAACACAAGTTCCATTTCCCTAAGCAAAAACCCTGCACATCACTCCCGTGCAAAACACATAGATATTAGGCATCACTTTCTTAGGGATCACACACTTAAAGGAGATATTATTCTTCAGTTTATCGGAACGCAAGATCAACTTGCTGATATTTTCACAAAATCTTTGCCGTCTGATAGATTTGAATATATTAAACAGAAGTTAGGAATGATAACCGTAAGGTAATCTTCCTTAATTAACTTTCTGTTGAAAAAAACTCCTTACAGTAATAAACTCCTTTTCATAGGGGGAGTACATTTGATTGTTTGTTTAAAAAAAAGTTTTTCAAAATTTGTTTTTAAACTTTTCGGAACGAAGATTTCCGGAATGGAACTTCTGGAACTACCATTTTCCAGAATGGATATTTTCGTACAGAATACTTTTGGAATGAAAGTATTCGTATTGAAAATTTCCGGAATGGACAACTTTCATACTGGGACTTTCATAACCAGATTTTCGTTCCAAGTTTTCGTATTGACTTTTTCGTATTGAATTTTTCGTATTGAATTTTTCGTATTTACTTTTTGAGTTTTTCGTATTTAGTTTTTCGTATTGAGTTTTTCGTAGTCGTCTTTATATTACCCATTACGAATAACTTTCCTAAGCTAATCCGAAAGGTATGATTTCCTTACTGAAGTTTTCGTAATCATATTTTACTTGCTGGCAGTTTCTTGTATTTTGTTTTCGGTTTTTGGATTTCTTAATTCTTTACTTTAATAAAAACCTCAAAAAGATCGGATTCAAGTTTTCAACCGTCAGATTTGATCTTAGATCATTCTAAACCGTTAGATCAACCGAGGAAGTTAAACCGTCATCCCATTGCCTATATAAAGGGGACCCTATTTTCTAGTCCCACATCGATTTCAAGCTTTTGCGTGCTGAAACTCTGACTCTCTGATTTAAGGCCATTCCGAACATCAGTCTTCTCAATTTAGAACTTCTCAGAGACTTCAGATCCGAATGTCTGCAGAGTTAGCTTCTCATGAAATGTCTTCAACCAAGCCTATTTCTCAGTGGTTAGTCTACAGAGAAAGGTTAGTCCATCCGACTTTCTTCAGCAACTACGATTCTATTATTTCAAAGAATATCAAGTTGAATGGCTGGGAATATGTTGCGGTATCAAAAACCAGAAACCAAGATGAAGTGTACTCAGATTTACTTGTTGAGTTTTATGAGTCAGTTTCTTTCTTCAAGGAAGATAATATATAGAAGTTTTCTTTCAAATCGTATGGTAAGACTTACAAACTCTCTCACACCAAGGCTGCAAACTTGGTAGGGATATCCTATGAAGGAGAAGCTGAGTTTATTTCACACGTATTGCCAGACTCTAGGGGTAGTTTTAACAAGGAAAAGGCCTTAGAAACTCTCGGATTGGATGATGACAAGGCTCCGAAGATTGCAAGCCTATCTACAAACTTCCGGATGCTGGAGTTATGGGTACAAGGGATTATCATACCGAGAAAATGTGATAAGGATAGCTTGAAGAAGAGTGAGATATATATCTTATATTTCCTGATAAATCTAAGAAAGTTTAACTTGATGAAGCATATTCTTCTTAATATTGAAAATTTGAAGAATGGGAATCTGAGAGCTCAGATCGTAATGTACCCAGCAATATTATCAAAGCTCATAGTTCGGTGCCTAGAATCTTTCAAGGTAGCTTGCAGTTCTAAACCAAGGGTGTGCAAGATCATGCTAGTCAGCGATGCCACTCTTAAGAGAATGAATGTTGATTTTGACAAGAAGTATGTAATGTTTATTGATCTACCTCCTCAAGAAGAAGTGGCTCCGAAAGTTGCTGATCTGGAATCATCTAAGCCGGTAAGGCAGAGAAAGCTGAAAGAAGTGGTAGTCGAAGCCGAGGAACCCAAGTCTAAGGAAGTCCACTCCGCACCACCAAAACCTAAGAAGAAGAAGACCTATACTGATGAGGTTGTAGCAAAGTGGAGAGCAGATAAAGAAACAAGGAAAGAAGGGGATCCGCAGTTCGGATTGGATCCTGCAGAGGCTAAAGCTCTGAAAGAGAAAACTGCTGATGAGCTTGAGAAGCAAGCAAAGGAGAAGAAACTTAAGAAGAAAATGTCAGAAGCCGAGGCTGTGCAAGCATTGTTAAAGTTCAATGAAATGGTTTCAGCAACAATTCCTATTCCGAGATCTTTCTCTCTAGAATCTCTACCTGAGACTCCAGGAAGAAATCTTGTTGCTCCAGAAGAGAATGTTGCTACTAATACTGAGGAAGTAGAGCAAGTGGGACAAGTTGAAGAGGCTGTTGAAGGAAGTGGTGAGACAGGAGATGTGCTAAAACAAGTAGATGAGTACAAGGGAACTCCTTCGGAACACTTGTCGCTCCGAACATCTCAAGCTCAATCTTCAAAGCTAGTTACTCCTGAATTAGAAGAAGAGAAAGGGGAAGAAGAAGTTGCCTATCATGGAGAAGAAGAACAACTTTTACATGATATTGCCTAGATGGAAAACGTAGAGGTTGGTGTTCAGGAAGTTGCTGATGAGGAAGATTTTATTGTACAAGTCTCTGATAGTGAGAAGAATTCTCCGGAACATGTTTCTATTCCGAAAAAAGATAAGGGGAAACAAATTCTTGCTGATACCCCGAGTTCAGAAAAGAGGGTGAGAAAGGCAGCTGGTAGTTCTTCGAAAAGAAAGTTGGAGCTTATTGAGGAAGAAAACTCTCCGAGCAAGTTTTCAGATTCAGAGTCATCTTTGTTGGGGCATGATTTTGTTGTCCAGTCTTTGAAGAAGTTGGTGGGAACCATTCCGACCTTCTCTAGTATAGACTCCAGATGCCAGATGCTCCAACATGCGTTGAATCAGAAAACAGACTCCGTACCCATGGTTATGGATAAGTGTGTTGAGATTGAATCCCAGTTCAAAAATTTGTTCATTGGTTACGAAGCCCATAAAAGATCTTGCAAGAGGATGACAAGCTGTTCTAAGAAAACTGTGAAAGAGATGAGGCTTTTCGATGAGTTTCAGGATAATGTTAAGGATGCATTTGAAACCGAGGACAAGAAGTTTCATGAGCTGACTGCATCATTCGAAGAAAAGTTGACAGAGGAAAAGAACTTCCGGATCCAGGTAGTCAGGGATCTGAATGGGAAGTTGAATTCTATTTCTCAGAATTGGAAATATGAAAGGGATTATCGGATCGAGTTTGAAGAAAGGATGAAGGCTCAGGAAGAGAAGATGAAATATTAGGAAGAAAAGTTGAAGGCTCAGGAAGAAATAATTGAAGCTCAGTCCGCAAGAATAGTCGTCTTAGAGAAGCAAGAAGAAGAAGACCACAAAGACTTAAAGAAGATCAAGACGATTCTTAAGGGGCTCATGTCAAAGGATAAAGATCCGAAATGACCAATCCGATCTTTTTGTTGTAATTCTTTTGTTGCTGATATTTCAAATCTAATGAGAATTGTGCTTGTTGTTTCTATTGTTGTCATTACTAATCTTTCAGGTACTTTGTTATTTCTTTCCATTCCCTCCAATTCTTTTTGAAAATCACAAAGGGGGAGAAGGAAAAGATCCTTAAGAAAAAGAGGAAATCTAATAAGAGTTTATCAAAGGGGGAGAAAGGAAAAATACCCAAGGAAAAAGAACTCTAATAAGAGTTTGTTTAAGGGGGGGTTTTTTTCTTAAAGAAGACCTTCTTATGAAATATCACTCCGGAAATATGAATACGATCCTTAGAGTTTCAAAGCCTAAGGGGTAGTTAGTCGTATTCATCTATATCCTTAAACCAAGGGAGATAAGCTTTAATATATTTCTTTCTTCTTAGAATAGCTTTTTCGTAAGGATGTTTGTGCTTTCCAAAAAGGGGGAGATTGTTGAGTCAATAAGGTTTTCCTTATGACTTTTCCATTCCTTCTTATTTTCAAAATCACAAACACCTTATCTTTAAGAAAAATTACTTTCTTAAGGAAAATCGCTTTTATAAGGAAAATTGCTTTCTTAAGGAAAATCGCTTTTATAAGGAAAATTTCTTTCTTAAGGAAAATCGCTTTTATAAGAAAAATTATCCTTATCATATTTTCATCCATATTTTTCTTAAGTAAAAGATTCGGATTCATTTTCTCGGAATCATTGAAACTTTGATTTAAAGCATTCTGTTTTAGGATTCGGATTCTGGACAAGAACTATAAGGAAGTTTCATTCTGAATTCCGGATATGAATTCTGACAAAGTTCTATTCCAGATTCAGGATACGAATTCTGAAGAAGAATTCTCATTACGAATTCTGAAGAAGAATTCTCATTACGAATTATAATGAAGAAATCTCATTCCGAAATCTCATTACAAATTTTGAAGAAGAATACTCATTACGAATTCTAATGAAGAAATCCCATTCCGAATTCTCATTACGAATTCCAATGAAGAATTCCCATTACGAATTCTGATGACGAATTCTCATTACGAATTCTGATGATGAATTCTCATTACGATTTCTGATGACGAATTCCTATTCCGAATTCTTATTCCGAATTCACCTATTAAACAGAATCTGATTATCTTTGTTTTATACACTCTGAATTTATTCACTCCGAACCTTCACTCCGAAATTTCTATTCCGAACTTTTATATTAGAGTTTAAAACGATGTCGTACATTCTGTTACACTTGTTTTGTTATAAAACGATGTCGTCCATTTTGTTATAAACTAACCGTTGTCTAAGTGACACGTGTACAGGTCCCTCCGAACTTTAAGGAAAATATGACCGTTGGAGAAGGAGCCGACCTTACCTATAAATAGGAGCTCATTTGAAAGAGCTCGAAGCCGATTGTTGAAAAAGTTCTTACATGCTGTTGAAGTGATTTCTAGAGAGAGAGTCTCTTATTAACTCTCAAAGCTTCGTGCGACTCCGAATGTTGGTGATTACATTCGAGGGCTTCTGGGGATAGGAAGACAGAGGTTCCGACTACCTTAAAGTTCGAGGGCTTCCTTGCTGAGGAGGATAGAGGTTGCCAACTACCTTGAAGTTGAGGGCTTGCGGGGATAGCAAGACAGAGACTCCGATCTTCGTATCGAGGGCTTACCCTAGTGTGGGTAAGACAGACTTGCTTGAAAGTATAAATCAAGGGACCTTTATCCAAGGTTGTTGGATACCCCTCTCTTTGGGTTAAAAGGCTTATATCTTGTTACTAGTAGTTTTACTACTTGTTTTTATTCCGCTGCAATTTGTATCTTAAGGAAAGTATAACTTTCTTATACTTCCTTACTTACTATGATTCTTTTAGATTCTATACGCTTTAAGGTAGAATCTCATATTGTAACTTTTGTTAAGTTTCAATTTCCGGAATCATATTTCCGGAACCTACTTTTGGAATCTCTTTCCAAGTTTAGTTCGGTGTTAGAGGTGTTGTGAATTTAGTTAGTTTAACTTTGTTAAACTTAGCCCTTTCCTTTTCTTAAGGAAACTTTAGTTATTCATAACTAACTTTAAAGGTTCCAAAGGAATTTTTAAAGTATACAATTCACCCCCCCTCTTGTATATTGAGCATCTCATATTATATTTCGATCCTACAAGTTCGTGGTTGGGGATCAGGTTTTCTTTCGTGTTTCACCGAGGCTAGGACATAAATAGATCAGGAGATAGGGTAAGCTTTCACGGAGGTATGTGGGACCATTTGAGATTCTGGAGAGAGTCGGGCTGGTTGCATATCGGTTGCAGTTACCGCAGTAGTACCGAGCCATGCACGACGTCTTCCACGTGTCTCAGTTGCGTCGCTACCATTCAGACCCATCTCACACCTTTCAGCCAGAAGAGGTTGTGCTTTAGCATGATGCATCCTTTGAGGAGTATCCGATCCGTATTGTTGATAGGAGAATGAAGTTCCTCCGAGGCCGGTCAGTTCCTCTCGTATGGGTGCTATGGCAGCATGGCCGAGTGCAGGACGAGACCTAGGAGCGGGAGGCCGACGTACGTGCTCAGTGGCCAGAGCTGTTCTGAGCTTATTCTTCACCACCCTTGGAAGGGAAATTCAGGGGCGAATTGCTATAAGGGGGGAAGTTTTTAAGAACTCGGTTCTTATTTTAGAGGTACGAGATTCTTCTTTTCCTTTTCCTTAAGTTTTTTTGAGAAAATGTGGAAAATGGGGAAAAATCCTGATTTTTGGAACTACATGCCGTGTACTTTATCCACACGCCATGTACTTTTGGCCGTGTTGGGATGAGTAAATGGGGCGTGTAGCCATACCGACGACGAAGGGTGTAGAAAACAATACATGCCGTGTAGTGGTGCATTACACGCCGTGTAGTCAGTCGGCAGTCATGAACAGTAAGGCGGTGCCGTCGCCGCCAGCTGGGCGACAGTACACGCCGTTTACTCGAGAGTATATGTCATGTCGACGTATGAACAGTGTGGCGGTTCCGCCAAATGAACATTTAAATGAAATAAGTACACGCCGTGTACTCAGAAGTACACACTGTGTACTTTGTTTTTTCGGCTTAAAACAGGCAGTAGCCTCCTCATTTGGCAGAGGAGACTCTTGAACCGTTTTGGAGCCAAAGGAGGAGTCCAGATCTTTAATGGTCCACCGGGCGTTTGTTTAGAATCCGATTCAGCTTCGGACGATTTTGTTGGAACCGCACGGGTAAGCACTCTCCTCTCCTGGTACCGTTCTTACCAATTCTTCTCCTAACGTAAGTTATTTATGTTTTAATGAGTTTTGTTCTTCGTCATATCTATGCCGTTCTTGGGCGTTTCTGGAGTTGGTGTTCGAGTATAGCGCTCGTTGGCGTATAAGGTAGGTGGCTTTGTGTTTAGTTTTCCAACTGATGTGTGTCTTGTGCGTTTTTGTGCCACGAATCCATGTTGGGGTGTCGTGTGGCTGAGGCCGTTGCTATATTAAACACCTAGAAGTGATTAGGTATTTAATTATGATATTAAAATTCTGGTTGGGATCGTTTCTTGGATCCAGAACCACCCCCGGGGTGTGTTTCACTGTTTAGCCATTTGGCCAGGATACCCGAGGGTATGCCTTTAATGTAGTAATTGTAGAATTTCCTTGAGAGGAATTGCTTGTTACTGCTTGTTTACCTATTGGGCATGTCCTGGTTACCTGTTTAGCCTGAGGGCGTTGTTGTGATTATCCTGTGGGCACTGTACTGTATTAGCCTTAGGGCGTGATTGTTTTAGCCCGAGGGCTGTCGTTATTCCGCCTGAGGGAAACCTTTCGTGCCTGAGGGCTTGACTTCTGTGCCTGAGTGCGACACTTCCTACGCCTGAGGGCAATTTATGTTACGCCTAAGGGAAATACCTACGGGTTAGATTCTGTATGGCTTGAGGGCAAGCCTGAGGGCGTGGTTTACTATTTTAGCATGAGGGCACGATTCTGGTTGGCCTGAGGGCTTGGTGCTATTGAGCACAAGAATTTTAGTAAGATAAATGAATTAAATGAATAATAAAATGGAAATTTAATTGTTATGTTGGTTACTTGTCAGTACTGCTTTATTGCATTTTACTATTTCACACTATTGTTGCATGCTTACACGCAGTTGGGCACATGCCTTTGGTGGGTGCCTACTGAGATATATTTCTCACACCCTGTTTGGGCCACGCTTTTCGGCCCAAACAAATTACGTTTCTGCAGGTGTAGATAGGGGGAAGAGTCCCTATCCAGGTACTTGACTGTTACTGAGGAGTAGGGGGCATGGGACCGAGCCTAGGCTCGCAATGCCGCTGCCAGCTTTTTGCTTTGTTTTACTGTACCATGCTTTTTTGTTGTACTGTATTGATGTATAACATGTTCTGGCTGTTTTCTTAGAACATGAAACATGTATCATCCTCACTTATATACTGTTGGTTATATCCACTACTATAGTTATTTCAGTTGTGTATGTTTACTACTTTCGCTGTTGTTGTATGTTTATTTTGGTATTCCGCTGTGCTACACTTTGACAAATGAGGGCATAGTTTCCCCTCTATCAGACCTGGGCCCTCGCTGCTAGTCGGCAGCCTCTGGCGTTTGGGGAAATGCGCTTGAGGTCACGTGTCGAACTGGGCATGGGGCACCCGTTTGATGGCACCTGGGTCCGGGACATTGCACATGTCACCATACGTGCCTACGTACGACTTACTATCTCCACATCGTGGTATAATTGTTATTCAAAACATTATTATTTGGATGGGTATAATAATGATGTGTAATTCATGGAAATAATAAATGTAACATGATAATGATTATTTATATATGATATACTATCCAATTATAAGTTAATTTAATATCAAAAGAGTGATATTGTTTTTTGTGCGTACGTACGAACTGCCGTCTCCATGAACACGATGAGATTCATTCCCCATCATATCCATTCAAGTCTAATTCTCATTTGATGATTAAAAATAATGTTTTGAGGACTTGATATCATTCTGGATATGAATAAAATAAAACCTATACATAACAAACATGTCTTATGTAACAAAACATATAAAAGAAAACGAGTAAGTTAACACTCGAAACGACGATAATACTAAGATATTTTTAACAAAGAAATGTTAAAAGATCATATATGATATCATATTAATGTATATGATTATTGTATAATTTAATAACAATTATTTCACCATTATACAAGATTTTAACCTAACCTTGACCAAGGAAAAGTACAAGGTAAGGGTTTATTTCACAATCTTTTCATTATCTGAGGTTTTTTATACGTAATTATCTACTAGGACCTCTTTATCAACCACATCCTTGTTTCTTAATTTTTTTTTCAAAAAATTCTTACTATTTTACATAATATGGGTTTAAGTAATTTATACCCTTGTTTGAATTTTTATAAGAAGTTTATAAAGGAATCTTTCCGTCATTTTCCAAACTAGGTCCTTTTTAAACTTTTCGACAAAATTAAGGTAAGAATGTTTTTTTAACTTATATGGAGGGTGCAGCTATTTTCCACCGTTATAAAATCGTCAAAGATTACCTTACAATATTATAATAATATTTTCAAATTACATCTTTTCTTTTATAATTATGTGACATTTAAATGATTTCAAAAAAGAGATATTTCTCTCAAATAGTTTTGATTTCATCTAGGTCAACATCCTTTGATGGATTTTAAGCTTATTTGAAGTTGATTTATTATGATACAAAACATCCATATTTTATTGAAGGTTTTGTGATATGTTTTATTGTGGGTGTGTTATTTTTATACCATTCATGGTTTATGGAGAAAGTATTGACATTTCATAACCTAGTTTTAATAAGAATATTTATGTTATGTTTAAACTTGTTCATATGAGGAATGCATTGGACTTAATAAGTGACGGGTGGATCCCTCTATAGCTCCTCGATGCATCGGTAGGTCTTATGAGACAAACTAGTGTCTTGGAACAAGGCCTTGAAAAAATCTTATTTGTATTGTTGGCACAAGGCATTGACTATGTGGTTATGATAGTCTTGAATTATGCATTCTATCATTATGAAAGTGGTTATTGATACTGCATGTGATTATTCGATTAGTAGAATATCCATGTGAATAATTAAATGGAATTATTTTATTTTATTTCTACCATATTATGCCAATGTTTAAGTTTAAAAGGCTTTTGTTTTATTTATACATTGCCTTAAATATTTATGCCTATTTATGAAAGTTTTCACTATATTGTTATCCTTAATGGGAATTTGAGCTCACCCATTTCTATGTTTTATTTTTCCCCAGATGTGAAGAAGTATTTTATGAATGACCTACAGGGATAGTATAAAGGGATATGAGTGTGGAGACAAGGTGTTGTTGTAGATTTCATTTTATGATGTAATGTAAGACTTATGAATGTATCTAGTGATTCCATGGCTACTAAAATAATCAGCCTTTTAAGAGATGATCTTTTGTGATCATGCCAATGTTATGTAATAATGCACTGACTCTGGGTAACTGGGGTCAGAGCATTGCAGTTGGTATCAGAAGAAGTTTAGTACAATCCTTGGAAGATAGATTTAGATAAACTCTGAGTAGGGCACATAGACCTAAGATTGACATTGAGGATTAGTGTAGAATAACTTCCTAGAATTTTGGTATTGTAAAGATTTTGTGAGTTTTCTGAGAAATACATCCCCATCTGGATACGAGGAGGTAGAGGAGGTTCTGGAACAGATGTACCTAGGGGTAAGACTCAAAAACACCGCTTTGATCTAGACTCGAACGAGAACTGTTGCACGACAACGGGCCTTGCTGCACTCTTGGTTACGACACTCCTGGGGGATATGCTTAGGATAATTATCATTTTAATTACAAAACATTATGAAGGGTTTATGAGTATATACTTATTAAAAGAAAACATTTTTATGATTATGGATTATATATAAAAATAGTTCAATTTATGTTAAATGTTTTATAAGTATGGAATTAGGTATTTTGATTCATAAACTGATCAATTTTATGCCATTGTTTAGAAATGGTGCCTATTGGAATAAATGGAAACTATATCAATGCACACACTCCATGTAGGGATTTCCCTCCTGCTCAAGATAATTATAGTGGAGCTGGTGATAGAACCGGTGCTGATCAGCTTATCACCATAACGGGACAACTCACCCAGGTTAGGAATAATAACCTTACCCAAATGGAGCACCCTGATCCATAGCGTGGAGGATCAATGTTAGATCTCTTCATGGGGTCAAAACCACCAAAATTAAATGGGATTAAAAATACATTGGTAGCTGAGCAATGGATAAGTTCTCTAGAGATAATATTTCAGGCTTTGGGGAGTAGTGAAAGGGAAAAAGTTATCATGACAGTTTACTGCCTCACTGGAGATGCTGATCAATGGTGGTCATTGATGAAAAACACAAAGGAAGATGATGATGTATCAAATATGGAATTTAGGGAGTTCAATGATCTATTTTTAGAAAAAATACTTTCCTCGTGACCATCGAGCAGATATGGAAAGGCAATTTCTGAGTCTGAGACAGAAGGAGGATGAGAATGTCGCAAAGTATGAGGCTAACATTACAAGGTTAGCAAGGTATGCTGGAGATTATACACATAACCCAAGAAGTATGATTGATCGTTTCTTTGATGGGTTAAAACCAATTCTCTATCGAGCATTAGTCTCACAATCCATCTCGTCGTGCAAATACATTGTCTCATGTTCTATCAAGACAGAAAGGGAATTCTATAAGTCTTATGACTTTAAATAAAATAAAGAGAAGAAGTGATCTGCTGATCAATCTGGGATTGGAAATAAGGGGAATAAGGGAAAATTTTAATATCCATCCTGCAATAAATGTGGGAAGAAACACCCTGGTACTTGCTTGAAGGGAATGGGAGTCTATTACAAGTGTGGTGAAGAAGGCCACCAAGGTCATGATTGAAAGGGGAAGAAGGAATCTACCGATGTCCAATGATACAATTGCAGGGAGATGTGACATTATGAAAATGAATTTCCTAAGCGTCAAGGGAACTTACCTCAAAAAAGGCCAAGGGATCAAGGCCAAGCTTATGCTCTCACTACTACTGAGGTAGAAGCTCCGAAAGACATGATGGCAGGTAATTTAATGGTTTCCTCAAGTTTAGAAAATGCATTATTCGATCCTGGATCATCAAATTATTTCATATCTTCCCAATTTTAAAAGAAAACTATATATTTCCCATTTTATTTAACAAGGGAGTTATCATTTAAAACTCTTAAGGGAAGTATCATTGAAACAATGTTTTGTGAATCCGTCCCAATTAGGGCAAATAAATGTTCTTTATCTTCGGATCTCATCGTCATACCTATGATTGAATTTGATATTATCCCCGGTATGGATTGGATTTCAGACTATGAGGTAAAAATTTATTGTAAGAAGAATGAGGTTACAATTTTTGATGATGATGATAAGGAAGTCCTTATCTTTAGAGCAAAATCGTCACCACCTGATTCTTATCTAGATCCACCCCCAGTAGCTCAATTAAATTCAATTATTGTGGAGGAAGGGAATGAAATAACTGTGGGTAAGGAAAGGAAAGTTCAAATAGAGGATGTTCCTATTGTGAAAGAATATATAGATGTGTTTCCAGAAGATTTACCTGGACATCCTATGGAACAAGAAATTGAGTTTTCATTGATTTAATTCCTATATCAAGGCCCATATCGAAGACCCCTTATAGAATGGCCATTGTTGAATTAGTTGAACTAAAGAAACATCTAGAGGAATTTAGTAATAAGGGATTTATTCTCCCTAGTGTTTCTCCATGGGGATCCCCTATCCTTTTTGTTAAAAATAATGATGGATCTATGAGGTTATGCATCAACTACAGGGAAATCAATGCTATTACAATAAAGAACAAGTATCCCCTACCTCACACTAATGATTTATTTGACCAACTGAATGGAGCTCAATACTTTTCAAAGATTGACCTTCAATCTGGATACCATCAGTTGTGTGTGAGGAAAAAAGACATTCCTAAGACAACATTTCGAACCAGGTACGGGCATTACGAGTTTACAGTAATGCCTTTTGGGTTGACTAATTCACCCTATGTATTCATGGATCTAATGAATAGAGTTTTCAAGGAATATCTTGATGATTTTGTGGTGGTATTTATTGATGATATCTTGGTATACTCCAAAAGCTACAAAGAACATGAAAATCACTTGCGCGTTATCCTGAAGACTCTGAGAAGACATGAATTATATGGGAAGTTTAGAAAGTGTAAATTTTGGCTTCAAGAGATTTCTTTTCTTGGACATATTGTCTCTAAAGATGGAATCTCTATTGATCCTTCTAAGACTAAGGCAATCCAAGAATTTCCTGCACTAACGAGTATAAATGAGGTACGTAGTTTTATTGGTTTGGCAGGTTATTATCGATGTTTCATCCAGAATTTTTCCCGGTTGGCTAACCCATTAACAAATCTCACATGTAATGGGGTTAAATTTGTTTGGACAAAAGTGTGTGAAGAATGTTTTGAAGAAATAAAGAGAATATTAGTCAATGCTCTTATATTGACTCTACCATCAGGGAATGATGGGTTCATTATTTATAGTGATGCATCAAAGAAAGGACTTGGTTGTGTCCTTTTGCAGAATGATTGGGTTATTGCCTATGCATCATGACAGCTAAAAATTCATGAGCAAGACTATCTTACTCATGATCCTGAGTTAGCTACTATAATCTTTTCTTCAAAGATATGGAGACATTATCTCTATGGTGAAAAATGTGAGATATATACTGATCACAAGAGTTTGAAGTATATTTTATCACAGAAAGAAATCAACATGAGGGAAATATGATGGCTTGAACAACTCAAGGATTATGATTGCACGATACACTACCACCCGGGGAAGGCAAAAAAGGTTGTAGATGCTTTGAGCAGAAAAGATCATGGAATTTTGAACATGATGAGAGTTGAAAGGGATCCAATTTTCATGGATTTAGTAAAGATGGATATGGGAATCACCATGGAAGGTGAAACATCAATGTTATTTCAAATGGTTTCCAAACCATCTTTACTATAAGAGATTAAGAGTTATCATACCAATGATGAAGAATTTCAAAAGAAGATTAAATCCGTGAACGATGGGCGATTAAGTGACTTTGTGTATGAAGATGGAATTTTGAAATTTGGGAAGAGGCTTTGTGTTCCCGATATACCTGATCTAAAAAGGGAATTGTTGGATGATGATCATAGTTCCAATTTCTCTATACACCATGGGAGCACCAAAATGTATAGATATTTGACGGAATATTTTTGGCAGGACAATATGAAGAGGGAGATTTCTAATTTAGTGTCATGAAGTATGGTTTTTCAACAAGTGAAAGCTGGAAGGAAACATCCTGGAAGAGTCATGCAACCACTTCCCATACCTGAGTGGAAATGGGATAATATCATGATGGAATTTTTCATGGGACTACCAAAGAATCCTAGAAGGAATGATACAATATGGTTTATAGTTGATCATCTTACCAAGTCAGTACATTTTCCTGTTATAAGATAAGACCTACCACTGAAATGTCTAGAAAGACTATATATTAATGAAGTTTTGAGACTTTATGGAGTACCCCTATCGATTATTTCTGATCGTGATCCCCGTTATACTTCAAGATTCTAGAAAAGTCTACAGAAAGCCCGAGATACTGAACTTCGTTTGAACACTGCCTACCACCCCCAAACTGATGGACAATCAGAACGAACAATTCAAAACATAGAAGACATGTTGAGATCATGATCACTTGACTTTTAGGTTATGTGGGATCAATATTTACCTCTGGTGGAATTTTCCTATAACAATAGCTTCCATTCAAGTATTTCGATGGCACCATATGAAGCGTTATATGAAAAGAGATGTCACACACCAACCTATTGGGATGACATTGGTGAAAGAAAACTAGTAGGCCCAAAACTGGTGGAGGAAACAATGGAAAATGTAAATGTAATCCAAAACCACATCAAAGCAGCTCAAAGTAGGCAGAAGAGCTATACCGATAACTGAAGGCGGGATTTGGAATTTCAGGTATGAGATCATGTTTTATTTAAGGTATCTCCATGGAAGGGAGTTATAGGTTTCAGTAAGAAGGGTAAATTTATTCCCAGTTACATCAGACCTTTCTAAATTCTAGAATGAATTGGGGCTGTAGCTTACTGTTTGGCAAAGCTGCTAAGTCTCTCCAAAGTTCACGATGTGTTCCACATAACACTATTGAGAAAATACATGCCAGACCCAACAAATGTACTAACTTACAAGGAATTAGAACTATAAACTGATCTATCTTATTGCGAAGAGCTCATTAGGGTTCTTGATACAAGATAACAAGTGCTGAGAAATCAGATAACTCGTTTGGTAAAAGTTCTATGGAGAAACCATAAGATGGAAGAGGCAACATGGGAACCCGAGGAACTTATGATGAATAACCACCCAAGGCTTTTCATGTGGTAGTATTCTAGAAATTTTGAGGATGAAATTATTTGAAGGAGGGGAGAATGTAACACCCCAAGATTCCACGGTAAGCTTCTCTTTGAATAATACAGTAGCGTGTGTTGTACGCAACTTCAATTTCTAACACACACCGCAACTAATCAAACTAGCCGTTATGAATAGTAATACCCACTTTTTGAAATTTTATGAATTTTATCTTTCAAAATGTACCTCATTTTTGGATTAGTAATATCAAAATTAGCCTAGTGTGAATTTTTGGTATTTTTCTGAAAACATTCAATTTTTGATTAATAGTGAAAAAACACTGAGTTATATTTTAAAACTGAATTTTTATTTAAATAATTATTTATTTTATTTAAATTTCATTAAGGTAAAAATAGATAAATAATACCTATATAAGTTCAATGTAATTCATTGGAGTTAGTTTAGAATAATTTTAGATATATAATAATTTTATTAAACTTTTCACCGTCTTTTACCCACCTCCTAGGAGAATTTGCAAATTCACATAAAACATAATTTTAGTACTTTTGTGAGTGGGATTTCAAAAATAAAAGAGACACAGTTAATATCAAGGAGTAAAATGTGGTTCAATAAGATAAAAATAATTTTTCGTGCATAGTAACGTTTTACTTTTATTTACCACGGTTAAAAGTAAATAGGGTAATTAAGGGTAACAATGATATTAATATTACCTAACACATGTCCTAATTCTATTGGACAAGTTTATCTCGACCAAAAAAAACCTTAGGAGTAATATATTATCATTTAGGTCCACTTGTATTAGATTAGGAAATTTATTATTATTTAATTAAAAGAAGAGTTAAAAGAGTTAAAATCAAAGTTTAATTACTAAAACATTTATAATATAGGTTTATAGAAATGATAAATATTATTATAAATATTAATTAGGAAGAAAAAAATATTTCCTACATAATGTTATTTTATTTATAATTTTTATACAATAAATAATTTAATTTATTTATGACACAATTGTGATGCAGTAATTACCTAATTAATGAATTATTAAAATAATTGATATTATAAATATCAAAATAAATGTAATTTTATACTTTTTATGAATTAAAATACTTTTATAGGTTAATATTACATATTAGGATTGGTTATATAAATTGTTTTCGAATAATAATGCTTTTATGAAATTATCAAAAACAAAATACCCAATAGTGTAAAAATTGACATAAAAGTGTTTTTAAACAAAATATTATATTATTAATTGATATTATATTCCTATAAATCTAAGGATCAGAAAAAGGAATTATATAATGATAGGTGTATCATTAATGGACCACTTGGGGGTTACTTGGAAGTATATTGTATGTTTATTAGCTATATAGTATAAAAATACAAAGAGACATGGTAGATGTCAAACTAATTAACTAAGAGTTAAAACTAAAAGATAAGGTTAATATAGTGACCCAAAAATTTCTAAAACCTATTGGTTTAATGGGTTTAGACCTATCCCCAAATTAAAATTTAAATAATCAACTTTGGAGCAATTTGAAACTGAATACGAATTTATTATAAAATAATATTTCTACCTGTTCCAAAGGTGCCCCTCTCCCGTCTTATAAAAGGGCACTCCACCTTCTCTCTAATTTACACCATCAAAGACTCTTTGCTCAGCCAATATCTGCCCCAATACCCTATAAAATATACTCCCTTCATCCTAGAGTACTTCCTTTAGTCATAATGCCAATCTAAGGATCCCTTTTGATCAAATCATAAGGAAGAACTCGAAGAAGAGGTAATGTTTTCACCACTCTCTTTCAAGTTCCTTTCTTCTTCAACTTCTTCTTTATTTATTATTACCATTATAAAATAATAACTCCAATATATTCTATATAATATGATGTTATTATAAATATGGTACAACCATATTCAGTATTCTATCCATCCTTTGAATGACATGTCACTATATGTGCGTACGTACGGCTTACCGTCTCCATGTCGTGGTGTAACTGTGATTCAAAACATTATTATTTGGATGGGTATAATAATGATGTTTAATTTATGTAAATAATAAATATAACATGATAATGATTCTGTATATATGATATAATATCCAATTATATGTTATTTTAATATCAAAAGTGTGATATTTTTGCTCGTGCGTACGTACGGACTACCATCTCCACGAACGCGATGAGATTCATTCCCCATCGTATCCATTCAAGTCCAATTATCATTTGATGATTAAGAATAATGTTTAAGGACTTTATATGATTCTGTATATGAATAATATACAACCTATCCATAACAAACATGGCTTATGTAACAAAACATATAAAAAAATGAGTAAGTTAACACCCGAAACGACGATAATATTAAGATATTATTAACAAAGCAATGTTAAAAGATCATATATGATATCAATTAGTATATATTATTATTTTATAATTTAATAACAATTATTTTACCATTATACATGAGGTTGACCTACTATTGACCAAGGAAAAGTACAAGGTAAGGGTTTATTTCACAATCTCTTCATTATCCGAGGTTGTTTATACGTAATTATCTACTCGGGCCTCTTTATCTTCCACATCCATGTTTCTTAAAAATGTTTTTTCAAAACATTCTTACTATTTTAAAAAATATGGGTTAAGGTCATTTATACCCTTTTTTTACATTTCATAATATGTTTATAAAGGAATCTTTCCATCGCCTTCCAAACAAGGTCCTTTTTAACCTTTTCGACAAAATTAAGGTAAGATTGTTTTTTTAAATTATACAGCGGGTGCAGCTATTTTACACCATTATAAAATCGTCAAAGATTCCCTTACAAGATTATAAGAATGTTTTCAAAGTAAATTTTTTCTTTTATAATTATGTTACTTTTAAATTATTTCAAAAAAGAGATACTTCTCTCAAATAGTTTTGATTTCATATATGTCAACATCCTTTGATGTATTTTAAGATTATTTGAAGTTGATTTATTATGATACAAAACTTCCATATTGTATTGAAGGTTTTGTGATATGTTTGACTGTGGTTGTGTTATTTTTATACCATTCATGGTTTATGGAGAAAGTATTGACATTTCGTATGCTAGTTTTAATTAAAATATTTATGTTATGTTTAAACCTGTTCATATGAGGAATGCATTGGACTTAATAAGTGACGGTTGGAGCCCGCTATAGCTCCTCGATGCATCAGTAGGTCTGAGGAAACAAACTAGTGTCTTGGAACAAGGCCTTGACAAAATCTTATTTGTAGTCTTGTCACAAGGCCTTGACTATGTGGTTATGATAGTCTGGAATTATGCAATCCAGCATTATGAAAGTTGTTATTGATATTGCATGTGATTATTAGATTAGTAGAATATCTTGGTGAATCTGTAAATGGAATTATTTCATTTTATTTTTTCCATATTATGCTGAAGTTCATGTTTAGAAGGATTTTGTTTTAGTTATACATTTAGTTAAATGTTTATGCCTATTTATGAAAGTTTTCTCTATATTGTTGTCCTTACTGGGAATTTGATCTCACCCCTTTCTATGTTTTATTTTTCCCAGGATGTGAAGAAGTGCTTTATGAATGACCTGCAATGATAGTATAATGGGATATGAGTGTGGAGACAAAATTTTGTGGGAGTTTTCATTTTATGACGTAATGTAAGACTTATGAATGTATCTAGTGATTCCAAGGCTACTAAAAAAATCGGTCTTTCGAGACTTGATCTTTTGTGATCATGCTAATGTTATGTAATAATGAACCGACTCTGGTTAACTGGGGACATGTCATTACAATTGGTATCAGAGGAAGTTTAGTACAAACCTTGGAAGCTAGATTTAGATAAACTATGATTAGAGCACATATACCTAAGATGGACTTTGAGGATTAGTGTAGAAGAACTTCCTAGAATTTTGGTATTGTAGAGATTTTCTGAGTTTTCTGTGCAATACATCCCCGTCTGGATACAAGCAGGTAGAGGCATCTCTGGCACAAATGTACCTAGGGATAAAACCCGAAAACACCACATTGATCTAGACTCGAACGGGAATGGGTGCACGACAACGGGCCTTGCTGCAATCTTGGTTATGACAGTCCTAGGGGATATGCTTAGGATAAATCTCATTTTCTTTAAAAAACCATTATAAAGGGTTTTTGAGTATATAATTCCTCAAATAAAATGTTTGTATGATTATGGATTATATCCATAAATAGTTCAATTTATGTTAAGTGTTTTATAAGTATGAAATTATGTATTTTGATTTATTAAATGATCTAGTTTATTCTATTGTTTAGAAATGGAACCTAGTGGAAGAAATGGAAACCATATCAATGCAAGTAATCCATGTCGGGATTTCCCTTCTGTTCAATATAATTATAGTGGAGCTGGTAATATAACTAGTTCTGATCAGCTTATCACTATACTGGGACAACTCACTCAGGTTATGAATAATAACCTTACTCGTATGGAGCACCCTGATCCACAGTGTGGAGGATCAATGTTAGATCTCTTCATGAGGCAACAAACACCAACATTCAATGGGAGTAAAAATCCATTGGTAGCTGAAAAATGGATAAGTTCTCTAGAGAAAATATTTCAGGCTTTGGGGAGTAGTGAAAGGGAAAAGGTTATCATGGCAGGTTACCGCCTCACTGGAGATACTGATCAATGGTGGTCATTGATTCAAAACATGAAGGAAGATGATGAAGTATCAAATATGGAATGGAGGGAGTTCAAAGATCTGTTTCTAGAAAAATACTTTCCTCGTGACCATCGAGCAGATATGGAAAGACAATTTCTGAGTTTGAGAGAAAAGGAGGATGAGAATGTCGCAAAGTATGAGGCTAACATTACAAGGTTACAAAGGTATGCTGGAGATTATATACGTAACCCAAGAAGTAAGATTGATCATTTCTTTTATGGGTTTAAACCATTTCTCCGTCAAGCATTAGTCTCACAATCATTCTCGTCATATAAAGACATTGTATCATGTTCTATCGTGAGAGAAAATAAATTCTCTAAGCATTATGAATTTAAAGAAACGAAAGAGAAGAAGAGATCTGCTGATCAATCTGGGAATGGAAATAAGGGGAAGAAGGGAAAATTTGAATATCCATCCTGTAGTAAATGTGGGAAGAAACACCCTGGTACTTGCTTGATGGGAATAAGAGCCTATTATAAGTGTGGTGAAAAATTCCACCAAGCCTGTGATTGCAAGGGGAATAAGGAAGCTACCGATGTCCAATGCTACAATTGCATGGAGATGAGACATTATGTAAATGAATTTCCTAAGCGTCAATGGAACTTACCTCAAAAAGGTCAAGGGATCAAGGCCAAGCTTATGATATCATTACTGCTGAGGTAGAATCTCTGAAAGACATGGTGGAAGGTAATTTAATGGTTTCCTCAAGTTTAGAAAATGCATTATTTGATTCTGGATCATCTCATTATTTCATATCTTCCCAGTTTTCTAAGAAAATTAGATATTTTCAATTTGATTTAACAAGGGAGTTGCCAGTTAAAACTATTAAGGGAAGTATCATTGCAACAATGTTTTTTAAACCGGTCCCCATTAGGGCACATAAACGTTCTTTATCTACGGATTGGATCGTCATACCTATGATTGAATTTGATATAATCCTTGGTATGGGTTGGATTTCAGAACATGATGAAAAAAATTATTGTAAGAAGAAGGAGGTTATGATTTTTGATGATAATGATAAGGAAATCCTTAACTTTAGAGTAGAATTGTCACCACCAGATTCTTATCTAGATCCACCCCCAATAGATCTACTAAATTCAATTATTGTGGAGGAAGAGAATGAAATAACTGTGGGTATGGAAAGGAATGTTCAAATAGAGGCTGTGCCTATTGTGAAAAAATATGTAGATGTGTTTCTAGAATATTTTCCTAGATATCCTCCAGAACTAGAAATTGAGTTTTCCATTGATTTAATTCCTAGATCAAGGCCCATATCGAAGACCCCTTATAGAATGGCCACTGTGGAATTAGTTGAACTAAAGAGAAAACTAGAATAATTGAAAAATAAGGGATTTATTCTCTATAGTGTTTCTCCATGGGGAGACCCTATCCTTTTTGTTAAAAATAAATATGGATCTATGAGGTTATGTATCGACTATATGGAAATCAATGCTATAACAATAAAGAACAAGTATCCCCTACCCCGAATTGATGATTTATTTTACCAACTGCATGGAGATCAATACTTTTCAAAGACTGATCTTCGATCTGGATACCATAAGTTGTGTGTGAAGAAGGAAGAAATTCCGAAGACATCATTTCGAACCAGGTACGAGCATTATGAGTTTACAGTAATGCCTTTTGGGTTGACTAATGAAACCTCTGTATTCATGGATCTAATGAATAGAGTTTTCATGGAATATCTCGATGATTTTGTGGTGGTATTTATTGAGGATATCTTGGAATACTCCAAAAGCTACGAAGATCATGAAAATCACTTGCGCATTATCCTAATGACTCTGAGAAGACATGAATTATATGGGAAGTTTAGAAAGTGTAAATTTTGGCTTCAAGAGATTTCTTTTATTAGAAATATTGTCTCTAAAGATGGAATCTCTGTTGATCCTTCTAAGACCAAGGAAATCCATGAATGCCCTGCACTGATGAGTATATCTGAGATACACAGTTTTATTGGTTTAGTAGGTTATTATCGACATTTCATCCAGAATTCTTATCGGTTGGATAACCCATTAACAAAGTTCACACGTAAAGGGGTTAAATTTGTTTGTACAAAAGTGTGTGAAAAATGTTTCTAAGAACTGAAGAGAAGATTTATCAATGCTCCTATATGGACTCTACCATCAGGGAATGATGGGTTTGTTATTTGTTGTAATGCATCGAAGAAAGGACTTGGTTGTGTCCTTATGCAGAATGATAAGGTTATTGCCTATGCATCACGAATGCTAAAAATTCATGAACAAAACTATCCTACTCATGATCTTGAGTTGGCTACTGTAATATTTTCTTTGAAGATATGGAGACATTATCTCTATGGTGAAAATTGTGAGATATATACCGATCAAAAGAGTTTGAAGTATATTTTCTCATAGAAAGAAATCAACAGGAGGAAAAGGTGATGGCTTAATCTACTCGAGGATTATGATTGCATGATACACTACCACCCAGAGAAGGAAAATAAGTTGGAAGATGCTTTGAGCGGAAAAGATCATGGTGTTTTGAACATGATGAGAGTTGAAAGGGATCCAATTTTCATGGATTTAGTAAAGATGGATATGGGAATCACCATGGAAGGTGAAACATAAAAGCTTTTACAAATGATTTCCAAACCATATTTACTAGAAAGGATTAAGAGTTCTCAGACCAATTATGGAGAATTTCAAAAGAAGATTAAAGAAGTGAATGATGGGAGATTGAGTGACTTTGTGTATGAAGATGGAATTTTGAAATTCATGAAGAGACTTTGTGTTCCCGATATACCTGATCTAAAAAGGGAATTGTTGGACAATTATCATAGTTCCAATTTATCTATACACCATGGGAACACCAAAATGTATATAGATTTGAAGGAACATTTTTGGTGGGACAACATGAAGAGGGAGATTGCTGATTTTGTGTCAAGATGTATGGTTTGTCAACAAGTGAAAGCTGGAAGGCAACATCCTGGAGGAGACATGCAACCTCTTCCCATACCTGAGTGGAAATGGGATAATATCATGATGGAATTTGTCATGGGACTACCAAAGACTACTAGAAGGAATGTTGCGATTTGGGTAATTGTTGATCATCTTACCAAATCATCACATTTTCTTGATATAAGAAAAGATCTACCCCTGGAACATCTAGCAAGACTATATATCAATGAAGTTGTGAGACTTAATGGAGTACCCCTATCGATTGTTTCTGATCGTGATCCCCATTTTACTTCAAGATTCTTGAAAAGTCTTCAGAAAGCCCTGGATACTAAACTTCGTTTGAGCACTGCCTACCACCCCCAAACTGATGGACAATTAGAACGAACTATTCAAACCTTAGAAGACATGTTGAGATCATGCTCACTTGACTTTTAGGGAATGTGGGGTCAATATTTACCTCTGGTGGAATTTTCCTATAACAATAGTTTCCATTTAAGTATTCAGATGGCACCATATGAAGCATTATACAGAAAGAGATGTCACACACCAACCTGTTGGGATGCTGTTGGTGAAAGAAACCTTGTAGGCCCAGAACTGGTGGAGGAAACAATGTAAAAGGTAAAGGTAATCTAAAACCACATCAAAGAAACTCAAAGTAGGTAGAAGAGAAATGCTGATAACTGAAGGAAGAATTTGGAATTTTAGGTAGAAGAGCATGTTTTCTTGAAGGTATCTCCATGGAAGGGAGTTATACGTTTCAGTAAGAAGGGTAAATTGAGTCTGTGGTGCATCAGAACTTTTGAAATTCAAGAACGAATTGGGGCTGTAGCTTACCGTTTGTCAATGCCGCCAAGTCTCTCCAAAGATCACGACGCGTTCCACGTATCACTATTGAGAAAATACATACCGTACCCAACGCATGTACTCACTTACGAGGAATTAGAACTAGAACCTGATATATCTTATTGCGAAGAGCCCATCAGGATTCTTGATACAAGAGAACAAGTGCTGAGAAACAGGACAACTCGTCTGGTAAAAGTTCTATGGAGAAACCATAAGATGGAAGAGGCAACGTCGGAACCCGAGGAACTTATGATGAAGAACCACCCAAGTCTTTTCATGCAGTAGTATTCTAGAAATTTTGAGGACAAAATTATTTGAAGGAGGGGAGAATGTAAATCCCCAAGCTTCCATGGTACGCTTCTCTTTGAATAATACAGTAGTGTGTGTTGTACGCAACTTCAAGTTCTAACACACACCACAACCAATCAAACTAGACATTATGAATAGTAATAAACACTTTTTGAAATTTAATAAATTTATCTTTCAAAATGGACTTAATTTTTGGATTCGGAATATCGAAATTATCCTAGGGTGAATTTTTGGTATTTTTCTGAAAAGATTCAATTTTTGATGAATAGTGAAAAAACACTAAGTTATAGTTTAAAACTGAATTTTTGTTTAAATAATAATTTATTTTATTTAAATTTAATTAAGGTCAAAATATATACATAATACCTATATATGTTAAATGCAATTCATTGGAGTTAGTTTAGAATAATTCTAGATATATAAAAATTTTATTGAACTTTTCACCGTCTTTTACCCACCTCCTAGGAGAATTTGAAAATTCACATAAAACATAATTTTACCACTTCTGTGAGTGAAATTTTAAAAGTCCGAGAGACACGGTTAATATTAAGGAGTAAAATGTGATTCAATAAGATAAAAATAATTTTTGGTGAATAGTAACTTTTTACTTTTATTTACCATGGTTAAAAGTAAATAGGGTAATTAAGGGTAAAAATGATATTAATATTACCCTAACACATGTCCTAATTCTATTGGACTAGTGTATCTCGACCAAAAACAACCTTAGGAGTAAAATATTATCATTTAGGTCCACTTGGATTAGATTAGGACATTTATTATTATTTAATTCAAAGAAGAGTTAAAAGAGTTAAAATAAATGTTTAATTACTAAAACATTTTTAATATAGGGTTATACATACGATAAATTTGATTATAAATATTTATTATTAAGATAAAACTATTTCCTATATAATTTTATTTTATTTATAATTTTTAGACATTAAATAATTAAATTTATTTATGACACAATGGTGATGCAGTAATTACCTAATTAATTAAATATTAAAATAATTGATATTATAAATATCAAAATAAATGTAATTTGAGACTTTTTATGAATTCCACTAATTTTCTAAGTTAATATGAAATATTAGTATTGGTTATATAAATTTTGTTTGAATTAATAATGCTGTTATGAAATTATAAAAAATAAAATACCCAATAGTGTTAAAATTGACATCAAATAGTTTTTAAAACAAATATTATATTATTAATTTATATTCTATTCCTAAAAATCTAAGGTTCAGCCAAAGGACTTATATACAAGTAGGTGTATCATTAATAGAACACTTGGGGGTATCATGGAAGTATATAGTAAGTTTATTAACTATATAATATAAAAAATTAAAGAGACATGGTAGATGTCAAACTAATTAACTAAGAGTTAAAACTAAAAGATAAGGTTACTATAGTGACACAAACCAATCTAAAACCTATTTCCTGAACTGTTTTCGACCTATAACCACCTTAAAAGTTAAATTATCCACTTTTGAGCCATTAGAAACCAAATATGAATTTATTATAAAATAATATTTCTAGCTCTTCTAAAGGTGACCCTTACCCCTCTTATAAAAAGGCACTCCCCCTTCTCTCTAATTTACACCTTCAAAGCCTTTTGGCTCGGCCAAACTCTGCCCAAATACCCTATAAAATATCCTCCCTTAATTTTAGAGCCCTTCCTTTAGTCAAAAAGCCAACCTAAAGATCCCTTTTGATCAAATCAAAAGGAAGAACCCGAAGAAGAGGCAATGTTTTCACAACCCTCTTTCAAGTTCCTTTCTTCTTCAACTTATTCTTTATTTGTTATTCCCATTATTAAATAATAACTCCATTATATTGTATAGACTTTGATGTTATTATAAATCTAGTACAACCATATTCAGTATTCTATCCATCCTTTGAATGACATGTCACCATACGTGCGTACGTACCGCTTACCGTCTCCACATCGTGGTGTAATTGTTATTCAAAACATTATTATTTGGAAGGGTATAACAATGATGTTTAATTCATGAAATTAATAAATATAACATGATAATGAATCTGTATATATGATATAATATCCAATTATAAATTATTTTAATATCAAAAGAGTGATATTGTTGCTCGTATGCACGTACGGACTACCGTGTCCACGAACGTGATGAGATTCATTCCCCATCGTATCCATTCAAGTATAATTGTCATTTGATGATTAAAAATAATGTTTAAGGACTTGATATAATTCTGGATATGAATAAGATACAACCTATCCATAACAAACATGTCTTATGTAACAAAACATATAAAAAAAATGAGTAAGTTAACACCCGAAACGACGATAATACTAAGATATTATTAACAAAGCAATGTTAAAAGATCATATATGATATTATATTAATGTATATGATTCTTTTTTAGTTTAATAACAATTATTTCACCATTACAAAGGAGGTTAACCTACCCTAGACCAAGGAAAAGTACAAGGTAAGTGTTTATTTCACAATATCTTCATTATCCGTGGTTGTTTATACGTAATTATCTACAGGGACATCTTTATCATCCACATCCATGTTTCTTAAAAATGTTTTTTCAAAACCTTATTAATATTTTACATAATATGGGTTTAAGTAATATGTCCCTTGTTTGTCTTTTTATAAGTTGTTTATAAAGGAATCTTTCCATCATTTTCCAAAGAAGGTCCTTTTTAACCTTTTCAAAAAAATTAAGGTAAGAATGTTTTTTTAACTTATCCGGCTGGTGTGGCTATTTTCTGCCATTATAAAATTGTCGAAGCATCCCTTACAATATTATAAGAATATTTTAAAAGTAATTCTCTTCTTTTATAATTATGTGACTTTTAAATTATTTCAAAGAAGAGATATTTCTCTCAAATAGTTTTGATTTCATCTATGTCAACATCCTTTGATGGATTTTAAGCTTATTTGAAGTTGATTTATTATGATAAAAAACTTCCATTTTGTATTGAAGGTTTTGTGATATGTTTGAATGTGTATGTGTTAGTTTTATACCATTCATGTTTTATGGAGAAAGTATTGACATTTCGTATTCTAGTTTTAATACGAATGTTTATGTTTTGTTTAAACCTGTTCATATGAAGAATGCATTGGACTTAATAAGTGACGGGTGGAGCCCACTATAGCTCCTCGATGCATCGGTAGGTATCACGAGAGAAAATAGTGTCTTGGAACAGGTCCGTGAAAAAATATTATTTGTAGTCTTGGCACAAGGCCTTGACTATGTGGTTATGATAGTCTGGAATTATGCATTCCATCATTATGAAAGTGGTTATTGATATTTCATGTGATTATTCGATTAGTAGAATATCTATGTGAATAAGTAAATAGATTTATTTCATTTTATTTCTTCTATATTATGTTGAAGTTCATGTTTAAATGTATTTTGTTTTATTTATACATTGACTTAAATGTATATTCCTATTTATGAAAGTTTTCACTATATTGTTATCCTTATTGGGCATTTGAGCTCCCCCCTTTATATGTTTTATTTTTCCTAGGATGTGAAGAAGTATTTTATGAATGACCTGCAGGGATAGTATAAGGGGATATGAGTGTGGATACAAGATGTTGTTGTAGTTTTCATTTTATGATTTAATGTAAGACTTATGAATGTATCTAGTGATTCCAAAGCTACTAAACTAATCGGTCTTTCGAGACATGATACTTTGTGATCATGACAATGTTATGTAATAATGCACCGAATCTCGGTAACTAGGGTTGGGGCGTTACATTTGAGAAGAAAGGGAAACTAAATCCTAGGTATATCAGTGCCTTCAAAATGATTGATCGTATCAAGATGGTAGTCTATCGCTTGGTGCTACCACTGAACCTATCTCAAGTCCACGATGTATTCTATGTATCTGTCCTAAGGAAGTATATAAAAAACCCTTCACATGTACTGAACTCATAGATCATACCACTAGATAAAGATCATTCTTATGGAGAACAACTGATAGAGATTATGGAAAATAAAGATAACGTTATAAGAAAAAATACCACTCACCTGGTCAATGTTATTGTGGTGAAACTTCCAATTTAGGGAAGTCACATGGGATCTTGAGGATGCGATGGGGATAAAGTATCCTAATTTTTTTATATCAGAATGATTTATTTAGAGGGTGATATTCATTTTATGGTGGGTAGAATGTTACACCCTGCATTTTTATGATTTATTTGATAAATTAATTTTTATTTATGGATTTAATTACATAGTACACCAAGTTATTCTTTATTTATACATAAATCTAAGTTAATCATTCATAATATACAACATTGGCTTATCTTACATTACACACAACACTGAGTTTAATGAAACCATGATATATTATTAATATAGTAATTTAAACATGAACATTATGACATAGCCAGTAAGATTATTTATATGACTAATAATAAATAATTATTAAATAAAATTATAATAGTTTTATATAAATGAAATATATTTATAATAACAAACACAATTTTTGGTAAAGTCCTTATATGTTTCAAAAATACGATTTTTTCAAAAAAGGTTTTCTGTTTTTTTGTGAACAATAATAACATTAATTTTTCACAATTATAGAAAATTAATTCAATAAAATAAACTTCATATTTTAATTCACAATGTAAAAATTATCTTAGGGTAATTTATTAAGATATTTTGCAGTAGTTTTATTTTTTTGATGAATAGTGAAAAATAATGAATTTTAATTGAAAACTATCTTTTAGTTTATTTTTTTTAAAATGTTAAATTATAATTTAAATTAATATTAAAGTATAATTAGTAAAATTAAATATCTATTAATACAATTTATGTCATTATAATTAAAAAGATATTAAAATTGGATATAAAAGAATTGTAAACATTTGATCATTTTCACTTTAAAAACTCGCTTCCTCGTCACGTCTGTAGGATTAACATTAAATAAATTCTTTCCAATTATATGAATATAATTCATAAAAATGGATTAAATATTTATAATTTGAATAATTTATAGTTTATAATAAGTCTTACTTAATTTGTTTACCAAAAAAATGTGAATGCAGTAAAAATTAATTACTATGATTAAGGTGAAAATTAGTATACCAGGGGGTTAAACTAAAAAGATAATGGTAAAAAGAACCCTATAAAAGTGTATAAAAAATATTTTATGGATATAATTAGACACTTAAACATATAAATTTTGATAATGGTTCATTTTAAAACCCTAATGACATAGGAAAAACGTTGGATCACTCAATTCTTTTCAAGAATTCCATGTGTTTTATCTCATCTACTTGTAAAAGGAAACCCATATCCTCTCTTCTTCAAACCTTCAAACCTATTTTGTTCCTAAAATTCCTACCCATATCACTTAAGAAATTACCTCCCATCGTTTTATAAGTACTGTTTTGGCTAGAAATTTATCATAGGAAGGATTATAGTAAAAACCTAAAGAGAATTCCTGAAGAAGAGGGAACATTCATTAATGAGTGTTTTGGTTTTATTTATTCCTCCACCCTAATCAATTATTATAATAAAATTTTTATAATATAACATAAGTATATTACATATAGTAAGATTTTTTATATTAATTTCATTTCCTACAACCATATCTACTTCCATCAAATGGATTATGAAATCATCATTCGTGTGTACAAAAAACTACTGTCTCACAAACCGATGTCGTTCGGTTTTCCATTACGACATCTCAAGGATGGTAAAAATGATGGATTTATTGTTTATAAATGATATTATATATATATATATATTATATTATTTAATTATGGTTCAGTAATTTTTATACCACACATAAATTCGTTATTTTTATTTTGTGGGAATACGATAATGTCATTCGTGTGTACGGGGGATTACCGCCTCATGAAGAGATGTGATTCATTCAATCCATATAAGGAAGAAATTAAGGATGGTTTTAATAATCATATATGATATATACGACATAAAAATTATTATTTAATGATAATATATCATTTATTTTTCATTCTTTCAACCCAACAAGAAAATGAAAAATAATGTTCTTGCGTATGCACGACCAACCATCTCCATGAATGGTGTATTTCATTTTCTATCGCAAACTTTTATGGGTTACTATAAACACATATATAATGAATTTATATAATATATATATCATGTTTATCATTATGGATATGATATAACCATGATCAAATTAATAGGAAAAACATTTTAAAAAATCAAAATATATATGACACAAGTATTTATTACCCAAAAAACAAATTTAGCGTGGAATTTTTAATAAATGAGTAATAAAAGATCATAAGAAGAAATAATATTGTATTATATATATTAATATTTTTTTTAATAAATTTATAATAAAATTATATTTATTATACCAAAGGTTTGAATGAGTATGATGGAAGTCAAGGGTTAAGGCAAGGGATCTCTCTCTCAATTTTCCTTCTTTGAGAGGAGCATTACGTTATGACCCTATATTATTTCAAGAGGTGTTTATACATACCATTTGATATGTAATATCAAGAATTTTTTCATAATAATGATACTATAAGTTTCATTTTATGTAATTCCTTCATGGGGATTATGAAGCAATGTTGTTAAATTGGCAATGATTTCATGTTACAATCTCATCGTTTATTAGGATTATTTATAATTATGTTTAAATTGATAAAATATTATGATAATTCTCTCAAGAATTATCCTAAATTTTATTATCTTATATATATTTAGGATATATTTATGTAATGGTATCATTTTCTACTCTGGTACTTAAATCAATTGAGAAAATATTTTAAATAAAATGTAACTTTATTTCTCTCTTAGGTTGGAAATCTATTTTCTTCTAAAACCATGTTTTCTAATTTTTTTGAAAAATGTTTTTTCATTTTATAAATGATTTATTAAAGAAATTTTTTTCCCAATTGTTTATTTTTTAAATAATGTTTTGAAATAAATCTTCTTATTGTTTTCCAAAAATAATGACCCTTTGGATGTTATAGAAAATTTGAATGAAATATTTGTTTTAACACATACGGTATGAATATAATTTTCTAACTTCATGGCCAATATTTTCTTTGAATATTAATTTATATGTTCTAAATGTTATTTTCAAATAAAAGGTTTTATGTTTTTAAATATTCTTTTCAAAGTGTAATGGATATTTTTCTCTTGAAATGATTTAAATGATCGATCAAAATCACTTTACTTTTAAGATTTCATAACTTGATGTTACCTATTAATTACTGATGACATAATATAAGGATACCATTCTTATTCTTTCTCTGAATTGTTTATTTTTATGATGAGAAGTTGTTTATGAAACATGTTTCTCTTCCATAGGTTATACCATGATGAATTTCTTATAAAACCCACTTCTTTTCAGGGGTTATGAAATGTTGAAATGATTATGAAACCTGTCTCTTTTCCAAAAGTTATGATAGGATGAAATGTTTATGATACATATTCAATTTCATGGGTTATGATATGATGAATGTTTATGATCTTGTAGAACACATAAATATAGTTTTCATTTTGTGATGGTTGGTACCTATATGTCATTTAAATTCATTGGTTAAATATTTATATCTCATGAGATAGACATGAATGGAATAAGGAGTGAACTTGGTTTAGTAAGACAGGGATGGAACGTGGAGTGAACCATGTTCTGTATTACATGTCTAGAATAGGGAGTGAACTCGGTTTAGTAAAGGATATTGTCCTCTATGATGGCCTTAGAAGTGAGCCTTGACTAATATAGAAATTATTTTTTTATTCTTATTTATATTCCTCAAATTCAATGTCTTATTCAAATTTTATTCTCTCATGGCTCATGATATATGATTTCATTATGATTCATGTCTGATGAATTGAAATTATTTATTCCATACTTCAAGATTATGATTTTTTATATAAAAGGTATGCTTTTAAAATGTTATGTGCATGTTATCATACCATTTTGATCAGGTTATTCTTATTTATATATATTTTTTCCTAGAATCAACTTATAATCTCTATTTTTATTTTATTTACTTTCCCCAGGTTAGAAGATATATGTCATATATAATATGACTAATAAGGGTTCATTTTGTCATGAACATAGTGGGAGATGATGTAGCTCCCTTATGGGCCTATGTTTTTGTTTCCATGTTTCCAAAGGCACTGAACTATTATATTCCTCAAGCATGTGTTTGTGTAATTCAATGAATATTCATAAAAAATGATGTAATATATATATGTATGTTAAGAATGGGTCACTATATATAGAGTGATAGAGAAAGGTACTTCATACTGTGTAGATCACTGAAGATGAAGCCCCTTGAAGATAAATGGGATATCCTTCCCTCTAATTTTAATGAGTGTCATGAAAATGAAGTGGGAAAATAATAGATGGTTCACCAACATTTTAAAATATAAAAATTTTAAATAATAATTATCATTTTATGATTATTTTTTTAAATGTTTTATAATATTCTTTTAAAAACCAAATATTTTCCCATCATTCATAATTTAATTTACCCAATTCATTATAATAAAACTACATTCAATACTAATGAAAAACATAGAATATTTTTTATATAATAGAATTAATATAAAAAATATACCTGAATTTTTAAAATACATATGTTTTATAAGAATCAAATATTAAACATTTGAAACATTATTAAATTATATTCATTAATATTTAAACACACAAAAATAATATAATAATATCTAATAGTTAATTATAATACATCTCAAGAATTTATATTGTAAAAATATGGACATTGGGTAATTATTATGGTTTCTATGGTCACATTTGAAGATCATATAGAATGTCTACAAATCCTATTAAAATGATTATTCCTATTATCCACCACTACACAATATTTATATTAATGTAAATAAAAAATAATAATAATAAATTTTAAAAAAATTCAAAAAATGTGGTGTGAAACAAAAACCATCATCCATTTTATACTATATCAAAGGAAAACCATTATAATAGAATACATGATCTAGAGAGTACCTCTAATGAGTGAAATAATGGAAAAAAAAATTAAGGTGAACTATATAAGAACATAATCAAGGCTACCTCATGCGAGTTCAAAATCCCAATTTCCATAACACTTTAATTTTGACACATGATCATCAACAACCATAAAATCACAACTCATCAATCAAAATATCAATTATATTCATACTAGTTCTTAGTCCATGCTCAAATTAATGACGAATACAAATTTATTTTGATCTAAATCATATACAGATATTGGAATAACTTACAAATCCATATCCAAAAATATATACAATGAAAAGAAAGACCGAGGGCCACATACCATATAGTTATAAGAGTCTTGCCATGAAATTTAACTAGTCTAAATGTCCATAAGTAGAAAAAATTTAAATACCTAGTATAATCCCCAAAATTAGGTATTTTTTCTGTAAAAAGAGAAGAAAAAATAAGATAGATTAAGAATAAATGGAGCATCAATGCTAAAATTACCCATAATGATCCTCTGGGATAGGTGATGCATTGATTCAGACACAAAAAGATGAGATATATTATTAGAATAAAGAGATATCAAGATAAAGAGGAGGGGGTAGTGTAACTATAG
The DNA here is from genome assembly GCA_963277665.1 of Viscum album. Lineage (NCBI taxonomy): Eukaryota > Viridiplantae > Streptophyta > Magnoliopsida > Santalales > Viscaceae > Viscum > Viscum album. The sequence continues at coordinate 1,237,839,287 of OY728119.1, forward strand.
AGAAAAACTGACATGGGCCCTCATTTTATAAATTTTAAACCAATTAATTTATAATTTTTTTAAAATTGACACACAGGGATACTGAGTACTTGGTGAGGGAACCAGAGGTCCCACTCCAATTTTCTTGAAGGTATCACATTCCTTATAAAGACACCTAATACCAATAATACCCAATTATAAACTTCATATAGAGGAAAAATTCCCAAATTCTAACGCACAACATTTTTAACTCATCAAACAATAAAAACCCATTAAAATAAAAATTGTTTGGAATTTTTTTTAATTAATCCATTCCATGGTATATATGGGTCATTATAGTATGAAATAAATATGAAGGGTCATAGATACACTTTACAGAAAACAAGGTGACCAAGAAAAGGCCTATGAACAAATCCCACATGTGAATAGACGGTTCCTAACACCAACATACCCAATAAACAGACCATGCACATATTTAACTCCATTAATTTAGATTAATAAATTAATTGAAATTAAAATTAAATTATAATTCCATAAAAAATAGTACACGCATTAAATTTATAATAATAATTGTGCCACAAATTTACAGTTTCCCACTATTGTAATTTAAGACATAATTATATGTATAACGAATTAATGTTAAATTAAAATTTAAAAACCTCTTCATTTCAAATTAAATATGTGATCCCCTCACACATGATTCTCATACACCCCATATATGCATCAATAAATTAATATTGATGCAACTATTTTTTATGTGTGTTATATATTATTTTTAACTCTTATTAATTATTTTTGTTCAATATTAGAGTGTAAATCAATTCATCCCATTTTTTTAATTGAGGATTTAATTGTAGACTATTATATTTTTAATGTAAAAAATGTATTTTATTAACATTAATGATTACATTTTGTGGGCATTAATTTTAATATATTTTATATAATTTTTTAGAATTATTTTTTTCGGATTTAATTGAATATATATACATTTTAATATTTTCAACTATTGTTTAAATTTTTATAATGTAATTTAAGGTTCAAATAACTAGAAAATATTTAAATATTTTTTTCATTTAAATGAAAAAATAGTGAATCACATATTGAAATTTTATATTTTTACAAATTAGAATTAATATAAAATTTATAATTATTTTAAATGGGTATTTAATAAGTTTTTATTGGATAAATCATTGGTGCAATTATTTTTTTATAGGTTGTGTAATAATAATAATAATAATAATATTTTATTAATAATGTAAGATTAATTTTTTATAGGGATGGGTATAATGAAATATATTACTTTGGAAGGACTAGTTTACTTACCTATGAATTTTCTACACCTATTCTCAATAGAGTAATCCTTTTGATAAATGATTTATTTATGAAGAGATTATCCAATGGTAGAAAAGTTCATGTAAGATTAATTATTGAAGATACTAGATAATAAATTTATCAAGGTATGATTTTTTAATAGTAGTTTATAGTGATTCATCGCAAGCTTCAACCCCTATATAAAAACCTAAATCATCTAGTGTATAAATTTTCTAGATTGATAGCTGTATAAGATTAAAATATGGTATTACTTTAAAATAAAAAATAGCAACATCTCTTAGTTCACTCTCTAGTAACATGAATATTATTTCATATGACATCAAGAGTACCTCCTCATATTATAGAGGCTTCTAAATAGTATCAAGGGTTTAAGGTGTTATTTTGGAGAGACTATTCCCTCAAATTAATGTGAGAAATAGAAATGAAATAAACAAACATAATGCATAATTAAATATCAGAGTACACATAATAAATAAAAAATGATTATCCAATAATTAAATATTGGTATAGAATCATACATCACAATTTTCTTCTATGTGTATGACCCGATAAAAAAAATAAAAAAAATTGAAAAAATTTAATGGGATCTACATAGATCCCCAAGACTCATCACATCCTCCCTATACAAACTTCACCTGATCTATTCCATTTGACCAAGTAATATAAGTTCTCTAAATTATATAGACATATAAACAAAGATGTCTCCTTTGGTACCCAAGTGTCATGGATGATCGAGTAGGGTGTGAGTATGACTAAGTAGGGAACAAAAAATGAGGTTCTTAACATAGACATTAAATATTATTAATAAAAAAGTGATATTATAAGAATAAATAAAATATACTAAATAGTCATAAATAAATAACATCATTGAATAAAGAGTTTTATGATGACATCTGGGATCATACATAACTGTTCATTCATTTTTAGAGTGTCACTAGGAATGATACATAAAAATTATATAAAATACAAGTTCTACATCAAGATCATGGGAACATGCATCCATTAGGCACGACACCAGATTTCATGAATTATCCATGGAATCTATAAAAAATGTGTAAAATAATTCTTATTGAGGTTTAATTGGTAGGGTTCAATAGGAATTCAAAGTAAAAGTATGTCTTGAAGTTAGTGGAAGTGTGATCCTTTTATTAGCGAAATAGGGAAACATTTCCTTGGAATTGAAAGTTATCTTATGTGTAATGACAGAATCACATGAGAGTTATATTTTTTAGTTGAAGAAAGTATTATGAGATAGTTCCTATAACTTTAGAACCTAACAAGGGTATACTGTAGGGGAAACATACCCTGTTATTTTAGTCAAATTGGAGCCATTTCAAGTCACTACTTTCTACATTTAATAATCTTGATTTTTTTTTTCTTGGGTAATTAGTTTTTTATTAAAATTATAAGATGGACCTTCAAATTTCTATCATAGAGAGTCAAAAAACCTTCAATTTATCTATAATAGTGTATCATAGTAACTGACTAGGTTTTCTCCTCTTGAAGATCATTTTCAGTCAATCACTCACCATTTATAATAACTTACCATTTTTTGGAATTTCTAATCTATAAAAGAAAATAAATTTTGGGGTTTTTGTTTTTATGGATTAAAAAAAATTAAATTAAATATATAGATGAACTATAAGAAAAATTAATGAATTTAGAAAGAAAGTAAATTATCCCATTAAATTCACGCATATATAAACTTCATTATATTATTTCATATTTAATTATGGAACAATGTAATAACCCAAAACCCACACTCCAATATTTGGTGATAAAAAATCTTTAAATTTATATTTTTGATATAAATAAATGTGAACCAATTTGAACCAACCAAAACTTACAAAATAAATGGAAATATTGGATCACTTTCATACTATATGATCTTTTGGGGTTATATATTTAGAGAATCAGGAAAAACTCTTACATATTGTGGAAAAATAAACAACTGGTTCATAATAATCTATTTTATCCCCCAAAAATTACTTCACATTTGTCATACAACCACAACTAAAAACCTTTCTTAATAATATTTGGAAAGGAAATATAAGAAAATGGTGAGATATTATTCTCAGTAAGGGTAAACCAAAGAGATATCAATAATTATAGAATAATAACATGATCATAAGTGTATAATAACATGAACATAACAATTGAAACTTATACCCTACATATCATGAATCAAAATCATGATTCATAGAAAAAATATTTCTATTCCATAACATATCAATCATAAAGTATCATGAGCTATGCGAGAATAACATTCCATCAGAAATGGTATTCTCACACACACATTAGCATAGAAAATAAATTCCTTAGTACTAAAGGATTTTTTCCTAGACTATAATAATGGAAGGGGTTCACTCCCAAAACCATCATAGTAGTAAAGGATCACTCCCAATACGATAATAGTGGACTGGGTTCATTACCCAAACCATAATATTAGTCAAGGTTCACTCTCAAGACTATCACGATGGAAAAGGTCCCTTACTGAACTAGGTCCACTTCACATTCCAGTCCTATTTATATCATGATATATAATTCTTTACCAAATGAATTGAAGGTACATATAGGTCCCACCCATCAAATAATTAAAAATTTAAATACATGTTATATTGGATCATAAATCATTTATCATATCATAACTCATGAAAAGTAATGAATGTCATCAATGAATAACCCATGGAATAGTAATAGGTTTCATAAAAACAATGTAAACATTAACATAAACCACCCATATAATTAATAAGGATAGTATCCTTGAAGCATATATCCATTAATGTTTAAGTAACATAAAAGGATGTCATCTTATATGGAAAATTATTTTGAAAGATAAATTTGAATTATTCTTTAGATAAATATGTTTTCAATTTTGAAATCACTTATCATTTTATAAAAGATACAAAACTATAAATAAGAATATTTTATTTGGAAGTAAACATGTATAAATATAAAGGAAGATTTAAATCATTGATTTTTCTCGAATTATATAAAATCTATTAATGATGTATAAGAAAAAATTATTTCTTCTTTGTTTTTGTTGAAAAAGATACAAAATACCTTAATTGAAAAAATATACAAACATTCCTTTCAAACTGTTATATAAAAAATAAAATAAGGATAAAAATTATTTTTTAGAGAATAATAAAAACATTTTGAAGTAATTTTTATAAAACATGGATAGTGAAGATAAATATCCCCTAGTGGAGACTTAAACATAAAAAATCCTGAATAATGATGAGAGTTTGAAATAAAACCTAACTGATTTGGTATCAGTTGAATCATAAGACCATGAATGATATAAATTTATATGGATATTTATATCACATAATTTTCAGGATAATAATCCTAAAATAAATTCATGGGATGTAGATACACCATAAAAAATAAATAAGTTTCGTAAAAGGTATGTGTCCCATAGAATTAAAAGTAAGATGAAAATGCATTACCTCAAAGATCCCATTAGTTCAACACGATTTAACATCATGTATAATGGTTTTAAACATGTTATTATTTTTATAAAAGAACCATATTAATAATTATAATATCTTACATGGTCCTATTATATCATATTAGCATCTTTTTGTTAATAATATTTCTTTATTACTTTGGTTTAGGTAGTTAACCGCTTCATTTTCCCAAGAATATTTTGTCAAGTAAGTTATTGATATTTTGCAAAGAATATAGTTTCATTATCTCTAGAATATTATTTATAGTTTAAATATCACACACACACACACACAGATATATATATATATATATATATATATATATATATATATATATATATATATATATCATTTTTTCCATAAATATAGATACATAAAAATGAATTACACCATTAATGGAGACGGTAGGTCATACATAAGCAACAACATTGTTTTAATTTTTTAATGGATGGAATAATGAAATGGTAAAGAATAATTAACCTTTAAAAAGTAATTATTATTTTATATATATCATATATATTCATTATTTCTATATTTATCACCATCCAAGTAAAGTGGTGGTGAAAAATGAATTACATCGCTATGTGGAGACAGTAATCCATACACACAGATGAGTGACATGTTATCCTTTTGTTATAATGGAAATGTGATGGAATATGGGTTTACCATAACCATAATAACATATAATTATATTTACCATACTTTAGTTATTAATTTATTATGTAAAAAAAATTAATAATATTTAGAAGAATAAATAAACTTGAAAGTGCGAGTAAAAATGATTAACTATTCTTCGGCATTCTTCCTGATATCTTCTTAAGGGATATAGGGATGTGCGTATGGAATGAACATAACATATATAACCAACCTAAGTTTTTTGTAAGTGTAATGGGTAGGACCTGGTCAATCTATGAGGCTCAATATTGTGTGAATAAGTGAGGGAGGTGGTGCCATTTTATAATTGAGGTGAGGGGCACTTTTAGAGTCTCCAAAAAGATTAAAATATAATAAGAATATTCTAGATACAAATGCTTAAAATGGACATTAAATGCATAAGGGATGAAAGTATCAACCATATAATATCCATTTTTTCATATTTAATTTTTTTATGATTTTTTAATAATTTTAAAAAATATTAATCCCATAAAATATTATTACTGACAATTGTGATACTATTCATTATTTTGACTTTAAAATTTAAAAAAAAACAAATCAAATTCAAAAAAACTATTTTATTATCCTAAAAATAGAATGATCATATTTATAATTTTTTATCACTATAAATATCTCAAATTATATTAATTTTAATATTTTAAATATTTTTTATTTTATTTTTATGTTAATTAAATTAGTACAATATTAGTGCTCACAAGCATATAAAGTAATTATATAATTAAGGAAAATTATAAATAAATTATTATCCTTAAAATATGTTTATTATTTAAAAAATATATATTAATAATTGTTCAACATTAACTTTAAATTGTATCTATATCCTGAAAAGACATTTAATGTGTTATTTAGAATTTTCTGTCATTTCACAATATTTTATAAGAATTTGGATGAGGAACTTGTTATAAAACATTAAAATTAATTTATAACCATAATAATAATAAATAATACTTAATATTTTATATCCAAGTATATATATGAATTATATCATCAAAATTATTATATTTAAGATAAACCATTTGACTTTTCGAGGGCTATACATGCCCTACATCGACATTGAAAATTATTATCATATTTTTTATGGAATAAATTATAATATATATGTTTTAATTATTTTTGAATTATATTTATATTATTTTATCATACTTGATTAATTCCAAAAAATTAATATATATTTTTTATTCTGTTTATGTCCTTGCATTATCCTAAAAGATACTTTATTTAATAAAAAGAATATTTTTTAACTGTTCTGTAAAAATATAATTTATTAGAAATATTTTAAAAAATAATTGTAGGATATATTTTTATTTTTTAATCATGAAATAAAATCCATTCCATGAAATTTATTTTGTATAATTTATATAAATCAATTTTAAAATAAGTGTGCAAAACATGATGAAAATCTATTTTTAGAAAAAATACAGTTTTTCTTTAAAATATCTATTTATGTATAAAAATGATTCTATAAAAAATAAAATTATAAAATTTATTCCTATTATATGAATTGATTTATTAATAACATAATGAAAATAATTTTAGTTTGAAAACATTTAAAAATAAAATGGATCTTTTCAAATGGTTGAAACAAAAATATAATCATCAATAAAAATTGTTATTTTCACTATTAACTAGAAAATAAATATTTTCATAATTATCCTAACATTTTACCCTAAGATAGTTTTTCTATACTTATTTAAAATATTTTATTATTTTTATAAAATAAAATTTATATAATTTCCAAAAATTGGTTATAATATTTATTAATAAACAGTAAGACAACCCATTTGTGAAGAAATCAAATTTTAGAAGTATAATATAATATTAATAAAACTAAATTACAAATTTCATAAGAATTAATCAATTTATTTTTATTGGGTAGGCACATTATATATATATATATATTTCATAATTAATTTGACACTATTAATACCCTCTAATTTAATGGATTGGTTGTAATGATCATATTTAAATAATAATATTTTGGGGTTTGTTTAGGCTAAATGTTTCATGAAATGTAAACTATCGAACAACGTATTATTTTAAAATATTATGGTGTTACATTCTATCCCTTTTAATAAGTTTCAACATCACAATTTGATCATTAACTTGATATCCATGGTTTTACATTCTTAAAATACCATTGTTAAAATAGCACATCGTAAAATGATCAAATAAAAATTCTACTTGAAAAGAGAGAAAAAATTATTAATGTCGTATATAATAACAAAAACTAGGTTTAAATGATGGAAAAAATTAGTGGGAAGTAAAAACATTGATATATAAGGGAAAAATAACTCCCAAGGACTAATAGAGGGTGATAAAGAACATAATCTTGAAAATGTTAACCATTACAAACTGTAATTCTATAATGGGCTAAAAGTCTATTTATTTATCAAATTGAAAAGTAAATGGATAAATTTTTTATTTCAAGATATTTTTCTTAGAGTTAAGTAATTAATTTACTTCCTTTTTTTAAGAATATGAGTATACATACATACCAGAAAATTAGAGATTCATCCATTAATAACATTTAAACAAAATATCATATTTTTCTACAAATGAATAGTATTTAAGATGATTTTTTCATACAGGAAGAAAAAAATAAAAATATAATATATTTCATAATCCCATAGAGAATAAAAATGTATTCTTCCTGTATTTATACTTTAAAAAAACCAAAACTTTTAGCTCATGATAAGAAGATTCACACAAAGAATAAATCTTTATATTAGAAAAATAAATTTAGTCTCCAAAATTCAATATCAATACACAAAGTTAAACTCATATCATTAAATAAATAACTACCACTAAATTGTTTCAAAATATTTCAGATGAATTTTGGAATCTAAAAATTATAAGGATACGATCACATAATCTTATAAGATAAATTGAGTATTTATCACAAAAAATGTACATGTCCTAAAAATGTAATATCTAAAATATGATAATTACTTACCCAAATAACAAAAAATAAATTATAAAATAAAATATTACCCAAATAGTAAATCAAACATTTATTAATAAAATAAAATTCTATAATATTTTATTTACAATAATCATATAGGTTTCCCATAATAGTGAACATCTTCTGAAATATCATTAATCACTTAACATCAAATAAATTTCATAAAATATGTTCCCAAAATTAAGTTAACTTCTATCATCTTGGTAATATAAATAAGGAAAAGAAAATTCATACTAATGAATACATCATATAGGTCATTGGTAGGAGATACAACCTTATTTCCCTTAGTTTTTGGGTCAATCCTTATGATTTTTTTGGATTTGCAGGGTTGTCACCCGAGCTGTGAGTTATATTCTTTACAAAAACTATATTAATATAATTCCAATAAGATACCCAAAATATGATGAATATCCTAAAAAATGTAGGAACCCATAATTAACTCACAATCATAGATCTTATAAACATTAAATGATACCAATACATTTAAACATATGTCCACCAAAGTTAAAGGAATTCTTCCTCAAATAATACTTATTTTTTAACCCAAAGGTTACATAAACCTATCCCAAAATAACATTATCCTCCTTAAAAATCCATCACTTAAAACCGTAAAAAATTTTCAAAGACTATGAACTTATGGTTAACCACAAAATTATATGCCCATCATGGTATCCATAACTATTAAGAACACATCTCATGAAAATTACCAAATCTACAAATTCGCCTAAATCGTCCTCTCATACTAACTATAACAGCCCAAACACTCTCTCTTGGATTTAGTGCCAGAAACTAAATCTTTACATTTCTATATTTGATACCAATAATCAAGACCCAATTTGAACTATCCAAAATACAAAAAATAAAAGGAAATATTCAATCACTTTCATACTGAATGATATTTTAGGGTTGGAGTTTTAAATAATTAATAAAAACTCTTACATATCTTGGAAAAATAAACAACTTGTTTATAATTATCTATATCACACCAAAAAAATTCATCATGCCTAGAACCCTTCTTAGTCACACCCTAATTTTAAACATTATTCATTACATAGGGAATGCAAAAATTAGAAAAGGGTGATCTTATATGCCTAGTAAGGGTTAAAAAGAAGAGATACCAATGATTACAAACCATAACATGAGAATAATATCATTAGAGCATGAAATTAATTTAAGATATTGAGTTTTTATATGCGGTATGGAACATATGAATTTTATTTTAATTCCTTTTTTTGACCTAATTTGAATGCCTAATGAGTTCACGAGAGTTTCAAGGGTGTTTGGGTCTTTTATGGAGTTAAAAGTCTCAGGTTTTTTAAAAGGCAGTTGGCCAACATAGTTATTAGAAACCATGCCACCCATGACACACATTTTGATAAAACTGTGTTGGGTGGTCCAACCCACTGTCAAGGGAGACACAGTTTGATGAAGCCATATAGTAGTGGTTACACTCCCATGAGATCCACCTATACATTTTATTATAGGAAAACTACACTATTTGTGCACGGTTTCCCAAACAATTCCCATGAACTGTAAAAGTGTAGTCTTGTGGCATAGAGGGGCGCACGATTGGTGCATGGTTTAGAAAACCACATGGCCAAAATGTGATACCCTATTTTATAGGAGAAATTACGATTTTTACACTATTTTAATTTTAACTAACCTCGCTCTTTTTTTCTCTCTCTAGTAGACATGACCACCTCTCCCTCTCCCATTTTAATTTTATCCTCTCTTCTAACCATGGTTTTGTTATGGGTTCATCATCTAACCTCTGATTTGAGATATGATTATCTCATTGGATATCCACTGGTGAGTGCTCTAATCCTTAGGATCATTCTATCATTTAATATTCTCTCAATGATGCTAATTTTGTGTGATATCTTATTCCCTATTTTATAGGTGTTCATCCATTATTCAATTTTATTCCAATTATAGTCAATTTAAGAGTCAATATTTGATGAGTGTTCTACCAAGGGAATACTGTAGGTGGTCTATAACTCTTACATTAATGTATAGTGGTTTTATAACTAGTTTTAATTGTTCCACATGATGTACCTTCTGGTGTTGCTACTAAAGTAATTTAAATCATTGATTAAATTATTGTAACCATGTTAGGTTTCTAACATTGCATGATGTTATGGATAGAGGTTTTCAACTTCAACACAGACCACTGATGTACATGGATTTTACATGTATTTTTATAATATTCTAACATAGTTTTAATTAATTAGTTTAACCAATTTTTATATTTTTAGTTTATTTTTGTAGTTTTGTAGAAATTTAGATATCTTGATAATTTTTAGTTAACTTATATACTTATATTAGTAATTTAGTTTTTCTATTAGTTATATTAATTTTATATATTATATTTAACACTATATTATTATTATTATTATTAGTTTCTATAATTTTAGTTTAGTTTATATTATTAATTTTATTAGTATGTATATATTTTAATTCTCTATTTTTATTTTATTTTATTTCATTGTTTTTGTTGCATTAATAAAATAGTATTTGGTATTAGTTTATTATTATATTTAATAGTAATATTATATTTAATTAGTTTTTTTATTCGAAATTAACATTTTTCTTTTGTTTTATTTTTATCCCCCCTAACTACCCATGCCAACCCCCTCCCCTTGACCCCCTCCACTCATCCACGCCACCCCACTCTTTTTTTCCTCTCCTCCATTCCCTCTCTCCAATCTCCCCCTCTCCCATTTCTCTCCCGCTGGACCCGCCGGCCCCCTCTCTCCCCTCTCTCACTCTCGGCCTCCCCTTTCTCAACCGCTGGACCGGCCGCCCTCCTACTCCCCTAACTCCTCCGCCAAACCCGCACCCTTACTCTCCCGGATCCCTTCTAAGCCGCTGCCTCCCCTCTCCAATTCTCGGAATTACCCAGCGGCCCCATCCTCTCTCACCGGCCGCCCCCCTCATCTCCACTACCCGCCGACCCCGCCTGCCGACTTCTCCGCAAAAACCCGCACCCCACTCCCCTTTTCTCTCCGGCTGGACCCGCCGCCCTCCCTCTCCCTTACCCATCCCGCTGGCCCCCGCTCCCTCACCCATCTATCTCACTCGCGCCCCCCATCTCCCATCTCTGATCCCCCTCCGCCATCTCCCTTGGCTGGCCGCCCTCATCACCTCTCCCCTCTACCTGCTGGACCCGCTGAAGCCCCCTCTCTCCCTTCTCTCACGCTCGGCCTCCCATCCCACTCCCGCATCACCTCTCACCCGCGCCCCCATCCCCTGCCGCGACGACCCCGCCGTCCACACTCCCCTGCCTCACTTCTCCCACCACCCTCATCTCCAACCCACCGCCACTCACCCCATATTCCTCTGTTAGGCAGGTGCAAAATAGGCCACCGACATCCGCCGCTGCCCAGCACAATAATCGGCGAACCATCACCAAGAGCGCAGCGGAGGTTCGGACACATCATCGATGTAGCGGAGGATTGGAACGTTCGCTTGGCTTCCGAAGATTCACGTCACACACTGAGAGCAAGCATCAGAGCATATTTTCAGCGGCGCGGTGGTTTGATTCGGGTGCGGCGTCAGCGACTGCACAGAGCAGAGCAATGATTATTATTTTGCGATCGTTGACGGCGTCTTGTGGTGACAACTACGACAACACAAGAACGGTTATATCTGTTTATTATTTTATGTGTCGTGTTGTCGTCGCGATGGCAGGCTAACTTTCTTTGTGTCGGAGTTGTGACGAAAGTGACTGTAATTTCATGTCTTTAATTTATTCTTACTTTTGATTGCCTTTTGAATTAATTTCATTAGGATGTTTATTTAATTAATTGTATCTGCGTTTAAATTAATTTTCATTTGGGCCCTGCACACATGCTTTGGTGCCCGTTCGTGTGATACCTAATAAGTAATCACGAACGGGAGTTCATCCGAGAATTTATTTATCCAGAATTTGATCAAGCGCGCGATCAAATTTTGAATAAAAAAATATATTAATTGAAAAATTAATATTTTGTGTGCGCTCTCCTTCAAACTGACATGAGTGATACTTAATAAGTAATCTCATGTGAGCGAACCCAACGTAGGTAGATACTTAGACTTTGTGAGAAACGGGTCGTTGTATTTCACCAAGTGATTCAGCGCTATAAGGACGCGCAAATTATTTGTCAGGACAGAGAACGAAATGATAAATAATTTGTGTGAAAATTAGAATGTTTTCTAACATCAGAGAACGAGACCAGATGACATTTTGATTAAATTTGGAATCGGTGATAATTGAATAAATAAATATTCAAATGTGGGAATTAAATAATTGACATTGCATGCACTTGAACGGACATCACGACTCTGACACTTCCATCTCTGCCAGTTTCTTTCATAGCTAAGTTCACTTAGATAGTTTTAGTTAATATAATTAGTCATTTTTAAAATAGTCATTTAGTTTTTAGAACTTAGTTGTTAATCACACAATTAAAGCCCATCCGCCTGAACATTCCTCCAAAAGGACATTTCTAGTGTCTACTCACATTCTCTCTGTGGTTCGACCCTGCTCGCCACTTCTACAGTAGTTAGTAGGTAAATAAAAATTCGCAAATTTGCACGCGTTGCGACGCGCGTGTCAAATTTCTGGCGCCGTTGCCGGGGAGAATAGTAGCATTAGGAGTTCCTTTAAAAGTGTAATTTTGGTCAAAAATTAAAAAAAAAAATTAAAAAAAAAAGTTTACTACTCTGGGAATTTTTCATTGCAGGAATTTTCAAGACACCCAGAAGCTCGGAATGACGTGGGCCGCACCACACAATTACAACCAGTACCCGCCCTATGCAGCCCCGACTCAAGGTATGACGTATAACGATTCACCGCACATGATCTATCCAGGTAATCCCGTTTATTTCAATGATCTTTATTCAAGTCCATGCTATGATCCATATGCGAATATTTCACCATGCTATGAAACACGACCTTTTACATCTGTTGATCATTTTCAATGTCAATGCATTCCTGAAAATTTAGAACTTGACAATTCATGTCAAACAAATGATTCAATAATTGAACACATGTTGCATTGTGCTATCACTGAGACCAATCGGAGGTTTGAACTTCAAGATGAATGCAATGCAAAGTTTCTTTCCTCAACAAAAGATCTAGAAAATCAATTGAATAATTTAGTAAATCAAATGAATCATATTTCCGAACTACCTGCTTCATTACCCATTGATGATCTAATTCAAAACAATTCTTTTGAGGAGAGTGCAATAGAGGGTCCATTTGAACAACATCTATGTCCCGAGTCTGATAATGGGATTAATCTTCCTTCTTATCATACAATTGATGACTCCCCTCCATCACAAAATAATTCTTCCAATCTAATCACATTTCAAGAATATGAGAGCTTGGTCTTCCGCCCTGTTGAACATAATGGTCCCTCAGAAAATGTGATTTCATGTCCTTCTTCTGTGAATTCACAACCTAGTCATCCCAAAGTTAAAAAGGACACATTCAATGTCTATCAAATTGCACCTTTTGAGGATGAAGAGGACATTGAACTAGGACCATTCTTTACCATGATAGATTTAGAATTGAACCAAGAGACATTGGATTGCCACACTCAAGAGGACATCACTTAAAATGACATCGAATCACCTCTTTATGAAAATCTTTGTGAGTCCGAAACTTTTTCTAAAATGGAGACATCTAATACTTTTCTGGAGTCGGAGAATCAATCAGCATTGGTGGTAGAGAACACTCATAATATTCTAGAAACAATGGAAGAATGGGATTGCTTGGAGGATCCTGAGTTTGTGGTGAAACATGTACCGACAGAGAAATATGATGAGGGTGGTATAGAAGAAAATTTTGAAAAAGATGTCATTCTTGACACAATGGAGTCATCTGCTCCAATTGATCCTGAGCCACTTGCTCCATGCGTCGAGGTTAAAAACACTTCACTTGAAATACCCACATATGCTAACAATATTTTCGACCTTGGCACAATCAATGAAGCCATCAAGTATGAATTGAGTTGGAAACCAATAGATTTCCATGTGCTAGTGGTTGGATGTGAAAACGAATTAGGATACATCATCAACCCAGATACTGCATTCAAGAATGTGATGGATATAAGTCAAACACTGAAGGAGCCTAGTAAAGGTATTTTTTCACCTGTGAGAATTCGAAGAGGTAATCTTCTTAATCTTTCCATTGACAACCTTTTCCCAAAATTCAACAATTCGATGAGTCTTTCTTCAGGTGAGGTATATTCATTCCCTTGTGAGTTGCCATATTTTCATTTCATTCCACACATCCATTATTCTAACAAGATTCCGTTGAGATTTTGTGTAGCTTGCAGGATAAACTCATCTTCAATGAATGGATTCCGCGCTCCTACTGAAAAAGAAGCAGATGCATGGTTTACATTTCCATTCGATCCTGGTGGAGTTTCAATAACGTCTGGCTGAAGACGAAGTAAACTTAGCGCTCAATGGGAGGAAACCCATCATTCGTTGTTTTCTTTTCACTGCATTTCATTTCATTTCATTTAGTTTTATTTTAAATAAAATGGCATGCATTTACAACAATCTGTTTTCTCCCGGCACAGTAGTGGATTTAAATTCCTCTTAAATATTTTTATCATCAACAATTTTTTTTATTATGGTGTGACTTCTTTGATATGATGCGAGTATGTGCTGTCAATGTGTAGGTTTTACAGGTATACCATTTCTGGAGCTTCATCGGATACAAACAACCTCTCCGCATCAATTTGCACTTACACAGGGAAGTGTTCTATTTTTTTCCATATTTTATGCTTCCAAAAACACCATGTAAAAAAAACAAAACAAAAAAAAAAGAAATTGAAAAAAAACTAACATTCTTGTCATTGATGAACCCACATAAAAGCTATTGTATTCTTGTCGCAACATAGTTGGGAACATACCACTTGTGTCCCTAGGCAGTTTGAGCACCTGATTCTTGTTTTGGAATTATCTGATCCTTTCTCTCATGACTTAGATTATTGCTGATATTATTTCATGCTTCGAAAATGTTTTTCAAAAACTTGTATATTTTTTACACTTATTCGCACCCATGATCATCTGTGCTGTCCAAAATTATATTTCCATACCCGTGAGGACTCTGAGCTATTTTACAATCATCTCTTATTTCTCTTATTTCTTGAGGGAATCTCAACCATGTTTTGTCTTCTAGAACTTGCCATGTTTTTCCATCAAAGCGATAGGAATTTTTGAAAGTTGTACTAAAATGATCGAGGCATCTGTTTGATATTTTAGCCCCGTTGACCCACTGAGCCACCCAAACATTTTCTCCTTCATATAGCCCTTAGAAGCCATGCGGGAGCCTTTTAGGATGAGCCCAAGCCGATACCCTTCCCTACCAATTTCTTGGATTTTTTCATGATGATTACAATCTAAGTGTGGGGGAGAGAGACTTACTCATGGAGAGGGTTCTTCGAGGGGCAGTGAGTCATTTGATGTACATGTAGTGACATTATCCCATCCTGATCATATGAGTTCTTTTTCACAGTAGCCACATTCATTTCATATTATTTTGATATAGGAATATAGAATCCTTTTGAGTTCCAACAATGAGTACATTGGTGGTCATTACGCGGTAACCCTCAACTTTAGGGATACCTATTAAAGTGATGATCCATTACTCCAGGAACTAGAAAGTTTTCTATATGACCTACCTTCATTGAGATGTTACATCGTATACGCTACTTGTGTACCTTTCTTTGGGATTATTGTCTGACATTTATTTCATGGGGTTTTGGAACTGATACTCACTTGTTTTTCCTACTCATCTTATTTGAGTGAGTTGTAAAAAAAAAGAGAGTGAAACATTGGATTATCAAATGCTTGGGGACAAGCAGTGTTTTAAGTGTGGGGGAGCGAGAGTTTTAGGGAGACATTTAGATTGACTTATCATGCATTTATTTCAAGATTCAACCCTCCTTTTTACCAAAAAAATGTCAATTTTTTTTACCCACCGTCCCACAGCTTCAGAAACATTTTAACCTCATGTAAAGTCCTTGAGATTGGTGCATTCTTTTGATTTCCACTAGTGGAGATGTGAAATTCATGGCAAGCCTATGGTAAGTCTGCATGTGTATGAGAACTGAGAAAAACTTTGATCAAATGTTTTTGAGATATGAGAGTGATGGTGAGGTAGGTCACATGATTAATGAGTGCACGTACTTGTTTTGAAAAGAATGCAAGTGAAAGAAAAATTGTTTTTGAAACTAAAGTTTTAAATGAAGCATGATATATTATGAGGAAAGAGATTGGAAAATTTTGAACATGTAATTTTGATGTTTTGATTTGTCTATGGGTCCACTTGTTTTTTCTTTCTGATTGTTTTGCCCAGGAGTGCAAAAGTTTAAGTGTTGGGGATTTGATGTACATGGATTTTACATGTATTTTTATAATATTCTAACATAGTTTTAATTAATTAGTTTAACCAATTTTTATATTTTTAGTTTATTTTTGTAGTTTTGTAGTAATTTAGATATCTTGATAATTTTTAGTTAACTTATATACTTATATTAGTAATTTAGTTTTTCAATTAGTTATATTAATTTTATATATTATATTTAACACTATATTATTATTATTATTATTAGTTTCTATAATTTTAGTTTAGTTTATATTATTAATTTTATTAGTATGTATATATTTTAATTCTCTATTTATATTTTATTTTATTTCATTGTTTTTGTTGCATTAATAAAATAGTATTTGGTATTAGTTTATTATTATATTTAATAGTAATATTATATTTAATTAGTTTTTTTTATTCGAAATTAACATTTTTCTTTTGTTTTATTTTTATCCCCCCTAAATACCCATGCCAACCCCCTCCCCTTGACCCACTCCACTCATCCACGCCACCCCACTCTTTTTTTCCACTCCTCCATTCCCTCTCTCCAATCTCCCCCTCTCCCCTTTCTCTCCCGCTGGACCCGCCGGCCCCCTCTATCCCCTCTCTCACTCTCAGCCTCCCCTTTCTCACCCGCTGGACCGGCCACCCTCCTACTCCCCTAACTCCTTCGCCAAACCCGCACCCTTACTCTCCCGGATCCCTTCTATGCCGCTGCCTCCCCTCTCCAATTCCTGGAATTACCCAGCGGCCCCATCCTCTCTCACCGGCCGCCCCCCTCATCTCCACTACCCGCCGACCCCGCCTGCCGACTTCTCCGCAAAAACCCGCACCCCACTCCCCTTTTCTCTCCGGCTGGACCCGCCGCCCTCCCTCTCCCTTACCCATCCCGCTGGACCCCGCTCCCTCACCCATCTATCTCACCCGCGCCCCCATCTCCCATCTCCGATCCCCCTCCGCCATCTCCCTTGGCTGGCCGCCCTCATCACCTCTCCCCTCTACCCGCTGGACCCACTGAAGCCCCCTCTCTCCCTTCTCTCACGCTCGGCCTCCCATCCCACTCCCGCATCACCTCTCACCCGCGCCCCCATCCCCTGCCGCGACGACCCCGCCGTCCGCACTCCCCTGACTCACTTCTCCCACCGCCCTCATCTCCAACCCACCGCCACTCACCCCATATTCCTCTATTAGGCAGGTGCAAAACAGGGCACCGACATCCGCCGCTGCCCAGCACAATAATCGGCGAACCATCACCAAGAGCGCAGCGGAGGTTCGGACACATCATCGATGCAGCGGAGGATTGGAACGTTCGCTTGGCTTCCGAAGATTCACGTCACACACTGAGAGCAAGCATCAGCGCATATTTTCAGCGGCGCGGTGGTTTGATTCGGGTGCGGCATCAGCGACTGCACAGAGCGGAGCGATGATTATTATTTTGCGATCGTTGACGACGTCCTGTGGTGACAACTACGACAACACAAGCACGATTATATCTGTTTATTATTTTATGTGTCGTGTTGTCATCGCGATGGCAGGCTAACATTCTTTATGTCGGAGTTGTGACGAAAGTGACGGTAATTGCATGTCTTTAATTTATTCTTACTTTTGATTGCCTTTTGAATTAATTTCATTAGGATGTTTATTTAATTAATTGTATCTGCGTTTAAATTAATTTTCATTTGGGCCCTGCACACATGCTTTGGTGCCCGTTCATGTGATACCTAATAAGTAATCACGAACGGGAGTTCATCCGAGAATTTATTTATCCGGAATTTGATCAAGCGCGCGATCGAATTTTGAATAAATAAATATATTAATTGAAAAATTAATATTTTGTGTGCGCTCTCCTTCAAACTGACATGAGTGTAACTTAATAAGTAATCTCATGTGAGTGAACCCAACGTAGGTAGATACTTAGACTTTGTGAGAAACGGGTCGTTGTATTTCACCAAGTGATTCAGCGCTATAAGGACGCGCAAATTATTTGTCAGGACAGAGAACGAAATGATAAATAATTTGTGTGAAAATTAGAATGTTTTCTAACATCAGAGAACGAGACCAGATGACATTTTGATTAAATTTGGAATCGGTGATAATTGAATAAATAAATATTCAAATGTGGGAATTAAATAATTGACATTGCATGCACTTGAATGGACATCACGACTCTAACACTTCCATCTCTGCCAGTTTCTTTCATAGCTAAGTTCACTTAGATAGTTTTAGTTAATTTAATTAGTCATTTTTAAAATAGTCATTTAGTTTTTAGAACTTAGTTGTTAATCACACAATTAAATCCCATCCGCCTGAACATTCCTCCAAAAGGACATTTCTAGTGTCTACTCACATTCTCTCTGTGGTTCGACCCTGCTCGCCACTTCTACAGTAGTTAGTAGGTAAATAAAAAGTCGCAAATTTGCACGCCTTGCGATGCGCGTGCCAACCACCTATGAGGTGTGTGTTTGTATATTCCCAATGATATTACACTCTATTGTGTGGGTGTGACCTCACCATCTTAGTGTTACCCTTAATGAATTAAATATATCATTAAGAGAGGGGTTATGCCTCATTTTCCATGAAATTACATGTTTTTAAAATTAGTAAATGGATTGATAGAAAAAATGGAATTATTTGGATGAACTCATGAATTTTATATGATTATGAAATGGGTTATGAAATGATTAATGAAATTGTTATGATTACATTGGATTCCATAGACATTTCTACTCCATGGATCCTGATTACATTAGATTCCATTGACATTTCTACTCCATGGATCAATATTAATTTTGATTCTAAATACATTTCTACTCCTTGGATCTGGCTTGCTTGGAATTCCATGAACATGTTCTATGGACATGCTCCTTGGGATCAACTAAATTATTTACTGATTTTTCTATAGAGATGCTACAAGGACTCAAGTAAGATGACTTGATAATTTTATTCATTAGATCCTCCCCATTGGGTATGACACTAGATTATTCAACATATGTTGTAGATAATGATTATCATTCTTTTCATATAACCCTTGTTATGGGTGCTTGATTACAGTTGTTATAATGGAAATTATCACACATGATTTATCACGCTTTAATGTAATCCCATGTTTAGAGATTCTTGTTTATGGAGAGCCTTATTTGATTGATAGTATCACACTTTCTTATTCATTTATATTAATTATATATATTGAACATTTCTTCAACTTATATGCACATAACTGATTTTTTATATACACTGTTGGTGGTGCTCTATTGAGTTTTATCTTACTCCCTATTTGGGTAACTTTTGGGTACTCATAAAGACTTCATGGATATAGGTAGGGACTAGGACAAGATCCCCCTTAAAGATGATTGATTGATTTTGCATTTGATAATGGGAGACTATTATCAAGATATGCTTGTGATGAAATTTTGAGATAGTAATTTTGGATTTTTTTTGGTAATTTTGGAACATGTATTATACTATATGTCTATTTCCATGTATTTCCTTAATTTTTTGTAGACTTAGGACATATACATTATGTTATATTTGATATTTCTATAGGATTTGTTTACTACTAATGTTATCTGGATGTTTTATTCACTTGATGATTTATATTTATATTTTTCTTATTTATTCACTCATGATATCAGTAAATTACTTTGATCATAAGGGTATAGTATCCCAACCATACCATTATAGAACCTAGTTTCTAGTTAGCATCCTTAGGAGTATGGGGAGCTTCTCTTGAGGCCATGACAACCACCGGCTGAGGGCACCATTTAGTGGCTCCTAGGTCAGGATGTTATTCTTAAAATTATAAAACTATACCCTCCATATCATAGATTGAAATCATGATTCATGGAATAAATCTTATCAGTTTATAAGATATGAATCATAAATTAACTTGAGCCCGAAAAGAATATAATATCATAAGACATGGAATTGTGTTTTAGACATAAGGATAGAAAATAAATTCCTTATGATTCAAAGATTTTCCCCTTGATTATAATACTAGAATGATTTTCGTCCCTAAAACATCATAATAGTCAAGGTCCACTCCCAATAAAATAACAATGTAATGAATTCAGTCCCCAAGACATCATATTATTAAAGGTTCACTCCCAAGACTATTATGACAGATAAGGTCTCTTACTGAACTGGGTTCCGTTCGCATTCTGGTCCTATTTATCTCATGAGATATCATTATTTACCCAATTCATTGGAGCGAGATATATGTCCCACGCATAACATAATTATAACCATAAAAATGTCTTCCACATGATTATAAATCATTTATCATTTCAGAACACATGAAAATAAACAAATTTCATCAAAGTGTAACCCATGGAAAGGGAATGTGTTTCATAAAGACCAAGTAAACATAAAAATTACCCTCTTGTAGAATGAATAAGAATGGTATCCTTGGATCATATCCCAAGTATATATTAAGTAACATCAAAATATGTCATATTAGATAGAAAATTATTTTGAAAGTTCCATTGGAGTAATTATTATAGTAAATAACTTTTTCATTTTAAAATCACTTCCATTTTTTAAAATTAATACTCATATAATTGAAAAAAATTTATTTGGAATTAAAATTTTAAAATTTTAAAGGAATATTAAAATCATTGAGGTTTCATGGGGTTGTAAAAAATTATTATGTCATATAAGTAAGAAAATATTCCTTCCATATTTTAGTTGGAAAATTCACAAGGTACCTTGTTTGGTAAACTATCAAAATATTCCATCCAAACCATTTTAAAAAGTAAAACATGCATAAAATTGGTTTTAAAAAAATTTAATTGTGTATTAAAAATCTTTTTAATTTTTTATTCATAAAAAAATGGAAATGGAAGATAAATATTCCCCAATAGAGACACAAACATAAGTAGTCGTGAATTATGATGAGATCGTGAAATAAACACTTCCATATTAGTTAAAATTTGAATCACAATCCCCATGAAAGAATAAAATTTTTATGGATATGTATATCCAATAATTTTCATGGTAATAATAAAAAATAAATTTATGGGAAGTATATACACCACACAAAATAAACAAGTAGCGTATCAGGCATATATCCCACGGAAATAAAAGTGAGATGCAAGTACGTTACCACACACTTCCCATTAGTTTAATGTGATTTAATATAATGTATAATGTTTATTAACATATTATTAATTTATAAAAGAACGATATTCATATTAATGATATCTTATAAGATCCTCTCATATCATTTTGTCACTCGTTCGTTAATAATATTTCCTTATTACCCTTGTTTTGTTAGTTAACTGCTTAATTTTCCGATGAATATTTTTTCATTTAAGTTCTAATTCTTGTGCATATGATATATTTCCATCATATTTATAATATTATTTATGGTTTAAATATCATATATACTATATATATATATATAGGGTCATCCATAAATATAGATATAGAAAAATGAATTACACCATTCATAGAGACGACAAGACTTACGTACAGAAGAACCATGTTTTCATATATATATATATATATATATATTCACCCGTTCCATATTTATAACCATCCAAGTAAATTGGTGGTGAAAACTAAATTTCACCTATATCTGGAGATGATAATCCATACTTATGCACGAGGGATATTTTTTATTTTCTTAGGATAGAAACAAGATGAAATATGGTTTTAAAATAATCATTATAAAATATCATCATATTTATGATACTGTTGTTATTAATTTAGTATGTAAACAACACATTAATAGAATTTATAATAACAAATAAACTTCTAAGAGTTGGTAGAGATGATTACCTCTTCTTCAGTGGACTTCTTTTACATAACTTCGTAAGGAATCTTGGGTTGGTCTTTTGGAAGGACTAGAACCTGTAGAACTTGTATAAGGATATTGAAAAGAGTTATTGTCAAGAAATGGTCAATATATAATGCTCAAAGTGGTGTTAATAAGTATGATAGGTGGTTCCCTTTAATAATTGAGGTGAGGGTAACTTTTGTAAATTATTAAAAGATAAAAATATAATATGACTATGATAGAGAAAAATGATTCAAAATGAACTATAAATTCAAAATGGATAAAATATTAGACCATATATTATACAATTTTTCCTCAATTACTTTTTTTATGATTTATAAATAATTTAATAAAATACCAATCCCATAAATAACATTATTGTCAATTTTGATATTATTCATTACTTTCACATAAAAAGAATCAAGAAAACAAGTAAATTTCAAAAAAATCTATTATATACTAAACATGTCATGAAAATATATAGAATTATGGGATCACCTTAATTGTCTAAAATTATGTTACTTTTATTTTTTTTGATATTATTTTTTAGATATTATTTTTTAGATATTATTTTTTAGATATTTCTGTAAATTAAAATTAATATTTTATTAGCGTCGCACAATCATATAAGGTAATTATATAATTTATAAAAATTATAAATAAATTTATATTATGAAAGTAAGTATATTATGATAAAAATATCCATTTATATTCGTTAAATATTTTTTTAACTCACACAAATATATTGAAAGCGCATTTAATGAGTTATGTTGACTTTAATGGACTTGTATAAGAAGTACACAAATATTTGGATAATCCACTAGTTATATAACTCTAAAATTCATGTATAACCATAACAATAATCAATACTATGTAATATTTAATATAAAATTATATCAAAGACTTATATTATCCCAATTATTATATTTAAGATACAAAATTTGACTTTCTAGTACTGTGTAGACTCTACACCAGCATTGAAAATGATTTTCATTTTTATTATGGAATAAATTCTAATGCATATGTTTTCAACTATTAGTGAATTATATTTATAGTATTTTATTATAATTTAATAATTCCATAATATTCATAATTTTTTATACTATTACTATGTCTATTATTTATCATAAAATATATTGTATTTAATAAAAATAATATTTTTTTACTATCCGCTAAAAAATTAATTTCTTTAGAAAAATGTAAAAAATCATCATAAGAGAATTCTTTTATAAATCCATAAAAAAATTTCATTTCCAAAAATTAAATTCAAATAATTAATAGAAATTAAAATTATATTAATTGTGTAAAATTTGATGAAAACTGTTTCTTGAAAAAATACTGTTTCTGTTAAAAATGCATACTTTTGTATACAAATGATTTTATACCAAATAAAATTATAAAATTGATTTTAATGATACTAATTTAATTTTTAATAATATAATATAAATAATTTTTCTTTTCAACTATTTTAATATTAATGGTATCTTTACTAGGGAGTGAAATAAAAATATAGTTTTCAATAACGATCGTTATTTGTCCCTATTCACTGGAAAATCAATATTTTCATAAAAATAATTAAAATTCCACAATAATATAGATTTGGTATTATGATTAAAAAAGTTATATTATTTATATAAAAAAATTATATATGTTCAAAAAATTGATTATAATACTCATTCATAAAAATAAAGAAAACCCATTTTTGAAGAAATCGTATTTCTAAAGCAAAAAGGAACTCTACTAAACATTGAGTACATATTTTATAAGGACTATCCAATTATGTTGTATTGAGTGGGTACTATATATATATATCATAAATCTTTTAATACTATTCATACCCTCTAATTTAATGGATTGGTTATAACGATCATATTTAAATAATAATATTTTGGGGTTTGTTTAGGCTTAGTGTTGTGTGAAACATAAGATATAGAAAATGGTGTTCTTTTAAATTATCTTGGTTTACAAATACATACCACCATATTTATGTACATCTTATTTTAATATGGTTGTGTGTGTATAATTCACTCACATTGCTATATAGTCTCCCCCAACAGGGTGGGAAGCATTCCAGAAGCGACAAACCAATCCCACCTCTAATATACTAGGGGAAGGTGAATAGAACCAAGTAATAGTAGAAAGCATATGGGAAGAAATATCCTAATTCCCGTTTACACACACAAACACACACACACATATCCAAACATACTTTAGTAAAGATAAAATTAAAAAAAAAGGAATAGTAAAAGCATGTACTACATCTATAATCCCACAAAAAGTACAACATCACATAATTAAATAGAGTAAATAAATTCCCAATATGTTGAAAAAAGGAATAAATTGAAAAAGTTGGGTATAGTCATAGAATATAATAAGTTTTTTACCAGTAGTCGCATTACCATAACATCCTAAAACCACTAAGCATCCCCAAACAAAGTCCACATAAATCTTTGTCATATAGACTATTTTCTATATAATACATGACATGTGGATGTTGATCTCATGTGGGGGGTTAGTATATATGTACCTAGTAGTAATCCTTGTAATAAATAAGATGTAAATAATAAAATATAAATTCACATCAAACCCATAAATAATAATTTATAATAATTGATTACACTCAAATTTGATCAATATAAGTATAGATGTCCTAGAGTATAACCACAAAGTCATATCCAACCAAAAACATAGAATCAAAAAACATTGAACCTGAAGTATAAAGAAACCACATGGTAATTCCCTTGGATAAATCTGGTGTATCATTTCCACATGTTGATTTTTGAAATAAAAACTTCAATAGAGTATCTCTATCACATCCATTCTCCATGGATGGGTGAAATTATAATTCATAGATAGAGAATCCCTTCCTCGTATATGTGGGCCAAATTTTTAACTTTATATAATTCCATAGGTATTGGATTTAAGACCATGCTTACATTAGGAAAATATTACTCCCAAAGAGGATCCCAATCCTAATGGGTGAGATATCAACCACACCTAGGAATAAAAAGGAATGATCTAGTATCTAAGGGGAAAAGACAAGGGAAAAATTCCATAAACATAATGTAGTAGGTATAACATGTGTTTCATCTCAATTAGGTTACTCGATATATAGTCCACCTGTTTGAGCCATTTCTCATTGAGGGTACTGGGGATGTGTCTTAGAACATGTTGTGGGTGGGGCCACATATGTCCTTGTTCATGTACTCTAAGGTACATGCTATACTATCTAGGTAGTGGTTATATAGAGTGTGACTTAGTCACATGAAAATGTGATATTTAACTATCCCTCAAAACCCTAGATTCCTAATCTACGAGACACATGATGTGTGCTCTTCAACACAACATGCCATGTACTGAAATTTTTTCAAGAAGGTTAGACCCATGAATCATGTTCTGAATTCGATGGATCCTTCATCGATTCCATCAAAAACCATACATGTAACCCCTATAAGTTTATTTAACCATTATTAATGGCTAGACAAATGTTAGATCCCACCTATTTGTTTGCTGGATAATTGAATGACCACCACTTCCCATTAGGAATATGTCATCCCACACACCCCTAATTAGAATACTAACATCACCTGATCCTCCCTTTGATTTCCATCATCAATATTAAATGTCCATAACTTTACAATCCAAGATTATGAACCCAAAATAATGATATATGGAAATAGAGATTGATTTCACAATTAATTAGATTCTTAGTTTTAGTCAAACCACCACTTAAAATAATACTATAAATGAGCATAAATAGAAAGAAGGGAGAATCCATGAAAAAAATAATTAATGTTGGTCATGTTCAGTTGGTCTTAATTCATTGATGGAAGAAAAATAAAAATAATCAATATATAAATCTAATATAAACAAAATCTAGAATTAACTACTTTGAAATCACGAACTAGAAAATAGTTTGTTCAGAAATAGTCCAAAATGAATGATATCAAGGATATATGTAAAATCATATATCAAATGCCATACCACAAAAATATATCAATATATGATGAAAAAGGAAGATCACGTTATTGATTTTAAAGTTGTGATTGAATTATGACATGTTTCTGTCATATCTCTATTTCCATGGTCACTACTAATGATCTACATCATGAATATCCCCTCAAGGCTCCATCTTGGTTATACAACTAACCCTATAAAAGTCAATAAATGAGATATTATAAAGAGATGGTTAGTTTTGTTGAATTTAATTAAATGAAATAAGGTAATGAAATAAATTAATCAATTTATTTCATATATTATTATCCCATGATAGTGCATTGACCAAAGGTCCGATATAAAGGAATATTTTATCACTCATTTGGTAAAAACCATGTCCCATATTCAATAATAGTCTCATTTTTTTCACCCGATGCCCCGATCATATGATATAGCATAACATAAGAATTTGTAAAATAAATATTTAATAAAACTAAAATAAAATTCACTGAGATTCAAATAGCCCCCGATAATTATTCCATTACAAGAACACAAATCCAGGGAATTCCTAAAATTTTACAAATGGTCCAAACATGAACATCATGGCTTTTACATTCTACCTATCTCAAAAATATTCCACCTATGGAAGCACAATTCACTGGAAAATGTGAGGTTACTCAGCTCACATATGGTTCTTAGACTCCCGTGAGGTCTCTAGGATATTTTTATGTATCCATAAGACACAGAAAAGGATTCTACCACTCTCATATAATATTATATGGATGATCCTTGATCTTCATTTGGTAGTAAAAAAAGGTCACTATGTCTTCAAAATTTATCTATCTTTAATCAATTACATGTTCCAAATCATGCATTTTCTTCCCATCTGCGAGAAAAGGAATTTGTGATGGACTCAGTCCAAATATGGGTGTAAATATAGGAGGTACATAAACAATGTTACCCTATTCAAGATATATAATTTACCAATATACCTTGGATATATCTTACCACCTCATAAAAGTATCTATAATCCGTTTTGAGGTGTGAGCTTCATTAATACATGATCACCCTCCTCAAACTCCAAGGGCCTCTATCAAACATCTACTTAGGACTTATGATTGCTGTAACACCCTAATATTTTATTTAATTTCATTAATGTTTTGTGTTGTACGCTACACCAAAAGGAGCTTTCACAACATGCATCCTCGACTTGCCTTTCATTACACACAATCACGACCTTCCATGATAGCGTGTGTAGTACGCAATACCGAGTTTCACTAAACAACGATATGCTATTAAAATATTATTAAAACTAACCGTTATGAATAGTAATAACCACTTTTTGAAATTTTGTAAATTTTATTTTTCAAAATGGACTTCATTTTTCGATTCGGAATATCGAAATTAGCTTAGGGTAAAATTTTGGTAATTTTTGGATAACTTTAATATTTTGATGAATAGTGAAAATTACTAAATTTTAATTAAAAACAACTTTTTCAATCAAAATAATTTATAGTGATAAATTATTAATTTGAGTGGTTTTAAAGTATATTTAGAATATATTTTTACAATTTAATACAATGTTAGTCATTGGATGTAATTTCACATTTAAACCAGACATAAAAAAGTGTCAATCTTTTGATAGTTATTATCTCTTAAGAACACGCTATTTGTTTTGACGACGAGAATTAATTTTTAAATTAATTAATGAAACTGATATGTTTTGAATTTGGTAAAATAGAAATCATTTTTGAGTTCATAATATCAAATATAGATTAGGCCTAATTTTTGGTATTTTTATGAAAACTTTCAATTTTTGATGAATAGTGAAACCACTAAGTGGTAGTTAAAAAAAACTGAATTTTTCATAAAACTTAATTTTACCGCTTCTGTGAGTGTAATTTCAAAAATACGAGAGACACGGTTGATGTCAGTAAGTAAAATGTGGTTCAATGAGATGAAAATAAGTTTTTGGTGAATAGTAACTTTTTACTTTTTTTTACCACGGTTAAAAGTAAATGGGGTAATTAAGGGTAAAAATGATTTTATTATTACCCTAACACATGTCCTAATTCTATTGGATAAGTGTAATGCGACCAAAAACAAACATAGGAATAAAATATGACCATTTAGGCCAACTTGAATTAGATTAGGACATTTATTATTATTTAATTCAAAGAAGAGTTAAAAGAGTTAAAATAAACGTTTATTTAATAAAACATTTTTAATATAGGGTTATACATAAGATACATTCGACTATAAATATTAATTAGAAATCTAAAAAGATATCCTACATAATGGTATTTTATTTGTAATTTTGAGACATTAAATAATTTAATTTATTTATGACACAACGATGATGCTGTAATTATCTTTTTAATGAAATATTGACATAATTGATGTTATAAATACCCAAATAAATATAATTTGAGACTTTTTATGAATTCCACTAATTTTATAGGTTCATATGACATGTTATTATTGATTTAATTAACTTTATTCGATTGTATCATTCTGTTATGATTTTCACAAAAATCAATTACTAAATAGTGTCAAAATTGACATAAAATAGTTTTTAAAACAAATATTATATTATTAATTATTATTTTATTCCTAAAAATCTAAGGTTCGGCCAAATAACTTAGATAAGGTTATATATATTAATAATAAACAACTTGGGGTTCTTTTGGCTTCTTATAGTAAGTTTATTAACCTTATAGTGTAAGAACACAAGAAGACACGGTAAAAGTAAAATTATTTAACTTAATGTTAAATCTAAATTATAAGGTTAAAATAGGAACCTAAACTTGTATAAATTCTATTGGATGAGAGGGTTTAGACCCATCCCCACCTTAGCCTAGAAATAAATCAATTTGGAGCTATTTAAAACCGAACTTGACTTTATAATAAAATAATATTTTTTGTTATTCCAAAGGTGCCCCTCTCCTCCCTTATAAAAGGGCACCTCCTCCCTCTCTTCCTCACACAACTTTGAGCCCTCAAGATCGGCCAAACCCTGACAAATTCTCTTCTACACTTCCCTATAAACATCCTAGAGGTTCTGGTCTTCCTCAAAGACCAATTTTAGTGCCCTAAGAGGCGGTATCAAAGAGGCGCTTCAAAGAAGAGGTAATTTCCGTTACCGATTCTTTCACCTTTATTTCTTCTTCCACTTATTCTTCTTAGGTTGTTTCATTATGAAGTAATAAAATCAGTATCACTAATATACTGATATGTTATTATAAGTATGAAACAATACTATTTCACCATCTATCCATCCTACGGAAAATGAAATCACCGCGCGTGCGTATGTACGGAATACCGTCTCCATGCCGTTGTGAAATCTATTTTCCACCACCACCTTACTTGGATGGGTATAATGGTATAAATAATAACTATATATTATTATTTTATAGTGATATTGATTCTGAAATAGTATACATAAACTCCAATACAGTCCCAAGATCATGAGAACGATATCATTGCTCATGCATACGTACGGACTACCGTCTCCACGACGCGATGAGATTCATTCTTCACTTTAACCATTCATGATTGATTATAAAGTATATATAATAAGTAATCATGAAATATATTACATAATAATGATACTGGATTTATGTGTATATATATGTATGTCATCTACATAATTCCATTCAACTCAATAAGGAAAAGAAAATAATGTTCATGCGTACGTACGACCTACCGTCTCCATGAACGATGTATTTCTTTCCATTTACTGATTTATTATATATATGTATATTCTGAATATATATATATAAATCATGTTTTATATTCTAGAATTATGTAATAATGATCTAAGTAATCATATGAATAATTACAAGTCAAAACACGAATGAAAAATGAAACAATTTTACCCAAAACGCTCTTTAAAATGGAATTTACAAAAGAACGGGTAATTTAAAGTCATAAGTGAACCATATATGATATCATAACAATGAATATGATTCTGTAATAAGTCAATGACATTATTTTAATCATTATACAGGAGGTTCGGACACTTACGAAGCTAATCAGACCTAAGGTAAGGGAAATATCACAATCTCATTTTTATCCGAGATTGTTTATACTTTGGTATTTACTGGGGTGTATTTTATCGTTCACATCCATGTTTCCTCAATATGTAATATTATTTACATCCACCTACAATTTTTTAAATCCAATTTTACCCTTCGGTGAGTTTTTAGTAAAAGATATAAAAGGAATCTTTTTTCGTTTTTCGTACGAGGTACTTTTTGACTTTTCCGACAAAAGTACGAAGAATATTTTTTTTAACTTATACGGCATGAATGGAATTTTAAAAAATTATTTTCAAGAAGCTTCCTTTACAAGTTTTCAATTTTATTTTTAATCAACTTCTTTTAGTTTAAAATTATATAACATGTTAAGAAAGGAAAAGTGTTTTTGAAGTAGAAAGGATATTTTCCTCAAGAATGGAGTTCAAGTGTTTTATCAAAATTATTTTCCATCTAAGATAATAAAGGGTTCTGTTTTTTTATCCCTATTATTACATCGATTTGATTATGTTGTGATGGAATTATTTTTATGAATTCCTTTATCTTATATGAATTGTTTTATGATGTCATGATGTTTAAGATTCCCATTTGTATTACATGGGTTATGAAATGATGTATGATTTATGATTTTGTGGCACACATAAGAATGGTATCATTATGAGATGGGTGGGACCTATATCTCCCTGCAATGCATTGGGTAAAGATTTTATATCTCATGAGATAGACATGGATGGAATGGTAGGTTATACCGGTTCAGTGAAACAGGACTGAAACGAGGGTGACTCGGTTTAGAAAGGGACTTTGTCCACTAATATAGTCTTGGCAATGAGTCTTGACTAACAAGAAATGATTCTCTATGATTATGTGTGTATGACACAAAGTTTAATGTTTTATGTTATGATTATTGTGATTACATTTCACTGCCATGAGTTATCCCAGGTTATGAAATTATGATCTCTTTTACAGGTTAAGATTTCCAAAAGTTATGTTCTTATGTATATGATGTGATTGATATTTCTTTTGTTTACCCTTAATGAGCATTTGAGCTCACCCTTTTATGTTTTCTTTTCCACAGGATATAAATAATGGTTTTAGGTATAAAAAAAAGGAAGATCTTTACGAGAGATGTTGAAGATCTTTCAACAGGATTAGAAGATTATATTCTGAGTTTCCAAAGACACTAAACTATTACGATCCTTGTGTGTGTGTTTTTCTTATGTACTAAGTATTCCGCAAATGTAATGTAATGTCAATGTATGTCAAGATTCGGGTCTCTATAGTTGGTATCAGAGGAAAGGTTTAGTCAACCTTTGGAAACTAGGATGCGAGAACTTTAGTGAGATCCCTATAGATATTTCTAAGGTATGTCTAGGGATATCTCTAAGGTTAAGTATACGTATAGGTTATAATCCTCGAATTGCGCTAACGATATTAAAATTTAACCTAAGATGTTAGATATTGAGGGTACTCCCCCTTTATTATGTTGTTTTCCCTATCATGATTTTTACCTCTCACACTATTCTTATTGGGTTTTAGACGATGGCTGGAACCCGAAGGAACCGTGTTGATCAATGCAATGGACAATGAAATGATTGTCCTCCTGAACAAACAAATGTTATATGAGATGGAGTGAAAAATATTATTGCTATACTTACACAAGCTAAGAATCATTCTGGACTTCCAAATGAGTAGAGAAGGGAACAATATTCTATTGAGTCCTTCATGAGGCAACGTACACCTTCTTTCAGTGGGTCTTCTGATCCACTTTTTGCTAAACAATGGATCAGTACCACTGAAAAGATATTTTCAGTTCTTCAATGTTTTGAACATGATAAAGTCATCTTAGCAGTATATCATTTGGAAGGTGAAGCTGATCAATGGTGGAATCATATCAAGAATACGAGGCAAAGAGATGAAATTTAGTCCATGGAATGGGACGAGTTCAAGAACTTATTTTTCAATAAGTAATTCCATTGTATTCTTCGAACAAAGATGGAGAAGGAGTTTCTTGAACTAAAGCAAAAGGATTATGAATCTGTTGGTATATAAGAAGCGAATTTTACAAGACTTGCAAGGTATGCATCTGGCATTATCATCCAACCTGAAAGTAAAGTTGATCGATTTTTCAGTGGCTTAAAACCAAGTCTTCGAAGGTCATTAGCTATAAGAGACTTCAGTAGCTATGAACAAATTGTGCATTGTGCTATCAAGGTAGAAATGGAAGTTGGTGTTACATATCCATCTCATGGTTTTGACAAGAAACGAAAGATGGAGTTCAAGGAGAAATCTCAGAATAATGGTGAAAAGAAGATGATTGTTTCCTTATGCTCAAAGTGTGGAAAGACGCATGGTGGAGATTGTCTTAAAGGGATAAGTAAATGTTTCAAATGTGGAAAGGAAGGTCATCGGGCATTTGAATGCCGCAATGATGGGAAGAAGATGTCTAATGATGCAAACAAAGGAAGGGATACACAGAACGCACCACCAACACTTCAATGCATCAAGTGCAAGGAAATGTGGAATTATTCTAATAAATTCCCTAATCCAAGGGTTAGTGATGATCGACATGAGAAACCGCTTAAGGCAAAGGACAAAGGGAAGTCACATGCGATCACTATTGGCGATGTTGAATATGACAACGATGTGGTGGAATTATTAAGTGTTTATGTAATGGGATTCCAAAATAATGATGTATCATGGAGTATTGGAATATTTATGTATTGGTCTAATGTGGTATTCAAAGTGATTAAAATATTTTTGGAAATAAGATGATATGCGCACAATGAAGAGAAAACGAGAAAATGAAATATTTAACAGTATTCATGAGCTCATGATTGATATAAGGACTAAGTGATATCATGGTTTGAGTATATATAATTTTGAGGATTTTGGTATGTGGAAAGTGTTAACTTTTAACTAAATTCATTTTTTCACTATGGTTCAATGGGTATTCATTTTTCAAGAGAATACATGATTAAGGTATTCACATGATTGGAATGTGACCAACAATATATATATATGGGGGATAAATGAATTTGGACCGAAGTATTTTAGATAATCCTAAATATTGGAATGGATTATGTTGGACATATGCTAAGTATCGTTTAAGGATAGAACTTTTTTCGATATTACTGATGGGATTTTATAGTAATGTAGTTTTAGAAAAAGGACAACCTGCAGGACGGGCGACATCCCATCGCGTCGGCCAAGGCTGTGGGAATCGAACCCACAACCGAAGTGTGACTGGACTTTATCGCCTACCATTGGCCTACAGGAAGTCCCTGTTTAGTAGAAACTAGTTTTATTATATTAAGCAGTATGATATATGAAGTATAAGTCCATTTTAGGAACCATATATGATTAAGCTCACTATAGATCGACTTATGTATATAACTTTTGCTAACCTTTAGTTTGAGACAGATGGAATGAACCCTCATTCTATCACATGATCTGATAACACTTCACAAATAACAAATTCAACTTCATTTATTTAAGAGATGAAGTGGAAATTGTTCAAGGAACGAACAACAGTGAGATTGTACCAAAATAAAGTAAGTATTTATTCTAATTCAAATTCTTCAACTTTAGGGAAATGATCTTGAAAACCAAAAATGTTGTCCAAGTGATCTTATGTCTGATGAATCAGATGGTACACTAGATCATAACAAATTTATGGATTTGTGATTGTTGGCTTTTCCATAGCCATGTTCTCTACCACTCTCCATCAGAACATAATGGTTAGATTTTTCTTCCATATCCATATTTTCACCTATGTGGAAACCCAGTGATTAGTTTATTTGGTTAACCATTACGTTTCATAATTTTGTTTTTAAAGATTGGTTTTGGTATTCCTTTTTACGATGTGGGTTTCTATTAAAGAAATTTTTGAATAGTAAACCATTTATAACCCCGACGAATTTCGAGGGCGAAATTCATTTTAAGGGGGTAGAATGTAACACCCTGAGATTTTATTTAATTTAATTAATGTCTTGTGTTGTACACTACACCAAAAGGAGCTTGCACAACATGAATCCTTGACTTGCCTTTAATTACACGCAATCGCGACCTTCCTTGATAGCGTGTGTAGTACGCAATACTGAGTTTCACTAAACAAAGTTATGCTATTAAAATATTATTAAAACTAGCCGTTATGAATAGTAATAACCAATTTTTGAAATTTTGTAAATTTTATTTTTCAAAGTGGACTTCATTTTTCGATTCGGAATATCGAAATTAGCTTAGGGTAAAATTTTGGTAATTTTCGGATAACTTTCATATTTTGATGAATAGTGAAAATTACTAAATTTTAATTAAAAACAACTTTTTCAATCAAAATAATTAATAGTGATAAATTATTAATTTGAGTGGTTTTAAAGTATATTTAGAATATATTTTTACAATTTATTACAATGTTGGTCATTAGATGTAATTTCACATTTAAACCAGACATAAACAAGTGTCAATCTTTTGATAGTTATTATCTCTTAAGAACACGCTATTTGTTTTGACGACGGGAATTAATTTGTAAATTAATTAATGAAACTGATATGTTTTGAATTTGGTAAAATAGAAATCATTTTTTAGTTCATAATATTAAATATAGCTTAGGCCTAATTTTTAGTATTTTTCTGAAAACTTTCAATTTTTGATGAATAGTGAAACCACTAAGTGGTAGTTAAAAAAAACTGAATTTTTCATAAAACTTAATTTTACCACTTCTGTGAGTGGAATTTCAAAAATCCGAGAGACACGGTTGATTTCAGTAAGTAAAATGTGGTTCAATGAGATGAAAATAATTTTTTGGTGAATAGTAACTTTTTACTTTTTTTTACCACGGTTAAAAGTAAATAGGGTAATTAAGGGTAAAAATTATATTATTATTACACTAACACATGTCCTAATTCTATTGGATAAGTGTAATTCGACCAAAAACAAACTTAGGAATAAAATATGACCATTTAGGCCTACTTGAATTAGATTAGGACATTTATTATTATTTAATTCAAAGAAGAGTTAAAAGAGTTAAAATCAATGTTTATTTAATAAAACATTTTTAATATAGGGTTATACATAAGATAAATTCGACTATAAATATTAATTAGAATGATAAAACTATTTCCTACATAATGGTAATTTATTTGTAATTTTTAGACATTAAATAATTTTATTTATTTATGACACAATGATGATGCAGTAATTATCTTATTAATGAAATATTGACATAATTGATGTTATAAATACCCAAATAAATATAATTTGAGACTTTTTATGAATTAAAATAATTTTATAGGTTAATATGACATGTTAGTATTGATTTAATTAACTTTTTTCGAACTTATCGTTCTGTTATTATTTTCACAAAATCAATTACTAAATAGTGTCAAAATTGACATAAAATAGTTTTTAAAACAAATATTATATTATTAATTGTTATTTTATTCCTAAAAATATAAGGTTCGGCCAAATGACTTAGATATGGTTATATATATTAATAATAAAATACTTGGGGTTTGTTTGACTTCTTATAGTAAGTTTATTAACCTTATAGTGTAAGAACACAAGAAGACACGGTAAAAGTAAAATTATTTAACTTAATGTTAAATCTAAATGATAAGGTTAAAATAGGAACCTAAACTTGTCTAAATTCTATTGGATGAGAGGATTTCGACCCATCCCCACCTTAGCATCTAAATAAATAAATTTGGAGCTATTTAAAACCGAACTTGACTTTATAATAAAATAATATTTTTTGTTATTCCAAAGGTGCCCCTCTCCTCCCTTATAAAAGGGCACCTCCTCCATCTCTTCCTCACACAACTTTTAGCCTTCAAGCTCGGCCAAAACCTGCCAAATTCTCTTCTCCACTTCCCTATAAACATCCTAGAGGTTCTGGTCTTCCTCAAAGACCAATTTTAGTGCCCTAAGAGGAGGTCTCAAAGAGGCGCTTCAAAGAAGTGGTAATTTCTATTACCGATTATTTCACCTTTATTTCTTCTTCCACTTCTTCTTCTTAGGTTTTTTCATTATTAAGTAATAACATCAGTATCACTCATATACGGATATGTTATTATAAGTATGAAACAATCCTATTTCACCATCTATCCATCCTACGGAAAACGAAATCACCGCGCGTGCGTACGTACGGAATACCGTCTCCACGCCGTGGTGAAATATATTTTCCACCACCACCTTACTTGGATGGGTATAATGGTATAAATAATATCTATATATTATTATTTTAAAGTGATATTGATTCTGAAATACTATAAATACACTCCAATATAGTACCACGATCAAGAGAACGATATCATCGCTCGTGCGTACGTACGGATTACCGTCTCCACAACGCGATGCGATTCATTCTCCACTTTAACCATTAATGAATGATTATAAAGTATATATAATAAGTAATCATGAAATATATTACATAATAATTATACTGGATTTATCTGTATATATATGTATGCCATCAACATAATTCCATTCAACTCAATAAGGAAAAGAAAACAGCGTTCATGCGTACGTACGGCATACCGTCTCCATGAACGGTGTATTTATTTCCATTTACTGATTTATTATATATATGTATATTCTGAATATATATATATATATATATATATCATTTTTTATATTCTGTAATTAAGTAATCATGATCTATGTAATCATATGAATAATTACAAGTCAAAACACGGATGACAAATGAAACAATTTTACCCAAAACGCTCTTTAAAATGGAATTTATAAAAGAACGAGTAATATAAAGTCATAAGTGAACGATATATGATATCATAACAATGAATATAATTCTGTAATAAGTCAATGACATTATTTAAATAATTATACAGGAGGTTCGGACACTTACGAAGCAAATCAGACCTAAGGTAAGGGAAATATCACAATCTCATTTTTATCCGAGATTGTTAATACTTTGGTATTTACTGGGGTGTATTTTATCATTCACATCCATGTTTCTTCAATATTTAATATTATTTACATCCACCTACAATTTTTTAATTCCAATTTTACCCTTCGTTGAGGTTTTAGTAAAAGATATAAAATGAATCTTTTTTCGTTTTTCGTACGAGGTACTTTTTGACTTTTCCGACAAAAGTATGAAGAATATTTTTTTTAACTTATACGGAATGAATGTATTTTTAAAAAATTATTTCAAAGAAGATTCCTTTACAAGTTTTCAATTTTATTTTTAATCAACATCTGTTAGTTTAAAATTGTATGACATCTTAAGAAAGGAAACGTGTTTTTGAAGTAGAAAGGATATTTTCCTCAAGAATGGAGTTCAAGTGTTTTATCAAAATTATTTTCCATCTAACAAATAAAGGGTTCTGTTTTTTTATCCCTATTATTACATTGACTTGATTATGTTGTGATGGAATTATTTTTATGAATTCCTTTATCTTATATGAATTGTTTTATGAGGTCATGATGTTTAAGATTCCCATTTGTATTACATGGGTTATGCAATGATGTATGATTTATGATTTTGTGGCACACATAAGAATGGTATCATTATGAGATGGGTGGGACCTATATCTCCCTCCAATGAATTGGGTAAATATTTTATATCTCATGAGATAGACATGGCTGGAATGGTAGGTTATACCAGTTCAGTGAAACAGGACTGAAACGAGGGTGACTCGGTTCAGAAAGGGACTTTGTCCACTAAGATAGTCTTGGCAATGAGTCTTGACTAACAAGAAATGATTCTCTATGATTATGTGTGTATGCCACAAAGTTTAATGTTTTAAGTTATGATTATTGTGATTACATTTCACTGCCATGATTTATCCAAGGTTATGAAATTATGATCTCTTTTACAGGTTAAGATTTCCAAAAGTTACGTGCTTATGTATATTATGTGATTGATATTTCTTTTGTTTACCCTTACTGAGCATTTGAGCTCAACCTTTTATGTTTTCCTTTCCCCAGGATATAAAGAAAGGTTTTAGGTATAAAAAAAGGAAGATATTTATGAGAGATGTTGAAGATCTTTCACCAGGATTAGAAGATTATATTCCGAGTTTCCAAAGACACTAAACTATTACGATCCTGGTGTGTGTGTTTTTGTTATGTACTAAGTATTCCACAAATGTAATGTAATGTCAATGTATGTCAAGCTTCGGGTCTCTACAATGGCACTATGTTATTCTCATCAATTCCAAAACGATCTTCACCTTCTAAGTCACTGTATATACCTATTCTATCCCCACGAGTGATGTCTCTCACATCTTAAACTAACACAAAGATGACCTACATGATCTTTTATAAAGGAACTCAAATGTAACCATGATAATCATAGTGTGATATCTAATGTTATAGGAAAACTTCATCTGGGGAAATTGACCCTCTAAAACTCTGATAGAATCCAAATAAAAATCTATAAATCCTCTAGAAGCCTAATTTTTCACTTTTTATAGCCATCATTCTAGGGGTTAAAATTCATGCTCATCTATAACTGAATCTTGAAAGACTTCTACAAATTTCACCACTACATGAATATAAATATAGTTTCACATAAATAGAAAATAATTGAGGGTAATCTACGTAGATGTATTATCTCTATAACTTAGAAGAATCCCAAGATTTCCACCTTACTCTCCTATGTGATGGTGATAAAATGGGAAGACATAGTGAGTTGGTTTAAAATCACCTAGATAGCATAACCACCTCCATCTCACTGTAGAAGTAATTTCAAAAAAATACATGGATATATAATCCCATTTCCACTATAAAATTCCAAGGGGTTGCATCAAACCTACCCGAACCTGATTCTCATCCATTACCCATTGATAGGTGAGGAAACTAAAGGGAAAATCCACAACACGCCTCTATATTGGCGACCAACTAAACTACTGTTAAAAATCATGGTTTATCTTTAATACACCAATATGTACCAATAAATTAGATGTATGGAACTCCCAAATCACCACCTCTAAAAGTAACACTAGAACCACATTTCACCCTTGAAAGATAATGACATGCTTTCCACAGTCATAGAATCCACCAAGATCATTCCTTGTGGTTATCTGATCATGCCTGACCACACAACCAAAATTTCCAATATATTATTTTCTCATATGAAGGATAAGCATAGGGGTCACAACCATTAGTCATAGGTATGATTCTATATCCCCAACCACTAAGGGTAACTAAAAAGAAACTAGCAACTCTAAAAACTCCCCTAGAAACTAAGAATGACATTTCTTAGTGAGAGAATATGGTACCTCAATTCCATTCCTCGTAGCATATACTATCTTGAAATTATATAATTATATGAGCTCTATCCATCCCCTCTGTCTCATATTAATATCACTATATGAGAAGAAACACATGAAACTCTTTTAGTTAGAATAAATAATAAACCACACTCTAAAAATCAAGTATATCCATTTATTTATGGAGAACACCACACATTCCATCTCAAATTCATTGGTTTCATAGTTCTTTCTATGGGGTCTTTGCTACCTAGAATGACACACTATCACTTCCAGCATCTAAATAAAAAAAATCCAAAACCTATATTTAAAGGAATCATAGAACAGTACATATTAAACCCCATATTTGAGAGACTTTATTATAGGACTGATCATGAACTTCTACTATAACTCCATGAAATCCAATTAGAACTTATATGTCTAGATAAATATATTCCCATTTAAGGTTAAGGAAGTTAAAGGTGTTGTAATCCTATAGAAGCTTGGAATGAATCTATAGTAATAACCAATCATCCCATGAAAACACCCCAAACCAGTCATGTTTTTGGGTGGATCCCAAGAATGCACTACTTCATTCTTTACTAGGTCTATATCTATACCCTCATTGAGATGATGTGTCCAAGAATATAGACCCCTCTAATCCAGAGATAAAAATGATGCAATTTTCTATACAACTGATGCTCTTGAATAATGTCTAATACTATCCACAAAATCTCCAAATTCTCAACCATTGATATTTATTAAATTAGATTTTCATTGATAAATACTACCTTGAATTGGTCAAGGAAAGGATAAAATATCCAATTCATTATTCCATAAAAAATTCTGTGGTGTTCATCACCCCAATGTGTATTCCTAGGTAATCACAAGGAATGGTGAGACATAATAATTCCATATTCAGTATGCCTTCATCGCATAGTCATAATAGTTATTATCTTGAACTACGGTCAATCTTTTAGAACCACTTCACCCCTTTCAACTGGTCAAAGAGGTTGTTGATCCTCGATAGTGGATATTTATTCTTAATGTTTACATGATTCAAGAGACGATAATACAAAAATGACCATCCAATATCATCCATAATCTTCGAGAATTACAATGGAACCACCCAGGGGGACACATTAGTCTTGATAAATAATTCCCTCTAAAGGTCCTCTAACTTCACCCTCATCTATCAAAGATATATGATAGCCATATGATATTCTACCAAAGTTACTGGATCTATTCCTTATTGTGAGTCAATATATAAATCGGGCTCCCAACAAGGTGGTCAACTAGAATAATATTTAGTAAAGATATTCAAGTGTTCCACTACTACATTGGGGAACCAAAAATCCATTGAGTACATTGAACCATGAGTTATACTGGGAAAGAGATTGGAGGTCCTCTATAATCTAATGCGTATGACCCCAACATGCTCTGTAACGGCCCGAGATTTTATGAAAAATATTCTTTTTTATTTCACTAATGTCTTGTGTTGTACGCTACACCAAAAGGAGCTTGCACAACACGCATCCTTGACTTGCCTTGCATTACACGCAATCACGACCTTCCTCGATAGCTTGCATCGTACGCAATACCGAGTTTCACTAAACAACGATATGCTATTAAAATATTATTAAAAATAGCCGTTATGAATAATAATAACCACTTTTTGAAATTTTATAAATTTTATTTCTCAAAATGGACTTCATTTTTGGATTCGGAATACCGAAATTAGCCTAGGGTGAAATTTTGGTATTTTTCTGAAAACTTTCAATTTTTGATGAATAGTGAAACCACTAAGTGGTAGGTTAAAAACTGAATTTTGCATAAAACTTAATTTTACCGCTTCTGTGAATGGAATTTCAAAAATCCGAGAGACACAGTTGATGTCAGTAAGTAAAATGTGGTTCAATGGGATGAAAATAATTTTTGGTGAATAGTAACTTTTTACTTTTATTTACCACGGTTAAAAGTAAATAGGGTAATTAAGGGTAAGAATGATATTAATATTACCCTAACACATGTCCTAATTCTATTGGACAAGTGTATCTCGACCAAAAACAACCTTAAGTGTAAAATATTATCATTTAGGCCCACTTGGATTAGATTAGGACATTTATTATTATTTAATTCAAAGAAGAGTTAAAAGAGTTAAAATCAATGATTATTTACTAAAACATTTTTAATATAGGGTTATACATAAGCTAAATTCGATTGTAAATATTCATTAGAAATCTAAAAAGATTTCCCACATAATGGAATTTTATTTGTAATTTTTAGACATCAAATAAGTTAATTTATTTATGACACAAAGATGATGAAGTAATTATCTTATTAATGAAATATTGACATAATTGATGTTATAAACACCAAAATAAAACTAATTTGAGACTTTTTATGAATTACACTAATTTTATATTTTACTATGATATATTAATGTTGATTTAATCAACTGTATTCGAACATATAATTCTGTTATGACTTTCACAAAAATCATATATCAAATAGTGTCAAAATTGACACAAAATAGTTTTTAAATCAAATATTATATTATAAATTGTTATTTTATTCCTAAAAATCTAAGGTTCGGAAAAAGGACTTAGATAAGGATATATATATTAATAATAAACAATTTGGGGTTCTTTTGGCATGTTATAGTAAGTGTATTAACCATATAGTGAAAGAAAACAAAAAGACACTCTAAAAGTTAAATTATTTAACTTAGAGTTAAATCTAATTGATAAGGTTAACATAATACCCTAAACTTGTCTAAATCCTATTGGTTGATAGGATTGCGACCCATCCCCACCTTATCTTCGAAATAAGACCCTTTGGAACCATTATAAACCTATTTTGACTTTAATATAAAATAATATTTTGAGATATTCCTAAGGTGCCCCTCTCCTCCCTTATAAAAGGACACCTCCTCCCCCTCCTCCTCACACCAATTTAAGCACTCAAGCTCGGCCAAACCCTTCCCAAATCTCTTCTCCACTTCCCTATAAACATCCTAGAGGTTCTGGTCTTCCTCAAAGACCAATTTTAGTGCCCTAAGAGGAGGTCTCAAACAGGCCCTTCAAAGAAGAGGTAATTACCGTTACCAATTCTTTCATCTTTATTTCTTCTTCCACTTCTTCTTCTTAGGTTGTTTCATTATGAAGTAATAACATCAGTATCACTCATATATTGATATGATATTATAAGTATGAAACAACCCTATTTCACCATCTATCCATCCTACGGAAAATGAAATCACTGCGCGTGCGTACGTACGGAATACCGTCTCCACGCCGTGGTGTAATCTATTTTCCACCACCACCTTACATGGATGGGTATAATGGTGCAAAGAATAACTATAAATAGTTATTACAACATCATATTGATTCTGATATATTGTATAATCCACTCCAATTCAATTCAATATTTATGGAAATGATATCATCGCTCGTGCGTACGTACGGACTACCGTCTCCACGACGCGATGAGATTCATTCTCCATGTTAACCATTTAAGAATGATTATAAAGTATATATAAGAAATAATATTGAAATATATGACATTATAAAGCTACTGGATTTATGTATATATATATATATATATATGTATGTCATCTACTTACTTCCATTCAAGACAATAAGGAAAGGAAAACAGCGTTCATGCGTACGTACGGACTACCGTCTCCATGAACGGTGTTTTTCATTTCATTTATCTATCTTATATATATATATATACTGAATATATATGATATATAGATCATATTTTATATTCTGGAAGTAAGTAAATCATGATATAAGTAATAATAATGTCAAGAACAACAAGTCAAAACACCTACGATAAAATGAAACGATTTTACCCAAAACGCTTCTTTAACGTGGAATTTACAAAAGAACGGGTAATATAAAGTCATAAGTGAAACATATATGATATCATAACAGTGAATATGATTCTGTAATAAGTCAATGAAATTATTTAAATCATTATACAGGAGGTTCGGACACATACGAAGAAAATCGGACCTAAGGTAAGGGAAATATCACAATCTCATTTTTATCCGAGATTGTTTATACTTTGGTATTTACTGGGGTGTATTTTATCATCCAAATCCATGTTCCCTAAATATGTAATATTGTTTTCATCCACTTACAATAGTTTAAATCCAATTTTACCCTTCGGTGAGTTTTTAGTAAAGGATATGAAAGGAATCTTTTGTCGTTTTTTTTTCGTACGAGGTACTTTTTGACTTTTCCGACAAAATTACGGGAAGAATGGTTTTTTTTAACTTATACGGTACGAACGGATTTTTACGACTTTATAAAGACATATTTTCATAAAGCTTACTCAAAAAGATTTCATGACTATTTTCAATAAAATCTCTTTCTTTTAAAATTGCATGATGTTTTGTGAAAAGGAATTGATTTTGAAGAAGAAAGGATATTTTCCTCAAGAATGAAGTTCAAGTATTTTATCAAAATTATTTTCCATATAAGATAACAAAAGGGTTCTGTTTTTACCCCTATTATTACATGGATTTGATTATGTTGTGATGGAAACATTTTTTATGAATTCCTTTATCTTATATGAATTGTTTTATGATGTCATGTTGTTTAAGAATCCCATTTTTATTTCATGGGTTATGCGATGATGTATGATTTATGATTATGTGGCACACATAAGAAAGGATTCATTATAAGATGGGTGGGACCTATATCTACCTCCAATGCATTGGGTAAAGATTTTATATCTCATGATATAGACATGGCTGGAATGGTAGGTTATACCGGTTCAGTGAAACAGGACTAAAACGAGGGTTACTCGATTCAGAAAGGGACTTTGTCCACTAAGATAGTCTTGGCAATGAGTCTTGACTAACAAGA
This sequence comes from Viscum album, assembly GCA_963277665.1. NCBI lineage: Eukaryota > Viridiplantae > Streptophyta > Magnoliopsida > Santalales > Viscaceae > Viscum > Viscum album. The sequence goes on from OY728119.1 coordinate 1,237,883,896, forward strand.
AATGATTCTATATGATTATGTGTGAATGCCACAAAGTTTTATGTTTTAAGTTATGATTATTGTGATTACATTTCACTACCATGATTTATCCCATGTTATGAAATTATGCTCTCTTTTGCAGGTTATGATTTCCAAAATGTTATGTTCTTATGAATATGATGTGATTGATATTTCTTTTGTTTACCCTTACCGAGCATTTGAGCTCATCCTTTTATGTTTTCTTTTCCCCAGGATATAAAGAAATGTTTTAGGTTAAAAAAAAGGGAAGATCTTTATGGGAGATATTGAAGATCTTTCACCACGATTAGAAGATTACGTTCCGAGTTTCCAAAGACACTAAACTATTAAGATCCTTGTGTGTGTGTTTTTGTTATATACTAAGTATTCCGCAAAAGTAATGTAAAGTCCATGTAAGTCAGGCTTCGGGTCTCTACAGTTGGTATCAGAGGAAAGGTTTAGTCAACCTTTGGAAACTAGGATGCGAAAACGTTAGTGAGATCCCTAGAGATATTTCTACGGTATGTCAAGGGATGTCCCTAAGGTTAAGTATACGTATAGGTTATAGTACTAGAATTACGCTAACGATCATAGAATTAAACCTAAGATGTTAGATATTGAGGGTACTCCCCCTTTATTATGTTGTTTTCCCTAGCATGATTTTTGCCTCTCACACTATTCTTTTTGGGTTTTAGACGATGGCTGGAACCCGAAGGAACCGTGTTGATCAATGCAATGGACAATGCAATGATTATCCTCCCGAACAAACAAATGTTATGGGAGATGGAGTGCAAAATCTTATTGCTATACTTACACAAGCTATGAATCATTCTGGACTTCCAAATGAGCAGAGAAGGGAACAATATTCTATTGAGTCCTTCATGAGGCAACGTCCACCTTCTTTCAGTGGGTCTTCTGATCCACTTGTTTCTGAACAATGGATCAGTACCACTGAAAAGATATTTTCAGTTCTTCAATGTTCTGAGCATGATAAAGTCATCTTAGCAGTATATCGTTTGGAAGGTGAAGCTGATCAATGGTGGAATCTTATCAAGAATACAAGGCAAAGAGATGAAATTGAGTCCATGGAATGGGACGAGTTCAAGAACTTATTTTTCAATAAGTACTTCCCTCGTATTCTTCGAACAAAGATGGAGAAGGAGTTTCTTGAACTAAATCAAAAGGATGATGAATCTGTTGGTATATACGAAGAGAATTTTACAAGACTTGCAAGGTATACATCTGATATTATCATCCAACCTGAAAGTAAAGTTGATCGATTTTTCTGTGGCTTAAAACCAAGTCTTCGAAGGGCATTAGCTATAAGAGACTTCAGTAGCTATGAAGAAATTGTGCGTTGTGCTATCAAGGTAGAAATGGAAGTTGGTATTACATATCCATCTCATGGTTTTGACAAGAAACGAAAGATGGAGTTCAAGGAGAAATATCAGAATAATGGTGAAAAGAAGATGAATGTTTCCTTATGCACAAAGTGTGGAAAGAAGCATGGTGGAGATTGTCTTAAAGGGACTAGAAAATGTTTTAAGTGTGGAAAAGAAGGTCATCGAGCAGCTGGGTGTCGAAGTAATGGAAAAAGGAATTCTAATGATGTGAATAAAGCAAACACTGCAGAGAACGCACCACCAACACTTCAATGCTTCAAGTGCAAGGAAATGGGGCATTATGCTAATAAATGCCCTAATCCAAGGGTTAATGATGATCAACATGAGCAACCACTTAAGGCAAAGGACAAAGGGAAGTCACATGCGATCACTATTGGCGATGTTGAATATGACAACGATGTGGTGGAATGATTAAGTGTTTATGTAATGGGATTCCAAAATAATTTTGTATCATAAAGTATTGGAATATTTATGTATTGGTCTAATGTGGTATTCAAAGTGATTGAGATATTTTTGGAAATAAGATGATATGCGCATAATAAAGGGAAAATGAGAAAATGAAATGTTTAACAGTATCCATGAGCTCTTGATTGATATAAGGACTAAGTGATATCATGGTTTGAGTATATAGAATTTTGAGGATTTTGGTATGTGGAAAGAGTTAACTTTTAATAGAATTCATGTTTTCAATAAGGTTCAATGGGTATTCAAGAGAGTACAAGATTAAGGCCTTTGAATGTTTGGAATGTGACCAACAAGATATATCTTATGATATATGGGGATCAACGTTGGTATTAAATCTCTGGAAATCGTTTTCACTATGTTATGAGAGTGGACTGCAGTATTATGGATAAGCCTAAAGATTGGAATGGATTATGTTGGACATAAGTTAGTATTGTTTAAGGATAGAAGTTTTTTTCGATATTATTGATGGGATGTTATAGTAATATAGTTTTAGAAAAAGGACAACCTGCAGGACGGGTGACAGCCCATCGCTTCGGACAAGGCTGTGGGAATCGAACCCACAACCGAAGTGCGACTGGCCTTTATCGCCTACCACTGGCCTACAGGAAGTCTCTGTTTAGTAGAAACGAGTTTTATTATATTAAGCAGTATGATATATGAAGTATAAGTCCATTTTAGGAACCATATGTGATTAATCTCACTATAGATCGACTTATGTATATAATTTTTTCCTAACCTTTTTTTTGAGACAGATGGAATGACCTGTCATACTAACACTTCACGAATAACAAATTCAACTTCATTTATTTAAGAGATGATGTGGAAATTGTTCAAGGCATGAACAACAGTGAGATTGTACCAAAATAAAGAAAGTATTTATTCTAATTCAAATTTTCAACTTTAGGGAAATGATCTTGAAAACCAAAAACGTTGTCCTAGTGATCTTATACCTGATGAATCAGATGGTACCTTAGATCGTCACAAATTTATGGATTTGTGATTACTGGATTTTCCATAGCCATGTTCTCTACCACTCTCCATCAGAACATGATTGTTAGATTTCTCTTCCATATCCATATTTTCCCCTATGTGGAAACCCAGTGATTAGTTTATTTGGGTAATCGTTACATTTCATACTTTAGTTTTTAAAGCCATGATTTGGTATTCCTTTTTACGATGTTGGTTTCTATTAAAGAAACTTTCGAATAGTAAACCATTTATAACCCCGATGAATTTCGAGGGCGAAATTCATTTTAAGGGGGGTAGAATGTAACAGACCGAGATTTTATGAAAAATATTATTTTTTATTTCACTAATGTCTTGTGTTGTACGCTACACCAAAAGGAGCTTGCACAACACGCACCATTGACTTGCCTTGCATTACACGCAATCACGACCTTCCTCGATAGCTTGCATCGTACGCAATACCGAGTTTCACTAAACAACGATATGCTATTAAAATATTATTAAAACTAGCCGTTATGAATAATAATAACCACTTTTTGAAATTTTATAAATTTTATTTTTCAAAATGGACTTCATTTTTGGATTCGGAATACCGAAATTAGCCTAGGGTGAAATTTTGGTATTTTTCTGAAAACTTTCAATTTTTGATGAATAGTGAAACCACTAAGTGGTAGGTAAAAAACTGAATTTTGCATAAAACATAATTTTACCGCTTCTGTGAATGGAATTTCAAAAATCCGAGAGACACGGTTGATGTCAGTAAGTAAAATGTGGTTCAATGGGATGAAAATAATTTTTGGTGAATAGTAACTTTTTACTTTTATTTACCACGGTTAAAAGTAAATAGGGTAATTAAGGGTAAGAATGATATTAATATTACCCTAACACATTCCTAATTATATTGGACAAGTGTATCTCGACCAAAAACAACCTTAAGTGTAAAATATTATCATTTAGGCCCACTTTGATTAGATTAGGACATTTATTATTATTTAATTCAAAGAAGAGTTAAAAGAGTTAAAATCAATGTTTATTTACTAAAACATTTTTAATATAGAGTTATACATAAGATAAATTCGATTGTAAATATTCATTAGAAATCTAAAAAGATTTCCCACATAATGGTATTTTATTTGTAATTTTTAGACATCAAATAAGTTAATTTATTTATGACACAAAGATGATGAAGTAATTATCTTATTAATGAAATATTGACATAATTGATGTTATAAACACCAAACTAAAAATAATTTGAGCCTTTTTTATGAATTCCACTAATTTTCTAGGTAACTATGATATATTAATGTTGATTTAATCAACTTTATTCGAACATATAATTCTATTATGACTTTCAAAAAAATCATATATCAAATAGTGTCAAAATTGACACAAAATAGTTTTTAAATCAAATATTATATTATAAATTGTTATTTTATTCCTAAAAATATAAGGTTCGGCCAAATGACTTAAATAAGGATATATATATTAATAATAAACAATTTGGGGTTCGTTTGGCATGTTATAGTAAGTGTATTAACCATATAGTGAAAGAAAACAAAAAGACATGGTAAAAGTTAAATTATTTAACTTAGAGTTAAATCTAATTGATAAGGTTAACATAATACCCTAAACTTGTCTAAATCCTATTGGTTGATAGGATTTCGACCCATCCCCACTTTATCTTCGAAATAAGACCCTTTGGAACTATTATAAACCGATTTTGACTTTAATATAAAATAATATTTTGAGATATTCCTAAGGTGCCCCTCTCCTCCCTTATAAAAGGACACCTCCTCCCCCTCCTCCTCACACCAATTTAAGCACTCAAGCTCGGCCAACCCCTGCCAAAATCTCTTCTCCACTTCCCTAGAAACATCCTAGAGGTTCTGGTCTTCCTCAAAGACCAATTTTAGTGCCCTAAGAGGAGGTCTCAAAGAGGCGCTTCAAAGAAGAGGTAATTACCGTTACCAATTCTTTCATCTTTATTTCTTCTTCCACTTCTTCTTCTTAGGTTGTTTAATTATGAAGTAATGACATCAGTATCACTCATATACTGATATGTTATTATAAGTATTAAACAACCCTATTTCACCATCTATCCATCCTACGGAAAATGAAATCACCGCGCGTGCGTACGTACGGAATACCGTCTCCACGCCGTGGTGTAATCTATTTTCCACCACCACCTTACATGGATGGGTATAATGGTGCAAATAATAACTATAAATAGTTATTACAACATCATATTGATTCTGATATATTGTATAATCCACTCCAATTCAATTCAATATTTATGGAAGTGATATCATCGCTCGTGCGTACGTACGGACTACCGTCTCCACGACGCGATGAGGTTCATTCTCCATGTTAACCATTTAAGAATGATTATAAAGTATATATAAGAAATAATATTGAAATATATGAAATTATAAAGCTACTGGATTTATGTATATATATATATATATGTATGTCATCTACTTACTTCCATTCAAGACAATAAGGAAAGGAAAACAGCGTTCATGCGTACGTACGGACTACCGTCTCCATGAACGGTGTTTTTCATTTCATTTATCTATCTTATATATATATATACTGAATATATATGATATATAGATCATATTTTATATTCTGGAAGTATGTAAATCATGATATAAGTAATAATAATGTCAAGAACAACAAGTCAAAACACCTACGATAAAATGAAACGATTTTACCCAAAACGCTTTTTTAACGTGGAATTTACAAAAGAACGGGTAATATAAAGTCATAAGTGAACCATATATGATATCATAACAGTGAATATGATTCTGTAATAAGTCAATGACATTATTTAAATCATTATACAGGAGGTTCAGACACATACGAAGAAAATCAGACCTAAGGTAAGGGAAATATCACAATCTCATTTTTATCCGAGATTGTTTATACTTTGGTATTTACTGGGGTGTATTTTATCATCCAAATCCATGTTCCCTCAATATGTAATATTGTTTTCATCCACTTACAATAGTTTAAATCCAATTTTACCCTTCGGTGAGTTTTTAGTAAAGGATATGAAAGGAATCTTTTGTCGTTTTTTTTCGTACGAGGTACTTTTTGACTTTTCCGACAAAAGTACGGGAAGAATGGTTTTTTTAACTTATACGGCACGAACGGATTTTTACGACTTTATAAAGACATATTTTCATAAAGCTTCCTCAAAAAGATTTCATGACTATTTTCAATAAAATCTATTTCTTTTAAAATTGCATGATGTTTTGTGAAAAGGAATTGATTTTGAAGAAGAAAGGATATTTTCCTCAAGAATGAAGTTCAAGTATTTTATCAAAATTATTTTCCATCTAAGATAATAAAAGGGTTCTGTTTTTACCCCTATTATTATATGGATTTGATTATGTTGTGATGGAAACATTTTTTATGAATTCCTTTATCTTATATGAATTGTTTTATGATGTCATGTTGTTTAATAATCCCATTTTGATTTCATGGGTTATGCGATGATGTATGATTTATGATTATGTGGCACACATAAGAAAGGATTCATTATAAGATGGGTGGGACCTATATCTCCCTCCAATGCATTGGGTAAAGATTTTATATCTCATGAGATAGACATGGCTGGAATGGTAGGTTATACCGGTTCAGTGAAACAGGACTGAAACGAGGGTTACTCGATTCAGAAAGGGACTTTGTCCACTAAGATAGTCTTGGCAATGAGTCTTGACTAACAAGAAATGATTCTCTATGATTATGTGTGAATGCCACAAAGTTTTATGTTTTAAGTTATGATTATTGTGATTACATTTCACTACCATGATTTATCCCATGTTATGAAATTATGCTCTCTTTTGCAGGTTATGATTTCCAAAATGTTATGTTCTTATGAATATGATGTGATTGATATTTCTTTTGTTTACCCTTACTGAGCATTTGAGCTCACCCTTTTATGTTTTCTTTTCCCCGGGATATAAAGAAAGGTTTTAGGTTAAAAAAAGGGAAGATCTTTATGGGAGATATTGAAGATCTTTCACCACGATTAGAAGATTACGTTCCGAGTTTCCAAAGACACTAAACTATTACGATCCTTGTGTGTGTGTTTTTGTTATGTACTAAGTATTCCGCAAAAGTAATGTAATGTCAATGTACGTCAAGATATGGGTCTCTACATGCTCTACATAGAACTATTTCTTTTAAGTGATGGAAAATATATTCATTTCTATCTAGGTACAATAAATACTTCAAATAAAACAATAAATTTGTGAATGGATGGAAGGAAACCAGTCCATACCATGAAAAAATCTATAAGGTATCACTATATCTATAAAAAGTAATTATGAGAAAATTTTACCACCAAACACCAAGAAACACCACCAAAAGAAGTGTGTGATAATATAATTCATTCTAGTAGGAGTCTCTATCCATAAAGATCGGACTGGAGTCTCCACTGGTAGCCCTATTCCTCATATAAGGATTAAGGCTATGAAGTAATGGATTATGCATGTCTCTATATGAATTAAAGTTGAGGTTGAGAGAACTAAAATTGTACCTTAGGTTATGCCTGAAGCCTCTAGGTCATAAGAATCTAATGTGTGAAACTACTCATATCCAATATGACCATATCCTTGATCATGATGGGGTCCTACAGAATGTGGTGAATGTAGTATCAAATAATAGTATCAACCACATCCCACAGCTCTATCATCTTTTATACCATAAACCCCACCATACAATTAATTATGGTATGTCTACTATATTTGTCTCCATGGCCCATCGACAAATAGATTATCCACTGCCACACGGTGGGTCGAAAATTCTTGGGTGATATGACCTCATCCATGAGAATAATAACATTCCAACTCCCTCAGCATAGTAGAATTTATTTTCTAACCAAATCCTACAGATACTTTGGTTTAAGATTTCATATATTGATGCTTCAAGTGTCATGAAACCAAATCCATTTGTCATTCATCAAATACTAAAGTCTCTACTTCAAGATTAATTATACCAGCACCAACCATCAATAAAGACTCATCCAAAACGATCTATATCAGTATGAAATATTCCAAGACCCTGAAATAGGTGGGGATGCAAAGGGGAACATCATTGACTAGAATATCTCTACATAAAATGTTCTCAAGAATCCTATCATAAAAGAATGCATCACAAACCATACCATGAGAATATCACCTAAGGTCGGTAAACCTTGATGTGTACTAATCCATTGAAAAGATTTAATTCTTATGTTGGAGAAATTTCTATATATGTACTGATTTTTGAGTTTCTAGGATGTACTAATCCCAGAAGAGACACCCAAACTCAACTCTTTTGGAGGGTTTCCTCATTATGGGTTTGTGTAATCAATGAACAGAATTTCCCAAATTATCATTAAAGTGGAATTTATGTGAGAACAACCATATAATCCATAGGGGTCCATATGTTATTGAATACTCTGACCATGGTCTCCAACTAGTTATATACCTATTTCGGGTTGGGATCACATAAAAAATAGGCGTCCTCTTCCTCTAAAACTCAAAAAATGATCTTATGACTCACTCATCATCACCTTGTTCTTCTAGTACTATCTTCTACCCAGTATGAGGGAAAACATCCAAATCATGTCCCCTAAATGAAGGCCACATCATTGAGATAATTATAATCACAATACTCTCAAAGAATTCATGCACCATTATTTGGCCAGCACCTGGTGTATTGGTGTACCGATACAATAAGAGGGTTATTAGAATCTTAGTAAATGGTTATGTAAACCACCACACTATAAATAGGTTCCCTAAACTAATATTCGAACTCACAACATTTAAATAAAAATTTCCTAAATTCCAAACCAATCCTCAGACAACCACTAACTCCAATTAATATCCCCAGGACCATCCTTCCCAGATATCACTATATCACATCCCAAAATATTGCCTCCCTAGGATGGTGGAACAATAAAAGTGACACACCAAACCCACCTACACTAGGTCATGGGTTGAAAAATTAAACTAAGTTAGACCAACAGACATATGTGAGACATTAGCCTAATTCACATGCACACACACACAAACAGACACATATCTAAATATACCATAGTAAAGGTGAAATTAAGAAACTAGTATAATAAATTCATTAAGAACCTATATAATCTCTTGAGTATGATGAAAAATAATGAACATAAAGGGTGTAAATATAGTCCTAATATCTATAAATTAAATCCACATTGAAAATTATAGGGATAAATAATCATAGCATGTAACACTAGTATGAAAACACATACCACTACCATATACTCTAAGAAATAGTAAGAAACTCTCATTCTAGGACCTCCTAAATCTCTATCATATATCCCATTCCCCACATAAGACACAACATTTTCATTTAGACCCCATGTAAGGTTGAGTATAAACATACCTATTAGGTGACCCCATAATCACTAATAAGTGAAGAATGAAATATAAGGTCATCTAAAACCAATAAACAAAAAAGGTAAAGGAAAGGAGAACACCTAGATATGCTCATATAAGGATACATGTCCCACAGTAAAATCCCAAACTCATAGATAGCTAAGAAACTCATCATGCACAACTTCCAATCTATTATTATTAATAAAATACATGGTCATTACCTCAAATAACATTAGAGGATCTCTTCCCAAAGTCTATAAATGAAAAAAACTATAATGGTGGATCCTTGTCCCATCCATGCTTTATGGATGGTGAAGAGTTTCCTCTGTAGAGTGAAAATTCATTCCCTATATTTGTGGGTGAAATACCCAACTATATCTAATTCCATAGGTTGAGGATCCTATTAAACTACTTACAAGAGATAAATACCACTCCCTAAGGGGATATTAGTCTCAATGGCTGAGATATAAACCCCACCTAGGAATAATGAGAGAAGAACCCTTGTATGAAGATAAAAACAGGAAAAAAGGAAATACACATTGTATAGTAGGGATACACGACATGTCAACTCTACGGAGGTACTTTACGTGTACCTATTCTATTCTTTCCATTCCCCACTAAGGGTATACATGGTGTGGCCCAACACCTACAACAGGTGGGAACACATGGGTCCTTGGGCATGTACTTAGTGGTATACGATGCCCTGAATGGGTAGGCGTAATAGAGTGTGTGAAATAGTCACATGGCTATGTGATATTTTAGTCACCTTGAAACCATAGCCATTAGAGCAGTGAGACACATGAAATGTGGTCTTAGAAAGTACACATAATTTAGTTATTAATATTATATAAGGTTAGAACCATGAAACATCTTCCAAATTCCATACCTCCTTCATTGGTTCCACTAATAATCATCCCTAGAACTCCTATAGGTCTAGTTGAACACCATCAATGGTCAACTAGAAGATAGATCCCGACTATAATTCACTGAATAATTAAATCATCATAGCCTAGTATCATGAATGTATTATTCCACATGCCATGAATTGAAATACAACATTTCTTAATCCTAAATTATATTTCCATCATCAACATCACACCTCCATCACTCCACAATATATTATTCTGGACCTATAATAATGATACAATGAACTAATGACCGATTTTACAACAAATTGGGTTACTGGTTTTGGTCAAAACCTGATACAAATGAATAATGATGATGAATAAATGTAGACGAGAAGGAAGAATAAATGAAAAAAAATGTAAGAATGGACATTTGTTGTGTTGATTTGTCCTTAATTCCTTGAAATATAATGAATGAAAATAATCAATATATAAATTTTGAATAAACAGGATCGTGAATTAATGGAATGGAAATTAAAAAAACGAAAATAGATTATTTGGGACTAATCCATAATATAATATTTCAAGGAATGATACAAAAAAATAAGTCAAATTCCATTCCTCAAGTATGGATCAATCCATGATGAAGAATGAAGTTCGCATCATTTCAAATGAGCATGTGATGGGATTCCGACATAGTTATCATCAATCCACAATTTTAAGGATTCCACCAATATTATCCACCTCTAATATCCTCTCATGGATCCCTCTAGATTATGCGGGTAACCCCAAATGAGTAAAAAAATAAGATATTATAAAGGCATTGTTAGGTTTATTTCATTTCGTAAACAGAAATAAATTAATCAATTTATTTAATATATTATTAGCCCATAGGTATGATGGATACTAATATTACGTGTCACTTAGTGTAAATACCATATTAGAAATATCATATTCCCCACATGATTACCTGATCACATGATATAAAATAACAAATCCAAGAGTATAAAAAATTAAATTATATTTAAATGATATACACCGTGGTTTAAGCAGACCCCAATAATTAAGCTACTAAATGGAAAAAAATAAAGGGCGTTAAATTTTTTTTATAAAGGGTATATAACTAATAAATAGTTTTGTTATAGATTTAGAAATAAGTTGTACACATCCTTCATCAAACATAAAATATATTCAAAATAAGAAATAAATTATTATAATATCATAATGAGGATAACTTATCCTAGTACTTGGTAATAACTAAATTAACACGAAGTAGCCATGGGGTCAAAAAATGGATCCCATGTGAAATTTATTTGGTTGGTTAATTTTTACAATTAGTATAGTATATCCTAGTGAATAATGAAAGGGGAGAGAAAATGTGAGTGATAAATAATGAAGTGAGAGCAATTTATTAAAAATTTGAGACTATAAAATGAAAAATGAAAGAACAAACAAAAATAGTACAAAGATGTAGAAATCCAACCAGATTTACAAGTACACCATCTGATCCCCTCTATAATGTTTCCCTCCTAATATTTATAAGAATTTTCATTTCTTATACATGGGTTCTTAATTTTATTCTTCCTCAACTTTGGTAAAATCTTTTGTGATCATCTATTATTAATTCAAAAGGGTTTCCTTTTTTCCTTGAGATATAGATATAACATGGTTTGGTCTACTAAAAAATCCACATCACAACTCTTTGGTGTTGATAAAAATATTTTCATATTATTTTACACATGGTATAACAGGGTGGGTTACATAATTGATGACGTATAGGCCTAAATATTTGACATACAAGATGGATGGGTTCTCTAGGGTTTTCCAAATTATTTGTTCTTTAGTAAGTCATATTAATTTTTTTGTAAAGAATTAATATGGGGATTATAGTCTTATTTGGAAGAATTAAATTTTATACCCATTGGTTTACATTAAGAATCAGGTGTTATGATCATGCTTTAAGCTTTACGATGGTTAAAAAAGTATCACTCTCAGGTTTAAAATAACGTCAAAGGGTATCACATATTTTTGTATTTCTTTGTTGACTATGCTAATAACCTGATAGAAAATTTCTTAGTTGAATTAAATATTAATTGTTGTGTACTTTTTCATATGTCAACATTTTAGACTATTCCATTCACTATTGAGAATGTTATGGCCCGATCATTGAAGGGATCCCATGATGGATGAATCTAGTCTTGGGTTAACTTGTTAGCCCATGTTCTCCTTCAAATATTGAAATCTAGGTTTTAGTGTTCTATGAAAAGTTTTATCAGAACAAGTTTAAATTCATGTTGAAAAGTTTCATATTAAAATTTGACACCTAAAATATTTATATTGAAAATAAAAAAGTGGAATTAAATGGAAAAACTATAATTTCCATTTAGTTTCAAAATTCATTTTTAATTAAAAATTATTATTAAATAATTGTACAAAAAAGAATGGCTTCATAAATTAATATCATTTATGACTAAAATATCTTGAAAATAAATAATTAATATTTTTTTAATTAAATAAAAAATATTATTTTAATTTGAATATCAAATAATTATCCATAAATGAATTAATTTGTTGGTATTTTAAACATTTAAATACAAGTGGAAAATAATAAAATATTGACTTTATCAATTATCCCATTCATAAAAATTTCACACTTAGGAAATAAAATGAATTTTATAAAAAACTTATCTTATCTATGTTAATAAAATATATGAAATAATAGGAATGAATATTCATTCATCATTGAAAATATCATTCCTCTTATAAACGTTATATCCACTTAACCACTTTAATTTATTCCAAAGTTAAAGTTACAGGTTTTTGAATAGAATATAATTTTTCAAAATTAATATTTTAATAAGTAGAATATTCATGATTCCATTATTCCAAATATTTGTATACCAAATTTCCATTTACACTTCCTTGATAGAACCCAAATTAAATTCTTATAATTCAATTTACCCTTTTGTCATCTGGTTTTCAATATTTCCCTCATCAAAATTCATTCAATTTTTGATAAATAAGAACAATATTTTTTATTTTATTTTTATTTTTTTGATTTTTTTCTTAGGATTAATCTCACATCCATCACCCCACCACACATTATCTCCTCACTACATGAATTTAAATAGTATAACACGATCATTGGTCAAGTAATGTTTATTTTTTATCCACCTATGTATTTTTCCGTGGACAATTTTTTTATAAATTTCTAATATCATAGAACATCATGTGGGATCCCAATTACCCATTTTATTCTAGTTTAAAAAGCATTATATGAATATCTTTTTGGGTATATAAATTATAAATTATTTTTTCCCAATGGAAAATTTACTCATGTTTAATTTAAAAATTCCAGTTTACTCTTGTTATAGTTATAATACCACATAATTATTTTCATTCAAAATCATTTCCTATTTCTAAAGTAAAAAAAATCTAAGAAGCTTGTGACAAAATTTCTGAAAAATTATAAAAAATAAACATTTTAGAAATCTTTGAAACCCAAAAAAATATTCTTGTCGTTTTATACTAGAAAGGAAAATAATTAAAGTTCAAATTCAAAACCTAAAAAAATAAATAAACCAAATCTTGTGAATCTAAATTAGATTGGAACCCCTCCCCCACAATTAGTTAATCACTACACCCATTTTGGAATTAAAATTATTTTTTCTAGTTTTTCGTATAATTTTGATTTGGATGAAAAGAAATCAAGCTTAATAGAGAAATACAACAAGATTTATTGGTATGAAAATATTTAGGTTAAATTCGTAAGTTTTACCAAAATCCAAAATCGAAAAGTAAAAAAAATAATTAAAAAACTTATTTGAAGTAGAATAAATGAATAGTAATGGAAGAAGAATGAATGGAAATGGGAGGATAATTTTTTCTTTATCCTTACAAGATGTTCCTTAGTTTTTATTTCCCCCATATGGTTAGCTTCTTATATTATCCATAATTTTATGATTGTATAATTTCTTTGATTTGAACCCCCACATAGATTTCTATTAAATTTAATTTATCTTACTTATCTTATCGAGGTCCTCATACATAGATCATAACACGTCCATACCCATAGCTATCAAATAAAACAATCATGGTGGGGGTATGATTAATTATGGGTCCTCTTCCTTTGTGAATAGAAAATATATAACCTCTTCATTAGATTATATTTACCACACTCATGTTTAAACATAAATGGAATTATCAGAGGAGAATATGGAGAATACTCTTATTTGAATATAATTAAAACTTGAATAATTTGTATCTAAATATTCCCCATTAATGTAGGGGGCATGTGACTCAGTTTCTTAAAGAAAGGCCATTAGAAAACTATAATCTACTCACTCTAGTAGATATTCAATGGATTTAGGGAGCCTTATATATGCCTCATTAAGTGAATTATCATTTTATCCTTTATCCGCAACTGAAAAATACGAGTTTGAAAAATCTAAAAACTATAAAAACTGGGATTTGAAAGTCAATTGAATTTAAAAAAATTAAGGGAAATTATATTTTAGAAAGGATCATTTCCTTTTACTAGTTAATCTCCAATTTTTATTTAAGAAGTTCATCTTGGAGTAGTTTTATAGTGGATGAAATTAGGTTTCTAGAGTCCTCTATATTCTTTCTAAATATTATCCCTTGGGTTGGTTCTTCTTCAATGGTTAGGGAATGAAATGTGGTGTTGGTTCTTGTTCTTCAAATATAAACAGATCATATTGTATGCTAATACTTAAAAATTCAATCCATAATCCATCAAATTATTATTGATATGCCACACGTATTTAAGTTAGAAAGTCTTATTTATAACTCTCCTCTAGATATGATGGAATTTGATATGGAATTAAATATTTAATTAATTACTTATTATCCTCTTTAGGATATTCAATAGAAAATATGAGGGGTGATGTTTCTTCCCCCACTGGTTCATGTTTAGGATTTTAATTCTCTAGATTCCTCTCTTGGGAAGCACATACATATTATGTTAGCACTTAAATTTTGATCCTTATGTTATGTATGTCTTAGTTATTTCCTAATAACTGATATTATCTTTCATTATAAACTTATCACAGTTCTTTTTACCGCACTTATGAGTAGTTACACATAGTAAAAAGATCATTGTTTAAATACATTAAGGAAAAATATGATTTTAGACTTTTTTATGTTGAAATGAAGAAATAATTTATAAACTATGAATAAAAATAGTAGGTTAAATAACACTAGCCTCTCTATAGATGAAACCACCATTTTACATGCTAGTCATAATATGGTACAAAAGCTAATTTTTTTATTGCAGTATAGAGGTTGACCAAGGTTACATTTCTTAAAACATTTTTATAGTAGTTCTCTTATTATTTAAATTTTCACAACAATATTTTATGGTATTATATACTCATAAATCCTTTTTTTTATTTTTTGTTATGAAATATATATCAAAAAATTATATATTCATATGAAATGAAAAAAATTAATGAAGTAATAAAGAAAGTTCTACTGAGAGAGTCATCAAGAGAGAACCTTAATTATCTTGTTTCACATTTAGTTAGTAAAAATATACTACTTTATGTTTGAACATGTTATTCTAGGATGGATATTTGTGTGCAATGTAATCAATGACTTCAATGTATATTTCACACCACCTTTGTCGTAGGGAATATAAATACAGAAGATGAAGTTAATCTTTAAAATAATTTAGTGTCGATAACTTCTCTCACTATATAATAATACATGAATTAATCTAAATTAGATTATAAAAATAAACATGGTTCAAAAATTTAATTACTTCCCCAGATTGTAATTTGGTTAGTTACTCATTACCATGAGTACATGAGATCCCAGTTAAGAATTAATAGGGAGAGAAAACAATATAGGGAGATAATTAATTGATAACCCTTAAATAAAATTTTGTAATTTAGAAATTAAAATAGATATGATTTAATAAGAAAACTATTCTTATGCAGTATAACTATAGAAATATTTATTAGTGTACTAGAAGAAATAATAGTTTACCCTCATCTTATTTATAAGAATATACATTTATTCTTCATCTGTACATACCTTTCATCTACCTCAGATGTGGTCTAATATCATGTGGACTTATATTTTTAATTTTTAAAGGTTTAATTTCTTCTATAACTAAAGATATAATGTGATATGGTCTTTTAAAAAATCCATAACATATTGATTTAGTTTTTATTAAAATATTTTTATATTATTTTCTATGCGGAATCCTCTGGTTGGTTGTCTAATTGCTGACATGGGGGCTTGAAGTTACGGCTTGCGTATGGACGAGTTATCTTACCTTTTAAAAGTTATTATTTAACTGGGATGCCATAATAATTATTTTTAAAAATCCTTATTATGGGAATTATATTATTACTTCTATGTCATTATGGTTGGGACCCAATGAATTATGTTCAAATGTAAGTATTATGATCGCACAAGAAGATCAATGATGTATAAAAAATTGTTACACTCAAGTTGAAAATAGAGTGAAAGAATATAACTATTTTTTTGTAAATTGGTTTACCATAATAACAAAAATATAATTTAAAGCATATATTTTTCTGAGTCCATCATCTTGTGTGAAAATTTCTAATTAATATGAGTAATGATGAAGATGCTATGGCTCGATCATTGAAATGAGGTCAAGGCGGACAAATACATCCTAGGGTTTCTTATAGTCTCAATTTATCTACCAAATCTTGTATTCCAAATAATTTTCTTTAAAGTGAATTTTTATCCAAAAAATGTTTACATTTATTTAGAAAAATTTTAAATTAATATTCATAACACATGAAATTTTATAAAAAAATTCTATTGTTTAGTTCTAAGGAAAAAAATAGAAATTCCAAAAAGATTCAAAATTTATTTTCTAATTTTAAATTCGTATTAAATAATGAAATAATAATAATTGATTTACTAGTTAATATAAATTATGAATAATACACTCCAAAATAATTCATTAATTCATTTTGTTTAATTTAATCCAAATTATTATTTTCATCTGAATGTTTGAAAATTGACAATATATTTGAAATTTTGGTGGGACATTAGACCTTAAAATTAAATTGAGAAATATGAGAGTATATTCTCTATAAAACATAAATTCTAAATTTATTTGTGATAATTTAGAATTTGGACTTTGTTTAATCTAATTAAATTTCAAAATATAGGAATATTTTCTTTTATTCTCAAACACATGATATAAGAAAAAAATGTTTCTATAGATAACTGTAATTATATATATTATTTGTCTGTTTTTTATTTATCATATCAGTTATTAATTGAATGCGTATTAATATATATTTTTATATGTTTAATATAATACCATAATATATTAATATATTATTTCCTTTATATAATCAATGTGTTTGATGTCTTGCTCCACAAACAACCCCAAACACAAAATAAAACCATGATATAATTTTGTATGATTGTTAAAAAATTTTGGTTGAACAATAAGGAATGGATATGAGTGATAAATTTATGAAATATTTATATAAATAAAATATAATATTCTTTTAACATGAATTAAATTCAATTTTCTTTCCTATAAAGACTAATTATATCACTTATTATTTGAAGGAAAATATTTTTCTAAAACATACATTTTTTATATTAATTTCAAGTTCAAGGAAAAAATAACTGATGATGATATATTATTATTGATATTAATAGTCATTTAACATTAATTTAGATGGTAAATAATATCAAATAATTATAACAATACTGAATATTTGAAAATTTCATTTTCCAAAATAAGAGTTTTTAGTTCTATTTTACGATGTTATTAAAAAAATGAATTTATAAAATTTATAATTTTAATTTAACACCATTGAAATTTATTTTTTCATTTAGATTAAAAATATTATATTAATATTAAATTTTTTTCCAAAAAACTTTTTTTAGTATAAAGTTACGGTTTTCATGAAACTTATAAATTATATAAATTTATCATTAAATAATAAACACCTATAATATTAGAAACACTTTTATGAGATCAAATATGAATATATGAGATAAAATTATTCATTTTAAAATATTATTTGAAATTATAAAACCTATGCGAAACATTTTTAGACTTAATGTAAAATGTTACATTAATAAAAAAACATTTTCAATATTTCATTGAATAAAGTATTTTCAAGGTGAGATTTAATTTTTGATTTCCATGAAAACTAATAATTTTGTTTAAAACAAACCATTTTTTTGGGAGTATTGATAATTTTAAAAACTATGGAATATATATAAAAATTAATCTTAAAAACACAATTTTTTATGAAAAAACGTATTTATACATTGTGTGTACTAATGATGAAATTAACTCATAAAAAACATAGTATTTTTATATTATAGTTTTTTTTAAAATAAATTATAATAAAAATATTGCATTAAAGAATGAATATTATTATTTTTTTAATAATAATTTCTGAGGTTAAAAATCAATTACCAAGGTCAAATTTAATTTGGAAAAAGTTTAAAAGATAAAATTAAAATCCTTAATATAGTCAAAGTTGACTCCGAAATGAGTGTTTCAATTGATTTTGTATCCACATTCACATTATACTATACTTTTTTACATTTTATAGTCATTGAATGTTTAATAGTAACAACACATTATTGGAAATGTTAAAGGTGATTCCAAAAGTTCCCTTTTCCACACTTCTAAAAAGTTAACATTCCAACCAAATAAAGACACACCTATCATTTTAAATTCACAATAAAACTATGAAAAATTTATTACACTAGAACCCTATTCATTGTTAAAAAATTTATATTCAATATTACTTATCACAATTCTTTGTTTTCCAAGGATACTTCCACAGAAAATTCAATTCCTTTACGTGAGTATTATCAACTAATTAGACTTTTCCATTTATCTTATTTAAAATTTATTATTTAAAAATTATAATTAAATTATAATCATTTATATAATTTAATTTTTATATATTAATGTTATTATCATTATGTATTCATCAATTCCCCTCCATTCATAAAAATTAAATCTGCGGTCATGTGTACGTGTAGACCACTACCACCGGAAGAAAAAAACATCATTTTCATCACCAAACATAATTGATTATTCCTATAATGTATAAATGAAAAAATAACTTATTTCTCTACATAATTAAGGTTATATTTTGATTAAATTGATATCCTATTAATGATATGATCAATAAATTATTATTGTTAATTCAATCATTTAAAATAAGAAAACTAAGAGGAAAATGATCACTCCTTTCTAAGAAATGAATTTATATAAATTGACTTCACCGTATAATTATTTAAATTTTTTATATATCACACTAATAATGAAAAAATAATATCATTATACTTTTTTAATAAAATTTCAACTAAACTACCTCATAATCATTCATTAATCATGGAAAGTTCATGATTGAGTTGGTTTAACCACCGACTTGAACAATATGACAAATTTATATCATAGACGAATAAGATAAATTATTTACCTATATAATGTGATATAAATATATTGATAGTGTTTTTCTTATTGGTAATTTTAAATAATCATTTAACTCATCAATTAAGAAAACACCTTTCATTCATTAAGAATCACCAAAACATGTTCATCATCGATTTCAAATTTATTGTTTGTAACCAAAATTACCATGTAATGAAATTAAAAATTTATAAACTATCACTATAACATATTTTATAACCCCTTATATGATCTAGTAAAAATTTAATTTATAATGTAAATATATACCAACAACTCTTTTATGAAACTAGTTCAGAAAGATAACGATTACTTAAATCATGTGTTGAAAATATTTAAAAACTTGCTAATATACATATATATAATTATTATAAATGACGTGTATAAATGGTTATAGTTATTAATAGGGTAATTGTGTATGTATTCAGTGAAAATAATTTAATTAATATGATCATTTTGATCATGTGTATCACATATAAAGACATAGTTAAGTGGTTTTCATCTCAAATTCCACTCTTTGAGACATGTTTTGTATTATAGACATAATTTCATTTTTTAAATGTATATAATTCCTATTTGAGATATGATATCATGAATTATATTTTAATAATGGTATATTATGTTCAATTTAATAAACTATATTTCAAGGGATTTTGATTTCAATGTTATAAATTCGAAAGTGTTTTCTTGGTCGGAGTTCTAATTCGTTGACACATAATACATTTTGTGAACCATGTTTCATTTTAGGGTGTATTTACATTCAACATATGTATTTTTATTATACTACTTATATTTCATGGTATTTACTATCCAAATAATATACCCTTATTAAAATGGCTATTTATTCATTTTTTTATAATTGTAAGGATATTTGATAACTCAGCTTTTATTCATTAAATTATGATCATTCTATTGAACTAATATGATTAGAACATTTTGACCATTGATTTTATTATGTGTTATTCTCTATATTTTTGGGGATACAAATTCTCTTGAAATATAATTCTTCATTATTGGGTTATGTTTCTTATTTATCAAGATTTTTATAACCATGTCATTCCATCATTGACTTAGCCATATACTCATTACCCTGTATGGTTTGAATATATCATTTTCAAATCCAGAGAAGTGTAAGTTCACAAAAAAATAATGTTAATTTAATAAAATATGGAAAAATATTCGTGTTAAGTATATTGTTATTGTAATATTAATGTTAATTGAAATTAAAACTATGTATTGTTTGGACATTCATTTTCTTTCACTAAATGGGATATGATCATGTTATACATTTTATTTATATATAGAAAAGTATTGGTGTTCTAGATGTTGTTATTAAATACATATGTTTACTGAATATTTTTATTATGCATTGTTAATTCATTTTATAATATGATGATTTCACTAGTGGTAACAAGTGATAGGTGTGGATTGAAACTATATATCCCCTTGTTGAATCGAAATGTATAACAAGAAAAAATCTAGGGTTATGGTGCATACCTTTTCCTATAACATTATCCTATCTTTTCACAAGTTCTTGAAAACAATTTTTTGATGTCTAATCATATGAATTCCATAAGTATGAGATCATTAATATGTATATTAATGTTTTAATTTATTTTCAGGGATATATCATTCTCCATATTTGATGTTTATTATATACTCATTCTTTTTACCTATTCCTCTCTTAATATTTACAACATGATTACATCACTTGTATATTATAACTTATTGAGTGTTTGAGGTCACCCCATGTTATTGTCCCATTACACTAAGTTATAAAGAAAAGTAGCACATGTGACATGTTTAGAAGGATATCACATGTGGATGAATTCTTGGGACATGTTTAAGACTCATTATGGATTAATTAGTTTCATATATAGTTTAAAATTTCATCTTGATACAAAAAACATGAGATTAATTAGTTTATGATTTTTCCAAATTATATAATAATCTAAACCATAAAAATATCCTTGAGATATAATAGATGCAAATAAAAATTATTGATTTTTGTAAATATGGATGGTTATATCAAGGATATTATAGATGGTATTAAATAAAGTATGTGAAGTACGTGTTTTTGGAACTGGATCTAGATGCACGGGTCTAGGGAATCAAATTTGGTATCATAGGAGTGGTTTATAGAAAATTATAGGTTAGTATATTAATTAAGTATAACTTAAGATTTGATAAGTTAAGTATCATAATAATTTCAAGGGTATAGATAACCCTTTGGGAAAGTATATGATTTAACATTAAGGTAACAATTTATATTTTTTAGATATTATGATGAGATAAATTTTTTGAAAATACAAAAATTAAGTCTATGTACTTAATGAAAACCAGATGTTTTGGTAAACTATTGAGTATATGGTTTTACTAGAAATTAAATCCATGACTAGATATTAGAAAGTTGATGTAGTTCAGACATAGATGTTACAAGGGGTAATAACCCCAAATAGAACATATTGGGTATTAACCAAACTATAAACCGATGCATAAAAAAGTGGACTTGCTAAAAACATACCAAGAAACACTCAAGGGATATTACTTGGTTAATTTAAATTCTCATTATGAGGATTTATGAGGGATTTGAATATGTATAGGTTAGAAAACCTTATAGAAAATAACCATGGATAACTATGGATTGAAATGTAGAGTCATAATTTGATCTATATGTATCATATGTTAAAAATGAAGGTTTCATAGTGTATTGAATATTTATATTTATGTTTTTATATTCCTATTAATGATTTTATTGATAAAATTTTTGTGTTTTAGTATTTTGTTGAAGAAAAATCATGAAAATTAATCATATAAAGTTATGTACATAGACACCACTATTTCATATAACCGAATAAGGGGGAATAATTAAATGATATTTAATTTTACAATATTACAATCATGATGGAAAAGGTGAGTTTATATGTATTTCATATGGTAGTTATCTTTATATCATAATGTAAAGTAATTTTTGAACCTCTTAGAAATGATAATTAATGAAGTTTTATAATTAGATGACGTTTTGATATATTCTAAATGTTATTGAGGATGATACAAAACATATAAGGTTCTATATTCAATAGTTTTTCATCAATATATAGAAATTATATATTAAATGATATAAACAAATTTGTGAAATTATTTAGGGAAAATATATATTTTTGGAGATAACTATTTAAGAACACATGTTTCTGGGATGGGTAAGTTTTAGGTTTGTTATATTTTTTATATGAAGGTAATAAATGGTTGATTTATTTTGATAAAATTGAGTAGCATAGTATTGATAAACATTGAATTTATTATTAAATTTATCAATAAGTAATCCATGATATTTATGGGTGATGTATATCTAATTTTTGTAATTTTATAAATTTATTAGTGAGAGGACTAATAAAATGTGGTTAATACAATTTTAAGTTTAAAGATAAAGTTAATTTTAGGAGGAATATATAACATAACAGTGGTTTATTAACTTGGAGATTAAAATAGTTTTAGGAAGTATATGACATATATAATATATTATTATGGTATATACATACATGGGTATATGATTGTAGGATTGATTTTTTTGAGGAATGATAAGTAATTTGGAATAGCCTAAGCGAGTATGGTAGATTTCATATTAGATGCTATAACTCAAATAATGCATATTTTGTGAAAACCATGACCAAATTTCTTCAATGAATAATGTTAAAATTACGAAGAAACAATTTATTTATGAGTTGGGGGGGATAATTTATAACCCCAAGATCATAATATATGATTACCTTTAAATAAACCAATGTGTTTTGTAGCTTTCTCCATGTGAAAAAATGAACTTAAATGACACCATGATATATTTAAGAATGACCATTAAAATATAGATTTTTTATTATTGAGAATTAAATGGATTTATCTCTTTTATAAATATTTATGTAAATAAAATAAAGGCTAATTTTAATATGAATTAAATTCAATTAGTTTACCTAAAATGAAAAATAAGATCATTTATTTTTATAAAAAATTATTTTTATAAAACTAATATTTTCATGTTATTTGAATTTCAAGAAACATATGGTCAAATATGATAAATTATTCCTAATATTAATAATTATTTAGTACATATTTAGTTGGAAAACTATTTGAAATAAGAAAAATAAAAGTTAAAATTTGAAAAATGTCATTTTCAAGTAAAAATGGATTCCATTATATTTTATGATATTTTTCGAAAACTAATTTAATAAATTACAGAAATTGAATTTGAAAACATGAAAAAATGTATTATTTAGAATAATAATATTTGCTTAAGATAAACTTTTGGTTTTTCTCCAAATAATTTATTTTTTAATTGAACAATAATATTTCAAAAACAATTTTAAATTTTATGAATTATCATTATATAAGAATGATATATAATATCAAAAAACATTTTAGGCTATAATATACGTCTCTATTGAAAATAATTTTGTATATTAAAATATTATTTTATTATAAAACTTATTTGGAACATTTTTAGAACTATTGTAAAATGTTACTTTAATAAAAATTATTTTTAGGATTTCATTGAATAAAGTAATTTTATTATGATATTTGGTAATGGAGTTAAAATAAAGTATAATATTTTTATTTATTTTAAAATAATAAATTTTTATTTGTGATTATTGATAATTTTTATAAATATGTCTTACACAAAAATTTTAATTTAAAAAGTATTTTTTTAATAAAAAAATGTTTTACACGTTATGTGTGGTAATCTTGAAATTAACTCTTAAAAACCTTAGAAATATTATTTGATTGAATTATTTCTAAATTTAAAATCATCAGATGAAATTTATTTTATTTAATTTATATTAAATTTTCCACTAATATTAATCAATATTGTTAAAAATTAATTATCACAATAACAGTAAATTGGGGAAAAAATTAAAAATTAAAATGGAAAAGCCAAAAAAAATAAATGTTGTCTCCAAAATGAGTGGTTGTGGTGATTTTAGATCCAAAATAAATTTCACAACACTATTTTTACATTTTTATTCATCGAACTTGGATTAGTAACATGGTAGTATTGAAAATGATTAAGGTGATTCCAAAATCATGCTTCTGCTCACTTATAAAAAGGTTACACACCCTCCACATCAAGAATAACATATTATTCGAATTTACCATTCAAAATTTGAAACTTTCATTATCATATAAAAGAATCCTATATTAAAATGTTTTTGGTCACTACTAGTTAGCATAATTCATCCATTCCTAGTGATACTTTCAAGGAAAATGCAAGTCTCCGACTTGAGTATTATAAACCACTTTACTTATATACATAATTATTTTATTTAATATTTATTATATACATAAAAATATAATGATATTAGTGCCATTTATATACCTTAATTCTATTATATTAATGATACTATCATTATCTATTCACTTATCCCCTCTATTAAGATAAAAAAATCATCGTTCGTGCATACGTGTGGACCACTACAACCATGAACAAAAAAATTCATTTTTCATCACCAACCATAATTGATGGATCCTAGTGAATTTTAGTGAGAAAATATGATTTTTATGACATCATTTGTGTTATGGTATGATAATGTTTAGAACATCTTAATGAGATGATCAAAAAATGATCATCATTAATTCAATCATTTAAACGAAGAGAACTAAGAGGAGACTATTCTCTTCTTTCTAAGTAATGGAATTATTTAAATTAAATACTCTTTATTATTATCTAAAACATTTATATATTACACTAATAATAACAAAATAATTTCATTATGATTATTTTATAATGATATTACAACTAAACCACCTCATAACAACCCATTAATCATGGTAGTTTCAAGATTGGGTCCATTTAAAGACTTAATTGGACAATGATATGTAATTTTATCATGGATGAATATGAGAAAATATTTTATGGTATAATATGATATATGTTTTTTTATTTTTTTTGTTCTAAAATGGTTATATCAATATTTGACTAATTAATTATGAAAACAACTTTTTATCTTTTAGAATCACTAAAACATGGTCATCACTGATTTTACCTTCATGATTTGTATTTAAGAATACTAAGGAATGAAATTATATGTTCATAAAATACCATGTACCATATTTTCTAGTTACATATAAGATATCATAATTATGTACTTTGGAAAAATAATATATACCAACACATAAATTGTGATACTAGTTCAAAGGGATAAATATTACTTACACCATGTGTTGAAAATAAGTACAAACTAGGTTATATATATAGTTATTATAGATAAAGATTATAAATGATTACAATTATAAATAATGTTCTTTGGTATGTATTTAATGAACTTAATTTAATTATTTAGGACATTTGGAACAAGTGTAGAACAAATCGAGACAATGGAATGGGTTTTTCATCTTAAATTCCTCTATTTGGGATATGTTTGCTATTATGAACATAATTTCTTTTATGTGATGTATATACTACATTTTTTAGATATTATATAATGAATTATATTTTAATCATGGTATTTTAGGTTTCATTAAAATCCCTATATATCAATTGTGTTTAAATAAAATGTTTTTAATGCTGTAAGGTATTTCCTGGTATCAATTCTAATTCTTTGAGATATAATAAACTGTGTACAACATGTTTCCTTTTATGGTGAATTTAATGTATATAGAAAGGTTTTTATAATAATCCTTTTATTTTAGAGGATTTACTAGCAAACTCATGTCCCCTTATTCACATGACTATTGATTTAGTTGTTTCCCTGGTAGTAAGGATTTTTGGTTACTCGGTATTTGTTCAATGAGTTATGATTGTTCTTTATAAATTATATTTCTGGCACAATATGCCCGTTAATTGTAATATGAGGTATTCTATCATTGTTTTCCATGGATATAGATTTCCTTGAAAAATATTTCTCAGTTATTGGGTCATGTTCAATATTAAAACATCCATATTCATTATCAGGATAACTTATGATCATGTTTTCCCACTATTCAATTAAGTGTATACTCATTACCATATATACTGTGAAATTATCATTTTAAAAATTCATATAAGAGTATGTTCAACTAGAAATATTTTTTTATTATCACGAGGAAATTTATTGGTATTATTCATATTATTATTACAATATAGGTGGTTATTGGAAAATTTTTAATGTATTTTTTAACCATCCACTTTCTTTCTCTATATGGGTTTTGATAATGTTATCCCTTTTATTATCATGAGGAATAGTTTTTGTTTTCTGTATGTTTTTATTATAATAGTAATAATTATTTTAAATATTATTATTTATATTTTATTTGTTTTATCATATGATAAATTCAATGGAACTAAATTACTGACTGGTGGGGCCGACCATTATATAACCCCTCAAATCATCGACATTCCATGATATAAAATAGGTTGGTTTTTAGTGTATACATCTTCCCATAAAAAGATAGTTCATTTGAACAAGGCCTTGATTTTTTTAATTTTAGAAATAATGTATTCCATCACTATGAGATCATTATTATTTTTATCCATATTTATATTTATAGTTCAATATATTATGCTCTCCCAGTGTTAAGTAGATTATGGATTCATGTTATCTACTTATTCCATCCATAATATTTACTACATGATTATTCAATGATTGTTTTAGTTACATGTTTTCCCTTACTAGACATTTGTGATCACCCATTTTTATGATTACAATTTCTTAGTTTATAATGAAAAGTAGAACATGTGACATGTTTAGAAGGAAAGAATGTGTAGAATAATTTATTGGAGATTTTGAAGCCTCATTATGGATTAATTACCTTAGTATATAGTAAACAAACAATACCATCTTGACACAAAAATCATGGGATTTATTTTTTCTATTATGTATTCTAATTCTCTAAGGAAATAAACCTAAAATTATCAATGAGATATGAGATATGAAATTAATCATTATTGATCTTTTAATTTTGGATTGTTATATCAAGGATATTATAGCCAGTATCAAAGTAATTCTATAAAGTATGTGTTTATGGAATCAGATCTAGGAGTGGGAGTATAGGGTGAAACATTTAAACAACATATTAGAGTCATCATTTAAAATAGACATTTTTAATTTATTTAGTTAAAAATTACACAATGTTTGTAAAATTAATTGTTTGAAAAATATTTTTTTACAGTAACTAATATTTAATTTCTTAAATTATTTATATATTATAAATAAATATGTCATGACCACAAAATTCATAAATTATGATTAAAATATGAAAACCATTTTACTAGATTTATTTTCATGGGTTGATAAAAAAATTTATTTTAATACTTGTATGCATTTAACATAATTTTTTAAGAACAATGTGACCAAATGAATGTATTATTATTAATTTCAATGCAATAACCCTTGGATCGATGTAAATAAATTTATATTAAAAATAATTTCTTTTTCATTTAAAATTTCAAATTTGAAATGTATAATATTACATGTGATATATATATATATTATTACCTGTTTATATAATCATAAATTCTAATTAAATAACACAATAAAAATATGCACATAAGTCCTAAGGATAAGATAATAAATGGTTGCTGTTGTGGGTGAAGATTTAACTATCATGGACCATGTAGTCATTTCGATGAGATTAAATTTCTTTGATAACTATTATTCTCAATACACACTTTTTAGTGTTTATTTTAGGCTTGGTCTAAGGAAACCCTTAAATAATATTCCTCCCTTCCAAGCTCAAAAAATGAGATTTATAAGTAATAAATATTCAATTTTATTATATTCATTCTAATTTGTGTATGGTATTTACAATTCGGTTATTTTAATTTATAATGACTAAATAAAAATATAGGTTTTCATGATCATATTTTTATTTTAACATTGTTCATTTTTATTCAGTGTTACATATAAAATAAGATATGAAAATTCTAAGGCATTTCAATTTTTTGGGTTTTAAAATAATCCCCATGATAACATCACATAATCTCCACGATCGAGGAAAATATGTAATGAAATCAATACATTTGTCCTCCCATTTGAACTGAGGAATATTCTCTGGATTCCATAAAATAAAAGGAACATGATGCTCGATGTTTACCTATTGACACACCAAATAATGAGATAAAAAACATTTCCACTGATTTATTGATACCATTCTTCTATAATTGGATTCTCAAATTATTATATAACTTGAATATATCTAGACCAAGATAATAAGATTATCTATAAAACACATATAAAAAAACTTATGAGCATTGATGGAATAAACAAATTCGCTTGAAAAAACTCCTGATATAGATTATCCTTTAACCATTCACCGGGATCATGTTCACAAACCATACAATCCGTCCACACATCCACCATAAGATCACCTAACAAAGACTCAACTACGTAGCACAATATTGAAAATTACAGTGTCATCATATAAAGGAAGACTATATGACCATCATCTCTACATAAAGATATAAGGATGAATGTTCCTCCAAAATTATTAATGCATCTCCCAACTCTCAAGGAACATCCCCACATATCTTCCTACTTATCACAAAATCAAGCACACTACCTTTCCTTAGTGTATATAATATATAAATGTCATAATCCATTAATAAATCCTTCTAATATTGTAGATACATATTCAAATCACATAATTGGAAGATATACCAAAATTCATTATGATTTTTAAATATAACAATATTATTAACAACAAGGTACTTACACTAAAATCTTAAGAAAAATATAACTACCACCAACTCAAAATCATCGGTGGAAAAGTTATAATCACGAGGATGTAACTTCCATGACTAATATGAGATTCAAACACTTTTATGCATAGAAAAACGAAGAACAAGATGATAAAAATCATGTAGGACATGAAACATGACTCATTCATTTGAAAAATAAATAATTGGATAACTGATCAGCTTACCCTTTAGATATATAAATACACCAGACATAGATAATTACATTAGAATACACGATCCTTTAATATTAAATCAATTAATGGGACCATAATCTATGAGAAATTAGAAAAAATGAGATAATATCCTGAAGGGCCCTGGAAATAGAATACCTATAAAACGTTATTAGGAGAAACCCCATATAAAATTACTATAATATTTGAAGGATCACCCACCACTTCATACTAAAAATACACAATGATTGATAAAATTCACCTTGTGCTTATAAAACAAGATTTTGGATATATTACAATGGAGATGATGTTATATTAGGATATATAGAATGATCCTAAAGTGTGCTGCATAATCCTCCTATAATATTAAATACATAAAGACATTATCAAATAATAGTACCAAAAACCGGTCTAGGAACTCACGAAACACCAAATTAACAAGTTGCATGAAAATTTTTGTGACATTTGTGATATAAAATAAAATAACCATGAACTCATAGTATCTATAATGAACCCCAAAGAGAATATACAGAATATATTCAACCTTTACCCTCATATGATGACATCCATACTATAATTAAATCTTTGAAAACCAACTAACTCCCATGAACTGATCAAATATATCACTAATTAATTTTATTAGTTAGTAGTTGTTAACCATTACATGATTCAACCATTGGTAATATATATAAAACCTCATAGTAGATTTTTTTTTAATATAAACAGTATTAGATCTCCCTATAGTAACACACTTAGACGAATGTGCCCCTTCTATATTAGATCAATGATATAAATCTCTATCTCCCATAATACTGAAAGTAATATATCAAAGGTAGACATCACACTCAAAGATACACTAGGTTTCCACTCTATCCACCAATTAATATCACATTTATGGTGTAACAATATAACCTATTTTTGGAAAAAATTAAGAAAATCCCCAAAAATTCTTTGAAACACTATTTCCTAAATATCAACTAAATATAACATTAACCACATTGACAGAAAATTTGGAGTCACTAGACATCAATGATCCATCTGATTACCCTACAGGCCAATGAATATGAAATTCTTACCCATCACATTAAAGAAATAAACTCTCCTATGAATGAATTAAATAATATAAACATGCATTATATATGTAATATATGTCGAGGATAACAAAATATGTTTGTATATATAGTAATACGAAATATTACAATGACCAATACAACCCAATAATCAACTCACTACCCTCACACACATTACACAGTCAAGAATGTAATCATATAGATGTATTCAACCCAAAGAGAATTATTAGTCACTGCACATTGATTCTCTAGGATAATACAATGGAAGGTGAATGAAAAAAGAGTGAAAATATCCTAAAAAACAAATAATAAGAAAATTTAGAAGATACATAGAATTTACCATGGATGTTTTTTAGTTTGAATGACATTAAAAACTCTATAGAATGCCTCTGACCATACACTTATCCTTTATCTTACTACCCATAATGATGACCACCATAATGACCTTAATCAAAAATATATCCTAGAATCATTAAATAGACATCATCCATTGGACTCATATTCTATATATTATCTAGAAGCTTAAGGTCCCTAGTATTTTGAAGAACAAATCAAAGAAAATTTCTATTAAGGATACATTGGAAATTGAAAACATACCCCATGATGACCATTTATAATGGTTGGACACCAGAATGAAAAAGGGACATAAACTTCATAAGAAAGCAAAATCACTATAGAGTTACCAATAGAGGCATAATAAGGGATTTATACAGATAATCCCGATGAGGTTAACATGAGTTG
The DNA here is from genome assembly GCA_963277665.1 of Viscum album. Taxonomy (NCBI): domain Eukaryota; kingdom Viridiplantae; phylum Streptophyta; class Magnoliopsida; order Santalales; family Viscaceae; genus Viscum; species Viscum album. The sequence continues at coordinate 1,237,915,117 of OY728119.1, forward strand.
ATATTTTCGTATTAGTTCCTAAATATGGCCATCCAACTTTGTGTAAGTACTGACCAGCCTTTGGGTGTACAAAAAAATGTAAGCCCTTACCATTTTCTAATATACCCCGTGTTGATATTTTCAATTTGGTTTTGAATTATGGGAATTCCCTATGTGTAGGTTGACATCAGTCTTTGTGTATCATCCAAAGTGTAATCTCAGAGTGCTCTTTAATATAACTAGAGTGGATTATTTTCTATTGGTTTTTAAATACCCCCCATTAGTTGTAATCTACAAAACATACCCTCAATTGTCCCGCCTTCTAGGTAGATATCTCATTGAAACTGATTCATAATCCCCAAATTATTATCTTCTATTTCCTATATCACGACACAAGAATCTTCTTATCATATCCTTAGTGCATAATACCTCCATTAAAATATAATGGCACAATATCATGAAATGTGTCTGATCTTATGATCTTTATTATCTCTCATATCTAGTATGAATATCATGTTCTTAGAGATCTATGATTACCATCCCATCAATATGATGGAAGTGCCCATTTTATGGTAGTTTTTTTATGTTCAATCCCTGAACAGTCAATCATACTATATTGGTTTGGATTCATGTTTTTATAGGATATATATGAAACATCTTCAAGTTTTAATCCCAACTCCAAAACACAAACCACCTCCATGGATGGTGATAAACCCTAGAGATCCTATTCATTTATTTTTAAAACCAATCATCATTAGTTAAAATGAGAAATACGGAGATCCTATAATAAATACGAATGTTCACTTATTGAAAAGGTTTAAATAGTATCATTAGAATAGGAATAGGCCCAACAATGGAATTTGAGAATGATTCATGAAAACATATTATATAAAAATAGAGTCATATATTTGAAATTATCACCCTTAATAAGGTGTGATGTGCCCAACCTAACTTCTCATTAACCAATGTGATTTCTAAAGATTTATTGGAAAAATATCCAGGTGAACACTTTTCCTTGGAATGTAGGCCCACAACCTATCACAGATTCAAAACCCATTGTTAGTTTCTATTAAAAAAATAAAACAATGAACCCAAAATTGATGATTTTAAACCATATTGGAACCCCACAACATATTCATGTGATGGTAAATATATTATTTCAGAAAATAAATTTTTTAACCCAATGTGAATCCATTAACAATGTAATTCCTCCCACATATGAAAAGGAACAAGTTTATATCCTTTAATTATGAAGCTAATAAATTGACCATGCACTCTTATATATGATACTTCATTGTTGAGTTTCTTATTTGTACTTACTCTCCAAAAAATTCATGATTTAATATAATCCAAATGGCATGTAAAATTGGAACAAGGAATTTCAAAATCATTTGAGAATTTGGTAAAATATATTGGACACCTCAAGAAACTAAAAAAACCAGAGGACATAGAAAACATATACCTTGAATTCCATGGAGACCAAGGACTTTGGACCTCAATGTACACTATCATAAACCCATCATATATAGAGTCATTTTTAAACACCCCAGTGTGGTGGTATCATTATAATGGATCCATCACAACACTAAAAGTATCTCATGAATGTATCCAAATGATGAAGCCTCATTGGTATCATTATCAATAATGGGATGGGAGGGATAAAGTGTAACACATATCTATATCCAATAGTTTTGGGATCTTATCCCCAGAACCTATCAAACCCTTCCTTCCTTATATAGGGTAGGTGGAGGATGACGTCCACCACAATATAGAAGCCACCTAGGATCTACCCAGGAGGAAACCTATCTACCATGGATATCATCACCAATTTATGATCCTAATTCTAAAATAAATTTTATAGGAAACTATGCATATCATAGCCATCTAGATTCTAGAATATAGGAGTGACCACTAGGGGAATCCAACCACAACAACTCCTGCATTGGTCCATGTCCCTACTACTTCCAACACCTATAATGCCCATTAGTGTATTATTATAGTGGCCCCAAGACAATCCAAAATAAAAAATGGCTAGAATATTTAGACTTCATTCCATTTGTCCTTAGTGATAGAATAATCCAAGGAAAAAATCTAGCCCATAGGGTTGAAGGAATTTTTATCATTTTCAACCCTGAAATCACCTCTAGTGTCAAAAAGTGATAATGAATGCTCTTTGATTTCAAATTCTCCTCCAAGGTAATATTTAATTCCTATTTCATGTTTTTGTCACTAAATTTATAAATGTTGCACCAATGATGATGAAAACCATGAAATGTTAAAAAAGGAGATCAGTGTACCCATAATAACTTCCCAGAAAATATCTGACCATGGTCACATTGTATATGTAAAAGAGAATATTTCTCATCTCAAATATAGAATAGTAAAACATCATTAGGTCAATTTTGAGTTAATCAAGTGATGTAAATCCTTTATGTATATTCATCATATCAAAGATGCGATGTCTCTGTCAATTGAACCTCTTCAACGTTGGAAGGGAATAAGAATGATAATGGAAGAATTGAGCCACACTATTGAGCTATTATTACATAAATTATCACGTTATAGTATAGTGAATATTGATTAAAAAGTGTTCCAACCACTGGGAAAATATCAAATACCCATTCAAGAAACTCATATGAAGTTAAATCAAATAGGAAAATCATTGGAATTATCGGATTCCCTCATTTATTGGATGGATTACCTTGAAGGTTGAAGTGTACTCTTAAAACCGTAGAGATATCCATATCTTATGTGGGTGGATTTGACTCATACCCCTCCAAACTTTGGTAACCAAATTTTATCTTCAATTGATGTAACGAGAGATCCTAAATATCACATTTCCCATTTTTCTTCCCAGTGTGGCCCAATATTGGGAACCCCAAAAATATAAGAGGCTTCCATTCCCAGATGCTTTGTGCAGACCTTAGGTGGCCCCGAATTTTCTAGGTATAATAACTTTACAACTAGGTGTATCTCAAGTAGGAGTGTTCTACCTAAGAAATTATTTTTACAATTTTTCTCTTTGTTGAGGAAAAAGACCATCCTTGAGCTCTATAATTTAAAGTAGTGGGAAAATGAGATATTCTTGGATTTTAATGAAATATGGGAGGGTCTAACATATTCCATGAAAACAAAGCTTCCCTACGAATAGTTACTAGATATATATATAGAAAATCTAAAGGATAGGATGCCCAATACACTTATTCTATTGAATTATCCTAGTGGTTTTTGAGAGTTTGCAACAATTTCATAATTTAAAATGGATGATATTCATATAAATAATTATTAAGATTATACATCAACATCAAATATTATATGGAATCTAGGGGTAGATGAAGAAAATGATGTCTTTATCAAGATGAGTAGGATGAGGTGACGTGACCTTGAAGACATCAAGTATAAAATTTATTCCTTCTATAATGATCAAGTTCCTGGGTAATTAACCTTTTCCCTGTAATACAACCTAATAATGCTTTTAGAAATCATGAATCCAAATGTAGTTGGGTAGGATTCCCATTCTAATTAATACCCTTACCATAATATTATAGGTTAATTTTTTTAAAAAGTATAGACACAATTTATTAATAAATAAATAAGGAACTACATAAGTCTAAAGTAAGGAATCATATTACAATCCCTTTCATAATAAGGGAGAAGATCAACCAGAAAATCATCCATCCAAGTGATGTTATAGTTGATTACCATATTGGTAAGACCATCAGACACCATGTTCTCTTCACGAAAGGCATGTGTAGCTATGTAGTTGATCTCTAGGAGCAAAGAGAGGAATCTTATCCAAAGTGTAGTGAGCGGACAATCAAGATAATCAATGACGTTCCAAACTGCCTAGTTAATTGTAGTTGATTCACTTTCAATCCAGATGTTATTCCATCCTTTTTGTTTGATGTAGTCCAAAACATAAATCACAACCCTCATTTATGCCTCCAAGGATGATTCCATGACACAATTTCTAAAGAATCATCCTTGGAACTGCCCAAGGGAGTTCCTGAAGATAGCTCCGCAACCAGCAGATCCATGGTTTCCTTTTGAGGCTCCATCAACGTTAACTTTAATCCATCCTGGAAGTGGATGTTTCCAAAAAACCTCAAATGTGCATCTTAGTTGTTTACACAGACCATCAACCTTGAGTTTATGAAGGATCTCGAAATCTAAAACAAAATTATCACAAAATTCTTCTTAGATTTAAGTATCATCCAATATAGCAATTCAAATTATCATGCGACATGCATGATGACTGAATGAGTATTTGTTATGGATAATGGCGTTTCAAGCATACTAGATATCATGAAGTAGCTCAACAGCTGCTGCTAAAAAGGATTCTTGATTTGTTGTGAAGATTCAAGCTCCACACAAGGACTTAATTGAGAAAAAATAGAGTTAGACTGTAACCATCTGCTGTCAAACAGGTCAATAATGAAATTACAGAGAGTAGAGGATATAACACAAGATAAAAATTAATGATTATCATATTCCCTATGTTGAAAGCAAAAATGAAATTGAGAACAAATTTGGATTCCAAAAGATTGCAAAAAAAATTCAGTGGGACACGAATATGAGAAATACACCAAATAAGATTGAGCCTTGAGGTTTAATCCAGAGATTTGTAAAATGTTTTAACCAATTAAAGTTGATATCAGGAGAAGATAAATTATGATTTTAATAACCTTTTGATTCAAGGACCCCATTGTGATCCGGTTCCCAAGTAATAAAGTCACCATCATTAGTGTAAGAGTAATTATCAACAATACTCATGATGTTGTCAAGAAAGATAATGTGGCCAGATTGGATGAAATCGGTTATAGTAAAATTGGTGTCGACCAGAGAGGAGTTAGGGGGTAACATCGAAACAAGAATGATTCATTATAAAACAACTACTAAAAAATATGTTCTACATGGGTTAAATGCTAATGGAAAATTATATGGTACATGTGAAATATGATTTATACATCCTCCAAAAAATTTAGATTTAAAGTCACAAGAACTATACCACTAAACTGTAACATGGTGTTTCTATCATTGAATGATCTAATAGGCACTATCCCACTAAATGGTTTAATGGGAACAACCCGTCCACCTGATAAAATTGGCCCCAACCTACCAAATGATGTATTCAAAGGAATAGGAACACCAATTCACCCATGTCTCCATCATCACAGTATCAACATGTTCTGAATACTTTCTACTTGGTTCTAAGGATCACAATATTAATGATATGATTATACTTTCCTAAAATTCTATTATATTTAGTGGTATTTCTTGTCCTCTAATACAATAATTAGTGAATAATGGATTATTGATACCATAACTACCACTATAAAGTGGATTATCAACCTTGATCATTATTCAGAGTGCATGGTGATAAAGTATATTCTAAATTTCAATAGAAAATCCAATATATAGGGTACATGTTGAGACCCATATCCTATTACACCCATTGAACCATTGAAAAATAAAAGGTTATCCACAATTCTTCTTCCTATCATACCCTTGAGGATGAAAATTATATATTTTTTATAAAAATGAATCAATCAGTTGTAGAAATTAAATTAGGATTCCCATGATGTAATTATGAAGTTGCTTCCTAGATATGTCCCTTATGTTTAATACCAAAATAATCTAACACTGGTCCTCCTTGTAGTTTATTACCCCATCTCATATGGATGTGGGTATTTTAAAAAATTTCACCCCTCATCAAGTGATTTTCATTCATTGTTCGACCACACCCCATTCAATATAGATAGGTGTATTTTCATATTTTCAGTTTCCCTATCCCAGTGGGTTAGGAGATTTCTATGTTTTTCAACCTAGTCATTAGGTAGACTAAGGACATTGTTAAAAATTAGTTGTTTACAAAATGTTTCTTGGAGATTCAAAGTTCCCTAATATAGGGGAAATATCATCCATGTTAGTGACCTACAATTTTTCATCTTCTACCACTGAATTAATCGAGACCATAGAAGTGACTCCAAGATCTTGAATTCTGCCTTGTTTCCATTCCAATGGAGGCATGTGAAATATAATTGGGAAGCATTGTTTTCTTCTATATCTTGATGAAATACAAAGTAATGTTTATCCCATTCATCTCATCAAATTCCCCAAGTGTGTTTACTATCCCATGGAAAATTATTTGATCAATCTCCTATGCATTGAGCCACATGAAGATGTATTTTTGAGAGTTCATCCAAAATGATAAACCTATAATCAATTCTTAGTACATACAATGAATAGGTTATTTTTTGTAAAGTATTGGCTCTATAAGTATATAGATGAGGGGATATTGGATACAACGACACAAAATTTTCAACATCACCCATGTGGAAATCCTGAGTAAAACAAAAAAACTGTATCAATTCCTCTAGACCATCCACACCTTATCAATAGAAAGAAAAAGGTTCATCACATTATGTTTAAGAATGTTTTTTCAAACTTCAGATACTCTGTCAAGAATGAATTTATCATTCTTTCAAATATTACGATACATAAGGTGGAATCTAGGAAAGAGTAACCTAATTTTTATCGCTACCTCTAAATTTCGTTACATATAATTGAAGAATGATTTTTCATGAAAATGTTTCTCTAAAAAAAATTCATTAGAGGAAAGATAGATTTAGATAATCCTAAGAATCATTACACATGTATATGAATTATTCTCCCTACACCAGAAGATCACCATGCCCGATGATTTATGTAACATATGGTCCTAGTTTTATAACCTTAAAATGAAAGACACCAATGTCATGCCAACATTACTCAAAACTATATATATTAACTTCCTAGGTACATAATGTTATACTTCATAGACACATAAGACATCTAAGATGAATGACATTAAACCATGTAGTTGGATACATGATTTATGAAATTAATCTACATTTCGCTATTGTCCTTGACTACAGATATTAAAATGTATGATATATGATCACTTTATATGACTACCCATCCCTTTTATGTATGAACCATATCTATGTAAAGGGTTTACAACGTATAGATTTACTATCTCATTATAATTTTTCTCTAATAAACCTACAGTAAGATAGAATAATCTCACCTTATCCTATAATTAATATATCATTCACATTAGTTTCCCTTCATTCTTAGTCCAAGATTCTTATCCATTTCATTATCTATTAAATTCAAATGAGAAAAATCAATAAAAAAATGTCATTATTCCTATGTAGGATTATGATCTACATAAGTAACCTTGAAAATAAATAAGTGTTTCTTAATTCCCATGTCATGAGATATTTAGTGACCCTAAAAATTCATGTTCTATTACCAACTAAAATATTTTCACTCCACTGGTGGGTGCATAGGCTCTCACTAATTCATATGTGGTTTAAAAAAATTCAATTTTGAAAAATTTTAAACTTCTTAGAATACATCACCGTTGGATTAACATAACCGCATGGAATATTTACCATCATCATAAGATGTTAAACTACATGAAAAAATTCCTTTTCACATGACATTAAGACGTATGATATTTCTTCCATTTCCTGTGGAATTTAAATTTTGTAGCATATAGTCTTTCATGTATGACCATAAAATTCTTGATGAGGTCACTCAAAATTTATTTTAATCAATAAAAAATATTCCCCCTTTACATGATGAGTCCCATGTCTTTTCATTGTAAGGTAAAAATGAACCTTCTTTCCATCCATGGTTTATTCATCCTACTAAGAAAGCGTGTTTAGCGCCAGATACTATAACTAGGAAACTTTCCAAAAAGTCTAGAAAACCATTTCATCCCCCATCCTACTTCATTACTTTTCATTCAAGAATAAAACATTCTTTAAACTGATTTACTCCTATTAGAATCCATCAAACTTGACTTAATAAATTCTCTTAGTCTCCCATTCATAGAAACATGGTAATAGGGATGGACTAAGTGTGGTAACAACCTACATACTCCCACTAGTTTCCATTTAATGAGAATGGAATAAGATTAGTACCATTAATAATATTCATTATACTACCACCATCATCCACTTGAACCCCATATGTTACCACATTACTATGTTTGGTAATAGTTATTTTAATCCAACTAATATCCATCGACTATGAATTGAATTAGTTTTCCAGCACTATAAAGGTGATAATACTCCCACAAGCCTCTAATTCATACATTTTAAGAATTTATTTAATTCAACCATTTTTAATGTTAAAATAGGGGAATAAAATTAAAAGGTTTTATTCCATTACAGTCTATATATTCTATGAAGGAGCCTCCATATCATCCAAGCATAAATTGGGTAATGATTTATTCCACCCTGCATGACCTTAAACTGTATTGAAGAGTTCAGTCCATGATATCCACGTTCCTTACATATTAGTTAAATCAATATACATACCCCAAAAATATGGTAAATTCCCACAATATTATATAATGAAGATAATTTATAATTAATGCAGACTCACCCAACCAATGAAAGGGTTCTCTGAAGATGATTTGTAAAATCATTTGGTTTGTTCATAAAGACCTAGTCACATGATGTCAAAATGTATGGAATTAATCTTAGATACATGATGATATATTTTGAAGCAACATCCCCATCACATTAACATAAAATATAGAAAATATGATTCATTTTATCATGAAATTAAATGAAATAACACATGTTATATTCTATATGACACTTTAACAACATGAGATATAGATCCATGTAAAGGTACCTGATGTATAATCCCTATCTGTAAATAAAAATTAAGGTTAAATACACAATTCTTAAGGAAATATTATTATTTTATCTTGGCTACTATATATAGAGCTTCACATTATTCTAATAGGTTACAATGATGAAATATGAAAATACCCTCCCATAGGTAAGAGCGCGATCTATATAGGGGTCCCTTTTTTTTCTAGGATTAAATGGTTATGGTCATACAAGACAACCATAATTTAATGGTCTATAGAAGCTATGAACATAATTTACCTATTTCATTGAATACGTGTTTGATATTTGTAAGGAACATTTCTAATAAGAACTATGTGTGGATTGATTCCCATACTATAGCAGATGCAATGATTCCTGTATCATTTATTTCAAGCCTAACCATTACTTGTAATTTATTTTAACCACTTACCTCCTTGAGAGACAAATTAATGTTGATATTGTTTCTTTCATTAAAATGAAATGGACCCAAATGAACCATGTAATTCACTCTCTTGTGGTTCAAATAATTTTCAAAGTTGCCTCTTGTTTCTCATGCCCTACATAACTAATGTTTTTTTATAAGACTTAAAGAGTCTCTATTACTAGAACTATTGATATTTTACTTATTCATAGATAGGGAACACATTTATATATTCTTGAAATTTAATTTAATAGTTCAAGTTTTGGATTTAAGACTTGAAAGTGAAAAGAATTCAGTTCTTATCATATAATGTTAAACCACATGGTCACCATCTCCCCCACATGACATTAAACTCTGTGGAAGAATTACATCCCACAAAACTGTAAAATACTCAAGGTGTCTAATTCTCTTTGGTTTATTTCTTCCCTATATGAGATATCAATATATCAATATATATATATATATATATATATAAAAGTTCTTGAAACACAAATAAAATTTTCCTCAGAGTATGAATTCCCCACCTTCTGTGTATGAGCTAGAATTTCATAGGAGATCTTAATGAAAGATATCTCATTTATAGATCAATGATCAAAATAAGATTCCCCTTTCCACTATATAAAATCTAGATATGTAAATAGGAAACCTTTAATTACAAATAACTATGTGTGATTTCATTCTTGTTGATACAATATATGTAGTGATGCAATTATCACATATCTTATACCTAACCACAAACATTTTTCACAAGCACCATGACCAAAAAACGAGTGCACACCGTTATGGGATTGGTTCCAAATAGAATCCTCCCACCTTGAGTATAAAATCCATATACTCTGATACATTTTCAAAAGGTCATAAAATATACTAGAATATTCATATTCTCCAAGATCCGACTTCATATCTATGATGTATGATTTAATACCAACCAAATCTTGGGTTGATCAGCCCACTTGTTTATCTATTTAATAGAAAAAATTAGAAACAAGAATAGATTTAGCGTGTTAACAGCCAGCCAACTCCAACTAGTTTCTATTGACTAAGTGTCTCACTAGTTTTTCTAGTTTACTAAATGTTATTCCACTCCCTATAGTCTCCACCTGAACCCCATCTACTATCCCTATATTTAGTGTGGTGATGCCTAACCTACTCCTATCGGTCTCGATTGATTGACCATTGAATTAGTTTTCCACCATTTACAATGGTCATTATAATCCCTCCAGTATCCATTTCAAATTGATTAAAACATTAAAAAGTTATGATTAACACATTACTCAATATAATTATTTAAGTATATTCACAACCACTGTAATTATATACTTGTATATGGTTCACACATTCTGAGCAACAACTATCTGTCAAAGTTGTCCCACCTAAAACATAGACAACCCATTGGCCCTAACACTATGACCATAATCAATGTTCACCTTTCTAAAAGGTTTTTTTATATTTTTAACATTTTCCTCTCATTCTTGTTGATTTTATTTCTACTATGTCACTATATAGTCTTCCTCTCTTTATGGTCAAAGATATCTGACAATAAACATTAGCAACATTTTTTTATCAGGAAAGGACTTAAAATACAAACAGAAAGAGTCATAGTAATCTTTGGGTTGAAAACACATAAAGGGATCGTTGTAAAAAAATGAAGTCTCTTCTCACTAGTTAAGAAACCCTCTTATACTAGGAAAATCATGAGTATTAAATATAAAAGGAAAATGAATAAAAATTCCAATGTTAAAATCCCATAAAGGGAAGCCTAGTTGAAATTTGGGTTCTTACTCCCTAGGACACAATATCAAGGTATTAATAAATGATAGGGTGAAAATAAAAAGATACGAAGCTTATAAGGAATACCCTTCATCCCTAGAGAAATTTGAGCTATGATCACTAGGTCTATTGACTGAAGAACCAAATCAGAGCACATATCTTCTCTTCATGATTAGACTAAGGGTACAATTTCCTCATATCATTACTAAAAAATACATCATATATGTTATATCCATCATGAACATCAATATTTTAGAGCAGAGTAACCCGTATGGCCTAACCACTGGACGTGAGAGTAAAATACATTCGATATCCCCCTCAACAAATGGTCCTTTACCCACGATTCCAATATAAATTGATGATGTCTCTTTTCCTATGTGTGAGATAGATCTATGTAGGAAATTTTATTATATATTTTTTCATAAATGAAACTTTATAGAACAATTATTTCCTTCTTTGTATGATCATAATATATATAGGATCCCCTTTATAATCACTATACATGGAATAATTCATTTCTTGGTTTAGGATATTTATGCCTTATACTGATATTACTCTTCTTGGAAACTAAAATGTCTCAAGTAATTTATTCCTCTCAGTAACCCAAACACCCTGATTCAATATTCTCCTCTTGGTGACATTCAAAATCCTTGAGTTGAGATTATAACATCGCGGTTCCAAAAGCCGCCAAGAGGTTCCCCATAACCAGTTGGTCACGTGGACTCAAGAGAATTTTTCCAAATTACAGAGGGTGCCAACTAGTAGTGAGGTCCTTGGGTGTGATAGTGGGGAAACTATTCCCTAATTAGTAGAGTAACACATCAGAAATAAATAGATACCAATAGCGGAAAGAGTAATAACAAGAAAAAAGTGAAAAAAAGAATTAATAACAACTAGATTACACATATATAAATGTTACATGATACATATGTCTAGGAAACCAGCCAAACAAGTCAAAATAATAGAATACAGTGCTAAACAGAAATTCCAAGAAGCAAAGAAACTCCAACAACATCACAAACCTCAGCTTAGTCCCATGTTATCCTGCTCTAAAGCAATCAAGTACCTGAAGTAGAATTGCCCTTTCTGTTATCTATACACGCAAAAATATAATATTTTTGAGCTCAAAAGCATGACCCAAATAGGGTGTGAGATGAATCCCGGTAGGCAACCACCTAAATATTTGTTCCTAATAGTTAGTGAATATATATGGTAAGAAATATGAAAAAAAGGAGAAATAAACAAGGAATTACTCAAAATAAAAAATACTATAGTTTAAATTACATCCATTTTTTTATTAGTTAAGAAACCAACAATCATAAGTAACCCTCTAGGAAGTACTCAAAACCTAACCCCTATGGCTCAACCAATCAAACACAAGACACCCTCTAGAAAGTACTCACGGTATAACCCCTCTGGTTCCGCCTTAGCAAAGACACTACGAGAAATCACTCACCATAAATTCCCCCAATGGTCTTATATCGGTAACTATAGAAACTCTGGGGAAGCACTCAACATCCAATTCCCCCTATGGTCTTGTAACGGGTAACTACAGACACTTTGAGGGAGTACAAAGTCCATCCCTCTATTATCTTACAACATAAAAGTAAACAACCACTCTTGAGAAGCCCTCAACATCCATTCTCCATATGGTCTAATACAACAACTTCCCACAACCCTATGTAAATAAATCATGCACAAACGATATTCTGCAACCAAAGTAAACCTCATGAACTACTTGGCTAAATAGTCTACAATATCTCACAACAAGTTAGATAAAATCACTCTATCCTTACAATACTATGCATAGAAAATAAGGCAACCTAATAAGAAAAGATAGACCTAATGGTCAAGATCAAGAAAACATGGGAAGCAAATAATAACCCTATTTACAATCATAAATACTATACTCAAGAGCACAAGGCATAATAGACAATAACAGGGCTAAAAACCATAAACCCACAACACCCCGAACAAGGGTATTGGGAACTTTTGCACATATAACTCAAAGAATAAATATGGAAGGGCCCAAAAATCCTACTTCAGTGTTTTACGGTCGATATACATGAACCACACACCTTGAATCTCCATAGAAAGCTATAGATCTAAAAAAATATAAAAAATTTCAACCGAAGAAAACCCACAAAAGAAGAGGAATCAGGAAACGAGGCTCTAGAAGAAGGAAGATCATACCGTAGAGAATCCAATGCAATTGATGACGGTCAATTCAGAGAACGGATGGAAAGTCAAGGGCTCATAGATGAATCACCCACCATAGTTTCTCCTGGATGGTATGAATGGAGAATAAGGGTGTTCTGTTGATTAGATGTGACCCCCACCTGTTTAATGAAATAAAAAGAAAGTACATGATGAGATCATTAAGGGTACACAGTGTGTACTTTCTTTAACCAGCCTACACTTTAGGTGGTCTCCACGTCACCCCACATGGCCATGTACTCACCCATTACATAGTCAGTACAGGGTCACCCGTTACAACTGGGTACACGATGTGTACTTCAAAGTAAACGACATGTACCCCTTAATTTTTCAGATTCTCCTCTTTTCCTCAAAAACACCAGAAAACAAGATTCATACCTGAAAAGAAGATCTACATTCTTAGAAACTTCCCCCTTAAAGAAATTCATCCCTGAATTTCCCTAAGAGGGTTGTATAGAAGAAGAATTCTCAAATATCTCCTGCCACTACGATCGCACAGCAGCCTCCCTCTCCCTAGTTTGGTTCTGTACTCACCCGTGCTTCTATAACACTTGTACCAGAGGAACAGACCACCCATAGAGAACCTTCACAATGTGATAAGCAATCTGGATAGGATTCTCCTCTAACGATGCTTCCACCTGTAGCTCAACCTCTTTAGGTTGAAATACATGGGATATTATTTAGAAGTAATTCCATAGCTGAGAAATGTGGGAAACGTTGTATATAGCCCAATACCTATGAGGTAGCAGCAACTAATAGGAAATCGGCCCAACTCTCTCCAAAACATCAAACGGTCCAACATATCTCATTGAAGAATTTCCCTATCTCCTAATCCTCTTGTGTCCCAACCTCGATGTGACATGTAGAAAAACCTGATCTCTGAACTCAAAATCTGGAGGTTGTCTCCGTCGATCAGCAAAAGACTTCTGCCATGATTGTGCAGTTTTTGTTCTCTTCTGAATCAACTCTATCTGCTCTGAGGTCTCATGAACAAGACAAGGTCCCAACATAGCTACCTCTCCTACTTCTAGCCAACATAGGGGAGATTGTCATGACCTACCATATAGAGCCTCATAAGGTTCCATCTGGATAGTTGATTGAAAAATATTATTTTAAGGAAACTCCATAAGATGTATGTGATTCTCCCATAAACCACCAAAATATAGGATGCATGCTCGAAGCATGTCCTCAAGCAATTGAATTGTACGCTCAGACTAGCCATTTGTCTGGGGATGGTAAGATGTACTCAGAAGTACTTGTGTACCCAAAGAACTTTATAATCCCTTCCAGAACCGAGAAGTAAAAGGGGAATCTCTGTTTGAAATAATGGAGTGTGGAATCCCATGTAGACGTACAATCTCTCAGATGTACAAACCTTCCATCTGATCATCATTGAAGGTCTCCTTGATCTGTAAGAAGTGAGAAATATTCATGATTCTATCAATTACTGCCCCAACTACATCATTCCCTAGAGGTTACCTCAGTAAACCTATCATGGAGTCCATCGCGACATCGTTCCACTTCCACTCAGGAATGGGTAACTACTGTAAAAGCCCTACTGGTCGCTGATGCTCCACCTTTACCTTCTGTCTGGTTGAACAACTCATGAAAAAACCTGAAACATATCTCTTCATAATTAGCCGCTAATATTGACGATGTAGGTCCTGATACATCTTGGTGAAACCAGGATGAACTGCCCAAACTGTGGAATGAAAGTCCCACATCAGCTCCTCATGTATGTCTGCTGACACCCATACATGTCGAGGAAAATGAAAGATCTCATCCTCGACTACTTTCCATACAGGAATAGGGTCCTCTCCTGACACACTCTCCTGTAGGACTAGGCCTTCAACATCTTATAGCTACTTTATTCACACTCGATCAAGTAGAGTAGAGGAAACATCCACAGAAGAAAGAAACATCTCCCTCTCTCTCTCATGCACCACAAAATGAATCTTAGAGAATAGAGCCATAATATTCCCATCACTGCTAGCCTTCTGAATTTCCTTTATATAAGTCCTCATGTTTCAACGCTTTAGCTACTACATTGGCTTTCACAAGAATTTAGGCAAGCTCGAAGTTAGAGGACTGAAGGTACTCAAACCTCCTTCACTGTCTCAAATTCATATCATGCTGAGTGAAGATATATTTGAGAATTTTTTGATCAGTAAAAATCACAAATGATCTCCCAATAGATATTGTATCCCACAATGTAAAGCATGAACAACTGCAGCCAACTCGATATCATGCGTCAGGTAGTTCCTCTCATGTGGCCACAACTGCTGAGACCCGTACCCAATGAATCCTTCTCCGTGCATAAGCACTACTCCTAGCCCGATACCTGGTGCATCACAGTACATAGTATAAATCTTTCCCGGCTCTGAAAAAACTAGTATCAGTGTTGAAGTCAACCTCGCTTTCAGCTCCTGATTGGCTGAATCACAAGAAGCTAACCACAAGAACTTTACACCCATCTTAGTCATTCATGTCAGCGGTGCTGCTAAGCAAAAAAATTCATGTATGATATTTTGGTAGTATACATTTAGCCCTATAAACTTCTTACATCAAATAAATTCTTCAACTGATCCCAGGAAACTACTGCTCTCCCTTTTTCTAGGTCCACTGACACCCCTGTCTCTGAGATAACATGACCCAAGAAGTGAATCTGGTCCATCCAAAAGTGGTATTTTGAGAGCTTAGCATATAACTGATTCTCTCTCAATGTACTCAAAATGATCTAAAGATGTGTGTAATGGTCATGTTAACTATGAGAGTACAGAAAGATATCATCTACAAATACTACCACAAATGAATCCAAGTATGTATGGAAGACTCAGTTCATCAGTGCCATGAAAACTGTAGGCGCAATCGTGAGACCGAACGACATAACCACATATTCGTTTAGACCATACCTACTATGAAAGATGTAAGAGGTATGTTTAATGGTCTAACACAAAACTGATTGTAACCAGATATCAAGTTGATCTTAGAGAACACCCGGGCTCCTCAAAGCTGATCAGAGAGATCATCAATCCTTGGAAAGGGATATCGGTTCTTGACTGTCAACTGGTTCAACTTCTGATAATCTACACAAAGTCTGAGGGTAGTGTAACATCCCAGGTAAATAAATAATAAAACATATTTCATATTTATTAAAATTTGTGAATTAAAAATTAATTTTACTTTAAAGGGGTTTCTATGTTCGATAGTGTACCCGATACGCAACAACAGGTTTCTTCGAAATCTTACGTTGCACACTAACAATATAATAATATTATTTTAAATGGCAGTTAACTCCTTTCCATTGTATAGGTGGGGATGAAAAAAACTAACTAAAATATGATTATACATGTTTGTTAAATGTATTTACATTTATCCAATAAAAAGGTAGAGGCTTAAAATGTGAATGAATCTAATTTCAAGAATAATTTACATTAAAAGGCCGATTTATCGCCTTTTAATGGAGAACCCTCATTAAATATAGTTTTGGTCACTTAAATAAATTATATTTGACCAAATAAAATCCCTCTTTATAATGGGGACATAAAAATTTACATTGTGTAAATTTTTGTAATTTTTCCGATAAAGTTCATTTTTAATGAATAGTGAAAAATATTGTATTTTAATTCAAAAATGTGTTTTAATATAATTTATTTATATGGTTAGATTATATTTTTAATTGGTTTTACATTGTAATTAGAATATATTTTTACCATTTAATTAAATGTTGGTCAATGGAATTAATTTCACTTTGAAATTGGACGTAAACAAGTGTCAATCTTTTAATAGTTATTGTTTCTCAATAACAAGCTATTTGTTTTAAAAACGGGAATAAATTTTATATTATTAAATGCCACTTATATGTTTTTAATTTTTAAAAATATAAATAATTTTTGAATTCGGAATATCAAAGATGGATTAGCCTGAATTTTCAGTAGTTTTCTGGAAAACATCATTTTTTGTTGAATAGTGAAACCAGTTTGTACTAGTTAAACAAAACTGACTTTTTCATTTAAATAAAATTTTACCACTTCTGTGAATTTAATTTCAAAAATCTGATAGACATGGTTGTTATTAGTATGTAAAATATGTTTCAATAAGATAAAAATATTTTTTGGTGAATAGTAACTTTTGACTTTTATTTACCGTTGTTAAAGGTAAATAGGGAAATTTAAGGTAAAAAGAATATTATAATAATTCAAAATTACCTTAACACTTATCCACACCTTATTGGTTGAGTCATTTATGACCATTTGCATCTTTGGGTCGATTTTGGGACCCCATTGAGCCACGTGAGAGTGATAATGACACTTTAGATTAATTAACTTAAAGTAAAGGTAAAAATGACAAAAATATATATCTTTTAGTACATTAATTTTTAGAAGGGGTAATATAAATTAACTTTTTGAATATAAATATTCTTTGGAAATATGAAAATATTTCCTACATCATGGTAGTTTTTAAAAAAAATTAGACATCAAATAAATTAAATTATTCATGACACAATAATGATGCAGTATTTATCTCATTAATAAACGATTTAAATAAATAAGATTATAAATATTAAAAAAATATCTAAAACCTTTCTAATTCTTATTGGATTATTTTATTTCGACCATGAGTCATCCTATCTTATACTTTAATTTGTTTTGGACCTTTAGAAACCTAATATCATTATATAATAAAATAATGTTATCACACTTTCCTAAAGAGCCCCTCCTCACCTTATAAACATCCCTCACTTATAACCAATTCTTCACACCTCTCAAAACTCTTGGATCGTCCAAAATCTTCCCAATAAGGCTCTCTACATCCCCCTCCTCCTCCTAAAAGCCCTACCTTAGGCATAAGGCACTTCAAGAAGTCCTTTTGGTTCAAACCAAAGGAAGTTACCCAAATTAAAGGTAACAATTTCTCTTAACTTCTTTTATTTTATTTTACTTATCCAACCCATAAACTATTTTTATTCCTTTATTTTATAATAAAAACAGTATCCTAAATATACTAGGATGTTTTTATGAGATTTATTCAGACTACACTTACACACACCTCCATCTAATGGGTGAAGAACATACTGTTTCTGTGGATGGAAAACCAACGCCTCACGAGACGATGATTGTTCAATTATCTCCTACCGCCTATCATGGTGGCCATGAAGATGAAAATATATTTATATATGATATATGTTATGTTTATTCTTTTTTTTATGATTCTGTATTTTTCTTTTATAGAAAACCGTTATGGTTTCCATGATCTGTAAATGTGATTATTTCATTTGAGGAAGTGCGGACTACTGCCCCCTCAAAGTGATATGACTCGTTAATGCCATATATGGGACATATAAAGGATGGATTTAATGATATAATATATGATATTATACTTTAAGTATAATATAACTATTTATCATTATGTTTTAATTCTATTAAAATAATAAATTTAAATGAACGTAGTGTTCATGCGTACGTTCGACTTGCCGTCTCCATGAACGGTGCATTTCATTTCTTACCTCCAAATGATATGTACTGTTATAAAGATATATATATATATATATATATACTAGATATATATGATATATATGATATCTAAATAATGATTATAATTCTGGATATAATAGACTATTGACCGCATGGACAACTTGTAAATATAAGGTGGTCATTTTTACTCAAGTACCAAATATCGTCAAAATGAAAGTTATTAAATTCAATGATGACATAATGTTTATAACATGGTAATAGGTGATATAAAAGGAATAATAAACTTGAAAAAGGTTTTTATTCAAGTAGAAATTAACTTTATTTTATTATTCATGAAATTAAAGAACAAACGGGTCAAGTCAGACACGAGGTAAGGGACATCGTCTCAATCTCCTTTCATTGAGGCATATTTTGTTTTATAAACAACTTTCTTTTATATGGTGTATAAACCCCTTTGACTTTTTATTCAATTCAAATCAAATATTTTTATACAAATAATTTTACTAAATGACAAAAAGAATGTTTTTTAACGTAAGCGGTGACAACGTCCTTTTTCTGCCGCCGTGAGTATTATTTGATCTTTGCTTCCTTAACAAGCCGTAGTGTTTTTTTTAAATGGAAAATAAATACCATATAATTTTTATATATTTTGGTATTGAAAATGGTTTTCTATAATAGAATTTTTATGTCAATATATTTTAATGATATATTTTGATTGAAATGTGGTAATGTTATCTTTCCTTTATGTTTGTTTTATTTGTTATGAATATGTTATGGATCTTGGGAATTATTTACATATACGGGTGGTTTCGTGATAAAACTAGGGAGGGTGAGCCTGAGATAGCTCTCTAATGCATTGGGTAACATGAAGGAGGTAAATGTGGATGTTTATCCTAAGAGATTTATGGAATATACTGTGATTGGTATTCCAAAGTAACTCTGCATGTAGTTGTGATATCTATAATGTAAGTATGTTATGGATGCCACAAGTTACCTTTATGATTTATTATTTCTATGTGTTATCCAGAAATCTTATGATTTCGTGAGTTTAGTAAAAGAGTTTATGTTTTGTATGTATTTATGAACTAATGTTTTCATTCTTTGTTTTTAACCATTTCGGAGCTTTTAATGCTCATCCCATGTTTTGAAATGTTTTCAAAGGACATAAAGATGAATAGGGTCAAGGATGGGATCAAGGAAAAATCATGCTGTCTAAAACATGGAACTAGACATGAATCTTTTTTTCAAGAGTTTTTATTTTATGAAAAAATAGAAAATGAGTAGAAGTTTCTACATTGTAATCTTTTGAGAAGCAGTAGTTATGTCCTAATTCTCTAAAACATTAAACTTGAAAAGATCCTCATTGTGAATTATTTCGTTTACTTCAATCTTATGTAATGTTTTAAGGCTGGGTACTTATAGTTAGTGTCCAAATTATTTGCATAAAAGACAGGTGAACCCCAAGGAAAAGTACTCGATCAGATGAAACCCTTAGCCTGTAACTCTTCTAACTGCTTCTTAAGATCTTGTAACTCTGGTGTAAACATCCTATAAGGAGAAATGTACTCCTCTTCCACTCCTTGCACAAGATCAATAGAAATGTCCACTTCTCGCTTTGGAGGAGAACCTGAATATTCCTTTGGAAAGAAATCTTTGAAACGATCCACTATCAGAGGAAAGTCCATCTGTGAAGTCCCCTAGTCATCCAGATATAGACTAGAAATCTGGGTTGTAACTCCTGTTAACCCATGATGCTCAGGTCCTCCTCTGCTCACCTAGACATCCAATTCACAATTTTGAAGAAACGATTCACCCTATGGTGACATGAACACCCTACAGTTATATCAGTTCCTAGAAGGGAATTAACCAGTCCATTCCAAGAATTACATCATAGCACTTCATCTCTAAGACATAGAGTTCAGATAAGAAATGAAACTCATCAAACTCTAGAGGGAACTCCTTGAACTTTTGTACACTAGCCATTCTTGTCCCGAAAAGAGTGTCCAGTGTCAAGACATTAGAAGAATTAAGGATACAAAGCCCAGGAGTCTTCTCAACAACAACAGATATGAAACTATGGGAATCCCTTGTATTAAAAAGTGCATAATCTAAAAATAAGGAAACTAGGATTGTACATTTAATTGTAGAGGGTTCAGGATACTACTCCACTGAAAAAGTCTGGCCTGTACCGCAACCCTGTGACCTTTCCTGACCAACCTGAGCTAATCCACCCTATAGAAACTGAAGGCCTACAGACTGGGTACCACGACCACAACCTCCACCTCGGCCTGAACGGCCATAAGAACTCTTGTTCTCAGAATAATAAGAAACTGGTGGTTCTGATCTTGAACATGGAGTCATAGAAGAACTCCAATCACCAGCTACTGGTGGAATGATCTGATAGAAACACTAAAGATGAACCATCTTTCCACATGATCGACACTCCACTGGGTATCCTTAGCAATGTGGCCTTGTATGCCCTCTCTTACTGCACTGGTAGCACACCACATGGCCATCAGAAGAAGTATTCCGCTCCCTTGGATCCCCATGAATTGACTCCATACAATGCTTCTTGTTGTTAGTCTAAGGGGTACCAAATTTGGATGCTGAACCTACCTAGCTCCCCACTCTAGAATCCCTCAGATTTCACTCCATGATTAGAGCCTAGTTGAATATAGATGTGATGGAAGTCAACATGAAGATGTCTACCTAAGATTAGATGTCGTTCCTCATACCATCATCAATATTTCTCACCAGGAATAAATCATCACCTCATAGGATGGGTGTGAAGTGCTGCATCTTTGTGAAGTGAGAAGAATAATCCATAACTAAAAGAGTAACCTACTTCAGACTCATAAAATATCAGGATTCATCATCCCTCAAAGTCTCTAGGTATAAGTAATCATATAAGGCACACTCGAACTCATCCCAAGCCATGACCTAATAGCGTCCCTCCCGTGAGATCACATACCACTATCTCTTGGAGGAATCTAGAAGAATATACACAGTGAGCTTCACCCTCATCTCTAGAGACAGTTCCGGATGCTCGAAGATAGATAGCATGTCTTCTAACCATGACTTTGTAGCTAGAGGTCCTCTGTACCCTGTGGAGGTGGGAGGATGCTGTTGTTGAAAGACCAGTTTCAACTCTGCCATAGAAGGGGAAGGAATCGGTACTCCTCAAAAGGTCTACATGAACCTCATAAAGCCCTCTCCGAATTATGCATCGACACCTGCATCTGGGATAATTGCTGGCGCCAAGACTGTCACTATAGGAGGAACTACTGGTAGTCCCTGATTTTCCTTGTCTGGTGTCTGATCACTGTCTTGTAATTGGCATACAACCGGAGGATGTCTCGGTGGAATGGATATTAAAGGTCAACTGCACATCATAGTTCAATATTAACAAGGATTGAAACTTAAAAGTTTAATAAGTGAACATGAGAAAGAAAGCATTCATGATTTCAAAAATGTGGATACATGGTGTGTATAACTCCTACACGACGTGTTCCTTTAAGCCTTCACATGGGCGTTTACTCTTGCCAACTCTTATCGTGTAACACCCCATACACATGGTGTGTTTCTTCAAGACACGACGTGTACTTGAATCATGTTCCCCTTCCCAAGTTCTTCTAAATGACTAACCCTCATGGATTCCCTAGAATAGGACTATACAACATGTTTGTACCAGACACAACATGTACTAGACGAACTTCACCAAACCATGTTTTTAGTCACATGGCCGGTTACACGGATGACCTTACACGGTGTGTTTGTGCTAGACATGGCATGCAATAACTACCTATTATCTTCCTATGTCGTTGGTCACACGGTTGGAAACTTCGTCTATACACATTGTGTGTGCTTCAGGTACACTGCATGTTTCACCAAATATTTCGCAACCCCGTGTCTCTTCCCACACAACTAGTGACATGGAAAGAGACTACACAGCGTGTACATACAATACACGGCGAGTACTTAAGAAAAAAGTTCATTCCTAAACAGAAGGATACATGGAGTGTATTTATCCTTACACGCCATGTATTCTGGGTTTTCTCAGACATTAGGCCTCAGAAACTACTCCAAAACCAAAAAAAACACCGAAATGAACATTAAAGTGCCAAATTCTAATTTGTGTGGGGCCATACTCCCTGAGAATATAATCTTGGAATCTTATACATGTCATATACAAGAATAAAAGTTACATGATACTCCAAATTAGGATCCATGAGGGCCCATAACACCTCAGGGACCAAATTTTGGCATTCATTCAAGTAAAATTTAAACATTAGAAATACCCTATCATATAGAAGGTATTATATCAAGGATTCTATAACAACAACATGGATATCTTGCACAAAATTTATCAAACTAGCATGCAATAAGGAATGTACAGTAAATGGAATGGCAAGAATACATGGCATGTGACCTCTAGCATGTTCCTATATTATTCATGAGATGTAATACCCTCATCTCATTGGGTTACAATAGAAATAGAACCTCAATAATATCAACGATAATAACATAAAACAAGTGAGTCACCCAAAGGTAAAATCAAATCAACTGTAATAATAGAAAAAATAATAAATAGAAAAAATCAATGTAAATTGGATTTTCCCTGTACATAGGATAGATACTCCCAGCCCCAGCTTATTAACAACTACCTATTCCTTCATATCCCTGGCTATAGGCTCCAAACAGTAAGTCAAGAAGAAAAGAATACCTCTGATAAGACTTTGTAATGTATCAGTTTCGGAAGCCGCCCAGAGGTGCCCTATACCTAGTTGGTCACTTGGCCTCAAGCACATTTCCACAAACGCCAGAGGCTACCAACTAGAAGCGAGGGCCTTGGGTGTGATAGTGGGAAAACTATGCCCTTACTGGAAGAGTAACGTAGTGAATATAAAAATATAACAATAGTGGAAGCGGTAATAACACACAACAAGTGAACAAAGAAATTAATAACAAATGGAGAACACATATATAAATTATGCATGATACATATGTGAAGGAAAATAGCCAAACAAGTCACAATCCTATAATACAGTTCTAAAAAAATACAAAGAATCAAACAAACTCCAGCAGCATCGAAAGCCTCAACTTGGTCCCATGCTCTCCAGCTCCATACCAACCAAGTACATGAAGTAGAAGGACACTTTACCTTATCTATAACTGCAACAATATAATCAGTTTGGGCCCAAAAGCATGACCCAAATAGGGTGTGATACAAATATCAGTAAGAAACCATCCTATGATTTGTACATAATAGTCAGTGAATATATATGGCAGAAAATATGAAAAAAGAACCAATAAACAAGGAAGTACTCAAAGTGAACTATCCTATAGTTTAAATTAAATCCATTTTCATATATTATTTAAGAAACCAAATATCATAAGTAACCCCCTTAGAATTAGTCACAACCTATCCTCTCTGGTTTAACCTATCAAACACAAGAAACCTTCTGGGAAGTGCTCACAGCCTAACCCCTCTGGTTCAACCTTAGTAAAGACTCTCTGAGGAACACTCACCATAAATTCCCCCTGTGGTATCACATCAGTTACTATAGACACTCTAGGGAAGCACTCAACATCCAATTCCCCTTATGGTTTCGTAACCAGGAACTACAGAAAATCTAAGGGAGCAAAATGTCCACCCCGTTATGGTCTTGAAACATAAAAGTAAACAAACACTCTAGAGAAGCCCCCAACATCCATTCTCCCTTGGTTCTACTACACCAGGTTCCCATAGACCTATGTAAATAAATTGTGCACAAAAAATACGTGTCAGCCAAAGTAAACCTCAAGAACTACTTGGATAACTAGTCTATAATATCTCAAATAATTTCAGATAAAATCACTCCATCCTAGCAATACCAGGCATGGAAAACAAGGTAGGCTAACATGAAAAGCGAGAAAAATGGTCAAGATCATGAAAGAATTTGAAACACATCCATATCAAGTTAAATAAAATTATTTACAATAATAAATCCTCTAATCAAGTACATAATGTAAAACAGGGAATAACAGGGTGAAGAACCATAAACATGAAATACCCCAAACATGGGAAATGGGCACTTTTTTACATATAACTCAAAGAATAACTACGGAAAGGCACAAACCACCTACCTAAGAGTTGTAAAATAGATATATGTGAACCTCATGCCCGAAATTTCCCTATAATTCCATAGATCTAAAAAAATATAAAAAATTATAACCAATGATAACTCATGAAAGAAGAGGAATCAGTAAACGAGGCTCTAGAATAAGGAAGAGATTACCAAAAAAATTCCAATGGAATCAGCATGGATTGATTTAGAGAATAGATGGTGAGTTAGGGACTCAGAGAATAATCACCAGCCATAGATGCTCCTTGATGATACAAAGGGGGAAGAAGGGTGTTATGTAGATTAGATGTGACCTGAGTCTATTTAATGAAATAAAAAAAAGTACACGGTGTGTTCATTAAGGGAACACAATTTTTACTTTCTTTCTATTTCATTAAAGGGATAAGAGTCATGTCTAATCGACATATAACCCTTCTTCTCTATTCGTTACATCTAGGAGCGTCTGTTCCTGGTGATTCTTCTCTGATCCCCTGACTCACCATCCATTCTCCAAATCCATTGCCATCAATTTCATTAGATTCTCCATGGTCGGATCTTCTTTCTTCAAGATCCTCATTTCCCGATTTCTCTTATTTCGTGAGTTATCTTCAGTTGAACATTTTTAGCCTTTTTTGTAGATATACGATTTTATAGGGAGGTTAAAGGCCCGAGGTTCACATATATCAATCGTACAATGATGAGGTTGGTGTTTTGTGCTTTTCCGTAGTTATACTTTGAGTTATATGTTCAAAAGTTCCAATACCCATGTTATGGGTATTGCGTGTTTATAGTTTTTATCCATTTTATTGCCTGCTATGACTTTTGTTCCTGAGTAGAGGATTTATGATTTTAAATAGAGTTATTTACCTCGCTATGGATGTGTTTCCCGTGTTTTCTTGATCTTGACCATTTGGTCTAGCTTTTCCTATTAGGCTACCTTGTTTTCCATGCCTAGTATAATTAGGATGGAGTGATTTTATCTGACATGCTGTGAGATATTGAAGACTTTTTATCCAATTAGTTATTCAGGTTTAATTTGGCTGCAACATATCATTTGTGCATGATTGATTTACACATGGCTATAAGAACCTGGTGCAGTAGACTATAGGGAGAATGGACATTGCGGGCTACTCCAGAGTGTCTGTTTACTGTGACATTGCGAGACAATAGGGGGAATGTTTTTTGTTCTCTCTTTGACTGACTGTAGTTACACGTTACGAGACCACATAGAGAATTGGACATTGAGTGCTTCCCCAGAGTGTCTGTTGTTATCGACACGAGACCACATGGGGAATTGATGGTGAGTTCTTCCTCAGAGATTATTTACTAAGTCTTAACCAAAGGGGTTAGAATATGCGTACTTCCCAAAGGGTTTCTAGTGTTTTATTGGTTGAACCAGAGGGGTTAGGCTGTGAGTACTTCCTAGAGGGTTAATTATGATTGTTGGTTGCTTAAATAATAAATTAAAATATATGTAATTTAAACTATTGGATTTTTTACATTGAGTACTTCCTTGTTTATTTATTGTTTTTTAATATTTCCTTCCATATATATTCATTGACTGTTAGGCATAAATATTTGGGTGGTTTCCTACTGAGATTATTCTCACACTATATTTGGGTCATGATTTTGGCCCTCAAAATATTATATTTTTGCAGGTATAAATAAGAGAAAGAACCATTCTACTTTAGGTACTTGATTGCTGTGGAGTTGGAGAGCATGGGACCACGATGAAGCATGCAATGTAGTTGTAGTTTAATATCTTCTTTGTATTTTTGTTTAGTACTGTATTTCAGAGTTGTGAATGGTTTGGATGTTTTCCTAGAAATATGTATCATTCATCATTTATATATGTGTTCTCTAGTTGTTATTACTTATACTGTTCAATTTTTTTATGTTATTATTGCTTTCGATATTGTTATCTATTTATCTCAGCTGCGTTACTATGCCAATGAGGGCATAGTTTCCCCACTATCCTCCCACTAGTGAGACTGCTCCAAACCTCACAAGATAATTTTGGGATCTGTCAAAGTGCCATATATTTACATTAGAATTAAATTATTTTCATTTTGAATGAATCAAAATATATGGGTGGAAATTTTTGGAACCAAATATTTCATGGAACAAAATTTTTTATGTGACCCATGATACTATCCTCACTTAGAAAATACATGTTGAGTTTGAGTAGAATGTTTTCTGTATTTCCAAAGAAGAAAAACATTTTATTTCCATGTGACTCAAGACTACTCACACACCAACTGATAGAGATTTTATAGAAATGTTTCCCATGTAAATACAATGGTGGTGAGAACTAGCCTCTGGATGTGGGCCTTGGATTTTGAAAATAAATAATAATTATTTTCCGACACCTTAAAACACATATTGAAGGTCTTAATATCCCTTTCAGGCATCAGAAAATATTTTAATAGAGTTTATATAACATATATAAGGTCTTATATTGCTTCATAGGATTCTATATAAATTAATGTTGACCCCAAACGATCATACATATCAAAATTTATGGTTTACGGAAGGCTGATATTTTTTTATAAAGGAATTTTAGTTCTCGCACAATACATTCTCTTAGATACTTTTCCAATATCATACAGGTAGATCACCTAGCTTAGTCCTCTATCTAATTCACCAATGTCTATTATTGGGTCTATAAATAGTACCCCACCTCTAATTTTTTATAGGAAAGATAAACTATGGGAGAATGAACAAGGTAAAATCTTTGACCAGACTACTTATTTTCCCATCCAGTTTACGCTTACTTGGGAAAACCATCATGTCAATCCTTCTAAAAATACAAGGACCCCAATTTAACCTTTCTAGGGAGAACCATCTTGGTGTTCCCTAACTATGTTGAATCCATTACCTATCCATCCATTATTGAGAAACACTTAACGGCCATGCTTTTTTCAAGTTTAGTTTCACCTAACCGTAACTTGGGAGACCCAATATACTTGGGAAACCAAATTCAGTGAACCTTAGTTGAGTACCCCAACCGAATTGGGTGACCAAATCAAGTTCCCCCTACTTGATTAAACCCTATCTTGGGAGACCCCTTAACCAAGGCGTCCCACTCTACAACCTTGTCTCCATTCAATCCAAGATTTCTCCCTGCCCTCCCCTGAGGTAAATTTGGGTGATGAACCACCCTTTCATCCAATACTTTATTAGTGTGAATCCAGTCTACATTACTAGACTTTAACAGGTTTAAACTCCTTCTCTAAGAACTCACTAGGTCTATGAACCCTCACTATCCATCAAAAGGGATAATAATTTTGAAAATCCTACTATAGGGATAAGCACCAATTCATTCATGTTTGATACATGGGCATCAATTATTTCCATATACAATTAGGGTTGAGACACTCATCTTGGTTTGGACCTATTACGAGGTATAATTTATAAGACTAATAATCCCCGTTACCTTTTTAGCCTCAAATAGGGAGGATGGGGTGGTAATTCTGTAAGGGAAAACTATTAAGTATAAGACCTGATTTTTCCCTACATTAACTTTAATCATTTACCAGGTTACGTATGTTTGGGAAAAAATCATCCTTAATTCCGTAACAATTTATTTATGTAATGATACACCTAATGGATTCCTAAAAAACCACCATGTTCATATTATCATCATTGTAATTTATTTATTCACATTGATTCATGATATTCTCTTAGTTTTAGATATACTAGAACCCTAAAAAGTTTAATCCTTGACCAAAAATTAAATTTACATTGATTTTAGATTCTTCTCATGGTTCTAATTATTCACCTAAAGTAGATATTTCCATTTGGGTTATAAAAATTGGTATCCTTATAGGTTTATTCCCTAATTATACCTTCAAACTCCTTAAGGTGATATTCTTCATTTATTTTTATCACATTTCCACATGTCAATATCCTCCTTGTGGTTTCCTTATCATATTTGTGAATATCAAGGTCTCTATCCAAAGATGTCCTTATATACCTTATATTGATATGCATCCATTTAGATTCATCATGCATCAGGATTACAAACTCATATGCCAGTTTTGGATTAATCCTAATCAAGAATCCCCTTGGAGTAAGTCCTGAGCAGTCATTGGGTATCCTCCTAAGTGTAATATAAGACCAATCATTAATATACCTTGATTCCATATTTTCTCTTTCTTCCTAAATATGGGAATTCCTTTGGGTGTAATCCATGACCTGCCTTTTATAATACACTAAAGTGTAATCCCTGAACATTTTATAATATACCTCTAGTTGATATTTTCCTCTTCGTTACCGAATAAGGGAACCCCTAGGTGTAACTCCTAACTGGTATTTGGGTATAATACTATGTTTAATCCCTAAATGTTCTTTAATATAGATAAAGTTGATATTTTTCTATTGGTTCCACAATATGAGAATCCTGATGGGTGTGAGTCCTAACCCATCTATGGGTTCCTCTTAAGTGAAATCCCTAACCATTTCATGATATACCTTTAGTTGATATTTTTATCTTGGTTCCTAAATATGTGAATCCCCATGGGTGTATGTCCAGAATAGTCTTGGGGATTCCACCTAAGTGTAAGCCATAATCATTCTGGAATATAATTTTAGTTTATATCTTCAACTCAGTTTCTAAATACGAGCATCCTTTATGTGTATGTCTGGACCAGTCTTCAGTCACCATATTAAGTGTAATCCTTGACCATTTCTTAATATACATCAAGTTGATATTTTTCTGTTGGTTCCTAAATATGGGACCATCCTATATGTAATACCCACACCATACCCTCACCTTTCTAACCAACTTGGTCAGATACCTCATGAAAAATGATGTGTATGACCTAATTTATACCTTGACGCATCTCCTTTAATGACACATGAATATTCTTATGGTAACCTCATAATGTGATCCCTACTTTTAAATCTAATTGTTCACTATCATGAAATGTGATTTATATTCTTCTATCTCTAGTTTG
Organism: Viscum album; assembly: GCA_963277665.1. Taxonomy (NCBI): domain Eukaryota; kingdom Viridiplantae; phylum Streptophyta; class Magnoliopsida; order Santalales; family Viscaceae; genus Viscum; species Viscum album. The sequence goes on from OY728119.1 coordinate 1,237,944,715, forward strand.
TCACATAGAATTGACTCATGTAGTCTTTGAGATCAATGATGACCATCCCAGCTGCATGATAAATGTACCTCCATTGAGGGGCTTTTTTCGAAGTGTATTCCCATCCATTTAATCAAAATATGTGGATTCAGATTTCTGTTTTCATAGGATATATAGGATACCACTTCATTTTTATATCCCATCCCTAAAACACCATCCTTATCCCTAGAAAATGGTAAACCCCAAAGATCCCAACTAGTCTTCTATAAAAAAGATCATAATGATTTAATAAAAAATATGGGGAACCTCCAATACATAGGAGTTTTCACATATCAAAATTGTTGTGATCATATCATTGGTACATATGAAAACATTATCACACTAGGATTTGTGAAGTATTCATGAATATGTCTTAAATATACAAGATATTCCCAAAGTGAGAAATAATCCCCCTCAATGGGTGTGGTGATTCTCACCTCCCATCACCTCGACATGTTTGAGTTCCCAAGCATCATTGGAAAAAATGTCAAGGTGGCCACCTACCTTCAAAAATAAGGGCTGTATCCTATCAAGGATGTTTAACGCATTAAAACATTCCATTAGAAAATATTAATCCAATATTTATGATTAGGTAACCATACTCACCCCCCACAATCAAACGATGAACCTTATTATTTTTCAAGAAATTGGATTTTTTTTTACCACCTTTTCAAAACACATATATTATTTCTAATTTTTATTATATTTTTTTCATAGCTTTGATATTTCATGTAGACCATGATAAGTCAAACTACATCTTCAAATCATGCCATTTACCTATGTTTATTTTATCTTTAAAAATATATTAATATTATAAAATATATTTGAACTTAATTTGTAATGTTCTATTATGGAGTAATAAAATAATATTCATTTTATTGTGCAAAGAATTTTATTTTTTTTACATAGGTTTGTAGATTTATATTTTATAAGTAAACAACTAATTAATAAAGATAAAAAATTATTGGATAAATATATATAATGAATATAATTATTTATCTTTAAAAAAGTGTAGAGAAAATTATTTTAATCATTAAACATATAAGTTAATGAAGAAAATTAATATATATATATATATATATATATATTAAATCCTATGTGTTGTAATTTATCCTCGAGGAAATGTTTTCCTCTATATTTTTAATCATTGATAACTATTATCAAAATAATAACTATCAATGTTTATGGATTTTTTAATTTATATTAGGAAAAAATATTAAGGTGTCAACCTTTGTTCGACAACTTAAATCGTTACCATTGTGGTTATTAATTTTACAAAACCGAGAAAGATATGTTCATAGCATGAATTATCATAGAGTAAAAAATGTGAACCCTATATGTTCATAAAATTTATACAAGAACTGTTTCTCTAAATCTAAGGGATTTTATAAATGTATTTCTATTATAATTCATAAATATATATAAACTCTACTTTGATACCAAATAAGAAACCCTTTGACTCACACATCCCAAATTGTTGCAAAAAAATATTTTTTATTCATAACATGAATACATTTTACTATTCCCACAATCCTATGTTTAGTATATATAGGAATTAAGTGTATAATATATGAAATAAATAATGTAATATTTTATCAATTACTCTTTTATAGGGCTTATAGACCACCATGTAGTCCCTATATATTATACCCTTCACAATAATCATTTTTTACATTAGAAATTTACATGGATGATATGGTGGACCTAATTAAGCCATTAATGGGACTATAGAAAGGAAACATGAAGATCATAACATATAAGAATATCAAGGTATTTAAACATACAACATGATATCATATTATTTTATAAATACAAGGAATGATTTTTTGAAAAGTTGTAATAATTTCAATATTATAAGAATATGAAACACTTTTAAATTATCAAATATTCATACCATAAGTGAAACATGGGAAAAATAATATTAATGTTGTACAAAATTAAATCATTTCATTAGAATTATAAGTCAATGATCAAATATAGGATTTCATAATAAAGTGTTCTAGGTTTATCACCCATATACTATATGTATAAACTCATGAGATTTATTTATTACTCAATCCACTCGAGGTTGTATTATTATAGAACCACCCATTACACCATTAAACATACATGTATATGTATTGTATAAAAACTAATATTAAAATATACAATACTAATCTTGATAAACTATGTAAAATAGAATTTGATACTATTGGGGAAGATTATTATTTCATATTACAATCACAATAACCAAGAAATTTTTTCCTCCCTAATTTTCAAATAACGTCCCAACATTAGTTGTTTAGTATAGTGGAACAAAATTTCAGAACTTACCCTTTGACTGAGTGTACCATAAGTAGGTAGTCGATACACAATAATTACTACACAATATCGAACTCACGTACCAAAGAAATACTCAAAAGTATAAAAAAATAGAATTAAAAACAATGGAAGAACATAAAACATGAGAGAAACAAGGAATTAATGTTATTCAAAAAAGTTATCCTACATGAATGGGAAAACATTATGAATTTCATTATATTCAATATAAGTATAAAAAAGTATAATAAACTGAAATGTTTATCTAGTAAATTACATTACAAATAATTAAACACGATGTATTTATTTGATCACTATAAACTCTACTATAATACTGTATTTAATCAAGATACACCATGAAGAAGGTACCCACATCCATTTGTGGGAAACTTTATCTCGCTAACTTAGTAAAAACGCCTTCCCGTATTCATGGAGATACATCCAAATGGAATGTGAGGGGTCATGTCCAATAACCTCTTTGACCTAGACCACTCAATTTATTCAAGCATACATAAACTTAATTCAAGGGAATTCAATTTTTTAGAACATCATGAACCCATTTATACCATTAAAAGATATGAACTTCCAATGATGTGATTCCACTATGATAGATTGAACTATAAATTTATACAAATCAATTTGACCATATGCAACTAAAAAAATTTATTCTTAATGAAATTTATGTTAGTTAATTTCAAGTTCTTTATAACTATGAATCACATCTCCATAATCTCCCATTTGAATCATTTTTTGAATGAAACATCAGAAACTCTCCAATAACATTTAGAAATCTCTATTCATTCCATCATAGAGAGAATATATATTTTCTTTATTTTATTTATATTCCCCTGATACCCATCAAGTAGTTATTATCACTTATAAATTATTGAATTAATTTTTTTGAACATTAATTCCAGTTTTTGGCTTCCAACTACCATTTAGAGATGTCAAACTTTCCCTTTAAAAATGTTTCTAATAAAGTGGAACTTATGGTTGATATTATTTGTTCAGAATAAAACATAGTATTTTTATTCTAGGTGATTAAAGTTAAGAAATCATTCAAAAATCCACATTTCATGACTTCTTTTTAGTTCTTTTAGAATTCACTTTAACCAAATCACCTCATTCCTAGATTCCATTCTTTGAAAATTCCCTTATTACTTTATACTTAAAGTAAAAATATTCTACAGTAATTACATATAGGTAAGTTTTGTTCCTCAACAAATAAATTAGAATTCGATTATTTTCATTCATATATCTAAATATACAGTGAAGTATGCATCCATAAAATTTAATAATCATTTTTTTACACAATTTAAAGATCCATATCTTAGATTAATTTCTTGTAATGAATAATACATTTGAATGTTTCCCATTATTTTCATATGGAGTTTGACCAAAATTGACATAAAAATACCACTTAAAATTATCTATCTTAATGAGTAAAAATCATTGAATACTTCAAAAAATTGATAGATGAGGCATATGTCAAATTCTATATGTATTTATACTATTCATCCATTATTGGTGCATATGAATTAGAAGATTTAAGTTGTATGGGATGTGGGGTAGGTACTGTATTTCATCCAATCATTCCAAATTCCTATATGAACTTCAAGATTCAACATTTATAAGATTTTACAAAGGTTTCAAATTTCCTACCACTTTTTTATAAATATACATAATAACTTTTAGATTGACTAAGATTTTATATCTCAAAAATTTTATAAAATATTGTGGGTGTTTGTTACATAGAACCAATTTTTGTGTACATTATGATAACCTATATTAATTGTTTTGAATATTAATAAACTCTTTATCACATAACAGTTGTTCTTATGTGTGACATAGTATGTGATAATATCCTAATAGTAGCTATTGCACTGAAAGGTACTAGTAGTTCGCCATTATGATGAGAACCTATAAGTTCCATGACTGTATTCATAAATATATGTTATATATTCAGATAAAATAATTTTATGGACACAAATGATACCTACTATCAAGGGTGGATACTCATAGGATTATGAGGAACCTTCTCAGGGGGTACTCCCCTATTAATATCCAGTGCATGATATTATCATAGTGAGACCCACCTATAAGAAATCCACATTTATATGTGTGATTGAATGTTCCCATATAAAAAATGTGTATGGATATTTATATTTTAATAATATTATTAATGAGTATTATAAGTCATGTAATTTTATGTGTTGATGAAAACTATGAAGATAAATGTTCTTAGAGAGGTAAGAAATATTAGGTGCATAAAGATTAAGATATCATTATCGGATAAATTGAGAAAGGAATTATGCATTATATTCTTTAACAGATGTTGATATCTCATGTACGTTAATTGAAATGATATAGAAAATTTAAATCCATGTCCATGGTGTTCTATATGAAATTTCAATATCAAAAAATTTAAATAAAGGGACATTGAGCATATTGGTCAAGGAAAACAGCTTGAAACCTTCCTAATTAAAGATATTGTGATAAAGATATTATATTACAAAGTAAGAATCATTATGAGGTATTATGTAATTGAAAAAAATAAATTATTTCTCTAACGGTGCCTTGGTGTATTGTTAGATGATACCATTGGACTTTAGGCTTCTTCACCAAATTCCACTAAGAAAGTGTCCCCATGGGTCACACATTAATTGAATACATAACCTTAATTAAATAATAACTTTATTTAAAAAGTTAAACAAATATTATTCCCACACATTGTTTAATAATTATTCATGTTTTCCTGATCTCATATATTCCATCATCAGTTATTGGAGAGAATATTTTGTGAGCATCTTCTTTATAAATATTTATTTTCTATTTAGTGAATATAATATTTATTAATTTATTTATTGGTAAATAATGAATTGTTGTTTGTTTATTAAATTAATAGTCATTATTTAGGGACCACTAACTATTATGGAGGAATGGAATATTGAGTTTAATGCTCCGTTAATAAATAATATATATTGAATATTATTTGAATAAAAAATATTTCATTAATTATTGAGTTCAACGCTTGTCAAGAAATTATAATAACATTATCATTAGTATAGACATGATGATCTATTGGGATTATAGAAATAATAAGGGAAAATGTGAAAATATTATTTTCTAACCCTAATGGTATATAAACCCAATCATATTATTTTGTTTAGAGAGACCATTAATTTTGTATTTCACACTACAAGATCATAAGATAATCCTCTCAAATCCCCAGAGAGATCCCTCTTTAATAATTATCTCATTAAAGGATAGATATCCTCCTCCTTCATCTCTCTCAAGTCCCGAATTATTGAAGAGTAACCATCCTTGAAGCAGTTCTTGGGGAAATCAGAGGCGAGAAACACAAGTGTTGAGATATTCTATTCTTACACCTAAAGATTCCTATGGAAAAATTTAGATGTTCATAGGCCACATGTGGAACACAACTAAAAGAAATATATTCTTGATTCCAAAAATGTAATGATGATATGATGTAGAGATGTTTTCAGATCCATTAACGAAGAAAGAACTCCTCACAAGGAAATTATTTAATTTCATAAGTTAATTATAAATAATATGCCAGGATCCTACACTTTGGTTGAATAATTTATCTATTTTCTATATTATTTGATTCAATTCCACTGACCATGATTTTTATCAATTTGTTAATATAAAATTAATCATCAATACTGAAAAAAATATATGTTTGGCATGACTCATTTTCTGATTTTACTGTGCCTAGAACCTATAAGTCGTATCTGAGTGGTCATATAATTATTTACAATTATTTAATGATCATTGACTGATTTATGATCTTTTCATTTGGTTTTAATTCCAGTTTAAACGTTCTTTAATAAAAATTGTGAGATCATATTTATTCCTCTTCATTTCCCACAATTATAATAAAATGGATTAATTTTATGAATGAAATAAATTTAAAGATAAGATCCAAAGGTTCTGATGAGTATTTTTGGACAAGAAAAGAGTAAACACCATGTAACCCAGAGGTGTAAGTCATGTGATAGTGTTTAATTCACCTTGAATTAATTTTTAATTAATTTAAGCCATGTGACTTTACTACACACGTTGAATTTAATTACACACCACATGTTGACTCGGAAATCATGGAACATGATCAGCCAGAGTACATGCCATGTAACTTCCTTACACAATATATAGTCCTTTAGTTATAGATGAGCTCTGTATCCGTTTACAAAATGTACATTATTATTGACCACGTAACTCGGAGACCACCCATTTTTTATTCGATGTACATGATGTGTAATACAAAATTTTCCATGGAATAGTTATATGTCGAGTCCCGAGGCATGTTTCACAAATAGACGATGAGAATAATATAGGAGGTGTAGCTACAATGTACATACCATGTACATTTACCAGAGTATAAAGAAATAAAAATTAATTTATTATACTATTCTAAAATTATAAACATGTGTTCAGTGTGTTCATTTAATTGATAGTACACTCCACATGATGTGATATATATATATATATAAATTTTTAATTAATTTCTATGTAATGTTTGGATCTACATATCACGGATATGTCATATTATAGTTATTACTCTATGCTCATTGAAGAATAACACACTACGTAAATTCCATGTGTTCTATTTGGTCATGAAGTTGATAGTGCACACCATGAAATTAAATGATATTCCATTTATTCCACATGTTACAATTGTAAACAATATATGAGTATAATACATGATGGGTAGTTCTGGTGGGTACTCATCATGTTGACTCCAAGGTACATATTTTATACAATGTTAGTTTTAAAAGAAATTATTTAATTTGTTTAAAATTATAATGGATAAAAATCTCAATAAAATTCAGATGATAATTAAGATAAAATAACTGACTAATTAAAGAAGATAATTAATTTATTTGAGTCCTATTTATCATAAATACGAGTAATTTTAATTGAATGATAATTTTATTTAATGAATAATTCATTGCATGCATGTGGATGATCATGAGACAAACCTAGACCATTGTGTGTTATTTATTTATTTAAATTTATTATTAAATAAATTTATTGGCGTACATGTCATCCCTCCTCTCATTATGTCCGGGCTTGCACATCCTTGGTTTCTTTTTTATAAACCCCTTTACCAATATTTTGGTTCCTCTCACCTTTATGTGGGAAAAAATGTAATGGATGGAGCTACCAAGATAGTGTATGTGGTTCAATTTTAGAGTTGGGGTGAAACTAAGCCATTAAAGATACTTGGGTGGAAATGTGGAAAGCTACAACATGAACCATAAATAGTTAAAGTAATTTTCCCCCAAGGTCAATGGTTAGTTTATTATCTACTAGATAATCTAAACATTTGTAAAATATCATGATCATATAAAGTTTTATATTTCTATCAAGTTTCATGTTTATTTCATTATGGATGTTTTCTCGGAATTGCATGAATTAATGAATTAACCATCATCTAAGATCGAACAAAAATAAAATTACTTAAGCATAATATTTCTCTAAGATATGGATAATCAATAAATTAAATCCACTTAATATTAAAAAGCATGTAATAATGATAACAAATGGAAACTTATGTATAAAATATAAAATACCTCAATTATATATATTAATTCATTATAACCTTACACTACATGAGTTAAAATCAAACCATAGTTCAAAGTGATTGACCATCCTAAGATGGGGTGCTTTTAATTAACATGTAATTGTAAATTGATTTTTTCATTTGAATTAACTATATTCACATAAAGTGTTGACTTCCAAAGATGAACTAGGTTTTACTGAGAGGCAAAGGTTGAGGAAATCCAATTTATGGATTTCTCAATTGGGGTATCTACTCAAAAAATCAAGGAAATGTGAGTTAATGAAGTTAGAATTTTGAATTTCTACATAAAGACCTTCAAATTTCTTGATTAGCCAAATTTGGGGTGATGAAAAGGGGAATATGGATCCTTTAAATTAGAATATCTAAGAAATAGAAAATTATGAAGCCAACGGTGTGGTCTACTAGGTTTCGATTGAATTATGGGAGATTGTTTAACATAATATTTATTCATTAGTCTAAATTTTATTAGATAAAGTACAAAAAAAATTCTTATATTATTTTATGAAACAATTATAAAAATTAATTCAAAAATATCACAATTATCAATACTTGACAAGGATAACGTCATCACTAGAAAAAACATTCAATAATTGAAATGGAACTTACACTTTATCCTACACCCTAAAATGAAATTTTAGGTGTAGGATGAAAGTATTCTTAAAGTGGCTGGTTAAGATTATAGTGATGAAGAGATATCTCTCTATGAGAAAAATTGGTAAAATTCCACACATTTTAATTGTCCCATGGTAACATCAATGAAAAATGATATTTTGAAGCAATATGATGAAATGGGTGCAAATATTACGACATGTCACCTTCAAGATATATATCAATTGAAGGTGAGATAAGAGAGATTTGAGATCTCCAATGATCTGTTTACAACTATGTTTGGGGATTCAATGCCAGATAAGCCACATCTAGTATATATTACTAGATTCATTGAATGATTATTAATATTAGGGATAAAATTTTCAAATGAGTTTCACATAGATGTAAAACTTTTATTACTACTTAAGTCCTTACCTTGTTTTATTGTTAATTATAACATGAGTAATAATGATAAGAGTCTATCAAACCGTCATAATATATTTTTACATGTGGATAAGTATATAGTGTAACACCTCGAGATTCCATGGAACCTTTCCCTTTGAATAATGCAATAGTTTGCGTTATACACAACTTCGAGATTCCAACACATCGCAACCAATCAAACTAGCCGTTATGAATACTAATAACCACTTTTTGAAATTTTATCTATTTTATTTTTCAAAATGGAATTCCTTTTTTGGTTCGGAATATCAAAATTAGCTTAGGGTGAATTTTTGGTATTTTTCTGAAAACATCCAGTTTTTGATGAAAAGTGAAAAATACTAAATTTTAATTAAAAACAAATTTTTAAATAAAATAAATATATAGTGATAAACTATACTATTGAGTGGTTTATAAGTATAATTAGATTATATTTTTACCATTTAATCCAATGTTGGTAATTGTACTTAATTTGACATTTAGACTGGACATAAGCAAGTGTAAATCTTTTGATAGATATTATTTCTTAAAAACATGATTTTTGTTTTGACAACGAGAATTAATTTTAAATTAATTTCTGCCACTTCTGTATTTTGAATTTAGAAAAAAGGTTTGCATTTTTGGAATCATGAGGTCCAAATTGTGTAAATATGTTACTTTTATTTTTTAGACATTTGGAATATTTATTTCAGTAAATATTTTATTTACTGTGATTAAATGGGTAAATCCAATAAATACGGTTAAAAAATAATATTATAATAAAATTAAATTCCCCTAAAACGTGTAGCAGCGGCGGGTACTATAGCAGTACTATTCACAAAATGGGCTTTTGGCCACAAAATGAGCCTACGGGCCATGTAATGGGATAAATTCCCACTCGGCCTTCGGGCTATGTAATGGGTCCCCTTCTACCTAGTTAAAGAGGTCTTTGCTTTGCTTTACTAATAAATGAGGCTTCGGCCTCAACCTTTAAAAAAAACCAAAAGCAAATATCTTTTAATAAAAAATTTTTTATATGAAGTTATATAATTTTTCTACTAGACTATAAATATTCATTAGAAAGATAAAAAAATTTCATACCTCATGATATTATATTTATAATTTTTAAAACATAAAATAAATATATTTATTTATGACACAATAATGAGGGAATATTTTCCTTATTAATGAATGAATCAAATAAATGGTATTATAAATGTTAAAATAAATATAATTTGAATGTTTTGATTCCATCCACAAAATTTCTAGGTTAATGCGACATGTTAGGATTGATTAAAAGGATTTTTCTTAAATTAATAATGTTTTTAGGAATATATCAAAAACAAAATACCAAATAGTGTCAAAATTTATATAAAAGGGTTTTTAAAACAAATATTATATTATAAATTTATATTCTATTCCTAAAAATATATGGTTCAGCCAAAAGATTTATATAATTATAGGTGTATCATTAATGAAACACTTGGGGTTCTCTTGGAAGTATATATTAAGTTTATTAACCATATAATATAAAAATACAAAGAGACATGGTAAATGTCAAACTATTTAACTAAGAGTTAAATCTAAAAGATAAGGTTAATATATTGACCCAAACCATTCTAAAACCTATTTTTGAGTGGTTTGTGACCCATCACTACATTATCCTTTAAATAATCCATTTTGAAACCATTATAAACCAAAAATGATTTTATTATAAAATAATATTTCTAGCTTTTCCGAAGGTGCCCCTCACCCCTCTTATAAAGGGGCACTCCCCCTTCTCTCTAATTCACACCTTCAAAGCCATTTGGCTCGGCCAAACCCTTCCCAAATACCCTATAAACTGTCCTAACATTATCCTAGAGGTATTCCTTTAGTCATAAAGCTATCTTATGGAGCCCTTTTGATCAAATCAAAAGGAACAACATGAAGAAGAGGTAAATATTTCATCACCTCTTTCAAGTTCCTTTATTATTCCACTTCCTCTTTCTTAGTTGTTTCAATTATAAAATAATAACTCTAGTATATTATATATAATGTGATGTTATTATAGATATGGTACAACCATATTAATTATTATTTCCATCCTTTTAATGACATGTCATCATACATGCATATGTATGACTTACCGTCTCCACGTCGTGTTGTAATTGTTATTCAAAACATTATTATTTGGATGGGTATAATAATGCTGTGTAATTGATGTAAATAATAAATATAACATGATAGTTATTCTGTATATATGATATAACATCCAATTATATATTCTTTTAATATAAAAAGAATGATATTTTTTCTCGTGCGTACATACAGATTACAGTGTCCACGAACGCGATGAGATTCGTTCCCCATAGTATCCATTAAAGACTAATTTTCATTAGATGATTAAAAATAATGTTTAAAGACTTAATATCATTCTGAATATTAATAAAATACATCCTACCATAACATACATTAATTATGTAACAAATTATATAATGGAAAATGAATCAGTTAACACCCGAAATAACGATAATACTAGGATATTATTAACAAAGAAATATTAAAAGATAATATATAATATTATATTAATTTATATTATTATTGTATAATTTATTGACAATTATTTCACAATTATATATGAGGTTAACCTACCCTTGACCAAGGAAAAGGAAAAGGTAAGGATTAATTCTATAATCTCTTTATTATCCGAGATTGTTTTTACGTAAGTTTCTATTAGGACATCTTTATCATCCACATCCATGTTTCTTAAAAATGTATTTCAAAACATTTTTACTTGATAAACAAGTAAAGTAATTTATAACCTTATTTAACATTATATGTTTTTAATGGAATCTTTCCGTCATTTTCCAAACACAGTACTTAATGAACTTTTTGACAAAATTAAGATAAGAATGTTTTTTTAACTTATACGGCGGTGAAACTATTTTCCGCCATTATAACATCGTCGAAGCTTACATTACAAGATTATAATAATATTTTCAAAATAAATGTTATCATTATAATTATGCGACTCTTAAATGATTTCAAAATATAAAGAGATATTCCTCTAAAAAAGGTTTTTATTTCATCTATGTAAACATCCTTTGATAGATTTTAAGTTTATTTGAAGATGATTTATTATGATTCAAAAATTCCATATTATATTGAAGGTTTTGTGATATGTTTGACTATATATGTGCAATTTTTATACCTCTCATGTTTTATAGTTAAATTATTGAAATTTTTTATGCTAGTTTTAAAGCGAATATTTATGTTATATTTCAACCTTTTCTTATGAGGAATGTATTGGACTTAGTATGTGATGGGTGGAGCCCAATATAGCTCATCGATGCATTTGTAGGTCTAATGAGACAACTAGACATGGAATTGGCTAAGGCCTTTCCAAATTTGATATATGGTTTTGGCCGATTCCATAATCATTTTTAGATGTCTTGGCCGAGCCCTTGAAACAATGTTTCAGAATGTCCAACATTATACATTCCCTCATTATGAAAATAATATTGATGGTTCATGTATTCATTTGACTAGTATAATACCCATGATTATTCTTTATTATGGCATTTTTTACTCAGATCATATTCGTGCCTTAAAATTATTCATGTTTATTTTTAAAGGCATGTAATTTCGATTATTCACCATGCTTAATATTTATGTTATCTTCCACTATATTTGTTACCCTTACTGAGTGTTTGAGCTCACCACTTACTTATGTTTCATTTTCCTAGGATATGAAGAAGTTAGTTATGAGTGACTTTCAGGCATAATCTAGGAGGCCTGGATGTTTCTAATGGAATAAATTCACATTGAATTTCTTTTAAAGTTGTAAAGTTGAACTTATGTATGAATCTTGATTCAATAATACTAAACTGATCTGTCTTTTGAGACATGATTTCCTTGTGATCATGCCAATGTTATGTAATAATGCACATAATCTAGGTAACTAGGGTCAGGGTATTACACATAGAGAATGAAAAAAACTCAATCATTATGGTGAATAAGAAAATTATGAACACGGTGAATTTTCCCATGACTCAAAACAAGTCTAAAGATTCTAGGCATCATACATACAAAAAAGTGGAAGATACAGAGGAAGGGAAAGGAAAAGGAAGCAGTATGTTTTGCATGTTTCATGCAAGCCCACTAGAATAGGAGCTCCACATAGAAGAAAGGGGAATCTAAAAGTGCTCTGACCATCAAATGTACAAATTCAATACCAAAACATTGGTTATTAGATACAACTTTTGGTGGTCAAATATGTATCCAAATATATGAACCATGTAGATGCTAAATAATTTATTGAGGCGTAGAGGATTTGAAATCTTACAATGGCATAATGTTGTATTTTTTCCCGCTAGATACTACCACCTTTAATTTACAACATGAAGGATATTACTTTTAAGATATTTTTACTATGAACCAACTATTATAAAGAAGATAATTTTTGTATCCTTCCAAGATATAGATGGTTTTATTTTCATGCTTGGAAATAAATGTTTATATTTTTATAAATACAAAATATTTTATTGTAATAATTTTTTTAATAATTTTATTTATGTATTAAATTGTGAAAACAATGTATTAGAAGTAGATAAAAAATCACATTCACATGAATCATATAAGTCCCAGCTATGACATCATAGCTTAGTTCATGTAAATGATAAAAATTTGACAAATCTCTATCAAGATGGTTATTTATACTCTCTTAAGATAAAACAACTTGATAGATGTATTTATCTTTTCATGTAAAAATTACTAAATCACCATTTTGTGGAAAGGTTGAAAGGTCCATAGAGATTTTAGGATTGGTAAACCCCGATGTGTGGGGACCATTTCTAGTAGAAAATAGATGTGGGTATTCTTACTACATAGATTTTACTGATAACATGATAAGATGAGGATATTTATAATTAATGAGGTATAAGTCTGAGCCCTTTGAGAAATTCAATTAATTAAAAAATGATGTAAAGAATAAAATTTGAAAGAATACAAAGAAGCTTTGATTAGACTGAGGTGTTGAATATATAAACCAAGATTTTATCGACTTTTTAGGGGAGTTTGGGTATCTATGTCAACTAATTCCACCTTACACATAATAGTGAAATATTATTTGTGAAAGGAGGAAATGTACCTTATTAGATGCGGTATGGTCAATTATAAATCTTGTAGATAATCCATTATCCTATTGGGGACTTGCATTACAATTTGTGGAATACACACTAAATTGAGTACTAAATAAGTGGATAAAATAATTACTATCAATTAATGGATTGGAAATAAACCCATTCTATTTAAAATATATATTGGGATGAAAGGTAGTTGTTAAGGACTTTTTTGGAAGAAATCTAAAACCATAAGGATTAAAGTGCATTTTTATACGAAATCCTTGGTATAAAAACACAAACTAATTATACAATCCATCGGAAAAGAATACTGTTATCACCAGAAAATCAACCTTTCTTGAGAGGTATCACATTCAAAAAAATGATAGTTTTATAACGATTTAATTAAATGACATGTATGTTTAAGATATAAAATAGCAGGTAGATGAATAAATTATACATGTCCCTATGGAAGAAGTGGTTCTTAAAACACCAGTACTATATAGGAACAGAAGAGAGGTAAGAGAACCAGAGAGATGTGGTTTTATAGTCATCGAAGATGATGCCACCTAATTGATTGATAATGATGATTATATCTCCTACAAAGAGGAAGTATCGAGGTTTGAAGATACAATATGGAAATAATCAATGAATTTTGAAATGGATTCTTTGTATCATAACTATGTTTTGGTTCTAGTCTATGTGCTAGGAGATATAAATTCCATTGGGTGAAAATGGGTATTTAAGAGAAAATTGGACATGGAATGTAAAATAAAAACCTATAAATCAAGGGTAGCGTCTAAATAGTTTAAACATAGTTATGGAATTGACTATAATGAAACAATTTCAAAAGATTCTTGTTTAAATCCATAAAAATTATATTTTCTATACTATCTTACCATGACTATGAAATTTGGTAGATGGATTTAAACGTAGACTTCCATAATTGGAAACTTCAAGAAGATGTCTACATGAGAAAAAAGAAGGGTTTTTGACTCAAGGTGATTCAAAAATCGATATGTATGTTGCAGTCAACCATTTATTGATTAAGGCATGCATATAAGTCATAAAAAATTTAACTTGATGAAGCTATAAATGAATTTGGTTTCATTAGGAATGAATGTGAACCATATGTTTACAACAGGTTTAGTGGGAATGTGTTATTATCCTAGTATTATATATTGATGAAATATTAATTTTTGTAAATGACATACCATTCATACAATATATTATGAATGGGTTAAAAAAGTGTTTCTCCATGAATGAATTAGGTGAAGAATCCTATATTCTAGGGATCAAGATCATTCATGATAGATCTAAAAGGATACTTGGTCTATGTCAAAGAACATATATTGAATCGGTACTAAAAATATTTAGTAATGAATATTCATTGAGGGTTTTAGTTCCAGTGTCATATGGTATACATATTTATAAGAAAATGTTTCCTCAAACACAATAATAGGAAGAAATAATGAGTAATATCCCATACCACTAAATATTTTATTTTATTTTATTCAAGAGAAGATATAAAAAACATTTTAAAAGAGAAAGGAAAAAAAGGATAATAACACTGAAATCAGGGTGTGTTAAAATAATGAAGATTTATGGTTTCCCTTCTAATAAAGTCCCCACCTTCAGGGGAAGGGACCCCAAGCTATAGAAACAAGTAACCCTCACTCCTATATCATCCAAAAATTTATGGAAATAAGAAATTTTTTCCCAAACACCAGGTGTGTAAGACATCATAAGATGGTTAATGAGGCCCAAAATATGAAAATGGGATAATAGATATAACAAGGGATATTTCCAATCCCTTCTAAATATTTGTGAATTATGATGGAGTCTCTTTCAACCGACTCTAGACCAATCCCTCTATAGATTTAAAGTTGATGTTTCGTTAGAATATAATATTTTTAGCTTGAAGAGAGTCTCTTCTACCAAATAAAGTAGAAAAGCCCAAGATAATTGAAACTCTAAGATCCGGGACAGTGTCATCACCCTTCATTATACCCATACAACATGATCCATTTGTATTTATTTTCAGACCAATGATGTGAGGATACTAGTATATCCATCATCCCTTTCGGGATTTGGGAGAAGAGGGGAATGTGTTACTAGAAATTGAAATATCTCTAATAGAAGGATAATCCTTCTAGTTCTTAAGGATTTGGTAAAAATCAAGTAATAATCCCCTGGTTTTAAAGGCCAGGGCTATCCTTACACATGAGATCGCTTTAGGACAAGATTGATTCCTTTACTTCCATATAAACCAACATCATACTTGGAGTTTGATCACTCTCACTTTATTTTAAATTACAATTTTACTCACTCCCTAGAGAAAAATGTTTAAGATAGGGTTGTCTGCTGAATCCTAGTTGGTGAGACCGGTAAATCCACCAAAGGAGGCCCATACTGTTCATACCCATTCACACTCAAAGAACAAGTGAGACAAGGTTTCTTCTTGATGACAATTTCAACAATATAATCTTGAAAAAGAATGATACCAATAAACTTAACATTATCATCTAGGGATAATTAATGGTTCTTTATGTTCCATAAGTTTAAGTGGGATTTTTTTAGTAATCTATTTCCACCAAATAAACTCTTCGTATTCACAAGGGATAGTTGAAACCTCCATCACTCTTTGGAAGTATTTAGTAGATAAGAATCTCAAAAGAGTGTTTTTAAAGATACACTCCAACACCTCAATGTTCAAAAAAATTAGATAATATATTTCATGATGATTATTGTCGAGGATTTGATGAATAAATCCTAGGTGATGTTTCCAATTCATTGAGCATGGTAGGTGGATACCAGGCTAATCTAGGAGAACAACCTTGGTCTTATATTACAGATATCAATTTGTTTTTGAGGAATAATAAGGATATGAATTTGGTGTATCAATTATATTAGGATCAAATCATCATGGGTTATAAGGATTCATTTTTTTAAAATAGAACAAAATTATATGATGTCATATTAAGGATATGTTTTTTATCTTAATTGAGGAGTTGTGAGCTGGAAGTGCTTAAAGAATCTAGTTTTTTTGAGTCTACAGTGGTGTTCTGGTATATATAAGTTTTTAATAAAGATGAGGAATTCATATTGAAATGAAACATTTCCTGGGATCTTTATGTCATGCCTAGAGGTAAAGAACCCATCACATTTTATTATTCTAGTACATCCGTAGTGGAACTCGAAAAAGAGCCATGTTAACCCCAAGAGACAAAGAACATAATATGAAAGTATCACGTCTTGAGGGATTTTTATTAGAGGGTTGAAGTTGTAGTTAGAATAGTTGTCACATAATAAAATCTTGTGAAACCCTTGACTAATATCAATCTCAATAGAAGCATGAGTATCATGTGAGAGCTTGTGGAATAATGTTTGTTAGCAATTGGCACTATTAAAAGTGGGAGTCTATATGAGTTGGTTCGCTAGAACCCAATTTTATGAAATTTATGATAACCTATATTTTTTTAATATTAATAAAATCTTTATGAAATCATTGTTTTTCTTCTGCATGATATATTGTGTGATAATTTTATAACAGTATTTGTCTCACTAAAAGGTCATAATAGTTACCTACTATGATGAGATTACAAAAGTGCCATGACAACATTCATATATATATATATATATATATCTATGTGTGTGTGTGTGTGTGTATGTTTGTGTGTTATATATCTAGATGAAGTCATTTGAGTGAATAAATGGATACAAGCTATCCGGGGTGGATAACCATAGGACTTTGGGGAACCATGTCAGGGTGTACACCGTTTGTAATATTCAATGTAGGATATTATGAGAATGGGAGTAAGCAGTAGTAATTCCAAATTTATATGTTTCGTTAGATGTTCCTATCTTTGGACATGTGTATTGATCGTTATAATTTAATAATATTATTAATTAGTAATAAAATTTGAATGCATTTATGTGTTGATAAAAATCATGATGATATATGTTCGTCGAGAGGAAGGATACATTGGGTTCATTATGAGTAATATTTAATTAATTAATAATGCACGAAATGATTTGTCCCTTATGATATATAATGTAATTTGATATCTCAGGACCTTTTATGGAAATGATATATAAAAAATAAATCCATGAACATGTTTCTATTTAGATGAGTTATCTTTTCAAAATGATAAAGAAATAGAAATTGAGTATATAGATTTATGGAACCAACAGGAAACATGCATGATTAGAGATATCACAAAAAAGGAATTATGTTACATAGTGAGTGTCTGTATGATGTATTATTTCATTGAGGAATTAAATTCATTATCTATGGGTGCCTTGGAGTGTTTATTGACACTACCCTTGGACTTTAGGCTGCTTCTCCTAATTCCATTGAGAAAGATCCCTATAGTGTCACAAAGTGCATCCATAATCTCAGTTAAATAATAATATTATTTAAAAAGTTGAATTAATATCATTCCAAAACATTTTTTTAATAATTATTCATGTTTTATTGATCACATATTTTCCATCACCAGTTATTCAAGAGACTATTATGGTATAATTTACTGTTTTGTGAATGTATAATTTATTATTATATTTGAGAATAAGGCTGTGATATTTAATTATTAAAATTCATTATTCAAGGGACAATAATTATTATGGAGGAATGGTGGGTCCTGTTTAACTGTGTGTTGATAAATAATATAATTGAATATTAATTTAACGATTAATATTTATTTTAATTCATGAGTTTAGTGAAAGTTTAGGTGTAATAATAATAATATTATTATTATAAACATGGGGTTTTATAGGGATTACAAAAATAATAAGGGCACATGAATAATAATTATTTTCTAACAAAAATGGTATATGAACCCAATTATATTATTTTCTCTACAATGGGAATTCATTTTATTTGTGCACAACAATATTTTGAGAGAATCCTATCAAATACACAGAGAGCTGCCTTGTCAAGAACACTCTGAAGCACTGAGAGAGATCCCTCTACAATACCACTCTGAAGTCTTGAGATATCTAAAATAACTTATTCTTGTTGAGGTTATCGAGATGATAAATGGTGGATGAACTAAGAGTCAGGATCTTCTGTGGTAGCACCTGAATATTAAAATAGTGGATTTTAGAGGTTATTGGAGCACATGTTGATAACCACTAGAGTGAATCTATTCTATATTATTATAATGAAATAATGATATGACATAAATATGTTATAAAATAAATTAATTAAGAGATAATGTATCATAGGATAATTTTATAATTCCTTAAATTAATTATAAATAATATTGAATAATCATGTGATTTGGTTTTGGCCTTTATATATTGTCTATATTCTTTATCTAAATTCAGTTGAGCATGGAATTTATTATGATGTAAATATATGATTAAAAATTGACAATGAAACAAATATAAGCTGGGATGTACTATCCATCAATTACCCATTACCCAGAATCTGAAAATAAAACATTCAATTATATAATGTTTTAAAAATATGGTCTAATGGAAACAATATAATCTATTTAAAAAAGAAATATGATAAATGTTTTATCATCTAATTTATTTTGGGAACAATAGTTATATGAGATAATCCTCTAAAATATTTTTCCTCACAGAAATGAATCAAAAATACATCTCCATTTTCATAGCAATTTCTTCGATCTGTAATGATTTTGTTTTTAATTTACATACCACATTTGGTTCTCCATCTTCCATAAAACCTATTAGAATATTAACATAAATTTCTTCAACCAAATCACCATAAAATAATGTTATCTTTAAATCCATCTATTCATGGTAAAAAAACCTTGATTCTAAAATAAATAGTTTTAATAATATATTACTATTCTTAACTACCATTGAAAAATCATTGAAAAATCATCACATTCCTTCTTTTGATATCTAATTCCCACCAACTACATTTTATAAATCATTTTTCTACGAGACTCCTCTCTCATGTAAAAAAACCATTTATTCTGAAGAGATCATTTTCATTCCAATAAATAAATTATTTACCTTTTTTTGTTTTAATTTAATAAATACATCTCTTAATCCATTGTTGATTACCATTTTCTCAAGTCTCTAAGTGATACACTTTATTCAAAAAAATTGGGTTCCCATAAAATACATCAGACTTATGCTTCCAAAAGTAAATCCAAACTTTTTAGGAGAATATTCAACTAAAAGTAAAAAAATAATGTGAACCACCTTGAGATTGGACAAGTATGGGTCCCCAAACATTTATGTGAACATGTTTGAGCTTATGAGATATGTGATTATATTTATCGATGTTGAAATAAAACCTTATCTATTTCTCCATCACATAAATTTTACATATTCTAAGGTTTGTATGATAAAGATTCACTATTCATTTTTCTATTAGAAATTATAAATTCTTTCCCTTAGGAAGATTGAGTTTTAAATTCCAAACATCAAGATCATAGAAAGATATAAATCTTGAAAAAAATCCATTCTAACTTATGTCCAAGTATAATAACCCATACATTACTCCATGTGAAACTATTTGGTATCCTTGTATATCTTTCCACACCCCAATAAAAAAGGATTTACAAAATCTATCTTCATCATGTTTTTCAATAGAAAAAATATATTTTCAAAGATTAAGGATGATCCAAACTTCTATTTAATTAAAAAATTACCCATTCTTTATTCATATATTGATATCTCCTTTCCACACAATATCTTACTATTCATCACATTCATGATGAACATTGCCAAACATCCCAGATACATAATTTACCATGCATGTTTGATCATCAATTGAATGAATGGATGGTCTAAAAGATCACCCATGATACTACATGAGTATTGACAATAAAAAAATGGTTTCCTCCATCAATAGTACTAAAATAATTTAAATAATACATGTTGAAGCCCTTATGGGGTTCTAATTATAAATCATACAATTATTATTGATACGATATTTCTTCCCAAAAATCCATTATTCATGACTTGGGATAGCTGTCTTGTTATAAATTATTTCTCAATATTTATCATCCAATGATTTCATCTAATATGATTAATTAATTTGATTTGATCAAATTTTCCCATCAAAATTAAGAACACTACTACTAGGTACGCAGACTTCTCTCTATCTAAGATCCTTATTCATGATTAGATTCTAAATATCCCTAAACACCAAATCTATTTTTTATATGGAGTTACCAACCCTATTAACTAACAAAAACTAGATTTTATGATTTAAAGATAATAGAACTATAATGCATAAATATTCAATGAATGTTACCTTCACTAGTTAAAGATGTCCGAAGATCATATTGAAATCATTTAAATAATCTTTTACTAGTACCCTTCAAAAAACCTTATTCCAATTAGTCACCACAACATGATTTTTTAGCACTATAGTTTTATCATACATATCCATGAAATCCTTCATAAAATCCCATGTTGTTTTATTTTTCTAAATTTTTAAGACAACATTCCTTTCCAAATAAACCCTCACCAATTCCAAAAAATTCCTATAAAACCATTACCATTTATCCATTCCCATATTCTATAGACATTCACCAAATGACATCATATCGAGGACTTTCTGAATGAGATGATCCTCCAACTTCAATATTTCAAATCTAAAATCCATTCTATCAAATTCATCTATCTATAAATTTTTTTCATTGGATTATATATCTTCTTCAAATAGTTAACTACAAATAAATAAAAAATAAAATCAATGGAAAAAATAACACTACCTATGTTTTGAATAATGTTTATTGAGAATGTATTGAAATAATAATTTGATACAACTTATTGGGGAAAAATATTGGTGTATCCTATAATCATCAGAACCAACTACATTCTTGAAAAAAAAATCCACAACCACACACTTATGAAGGATTAGTGTAGGGGAAAAAACTTTCAAAACATCCCCACATATGAGTGTTCCAGAAGTAGGAAGTCATCATCATCATTTAAATTTTTATTAAAGAAGGGACAAAAACATAACACAAAAACACAAAAAGAACAAAAACAAAAACTAGACCACCTGAAAGGGAAAGACTAATGTTGTCTAAAGTGATGAAGACCGAGGGAATCCCATCTAATAAAATTGACCCCTTAGGTATTCAGAGTGAGAATATTATGTAAACAAACTGTGTTAGGCCCAACGACCTCAAGCGAAGCTAGGAAATCCGCCACTTGATTTCCCTCTCTCCAGGAGTGCCTTACTTTGATGTTACTTTTAATCATCTTTCTGCCTGTTATAATGTTATAGATGATTGACCACAGAATTGGGAAAAGGTCGTGCATAACATCATATAGAATTTTTTAGTATGTTTCCATCTCTGAGATAGCAATGTCCTTCTGTTGGCACAGACTCATCCCCTGCACCATAGCCTTGTCTTCGACCTGAAGAGATGTTCCATGGAAAAGGCGGGAAAAAAATTCCAGGATCATCGAACCATGTAGGTCCCAGATAGTGCCACCGCCTCGCAAACCCCCCATGATACAGTACCCGTCAGTATTGAGCTTGAGGCCCGAGGGTGGAGGATTCCACCGCACCCAATGGCCGCCTGAACTGTTGCTGTTAGCCTGAGTGTCTTGTGACAGACATCTCATCCATCGAAGGGAGGGGGACACCCACCATTTTTCAGGAGATATGAGCTAAGTCTATGAGGAGATTCTATGTTTTGAGAATAATCGAGTAACTGAAAGATTTAACTCCTTCATACCCTAGCTTGTTTCTAACCCTCCAAATCCACCAGCACCCTGTATGCAAGATCAAAGTGCGGGCCAACTTCTCAATAACTCTATCCCCCGATCCGTGGAACCACCTGATGAGGAAAGTATTTTCCGCAATGATGCGATCAAGAAAGATGGTAAACGTCCTAATGTAGCTCCAAACCACGGTTTCCCAGTCTCCTCTGAAGAAAAGATGGTCATCATTCTCCTCAGCACCAGCTTGACAACAGGAGCATCGCGACACTACAAGAATCCCATAATGTTTGACATTGTCATCAGTTGTGATGGCCGTGTTCCTAATTATACATAGAAGAAAATTATATTTCGATGGAATGTGTTGGGACCATAAAGTTTCATTCCAGCAATCCACCATTTCTGAAACCTCCCACAAGCGCCGATAGTCCCGGGAATTAAAAGACCCAGTGCAAGAGGGGGTGAACACACACCGATCTGCATCCGCAGAAAGTTCGATGAGATTATAAGTGTCCAACTGCTCCTCATCCAACACCACATGAATGAAATATGGGTACTTGATGGTTTCCTTAAAGGTAAGGGTCGAAGTAGGGCAACCCGAAAACCCCAACACCTTCCTTGCCCAGTTGTGGTACCAGAAGGATATATCACCCTTCCCAATTATCCATTGAGAAATCTGGTACGTTTCAGGTACAAGTTGTGAGATATCAGACCATGATGGAGACCCACGACCTTCCAAACTCTATTGAAAACCAAACTGAACGTGCATGGTTTTTCCCCAAAGAGTTCACTATTCCACAACATCCCAGGCCAGCTTTGCATGTGTGCATTTGATGGTGTCTTCCAGACATCGCACGTTAATTCCACCATCAGCAGTAGGCTTAGACACCTTCTGCCATGAAGCCCAGTTCCATTTTCCCTCTGTGAGGGGGTCCCAGAGGAAGCCAGCTCTGAGATTTTCAAATTTTTAAATAACTCCCTTCGGAGGTTTGACAGCCGAGAGGGAATGAACCTATTCTGCCAAGAGAACACTATTAATGATGGAAATGCGACTGACAAATGAAAGGAATCTGTTCTCCTAGTTAAGGATATGTTTAGGAATTTTGCTGTGGATAAAGTTGAAATCCTGGATAAGGAGTCTTCCCGGGGATATGGGAGCCCCAAGATATTCCATGGGGAAGACGCCTCGTTTCATATAGAGGGCTTGCTCAATTTCCAAGATCCACCTGGTTATACATTTTCTTGAAATACAGTAGATGATCTTCTCACTAATGATCACCTGGGCACTCAAGTGGAAGTAATCCTCCAGCACCTTGATCAAGCTCCTGATTGATGATATACCAGCGTTTGTGAAAATAATGGTGTCGTCCACGTACATCAGGTGGGAAATTGATTGTTCTCTCATACTCCTTCGAAACTCCAAAGTATCTCCTCTTATCAAACTCTTGTGGATGAGACAGCTAAGGACATCTTGAGCTAAGATGAAAATGATTGGAGAGACCGGGTCACCTTGCCCTAGACAATGAGTGGCCTTAAAGAAACCGTAGGATATTCCCATGAACGAAATTTCCAATGGACAGTACCCACTACACCATGTTTATCTCACACACTCAAGAAATGATCACAAGAATCCGACATAATGAAATTAAAAACAATATAAGATAATAAAACATGAAAGAACATATGAAATTAAAATTATTCAGATTAGCTTTTCTATATTCATGACAGAAACACAACAATTTAATTTTTACATATCAAGAGTATAAAAAGTGTGAAATTGTTAAAAATATCATTCATTATGTTTCATTAAAAATAATTAAATTGTATTTAAATATTTTATCTCTATACACTATGCTTATTTATTGTACTAAATCAAGATACACTATTTAGAGGGTCCCCACTAACCTTTATTGGAAACATCAACTCGTTGACTTGGTAACACCACCATCCCAATTTCTTGGAGGTGAAAAAAACAAAATGTGAAAAATAATCTACAATAACTCTATTGACCTCAACCACTTACATAGTTAAATATAGAAGATAACTCATTCTAGAATCATTCATTTTATGCACATCCTTGACCTCCCAGATACATTTTTAAGATAAAATCCTCTAATGAATTACTTTCTTTAGGAGATATTAAACATCAACTACCTACACACCGAGTTGGACATATTTCAACAATAAGATTATTGTAAATGAAATTTCAATGGGTGAAACTCTTGTGCCCTATAACTAGGTTTCACATCCCGAAAATTAAAAATCATTTTCATATATATTAATCATATCATAATAAATTGTAGAATCATGTATATCCAAAATTAAAATGAGAATAAAATAAAATGAGAATCAATGTATGGGGAAATACATGAATAAAATAACTTTAAGAAATGGAAGTGAGATTCCAATAAAAGAAATAACATAATGAGAGGATGATTGAATGAACCCTATTTATTAAGAATTCATGGAATGGAATTTTCAAATAATGAATCCTGAGTGGTAAATAGAGATCCTTCATCTTAAGGTCTCAAAATCAACATGGATGGTTCTTGTATACATCATTTCTTGTGTGGAATAATCCATGAATAAAATGGATCTAACATTCATCATTATCTGTCTTTTATTGGGATACTAAATGTATCTAACAAAAAAGATATTGATTTATATTCTGGTATCTCTTTGTGTGCTTCATAAAAATTAATATTTCTTAAGTTTAATTTGATTCATCCCAGGTGGTAAACACTATGTTAGGTTCTATATCAATTCACTGGAGTATTTATTTTACAATAATAATGTGTAGAGATTACTAAATAAATATATGAAGATTAAACACACATGGAATAAGAGGAAAGAAGTTACTGATATTATTTCTGGAAAAGGATATCAAGAAGAAGTGATGACTATTTCTTTTGGAATTGACTACCTACCACATAATTTTAATTTTTTTAAGGTAATGTCCTCAATATCCATAAATTTAATCCCTCTTAAATTTTATCTCCCTTAACTCTTTATTTCTTTTCTCTTAGAACTTCTTCCATATTAAAAAACTATATTGTTAGTTAGTGGAAAATACACTTGTAATTACCAAATAAGAAATAAGAATTAGTATGTTAAAAATTAAAGGAATAATATATCTAAAATATATAATAGGTTATATAAAAAATATAAATAATGAATTATAATATAGGAAAGTGAGATAGGGTGTATCCTTTTTAACATCATAGGGTATAAACTAAGAAATAAAATTAATTTTAAAGAGACATGTAATAAGAAAATATAATATATAAAACCATTTTATATAAAGTTAAAGATATGGGATAATTTATTCATAAATTAATATATTTAATATAAAATGTCAACATAAAATGATTGGATATTTAAAAGAAATAATTATTTATTTTTTATCATACGATTTTTTAAAATGAAAAGAGATTGTTTCAAGATGCACATATAGGTACGTAAAAATAAAAAGAATAATTAAATGTTTTTATAGGTTTATATATACAAACTATTTAATTTTATTTATGATTTATAAGTAACATGATTTAAGGTGAAGATATTGAGAGAAGAAATCCCTCACTAATATCATATTGTGTGTCATATGCATCAATCAATGTGAGAATTTTGATAAGTACCTTAAATATCAATGAATAGAAGGAAAATTAATTAATAAATGTTAATGTGATAATATATGAAAGATAAAAATGAAGGTATAAATGTATATAATAAATCAAAAAATAATAAATTTTATTAAAAAAACTTTTTAAAGGATTCTCTTTACTATATTTATAGAGGCCCATATTTTCCTAATCCTTTAAATTTTGTTTTTAGGGTGATAAAAGTTTCTAAAGTTTTGTTTAGGTATCTTTGTGGTGTATAAATAATTAATAGATTCTTAAAAGGAACCAAAATGTGTTCTATCAATCCAAAAAATATAGTTAGTTTTGGGGATAATCATTATTTTGTTGTGGATTTAGTGGAACTATTCTTTTACGGGATTACAATGTTAAAGTTGAAAAATTGAATTTCTATGATGTTTATGCTATAATAGTAATTTATGGTGTGGAGTTTTATTTTTTTATAATTAGTCTTTGATAAAATCTTTTTATTCCATGAGGTAGGAAGAGACACTAGTTTTTGGTGTTGTGGTGTAAAGGATATTATTATGGGGAACAATATATAATAGTGATACTAGGTTATAAGGGAGAATCCAATGAAGCTAGTAGATACTATGTTATGGTGGTGTATAGTTTTAGTTGGGGAATAAGTGAAAAATAATCATGATGGACACCCCTATGTAATGAAAGTTGTCAAATACAATTTTAATGAAGGAAATGTGGCACATATTTGGAGGTATAATGATATTGTAATAGGCAATGATCTTAAATATTCATTGATCACACCACATGATGACATGGTCTACCTTATATGATGATTTTTTGGACTCAATCATGTTTTAATATAAATGAAAATTCTACCATTATTTTATTTTTTCTTTGGTATTGAAAAAACCCTACCTTCCTAAAATCCTCATTTTGATGAATTTTATAACTCTATAGTGGATATAAATCCTTGGATTAATGTAATCTATACCTTGTGATCCTATAATAAAATATACTCACACTTCACTTTATAATTTATTTTTATTATATTATATAATTATATAGTATAAGATTTGTAGAGTTTAATTAATGTATTTCTTTAAAATTATCTCTCTTGGGCAATTAAATAATTCTCTTATGATCCATGGAATTAATCTCGGGTAATTTCTATTTGTTTTTAAAATTTTTAATGAATATTTCTAAATGGTTGAGATTTAGATTCTTTATTTTTTTATTTTGAGTTAATATATAATTATCTTGAATTTATTTTCATTGGATTAAGATTGCAATTTTAAATGATGAATATAATAATTAAATAAAATTATTCTTATTTAAAAAGCATTTCATATTTTATTAACTTGATATTATTGGTCGAGTGTTGTGAATAACATGTTATTGTGTTTAATGTTGTTATTGAGGATTTATGTCATGTTGAAATAGAATAAAAAACAAAATAAAATAATAAACTGCGGAATTAGTAGTATATAACTATTGTCTATCATTGGAACCATGAATTGTTAGAAAATGTTTAACCATTAAATTTTTTGAAGTTTATTATAGTTATGATTATATTTCATAAATGTTTCCTATTATAGCAGGGTTAATATTTTCCTAAAATAGTAAATATTATTTTTGTGTAGTTTATATACTATTGTGGTGGAGTTTTTGGAAAGATATTTTTATTATAGTTTGGTGGTTCTATATATCGGTAAGGTTAGTGTTATAGTTTCATGGGGATATGAACTAATTTGGAAATTGAAAATATATTGAAAGAAAGTGAAATGGTTTTTATATGGGTTGATTTGATAAAGTTATTAATTATATGATTTAGAGTAGTTTAACTAAGTGTATAGATATTGAGTTAATAACCCTGAAAAGATAACTTTTTAATTCGAAATATTGGTGGGAGAACTATTAGATGTTAAATCTATATTATAAGTAACTGAACATAAACATTAACAAATGTCGCATCTTTAAAATATAATTAAATTCATTTCATACAAAATGATCTTCTAGGTTTAGATATTTATATAATTAAGTCGTAAATATTACATAATAAACCAATATTATATAAAGTGGACACCTCTACCCAGTATCCATTTTTCTAGCAACATGAAACTTTTAAAATGAAAGAAGGTTTTTATTTTCAAGATAAATCACCATGAATTTAGACGTTAATTCACATTTATTAAAAAATATAATTAAATCCTATGAAAATATTTAATGAAATTATTTTATAACAAAAGTATCATTAAGGGACATAGAAAAAGAGTGAAAGAATGATTGAAACCTGTTAGTCCATGAATACCTATAAGATTTTTACTTTTAAAAAATAAAATTTTAGGTCAAAATAAAATTTTATTACCTAATATATCATATTTTCCTTATAAAACAATTATTAAAAAATTTCATAATAAATCTCAACGTCAAGATAAAATTCAATATATTTTCATTGAAATCATGAAAAACATAAGTTTTTCTTTAAAAAAGTTATACACTTTACCCATAAGAAGTATAATATATGTTCCATTAAACATATATTCAATATCATACCTTGTGTTATCATAATATTTCCATAAAAACCAATAGAAATAATATATAAATTATGTAGGTAACTTGGGGAATGATTTTGATTTCACTCTTATAATCACTCTTATGAATACCAAATACATAGGAGAGTTATTTAAGGCTTACCCATTTTGCATTTATAACAAAACCACACATCCATGGTTTATAATTAAAACACCCACACTTGGTTTTTAAATTTACCACCCATAATTATTTATAAAAATAACACCAATAATATTAAAAAATTCCCATAATCTATAGCATAATATTATTATATGAAATCTTATATAAAAATAATATTTTCACCTATAATATTTTTTTGGATATTGGAATATCCATTCAATTTTAAATCCAAGTTGAAAATACTAAAAATAAAGGGAAATAGGGATTTATTTCAATAAAAAATAAAATAATTTATTTTAATCCAAACATTAAATAATGTTAATGATGATGGTAAAGTCATTTATGTCATATTTTTTAAAATAGAACATTCATTTTTACTTTTTGTTAAAATATTCGGTATTCAATATGAAAAATATTCCTTTTGAAAAACATTGAATGAAATTTGAAATGATATAAAATTTTATTTATAAATAATTCTTGTCCATATAAGTATATTAATAAAATAATTTTAATAATATGGATAAAAATGAAAAATATTTAGAAAATAAACATTTAAAACATTTAAAAAGATGTTTTTATAGTAAAGTGTCCCTTACCTTGAGTCAGACTCATCTTGTTCATTTTTTATCATCTTGAATAATAAATATTTGTTGATTATTTAATTTTCTATAAACCATTTTTATGTTTATTATAGATCTTAATTTTTTATTTCCACTTCATATTAAATTACATAATTAGTTAACTTTATGTTGGATGTTTAAATGATATTAAACTCATATGTCCAAAATAACATTGACAAGATGACTATGGTAAAATAGGTCATTATTAAATCATCAAATTAATAATAATAATGACATAATTATATTTTTTATACATATATTATAATTTTAAAACCAATCACGATTGATGTTTATGGGAAATGAACTACATTACAATCATTGAGATGATATGTCATACATATGTATGAGTAACGTTTTCATTTTTAAAATAACATAAAGGAAAGAATGTTATTATAATTTTATCTTTATAGAATAATTATTATATATAAAATATAATAATATTTATTTTAATATCCTTATATATATTATCCATGTGACGTGGTAATGAAAAAAGGAATGACATCAATTCGTGGAGGTGGCAATCCACAAGTACACATGAGTGACATTAACCTTTTTCAATAGATGGAAAGGTAATAAAGTATATGATGTAATATATGTAAAAATTATAAATAAAACATTAATATCATATATATATATATATATATTAAATATATAATTATAACCAGTTCTGAGTGGCGGTGATGGAAACAAAATTACACCAGTTTGTGTGGTTCTAGTTCACCAAACACACAAACAATGAATTAATTTCCAACTCGATTGAAGAAAATGATTGATATAGGTTAATATAATTACATAATAACACATAATTATATGAAATACAACGTTATTATTATTTCATAATGGTTGAAAAATATTTAGAGAATGAAGAAGAAGAAGTAAAACTAAAACCTTCAGTTAAAAGCTATAACCCTTTTTTGGAAATCCTTTTTTTCTTTACAAATTCATCCCTATAACTTTGATATTATCACAAAATGAAGTCCTATATAACTTGTAAGAGATCTTGGGAAAATAATTTGGTGGGGATTAGTCTAACCAAATAACACTTTAATTGTTTAGAGAAGAGGAGAGGGGTCACCTTTAATAGGCGAGGGAAGGGTCATTCATGGAATTTTGAAAATTAATATATTAATAGTAATTAATTTTCTTGTTAAAATGGATAATAATTGATATAATTAAATTGGATATGAATAGGTGTCTAAATAATATCATCAAATAAAACATGGAAAGGTTTTGGTGATATTTTCACCCTTATATATTTGTTTTAACCCCTTGTTAACCCTATTGTCAATTACCATGATATGAAAGTGTTTTAAACTTCAGGGGTCAGGAAATTTACTATAAAAGAAAATTTAAATAATAAATGGACCATGTATTATATTTAATAGCATATAGAATTAATTTTCTTAATATAATTTTTAATGAATTTTAAATCATTTAATAAATAATTGATCATTATAAAATATCATTAATGTCATTTTTAAAAATAAAAGAAACATTAAAATATGATATGCATCAAAATCTTGTAAAATGGATCCAAAATTAAAAATTTTATAATATATGTAATATATGGTATTATGATAATGACTCAATAAAATTTATGATGGTTTATATATCATTTTAAACATTAGAATTTGGGTTAACCCCTTGGATAATAAATTTAAACCTTAACCCTATTAAGGACTTTTTCAATATCAAAGTGTTATAATTCTAATTTCAAGGTGAAAACTGGTTTATAAATGGAAAAGTGATGAAATTTTAGACCATTTAAAAACCTAATTTTCCTATTTAAATATTTTTATTAATTATAAATAATTAAAAAAATTTATTTTACATAAAATATCATTAATTTCATTTGAGATTATTCATTTAATTTGAATTTTCAAAACATATGATAAAAAGTAGATTAATATATAAAATTTTAAATATCCCCAATATGTTATATGTATCTCAAAAATTCACGGGACACTATAATCCACCCAAACAATTACTTTTAATTTTTTTTAAAATGGCTTACTTTATTTTTCTACAGATTGGACACGTGAAGAGTTGGCGATGCGTAAACATTTAAGATAATTATTTTATAAATAAAAATTAAAAATAAAATAACATGATAAAAAATAATTATAAAAGTTAAATATATTCCTTTATATTAATTTAATTTTTAAATTTACTCACATTTCTTTCCTGAGAACCTATTTAATATGTTATCCTCACTTTTCTAGCCTTGTACAAGCATTGCACAAGAATTTTGATAAGTCACTTGTTATATAACTACGAAGTTAGAATATATTGATAAAATTAATAAATAATAATTTATATTTATTAAATAAATAGAGAAAATAATTCTACCTTTTAAATTTTTAACATTATGAAACTAAATTTTACTTTCTCGGTATTGTACACGCACACCATCTGCACTGGAAATGATTTTCATATTTATAATGAAATAAATTGTAATTTATATGTTTTGAATTATATATATATGTGATGTTTTTAGTATCGAATCATACATGGTTAACTCCATATGTTAAATATATTATTATATTGTATTTATTTCAAGGAGATAACATTAAGGATACCATATTTCATAAAAACTGTATTTTATTACCATTCATCAAAAGTTAAACTTCATTTGAAAAATCTCATAAATGAAAACTAGGATAAATATAAATTAATGATTAAAAAAATTAATTTCATTTAATTTAATTAAATTCCAATAATCATAAAAAAATAATTTTAATATAAATTCATAAAACACAATGGAAAACATTTTGTTTAAGAAAAATGTATTTTAAGTCATAAAATGAGTATTTAAAAAAAATTACAAATATGATTACTATGTAATTAGTTATATTATTTATAAAAAAACAAGTATTATATTAAAATAATATAAAATTAAAAACATAATGTGTATTTTTAATTAATATAAATGAAAATTTACAAAAATCTATATTTTTCAGTATGCACTCAAAAATAAAACCTTTAAAAAAATTGAAAAATTTCACCCTAAGGTAATTTTTATATTCCAATTTATAAAATTTTATACCTTTTTTAAAATAAAACATCTATAAGTTCTTGACATTAATTATATCATTGTTTCAAAAAATGTAATAAAAATCCATTTTTGAATAAGTCAAAATTTTAAAGTATAAAATGACTTTATTGAAAAATATATTTCTTGTTTTATAAGAATTAAATAAATTTTTTTTATTTCTTAGGAACTTTATATATACTTAAGAGTTAGATTAATCTTATTAATATGAAACAATTTAATTTCTGGGTTATAATTATAACATAATAATATTTTAGCATTCCTTTAAGCACAATGTTTCTTATCATATACTCTATCGAAAAAAATGTTCTTTTAAAATATTGGGATGTCATATTATCCCTCCTTGGATAAATGTTTTCTTCAAAATTTGAAATTGATATTGGTAATGAAGGGTTTGAAATTTAAAAATTCCTTTCCTGAAACTCCACCTCATGAAATGGGTTAATACAACTTTTTATGGAAATGTGGGAAAATGAAATACAAATGTCATATGAAATAATTCCAATCTAGGTTTCGAAATAGGATACCATAAATGGGAAGTGAAAATTTAGAAATAAAAGATAAAAATATTGTCTAAATGATTGAATGTGATATAGAATATTATCATGAAAATGTTAATGACCACAAAAACATACATCATTAAGGGATTAATAAGACCATAAATTCCTCAAAAATAAAGTTATTAAGATAGATTTTTTGTTTCAAGATACTTTTCTTAGAGTAATGGTTTTTATTGACTATCTACAATAAGAACATAAGATAATATAATTACATGAAAATTATAAATTAATACTTTAATAAGTTACCACTACAATATCATATTTTTATGAAAATGATAAGTATTTAAGATGATTTTTCATGTTTGAAGTACTGAAATCAACTTATAATGGATCACATAACTCCACAAAGGGACCACAATCTATTAACCATATCTATAGTCATTATCCAAAAATAAAATGGTTATAATAATATTATATAAATAAAAAAATTAATAAATCATTAAATATTTAGACAAAAAATTTATCTCTAAAACCTCAATAATAATGCCCAACGTTTATCTTTGATCTTATGATAAATAACTAACCTCAAAATCCTCCAAAATATTCTCAACAAAGGAAAAAACCAAATATAAGAAGGATTTGATCACATATTCTTTTGATACTAATTTAAAATTTTTATCCAATCGAAATTAGTCAATCAATAAGTTATATACAAAAAATTTATATACCCAAAATCTGATAATAATGAAAATATAATAATTATTTCCATAAATAAACTAAATCACCATTAAAACAGAATAAAATCACATTTTAGTATAAAATATAATTCAATTTTTATTCCACAAATATATACCCACATTAGCTAAAATTATTCCCATTTATCTTAATCATAAAATATTACCAAATTAGTGAAATTTTTAAAAATAACATTAACCACTTACTCAAGAATTCCCTTTTAAATCACATAGTTTTTATATGCTAAATCATTCAAACATGTAATAATATGGTTATCCCAATTAACAATAATATATTCTATAATAGAGATCATATTAACCCTTAATATTATCAATAACATTAAACTAATATCCATACATAATTATTCCTCAAATAACCATTTCAATAAAAAATATACTAAACCCAAGTATTGTATTACCAAAAATGCCTCCAAAAATATCATGAATCACCTCAAAATCCCAAAACCTAAAAAATGATATTTATACCAATTTAAACTTAAGTTAATCCTTAAAATTATAAACCCATAAATGGACTCATAACACTTACTTAACCTCAAAAGATAAAATTTTGATCTCTAAAGTTATCTAAAATTTCCTATAATACCAACAATAAGGATATTGTTTTTAAAATTACATTATCTTGTGTGTTTAGACTAAAATAAAATTTCTTAGACACCAAAACATATTTTAGATGAATATTTTTTGATAACGATTTAATATTTATTACATAAAGAATCCTTATATTACAAAGTGCACACTTATATTCAGTATCCATTTTTCTCATAATAGAAATTTTTTAAAATGAAAAATGTTTTTTTCATGAAAAATATTCATGAATTTAATCTTTGATTAATCATTATTTTTAAAAATACAAAAAACCTATAAAAAAATTTAAAAATAAGGGATGCTAAAAAATATTAGAATAGAGAATATAAAATGAAATAAAGAAAGAAAGAACGAAAGAAACCTGTTAGTCCATAAATACTCATAAGAATTTTTCTGTTTAAAAAATAAACAATTTCTTGCCCAAGTATTAATTTTTTTCCTGAATAATTTCAAAAAAAATTTCATAATAAATTTTAATGGTAAAATGAAACTCATAAATGTTTCATTCAAATCACTAAAAA
Organism: Viscum album; assembly: GCA_963277665.1. Taxonomy (NCBI): domain Eukaryota; kingdom Viridiplantae; phylum Streptophyta; class Magnoliopsida; order Santalales; family Viscaceae; genus Viscum; species Viscum album. Next base: position 1,237,979,745 of record OY728119.1, read on the forward strand.
CATAAGAAAACCAATCAATAAAATTATACACTTCACATTCAAGAAATAGAATATACTTTTCTTTTAAGCATAACTCAATTTAATACATTGTGAAATCAATAGTTCATTGTAAAAACTAAGATAATGTATAAATAAATCATCAAAGGAAACATAGAACATAATTTTTATATTAATCTTATAATAATTTTAAAAAATACCCAATTCATTTTAGATATATATTGTATTCACCCATTACTTTTTTATAATGGAACCGATTTTCAATTGTTTATAATGGATCTATCCATTATTGGTTAATAACAAAACCACAAATAATTGGTTTATAATAGAACCACCCATCATACTATATAATTACTAGGAACCATAACATAATAATAACACATCAAATCTTGTATTATAATATTTTTTTAACCCTTATAAAAAACATTTCTAGATATCATAATATCTATTTAATTTAAGACCCGTTTTGAAAATACATAAAATAATGTGAATGAGTTTTTTAATTAATTAAAATAAAAAATATTATAAATAATGACAAACATTAGATAAAAGTTACAGTGATAAGAAAACCATTGCCTCCATATATGTTAGAATAGAAAATTCATATTTTCTTTTTTTTCAAAACATTCAGAATAAAATATGTAAAAATATTCCTTTTGAAATACTTTGAAATAAAGTCAAAAATAACATAAAATATCCATTATAATTCATTATTTAAAATATAAATATATCAATAAATTAGTTTTAAGAACATGTAAATAAAATAAACTATTTTATAAAACAAACATTTAAAACATTTAAAATTCGGGTTTCAATGTAAAGTGTCCCATACCTCAAGTTTGACTAGTTGCATACATTCCTTATGTTCATGAATAATTAACTTATACTAATTATTTACTTACATAAGAACCATTTTTAATTTTATTGTTCCTTTTTATCTTATTTACTAACATGCTATATTCATTTACTTAATTAATTAAGTTTATATATGATATTTTTATGATATTCGACTAATATATCCAAAATGACTTTGGAAGGTTGACTATGGTCAGATAGGTAATTATTGAATCAACAAAAGAATAATAATTTTGAAATAATTACTATTTTTATAAATTTTTTATACTTTTAAAACCAACAATGAAAGATGATTATGAAAAATGAACTACATTACAATCTTGAAGATGGTAGGCCATAAGCACACATGAATAATGTTTCCATTTTTCAAATAATAGTAATGAATGAAAGAAATTATCATTTTAACTTTATTAAATAATGAATATATCATAAATATGGTTCTTTATATTTAAATATACTTATATATAGTATCCATTTAACATTACTGACCCGATTCTTACTCACATGACCAAGTTGGGTTGGTTATGTGGCCTCAAGTGTACCTCTCCAAATGCCAAAGGCTACCAAATTGTAGTTAGGTTGTAAAGAATTATTTGTGAGGATATACAATAAAAAAGAGAGTTTCAATAGAACCATAAACAAAAAAAAGTATAAAAAATATATAATGAAAAATAAATCTCAAACTAAAAAAGGAATAAGAAGAACCCCCTAAATAAATATAGAATCATTTAATGATATATTCAATGAAAATAAATTTCATACTGAAAGTCATCCAAATAAAAGAAAAACTGAAAAGATAAAAGTCCCTTATGTACTTTTTCCGAAGACCCATATCAACCTCATATTTAAAATCCAACCCATCTAGTAATTAGTAACAAACAATATAGTCAATTTACCTTTCCTATACTTACATCTATAAAGTCTTCCCAGTTAAAAAATGGAATCCTAAATAAGGTTTGATCAAAACTCAGTGGACTGGCACACATGATGTCAAAAAAATTCTATATAAAAATATACAGTGTGATAAATAATGTGATAAATTGAGGTATTAATTTAATAAATTTATACATATTTTGAAATAGACCCACTGACACTCAGGCTCTAGGATGAAACCCTAGATCAACCTGACCTTCTTTGGCACCCTATCACAATCTTAGTTAACAGGCCAATCCTTTAGAGTTAATATGGTTCACCCCAACCATTTATTTATCATCCAATGATAGGATGAATCATAAGTATCAGGTATCACATAACCCACTGGGATCCATATGAATTTCCATTCTATATTATCATACATGTTCATTAATTTCATGTCTCAAAGGGGTTAATCTCTGATCATATCATCTCATATAGGGATCCATGAGAATCACCATGATGGAGTCTCTTACATCTTCACATGTGCACCCCACAAGGGGTGAATCTTAGCTCATATCAAGTGATGGATTATCCTATATCAGAAAAAATCACTGGGTGATGTCTCACGAATATGTAATCAAACCCTTAAGAATCATGTAAACAATATAAATGACAATCATTAAAAACATAAAATTTTTCACAATTCATATATCATTACCACATTAAAAATAATATACTTATCAAATAATAATTAATTTATTCTATGTTGGTTTATCCTTCTACATTATGATATATCATCACTATCAAAAAATTCTAGGAAACTATTTACCAGGAATTATATGATATTCCAAAATTACAAAACATGATTTACAGTTCAATATAAATTTAATGGTAGCGTCCTATCATGGGAAGGCACAATCCACGTCTTAAAAAAATGACCCAATGGGATCCAATGGGAGATTTAAGAATGTGATACTCATTAAAATATTAGTCATCCATTTAGGTTGGTTTCACACATGGGGTGCCGATCACAACTATTTCATACAATAGAGAGAAGAAACAAATGATTATGGAGTTGTTTTATACCACCCTCTTCAAAAGTAGTGTTTTTTAGACAATTAATCAATGCACATGGTACAATTAGGATCCTACTTCTTTTCAACAAGACCTTGAAACTGTTAATAATAAAAATCAAAATCTTGATCTGATTTAGGTATTCTAGTCTAGGGTTCTATACATGGGAATAGATGATACAAGAAAGATATTACAAACCTCAAGGATAAAATAAAATTTATAGGTCTGAAATTATATTATTTAATGGAAAACTCTTCTATATTTAAGTGGAACCATCAAATTTCACCCATGAAGATGTTTAAAATTAGGAGTGAAGAGAATGTGTTATCTCCAAATCAAAATAGGTCGTTGGAGGATTTTTTAAAAATATATTTGGAGTGGATAATTCATGATGTAAATCATGAATTTATGCTGTGAATACCTTGATTTATATATATAATAAAAAACCCATATATTTGAATGAAAACCAATGAAAAATAGATTTTAGATCATAAATAAGTTTGACGATGTAACCATGTTATTTACGACATGTTTTGATTTTAAAAGGTTTTCTAGATGATCAATTTTGGTTATAAATATATAATTTACATAATAAGTTTTCTCTAATGAACTCACCCAGAACAAATATAAGTAATTTAAAAGAAGAAAAATCATGTCTTAAATAAAATAAAACTATATACTGAAAGGTATATGAAAACTAAAAAGGGACATACCTGGAAAAAATGGGTTCTTACAACCACTCCCCCATATAAATACTCACCCCTAAGCTATGATCTAATGAATCATGGTGCTTACCATTGAAACACAATTTCCACTGTATACATATATTAGATTCCATCTCCCAAGTCTCCTCTTTATCACTCCCATGCGTGTACATCACTTGTACAAAAGGCATTATCCTTCTACATATGTTCTTATCATGATGTTTTAGTATAAGAATCAGATTCTCCTCAAATGATGAATCAATATCTAGGTTGAAATCATCACTATTTATCACATGAGAATAGTTAGGATGATACCTTCAATGTAGAGAAACATGAAACACATCATTCATGGTTCGGTAGTACTATGGAAGGGCCCAAATTTACACCAATTTATCAACCATTTATACTATCCCAAATGGATTATAAAACCTAGGAAATAAATTCATATATTTCTTAATATGGTGCTTACCTAGCCTTGAAAAAACCCAAATGAAAAAATGACGACTAAACAAAAACTATAGTGGTAATCTCTGAGGGACAATGTATGATTTCTTTTAATTCTAAGTAGTCACCAACCTCTTTTAGATCATTTAGACCTGTATTAATGTATCCGGGATGACACTAGTTTAAACAATCATTGACCCACATTACTCGGACTAGAAAAGAGGTGAACGACATAAAATTCAATACAAATCCTCTAATGTGGACATATATATTAATTACTTAAAGAATTTTTTATACATAAACTCCAATAGTGGTAGATGATTCTCCCAAGAACCAAAAAAAAACGTAGGCTCCTTATATATCCTTTAGAATCTAAATCATCCACTCAGACTGAATGTCTATTTGAGGATGGTAGGATGTACTCAAAAGAAAATGAAATCCTAAAGCTATATGGAGGCCCTTACATAACCATAAGTGAAATGAAGATCTCTATCAGAAATTAATGTCCTCAAAACACCATTCTATGAAACTATCTCTTTCATGTTGAGATTATCTAAGCTATTAATGATGAAGATCTCCCTAATATGAAAAATGTGAGTTTCCTTCATCAGTAGTTCCATGAGCAACCAGATCGCATCATTATTGTGTGTCATACTGGGTAATCATGTAATTAAATCAGTTGTGATATCATCCTTCTTCCATTATAGAATGGGCATATGGTACAATAACCTAGTATATCTATGATGCTTAGCCTTCACCTACAGTTTGTGAAAACATTTCACCACAAATCCCACTAACTCTTTTATTCTTGTGTAATAGTTATATTTATTGAGATTGTGATACATATTTGTTAGACTAGGATATATGACCCATATAGAAGAATGAAACTCCCTCATTTTCTCCTCAAACATACCCATAATAACCCATACATGGACAGAAAAAAGAACATCACTACTATCAAGAGTCCTTGTTGATTATAGATCCCCACCATATTAATATCCATCAGACATAAGCCCTCCAGTTTAGATAACAATTGTACATTGATTTAGTCTTGAATGATGGGAGTAACAGATGTTGAAACTATAACGACTCTCCTTTGGTACTCCTAAACATCTAGGTTAAATTTCCCAAATTGTTTTATCATCCACCACTCACTGCATCACTCCCGCATTGGCTCTGTATATGCCTTTCAGATCAATGCATCGATAATAACATTTAAATTTCTTAATGTTTAATTTTGTTCAAAATCAAAATAATGTAGATATTTCACCAACGTCCTATGTAAAAGGCACATGTATCACTAAGAAAATATGAAATTAAGGTTCTTTTTCTCCATGTAATCCATAAACAACTTGACCAATTGAAAATGTCTCCAGCATCACCAGGCTTGTACCAATTTTTCTAAATATAGATAATGATTTGGGAAATTCCTCTCATGCACACTCTGTTGTCTAGTGCTATAAGCAATCACTCGGTCCTCCTTTATTATAACAGCTAAGAGTCAAACACTATATGTGTCATAGTACATGGTATATGTCTTACCTAGCATAGTTAAGGTAATGATTAGTTTTGTGTTTAGCTTTCTCTGTAGCTTTTAGAAATCAATCTCAAAATAATCTAACCATAAAAAATACTCCCCTTTCTTCATCAGGATAGGCATCAATGCTCTTAGAAAGGATATGTCCGAGATGAAGAATTGATAATAACATTATTGACCCATAAAACTATGAATCTTAAAGACATTCATGTGTATTTCTTATGATACCATGCATAAAACCTTCATTGGGTAACTATCTCTCTAGAATCTATGATAGAATTGTTCAAGAATTTAACTCTATAAATCTATAAAATACATTTAGATAGATTGAATTAAAGTTTACTCTCTCTTTTTATACTGAAGGAAACATTTACATGATGCTAATTTTCATATGTAGATTGTGAGTATACCCCGATTTCATCGAAAAATATAACCTTAAAATGATCTATAAAAGAAAGAAATATCTGATTAATCCTATTTATTAATACCAATGGTCTATTTTTTAGACTGAACAACATCACCATAAACCCACACAAGACATTATTTATTCAAAAATCAGTCTGATTTATATCAACTAGTCTCACCCTCAAGTAATGGTACCCAAAACTGAAGTCAATATTGGGAAATATCCTCGAACCTTTCAGTTGATTAAAGAGATCATTCATATAGTGAAGTAGAGATAAGTTCTTAGCTTTCATTTGGTCTAGTCTTAGATAATCCACACATAAGTGCAAGGTTCCATCATCCTTTATAATATAAATCATTTGATAACCCCATGGATAAGTACTATGACCTATTAAACCCTTTACATCCACATCTTCTAACTTAACTTTTAACTCACAAAGTTATGTTGGTTACATATTATAAGGAATAATAAAAAATATATTGGCTCTTGAAACAAATAGAATTATGAACTCAATCTCCCACTTGGGTGGTAATATGGATGAATATTCAAGAATGAAATCATAAAAATGGTTCACCATGTTTGGAAAAGTGTGTTTCTATATGCCACTATCATTGAGAACAAGGCTTTATACCTGATCCGTGATACAATCCAATCTCTATTGAATTGGTCTAGTATGAATTTCCTAAATATCCTACAACCCCAATGAGTATAGAAGATAAAAAGGAATGTGATGATCCTGTATCAAAAAAATATTGGAAGTAATGTATGATATAAGAATTCTACCTATGACAGTAGAAGGTTCTATATCAAAACTAATTGAAGTAAACTGAATAAAATTAAATTGACTATCCCTTATACCATAGTCTCTAATGTGAAACCATTAAATTTTTCCCTCTTCCTGATACTAATACTCCTTCACTAGGGTATCTCATCCCCTACTTTGGACTCGAGATTGGTTTGAATTATAAATACCTATATACCGTGGGGTATATGAGTCCCTCCCTAACTAAAGTGACTCTCATAATCCTCTTACATTATTTTTTAGAAACATAAATGTTTAAGAAAACCTCTTGAGATGTCCAAACCTACTATAATTATAGATTCCATAGCAATGTAAGGTCACTAAGCCCACTTATGGATGAACTTGACACACTAAAATTACATTAATAGGCCATGATATTGAGATAGATTCCCCCTCCACTGGATAATGTTACCAATAATTTCTTGATGGTAACTACCATATAGGCACTTTTAAACTCTAGTAGAAGAGTTTGCAGATTTCCCTACTGAAACTATCTGTCCACCACTCATGTCCTCTGTCACATTTACTTCCATGTTGAGATTCTGATTTATTAAATATCTAAATATTATCAGGTGAAACATGGTCACCTTCAACCTTATCTCATAGTGAATCTCATCCTTGAAACATTTCACCCTAGTTACCTCTTCCACATCTTAGGGTGGAGAAAAATGCTATCGGTCAGTCAAATGGCTAGCATAGTACATCATTGAAATTCCCTCCCATGTCAAGTCCATGAATTCATGGCCCATTTCATATCAAAAAATCTCTAGATAGAAGCAGTTCATGAAATTAAATTTAAATTAATTCCTAGTTAAAAACTCTTTCTGATTAGATTACTCCATAATTCCCCACCATTGTTTGGATTTTTCTCATAGCATGTACATAATAAGCTTTTTCGATCGACCAAAAGGTGTCTTGAGGCGATTAAATATTTTATTGAATGAATGGATATAGAAATAATAATCTTGGTGGACTCCTTCCTCTATAAATATAGGTCTTTGATGTCATTAGGATTATCTCGTAAGATAAAACATCAAAGGTGTAGTGAAAGATGTCTACCTTTTCATGGATAACATAACCCTTAAGAAGCTATTACGAAGCTAATTATCCATTTGATTCACTAGTTATTAAGGAAAATTTGGCTTGACTATGTTATGATCATTTTGATTTCCACTCTCATAATACACAATCCAAATATGACGATGTGACATATTTTTTACAAGGGTTTAAAATATTCATTTAAACATAGGTTACAAAAAAAATCAACCCAAAAAAGTGAAAACAATATAGGATCCTTGACTCACTACCCCTATAATCTTTGCATAATAGGTGAATTAGGATAACATTATAGTTTTTTTATCAGTTATATCAAGGGTCTTCATTTCACTATTCATAGGTAGATATATCACATGGAATAAATATGTACATTTCATGAAAAATTCATGTCAATATATATCCATTTATTCCTATAATGATGCATGCATACTCATCTCATTCCAAACTGGGAAAAAGTAAAATATCGATAACAATAACCTCACACATTAGGTGAACCACCTAAGGTGAAATGACATCAAAATTGAAAAAAATGAATAGTGTGAGAAAAGAAAATCTCTATAAACATGGATTTACCTCCATATATGGGCCAATGACTCCCTTGAATTATCACAACACCAAACTCCAACACATCATAGTTTTTTTCTAACATCATAAGAAGTAAATAATCAAAAAAGAAACTTGATGCTCTACACCACCTTGTAACATCTCTGACTCAATTATCCCTAAAATGACCAATTTAGGTTGGCTACGTGACCCCCGGGTCCCATCCCCATATTCCAAAGGGTATAGACTTGCATAAAGAGTTTAAGGAATATAGTGGAGAGAGTATACCATCAGGAACATATTTACAATATCTACATGAATAACAACAGAGTGGAGAATTAATATAAATAATCAAATAGGTATGTAATATGAAAAAAATGAACAAGATGAACACTAAAGTAAATAAAGAATCTTTTAATGATAAGATATATGTATCTAAATGATATACTAAAAGTCATAAAAATAAAATAAAATTAATATTTTTAAATTATCTAAAGGACAAGATAATGAGCCCCATGTGAGTCCTGTCACTATACTCTAACCTATCCAGTAAAAAAAATTAAAAACATTACACCTTTACCCTATACATGACTATATCCATGAAGTCATATTGGGTACCAAATAGTGTCTTGAACAAGGTGTGAGTACAACTAAGTAGGCCTACACCCACAATGTCTAAAATATAAAATCTGAATATATATATTTCATGCAGTAAAGTGATAAAAAGAGTATTAATTTATTTAATTAATAATGCACATGAAATAAAACCATTTACGTATTAGCTTGGAGATGACTATATCGGTTAAAAAAACCTTCTTCAGCTCCCTACTAACATCTCTTTCAAGAGGTCGATCATCTTGTGTTAATATAGATCACCTGAACCCCGATAATATCCTACTAAAGTAGGAAGAATCACAAGTATTCTATCTCAAGTAAAAAAAATAGTTTCCTTAATAATTATTATACCAGAGTATCTTATATCTTCATGAGGTACACATCTCTAAATAGAAAATCCTAGACCATCTCATCTCAAATAGGGCTCCATGAAAATTACCATGTTGGAGTCTCTTATGTCTTCCTATATGCATGACATATGGGGTGAATCTTAAATCATACCAAGTGGAGTATTATAATATGTTTGGAAAAATTATTGGTTCCATTCCTTAGGAGGTAGTAATCAATCTCTCAATAATCATGTCAATAATATCACTAACAAGCAACAAAAACCTACAAATTATCAAAATTCCTATATCATTATGATCATATAAATCATCCAATTATAGAAAAATAGGGAATTTATTCACTACTGGTAAAACCTTATGAATTATGATGGATTACCACTATTAAAACATTATAGGTTACAACTGACCAATAATTACAAGCTATTGCAGAATCATGCTGCAAGACTAGAAATTCTTTACAAGATCAAAAGTGGGATCCTCTAATTGGAAGCCAAAAGCCCAGTCTCTATGCCGAAAGACCAGATAGGATCCAATAATATATCTATGAATATTAAACTAATAAAATAGTGATTTATAAATTTTTTTAATCCATTCAAATGGGGTTCCAGTACGATCAAACTTATGGAACATACAAAAGAGAAGAAACAGATGATTAGGGAGTTGTTTTATATCCCAAAACTCAAAAGTAGTGCAAGGTAAAAAATTAATCAACTTACAATGTAATTATATATTATTACCTCATTTCATTAGGAATAAGGAACTAAAATCATGGAACATCAAAATCATAATCCTATTTATGTTGCTTAGTATAATGTTCTTCACCTGGGAAAAATATGATATTAGAAGGAGATCATGACCTGTAAGGCTTACCTTTGATTACTAGGTCTGAAACTCCAAGATCTCATGAAATTATCTTATGAATCAAATATTAATAGTTAGGAATCACCTCTAGAGAGTTATTTAATTAGGATAAAAGGTTACATGTTTTTTAAATTCATGATAGGGTACTAGAGTTTTTTTTAAAATAGACTATGCATCATGAACTCACAACGTAAACCAATATTTTATGTCATGAATCCCTTGATTTAAAACTACATAAAAAAATAACCTGTAATTAAATCAACATAAAAAGTTATTTTATGACTTAAATAAGGTTAATGGATTAAAAAATCAATTTATGTATTGTTTTGGTTTTTTCATGGTCGACCCACATGAGTAATTTAAGTGATAAATATATAATTTACACATTACATTCTCTATGTAGCACTCCATTATGAACCTATAATGAAATTACCCATAACCATAAAAAATTGTGTATAGGATCAACAATAAAGTTTTTAAAAAAGAGAATTGGTTCAGTACGAGGTTGCATGCATCATCCTTAGGAAATCTTGGTGTAGACTTCATCTTCTTATATGTTGGGTTTGTGATAGCTCGTTTGGTTTTGCATGCATCCTGGGTTTCGGTGCGGCGATTTCCCAATCAGGATATGGGGTTTTCTGTGTCTGTGCGGACCTGGTTTGATCCACTAATCCTTTGTTTTCTTTGGTTAGGCTCGGGTCTCTTGTGTGTTGGCCCTCCTCTTCCCTTTTTGGAGTGTTCCTCTGCGCACGACCCCATACTGGTTAGGCTTGAAGGATTCATGGTGATTTGAGAAGGTGTTGGTTATTCTAGAGACAATGGTCTGATCTTAGGGATTCAGTTCATTTCTAGTTCTACCTGATGGTTGGTCTGCATGAGTCACTGGTACTTGATCATGGCTGGGTCATATTTTTCTAGAAAATGTATTTGATACTCTGTTTAGTCTTTTTTATCCTTACACAAGTATTACATATGCATTTGTATAATTCACTAGCTATAAAACTCCAAAATTGAAATATATCCATAAAATCAATGATGAAAATTTATATTTATTAACTAAGTTTATAAATGATTTATATATTCTCAAATATTAATTTTAGGTCACCAAACATGACAATTCTTGTGTTTCTTAATCACGCCAACGATAAGGATAATGAATTTCTTATTTATTTTGAAATAAATTTTAATTAATCTATTTTGAATTATTTTTATTTTATATTTATACTATATTATCATAAATTATTCATAATATGAGTTTATTAATTTTTTCTATAATATTTATTTCGCTGAAATATCATAAAAGATAGTATATATGAAAAAAATTTCATTATTTAATATTCATAAATTTTTAGCTTTTTCAAAAAAAAAATTTAATCAATTAATATAAGTATATATTTGAATTTTTGAATTCAAAATTTAAGTACATTTCATAAAATAAAATTCATATAATTGGAATAAATATCTACAAATATAAATTCATAAAACATAATAAAAAATAGTTTTGTTTAGAAAATTGCGTTTGAAGCCCAAAAATGAACTTATAACAAAAACCAAGTATAAATTTCCATCCTTTAAAATTAATTATATTATTTATAACTAAATTAGTCTTATTTTAATTTAAGGTAAAATTAAAATAATAATAAAAATTTTGAATTGAATGAAATGACTATTTTTAAAAAATCTTGATTTTTCACTGTTCATTAAAAATAAATCTTTTCAGAAAAATACCATAAATTCACCATAATATATTTTTGATTGTTTGATTTGAAAAATTATATCCCTTTCTTATATAAAATTTCTAAATGTTTTAAAAATAAATTAAATTATTCTCTCATAAAATGCAATAAAAAATCATTTTGAAGAAAACAGATTTTTAAACAATTAAATGGATTTATAGAAAAATTGAGCTCTTATTTCCTAAGAATTAACCAATATAATTTTCATGTAGCATAAATTTAAATTTTTTTATAATGTTGTTAATCCATTTTAGATTTTAAAATTTTATGGATAGGTTAGAACATTTATATAATAATATTTAGTGATTTGTTTAAGCATGGTGTTGTGTGTGGTATAAGATACTAAATATATATTTCATTTTAAATTCCATGATGTTAAAAATATGGTTATTAAATGAATAATTTGGAAACAATTATGGAATATGAAATGGATATGAGACACTTATCATGAGGTGTTTTTTTTAATAATTGAGTTTTTATATGATTAGAGTTTCCATGAATTATGGGTGTGGTTATGGTAACCAAGGTATGGTGATGATAAGAGGATATATAGGTGTCGAGTTATGAAATTGAACATTAGTATATTACTATTTGAAATTATTATTATTCAATGTATTATTAATATTTCATACCCTCTACCACCCATGTCGAGTAATGTGAATTATTCCCATATGAGGTTTTAGGTTGTTAGTGTATCCTATAAATCTAGCATACAATATGAATTTATAAATAATTTCCCTTCCTTGTGTTATATTCTTGGTGTATTATAGGTAATAATTGGTTGTGGTTATGATACATTGTGATGTGGTAGTGACATAATGATGATGATTTGTCAATGGTGTGGTTATATGGTTTGTGGATATAATTTGGTACGTGTCTTGGATATATTCCATGTAACAATGTTATCTACTGTAAAGATATGGTATATGGATTATAGATGTGGTGTTGATATATTTATATAGACATTTATGGGATAATTGAAATTAGACATATGCCATTTAGTGGTAAGGGTAACTATTTTAGTGGGGGTAGTGGGTGAGTGTGATAAATTTTTAAATATATTCACGATTTATTATATTACTATAATTTTATAAATATTTTAATGTGATTAATCATGAGGTTGGGTGTTATTTGACATTGTATTAGTGTCGAGTATCTTTCTTTATTTGTTCACCAAGTTTTTAATATGAATCATCCAAATTTTTATGAGTATTAAATGGATTATAAAGAGTACACTTGTATTACTCCACTTATATCCTATATCAAATTTTTAATGAATTATGGGACACATTTTAGGATTGATCTAGACTTATAATCTTATTGTGTTTTGGATTTGTTTTAGAGTGACTATCAAAACTATTTTTATTTGGTATTTATATTAGATATTTATTATTTACGTATGAAATTGCATGTATTTTTTTATCTTAGTATTATTTAGTATTATTCTATTAGAGTTTATTGGCGGAGTCTTTCTATCATTATTGGGATTCCTATGGGCATTGCTTCATGTATATATGTTTTAAATGCTTGGTTATAGCCCCCACCCAAATTTTATTGGTGGGCGATTCAAGGGTAACACGTGACTTCAATATTAATCTATAAGGGGTTATAGATGGAAGATTCATGACATATAATTACTTGATCTTTGGGTTGGGATCTAGTATGTATTTTATAGTTAATATATGGATATGAGTGAAATATTTTGGTATTGCAACAATTAACTTGTACTTAACATATATAATAATACTGGGAGACTTATAAGGACATAGTGGTGAAAATATAATCTGATTAAAAAACCTTTATAGCATTATAAACATGCTTAATAAACGTTTTTTGGTTATGTGGTTGATTTATAGAGTCCTGTGTTTCTCAAAGGCCTAATTTTTTTTTGATTTGGGGGGTTAGAGAAGTTGAAAAATCATTGGGTGTATGAAGGTAGAGTTTAGCATAAATTTTAGTTACAATCGTGTGTTGTGAAAATTTTATGGTAATTTATGAATGAGGGGCGGTGTTGTAATATGATTTTTATACCATTATTATTTTTCTTCCTTTAGTTAATGATATGAGGTTTATTATGAAATGGAGTGGTCAGTTGTGGTGTAGTGTCTCTCCTTTCAACATTGTGGCCTTTAATTTTTTTTGGCGTTTCCCTATTTAGAATGGTCGTTGTATGGTGATGTATCATGAAATATGGTGTTTGGAAAAGGTTGATTTGGTTTGAGATATAGGATGAGGTTTTGTGTCATGCCTCCTGGAGGTTTGAGTATTGATGCATGTTATCCCCACTATACCATAATCGCCCTTATCCATATCCAATATATGTTGGTTTTGACCCCCTAGTGGTAGGAATGCCGCCTCATGAATCCTGGATTTGACCATAATTCTTCTATGATGAACTAGATCCTTACTTTTTTATAGCAAGTCTTTTATATAAATTTTAGAACCTACATTAATTCTCTATAAGGACTCCAACATTCTATAAACTCTATGTTCTCTATGGTCTAGATCAAGTACTTTTTGAATATTTTTTTTTGTTATTTAATCCTCTTCTTATTGTGATCAAGATCCTTCAATTTGAGGTATGATTCTCATCCCTTTTCATTGATCTTATCTTTTTAATTCCATTCATGGAGGATATGGTAGATGTATTGTTTTATTTTTATTAATGACTATTCATGGTCTTGATAGGTGTTGGTCATGATTATATTTTTTGGTGGATCCTTTTGAGTTTAGTATATATTTATCATCAATTACACCTCATTATTATAATAAACCATTCAAATCTCTCTTTGAGGTAGGGGATTAAAAATATTATTTATTTTAGGAGTAAATTGGAATTAACATGCCTACATTCACAAGGAGTAGATGGTTAGAATTAACCAAGTAGACATAAAAAACCAATTAATGAAATTGATGGGAAATTTTTGATTTGAATGTACTTTATGATATTTCATATTATTTTCTATGTATTTTTACTTGTTTTATTGATATGTATCTCCGTGATATCCTTTTTTTACTATCACTTACGGCCATTCAACATTATAATTACAAAGTTTTATTAAATATAGTAAAAAAGTAACCTTAAGTGTATAATTCATATTAATGAAGTTTATTCTTGGGACATTGAATAAATATGGATGTTTGAAATAAAGATGAACATTTAATGTTTCATATGATAGTCATTAATTTTGTTTTATTTTGTATTAGTGTGGTTATTCTTGATATGTTATATTATTATTGGTGATATATGTTGTTATGGAAGTGTTTTTATGACAACCCTATTCTTTATTACAAGTTAATTCGAGATTTATTACATACAATTACACTTAATACAATCTGAAATATCGAGAAGTATAGTGTCATATGGAATTAGGTACATAGTATAACATCTTTAACATGGGATACAACAACATTATTAAAAACTTTTTTAACATGATTATAAAATTCTATGGCTTTTAAAACTGCAAAGGATAACATAGTTAAAAACATAAGAAATGGGTGAAATATAAATCCCAATAAGGGAATAAACATGGAATAAGGTGGTACGTGTTATAAAGTAGGCATAAAAATGGGTCATAAAAAGATTAAAAATCATAAACCTAAACAATTAGATATGATATAACATGATTATCATAACATAGGGAATTTGGAAATAATTTAAAACACTGCATTATAAAAGTATGTTGAGGGTAATCTAACAAGACATCATGATAGAAAATGTCACATAATGGAATAAAATTCACTCCCTATCTCAACATGAAATATAATGATATTAAATATTAACAAATTCATTGGATACTTATATAATTTCAGGTGCACCCATCATATCCATTTGATTCTAATGCTTAAGTGTTCCAAATAGATCATAAAACATGGATTCATTCATAATTATAATTTAATAAACAATCATGGATTTTGGAATAAATATATGTAAGTCTCCAATAAAAAATTATATGTGAAGAAATGTGAACACACCTAATATGATATGGGCATGGTATTCACTAGACAATTGTTTTGGAATCAAAAAATCATGTTGAAATTTTAGGAGCATAACGATGTAACATAAAGTTTCAAAAAAATAGGTTGATTAGAGATAATAGGGTCTCTCATAACATATACATAAGTTTTTTAGTAATAGGTATATGGAAAATCATATCCCAACATTATAAATTGGAAATTTAAAGAACAAGTTGATGAAGAAACTTAAATAAAGAAAATAATACTAACTACATTTCAGCATCGTAATGGGTGTACATAAAGGATCATGAGAGGATTAATGAAAGTGTAAGGAAGGTATCATTGTTTATAAATTAAATGGAAAGTAATAGAAATATTTAATATCTTATCCAAAAATAAATAAATTTAATTTTATGTACAAAATAATAAATAATTTCTTGAATGAAAGTGAGATGAGAGAAACCCATTAATAAATTTCAATATGGAAATAGGTGTACATAAAGGTTCATGAAAGGAATTAATTATAGTAAAAGGTGTATCCCATCATTT
Organism: Viscum album; assembly: GCA_963277665.1. Taxonomy (NCBI): domain Eukaryota; kingdom Viridiplantae; phylum Streptophyta; class Magnoliopsida; order Santalales; family Viscaceae; genus Viscum; species Viscum album. The sequence continues at coordinate 1,237,996,083 of OY728119.1, forward strand.
ATAAATAAAATTCACATTAAGGGGGATATTTAATAATATATCCTACTATAATTAAATGAATATAATAAACATAAGGTAACTAATATACTTGAATAATGAGAGAAAGGAAAATATACCTTACTTGAGTGTGTGACTCCAACTATTGGGGAGGAGCTTCTTGAGAGATGGGGGCACCTTGATAGGAATATAAATAGTGGATTAAAGATTATGGACGTTATAAAATGAGTTTTAGTGAAGGTAATTGGGATCTTGGGAGGGTTTATATAGGAAATGAGGGGTATTTCTTTATTATTTATGATTTGGACACTACAATATAAAATTAAAAAAACCATAAACCATCCCATAAATTTTCCCATGGTTTCTTTCAAATGAGAGTGTCTCTAATTATTTTATATGTCCAAGGGATGAAATAAATAAAATAATATCCTTTCTTATGTTAATTGAGGGGAACTCTTAAATAAATGATTTTAAAACCATATAATATATTAATGGTTTTGGAGGATTCATAATGGATTTATTAAATTAAAAAAATAAACACAAAATAAAATTATTTTGAATTAAAAACATATATTTGGTGTTGGATAACATTTATAGTATTTACTGCATCACCTTTGTTCCATTATGATGTCATAATACAAAAACTATATTTATATTATATTTAATTTTTACCTAAAAATTCTACTACCTGAAAAAATTATAAGAAATTTACAATTGGAGAATTTTTAAATTATGATTCCAAAAAATACATTAATTTTCCCTTTTAAAATAGAATTTCCATTTATTGAGAAATGCAAGGTTTTTTTTGACAATAATGGGTTTCAAACCATTATAGATGTTACATTTGAAAAGATAAAAATTATATTATAAATTACATTTAATAATAAGAATTTAATAATAATATTTTATTGAAATATAATTTATTTCAAAAATGTATTAAAAAATTCCATGGAATTTCGTGATTGAAATTACCTATTACTAAAAAATACAGTTTGTGTTTAATCTAATTTTTTTTATCAAAAATCATTATTTAGTCCTTTATAATGTAACAAACAGTATAACAATAATTATTATGAAATTAAAATATAAATATTCATAACATTAGGGTTACTTTTTTTCTATTCCTTTTCGAATTATCATTATTAATATTTTACACCTAATTAACCTATTATAATTTTACTATTGTAACAAATATTTAGTATGGTTATTATTCATATTGTCCAAAAATTATGCTGAACTTATTTAATAATAATAATTATGATGATTAAAATTATTGAATCCATTTAATTAAAATCAATTCACATAGGTGTATTAAATGAATTTAAAAAAACCTCGTAAGCACAATAGAAAGTGTTTTTAAAAAAAATTCATTTTTCAAGGAAAACAAGATTTTAATTAAACTCTATAACTTTTATTGTAAATTATATGAAATTAAATTCATAAATATAAATATGTAATATAAAAATTTAATTTAAATTGTGTCTCATTAGGTGTTACTTTAATTAATTATAATGGAGAAATATTATGCATTTTGAAACAGTTTTCAGAAAAATGGACTTTCAAATAAAATTGTATTTAAATCCGATATAAAGAAGATTTAAATGTAATTAATTGAATATTAATAACTAATAAATATTTTACCATGAAATAAAATTTAAATTATATTTGGAATTTTACTTTAATTAATTTATCTGAAGAAATGATAATTTTATTTAAAATGGTATTTTACTATATCCACTAAAAATATCTATTTTTTTAAAATCATGAAATTTCACCCTATGCTAACATTGATATGATGATATAAAAAAGGGAGTTAGGTTTATCAAAATCATTTTTATAAATTTTATATAAAATAATTAAAATAATTGTTTCATAAAAATAAATGAATATCATTTTTGAAGAAAATATATTTTGAAGAACAGAATACATTACCAAAAATTGACAAATTATTTACTAAGAACATATAAGTATATTTATGAAATATATATAATAACATATTTCATCCACCTCAAATTCAAAATCATAATGTAATGGTTAAAAAAATAATGTTTAAATGATAATTATATGTTTGGGTTCGGTGTTCTATATCACAAAGGACAGTGAACATAGTTATCGGTTTAATAAACTAGGGGTGTTACAATTTTCCATAGAAGATGTGATAAGTAATTGGGTATTGTTATGGAATATATAGGGTTAATGTTATGGTTGTTTTCATTGGATTTAATAGAAGTTGAGGTTTTTTTGTGGAGAAGTTGGTATTGTTGTGTCAAATTTCTAATTAATATGAAATATGGATAGAATTAATGAATTGGTAAATGAAAAATCTAATGAACATGATAGTAGTGTGTGTATAATGAAATATATAAGGGTTGATAGATATGAAATCTTAATTACTCAAATAACTGTGGTATCAAAAATTTAGCATGGATGGTAAATTATAAATCCTAGATAAAAAATCAATTCTTTGATAAAATTTGATGTTTTTATTAATTTTTTGATGGAGTTAAGCGGTGGTGAAATTAGTTTATATTTATTTATCCAATGATGTGATATTTAGTATGAGTTTATAGAGATCACATGACTATTGAAAATTATATTCTTAAATGAGATGCATTTGAAATTCAATCCTTTTGACGGGTTTATGTGGTTTACAATATCCTCTTTATATTACTTTTTATTTTATATACACCGAGAACCAATTTAGGTAACCTATATAACACTCATATGAGGCCTTGGGTTTAAGGTGTTTTCACCGATATTGAGGATGTATGTCATATGAAAGAATGACTACTCCCTCTTTCTTACTCTCTCAAATATACATAATATTGTCTATTATGGAATGGGGATTTGAATATTTGTTACTGATTGAAGTGGGTATGTGATGATGTTGAGATAGTTATGTGGATTCACGGAGTAAGAATACTTGGAAGAAGGAGGGAACAAGTTTGATGTCCTTAATTATTACACACCATACTATAGAGAGGCCGTCACTTGTTTTTGGTATGGGGTATGAGTCTATGAATACGTGGTTGTGGGATGAAACATGTGGCTATGGATATTTAGGAGTTATTAAATCATGGTTATGAGGATATTAAATGGATGATAGTGCCTATATATAATATGTTGTGGTGTGAGGGATACATGTTTAGCGAGGAAGTGGGTATGAGGTACCTTTTTCACATAAAATCTTGGAATTATTTACTGTATTTAATGGATATTTTGTGAGTGATCCTTGGTAATGATGTGAAATTGGTTGAATTAATTATTTTATGAGTTAGTTTTACTACTTATTATTTAATCCATTTGTATTCTTCCTCCAAGTTTGGATGAGTGGTTTTGGAGATTATCCAATTGATTAAATTTTTATGATCATGAAAATATATATTATGTTTGTTTTTCTAGATATTTATGAGGGGGTTGGTGATTGAGAATGACTATCCCGCGTTATGGATTTTGTGATTGATGTTGGTGTCACTAAAACAAGAGTTTAATTTTGCTATTTTTTATTTTTAGGACCAAGTTTTATTTATGAAATTTCTTATATTATGAGACTATGCATTGTTTTATGTTTATCTGATCAATTTTATTAGGGTTTTTTATTTTCTTTGAATCTATAAGGGTTATACATCCCATGTGTTTGGTTTATACACTAGGTTATAGTTTCCAACCTGAGGAATGTTAAAGTAAATATTTTGAGGTTAGACTCATCTTGGTTTCAGGTTTTGGATGGGTGACAGTTGGAAACTAGTCATGAATAGAAACCTATGTGAGGTATATACATAATGGTTATTTAGTTAGGTTTGAATTACAAAACATGTTAAAATTTTAAAATATATCTAATTATAAAGATTTAATTTAATTCTATATAATAAGAATTAGAGTTATTATTTTTTAAAGATATGGATAATTGTGGGAATCCTTGTGTGTTTCAGGTAAGAGTAGTTCAACACGATTCTCTAGTTGGCCATCCGTAGGTAGACATAGGGGAGAGTGATTCCTGGAGGAAGATTATGAATGAGTTTCACCATCAGATCTTGGAAAATTATAATGGGATTATCTATAATTCATTATTATTGAGGTTATTATAGGTCAATATAGTTTATTATATTACTTTTCAATTTATTTTTATGAATAAGGAGAGTTGGATTCCATTAGCTATTAGTTTTTGAGGGGTGATACTCACTGGTTGTGGATTCTATTTCTTCGAGATCTTTATGAGTTAAATATATCCAAGGATAAGTTCCATATTTAGTTGTATTCTTAGTTCCACTCTATAATATAAATATAAACAAGGAATCATGGGTATCATTATCATTAAAAAAATAGATTATGGATGTGCATGAGCTCAGTTTACATTTTGTGAACCACCTTCTCTATGATCATGAACTATTTTATAATTAGGATTATAAAGATAGATATTTCTAGGAATAATTTATTTTAGAGGTCTATCGAAAATCCCCTACACTTAAATTTCAAATGTATCATAAGCTGTTGAAGAAGGGTGTGGTGATAGAGAACAAGACTGATTGAATGGGTTCATCATAGGATGGTATTGATTAAAAAAAGATAAGGGTTAAATCTTTGGATATATGAAATCATTTATATAGGTTGTCTATGCCCCAACCAATGAAGGGTTAGTCAGAAATAAACTATGAGAAATGGCTTTGTTTTAGATTATTATAGTGGTTATATAAATCAATATTTCAAGTGTCTAACCATTCTTAGTGGTCATCATGAGGCATATAGATAGTATCAAATATGGCCTCTAAAACAGTTTCCTCATAGTAAATATCTAAAATAGTAGAGTGCTTAGGATTTTGGGTAGGAAATAAGTGATGAATGTTTAAGAGGACGCCACTATTATATTCCACATATATTAAGTAATAGTACATAACATGGTTATTATGGTGTCCCTCGCCATGTGTTTCTTGGTAAAGGATCAGTTTTTGGTTGGATGTGTGCTATAGAGTTTCATGACTCGAGGGAATACTAGGAATGTCTTTTTGAAATAAATTATCATATTCAAAAAAATTGGCAGACATAAAATGTTAAGTTCTCCCAAATCATTTGATAAAAATAAACCCTTAAGATAAGGTTGTAATAACCATATAATTGAATTAATTTATATTGGAAGTTTGTGCTCATCCTAACACCTATAGACAAGAATAGGATAATAAAAAATATAAAATTTGATGTCAATTCCATGGAAATTTATACTTGATCTATATAAACAGAGACAATCCATTTCCAATAGAACATAAAATTTAACTATAGTAAGAATAATAAGATTTATGAGAAGCATATTCTCAAAAACTATTATCAGAAAGCAGCTATAGACATGAGATATAAACATCATACCATTACAAGTTTTCTCTACTAACAAGACATATAACCGTATTTGTGATGATGTGATAATCATAGAAAATTATTTAGATATAAAAGTGTTGTAATAACCAAAATATTATAAGAAATTTTGAGTATTATAGTGGACAATAAGTGTTCCTTTCAATACTTAATTATTGTGACTCATTTCAGTTTTTGGGATTACATAATAAATCTATTTATCCTTTTAAATTATTGGTTTATAAGGCCCATTTTTCTCATTAGTCCTTGTGTTAGGTAATTTTTTTTTCATAATTAAAAAATATATGAATTTAAATCATTAATTTGTTGGATTTATATTCATTTAAATCTTATTACCCTCCATTGAATTGATTAGCCTCTTCTTATAATCTCAATAATCAAGAGCTTGATGATTGGGAATCCCATACCTGAAACAACTTATCATTCCATCAACAAAATTACAAGAGTTCATTTTTATACATTTTTCATATATTGGTCGATGAAACTACTTCTCTCAATTTAAAATACCATTAGAGCTCCCTTGAAAATACATATTCATTTTTAGGCACCATAACTATTTGAATGATAGTTTTGATCTTCCATTTCAACGTTGATTTCACATCAAATAATTTCTCAGAAGGTTCTGATGTTTCCTTTGGATAATTCCTTTTAATGAAATTTTTTCAAGACACTATATATTCATCAATCATTATTTGTGTATTGATGATAAAACTATAATATTAGAGTGTAAATATTGTAATGTTTTCTTTAAAGGTATTGATGGATTCGTCATCTTTTGGTTTAAATTATAGAAAATCCCTCAATATTTTATTATGAAGAAATTATGGAAAGTACTGGTTTATAAATACCCTCTTAAAATCAACCAATTACATAGATTTTTCCTTTTCCTCTTGACTCTTGTTATTGATAAAATTATAGTATTGAAAAGAATTTACTTCCAAGAGATATAATATTGAAACAAAATTTTCAAGGTCTGATCACAGGAAAACTGAAAATATATTTTCAAACATATTGATCCACTTCTCAAAAATTACTAGATTAGAAGACCCAAAAAAAGATGATACATTTTTCTTGTAAAAGAACTAATGGAATGTTTTTTTTCCTTGGTACGTTGAAAAGTTAAACATGATTTAAATAATTATTAATTTCTTGAGAGAGTTGGTGACGAATTTACACAATATTTTTAATTGAATTACCCATTCCATATTGTTTTATATGAGAAAAACCATTTCATTTCTGTTTTCATTCTTGGAAAACATGACTCGTACTGGTTCTATCCTTTGAATAATACAAAAATTGGTATAAAAATTGTTTGAAAAATAATAATTAGAGTGTGTAGTCATACAATAAGAAAATAAATCATGGTATATCTTAAATATTATATCTTTTTATATGAATATTCAATACATATAACAATAATAATTCCTCAATAACAATCAGGGTTTATAGTTTTTCTAGAATAAATAAAAAATATATTATTTTAATGAAATAACATAAACATATTCCACTAAATTATTCACATATTGAAAATTTGTAGGAAAATCATAATTATTTCCCACCTTTATAATCTGAGGAAAGTTGAAACATTAGACAAGGTGACGTCATATGCTCAATTTGGATAAACATGGGAGATATCATTAAAATAAATTAAGAGAGAAATAATAATAATAAGGGCATGATAATATGATCATAAATTACAAAAATAATACACAATATATTAATATTATAAATCATTATTTATGGAATATGGATTTTAGCATAAAACAAGACATATGTATAATAGTTACCCCAACATCACGCGACATGGAGAATATCATGAGAATATAACATTGAAATATAGAAAAAGTGTAAATAAAGAAAATAATATAATTTTAAATTAGTATAAATAACAACATGATGAAACATCATGTCCAAAACAAGAATTTAGGTCCCCATAAAAAATTATGAATATGAAACCATGATCATGTATAAATTTGTTAATATGTCATAATATGAATCACTCAACACTTGATTTTGTAAACTTGAAATCAGGTTCATCCATACCATACTTATCTCATGAGACATAAAGCATTACCCAATTCATTAGAGGGATATACAATTATGGTACTGCTAATGATATAATGAAATCCATATATAAACCTTACATAAGATCATAAATACATTAATACTAACATAAACGTTGGAAATGAAATATGTTTCATAAAGTGTTCATTATAACATAATTAACCCCTGGGAAAGTAACTAGTTTCATAGAATCATCCTTAAAACATCATCATCATACGAAATCCAAATAAATAAATTTGAAGGTATTATAAGATTATATCCATAGTGAAGAATAACAACAATAAAATTATGTTATCATAAATAAAATTAAATTTTATTAAATAATTTAAAATACCTATTGATAATATTGATAAAATATCCAATTTTATTTTGGTTATATTTCAAAAAATTATTAGATAATTAGAATTGTAGTTTTTATAAACCCAATATAACTTATAAAAGATGATTCATAAATAAGGAAAGAAATAGTGGATGGAATGTATGTTCATCCCATATACATTAAAATATAAAATTCTTTTCACTCTTTTATAAAATTTCATAAATGAGTCATATGTCAAAAAAATAAAAAGAATAATTTTATTAATTTTTAAAGAAATAAAAATTTAGTAAAAATAATATTTCCCAAAAATTAGAGTATTAATAAAAAATTGTAAAATAGTTTTATGAACTTGTAAATAGAGGTTAAGGATTCCCTATTCAAAAATAAAAATTATGGTCTAATTTCTAAAAAAACATTTTCACCGATTTTAATTATGAAATAATGGAAAATATATTAAAAAAAAACACTAGAAATGACATAGGGAGAAGAAAATAGATCATGTTTGAAAGATAATTATCAAAAAAGTTTTCTCATTGAAAGTTTGTCATAGACAATCCTGAAAAAGAAATGATATTGTAACATAAAGTCTTAACTCTTTCCCTGAACGTCTTCATAAAAACTATTATAAAGTCATGTATAAAAAACTTATATTTATTATAAATATATAATTGAACCATTTTAATGCCTATTTTATTATATATAATTTTTTATATTTTTTAATTACCCATAAATTAATTTTTTAATTAAATTCATTATTCAGGTGAAAAATGGGTTTATTTTCTCTAGATGTTTTGATTCAATAGTTTTGATCCTTAAAACATTTTCATTGTTTAATAATATATATAGTATTAATAATTTAAAAAAGTTCTTATTTTATTATTATATAAACTTTTATAATAATCCATATAGGGTGGGGATGAAAAATGGATTACATCACTTCATGGAGAAGGTAGTCCATATGTATAGAAGATCAGTGTTTCCATTTTTCAATGGTTATAATGAAATAAAGGATAATATTAATTAAAATTTATAAAAAAATAATTATAACATAGATACCATATATATTCAATAAATATACCCATATTATTATACATGTATATATGAAATAAAAAACAAGTCACATCGGTTCATGGAGTTGCTAGTCCAAACATATGCACAAATGATGTATTTATTTTCCAATTGGTGAGAGGGTAATAAGATAAATCATATTTTATCCTTATAGAATAATTAATATTATATATGTATCATATATATACATATATATCCATTAAATACATCTATATAAGTATCCAATAAGAGAAAATGATGAAAAATAAAATACACTACTTCAGGGAATGGTAGGCCGTAAAAACACATGAAGGGTGTTTTTATTTTAAATTAGATATAAAATAGATTGAAAATGGTCACACCATTAACATAAAAAATTTCAATATATTAAATATACAGATTTCATTATTTTATGGTGTTAATAAAATATTTTGATATGGTTAGGGAAAAAAGAAACTTGAAATAAGTTGATAAAAACAAATACCTCTTCTTCACGTATCTTCATTTTAAAAGATCCTTATAGGTTTTTTGATATGTATTTTGAGAATAATTGAACCTCATGTTAATTGATAAAAATATTTTTAGGTTTTTGGGTAGATATTGGTTGATCTAAAGGGCTTAGTTTGAGTGAAGAACTGAAAAAACGAGGTGCCAATTAATAAATGAAGTGGGTTGAAAACATGTAAACACATAAAACTTTACTATAGGATATATGTACTAATCAAATCAAGTGGATCTAAAAGTTTTCTTAATTGAATATAATAAGGGGATGGTATTTATAAAATCTTCCAATGATATTTAAATTTTTTTGTGTCATATTAATCCTTACCTCTTTGGTTATCTCCCTTTTAATAGTTTAATCTCTTACCATGGTAACAAGATTTTATACATGGTAAATATTTATTATAGATAAAATTAAATTCATATTTTTACATAATATTAATTTTTATAATTAAAAACATTGAATCGATTTTTTAATATTTAATTACTATAAATTATTGAAATCAATTCTAATATCCGTGAACAAAATTCCTAACAACCATTTTTAAAGAAAACATATTTTTAACCTTAAAATTATTTTATTATATTGTATTTACTTATAAAAATAATTATATTTATTATAATATATTTTATTTAATATATTAAATAAAAATATAAACAAAATACTTAATGAATAGTTATTAATTCAATTTATTTTGATAAATACATATTACACTTAAAACATGTTATCTTAAAAATAAATCTTTTTAACTTTAAATGATTTTATCTTCACTTATAAGTAATTGATAATAAATTTATGAATTATTATTTATTTTTTACATTAAATTAAAATATATTTCATTTAAATCAATGTTCATTAGTGAGTAATATAAAAAATGTGCAATGAGATAAAATACATTTAATAATTGACCTCTTAATATAAAATGATGTTAATGGTAACTATTAAAATTGAGTAACTATTTCCTAGGAATTAATAAATACTTTTTAATAATGATAAAAACTTTATATTTTTTTATAACTTAGTTAGTCTTATTCATATCCCCCAATCCAAAGCATTGGAGCTAAAAATCATATTTAATAATAATATTTGAATTTTATATCATGGTTCATTTATGCAATAAGTTTTGTATAAATAAAGATATCAAAAATATTAATTTATTTTAACATGATATATATTATGAAAATTCATTGTTTTATAATGGAGTGCATGGATAAAAGTACAACCCTTTAATAACTATGTTTCCAACCAATTTTGGTAGCAGTGGTAGTCTCCCACCAATATATTCTAGAAACCAATAGGGGAAAGTCTCATATACATATCCTCATCAATGTTTAAGTAGCCCATCTGTATATTTCATGGGATACCTAATAGTGGTCTCATATCCCCACTCCCATTAGGGAGGATATCCAATATATTCTTGTGAATAAAAAATATCACGATCTCGATTATATTCACATGGTAACTGGAGTTGGCCAACACATTATGACAATAAATTTAGGGAAGGCTCATTTTGTTTCAAAAACAACACAATTTTTTTACTTATCATAATGTTTATAAGGATAATTACAATATACCTTCTCCACAAAAAATAAAGTAGGGTCGATAGAATATCTTGATGGCATCGAAAAGGAAATCCCACATCCATGACCCATCTGAGGAGACCAAATAGTATATTTCGGTATCCTCTAATGGAAAGGATCATATCCCGATCAATCGTAAAGATATGCTTCTAAATATTTCAAAATTATCAAATGATTCATCTAGGAAGGATCCTGTATATGAGGCCACTATGCATATTTCCCATCCTAAACTAGATAATAGAGACGTCTGGAAGGAGGTCTCCGTAAAGGAAACACATAAATCATGAGCATGATCATATTCCAACCTCACCCAATACTATGTAGTTGAGGCCATGAAAAATCATTCTATAGTTTTCGTAGATTATTTTAACCCCACATTAGAAACGGGAAGAAACTCTAGTAAAAAATACCCTTCCAACGACAATATGCAGATTAGTTGTGGGAACTCTTCTCATAATATGAGTCACTAAAACACTCCTTGTAAAAATTATATCAATAATAAATAAGGACCTCCAATTCTCTATCACATCAATCACCACTCATTATAGAGGTCCTCTCTAGGAAATACACATTGAAGGTCTCCCCGCAATGGAATCTCATCTGAAAAATGGCTCCCCCTTTTCAATATTTCCTTATATACTTCATCACACTAATATATTCTTGAGAGCTATCATCATCTTTCTAAGATTAATTTTTCATGATTCACTATCTAATCAATTCATATATTCCAAATAACTCACCATATCTTGCACCCTAATATTTATTTTTCAAGGATTCCACTCCAACAAACTATTCTTTTAATATCACTATTTATAAACAAACTATTATATTACTAAACAATATAAAAATATAATGGAGGGGGATTAAAAATCTATGAGAAAACTATATATAAAAATTTAAATTCATAAAAAAATTAGAAACACAATGTAGTGAAAAGAAAAAAAATATAATAAGATAAAATCCATTATCCATCGGAGTTCACAGTGAACCAATCATTGTTCTTTAAAATATTCTCACTATTAAATACAAAATTGAGATAAAATACATCATTCACCACCCTTCCATTTGAATTATTATTTCTCTATAGCAACCCATTAATTTTTAAATAATATACACCATAAAATCACTAAAATTCTATTTGGGACCTCTATAAGAACATTATTAAGGCGATGTAGATGAATATTGATGAATGAAAAGAAGAACATAATTATAGAGAAAGGGAATATTATTTGAGATAGGTTCAACTTCTATTGAAATTATTAGAGTAGAATATAAATAAAAATAAAATCTCACAAAATCCATTATTATATCTCTCCCTCAAACAACAGTGAGGTTAACTCTCTATTTTCATGGAGTTTAGAAGGAGTAGGGTTGGTAAACAACAATGTGAAAAATGAGAGAGAAAAAAACGAGAAAGAGAAGCAAATATATATAAAATATATAAGATAAATAAATTGTTACAACACTATTAATATTTTAAACATGGATAAATATAATGGAAAACCAAAATTTTAACTCTTTTGAAAGGAGGTGGAGACACATTTTTATAGGCAAGAGGGGTGAATTATATTTTATATAAATCATTCCTTAAAAATATTATGGATGGTTGGTATTGTAAATAGATTAATTTAACTATAAGTCAGTTTAATTATTTTTTATTATATATCCTAGCTATCGAATAAAATAACATTATATCCAATGTTCTCATGTTTTATAATTTATGAAAAAATTGTTGGTAAACATTTTTATGGCTTGGTTAACTCTTTGAATTCCCATGAATCAATTTCTCGTGAAATTAAGCACATGAAAGATAAGAAATACCATGCATAATGTGCTTAATAAATTGACCCCCTGCCTCTTTTCCATATCGATGTAAAATTTTAGGGTTTTTAGATAATGTTTTTATGATATATTGTCCCATATTTGAAAGTATCTAGTATTAAGTACATATCCCATGTACCAATTTGTAAGCTTCTTTAGGGTCTCTTATCATTAGATTCAGATAAGTTTATATTTGAATGAATTTATAGTATAATTTTTTAAATCTTAACAAATTAGTTTTATAATTTTAATAAGTTGAAAACATGTTGTCTCAAATTTACTATGCAGATATAAAAATTCCTAAAATTCTAAAATAATCCATTTCCAAAATTGTGCCTAAAATATATATAACCTGAAAATTTTACCCTTACCCTTAAATAAATAATTGGTGAGATTAAATTGAATTAAATAATAAAATGAATTAAAATATTTTCCTTATAATTCTACCATTTTTTGGAATGTCACTCCTAGAAATAATCAAATAACAATATCAAAATCCACAGTAGAATGAAAACTATGAAAATTTACAAATTTATTTCCAATATATAACTATATGAGTCCTCATATATTAAAATAAATTCCTCTACATTTTTATCTCACACATTTAATTATATTCGACCTAAAAAACCCAGCCATATACCAATAACCACTTACCTCACATTAAATTTTATGTTACTCTTCACTCATGAAAAATGAAATATGGATTTATGATCAAAATTTAAAATTTAATGTAACACCATTGGCTTCTGAATATTCTCATCCATTCCCACCATGAAAGATAAAAATTATTTCATTCCGGAGGAATATTTTTAGGAAAATTATGTGGCTATGGGGGAATCATTATAGGACCCTCCCCACTAGTTCCTTCCAATAGATGCCCTACCCCTTTCATTTTGGGAATTCTAAATAACTATTTTTTGAGATTCTATTATAAACACTATGCACAGAAAAATTATAGTATATAATTCAATATGAAAAGTGAATCCCCATAGAGGCCACAATGCTATAGGGTCTATCGAGAATCAAACAAAAAAGAAGATTTTAGTCTATCTCTATAAAAATATCTATAGGATTAAAGATCCCCATATCATTTAGATAGATGCATGATTCTTATGGAATACTATGCCTTAATAAATGTCAACAACATGAACCCTAAATATGACTCATTGTGAGATATAGAAACAAGTGATAAAAATGAGGAATATTTTTCTCAAAATATGACACATACAAAAAAATTGAATAATGTGTAGATAACATGAACTAGAGAAAATCATAGTGTTTAAGGGAAAGCATAGATATTCAAATGCCACCAACTAAGTTATAATCAACCAAAGAAAAGGGAAAGGGTGTGGCCACAAGTCACACAACAATTCAGGATATCTAAGATCCCACTGTTGAGGATAGGTTTTCTCAATATGAGGATGATTTGGGGAGACCGAGACAACATAATAAAGAATTAATATGAGGAAATATTCAATCTGAGTATAAATCCCTATTGGCAGTCAATGTTTCCCCACTAGTATACATCTGGAGAGAGAAAATATCTCAACCAATTTAACTAGACCATAACTATATTATAGTTTCTAGATCTAGGACACTGATGCACCTTTGGAAAAAATATAGAAATTAGACTTACTTACCACCTGTTAGGTGATAAATGGATACATTTTAGGTGAATTACTTATGAACAGATCTTTATGGGTGTCAATAATAGTCATGTTTGGGTTGATCACATTAGACCCCACCCATAACCTCTATTAAAGATATTTATCAGCATGATATCTCTCTAAAACTACTCAACTTTTTGAAAGCTCTAATAACCTATTTAAAGTATTTAGAAGGGCATAGATAACCCACAAAATTGGAAAGGAATTAATACCCAGAGTTGGCCGATAAATCTCCTCCTCCACTCAATTATATAACTCTAATTTTTTTTATCTTCAATATATCTAGCGATATAGAGTGATAATACTAACATTTCAGGTATTTATACTGCCCCTTAATTGGAATCCTCAAGAAGAAATAAGATTCTAAACATAAATGTTTCATGAAGACTCTAGAATGGAAAATTTTTGTTTGGTACAATATTTTTCCAACCTATTATAGTAGAGTTTGAGAATACCTCCAAACGAACTTACTCCATCACTTTAGCTCAATTATAGGAATGTTATTATTTATTTACCACGTGAAATGTAAGAATAATTAGAATGATACTATCTCAAACTTCATTTCTATATATAATATTATGATATACTCAATCAATATGTTTCTCCCATAATAGATAATAATGTCTCTCTTTTTTGTAGATAATCTACATGATAAGTTTCAATCACTACTGATCCTGATGAAATATGCATGTGTATATAGAGAGAATGAAACCATTTTAAAAAATATCGAGTATTCTATAAATTGAACGAAGCATATACCTATTCTAAGACCAAATTGTTAGGTAAATAACAGACAAAATGAAGAAGTGAGACTATTTCACTCAAGGTGGCCCCATAACAAACCCTAACACTTAATCCCATTCAACAACAAACGATTCATCCCCTTAAATGGATGTGAAAAAATTATTTCTCTATCAGGATGAGATGGAGGACCAGCAATATCCACTATTTGAGTATCAAAAAACAATATCTATTATTTTTGAAAAAATTAATTTCCTAGATACATGAATGTATCATTATGAAAATTATTTTCTCAAGTTTCAATAGCCCAAAAAACCTAATGATGCTGGTGTCAATGAACATATTAACTACTAATCCTTTTATTAGTTTTCAAGACATAACAAAAAAGAGTGATTTATCTTAATAAACATACTATATATGATGGTTTATTCTTGTTGAGGTATGTTTGGAAGGCCTCTGGAATATGTAGATCATTTTTTTCCATTTCATTAGATGATGATGGATAATGGTAGTAATTATCAAGTAAAAAGTCACATAAGTTCAATGATTGGATGAACATTAAATAATTTGATCGAGAACATGAAATCCTTTTGGTCCATTTTAAGAAGTTAGTTTGCGCAAAAACTCTTATGACAATAATTTAAACATTCCCTTTAGCATCCTAAGATTCCAAAAGTAGTTTCACAAACCCTAGAAATGAAATACACAAGAGAGAGAACTTATATAATTTCCCAAGATAGTAGAGACTCTATAATACTTTATATCAATGGTATTTCAATTATAGAAAACAACACACCAAATAGAACCCTCATAGAGTCATTATTTGTCTCAATCAATTTCATCCACTTAGTAGACCCATTCTATGATGAAGACATTACATATGAACTTAAATTCCCTAACCAAAATTGGGGATGGTGAGAATGAAGGAATAGAGTTGTAGGAATTCATGGATGAGGAGGTTGACAAGAATCTTGATAAGATTCATGATATTACACTCACATATCTTCTTAATACAAATATGATATAGAACATGGATTCATTAACTATAATTGGATCAACAGGAGAACCAATCCACTTTTGATTTATCCAGATACTAGAAAAATCCAATCATTTTTGGGAAACAATCACTAATACAAAAAATGGGCAAGGGAACCGCCACCTTATATCAGCGCTAAGAAAAAAATGATGATAAAGAATCCAGGTATCAGTGATAAAATTTTAGTGCTGATACATGAAGGATTTATCAGTGCTTTTGTAGCGTTGATAAAGGGTCTCTTTATCAGCTCTAAAATTTTATCACTGATAAAACTGTAGTCCCATATTTTATAAAATCGGTCGCACAATATCCTTGGTTTATCGTGACCTAACGCTCTCACGGTACTGTAACCCTGCGACTCCCCTCCACCGCCCCTGATCTACACATGGCCGGACCTCCGTCACCCTCGATCATCGTATTGTCGGACCTCCGCCACTAGCCCTTCTCCTAGTACTCCCCCTCGAACCCCTTTGGCGGATCGTCCACCCTGAAAACCTTACTTATCCTCCTCTTCGATCGACCCTACTCCCCAAAAACCCTACCCCTCCATTTCTATTTAGTTGGTGGCCCTTCCCGTGCACCTCCACCTCTGGCCGTGACGCCTTCCCTTCCGGACGTATCGCAGAAGGCTCCCTACTTCTTCTCCTCTAAGGTGAATTTCTTTTCTATTGTTCTTGATTATCTTCTTGAACATTCTTCTTAGGAAGTATGTGACTACAATGATGATTTGGTTTTTGTGTTTTTTTGTTATGGTTTTAATGGTTAATGGTCATACATAGGACTTTTAGTGTAAATTTCTTATATGTTTTCCCTTTCATGCTACTATATATGGGATATTTTTGCACTATGATTATAAGGGTGATGGTTGATTGATGTGGTTGGATATAACATGGTAGGTAAGAGATATGTTTTTCGGGACATAACTAGTAAGTTATAAGTGAGTGTCTGAATAGCTATTATTGTATTGATCCCTAAGTTACCATGGGTGGTTGAAAAAAGTATCTTTGAGGAATTAATTAATCTAAATCTATAATTTTCCGAAATCCTAATATGAGGTTTGTGTTCCCCAGTTGAGTTCTAATTGATATAGTTGATGTTCTTGTGTCTCTTGACTAATGTTTCCTTGTTTTTTGTTAATATTTTATAGTACCATGCCCCTAATAAGACTTATAATCAAGCTTTATGATGGATCTACTAATGAACCAAAAAAATAGAATCCTCTTATCAACTAGAACCTCGTAGAAGAAGAAGTGCACATAGTCAGAGCTATGGTCTAGGGATCCACACCTACCCCCATTTAGACTAAAGTGGTGGCACCTCAAAGAGAAAATATTGATGATCAAACCTATGATTTTATTAATCTGAAATAATCATCATTCTATGGAAAAAATGATCCTTGGGAGGAAGCCTATTGGTTGTGAAATATTTAAAGGTGAGCTGAGTTTTTAGAGATGTCATATTCCACTAATGTAAAGTGCTCCATATTCAATCTTGGGGGTCTAGAAGGATATGATGGGATTAAATAGTTATAGTTTAGCTAAATGGGGTCTTGGATTGAAAATACTTCAAGAAATATTTTACGGAGCAATTATATCTAGATTCGATGGTATATGGTAAGTCCATGAAGTTTCTCAAACTCATCTAAGGTTATTATATATTGAATCAATATACTAATAATATTGATAAAATTGACCAATTTTCACTTGAAGTGGTGTCAAACTAGAATCTTAAGTACTAGAGGTTTTATATGGGTCTTCAATCAGATATCCAATATCAAGTATTTACGCTAAAGTTTACCTATAATTATGATTTTCTAGATAGGGATGTGATGGAAGAAATTGGAATGACTATTATGTCCGGGTTAACTAGAGTTACATATATATCTAGTGGTAGTTTTAGTAGTTCCTATATGTGGAATAAAAAGTAGAATGATCCTCATAGTGAAAATACTGGTGGTGGTATTTTATAGAAAACTTCCTCCAGATCATCTATAGTGTCTAGTAAAGGCTAAATGACTTTTTCCAATGTGGAAAGATTGACAACTCAAAGCATTATTGCATGGAAGCATTGAAGATTTACATCTCGTACAGACATTAAACCCACTTGAAGAGGGGTTTACATGTTTTTACTTACCTTTTTAGTGGAATGGAATCATAAATACTGAGAGGTACCAAATCAATGTAATATTATTTAATAAAAATGGGATCCTAGAAACATGTATTAGGAACGAAACAACTTCATGCAGTGGATTAATCTCCAGTAGGAACTGATGTGGGTAATGCGATAGTGAGAGGCACCATTTCTATTTCTTTTTCATTAGTGTATGTTTTATTTGATATTGGTTCCCATTATTATTTCATATCAAACCTCAATATAGAACTATTGAAACTTATAATAGAGATCATGGCTTATGTGATAGAGATTGTAACATCTCTCCTGATATAGACGGAGTAAGGTCTCTGATTCCCCTCTCATGCTTTGTCTTTTTCTACGATTTATATCATATGATACTTTTTGGTTCTTAAAATGATTCCCCTATATGTTATTATCAAAATTAACAGTCTAGTTTCTAATAAATCTTGGATTTACTATTATCATCAGTGGGTGTCCTTCACTACCCCCGATTGGGAATTCCATGTTTTCCATAGAGAATAAGACCTGAGGTCTAGTGGAGCTAGACCTGTTCTTCCAAAGTTGAGTGGGGTGATATCCTTTTATTCTATTGAACTAGATTAGAAATCCTATTATAGTGAACTTCCCCTAGTACCTTTTGAATTTCTTAAAGTGCTTACTTTAGTCTTTTTTGGTCTACTACTAGAGAGGGAGGTGGAGTTCTCTATCAACCTAGTGATGGGTGGAAAACCAATATCTATTCTATCTTACCATAAAGAAATAGTTAAATTAAAGGAACTTAATAATCAGTGGGATAAATTGGTTTCCAAATTCTTTATTAAACCTAATGTGTTGCCTTGGGAAGAACTAGTGCTTTTCACCAAGAAGGTCATTGGAACCCTTCGCTTATGTGTTGATTACCAGAATATCAATCAGGTTATGATCAACAAAAAGTATCTCTTGACCTATATTAATGATTTATTAGATCATCTAAAGTGGTGGGGAAGTGGTTCTCTAAGATGTATCTTTAGTTTGCTTAACACCAGTTCAGGATCAAGGAGTTTGATATTCCAAAGACCACATTTAGGATTAGGTGTAGCCACTACAATTATTTTTTATGCCATTCGGATGAACCAACACTCCATATATATTTATGGTGATGATGAATATGATTTTCCACTAGTATCGCAACTATTTTGTTATGGTATTTATGGATGACATCATGGTTTATTCTAAAACTTTGGATGATCATATACCTAATTTGATAATTGTTTTGGACATCTTGAGGTATAAAAGGATGGACTAGTTGACCATAGAAGTGGTTCTATTTTACTGTATTTGGAATTCTGTTTTTGTGTACTTGAACCATAAATATTAATATTTGAGATTCAAATAGGATGGAGATGAGTAAAGATTGGATGGATACTAATCATTTGACAACAGAGTATGAGAACTGAGTGAAATATTTCCTCAAGTTTGGAAAGGATCACACAAAGGATCCTTCTCAAATCATTTTTCAGTGTTTAAGTTGTTGTTATTCTAGACTACTTACTCCAGAGGAGTTGGAAGAACATTTTAAATTTCATATAATATATCGTAGATATTAATGTTGGAATAAATACAGATAAAAAGTGAATGTATCTACTGGATGGGATAATACTGAATTTTATGGATCATCAGATATGAATAAAAATATGGACAATGAAGAAGACTGTATGGAGGATGTGATTACAGATGTCAATTATGATGAAGATCATATTGAAGAAATGACAAATGCAATTGAAGATGAACTTCGTGATTGCCCAGAATTTTTTGAGAAGTTAAAGAGTTGTGAAAAAATGCCATTGTATGCTGGTTACACTAAATATACAACATTGTGAGCTGTACTAAAGTTTTATTAATTGAAAGAAGGCAACAGATGGAGTTATGTCAGTTTTAGGAAACTACTTGCTCTCTTGAATGACCTGCTCTTGGAAGATAATGAGCGCCCAAGCCGGAAAGATGAATCCAAACAAATTCTACTCTTTATGGGTATGATTTCTTAAAGAATACATGCCTGCCTGAAAGACATTATATTGTTTTTCAAGGAGAAAAAATCACATAAAGAATGCCGAAAGTGTGGTTCTTCTCGATACAAGAAAGATGAGTCTAGTCCTACAAAAGTTTTATGGTAAATTCCAATCATTCCAAGGTTTAGGCATCTATGTGGAAGTGAAGAAACTGTAAGAAAATTGTCGTGGAATGTAGATAAAAGAAAAAAGATGTGAAATTACATCATCCGGCTGACTCTCCTCAATGGAAGAAAATTGATCATGAGTATACTGAATTTGGAAAGGAGTCAAGAAACCTTCGTCATGCGTTATCTACAGATGGAGTGAATCCTTTTGGTTTTCAAACCAGCACTCATAGTACGTGGTTTGTTATGTTGGTAAATTATAACTTGCCACCCTGGTTATGCATGAAGCATATATTCATCATGTTATCTATGCTTATATCAGGAACAAAAAATCGCTTAATGATATTGATGTTTATCTGGCTCCTTTGACCCATGATTTGACGTTATTGTGGAAATCAGGTGTTATGTTGTATGATTCTTATAAAAGTGAATAATTTATGTTGAGAGAGATGTTATATGGGAAAATAAATGATTTCCATTCTTATGGAAATTTGTCAGGATATAGCATTAAATGAACTCAAGGGTATCCCGTGTGCGAAGAAGATACATAATCAATTAGGTTGATACATTCATCGAAATCTGTGTTTCTAGGACATCGTCGATTTCTACCTCATCGACATAAGTACCGATATTGGACGACATCATTCAATGGAAGTTTAGAACAACGCACAGCACCATCTCCACTAACAGGTGATAAACTGTTTGAGAAAGTAAAAGATGTGAGCACTGTTTTTTGTAAACCATTTACGAAAAACCTTACGAAAATCAGTTGGAAAAAGGGATCAATTTTTTTTGAATTACCATAATAATATTGTTTATACATCAGAAATTTTCTTGATGTGATGCATGGGGAAAATATATATGTGACAGTGCTATCAGAATGTTGCAAAATTCCCCTGAAAAAACAAAGGATGGAATTAAGGCAAGGTTGGACATGGTTGACATGGGAATACAAGAAGAGTTGGCTCTCGTTAAGGGTGAAAATCGAATGTTTCTTCCTCCACCTTCTTATACTCTTTCTAGGGAGTAGATATATCTCATTTAAAACTTCTTCAATGATATAAATGTTCCAGAGGTGTATTCATCAAATATCAAGAACATTGTGTCAATGACTGATTTGATGTTAAAATGTTTGAAGTCACACGACTGTCATGTTTTGATTCAAGATCTAATTCTTATAGATTTACGTTTCATTTTTCCCAAGAATGTTTGTTATACATTATCCAAACATTGTTTATTTTTCAAATCTATATGTAGTAATGTTTTAGACCCATCAAAATTGCTAGTTATAGAAAAAGAAATTGTCATCATATTATTTGAATTTGAAATGTTCTTCCTGACAACATTCTTTGATATGATGGTTCATTTGATGATACACTTGGTGAGAGAGATTCGACTTTTTCGTCCTGTGCACTATAGATGGATGTACACCATTGAATGGTATATGAAGATTTTCAAAGGGTATGTCAAAAATCGAAGTCGGCTAGAGGGTTGTATAGTGAAGCGTTATATTGTTGAGGAAGTCATTGAATTTTGTACTGAATACCTATCTGATGAGGAAAGCATTGGTCTCCTTAAATCTCATCACACTGGACGCATTTACAGTGAGGGAATTTCTGGAAGAGATGTTGTGACAATCAGTATTACAGATCAGGGGCAGTCCCACCTTTATGCTTTGCATAATAGTTAGGAGGTTACTCCATGTATTGAAACTCACAAGGAAATTATTAGGCAGATGAATCCATCAAGGGATGAAAAATGGTTATCAAATACACATAATCACCAGTTTATAGGATGGTTTCAGGACCATATTTTTAAGTAGTTGGATGAAAATATGAATTCAATTTCAGTACGACATCGATGGGTAGCCGCGAGACCAAGTGTGTATGTATTATCTTAAAATGGTTGTGTAATTAATGGTTATACATTCTATACAGATGAATATGAAGAATATATTACCATAAAAAATAGTGTAGTTAAACTTGTGGCTGAAGCGATGCATGTTTCTATTAGTAAGGATTGAAATCTAATTTATGCAAATATTTCATTATTTTCCATTATGAAAAAAATATGGGAGTTGGATTATACGACATTCCAATTACTGATTTTTCAATGAAAATGGGTTGATAACAAAAGTGGTGTTAAAATAGATGAATGGGGATTTGTGAAAGCTTATTTTAGTAAATAATGGTACAAATATGAACAATTTATAATGACATCACAAGATGTACATATTTTTTATGTTCCAGATCCCACAAACCGAAAGTGGTCAATTGTTCTGTTATCATCCCAAACTACTAAACGGTCTGATGAAAATTTAGTTGAGGGCGATACTTTTAGCGGTACGTCAAAATCATTTTGTTGCGGTCCAAATGTAGATGATGTTTTTATGTTATAGGAGACCACAATGAAGGGATTTGGATAATATATAGAGGTTTCAATTCCCTTCAGACTTTTAAAAAAATAAAGAGAGTTCAATAAACATGTTATATTTTGTTTGTAATATAGATCTTGTTATCTCATGTTATTATATTATCATTACTGAATTTCTGTAATCTAAATTATCTATTCAACCACTTTTGTAGATAATGACTTCTGTACATTCTAGTTCTCCTAACCTTGAGGCTGAACAAGTCTATCAACCATCTGCTGCTGTTGCTGCGGCTGCTGCTGTGACTGCTCACAGTGTAGAGAAACAAAAAGTTTCTAAACTATTTGTTTCTCCTAGTGTTGAGGTCCAACAACCATAAGAACATGCCATTTCTACCATTTCAGATGAACATATATATGGTGTTGATATTGATGAAATGGTCAGGAATGAAGGACCAACATCACAGAAAACACAAGTGCATTGTAGTTTAATGGTGTTAGCCAAAGTTATTTAGGAGAAAAGCAAAGGCATCAAATTTGATGTTGGATGGAATGAACAAGGCCAACATGTGAATCCCATCAAGGCTATGTTTAGTAGTTACATTAGAGTTGTCACTCAGAAACACGTGCCGATTGACATAGATTCATGGCCCTATGTTGTGTCCGGGACGAAGGCTGTGATCTGGGAAGAAATTACGGTAACATTATGATATTATTCCATTAATTTAATAGAAAATAAAATAATGAAATAATTCTTTACTCTTCTCAATCTCTTGCCGAGTACATTTATAGTAGACAATTCACAAAAGGATTATGTACTAAGTCTTGTAGGAAGGATTCATCGATGTTTTCACACTATTTTAACAAGATATCACCTGAAAGATTCCAAAGGTAAAATAAACCCACACCCACCCATTGTCTACACTCACCTGATATCCCAAGAAGCATGGGATGCATTTATTGACCACCGTGGGGATGAGAAGTTTCATGTACATTGTGGGTGATAATACGTTGTTTGAGGATACATGTATTCATCCATTTTATTGTCAATATTTCATTTATCAAATAGCAACTCTGTACTAAAAATAAAGAACGTTAATCAAAACCAACATACCCCTATCGTAAAGCAATGATGGGATATGCTTCACTAGAAATGAAAATGTTACGTATTTTAAATTTATAGTAATACTGTTAGCTTCCAATAAACAATATCATAATTATATTTCTATATTTATATGTAGATTGATAAGTCTAAAAACCAATAGACTTCCATCCCACTTCACGTGCTATGGAAGGAGGCACGTGTGAATAAGGAAGGGAAGCTAATAGATGAGAACACACAAAAATGATGGAAATATGTGTAAGTATGACATGAAAATAAAAAGATTTGTTATAAATTGCTATTACATTAAAATAATTAGTTATTTTTCTATATCTGACAGTCACAGGAATGAGCTACTCCTATAGAGGATGCAGACCTATTATTGATGGATTTGAATTAGCCAGAAAAATATGGTCATGTCAGATGTGTGGGGTTTGGGTTGACACCCCGAGTATATTTTGAGAAGAAAAAAATGGATGATAGAGATAAAAAATTGAAAAAACTGAGTGAAAGACTAGAGACTCTTGAAGAACTATTGCAATGGTAGGGAGAGTTGCTAGATACTTTTATGGGTGGGAAGCAAGGATAGGAAACAAATCAGGAACAACCAACAAGTGAAGATCCCACCCCACCCCCACCAGATTTGAGATGAGCCATTACCCTCAAAGAGCTGTCTTAGCCGTGGTAATCAATATTCTAATAATTGTTTCCATGAAATGTGAATCAGAAAAACACTGATACTTTTCCTATTTTGATCTACTACAGGGTGATAATGATTGTGATTTATATCTCTCAACACCCAACTATCAACTTGTAGCGAGGGCTATAGTGTTCAACATCTCAGATGACACACTGCATAATAGACTACATCCAAATGGTCATCTGAAAGTGACTATTGCTGTAGATCATGATCTAATTGCAGAGCTACCTATTCCACTTGATGGCAATGATATTCATATTGTCAAAAAGGCTATTGGGACATTCATTGCATGAAAATCACAACTTGTAAGAGTACATGCAGACAAAGAGGTATTTATTTACTGTTTTAAAGCTAAACTGTTAACAATTAATGAAAAAAAGGTCTACACCAATGAATGTTATTATAGATGGAGAAAGGGAAGGGGGTGGCAAATGTCAACTCGAAACCATATGAAGGATTGACCAACCGATCCCAAGGAGCTACTGAAAGCACAATAACACCAAGTATTCTCTATCCACATTTAATATAATTGAATACTCATGTGGATACAAAGATAACAGGTGGTAGTAGTTATATAGTGGTTTTCTAAAAGAATATATACGGAGAAGAAAGTCAAGATAATGTTTCTGCTGAAAATGTAAATGAGATCCTTGAAAACTGTTGGCTAGGTGTCACAATTCTAAATATATATATGAGGTATGTTTTCATGAATTGATTTTCTAAAAGCCGATCTAATGTGAAAATTATGACTAAATGCATTTTATATTGGTGAAAAATGTATATATGAAAAAAAGTTGAAGGAATTTTCCCATGAGAAAAATTTGGACTCTTTAGTCCTCATACCACATCAACACATCTAACAAAATTAGAGCAATCAAAACTGTATGAAATAGTGAATTACTTGCTAAAAACATTTGAAAGCAAGATTACAGATGACCGACTATTCCTAATACCAACCATGCAGGGGTAAAACTCTATGATTAAAGCATATCAATTATATTTTCACTTCTTTTATTAATTATTCCTTTTTGTGTATTTAGGCAATATTGGATTCTAATTTCGATGAACATGGATACTCCAATGATTTATTTTATGGATTCAAAGCAAGGATATCCATCAAACTGACCACACATGATAGTTTTTGTGACTATTTAAGACAATACATCCTATGTTTTATGTCTAAATAACAAGTAATATAATTTATATTAGATTTTTAATAAGGATTCAATTATGAATGGGTGGTGTATCATTATCGTCTAAAACAAGGAATGAGGACAGAGGCTAAGCATTAGGAGGCGAGCATATACTACATCTGGAAAAATATCAGGGTATATATAATACAATTTCACTATCCAAAAACATCTCAACACATGTTACTTATTATCCTAATGATAATTTTTTCTGCAGTGTCCAAAACAAACAAACGATAATGATTGCGATTATTATGTTTGTAAATTTATGAAAGAGATCGTTTTTCATCAACAAACTAGAATCCCAAAAGATCTATTTTCAAAAACAAATACTATTTATTTTAATTTATTTATTAATTATTTATTTATATATTTTTTTAGTACTACTCTGACTGCTAAAAAGCCTCATAATCAAAAGAAAATATATATTTTTTTAGAAACGATTGGGCCACATACCTGATGGTAGATTTTACATAAATAGAATAAAGATCTGACTTGGGGATGTGTACAATTGGAGGTCATATTGGAGAGGGGTTAAGAGGATCAAAAGATAGAACATTGTTGTATATAAATGTTTGTAGGAAAATTGTAATTGTTATTAAATAAAACATCCTTTCTCCAATGATTCATTTTTTTCATTTTAACAGATGATATGCACAAACAACATGAACGAATGATGAACCACTCAATCTGTTTCTCTTTTGTTTAAAATGGACATATTTTTAAGTGAAAACAACAACAGATGTACAAAAATCTAAAAAAACACATTCATATTATGTTGATACTTTATGAGAATGATCCATGGGTTCGTTGGGGACATGTATGAATCAACCCCTCCTCAATCCGAGGCACAGTGTGGTTGGTATCACTCAAAGTGTTAGACTTTTTTTTAAAATGGACATAATTTTAAGTGAAAACGACAACTAAACTACGCAAATCTGACTAAATGCATTCATACTGTGTTGATCCTTTAAAAGAATGATACATGGGTCCTTTTTGACGTGTACGATTCAAACCTGCATCAATCCGAGGCACGGTGTGGCCGGTATCACTCAAAGGGTCTCTCTTTTGTTTAAAATGGACAAAATTTTAAGTGAAAACGAAAACAGACATACACAAATCTGACCAAACACATTTTGATTGCATTGATCCTTTATGATAATGATCCATGGGTCCTTTGAGATGTGTATGAGTCAACACTGCCTTAATCTGAGGCACGATGTAGCCAGTATCACTCAAAGCGGTTCTCTTTTGTTTAAAATGGAGAAAATTTTAAGCAAAGACAACAACTAACATACAAAAATCTGAAAAAACGCATTTTTATTGTTTTGATCCATTATGATAATGATCCATGGGTGTGTTGGGGATGTTCAAAAGTCAACCCTGCCTCAATCGGAGGCACGGTGTGGCCGATATCACTCAAAGTGTTTCTCTTTTTTAGAAAATGGACATATTTTAAAGTGAAAACAATAACTAACGTATGGAAATCCAACCAAACGCATTTATATTGCATTTATCCTTTAGGATAACAATCCATGGGTGCGTTGGGGATGTGTACGAGTCAACCCCGCCTCAATCTGAGGTACGGTGTGGCCGGTATCACTCAAAGTGTATGTCTTTTGATTATAATGGACACAATTTAAAGTGAAACCAACAACTGACGTGTGAAAATCCAAAAAACAAATTTTTATTGTGTTTATACTTTAGGATAAAGATCACTGTGTCCTTTTCGACGTGTAAGAGTCAAATCTGCATCAATCTGAGGTACAGTGTCACCAGTATCACTCAATGTGTCTCTGTTTTGTTTAAAATGGACAAATTTTAAAGTAAAAACAAAAACTAACATACCTAAATCTGACCAAATACATTCAGATTGTGCTTATCCATTATGATAATGATCCATGGGTTCATTTCAGATGTTTACGAGTCAACCCTTCCTCAATCCGAGGAACGGTGTGACCAGTATCACTCAAAGTGTCTATCTTTGGTTTAAAATGGACAGAAATTTTATGTAAAAACAACAACTAACCTATGAATATCCAACCAAACACATTCAGAGTGTGTTGATCCTTTAATTTAATGATCCATTGGTCCTTTGTGACATGTATGAGTCATCCCCTCCTCAATCTGAGGCACGATGTGGCCGACATCACTCAAACAGTCTATCTTTTGTTTAAAAGGGACACAATTTTAAGTGAAAACAACAAATAACATACGCAAATCCGACCAAACACATTTAAATTGTTTTTATCCTTTTGGGGAGCTATCCATGGGTCTTTTTTGACATTTACGAGTCAACCCCGCCTCAAACTGAGGCATGGTGTGCCCAGTATCACTCAAAGTGTATCTCTTTTGTTTAAAATGGACAAGATTTTAAGTGAAAACAACAACTAAAGTACAGAAATATGACCAAATGAATTCGAATTGTGTTGATACTTTAGGAGAACTATCTATAGGTGCGTTAGGGATGTGTACAAGTCAAACCTGCATCAATCCGAGGCATGGTGTGGCAGGTATCACTCAAAGTGTTTGTCTTTTGTTTAAAATTGACACAATTTTAAGTGAAAACAACAACTGACCTACGAAAATCCTACCAAACGCATTCATATTGTGTTGATCCTTTATAAGAACGATCCATGGGTCCATTTCGATGTGTAAGAGTCAACCCCTCTTCAATCCAAGGCACAGTGTGGCTGGTATCTCTCAAAGTGTCTCTCTTTGGTTTAAAATGGACAAAATTTTAAGTGAAAACAACAACTGATGTATAAATATCCGACCAAATGCATTATTATTGTGTTAATACATTATGAAAAATATCCATGGCTGCGTTGGGTACATACACGAGTGAACCCCGCATCAATCAGAGGCACCGTCTGGCTGGTATCACTCAAAGTGTTTCTCTTTTGTTTAAAATGGACATATTTTTAAGTGAAAACAACAACTAACGTATGGAAATCTGAAAAAAAACATTATTATTGTGTTGATACTTTAGTATAAAGATCCATGGGTGTGTTGAGGATGTGTATGAGTCAAAACCACCTCAATCTGAGGCACGGTGTGGCCGGTATCAATCAAAAGGTCTCTCTTTTGTTTAAAATGGAAAAAGTTTAAGTGAAAACAACAACTTATGTAAGAAAATATGACCAAACGCATTATGATTGTGTTGATCCTTTAGGAGAATGATAAATGGGTCTTTTTTGACATGTAAGAGTCAACCCCACCTCAATCCAAAGCATAGTGTGTCCTATATCACTCAAAGTGTCTCACTTTTGTTTAAAATGGACATAATTTTAAATGAAAACAACAAATGACGTATGGAAATCTGACCAAACACATTCTTATTGTGTTGATACTTTAGGAGAAAGATCCATGGGTGCATTGAGGATGTGTATGAGTCAGCCCTGCCTCAATCTGAGGCACGGTGTGGCCGGTATCACTCAAAGTGTCTGTCTTTTGTTTAAAATGGACACAATTTTAAATAAAAACGACATATGGCCTACAAAAATATGAACAAACACATTCATAGAATGTTGATACCTTAGGAGAACTATCCATGGGTCCTTTTCGACATTCACGAGTCGAACCTACCTCAATCCGAGGTGCGGTGTGGCCGGTATCACTCAAAGTGTCACTTTTTTTAAATGGAATTTTTTATGTGAAAACAATAACTAAAATACGAAAATCAAACAAAACACATTCGGATTGTGTTTATACTTTATGAGAAAAATCCATGGTTGCATTGGGGATGTGCATGAGTCAACCCCGCCTCAATATGAGGCACAGTGTGGCCGGTATCACTCAAAGTGTTTCTCTTTTGATTAAAATGGACTGATTTTTAAGTGAAAACAACAACTGACATATGGAAATCCAACCAAACACATTCATATTGTGTTGATCCTTTAGGATAATGATACATGGGTGCGTTGGGGATGTTTACGAGTCAACCCCACCTCAATCTGACATACGGTGTGATCGGTATCAATCAAAAGGTCTCTCTTTTGTTTAAATTGGACAGAATTTTAAATGAAAACAACAACTGACGTACAAAAATCTGACCAAATGCATTTGTATTGTGTTTATTATTTAGGAGAACAATCCATGGGTCTTTTTTTACATTTACGAGTCTACCCCAACTCAATCTGAGGCATGGTGTGGCTGATATCACTCAAAGTGTCTCTCTTTTGTTTAAAATGGACAAAATTTTAAGTGAAAACAACAACTGATGTACAAAAATCCAACCAAACATATACAGATTGTGTTGATCCTTTAGGATAACGATCCATGGGTGCATTGGGGATGTGTATGAGTCAACCCTGCCTCAATCTGAGGCATGGTGTGGCTGGTATCACTCAAAGTGTCCATCTTTTGTTTAAAATGGAAAAAATTTTAAGTGAAAACAACCACTGACCCACAAAAATCTGACCAAACACATTAGGAACGTGTTGATACTTTAGGAGAATGATCAATGGGTCCTTTATGATGTGTTTGAGTCAACCCTACCTTAATCAGAGGCATGGTGTGGCTGGTATCACTCAAAGGGTCTCTCTTTTGTTTAAAATGGATATAATTTTATCTTAAAACAACAACTGATGTACGAAAATCTGACCAAAGGCATTCGGATTGTGTTCATACCTTAGGGGCACAATCTATGGGTCCTTTGCGACATGTATGAGTCAACCCCGTCTTAATCCGAGGCACAGTGTGGATGATATCACTCAAAGTGTCTGTATTTTATTTGAAATGGACAAAATTTTAAGTGAAAACAACAACTAACTTACAAAAATCCAACCAAACGCATTCTTATTGTGTTTATCCTTTAGAAGAACGATCCATGGGTGCTTTGTGACATGTACGAGTCAACCCCGCCTCAATTCGAGGCACGGTGTGACCGATATCCCTCAAAGGGTCTATCTTTTGTTTATAATTGACATAATTTTAAGTGAAAACAACAACTGACGTACGCAAATCTAACCAAATGCATTCGGATTGTGTTGATCCTTTAGGAGAATGATCCATGAGTCCTTTGCGAAGTGTACGAGTCAAACCCATTTCAATCAGAGGCATGGTGTGGCCCCCATCCCCTGGACTCCCCCACCCCTAGACACCTCCCCACCACTTGGACACCTCCCCCACCCCCTGGACACCCCACCCCCATGGACATCAACCCCCACCCCCACCCCCTTGGACACTGCCCCACCCCCCTTGAACAGCCCCACCAACCCCTTGGACCGCCCCCACCCAATGGACACCCCCACCCCTGGACACCCCCACCCCTCTGGATACCCCCACCACCTGGACACCCCCACCCCTCTGGACACCCACACCCCAGGAAAGCCCCCTCAACCCTCTAGACACCCCTACCCTGGACACACCCATGGAACATCCCCCCCACCTTGGACAACCCCCCCAGACACCCCCACCCCAATGGACAACCACCACCCCCCTGGATGGCACCCCCACACCTCCTACCCACCACCCCACCACCTGGAAACCCCCACCCATGGACGGCCGCTCCCACCCTCCCGGACACCACCCCACCCCCTTGGACATCCCCACCAACCCCCTACACCGCCCCCACCCCACGAACAACCCCACCCCTGGGAAGCCCCCCCGACACCCTGTAAACCAGCCTAGCCCCCTGGACACCCCATAGACAGCCCCCACCTGGACACCCCCTCCTTGGACACCACCCCACCCCCTTGATACCCCTATGCCCTCGGACACCCCCGGACACCACCATCCCACCCTCCTGTAGAACACCCCACCCCCCTTGGATATCCCCACCAACCCCATGAACCGACCACCCCCCAGACACCCCTCCCCCGAGAATGCCCCCCCTGACACCCTGGACACCAACCCGCCCCTGGACACCCCATAGAGATCCCCCCACCTGAACACCCCCTTCTTGGAAACCACCCCACCCCCTTGGATCACCCCCAACCTCCTGGACCACCCCACCCCCTGGACACCCCACCACCCCTGGACACCCCTATCCCCCAGACACAACCCACCACCTAGACACCCCCACCCCTAGACACCCCCACCCTCCTTGGGCATCCCCAAACCTCCTGGACCGCCCCCACCACCCTCGACACCCCTATCCCCCGAACACCACAATCCCCCCCGGACACACCCTACCCCTCTTGGAAAGCCACCCCAAACCCCTGAACAGCCCTCGACCCCCTATATAATGAATTGAATTCTTTATATATTTAATTAACTTATGAATTATGTGTTAATGGTGTATGTGTATACTAGTTGTATGGGTATACTTGGTGTAATTACCTTATGATTTATGTTTTACTTTTGTATGGGTATACTTGTTGAGATGCTAAATTTTTTGCAGGTGTTGTTCTGGTGTGCTGCTGCTGTAGAATTTTTTGTTACAGTGGACATGGCATTTATCAGCACTTTTTTAGTACTCATAAAGGAGGCCTTTATCAGAGCTAAAAAAAGATGATAAAATACACCTTTATCAGTGCTAAAAAAGTGCTGATATAGGATAAGTTTATCAGCACTAAAAGATCACTAATAAAAACACATTTAACAGTGCTTTTTTAGCACAGATAAAGGGGTCCTTTATCAGGGCCTTTTAGAGACGATAATGTCTACCTTTATCTGTGCATTTTTAGCACTGATAAAGGTTTCCATTATCTTTGCTTTTTTAGCACTGATGAAGTACCCCTTTACCAGCGCTCAATAAGCACTGAAAAAGGGGACTCCCCATTTATAAGAGCTGAGCTTTACAACGCTTTTTTAGCATTGATAAATCCCATTTTGAGCGCAATTAAAGCCTGTTTTTGTAGTAGTTAATTGGATAATAAACCAAAATTTTGTCTTTGTTAGGCATCAAAATGTTCAGCTCATAAAATTCCTTGAATAATGGATATGTCTTAAATATTTATCCAATGAAAGTGGTATTCTGGATATCCTAAATCATCCACTCAGCCTCAGACCAAAGAATGGAACCATGGCCCAAAAATATGATATATTTAAGCAACTCATTTTCATCCCAGCTATGTTATCAATCTTATATTTCCTTCATATTTCAATGAATCTCTGAGAAGAACACATTAATTAATTTTTCATACCTCAAGCATTTGAGTTAGATATAATAGAAACTGGGTTATACTATACAAAGACTGCCGACATAGGGTACCACATGGTTATCTCATTTATAGAGGATTCCATAGAGGATTCCGTATAGGGATTCATGAGAATATTATAATTTTTTAAAGTATAATTGAACTGAAATATATGGTTCCCTAATTGATAATGGATTAGGGATCAACCTTATACTCTTCTGAATCCTATGATGTTTGGGCTACAGTGAGTCCAAACGGTCTCCCTCCAATATTACAATACAAATATAAAATAAGAGTGTTCCAAAACCTCTTATCTGAATCAATATCAAACACTTATTCAAATATCCAATCACTAACTATGAATTCTTGGTCTTTCTTTAGGACAGTATTTTCAATGCATTTTTTTGGAAAACCAATGATCCATCTTCACATAGTGGTTCCTTCCCCACACCTTTAGTGCATCAAGTACTCATTCAATGAAAATGTCGTAGTGTTTTATAGTGAGAGTAATAACCTTTAGAATCATTAATCCTTGAATATTGATATGGTAAAATAAGAATGTGATGGTATTTATTCAATGATAGCCAATGATTCCAAGATGACAACAACCAATGGTGTGGAAATGACACATACTAATCTGTTGAATGAACTTGGTGAGACGTATGTAGTTCCCATAAATTATGTAAAAGTAATAATTAATGATATGGAAGGCAATAAGGATACCAAATATAACCCATCCATCATGATAACATCTATGAAAGTTGAACTCTTCAATATGAACGAGTGGTTAAATTCCAACAACAGGTACAACACCCCCATTGAATGTTCCCATACATCATTTGATGATTTTTGTGTTTCAAGACATTATCATGGGTGGTTTCAAAGATATATATAAAACATCACATATATCCAATAATTACCTCTACTAATTTCACAAATCTCATGATGTTAGTGTTGTCTCCGCACCAACCTTTGGTGAGACATGGGGGGATTATTTAAGATGACCCAAGTGAGTAGGTCTTCGCACTTACCTCTCTAAGACACAAATAAATCACTTAATTACTCTTAATAAATTATAATTTCCTTCTTATGTTGATATAGAGATAAAATAATTGGATGAATATGATCTTATAAATTCCTTCCATTATTTGTGGATGGTGTTTCTACCATGATTAATGAACCCATCCAAGTACATTTGGGCATGGAGGAGGACTAGTAACTCACATTAATCAACACCACCATGTCAGTTAAATTGAAATAAATGTACATATAATTATTGAATCAAATATTTTTATATATGTTTCATACATATATAGAAAAATTCCCAAAATAGATCTTGATCTATCCACCCACCACTTAGACATTCCAAATCATCCTCATGGTTTATTACTTGAATCCATGAGGATTCATTCGTCTCATACTAATAAGTTCGTGGCTGGTGTTTTCAAGAATATTAAAAAAAGTTATTTTGGAATTTCTATACACAAAATTTCTCACTAACGACATTCTCATTAAGAAAGAGAATGTGATGATCAATGTTTGTATCCAATTTAGCGTTCTCAACTAACAATGATCAATGAATGATTTTCCAGCCACAATTAAAGAACTCTTAATTGACCAAAATATTATTTGTAACCCCTTTAATTTATGTATGAATAATTATGGTTAAAACAGATTAAAAGTATATATAATTATGAATTAGTTACAACTTTGAAATATCCCCATGGGATATAAGGTTATTTAGACATTCAATTCTATTTAAAGAATTATGGTGCCCGTATCAATGCTCCTTGCATCACAAATTCTTGACAATATTGGTAAAGGCCAAATAATGTTATATAAATGATATGGTGGTCAATTACCTAAAATTATGTGACAATATTTCTGACCGTGAGATAATTTTCAATAAAACATTTCAAAATAACTCGAATTTAAATCCATTAAAGTGTGACTTTGGGGTAATTATAGAAACATTACATAGAATTATAGTATGACACAATATCATCAATGTGAACCATAATAATAATAGGGTAATAACTAAAAATAATCCTCCGAAAAACATAAAATAGTTTTGATGGATTTAGGGATGACCCATATCAATTAGGAATTTCATAACCAATTTTTTTGACAAATGAACCCCCTTTATGAAATTAAAGTATCAATTTTCAATAGATAGAAAAAGAAGGCCAATATACTTTTGAAAATATCAAGAAATATCTATAACAAAAATGGATCTTGACACCAATGTAAAAAATGAATCTAATAATCCTATATGTGGCCACTATGGATTGATTAATTGGGGTCCTTATATTACAAAAAATGACGCCGAGAACGAAATGGTTCAATATATCGTAAGGAAAATTATATACACCATGATTAGATATTATGACATCAAGAAAAAACATCTCACATTGTTATCTATAGTAAAAAATATAATATAAAAATTTCAGCACCATGTGGTCTACCTGGTCTCTTTCATTGACCAACTGAAATATATTATATCAATCCTATGGTGACTTATTTCTTAGCTTGATGGGTAGTTATCCTATTGGAGTTAAAATTTTAATTTATATTATAGAAGGTAATCATAGGGAAGGTGCAAGCCAATTTTATCACAAACCAACTTTCTCCAAAAAGAGTACTAGTTAATGCCATGCTCTTGAATAAATAAGTTTAATATTTTTATAAAACACCCTAGATGGGGGACATAAATTTTGATAACACCTCTTGAATTTCAACTAGGAAAAGAATGAAAAACCCAAAGATCAATAGATTATGTCGGAGGATTTAATTTATTTCCCAAGACAAGGTGGTTCAAACTTATTCATTCATGTGTTTTTAAGGCTGAACAAACAATGGTAAAGAGTACATAAATATCATCATATGTTTTTAGTTAGACCTACAGTTTTAGGAATACCATCTTAATTTTAGAGGATACTCATAGTTGTAAATTATGTAGATCAATGGTGATAATGACATTAATAAAAAAGGGTTGGTTCCTCTATTTGGCTATGTAAAGGGATTTAAGGGAGAATACTACTTCAAGATATTTCTAAATCAACCACTTTATTACAAAATTTGTGAACTAATGAAAATGCGAATATATCCCTAATATGAGAAATTATTACTCGAATGATACAATTATACACAAAACTCACTATTTGGTGATTTACACACATATTTCCATTGACATAGATGAAATTAATAAAGTTAAAAAACCCTAATGTATAATGATTCAATATCTTAATATATTAATGATAGTACTATTTAGTTGTTCCCCATAATGGACTATCTCTTAAATGAGATCCTTTGGATGGATTGGGATGTGATGGAACAAATCATAACTTGGTAGAAAACATTATACTTTTTAATATGTAGAATGAAAAAGTCCTCTAGAGATGTAGTTTTGGAGTGGGATCCCCTTAGATGCTTCAAAGGAAGAAAAAACCTCATCATCATGCCGAAAGTTCATGAAGTCTCCTACGATACTCATAAGAGCCCATGTTTTTTATGGTTATAAATTTTCAAATGATTTTTGTGTTTTATTCTATCAGATTGGTAAAATTGTAATCCATTATTTAGAATGTATTTTAGGGATTTGGAACACTTTTAAATTTTGTTTTTTTGATGAGTTTTAAGTATTGTAACGTGTCTTAGGTGACCATATGAGTTTTGAAAGAATAAATATTTGAAAACTCATTTTCAGGAGAATAATACTGAGTTTCATTATTAGTGAAAATAATGAACCCCAAACCATGTGTCCATTTTTTATTGTAACACAGTTTGTTCAACCCCTAGGAGAGTGGCCACCTATCTATGAAAATTTGGGTATAGTTTTAGAGGGACTCACTTGGGTTGTGCACAGTATGTGCCTAGCTATGTGAGGGGGGTGATGATTTTGGACTATGTAACAATGTTTTTTTTTCACTTCATGTATAACCATGAACATGAAATATGGGGGGGGGGGTAGAACCTTAGATAGTCAGTACACATGGTTGGTCCATGGTTTTCTCAATTGTGTGGAAAATCGTGTACCCTAGTAAAATGAGTGAAATTACCACATTCCCCTATTTTACCCCCAAATATATTATTCTCATTCTCTACCTCCAATTCTTGTATATAATCCTATTATCTCCCATTGTTTAGTCCTTTAGTATTTGATCTTTATCCCTTATCCAAGTTTCAAATTGAACACGATCGGTCACATTTGATCATCCTCAGTTAATATATCTTATCTATAACTTATTTTCCAAGTTTTTCAAACTGTTATTGATGTTATTTCTATGTGAGATCATATACCCAATATGGAAGGAATTTTTTTGGTTTTTTATTTCTTCTCATATTAGCTTAAATTAACGGTTGGTATTTGATGAGAGAATCTTTATAAGAATGTAGTAGTTGATATAATTTTTTCCTTAAATCATTTTAATTTATAAAATACACTATTATTACTCTTGTTTCATTTTCCGTTCCATTCTTTAAAGGCATGAAACTATTAAATTCAGTCATCTACACCCGGTCTTAGACCCTTTATGGGATCCATTTCATTATTTGAGGTCAATACCTCAACATGAACCCCCAATTGGTTGTTCCATGTTATATTAAATTCATTAAAACATTATATAATTAACAAAAACATTATTTTGTGTATTTGGATGGACACTTAAAAAGGTAAGTGATTAACTTGGACTAATGAATTTTTAAATGGAAAGGAATTACACATGGTCAATATCCAACTAATTATATGTAATTATTGAATCATTTCCACACTTTGGTGAAATGATAAATTGAATTAAATGAATTGTTTTTTTGTTAGATAAACCCCTTTAGTCCTTGATTATTTACACTATGTTTGACTATTATGATGGACCATCCTAAGTGGATCAATTCAATTGAATTATGGAATGTATACTCAAATTGAAATTTTTATCAATTGTATGTGATTTTTTAAGGAAATGAAGAATTTAATGGTTGATCATAATGGGAGAAAGATATCTATATTGGATTCTCTTCAGTATTAAATGAAATAATTGGTTATTACTATTAGGCCTTAGCTAGGGATGTTGGTAATGATTCTTCACGCTACTCGATTTAGTATTATGGATATGACACTCTATATTATTTAGAAGGATGTTGTTAAACATAATTAACATCATTTCATGGAAATTTATGGACATGATGACTTACATACCCTTGGTTCCGGATGTTATACATGATTCTCCATATTGATTCTTTGGACTATTGGATATGAAATTATGTATCAAATTTTTGGAATCTTGGGCTGATACCCCTGGTTTTAAAATCTTAGAACCTTTTTATATATGATTCATACTTTTTGCCCCAATTTTACTTAGATCATGTAGCCATATTGAGATCATGTATTTTCATTCATAAATATTAAATTTATTTTGATTAATATTCAATACATTACCCAAATTCTTGCCTGATGATCGTACTAGATTAGTGTCTTTGGAGAATAGGTAAAAAGTATTACAATTTTGTGAAATATATTCAAAATATCACATAAATAACCTCCCCTTTATTACTATTAACAAATTTAATGTACATAAAACATTTTTTTAATAACCTAGGGAAAGAAAACACAATAAATAATGATATTAGATGTTTAGTAATTGTAAAAAAAGGAGACACATAATAATAACATGAACATTAGTGTATGAGACATGAGCCTATCATTTGAAAAACATTACCTACATATCAATGATCATAATATTGAGACATGAAAAAATTATTGGATGTTTACAAGACATGATTCATAAGAAAATTAAAGAACTTTAACCAAGAGATAATAACATTATCATAAGACATGGAATTGTTGCGTACACATTAGTTTAGAAAATATTATATTAAGGATACCCACAAGTACATTAATAATATTTTAGGATTTGGGTAAAAACACACATAACTACTTTGTTATTGGGGTAACCTCCTATGTAGCTTACATTTTGGGCATGATATAATAATCCATGTACCCTTTCAGATCATAAAACATTTATAATAACCCAATGAATTGGTGTGAGGTATATATCTCACCTGTCGAACAATGAAAATCACATATATGTGCACCAAAAGATCATAAAAATTTCATCACATATTTACAATGAAAGGAAATGGGATTAATAAACATTAATTATTTAATAACCTATGGAAAAGAGACATGTTTCATAATCATTTAATCATTTAATCATTTAATAACCCATGGACAAAGAAGAATGTGTCATAAGAATTTTATCATGGTACAACCCATGGAGAACAAAAGAGTTTCATAAAGATCATTCCATCATAAAATTAAACCCTTCAAGGAAATAATAAGAATTGTATCTATGGATCATACCCACAATAAATTATAAGTAACATGTAACACCCTGACTTAAGACACTCGAAGGAAGTGCATTATCTTATTACATTGGCATGATTAAAAGGAATCAAATCCCGAAGGATCAATCAATTTAGAAGTCTTGAAAATCCAGATTATATAAATGATACCCCTTATTAATTGGGAATTATTAAATAAAAATCTGATAAATAATAAATTTAAATAAACTATATCCTTGAACACTTAATCAATAATTTCGTCTTCAAAACATTAGGAAAGGAAATAAACTAAGGCAAGATTAATTTCTCATTTAGGGTAAATAAGGAGGAATAAATAGTGAATTAGTAAGAATAAATAAACTTGGAAAGGTTATTAATAGAAAATAAATCCCATTCAATATCGAGATGAGGAAAAATCAATATTTAATGGTAAAAAACTAAAACACATTCTATCTAGTCAATAAACTAATAATGAACTATATCCATATAAATATAGACACAAAATCTCGTGGATAAATAATAACTCGATCTATATGAAGGAAATAAATAATTAATGGGAATCATCTTTTAGTAACATGGAAACCTACACCGTCAATACCTTTCACAAGATGGTTAAAAATATACATAAAATATCGTTTAATTTGGATAACTTATTTATCCATTGAGAACCTATCGATACATCGAGGAGCTATGTAAATTTTCAGATCCTCCCATCAATGACTATCAAAAACATTACTCATAAAGAATAGTAAAAATAAATAATATTCCTTATCAAATATTTGTATTTAATAAATAATAAAAAATGATCAGTATTTTCCCAAAATAGTCAAATAACAATCAATGTAGACCCGGTATGTAAAATGGTATATAGTTTAGGAAATACTAATATCACTTATATGAGAATATGAATATTAAAGTAAATATCTAATGAAAAATGATTAAAATAAAGTAAATTTTTATGTGAAGTTTATCAATCATAGAATAAATTTATATTGCAAAGATAATAATTTAGATCAATCTTGAGGGGAATAATCTTTAAACATTTCAAAGAGTCCTATACCACATTAAAATATTTGAATCATAATATCCAAAAATTTATGAATTTAAATGAAACATTTAATATCTTGAGAAAAAGGGGATGAATGATATAACATGGAAAAAGAAGTATATACCCCAAATAAGGGTGAATTTTCACAAAATAACAAATAAATCTCAATGAAATGTAAATTGAGATGAAATTACTTCACCATGTACTTTATTTCTATTGTGGGGTATTTATCCACTGGTAAAATGGTTTGAAATATGTTAATAACTAATAAAAAAACCATAATAATTTTTATAATAAAATATATCAATTACTTATATAATGTGATTCACCGTTTGGTAACACTCTTTCACTATTTTAACTATTTCAGGTGTTAATTTCCTGGTTTTCTCACGTATGTTTTGAATATTGATTTGTTTTTCCTATTAATTAGATCAGGATTTCTCCATATTAAAAATGTAAAAGATTAATTAATTATCATATATTATCATTATATATTTATTTTTTTAGTCTATAATATTAGGATTTTAGAAATAAAGTGCACCGTTCATGGAGATGGTAGGTCGTATGTACGCATGTGCACTACATTCATTTATTTGTTGTATTAAAAGAATGAAAACTAAATGGTAAATTTTTATATTATAATTACAAAATCATTTATATTTTATATATTTTACATATTTTTATTAAAAACAACCATTATACGTTCATGTTTGATATGAATGAGTCATTTCACTTTGAGGAGGCGGCATTCCACAATTCCTCAAAAACAATTATGGAAATTACACAATATGAAATGCATAAAGGTATGTTATAAATAAAAATTATTTTTGAATGAATAAATTATAAATATAATATATAACATATATAAAAATATTATCTATTAAAATGGCCTCCATGAGAGGTGGTAAAGGAAAAATGAACAATCATCATTTAATGAGGCTGTAGTTTTCCGTACACTGAATCAATATGTTTTCTACCCATTATAAGTAAGTGTTTGTAATTATTGGTCAAAATTTTTTCATAATGACATAATAGTATATTGAAGATAATATTTTTTATAAAATAATATAATAATAAGATAATTAGTAGTTGATAATGGAAATGAAACTAAAAAGATTGAGAGAAGACATTACCTCTTAATCAGGTAACTTGTTTTGGTTTATACGAAAAGGATTCATTGGAAGGATTTATTACAAAATAGAAGATTAAAGGTATATGGGAGGTAATTTTGGGAATCTATTTAGGAATATTTTGGACAAATCTAAGAGGTTTTATAGGTGTTAATAAGTGGGAGAAGAGGTGTATTTTTATAGGAAAGGAAAATGACTCACTTGGAATTTTTGGAAACAAGTTAGGTGTACACATTTTCTTAACTAAAAAAAGTAATAAAAATCATTAATTCAAGGTTAATGGACAGTTTATGGATATAATATGTGTTTTGGATAGTTTATTGGTTAATTTATCCCTTCAATTATAGGGTTTAGTAATTTATTAAGCATAATTTTACATTAAAAATTATAAATAATTTTAATTAATTTCATTAATAATTTTGATGAAACAAATTTGAACTTATTAGATATTAAATTTTTTTCTGATTCAAAATATGAAAGTTTTGTTTTTTAAATTCCAATCATATAATTAAAAGAATTTAATTTAAAATTCATCCCAAAAGTAGGACAATAATGTGGGTTTTTAAAGTAAAAATGTCAAAAATATTGATAGGTTTTTACATTAAATTCCAAAGTGAAATTTATCACAATGACCTATATTGTATTAATATTAAAAAATATGATCTAATTATACCTTAAAAATAATGTAAAACTAATTTAACTATATAAAAAATTATATTAAAAAATATATTTGAAATAAAATTTTGTATTTTCGACAATTCATTAAAAAATGAAATGTTTGAGAAAAAATATAAAAAATTAAACATAAACTAATTTTTTATGTTTATATCTAAAGGATGAAGTTTATTTTAACATATTTAATCAATTAAACTACCAAAATTATGATTTAAAATGTGTTTCCCATTAAAAGTTTGTAAAAATTCCTTTATTAAAATATATGGGTTTAAGTGTAATATTTTTCCTTTTTTTCTTATGTCTATAAAATCGATTAGATGAAAATAAAAAATATTATATTGAATATATAAAATATATATTTAATTAAAATCATTATCAAATTGTAATTAATTATTTTTATAAAGATAAAACACCTTTGGAAGCATAAAAATAATAAAATTTCTTTTTAAACCAAATTGGTTCTTATTTTCGTTTCTCATTAATTGGTATCCAATGAATTAATTTTATATTGGTATAACCCATAATTTTAATTAGTTATATATAACTATTAATAACTTATAATTTAATTTCTATTTTATGTCATATTATATTTAATAATAATATTTTTATGATATATTGTTATATGGCGAAACTCGGTCTTGTGTGTATCCTAAGCTATCAGGGAAGGTCACTATTTCATGAAAAACATGAAAAATCTATGTTGCATTAATTACAAGATATATCATGTATTGAATATATTTCAAATAATTAATATATAGTAGTGTATATGGATACTATATTTCCTTATATTCTTGGGGATGCACATCAAACACTCTATCAAATACAAAGTTGAACATTAAAATTTGGGGGTGTTACATTCTCCACACCTTCATTAAATTACATCATCACAATTTAAACACATCCTTAGTAATCTAA
The DNA here is from genome assembly GCA_963277665.1 of Viscum album. Taxonomy (NCBI): domain Eukaryota; kingdom Viridiplantae; phylum Streptophyta; class Magnoliopsida; order Santalales; family Viscaceae; genus Viscum; species Viscum album. The sequence continues at coordinate 1,238,039,060 of OY728119.1, forward strand.
GGACTGAAAAAAACTACTTTTAAATGAACTGCAGAATAGAAAGAGTTAATATCACAATTTTCTAATAAGAGTGAAAGGAATGTAAAATGGTCACCTAAGTAGGTTCTCTAATAAGATAAAATAAGAGGGAAATGGAAACATGGAAATGGAAAAAAAATCCAAAAAATCAAGTTCTAATAGAGTGTTTTAGAGAACATGGTTAAGATAATGTTACCAATCGAAATACCTAAATCCATAATGATCGAAGGGGCCATTTGATTCATCATTAATGAAGGTACTATTATAACATTTTTGGTTCAAATATCATTTTTCACGGATTTGAGGAATTCTTTGACTCTCTAATAATGTAAGTAAATTTACTTACTTGGTATGTTTCCATAAGAACATTATTATCCTTTGGTTATTCCTATAACTATGTTTACTTTGTCTCATAGAAAAATATTCATCATATAGTGATTTAATATATCCATCTCTAAAACCACATATGAATTTAAAATTAAATTATTTCATAAATGGTTTACTTTTCAAAAATATTATGTCCCAATAAATTATAAATAATGTCACTGGATTTACAAAATGAACATATCACTATCCTTTAATCAACATGAAGAAGTTATAAATTTTAACATTTAAATCATTTTAATAATTCCATAATGTCCCCTGTTGAAATATGGTAGTAACTCTAACTACCATTAATAATTATTAGAAACTTGAATTGATACTTATTCCTTATGTTTGACACATGTTATTGGATATATTACTTAAATACAAAAGTTTTATAAACTCCATTAATGATAACAGAGACCACTTTTCAACAAGTCATTAATAAATTCCAAGGTAGTTAAAAAATGTCCAAATAAATCATGTATTCATCATTATATCAACATCAAGATCATATTAAGGGTTTTATTTCCATTAATCATTTGTTTTCCAAATAGTTTAACTATCTACTTAATCAATTTTCTTGAAACCATTCTGCATAAGATCTCAAATACTTAATGAAAAAGTACTTTAGTACAATCCCCATATATTCCATAATTCTTATAAATTGTAAATTATTGATAAAATATTCAAATTAAATAATTGTTGAATAGGTATATTAATTATTATTCATCATATGTGGCAGTAACATAACCTGATCATTATCAAAAAACATCATGTGGGTTATATTCTTTTGACACTTGAGACATTCATTTTCATAGTTTCCCATCTATATATAGTTGTAACACTATATAATATCTCTTTTTCACTTTTCATTCTTTATCATGGTGACCCTTATCTAAAAACCTATAAAAAATCCCATTCCCATCAAGAATTTACCAGGGTGATTTTTTCCACAATTATCAAATGTTGGAAAATCCTTTTTTCCTTTATTCCCTCTATCCATATTTGTTCCTTATGATAATATTCTCCTCTAGCATCCCATAAAATTCATGGGACTTTGAAAATTATTTACTCATCTTGTTAACACATGATACTATTTCCTCATAATAGGAGAATAATTATGAGACAATTTCCCTTATAATTATTGGCTTAATAGCATGAATGATATTACCCTTCTTATTCTTTAGTTCATGTGCATTGGTGTATTTATCATTACTTAATCCAGACACCATTTCTAAACAATGTAATATACTGGATTAAATCACAACATAATATATAATCACAAAACTAGTCAAAATCATAACATAAATTTAAAAATCTAATGCCTTAACCATAAACCTGGTTCTTTGGGGATATCATTATGTTTACATCCTCTATATTGGTTTGAAAATAAAATGTGAATTATACTAAGTTTATCCCTCAGGAGTGCCAAACTAGGTGTATAGTAAGGCATATATTCGTTTACTAGGTAACCCGAATTCAAACCTAGAGAACCTTTATGGAGTTATTACTCTTAGGTACATATGTTCTAGAACCACATACATATATATTTTCAAGATAAGAATGCATTGTTATGAATACCCACATAACCTATCCTTAACAAAATTCTAGGATATTCTTCTATACTTATTCACATTTTATATCAAGGTTTTTTCTCCATAATTTGTGATTTCTAAATACAGTATCCATGTTTGATAATAAAATTCCATTGATACTAACTTTAACACCCTGATCCTAGGTTCCCTAAGTCGATGCATTATCTTATTAAATTGGAATTATCACATGGAATAAAATTACAAATGACCAATCCATTTTGTAGTCTTGGAAAGCCAGATTATATACATGAACCCATAACACATTGGGAAATATATATATATATAAACATGATGAATAATAAAATGAAATAAATTGTATCCTTTAATGCTTAATCAAATATTTCTTCTTTATAACCCGGGGAAAGGAAACACAATAAGGGTGAGCTCAAATGATGAGTAAGGGTAAATAAAGTGAAAGAAATATTTTAATTAGTGAGAATAAATTAACATAGAAATGTGATAACAAAACATACGTTCTATTAAATTACTATCCAAGGAAAATCCAATAAGCCAAAGTTAGAAACTGAAACACATTGTATATAGTCAATTAAATGAGAATGAACTATATCTATAGAAATATCTTTTTGAATTATCAATGATAAATAATAATTGGATCTATATTAAGTAAATGGTTAATTATTGTTCTTATTGATTAAGTCCTATGAAAACCTATTACATCAGGACCCTTCACAAGATGGTTGAAACTATGGATAGAATCCTGTTTAATTTGGCCAACTTATTTGTCTCATGAGAACCTATCAATGCATAAATGAGTTATATAATGTATTGGATCTTACCATTATTTCCTATCAAAATCTTTCCTCATAAAGAATAGTCTAAATGAATAATAAACCTTATAAAATATTTTTATTGAATAATGAATACAAAATTATCAATACTTCCCCAAAATAAGAAAATATCAATCAAATTAGACCCTGTATATAAAATGGTATATGATTTATGAAATAATATTATCCATTATATGATAATATGGATATTTAAGTAAGTATCCAATGAAAAATGATTAAAATAAATTGTTTTTTTCATGATAAGGTTAACAATAACAAAAGGAAGTGGCATTGAAATGATAACCATTAAGATTAATCATGAGGAGAATAATATTTAAACATTCTAACGTGTCCCATACCACATTGAAAAATTTCAATTATAATCTCATGAAAATTATGAAAATTAAATGAAACTTATAATACCATGAGAATAATTGTATTTATTATATAACATAAAAAAGATGTATGTACACCAAATACAAGTGAATTGGCACATAATAACTAATAAGTCTCAATAGAATATAAATTGAGAGGAAATTAACTTACCATATCCTTACTTTTCATTATGTGGTATTTCTCCTCCTATATAGTGGTTTAAAATAGGTTACTAAATAATACTGGAACCCTAATCATGGTTATAATATCATATATTAATTCTTTATAATATTTTATTACTCGTTTATTAACACATTTTCAATATTTTTACTATTTTGGATGTTAATTGCATAGTTTTGTCAAGTATGTTTTGATTTTTGATTTGTAGTTCCTATTAAATAGATCATGATTTATTTATGTCAAGAATGTAGGACATGTATTAATTATCATATATATTAATTATATATTTTTATATTATTTATAATATTTTGAGATTAGAAATGATGTACATCATTCATGGAGACAGTAGGCCATACATACACATGAACGCTTGTTTAATTTCATTATTGTATTAAAATAACTAAAAATAAATAATACATACATATAGTATAATTATAGTGTAATATATTTTTTATATATGTTACATAGGTTTGTTAAAAACAAATTTTATACATTCCATGTATGACATGAATGAGTCATATCGCTTTGAGTGGGTGATATTTCACACATCCTCAAACAAAATTATCACATTTACACAAGATGGAATGCATAAACAGATGTTGTAAATAAAAAATAAAAAAGAATAAAAACATTAAAAATATAATATATAACATATATAAACATATTATCACTCATAATGGTCACCATGAGAGTTTTTAATGTAATAATGAACATTCATCATTTCGGGAGGCAGTAGTTCACCATACATAGAAACTAAACATTTTTTACCCATTAGATGGATCTGTGTGTAAGTGTTAGACTCAAAAATACCAAAACAAATCCTATTATATTTTTATACTATTTTTTTGTAATCACATAATAATATTATTATATGATGCGGAGTTTGGAAATGAAAGTTAAAATTTTGAGAGAAGACGTTACCTCCGAATCGGGTAACTTCATTTAAATTATACCAAAAGGATTTCTTGGAAGGATTTATGCCCAAATGGAGGATTATATTTCAACGGAAGATATTTTGGAAATCTATTTGGTCATATATTGGCCAAACCTCAGTGGGATTAGAGGTGTGAGGATGTATAAGAGGTGGTGGCCTTTTCTAGGGGAGGAAAAGGACTCAGTTGGAATGTTTGGAAATTAGTTAGGTGTAAACTTGTTGTTACCTAAAAAAAGTCACAAAAAACAAAAAAAAATAAATAATTAAAGGTTAATGTCTGAATTAGGTCCAAAACCTTTTTTTTGACAAGTTTATATTTCCTTCAGGACTTTCTGTTAACAGTTTAGTCTTTAATTTAGATTATTTATACCTTAATATTTTTAATTATTTTTAATTACTTTCACTATAATTTTTGGTCAAAAAATTATTTGTATTATTATAAATTATAAATTTTTATTATTAAATATATATAATCCATTTATCTATATTCAAACCACAAAAGTGGAAAAAATTAATTTAAAGTTCATCCCATAGACGGGACGACAACACAAGTTTTTAAAGTAAAAACATCAAAGTGATTGATTTGTTTTTACATTAAATTTCAAAGTGAAATTGATCACAATGAAGTAAATTGTGTTAATTGATAAAAATATTATATAATTATATATTAAAAAAATTATAATACACAATTTGACTTTATAAATATATTAGTTGAAAAATCCATTTTGAACTAGAATTCAGTATTTTAAATAATCATTAAAAAATGCAACGTTTCAAAAAAATATAAAACATTAACCCTAACCTAATTTTTATGGTTTTATTTATAATATAAATATTATTTTGTCATATTAAATAAATTTTAATTTCAAAATTATTATTTAAAATGGGTTCCATATTAAAAGGTTGTGAAATTGTCTTTAAAAAAATATAGGTTTTTAAGTGTAATACTTGGTTTGTTCTTATCTTATTCTTATAATATATATTGGATGAATTTCAAAAAAAATATATTTAATACATAACATAAATATTTCATTAAAATATTTAACATGTTTTAATTAATTATGATTATAGAGATAAATATTCTCTACAAGCATAAAAATAAAAATATTTATTTTTATATCCAATTGGTTCTTATTTTCAATTCACATTAATAGGTAACCAATGAATTAATTTTATATTTGTGAAAATAATAATTTTTATAATTTTTTTTTCACTATTTTTAAGTACTAATTTAATGTCTTGTTCATAACATATTATTTGAAATAATGATACTTTAATAACACATTATTATTTGGTGAAACTCATTTTTTCATGTAACATATGCTATTGAGGATGTTCAATCTTGTGTGCAATGATATATAACTCGGAGTTGCATTCATTACAAGATATATCATTAATTGAATATATTTTTAACAATTAATATATAATTGAGTCTTAGGATATTATATCCACTTATGAGATTGGTGATGCATGCCATTCATGCTATCGAATACAAAGTTGTAAATTAGAATTTTATGGTGTTACATAACATCAAAATATGTCATTTTAGACAGAGAATGATTTTTAATGTTTACATAGAATATTTATTGAAGAAAATATCCATTCCAATTGAAAACAACATTTTAAAAAATATAAAATATTCTAAATTTCATTAATTTAGAAAATAACCACGAAAACATGTAAGAGAATCTTTGAATCATTTAGAGGGCATGACAGTGGGAAATAGTATTCATGCTGTGAATGTTAAAAAAAAAATTTCAATCACATATTTGGTAAAATTAAAATGGGCATTGTTTTTAAAAAACACATTATTATTCCTTGATTTTTTTAAAATGTGAAGCATGGGTAAAATTTACTTTAATAAATCATTTAAATAATGTTACTTTGAAATGTAAACATTAATTGAAAACATAATCTTCGAAGGAAAAAGTTTTTTTTACTGAAACCAAATTATACTTAAACTATAAAGTACTTAAAAAGAGGAAAGAGAAGTGAAAAAATTCATTCTCAAGACATAACTATAAGATAATAAAATTCATGTGTTTCTACGGAGATGGATAATAATATTTGATCAATAGAAACATAGTCATAAAAAATCCAGATAAATGATGAGACTGTAACATAATATAATTACAACATTGGTAACTCTAAAACGTATTCCCCATAAATTAATATTATTAAAATATACATAAAATATTACAAGGATAAATAATTTCATGATATTACATGCCAAAAGGGTCTGTATATAGACCTCATAAAAGATGGGAGGTGAATAATATAACCATATTTCTCAAAGAAGGTAAATTGAGTCAAAAATATCTTACTGGTTTTGTAACTTTTGAATAGAAAAAACCATGAAATTGATATATTAAAATGGGTATATTAATTGAAATAATTTTAAGGATAATATTTATAATATAAATTCATGGATAATAACTACACCATATAAAATAAATAATTGGTGAATATGACATGTGTCTCAAAGAAGTAAAAAAGCGTGATAGAAATCCCTTACTACATTAGTAATTTTTTGGATCTTATGACGCAATAAATAATTACATAAAATTAATCTTTATATATCATTAAAATTATTTAATTTATAATATAACTTTCCAAAGGGTTAGTACATACAACTCTCATAAGAAACAATTGTAGAATTTGCATATGTCTCCAATGAATAAAAGAGAGACTAGAAATCCATTACCTTTAGTCTTGAATTCCTTATTATATTTTACAAATTCCCTTTTATTAAATATTTTTATATTATATATATTTTAAATAACCTATTTGTGCATATAATACCATATATTGTTTTCTTATTAACTTTTAATACATGTTTATTAACAATTACTTGTTAAAGTTATATTTCATTTAATAATCATTTTGTTTTGAGTATATGTTTTGATTTTTGTTTTTCATCCTCTTAATTATATCATTATCTAAATATATAAATAATGTTATAAATAGTATAAATATTTTATTTACTGACTATATATGTATTTTGAAAAATCTATAAAATTTTGTGGCAGAAAATGAAATATACCATTCGTGGAGAAGATTTGTCGTACGTACACATGAAAGACTTTTTATTTTCATTTTGGATTAAAATAAATAATGTTAAATTTTATATTATTATTCAATAAAATGTTTTATGTCATATATATCACATATTTTAATTTAAACATCCTTATTACCCTCCATGTAAAGTATGAATGAATAACAACACTTCACTAGGGGTTATCTGCCATCGACACAAACGTCGTTATTGTATTCCCACATAATTAAATGTAAATAGGTTTATATGATATAATAAATAAAAAATCATAATAAAATCATAAAAATAATATATAAATAATTAATCAATAATTAAGTCTATCTTTGAGAGGCGTTGATGGAAAAACTAATGACATCATATCGTGAGGCAGTAGTCCATCGTACAATTGAAAGATGATTTTATAAACCATTTGATGGAGGTGGAGATTTTTGTAGGTAATTCCATTAACATAACTACTTCTCAATAGATGTAAAATATTTAAGTTATTATATCATTATCTAATAATAATAATTTAACATTGAGGAGGAAGAAATAAAAAATGATCATTGATGAATGATACCTCTTCATTGGATATCATCCTTAGGATTGAACCAGAATCCCTACTAGGTTAGATCTATGAAAAACATGAAGATTGTTGGATGATGTTATGAAAAATACGAGTATATTGGGTAGGTTTTGGTCAATCCAAATGGATTTATAGGTTTGAATAAGTGAGGATAGTGAGTTTCCTTTTTCTAATTGAGGAGTAATGACATTTTTTTAAATACTCAAAATCATTAAATAATGGGAGATCACTCTCACCTCATATGTCCACAGAATTTTTAAATAATGGAGTTGAGGGAGTCTATCATCGATACACATGTGAGATGTTAATATTTTACATGTAATAAATGAATAAATAATTATTGAGAGTGATAGAAATCATTGATCATAATAAAATGGGTTGTCCAGATAAGGTTAACTACCAAAAAACCATAAATTTGTGATGAGTTATGGGACCATTTTATTAATTGGAAATTAATGTTCTATGATAAGATTATTTTTCAAAATACCTTCCTTGAAGATAAATAATCTTCATTTGAAGTTATATTTACTTGATTTAATACCATTTCATAAGAGCAATTTCACTTTTTTGTTGTGTCATGATCAATTTTCACTTCATCTCTTAATCCATGAAATGAAGGTTTATTTTCCTTATATAGAGCACTAAGAGATCGAAATATCCCTAAATATAATGATAAGTCATTTCATCTACATCATCACAAAAAAATGGTTTTCCTAGGTTATATAATATTCATAAATATTTATATGCTGAAGTAATACAATAATCTCTAAATACTAATCCAATGTTAAACTCAAAACATTTAATAAATTTTTAGCCTCATTAACCTTCCAATAGATTAATATCCAAAAAATTATTAATAATAATATCCCAAAGTCGATATTAGTCCCCCAAATTTCATTAATCATATCTCAATGTCACATTCAATATATGTGAATACTTTAGTCATATATTCTCTTGATGCATGGTTATAGACAAAATTACCATAAAACCATAATTGAAAAATGAATTCTTCCCCATTCTTTGAAAATATTAATATATCCAATAATATTGTAATATTAATCAATGATAATATAAACCAATTTGAGAAAAATCCATTATCTGTTCTACAGTCATAAATACAATCCAATTTACTTTATCCATATCAATAATCTCAATATTCAAACTAAAAACTATTTTCTAAAACTCAGAAACATATTGAGGGTTGTATTCCCGGAATAATGTTTTTCCCATAAAATATAAACTTTCCATTGAATGATGTTTCTAGGTAATCAGTAACATTAAACATATTCCCCAAAATCTATAAGTAAAAACATAAAATAAACAATACTTATATATTTCAGGTTACATATAACATAATCCTGGAATTCCAATATATTAAAACTTCAATCATCCCACTTCCTTCCCAAACCATTAACTAGGATTAATATAATTATTCCATAATACTAATTAATTTTCTTATTTCATTCATAGTCTCTTCATTATCAATAAAAAATCCACCTATAATACAACCTTATAGATTCTCTACATGAGATTTCCCCTTATGACATAATGTTGAATACTTACCGTACATTATTTATTCAAAACATTTAACAATAAATGATCACTTAAAGAGAACACTATTCTCATAATTTGCGCTAATTGAAATTTCATATTTACTTTATAGTTACATATATTGTGTTCTTCTTTTCCACACCAAAAACATATTCTACACCCTTGAGACATTTTATTGAGTGACTATTCTAACATTTCTAATGTATAAGAATTAACATCTTTTTTCCACGATGGTCCCCACTACCAAAAAAGTCAGAAATCTATATCATTTATCTTATTTGGTGAGTTTTAGAGTTGGTTAAGGTGAAAATTGTTAATCATGTTTTGTAATAAATGATTATGAATAATCATATTATCCTTCACTCCAATAATCATTCTCATTGGTTACTCATAAAAAATTATCCATCACATTCAATATGAACCCAATTCCTTCTGTTTCCTTCCATTGAATAAACTATAAATAACAGTGTGAACAATACTTATCATAGTGGGAAACCATATAATCATAAAATATAATTTATAAGATATACGAATCATGTAATTTTTTTTAAATATATGACACCTTAGGTTTATTTTATGTCATTCATAATCATAATTTATTTAAATCCTTCATGACGGTTCATAAAGAGTTTATGAATTTTCCAATAATATCACATAGGTGTGTCAAACAAGGTGTAAAGGATGGTCTGTTTTCATGAACCAGATGGTGATAAAGTCCATATCAATGTGCTATTTTTAGAGTTATTACCCCTTGGTACCTCTGTGACAGAGACACATCAACTTGTAGTATCAAGACATGGATGTAATTACTTAGAAACCACTTTCTCCGTCCTTTAACAAAATTCCAGGACATTTTCATATACACTGAGTCATACATAGGCTTATACTTAAGGACATCCCTTGATATATCCTTAGAAATATACATAGGGATCTTAACATTTTTTTCTCATATTATATTCATAAGGTTATCTAAACCTTTCCTGTGATATTAAATGTAGAAAAAAATGTTTTTTATAAATATATATTACATCTTTTTAAATTACAACTAAATATATTACAAAAACACATGTCATAGGACCATAATAGGTTAGTTTATTTGGAGATAAGGTACACAATCTTTTAGTTTGGAAAAAGATCTTCTATATATCCCATAAATATCTCCCAATTTAGTACTCTTCAAAAACATACACTATATAAAACCATTCTTTCTAACAAGGGGTAGTGAAACAATAGAAAAGGTGAAATCAAATACATAGTAAGGGTAACAAAGGGAGATATATAATAATAAAATGAACATAATGGTATAAAAAATGTGCAAAACATTTTAAAATAATACCCACATATCAAAGAGCATATTTCTGAGTCATTACATAAAAATTATATGTTCATAAGACATGAGTAATAATGAAATCAATGAACATGAGAAAAGAGAGCATAACATTGGAATACGATAAATAATTGTTGAATATTCATAAGTATAGAAAATATTATGTCAAAGATACCCAGTAAGATATTTATAACAAGTTAGGATTGGGATAACCACTAGTGTACCTACTTTAGGATTAGGCTAACCCCTTGCATACCCTCCATTTTAGGATTGCGATAACCACCCATGTACCCTATAATCTCATAGAGAATTTATTATCACTCATTTAGTTGGAGGTAGATGTAGGTTCCACCCCTTATGTAATTAAAATCATACACATGTGTGTCATAGGATTTCATAAAATTCATAAAATCATAATCCAAGAAATGTAATGGGATTCAAAACCTTTTAATAATATCATAACCTATGGAAAAGAGAAATGTTTCAAAATAATTTAATCATTTAATTTTTGAATAAAACATGGTGAAAGAATATATTTTGATAATAATTTTAAACCAAGGAAGAGAAATGGGTTTGATAATCATCATAACATCATAATCATAAACCATTCAATATAGGAATAATAATAAAATTCTAAGATCATAACCCCAGTAAAGAATAAGAAACATTAAATGATTTGATTTTAGGTGTAGAATTATTTTCAAAATATTAATTGTAATATTCATTTATGAAAATAGATTTTCCACCGAAAAATCACTATTTTGAAAAATATAAAATATTCTAAAATCCTTTTACTTTGAAAATAACCTTTAAAACGTGTAAGAGAATCATAGAATCAATGATTGTTGATGAAGGTGTAAATGTTGTTCATGCTATGAATGTTAGAACTAAAATTCCATTCATATTTTCTATAAAATCAAAATATGAATTGTTGTTGGAAAAGACATGACGATTCATTATATTTTTATTTATAAAAATACAAACATGGTAAAAATTACTTTGATAAATCATTTAAATAATGTTAAAAGAATTTTTGAAAACAATTTCAGAAACTAAGTTGTTGGAAGAAAAGAGTATTAGATTAGAAAAATTCTTTTTAAAATCATAATTATATAAATAAAGGAGAATTAAGGGAGAACCTTTATTATCATAACATAACTAGAGTATAATAAATTCAAAGAATTTCTTGATAGATATATTATAATATTTAATAATAATAAAAATAATCATTAAATGTAAGGACCCATCCTTAATCATAACTTATTCTAGTGTTTTTTTAAATACAATTAATATTCAAGGGTATTATATGTTTAGAGTTATGAGTAAAAAAACTTTCAATGTAAACCCATACATTACCAGTGGACACTTATTCTCAGTATCCATTTTTTCAACAAAGGAAACCCTTTTAAAGAAACATAATTTTTTTGAGACACATCTTCAATACATTAATGATGTTATAGAATCTTATTTTTTCATACCAATATTAGGAAGAGTGGGGTTTTTTAAAGTTGGTATGAACAAAAAATATCTCTATATGGGAAATAAAAATTAAATCGTTTATCTATTGATAACATGAAAACCCATTATAAAATTTTATTAAAAACTCATTAGCAGGAATTGGAAAATCAAAGAGGTTCTTTAGGAAATAATTATAATATCACTTTTACATTGAAACATTCAAATAGAATAACTATAAAGTTTTCTTCTACCTCTAGAGTACCCAATGAATTTGAGATCTATAATGTGGATCAACCTTCGTATAAGAAATATCAGGCTTAACCGTATTTCATGTGCTATAATGGGGATGAACCCCTAATATATGATATATAAGACTCACCATTGAGCTATAATGGGTCTCAAATATTCACATATAATATAAAAGGTCCAAATCATTAATGAAATACTTTAAATATCTTTCAAACTCTTGTGTAAAACACATGTAGATATCAAATACCCTTCTCATGTAAAAATCACTTCATGATAAAACAATGTGCACATAAAAAAGATAATAATATCTTTGTAAATAACTCTGAAAATTTATATAAGAAACATTAAATAATTAAATAATCATGAAAATAGTAAATTTCATTCATGTCGTAGATGATAAAAATCATTCAAAGATGTTGATATTATCAATCCATTTCTAAAACCCATTTAAATCATTTAAAGAAATATATTTTTAAATCAAAGTGCCCAATACCATGTTGAATATTTTCAATGAAATTATAAAATTTACATTTTAAAATTTTCAGGTCCATAAAAATAAATCCATAAAACAATTTTTAAATCCTTTACATGAATGTGAAGCATTAAAAAAATAAATCCTTAAAAAATTTTAAACGATGCTTTAGTTCAAGAGTCTCTTACCACTTTTAAACTTTTGAATAAATATAATTAAATAATAACATTAAAAAAAATATCCTGAGAGTATAATTCATGATATAATGTGTCAAAATGGTTTTATATACACATCATATAATAATTAAGGTGCATAACAGCAAAATATGACTCAAAGAAAGGAGATTGAGATGAAGTCCCTTACCTGAAGTCTGATTCATCAAGTATTTCCTATGAATTCCTAAATAATTAACTTAAGATAATTATTTAGTTTATTTATAACAATTTTAAGGTTATTCTTCCTTTAATATCATTTTTATTATTTTTTAATAATTAATTAATTGTTTTAAGTTCATCTGAGACATTTTGACGATATTTGGTACTTGAGTGCAAAATGACCTTGGTAAGATGTCAATAGTGAAAGTGGTAATCTATCCATAATATCTAGAAAAATATTAATGAAATAAAAACCTATTTTATTTATAAATAATAATTTTAAATATATTCATTATATATGGATATTAGAAATTAACTATGTTACAATAATGGAGACGATAATCTATATGTAAGCGTGAGTATTGTTTTCATTTTTCAACGATCATTATGAAAATAAGGTAAGTAATATTTTAACTTTATATAATTATAATAATAATATTTATATAATATTATTCATTTAAATATACTTATATATATATATATCATCCATTTGATGTGTTGATCAAAAATAAATCACATCACTTCATGGAGGTGATAGATTACCTGTACACACGAACGACTTTATCATTTTCAGGTGCCTCGAAAGTAAGAAAAAATCGATATAGTATTCTATAATAATGAAACAATATTTCATTAATATCATATGTAAAAATTAATTCCATTATTTTATATATTATTGAGTGACGGTAATGTTAATATAATTATATCGGTTTATGGAGGTGATGGTTCATACGTACACACAAATGATCAATTCATTTCCAATTTGATGGAAGTGGAGATGGATTGTGGTTATGATATTAAAACAATAAAATCTCAGTATATCAATTATAAATGATTTTTTATTTCATCATGGATGAAGAAGATTTGAAGTAAGAGGTAGAAGAAAAAATAGAAACACTTAATTAAAACTGATACCTCTTCTTTGAACTATATAATTTTATTAACACCTAAAAACCTTTAGGAGGGTGTTATACCTAAAATAAATAATCTAGAAAATGGTTAAGGATTCTAGGAATTTATTTGGTTTGATATTTTCTGATGAAATTAGGCTTTAATGAGTGAAGAATAGAGAATAATTGGTTACCTTTTATAGGATATGTGAGGGGCACTCTTGGAACTCTTCAAAGTATTGAATTAATATAAATTAATTTTATATTAAAAGTGTCTCAAATATTATATATTTATAATATATGATTATATTTGGGTCTAATAAAATTCATTTAATAAAAATTAGATATGTTGTGGCAATGTTTTATATATTATCTTTTTGTTCTAACCCTTATTTTTCCCTTTTAACTCTTAATGTGTTATCATGTAATTTACACATTGAGGGTTAATATAACTACTATAACATGTAAAAAGACTAATAAATGAGTCAATTATGACATTTTAGGAATTATAATAATTTTTTGGTCAAATTAGTGGTTTTTTAATCACACATCATTTAATAAAATATTATTTATTTTATGATTTCATTAATGTCAAATTTTATAGTATTCATTTGTTGACTATTTTAAAATATCATATCAACATGATATATTCTAGAATACTCCATTATCACATCCCTAATATGTCAATGTAATACATAAAATTAGTGTATCACAAAAATTATACCAAATTATATTGATTTTAATATTTTTAATATCATTTATTTGATTCTACCACTGATGATGAAATTACAGTATCATTATTGTGTCACCCTTTAATTTAATTATTACATTCCTAAAAATTAGAAATAAATTGAAATTATGTATCTAAACATTTTAATATTATAAATACTTTTTCTAGTTCTAGATATGTTCAAAATAACTATATATTAAAAATTTTATTGTTATAAATTCATGAGTATGTAATCTTTGTTGTTTATTTTAAGTAAAATACTATAAAGTTAATAAAGTCCTCTAATTGGCTCCAATTAGTCCTCAAATCGTCAAAATGAAGGTTTTTTTGAAAATAATCCATCTAATTAAATTATGAAAAGTGATATGGAAATTTTATAATATTTATAATTTATTTTTACTCCTAATTACCCGATTTACCCTTAACTGTGGTAATAAAAATAATTACTAAAATTACTATTCATATATTCCACGAATAGTTCTTATCCTATCAGCTGCTAAATATTGTAATTATTACAATCATGTTTGTATGTTTTTTAAAATTAAAAACACATAAGTGGCTAAAATTAATTTAAAATTAATCCTATTAACGAATTGAGAAAATGAGTTCTTAAAGTAAAAATGTTCAAAAGTTCACAATGTTTTTTTATCCAGTTTCAATGTGAAATTATTTAAAATGACCTAAATTGGATTTAATTATAAAAAATTTTATTTAATTATACTTTAAAAATATTTTGAAAAGTAATTAAATGAAATAATTAAATTTGACAAAGAAGCGGTTTTGAACTAATATTTTATATTATTCACTATTCATAAAAAATATGAAAGTTCTCAGAAATATATTATAAATTCAATAAAATTATATTTTTATAATATTATTATATATAATAATTTTATTTTATCAATTAAAATTTATAAAATTTCAACAAAATATATTTAAAAAATGTGCATCATTAGAAGGCGGTAAAACTGTCTTTTTTTTTTAAATTCTCATTTTACACATAAAATTAACTTTTTTTCCTATATCATGTCTAAAAACCATATATGATGAGTATTAAAAATTATACTGAATACATTATACTTATTTTAGCACCCCCTGTTTGAGGTATGTGGCATTTTTTATGCATATTTATGTGTTTAATGTGGATGGGATGAGTTGGGAAGAGGTTGGGAGAGTTTAGAATGGTTTTGGATGAGTTTGGAGGATTTTAAAGGGGCACACGGTTTGAGCACGGTTTGTGGAAACCATGCGGATTCCCCAAGAAACCGTGCAGACCCTTGTTCTCGAGACAGTAGGCCTCGCATAGCCTGCGCATAGTTTTCCAAACTGTGCAAGGAAACAGTGCGGACCCCAGCACTCGAGGCAGCGGCATGCGTACGGTTAGCGCACAGTTTGCCAAACCATGCGGTCTAACCGTGCATCCACTTAAAGTTAGTGTTATATGTTTCCGGCTCACCCGGGATTGCCTCATTTCTATCCAATCTTCCTCCCACTTGATCCTCACTCGGAATTTGGGTTCTCAGGGGATAAGGGTGCCCTCCCACTTGATTTGGAAGTATTTCATAGAGGATTCAAAGTGGTTTGAAGGTGATTGCTTCTAGGTAAGTCTCTCCTCTTGCTTCTCATGTGTTTTACTCTAGATCTACGTCCATCTCTTTCATGGTTTTCTATATTTACACTTTTTGGGTGTAGATCTAGGGTTTGGGTTTCCTTGGATGTTAAATTTTTGGCTTATGATGGTTAGGTAAGGTGATATAGAGAGGTTTCACTGGTGTGTTCATCAGATTAGAGGTGCAGTTGTTTGTGGGTCGTTTTCTTGGTAGCCCTAAAGGTAGGTGGCTTCTCTCTTGACTCCACTTGGTTAGAACAAGTGGTTCCATGTTACAATTAAATTTTTTGTGATTAAAATTAATTGTGTGTTGATGTGCAAATATGGTTGGAAATCCATTGGGGGGTATTTGGGAAAAAGGGGTTTTGTGGTGAAGTGTTCTTGTTTTGGATTTTAAAATGGGAATTTTAAAATGGGATGCTATTATTGATTTTTGAAATGACTGATAGAAATGGTATTCAATAAAAAGTTTGTTTTATTGAAATGGGGTCTAGCATGGAAAAAATGGTTTTCAATAAATGGGCGATTTATTGAAGTGAATAAATATGTAATGGAATAGGTTGATTACATGATGTTATTGTGACTTTGATGGATTATATGCTTGGTAGTGATTGGTTGGGATGTTGCATGGAAGTGGTGAGAAGTACCACTTTAAAAAGGGGATGGATAGTGGACGGAAGGACCACCATCTAATGATATGTGAATGGAAGAGCCACTAGCTGTAAATGGATGAAACATGTGGGACTGAAGCTCTATTGTTATGATTTTTTGTTGAGCATTTCATTGGAAGTTGGAAATTTTGGTGTTAATGTGTAATGATTGAATGGTTTGTGGCTTGTTGTTCGGATTTCCTTTGGTTTCTTGGGTTGGGTGTGATGGCTTGGTAAGAGCATGGTTGGATTATGGTAATGGTTATACGTGTGATTATATTTTATAAACTATTTATTTATAAATGTTCTAACCGTTTTATCCTAGTGGTGTGTGTAGGGAAGTCATTTGGGGAAATCCAACTGAGTTTTAGTACTCATCCCCTGATTTTGCACTGTGGTGTCTTTCCAGATGTCATGTACCATAACTTGGTAAAAGGTAAGGAATCAAAATCTTTTAGGGGCGCATTGTGATGTCTTGGTGGATCATGGAGTTTGGAGCTTGGTGTGGAGCTATAGAGGTGTCATGGATCGTGGTGTTTTCTTGTTTGGCCATCTGCATAGTACTCTGATGTTGTTTTTCGGTTGTGCTGACATGTGAGATTGTTATGGATTATCGGGTTGTCTTTTGTAATGTATGAGGTTGGTTGTTTTTTTGACATGAATCATATAGTTGTTCATTGTTTGGTTGGTTTTTTCTTAATGGAAAATCATTCCCCAACTTTATCTGGAAGCCCTCAGCATTTATTGCCAGCCTTTGGCATCTTGGGAACGTCGCTTAAGGAAAAGTAGCCCTCACCGCCTCCTCGAGCCAATCAGGTAGGGGCAGGGTGTAACACTTATATAAATATATTTCATTAATAGAACCCAACAAGAGTTATTTAATTATTTTATAAACACACTTCTTCACACTTAAATAGTTTTTTCAAAAAAACATTTACTTTTATAAAAAAAATGTTTTATATTAATTTATAATGAATTTATAAGTAAAGAATTAATTATTATTATATGTGTAAACCATATTTTTATAATTTAGTATATTATATTCATTATACCAATTCTAATGACTATGTTATAATAGTAACCATTAAATTATAATATTAAATTTTTCATTTATAATTAACGTAGTGTATCATGCATGCTATCGAACATAGTGTTTACTTTTAAAAAATCAGTTTGTTACATTCTCACCCTTTAGTAAACTGAGTCCCTACAATTTTAACTCGAGATAAAAAACTATGCGTTTGGTATTTCAAAATAGCTTTATTTAAATCTCACATCGGAACAAGGGTCAATAAAACATCCACTTTAGGACAATGAAAAGGAAGAAACAAAAGTCACATGAGATAATACATACTATGGTTCCATTTAGGAAAATTTCTACATGGAAGAGAAATCTAACTATCATGTTTTTAAGGAGAGTGATAGAAAATTTGATCATGATAATGTTAACAATCAAAAAAATATTAATCTTTGATTGGCTAAAAGATCAATAATTTCATACTAAGAAAATAAAACGGATAATGTTTTTTAAATATCCTTTTCATAGAATTGAGAAATTTTATACTTAGACTAATACCATAAGGAATGATACTTACATGAAAAGTAAGGTTTTGTACTTTAATAAATTTCTAATAGAAACTCATCTTTTTCTCCAAATGATGTGTATTCAAGATGAACATTTAACACATGAAGCATTAAATCAGCATTTAGAGAATCACATAATCCAAAAAAGATTAGATTTATAGTTTCCAATATTTATACATTAACCAAAACAATAATGGTTAGTACATTATAGGATTATTCCCCCAGTATTATAATTTTTATATGATGAAAAACATATCCAATATCCAAAATTCAATAGTGTTGTGAAGAGTTAAATATATACCATTAAAAAAACTATTCTTAAAATTATTCAAGATAATACAAAGTAAAACTGAAACCAAAAATTCAGATGGATTTGATAACACAATATTCTAAGATAAAATATAACATCTATATTTAAATATCATCAATCACTCTTAATCTTTCATACCCAAAATGTAATTACCAAAATCAAATAATCTCCAATATATGATAATTATTTCTATAAATAATTTTTATCACCCTAAGTCCAAAATAAAATCATAGTTTCTTAAGAAATATAATTCAATCTATACTTCTAAAATGAAATCCCTTAGAATTTTATTTAGCTAAATTAAAATGGTTTCCCAAAATAGTAAATATCATCAATAAAATTTATCACTTAATCACTAAATCATTTTCCAATCCCATGGTTATCTCTTCGATAAAAAATATTTTCAAAAAATGAACTTATTTTTTATCTATCAAATCATTTGAAGAATAAAACCTCATATTAACCGGGAATTAACATAGGCCATTAGTAGGTGATGCAACCTTATAACCCTTCAGTTGTGGGTTTGAGTCTGGTAGCCTTTCCAGACATGACATGTTTTCACCCATCCTGTAGGTTGTAATTTCTTATAAAACTATATGATTCTAAAAATACGATAAGTTCATCAAAAATAACAATAACATGTCTAAAAATCAATTGTTCTCTCACTCGTTCTATTTTTCTTCCCAAATATTAATATCCTATAATTACCTAAAATAATAATTTCTTAAAAAATATAAGTAATCACCTTAAAATTTAATAACATAAAGAATAAAAAGGAGTTTCTAAGACATTAATCCTATGATCAAACTAAAATTAAAAAACATAGGATGATATCTTTGACTCTTAAGAAAATATCCTAATCTCCATATTTTTTAAAATCATCATTTGATACCAACTCTAAGGACTCATCTTTAAAATAAAATTATTCTAGTGTTTCTAAACTATAATTAATATAATAGGATATTTAAATATTTTATCTATATTTTATTATTATAAAATATTACTAATTAAACATATACATTACAAGTGTACACTTATTCTTAGAATACAATTTTTACCAAAGGAATCCCTTTAAAAAACATGATTACTTTTCCAACCATATTTTCAACAATTTTCTCATGAAATCACATATTATTTCTCCTTAATTATCTTATGTCCTATAAAAAACAACTTACAACATTAGATTATCACAAAAACCATAGTAAGGGAAATAAATAGAGTAAATTGTTAGTCCGTTGATAACAGGAAAACCCATTAAAAACATTTTCTTAAAAAGTCATTAGAAAGCATAAATAAATATCCTAGGTTCCTTGAGACATCATTATAATATCAATCTTACATTATCCCTTACAAATATAATAACTATATGTTCTTACTCAAAATCTAGATTACCCAATTCCTCAAGGATCTATAATGCGGCTCACCATTAATATAATATATATCAAGCTCACCTGCCTTTCATGAGCTATAATGGAAATGAACCCTTCATATAAGCTATGTCTGTATCACTGTGAGCTATAGTGGAGATCAACCCTTCCTATCTAATGTACATGGAACAAAACATTAATAAGACCCTAGAAAACACTTTTAAATTCATGTGTAAAACACTTTCAGATATCAAAATACCAATTTTATGTAAAAATAACATCAAAATCTAAAAACATCACACCTAATAATGAAACATTTTTTTGGATAGAAAAATAAAAAATTATAACGGAAACATTAAATAATTAAGTTTTTATGAAAATAATAATGTTTTTTCATGTATTATATTTTAAAAAACATTCCGAGATATTGAAATAATCAATGCACTTTTAAAACCCATTTAAAACATTTAGAGAAATATATTTTTGAATCAATGTGTCCCATACCACATTAAAAGTTATCAATGAAATTTAAAAAACAACTCTTTAAAATGTCCTTTTATATATAAATAAATATGTGAAACCTCTTTTAAAGGATGTACTTGAACGAGATATATTTAGAAGAATAAATCTTTAAAACATTTAATACAATGTTTTAGTTAAAGAGTCTCTTACCACTTTGAAATTTTGATAAAATTAAATATAACATTAAATATAATTATAGTATATTAATTCATTATATACCTTGTAAAAAGGGCGGTATATACACCATGTATGACAAGAATGATACATAAAATAAAGATTTTTTTCAATAAAAGGAGATTAATATGAAGTCCCTTAAATTGAGTCCGATTAATCACATATTTAATTTAATATCCAGAATAATAATTTTAGGTTATTTATTTATTTCATTTATAACATTTTAAAAGTTTAATATTAATTTCATATCAATTTTTACCATGTAATAATAATAAATTTATTATTTTATGTTCATGTCGGACTTGTTGACAACATTTGGTACTTGAGTCAAAATGACTTTTGTAAGATGCCAATAGTCAAAGTGGGCATTCATCCATTATATCAAGAATAATATTCATGTAATAATAATATCTTTTATATATTAATTATTATTTTAAATCTATTCATTAAATATGGATATGAAAAATGAACTATGTTACAATCATGTAGATAGTAATCCATATATACAAATGTGTAACATTTTAAATTTAAAAAAATCATTCTATAAATAATGTAAGTATTATTTTATTTTTAAAGATTTATAATATTATCATTAATATCACATTAATAATTTAAATATAAATATATATTCCATCGATGTGATGTGGTGATGAAAAATGAATCACATTGCTTCGTGGAGGTGATAGTTCACAGGTACCCATGAACAACATTTTCATTTTCGCGTGCATAAAGAGATAGAACATAACTGATATATTATTATATTATAATGAAAAATATGTAATGAATATGATATATAAAAATTAATTTCATCATTGTAATTATTCTTCATATATGGAAATGGAAACAAATTTTATAAGTTCGTGGAGGTGATAGTTCACATGTACACACAAATGATTAACTCATTTCCCATTTGATTGAAGTGGAGATGGACTGAGGTGATGATATTAAAATAATAAAATCTCAGTATATTAATGATACTAGAGTTGTAATATAATTATTTATTAATAATATTAAGAGGAAGAAGAATTAAATTTGATGAACTTTATTAAAAACTATACCTCTTCTTCAGATGATCACCATTGATTAACACCCTGACACCTATATAGAAGGTGTCATGCCTAAAATAAGACCTCCATAAAGTGGGGAGGGATTCTATGAAGGTATTTAGGAAGTAAGTTTTCTAAAGCAAAAAGTTTTTTAAGTGTGAATAATAGAAAATAATGGGCACCGGTTTATAGGATATGAGAGGGAACTCTTGAAATTCGTCAAACTATTAAATTAATATAAATTAATTTTATTTTCCAAATAGATCAAAAATGATTTATTTATTATATATGATTATTTTTGGTTGAATAAACATATTCCAAAGTAAATTATATTTGTTTTTACTAGTTTTTTAATCCTTATCTTTTTGTTTTTACCCTTTTAACTCTTATTATATAATGATATAATCTACGCTTTGAGGGTTAATATAATGACTATAACATGTAAAACTTATAGGAAATGAGTAATTGATGAAATTTTCGGTCTTATAAAAACTCATTTTATGAAGGATATTTTTTTTAATTTTATATCATTTAATAAAATATTTTTTATTTTAAAAAATCATTATTATCAATTTTTACACTGTTCAATATTTGAATTTTTCAAAATATGATAAAAAAATCACATCTTGAAAAAAATTCCGTTAAATAATCCCTATGTTGTTAATGTCATCCTTAAAATTTTTGTATGAAATATATTATATCACATTATATTTTTTTGATATGTTTAATATCATTTATTTGATTTTTCAATTAATAAAGAAATTACTGCATCATCATTGTCTCACTATTTGATTTAATTATATATTTCCTAAAAATTAAAAATAAATAAAAATCATATCGGTAAACATTATATCTTTCAAAATACATGTTTTAGTTGAATATATCTTCCAAAAAACTATATATATAAAATTTTATAGTTATTAATACATGTGTACACCATCTTGTCATTTTCCTTAAAATGAAATACTATAACGGGAATAATGTCATACATGTGAATTAATGTTGACATAAAATCAAACCATGGAATATTTGGGTAAAAAATAATTCTAAAAAAGAAATTAGGACAAGCGTTAGTGTAGTTTTATAATATTTATAATATTATTTTTACCCTTAATTACCTGATTTACCCTTAACCACGGTAATAAAAATAATTACTAAAATTACGACTCATATTTTCCAAAAAAATATGTTGATCCAATTAGATAATAAAACCAATATTATTACAATTTTGTATATTCTTTTTTCAAAATTCAATCCATATAAGTGGCTATAATTATTTTAAAATTATTCTCATGGATGGATCGAGAAAATGAGTTTTTAAAGTAAAAATGTTCCAAGTATCAAAATGTTTTTATATCCAATGACCTACATTTGGTTAAATGATAAAAAATTTATTTAACTATATTGAAAAATTAATTAAAAATTAATTTAACTATATATGTAAATTTTAAGAAAAAGTAGTTTTGAACTAATATTTTGTATTATTCACTATTTACCAATATATGAATGTTCTCAGAAGAATCCCAAAAATTCAACAATGTAAATTTTTTTACTCCTTTTATAAATAATATGTTCAATTTTTCAAATAAAATTTACAAAAGTGTCAAAAAATATATTTAAAATAAGTGTGCCATGAAAAGGCGATAAAATATCCTTTTTCCAAAAATAAACATTTTATGCATAAAATTGAATTTGGTCTTATATAATGTCTAGAAGATAAATAAGTTTATTTTTAAAGATTAGATGTAATATATATATATATATAAATCATTAATATTACCTAACAAGGATGATTTGATTATTTTATAAACACACTTCTTCGCACTAAAATATTTTTCTAGAAAAACAATCCCTTTAATTTAAAAATGGTTTTATTTTAATTTATAATTAATCGGTCACTAAATATTTTATCATATATACATGACTAAACCATATTTTCATAAATTAATTAATACTATTCATTCATTCCATTCTAATGACTATTATATAATGGTTACATTTAAATAATAATATTTAATTGTTTATCTGAGCATGAAATTATGTATCATGTATGAAATCAAAAATAGTGTATCTTTTTAAAAACTCGAGATGTTACATAATTAGTCCCAATAAATGACGAGAGTGTAGCATAAAATATTTACATTTTGAGAAAATTTAAAATGTAGTATCCATGAAGTAATATCATTAAAATAAACATAAAATAAACATAAAATATCATATGGATAATTAAATCCATTATATTAAGTATCAAAAGGGTATTTATATACACCTCATAGAATATGATAGGGGAATACCATAACCATATGTCTCAAAGAATTAAAATTGAGGAAAACTTCCCTTACTTTTTTTGTAACTTTTGAAACATAAACAACATTTAATAGAGATCCTAAAGTAGATACACAAATATACGTAATTTTATGCACAGAGATAATAAAATACATTACTGGAAATTATGAACCCCACATAAATTTAATTGGTGGTGAATAAGACACGTGTCTCTTAGATGTAAAATTTGAGACGGAAATCCATTACCAGTTTAGTAATATTTTAAATCACAATCAATAATAAATAATTAAATAAAACTAATCATTAAGTACCATTAAAATAAGAATATTGATGATATAACATTTCAATGGGGGATTGAATACACTAAATAAAATAAATGAGTGTTGAATTTCCATATATCTCCCATAAATAGAACTGATCAGAAATCCCATACCGTAATTCTTGAATTCCTCCATACATAAACTCTGGTATAAAAACTATTATTTTATAATAAATATATTATAGAAAAATATTTATATATATCATACCATTTATTATTTTATTATATTATTTAATAACATATTTATTAACAATTCCATGTTAAAGTTTTGTTTCGGGTAATAACCATTGTGTTCTTTTTAAATGATTTGATTTAATTTTTTTGGTCCTCTTAATTTTATCATTATTTAACCATCTCAATAATTTTAACCATGATATAATTATCATATATATTCATTATATATTTATTTATGTTAATACATAAAATTTAGTGATAGAAAATGAAATACACTGTTCATGGAGACGATAGGCCTTACATATGCGTGAACATAGTTACCATTTTTGTTGGATGTAAATAAAGAGATTTAAATGATATATTATCATTGAAAATAATTTTTATGACATATATATCTTTTATTTTCATTAAACCCAATATGATCTCCTTCGATGTAAAGCATGAATGAATCACATCACTTCGTAAGGCGGTAGTTCTCTATACATACAAATGATGCTACACTATATACAAGTGATGCAAATTAAAAAGGTATGTGTGATTTAATTATTAAAAAAGTATAATAATATCATAAATATCATATATATATAATAAATCCACCATTTTATCATTCCTTAAGAGCCTGTAATGGAAAAGTAGATAACATCAGTTCGCAATTCAGTTGTCCACAGTACACACGAATGATGATTTTTTACCGATTTGATTAAAGTGGAGATGATTTTACATAGTTAACTTATCATAACAAAATCTCAATATATTTAATATACTAAGGTTATTATATTATAATTTAATAATAATAATTGGTGGAGTTGGAGGGAAAAATAAAAAATGCTCATTGATGATCACTACCTCTTATTCTGGGTATCCTCCTAATGTCATCAGTAAAATCCCTCATAGGTTTTCATTCAGAAAAACGTAATGATTATAGGATAAATTTATGGATCTCAGGAAGTTATTTGGTATGGGTTTTGTTGAGACAAATGGATTGAGAGGTGTGAATAATTGAGCAGAGTGAGTGTCGTTTTTTAATTGAGGAGCGACATTTTTGTAGATAATCAAAATCATTGAATAATGGGAGGTCATTGTCACCTTATGACACCCAAAAATCAATAAATAATGTAGTTTATATAGGATATAGTCGAGACACACAACATAAAAACAAGAAAAGCATATGTTAAAACCTTTTGTTCCACAACATCTAATTTTCCTTTCTATTACTATTTTTGGTTTTTTCTATGGTAACTAATCATTTTTACCTAGAAAATATTTTATTTTAACATAAAATAAAATTAGAATGATTAGATTATTTTTACCGAGTTATTATATATTCTTAACCCAATTTATCAAATAAAAATACTATGTGTTCTGAAATTTAATTTTAACCTATGTGCATGCAGTATGTGAAAACATCGTTTAAACCTTAACAGTGAAAACATAGTTTTCACTATTTTGGAATCAATATAGTCCCTATAATAGAAATCGTTTTCCATGAATATAAAATATTTGATAATTTTTTTTTATTTTAAAATCACTTGATAGAATATAGAGTTTTTATTAATTTTAAATCATTTAATAAAATAACATTTGTTGTAAAATAAAATTAATGTCTATTTTGAAATTATTCATTTAATTTGAGTTAAAAAATATCAATACAATTATGAAATTAGAATATAATAATTAAAAATCTTTATAAAATGATAAATTTATTTAAAAAAATTAATTTAAAAAAAATTCATTCAATTTACATTACTTTAATATTTATATTATCATTTATTTTAATTTTCTGTTAATAAAATAATTATTGAGTTGATATTTCTTAGGAATTTAAAGTAATTATTTTATCCCTAAAAATTAGATACAAATTATCATGATAAAAAATAATTTATATCTATGAAAAATATTTATAACTGAACATATTTTTACCTATTCTAAATATTTAAAGATATTAAAATCAATGATAGTTCATTTTTTTCCTTTTCATTACTTAATTGATTATATAGGTCACGTTGAGGGAAACATGTCTCAAAAACATATAAAATTATATAATAATGGGATAAGTTCTTCCAACCAATGGGGTTTGGATAGATTGGTTGGTCATTTTGACCCTGATCTTCTAATTTTATCCAACGGTAAACACATTTCTACCTCAATCGTGGTGGATAATTATTTTCCTATTTTCACTATTAATGATGATCAAAAATTAAGTAAAAATTATTATGAAATATAAATTATTATAACTCTAAATATGGAATCCATTTTTTTGAATTCAATTCATATAAGTTGAAAATATAATTTAATATTAATCCTATAGCCGTGATGAGAAAACATGTTTTTAAAGGGAAAATGTTCAAAAGTTTTCAATTTTTTTTATCTCAAAATTAAATATAAAAATGAAACCAAAGAAATAATATAATTTTATAGATATATAATATATATAATTTTACATTAAAAATAATTTATAAAATAATTTATCTTTGTAAATGTCTAATCAAAAATGTAATTTCCTATTGAAATTTACTATTTTTCACTATTCCTAAAATAGAAATCTTTTAAAAAAATTAATCTTTACAAAAAATTATATAAAATTTCCCCAAATAAAATTTTGATATTTTGATTTAAATAATTAATTTTACGTTATGAAATAAGTATTCTAATTTTTTCAAAAATTAATTTTATTATTTTTCAGAAAAATAAATAGAATAATTTTTTGAGAAAATATTATTTTTGAATCATATAATGACTTTTTTGAAAAATAAGTACTTTTTTCAGTATTATTTATTAATATGAAACCATTATGATAAATTTTTAAAAATTAATTATTTATATTCACATATCTATGTTTAACAACTAGGCTATTATGACTGCATTAGAAAAATATTGATAGTATATCAAGATTTTTTTTAAAACTTTGTGTCATGTGTAACACAAGTTAAAACATGCTTGTGTATAAAGAAAAGTTAAAGTGGTGTTTCATATAACAAAAGATACACAATATTTTTCATGTAACACAATATAAATACTATGCTGCGATTAACACAAGCTAAACCCAATGTTTTATATAACATAAAGTATCAAATAGATTAAATTTATTTAAGTAAATGGTTTTCAAAAAATCATTAGGTTTTTCAAATTAGAATTAGATGATATTACTAGAATAGAAAAGCAAGGGTTTCCCCCTTAGTTTAAACTAATACCTTTAGATTTAGACTTCTTTATTATTATAAATTGTATTGAACTCCTATGGTCTAGGATCCCTTAGTTTCACCTTGGGTCCCCTATAATTTTTATACCTAATTCCCATTACTATTTCTGATGGTTTCTTAACCTAATTATCCATTTATATGTTAAATTACATCTAGCTTGGGTCTAATTAGGTATAGTCAATTGATTATCCCAGAGTAAATTAAGCCTAACATTATTTACATTGATTTTTTTCATTATATTGCATTATTATTATTCCTACACACTACTTTGTTTTACATTCATGAACAAAATTAATTAAATACCATTAGTGGCTTCTTATAGATTTTAACTCACTCATTATTTAGGGAGTTGTTTGGTACCCATACAGATATCTTAATTATAGGGTATGACATTGGATTTGGATTTTTACTACCCCCTTATAGACTAGGAATTGAAATGGGATTAGGGGATTTAGATCGTAATCAGGTTTCCTACAAGAGTTGTGTATTTTGTTTAATCATTATTTTATCAATATTATCATTTTGTATGTATTATCTATTTTTTGGACCAATTACATATGCAACATCTATTTTCCACGAATGGTGGAATCTTATTTGAATTTATGTTTTTTATTTATGATTACTACATATTTTATTTATGATATTTATTCCCCTATTGATTTGTCTACCATATACAATTGCACCAATATAATAAATAGGGCATAGTTTCCCCACTATAACATCATTATAACCTCACTACTAGTCATCAACCTCTAGAATGTGGAAGGGAAAACTTGAGGCCAGGCCCCCATGGGTTTAGTGACATTTGAGTGAATTAGGTTTGAAATTTCGCAAAGTGGTATCAAAGATTTATTTTTTCCTCATTTAAATTTTTTACGGTATATAGGAGGCCATGAATGTGTCAATACATGTTAAATAACTTGTATCAAGGAATTATAACCCACACATAGAGGAAAGATCATGTTTCTAGGGATGAGATAATTGTTTGTACAACTATTATTACAGTTTATTATAAATTCACCTTCATTGAATTTTGTTTTATTTACACAAGTTACTGATTTATGGAATTTATCTCTTATCCTTGTATTATAAAAGAAGAGGTGTGTTAATGTATCATTTTAGGGACTTATGTTTCACTTTTAATTAGAATGGTTACCTCCATACAATGATTTTATAATTTCCTACCTACTTTTCTTATATTCACATTGATGAAATTATTTGTTATTTATAACTGTGGTGTAAGGGGTTATATAAAGTTTATTCATCAACCTAAATGGAGGTTTCCTAAATATCTTGTTGGTGGTGTTCTATTTATCCACATTGAAATTAATTAATGGGATGAAATTATTTCAAAGTTTCTAACAAGTCAGTTTAAATTGAATTTTCAAATGTAAAGGAAATTGGATTCATTTTAATGAATTCTTGTGATCTCCTTTGGATTTCAGTTAAATGGGATACCAATTAAAACATATGGAGTGATTGACTCCATAAATTGGGAATAATTACCCGTATAACTGAATCATTATGCTTGATTCCACTGATGTAGGTCTGGATTAACTTATTATCATTATGAGTTAAACTTGACTCGACTTGAGTAGGTATGTCTTGGCATGTTATGATTAGAGTTTACCCCAATAAGGATGTAATTAATATTTATTCAATTAAATTTTATTGGGGTTCACTGAAATGTTATTTAAAATGTAATTTGAAGAGAGATTGATACACAAATTTTGAATGGATACCCATATATCTAAAAACAAGCTGGAATGAATTCACCCTCATATATCACCTTTATATTTATATTCCATATTACTTAACCCCTTGGGATTATGTTTATTATAAATAGGGATGGTGATTTAAAATGTTTGAAACCACTTACACGGTGTTTTGAATAAGTTTATGATTGAATCATACTAAACTTATTCCACTTAAATAAAACAATACTTTTTAAAAACATATTTTTACAAGGAATCAATTAATAAAAATTCCAATTAAAACCTAAAGAGAGTATTCCTATATATTTAACGAGTTATACTTTCATTAGAAAATCTTAGATACGATAAATTATACATAAAAAATGTATAGAATAAAAAAAGCGATAATTTTCATAGAATCATTTTGAAATGTTAGGTAAATAGAGTGCCA
The DNA here is from genome assembly GCA_963277665.1 of Viscum album. Lineage (NCBI taxonomy): Eukaryota > Viridiplantae > Streptophyta > Magnoliopsida > Santalales > Viscaceae > Viscum > Viscum album. Next base: position 1,238,069,373 of record OY728119.1, read on the forward strand.
ATTATTGATTGTAAAATATTTTCTTTTATAACTATTAATTTGCATTGAATATGTATAAGCCACTTTACTGTTTAAAATAAATATGATGTTAATAAATGGATTAAATAAAACCATTTCATGGTGATGATAATTAATAATCCTCCTATAAAGATTATATTTAGTTTTTCCATGAGTGATGTCTTGAAGGGGGGCATTATTTTCACAATGAGCCTCAGTTAGATTCTATTCTACTGGTTCATGATCCTAGAGATTAGGTGGTATATCCTAGTGAAATTTTGGAATAAATCCTGTTTCAATGATAATTATTTGTGATAGGTGAGGATATATCAATTTGGTGTCACTGGTAAAGGTAAATTTTATTAGTAAATTATTATATATAGTTTATAGCTGAGAGGTGTCATTCGTGTACCATTAGAATTCGGTGGGTTTCTTAGTAATGAAACAACACTCCAATTTATATGTGTGGTCATTCAGTAAGTTAAAACTCAAGGGGAGTATTTCAATCTTTTGGTACCCAATTATCATCAACTACTTATTCTTTTATATTATCGGGTTTTGACCATTGTGGGTTGATGATCTCCTTAGATTCTTCTAGTTTTACCTATTTGGAATGATTTTAGAGGATAATTAGATATCATGTAATAGAGGATACTATGTATAATATGATTATTGTGTGATATATCTTTTTGCCTATTTGGATGGACCTAGTGATCAGATTTATAGAATTGATTGGAAAGAGATAGTGATTGGCCTAGAGGCCCATAGTTATGACTCAAACCATAGTGATATGATGGTTTTATTGAGGGATGACTAAAATTATGGTTATCATTGTTTTTTGGATTCCATAGTGAATTTAATCTTGGTTTTACACTCATTTCATGATCAATACATCGAAGGTGATCATGTTTTTTGGTATAGGAATTGTGATTCATGTGTTTTTTGAAGAAGAAAATAGGGTATTTGGGTATTGAGACTTGGTTTGATGGGTAGAAAGTGTTTGGGTGTTTGGATTAACTGACCATTGGTTAGGTGGTCGATTCTCTGATTTCTAAAATTATAGTGTGATGTGGGTGGTATTTTATAAACTAATAGAAAAGGTGGGGTTCCCAATTTAAAATAGGATTTCCAAGGGAGGGCTTCACATGTTAGGACTAATGTTCCCTCTAATACGGTCAAGATGGACTTTTTTGTGGATGAATCATGGGAGAGTGATTTGAGTTGAATCTTTAACATGGAGGCAAGAGATTATAAACCCATTTTAGGTCGATTTTAGATCATGATGGGTTTATGATGATAATTAGTTGATATTGAACATCTATTACAAGCCATGTGTGTGATGAGGATTGATAGTTTCAAATGTGATGCATTCAGGCATGGTGACATCACGATTTGAGAATATTAAAATAATTTCTCATGTAATGAGGGATAATTTGGAATTAAACTGGGTGTGGGGAGATGCTAGACCCATTAGTGGACCTTGACACTCAATTTCAAGTGACAAGGCCCCAATGGTTAATTCATGTAATGTATATCATCATTTTATGTGATAGCGTCTTGAGGTGAGAAATAATGGAATACTAGTCTACTATTTGCTCAAAGGCTATCATGCCCAATCTCTTAGCCCAATCTCTTAACATCATCCTATATATAATGAGAGTACATCAAATTTGTGTCGAGTTTTAAAAATATCTTTTTTTTTGTTTTAAGGAGGGACTCTTTAGAGGTGGTTCTTGAGGATAGGATTAATGTAATCCATATTAAGGGAAATACACCATTATATATTGGGGGATTTTAACCATGTAGATAGTTGAAACTCGGTGAATGCCTTCCAAATAATTATTGGGAAGAAGGAATGGGTGGCAGGTGAAAGTTTCCTTAGTGCGAGAGGATGATTCGGTTCATTTCCATGATATTCATGATGTCCAAAAATATATGGAAAATGTGCATGGTAATAAAGAACTATTTCTATTGACGTGACATTGGGGATTCCCCTAAGGTGGGGAGAGGGGCGTCGGTCACTGTTGGGAGACCCTCATGTGAGGCGGGTCATAAAACCTTGATACTGGTAGTGTGAGAGTCATTTTGACTATCAAATTTTTTAAGATAAATCAAGCAACATAAAACTATATTGTTACAATTATTTGATAGGTTACATGTTGGGGTATGCACGAGGAGGCGGGGTGGTGCACGATAGTAGTGGATCGGCCTACTTGGAATTTACAGCCAAACTTGGTCTGGGGTCTTCCCTCAGGAGGAGGCATTGGCAATGAAAATTGGATTGGAGTTATGAAGGAAAAAAGGGTTAGAAATTTCTGAAGTAGAGACAGAATCTATGATTGTTCACAATGCCTTGATAGGTTACTGTGACATGCCTTAATACATTTTTTTTGTTTTCAAAAAATGCAGAAAGTGGCTTAATAGAAATGTTTAGGTGATTCATACATGGAGGGAGGGGAATATGGATGCTGACTACTTGGCTTCAGTGGAGGCTTCCAGCATGGTAGAGGTGTTTCTTCACAATGTAGTCACCATCAAGGTAGAGGGGGTCAACTTTATTAAGGGGGATTCACACGGTATGCATTATTTTGGGCATCCTTATCTAAGGCAGGGACAATGGGGGGGGGGATGGCCCCTCTAGCATCTTTTGTGTTTCTTTCTTTGCCTCTGCTAGTCATTAATTAATAAACCAATATTATGATGACAAGGATCTATTAGAAAATTCAAGGTTTATGTTTGAATGTAGACACAAGGGATGATCAAGGGTGGGAATCAAACCCCTAGTTTCTTGTGAAAATCCAATTATGTTGTATGGATAAGGTACCGGTGTTCTTGATACAGTATGATAATAGGAACAAACATGAGATGTTTTTCCCAGGGATATCACCAGAAGTCGGATATGATCATTGGTGAGAATGATCTATGAAAAAAGGGGTATATTAGATTAAATTCACCTAGATATTTCTCTATATGATCCAGATATCTAATCTATCCATTAGAATAAATAGTTGGTCAGAGTCGGGTTTAATTTTGTTCTCTCAATCAATTACATTCATTATAGAGGAACCATATATTGAAAATAATTAGGATGATATGGGTGTAGTCTAAAAGCTAGTCTAGGATTTTTCGGTAAAATATAACATGACTAGCCTGAGTTGGGTCAATTGGAATTCAACCATATAAATCAATTGAGGATTAAGATCAGTGTTATACATGGGTGATATGGTGGAGTGAGTTGAGAATCATGTCAGGAGTGTCTCCAGGATGGTAATTGTGTGCATAGAGAGGCAATTATGATGATGGAAGAAATGTGATTTAGAATTATCCATTTAAGGTTAGAACTATCATCGGGATAAAAATTGGTTAGTTTCCCAACCAAATATCAATATGATTTTGGTTTAGTTTAGATGGCCTTGAGTTAGTCTTGTATGGATGTTTGATAGCAGTTATAAGTGTTAGCTCGAGCTTTAGCATCTTAAGTAGCATATGTTTAATGTAATGTTTGGATATTCATTTGGAATTTTAAAAAATAATGATTACATTGGATCTGTATTTTATGACCCATGTTGGTTGGGTTATTCATTTCGATTCCCAACTGGGATTATTGATGATGGGAAGTTCTATAGTGGGTAGGTTGTAAGATAATGTGTTTTGGATCAGTGGAAAATTTCAAATGTTTTATAATTTTCATATTGATGGAAGGGATAAATTGGAAACCATACATGGGAATGTAATTTTTGATAGTTGAAATAAATTTACATGTTTTTTGATGGGTTTTAAGGCCAAGAGGATTCATGGGTGTCCACATGAGTTTTATAAGCAGCAAACATCACAAAATCATTTTTTGGCGAGGCAACTAACCGCACAATGATAATTCATTGTTAGAGAAAATCGTGCACCCCAAACTGTGTGACCATTTTGTATAGGATTTTTTTGTTCAAATCTTGTGATCTGGATTGCATAGACACATGTAATGGTGCAGATTTGTAAACGGACTCACATGGGTTATGCATAGTTTGTCTAACTATGTTCTTATCCATGTGAGAAGGTGAGCCTTCTGGACAATGGAATTTCACAGGCATCAAAATGTTTGTCTAACTATGCATATAAACCATGTGGGGTATGACACCATAGATATTTGGTTCCCCTAATAGGAACACAATTTTTAAAACTCTGTTTCCCAAATGTTCACCTTATTAAAATGGGATAAATTACATATCTCCCCCTCTTTTTACCACTAAAATTTTTATCCTTCTCCTCCCCTCCCATTATTTCACAGTACCCCCTTTCCTACCATTGATTCCTCTATTAGGCTTTATGTTATCTCCTTAATATGAGATTATAATTGAATTCCTTTAGTCACATTGAATCTGCCTCACATATTCTATCATTCCTCATACTTCATTTCTTATTTTTGTCCCTGTCGTTGATGCTATCTCTTTGTTAGCTCATACGCCCAAGTTTCATGGAATCTGTACAGTTTCCTATTTCCTCTAATATAAGCTAAACTTAATGGCTTATTTTGGATGAGAAATTTTTTCTAAAAAATGAGGTATTTGGTCTACATACTATCTGTTAAATTCTTTTCATTTATAAAATATATCATTGTGTTGTGATTTATATTTTTTACATGACCCTCATAAAATGTGTAACTCTTAAATTTCACTATCTACACAACATCTTAGATGGGTTTTGGGACCCTTATTCATTATTTAAGGTTGATACCTAAAAATTAACCCCCATGGCTGTATCATGTTATATTTAATTGATTAACAATACATGAAATTACCCTCACACCATTTGGTGTGTGTGGATTGAATCTTAAAAGGGACTTGATTTATTTTGACTATTGAATTGTTATCTGGAAAATAATTACACTTGGAATGTATCCACATTATTAAAAATAATGATATTATCTTAATCACTAATAAATGAAATGATAAATAGAATTAAATAAATTTTAATTGGGTTCATAAACCCCGTTGTTCATTGATCAATTAACTTATGTTTGGCTATTTTTATGGACCTTCATAAGTGGATCACTGTAGTTGTATTAGGGTGTGTATAATCACATGGACATTTTTTTCACAAGTATGTGATTTGTTAAAGGATATGAATATATTAAAGGTTTATAATAATGTGAGATAGATATTTACCTTTTATTATTTTAAGGATTAAATTAAAAAATTGGCTAATGTATTTGGATAAGACACTTCACACTCCCTTTCTTCAGGATGATAGAAATGATTCATTTAATCATTTATTTGGAATTATTGGACATGGAGATTTATATTCCCTTAGTTTAGAGTGTTGGAAATTGTTATCCACATCATTGATTGGGATTTCCATACTGGGAATCTTTTATCCCCTATTTGGAATCTTGGGCTGACTCCCCTTGATTAAAAATGTGAGATGATTTTTATTTTTGTTTTTGACTTGTAATCATTATATTAAATAAAAAATTCAATCAAAATCAACTTTTATTAGTATAAAATAATGTCAAGGTTTTTTCCTTTGGTTAAAAGTCAAACCCTCCAAGCCAGATATTTTATTATTAGTTGGATCGAACTCCTGAGGCCGAGGAGGCCATGGTGTCACCTTGGGTCCTCTATTATTATAATATATGGAGACATTGACTATGTACCTGGGTTTCATAACTAAATTATATGGATTTAGGGTCAGAGATATTTATCATAGAATTATGTACATTTAATCGGCCATCCCATAGGAATTCAATCAGGACATGGTTAACATTTATTGATTTCACCACACTACATTATTATTATTCATGAACACTACATTTTATATTAATGGATGAATTTAATTAGACACCATTGGGGGTGGCCTACTATGTTTTACTCACATCATGTTGGGGACACAATTTATTAACTGAATATTCTTCTTAGTTATAGGATAATACCTTGGATTATGCTTCATTTTTGTCCCCCCTTTGAAATTGGACTTGGCAAGGGAGTTGGGGACCGAGCCTGTACTCAGGTTTCCTACAAGAGTTGAGGATTTTGTTTATTTATTAATTTTTTTGTTTCTTTATAATGTATATAATATATTTTATTTTATATCATTTATATGTGTTGCATCTTATGTCTATGTATGTTTGAATCTTATTGTCATTTATTGGCTATCTGTTTTTGATTAGATCTGCTATTGTCCATTATATTTCTTATACTATTGATTTATCAACTATACATTATTATGTCACATTGATAAAATGGTTATAGTCTCACCACTATACCATCATTATTCCCTAGATTCTATACAATAAGCCTATAGGGTACTCTCGAGTTCACATGGCCCCATGGGTTTAGTCACATATGAGTTAATTAGCCTGAGGATGTCTTAGTGATCATTCTTTTGGGGAAAACATCTCACATAAAATTAAGATACTTTTCTATTTATGGAAAATGGTGAAATAATATTGTGTGGTATTGACCATAAATTTCAATTTTTATCACATGCATGATAAAAAAATATATTAACCAATAGAGTTTTTACATAATTCCAAACACTCCTGGTCATTTACCATATATGGAATGAATTTAGTAGTTTCATATCCACCAGATACATCCAAGGAAATCAAATATATCCTCACCTAAACTGACTTCTTCTCCAAATAGTGCAAGGGTATACCCCCTCATTGAAATTGGAATAAATTATATCATAAACATCATGGAGTATAACATTATACCCAAATTTGGTGTCCCTTTTATAATATTGATAGAATATGAAACCAATTTATAAAATTTTGAGTACAAAAGTATGTATCATATATAATACATCTAATAGAACCAGTCATCCCACTATTTTATTGTGTAAAATTTATAAACAGAGGCCCTAACAACATTATGTCAGAAATACTCAAGAATACAGTGGATAAAAATTTTAAATCATGGCCACATAAACTTTTACATTCCTTATATGTTTACAAATCCAAAACTTATACAATGGTAAAATAAATGCCATATTATCTTGTGTATGGACTTGAGATAGTGATACCCATCATGGTCCCATTTTAATCACTCCATATTACTATATTTGGTCAGATCTCAAAATACATATCCTTTGGAATGAAACATGATGATCTAGAGTAGCACTACGGGACGAGGTTCCCCAAATTTCACAACCTAGATGTCCATCATAACTAGATTGCGTAACCTTGAATAAGACAGTGTAACTCTACAAATTTTTATAAGGATAGTTGGTATAGGTTCTTATAACTCTAATGATACTTTAGAGGAAGACACTAAAACATGAAAAAACAGATAACAGAATTATGCAATACAAAAGGTCTATTCCAACATATCTTACTCATGAGCCACCATGGACTGTGAGTGCATCACCCCTCCCACCAATTCAATGTTTATGCAAAATTTATTTTCATTTTTTTATATAAGATATATGATTTACATATTTCACGAACTCATGATATTAAATTTCATAGTTATAGTTCATGTTATATGACTTCAAAAAATCATAGCACATCACTCTTATCGCATGATGTTAAACTGTATAAAATTGTTCAGGAGACACAACATTATACTTTAGGACTTCTTCCACCTGAATTATGTAACATTTCATGACCATCACCCAATTTCATGTGTATATTATCCCATTAGCATTGAAATACTTACATAAACTTCATCAAGAACTATATGTAACTTGATGTATGCTCTCACAGGATATATGTTGATGACTATGCATCTTCTCCTGGGCCCATCCATAATTACAGCACTATAAAATCCAATTTGATACCATATAAACTCCTTATGATCTCAATGCATGTTATTGTCTGTCCCAAAATCAATAAAATTTACATCTCTAACAAATGAATTAGATCCACAGAATAGCTTTTACTATAGGATTCATTATTCATCAACCAATTCTAATGAAAAAATCAATTTTATCCTACATATGATATAAATATATATTGAGATTCCATTTCCTCTAGTAATGTACAATAAAGAAACAAAAGTTATCTATAAGTCATCTCTTGTTTATCTCATCGAGCACGACTCACATTATCTAATAGGTCTTAGAATGTCACTCCAGTTTCAATAATTGAGGGACAACATATTCAGAAGGCATGTAGTTTTTTCCTAGTATCATAATGTTAAATTTCTCAACAAAAAGACAACCGTATATAAATTCTCAACCCATTTTCCATGGCTATAAAATAAGATCATTTATTTATACAAGATATAGATAATTATAAGTTCTTTTGGTATATTATTCTATATTTAGACAAATTTCCCCCATTAAATAAATATATGTGGATTTATTATTTTTCTCACATGATACATAGTGATTGATAGATTTTATACCCTAGGATATTTCATGAATATAAAATTCCCCATTTTACCATTTTGTGTGGGAATACCCTCAAAATTGAGTTTTTGAGTGCCCAAGTACTAATTTGGGACCAAATTTTCTTAATATGTAAACGATTTTGGTCTTTATAGAAGATGCTAATAAATAAATGCACATGAATTGATTCCAATTTTTATGGTATACATTGTGATGTTTAGATCTCAAATACTAGTCCTACCAAAAAAATTTCAACCAAAATTCCTTTCCCCTATATATGAACTAGATCTAAAAAGTGTCACCTAGTATAGTCTTTCTTATGAACATACATTGAGAATGAATAACCCTCCCCACTATATTTTCATATTTCTATTTATTCAGATCGAGCCCTTCCAAATAGCCTATTACTATAGTACTTTAAGAATTACAAGTGGATTGATTACAATTTAAACATAATACATGGTGATTCCTAGAAATCACAGTCTAGACCCAACTGAAATATCCAAATTATTTTATCACTTAGTGTTACATATAAGTCCCTGTTGCATGATGTTTAACTACACAACATCCTAGTCAATATCACATGATGTTAAACTGCACGACCTATGAGTCCTTTTCACTTGATGATAAACTGCATGACACATGATCTAAACAGCATGACACTAAATTTCTTGTGGTAACCCATTACATATAACATGACTGTGCTATATTAGATTCTAATTCGTGTGGGACTACACAACATATAGGATCCCACCCTGAGGTTATGAATTTATTTATGCTTGAAAACACTAGTTTTTGGGCCTCCCACAACTATAATTCATTTTTATTCCTTTCAAAAGGACCAAAATAACTTAACCATGGTACACATATGTTTATAATTCATATATCACCATTTTGGAACATACATACCCATAAATAATTCTCTACTTCTCTAGTGTCTTGGATTTCTCCAAACCATTCATGGATAGAAATAATGAGATTATCTAGCTTCACGTGACACAACTTATTGGAAATGACCATTGAAAACATTATATTCATCCCTTTAATTAATATTTTTTCCTAGGAAAAGGTTCTATAATATATGTATTCCATCAAATAATTTTAGTAGAACCCATCAATTCAGTGTGTTCATTGGTCATCCCCAACACATGTGTCATATCTCATTATCCCTAATAAAAAATTTGATTCTTGATATAAAACATATTCATTAAATTTTCATAAGTTTTTATGGTTTTATTTCAACATGAATACCAAATTAGGATATTTTTCCCAGTTATCCATAATACATTGGTTGATGTATCAAGAACATAATCAAAATACAACCCTTTTTATGTGAATGTAAATTATAATAGGGACTTAATCACAATGGGTCTCACATTCCCCTTTTTGGGAATTCTATCTCCAATTTTTTAATGATGTAAACTAAAAAAGTTGAAGAATTTTTTTCAAGGAAATAAAACCTTAAACTTATATCATTTTATAAAAATTTTATAACCATAAACTCTATCTATTGAGGGTCTAAACCAAAAAACATTAAACTAAAAATGAAATAGGCAAAAAAATTCATCAAGTTGAAACCCCATAAATTTATGGTTGATAAATATTACAGCCTTTTCTGTCTAATATTTACACTTTGAAGGCTTATGAATTTTTTTTAATTTAAATAAAAATAAAATTAATTGTGCTTGGGTTCCTACTATATGACCCTAGAATAAGCCAAACCATCGAATATTGACACACAAGTATTGGAAAAATTAATGAAATTACATGTAAAATATTTTCTCCCTAATAAAGTGGTCAATAAATTTCTACATAATCATTAGGCTTCCTAAAAAATATTTTAATGTCTATTTTAACAAACCATATTCATTCCCCTTGTTTTTGAATCAAAAAAATCCTCTATAGATTTCAGTAACATCTGAATTATACTCCAACATATACCCATGTTTAGCTAAGTATAGAAGCCCCTCAGATGGATTTAGAAATACTCCCCAATATGATTTTCAAATTATAGAGTTGTTTTAATCATAAAGAGGAGGTCATCGAATATCCATACACCTAGGCACCATTATAGTCCAACCCTTATCTGAATGTTGTTAGAGCTCATCCCCATCATATATGCCTCATCCTATCATCCCTAATTTGAACACCTTTGGTTCATTCTTTAATTAGTTCATTATATAGTTATTAATATGGATTCTATTTCATTGATGTTATGCATCTATGATTTGTGCTGATTAACAAATCAAGAATTCGACTCCTCATTTTTGAACCTTTGACAGTCCTCATCACATGACTATACACAAAAATGACACAAAATTTAATGACTCATGACCATAACGGGAATTTTAATTTTTAGTAAAATTTATTATTAATAATGGAAAATTCATTAAAGAAGTGGTTAGTTTCAATATGTCTAGATAAACTGACCCATATATTTGGGAAAATCTACAATACCCCAAACTACATTGATATGTGGTCAATTTTTTTTAAAGTTAAAAATTAGAAACTACATCTCTATGAAACATGACCTTAAACTTCATATAAAATCCTTATAGGATTTCCATATAATAAATACTGGTCCCTTCATTACAGCTATTTTTTTCTACAATCCCATTGCTATGTAAACCACCTCACAGTTTGGATAAGGCTATTTGACCATGGAAAACCATTAAAAAACCTAAAATTATTTTAGTAATGAAACAAATATCTTTCAAATTTGAAAAATACAGAGTAAGACATTGGAAAAAGTCTAGTATCCACCTAGTAGGCACATACTGTGTATAATTTTGGACAAATTAAGCTTTTGAAAATAGAAAGGTGAAATATCTATTAGGTGGAAAACCATTAAAGGGTAGAATATTTAAAATATGAGTTGATACCTACTAAAAATGCCACATATTAGGATATATAATTAGTTAAGTTATAAAACTAAAATACTTAAAATTTGTGGGTCTATAAAATGGCTCAAAAAAGTCAAATGTTTCCCTCTAGGCCTATTTTTCTATGAAAATATAGATCATTAATCTATTTACTCATTTATGACATTTCAATCCTAGGGATCCACATGAAATATATATGGAAAAAATTTTAGGTTATTAAAAGCCTATTGAGCTTTGGAATAATTATTTTATATCCTCCCTCATGATCCCTATCACATTGACATGTGCCATTCATCTTAATCGATCAATGCTAATATTATGGTGATTGTAATTGTGGATATACTCATATGTGAGCCAATAATATGAGGAAATAATTCATTTAAATAGAAAAAATATAGAGTTAGTTATGTTAGTTCTCCTATACCCATCCATGATATATACCAAGGAAGAAATTACTCATTCTAATTGACCAAATCTATTTTTTAAATGATGATATTTGTGCCTATAAACCACCCTCATGAGGAAATAAATCAAACTAATGTGTTTTGGAGCCAAAAATTATTAATTATTTCTAAAATTAAATGTTAATATGGTTTCATGTTATTATGGTATTTCTATTATAGATTTAATATTTTATTATGAGGGGATAATTTATGAAGATCAAAACATGATAAGAAAAAAACTAATAACCAAATATGATTTATTCGTTGATAAAAACTGTTGAAATTCAACATCATCAAGATTAGTGTATCTTTATTTACTCATAAAAATGATATTATAACATAATACTATTAATAAATTCATAATGTTCATTGAGTCATTGTTTTATCATGTCAATGATATACCAATATTACCTATCCTCATGCATTCAGCTTCTTTGGCATGATGAAGACTCCCTACCTCAATTACAAAATTCTCAATTCTAGTCAGTGATTCATTGAATAATATTGAGTGATATTTTATTTTTTATTGAGAAATATCCAACTAACATTGAATTTTATCCACTTCAATATGTTTCCACTCAGACGATCACAATTGTGTCCCTATAATGTCCTTGTATCAAAAATCATCTTAAAGTGAAGTATCTTAAATAATAGAAGATTACACTATTCACATATGCGTTAAGATGATTGGATGTAGATCCTATTATTTTTCATGTCCCTAAACCATATCCTTTATAATATTGTGATATTTATGGTAATAATATATGTTTAATCCTAGGTTTGTTGAATAACATAAGAATCTTCTCAATTTGACCACATAGTTCTTCAAGGGGAGGTTTACAAATGAGATTTTAAATATATCCACAGACTCATTATCACCACCAATTTAGAGATTATGAATCCTATAAATGAATTTTGAATGAAACAATAGGTACTAATACAGATTTCATTACTCAATTATCCAAGGATAATTTGGTAATAAAAACATTAAATGAGTGTTGTTCCCAAAAAACATGAACCCCTATAACTTCCTTTAGTTTGATTTATGAAACAACAATTTATTATATTTCATACAAATATAATCATGCATGATAAAATTCACAATATAGCTTATTTTTTTAGAGAGTAACATCAAATTAATCCAATGACAAAAAGGATTGAAAACGTACTCCGATGTGCTGGATGAATAGTCTCAACTATGACATCCACGTCCTAGAGAACAATGATAAGGATTACCTATTATAGTGGATTAATTGGATGATAATGTCGTGCCATATTGGATATTTTTTATATATCCACATCATTCTACATAAAATAGGAAGTAGTGAGTTCTTATTAAGAAGTAAAGATATAAGTATTCAAATGGATACTTTCTAGAAAATATACACTAAAATTAGTCACATAAAAATCCGGATGGATGGCCAAGGAATCAACAAGAATAAGATCATATATTAAGGATAAAATAGTTGATCAAAAGATAATAGATTCATATTATGGAATCTTCCTTTTTAATAAATAAAAATTATCATAATTCCATGTAAAAAATTCCATTAATAACTTGAAAAAATATTTTTAGGTCCAGTGTCTTGGAATCTAGGTATATAAAACATGAATTTCATAATAAAAAAACCCTAAAAATTAGTTAACAATTTTGAAATACTCCTTTGTTAATACCCATGAGGTCACCAAACTCGAAGTAATTTTTAGGGGCATAAATTAATTGAAAAGTGTGAGAATAAACCATAGTAAGGGATATCAAAATAATCCAAACATGAATGTCCATCAATGATAAAACAAGAGGACTAAAATGAGAGAATAATTATGAGTACTTGATACATAATATGTAAATTTTTCTATAACATAAAATTGATACATTCATAAGAATACCACCATTGTTTATCACCATAGTTTCATAAAACCAAATTACAATGGTTATCCCCCATGGTATGGTAACACATTTCCGGTCTAGAGAAACATTATTTACCAAATTATTTGGATATCTATTAGAGCTTACCATTTAAGTGTCATAATTAATGTGATCCACATTGATTATAATAAATCACTTAATTAGAACCATTAAGAGAATAAATAATGTTCTTCAAATAAAATCATTGATTAGATAAGTGATTAAAGACTTGACATTATATCAATTTTTAACCACAAAATTTAATATGGGTATATTAAATGTAAATAAAAGATCAATGAAATATATTTCCATCGAGTTTAATATTCATCTATATGTAAGGGGTTTGTGTATTAAAAATATACGAATATTTCATGTAAAAGAGATAAATTCAAGAGATTTATTCGGTAGTATAACAATAAAAAACATGGATTAATGAAAATGAATAATGTGATGGAATAAAAGTCTCCCATTGATACAATTTTTTTTATAGTAGGATAAATAAAATGGTATAAGAATAATTTAATATCACATTTAGATATACTATAAATGAGGTACTTGAATGTAATATAAGAAGAGGAGAGTTCCCACACATTCAGGATTTTCTTCCTAGAACATGAGTATGGAACCTTGAGACCTTATGGAAACCTTGATGGGACTCTATGGTAGAAAAAAAGACCATAAAATTATAGAAAATGTATTTTTATTATAGGGGAATGGTGGGATAAGTGTATATTAATAGTAAAATAGGAGGAATTGTTTATTAATTTCTAAATATTTCTCTTGGAATTCATGTTTGTGGAATAGGAAAAACCAATTTATAACTAATGGGTATTTTTCATGGTTCCACTTATTTTATAATATATACATCTATTATAACCTAAATATTTATTTTAATAAAATATTCAACCTGGAAACAAAAAGTTTCCACAAAATATTATTTTTAAAACAATATATTTCATTTTAGACTTTGGGAAGTAATTTATCAGTATTGAAATTGATTTAAAATAATTAAAATAAATAATATTAATAAAATAAAATATTTTTAGTCATGGAATTAGTATAACTAATTATTACATCATTATTAAAAATATATTAAGTCCTAAATCATATCATAAACACAAAATAGTATTTTTAAAATTAACTAAAAATGAATTGTTTTATAAAATTATAATATTTTTTCTCTACCCTAATTTTTATTATTTGATTGCAAATATAATAGTTATTGTTCCAAAAAATTCCAAAATATAGTAATTGTATCTTGAATTTTTTTTATTTATTTATTGAATAATGACAAATTTTATGGCATAATCAATATCCTAACACTTATAAAAATTTAATTGGACATTATAAAATTTAATTATAATTATAAATAAAATAAATATTATTTGATAATACTATTTCATTAAAATAATGTTAATTTAGAAAAAATAATAATAAAAGTGTATATATTTTTATGAATTGAAAATTTACTTCTATTTGAATTTTAAAAAATTATTTTATCTTGTTCATCTTAAATTAATTTTGATTTTACTAGGTAAAATAATATTGAAAATTTAATTAAATAAATAAATATTTCAATTATACAAATGTAATAATTTTGTTTGATAGTAAGATATAGATACATAACCCCTTATTATACCATCATATTCCCGAATAGTATGGTGTATTATGGTGGTAGTTTCATGGGGTGGTTCAACTAACACTGACATAAGGGTGATCTATACCAACACGAGTTTATCCCATAGTCAATTATGATCAAAACATAATTGATAAATCTGTACATGGGTTTGGTTAGGTGATAACCCTTTTGACACTACCTACCTCCCAAGTCCTAAAAAATGGGATTCAAAAGGAACAAATTTACTAGCTGAGTCCATCATTTCTCCTTTATATATCAACTATTAGTTGTCATTACTCATTTTAAACACTATTATAATGGTATTATTATTACAAACGACCCCAGTTTTCAATGGTCATATTGACCAATGGTAATATTTTTAAAAACATCAATATTTACTAACTTAATCCCAAATTTTATTATAATTACATTGATACCGTCTTTTATATTCCTAAACTTTATTTTTCTTTGTACAATTCTCATCATAGGTGTAATCTTCATTGAATAGTTTGATCCCATGGACTACACGATTATGTGGTAGTTAGTTATTTAATATCACTTCAATTGACTTAATTCTAGTAATTAATATTTTTTCATGAAAATAAATATATATTTTTTGTAATATTGTTTTTATGAATGTCCATTTTAATATATAATAATATAATCCTTTTGAAAAAAGATCTCTTTTTTTTAATTTTAGATGGAATTCAGGCCGTTACATTTTTTATCTATAAATTTCATACTCCAAATTTTACTCTTGACTCTAAAACAAATACGGGTATATCTCCTTCATTTTTTCATTAGTCTCCCAGGTAGATTCTTCAAACTTTTGGTGTCCCAAAAATAATTTCACAAATTGTGATGTGTTGTTCCCCAACACATCATCACTACCATTGAAAATCTAGACTATTTTCACTTTATAAGACATTTTTTGTTCCAATTTGAAACCCTTAATCTCATGTATATGTTTTGGGTTAGACATATACTTTCTTAATACAGACAAGTGTAAGAAATATGGAAAATTGGAAATACTTAATGTTTGTGTCAATCGATAAGAAACCACACTAATATGCCCTAAAATCTAAAATAGTAAAATTTTAATTGAAATCAATTTCCATTTCTATTGAAACCTCATGACCCCATTACATGTTGATATATTGAGAAATATGTGACACTAGACATGAAATAGTAAGTCCTTTATTTTTTCATATATATATTTTCTATCAACTCTAAGTAGTCTTGACATGTTTCCGAAACACATATATATCTTTTCTAGTTTACTTAATAGTTTATATTAATAATAGTATCCCTTTAACAACATCTACCCAACGTTTTAGAGTTCTATACCTCTTTATGTATAGATCATTTAAAGGTTCCATCTTAATGTTTGAGTAGAAAATGTTGTTGTTGAGGAATCAAACATGTAAAATAATTTGATCCCAACACACTTTGAATTCAAGTCATATAGCCCATAACATATATTCCAATGTTTAATTATTCCTCTAAGACCACACATTAGTTTGAGGATTATAGGCTATTCTAGATTTACTTCTATATTAGTAGCCTTTTGAGTACTCATCCAGAACATAGAAGTAAATCTTCGATCTTAGTTAGAACAAATTGACATCGGTACCCCATGGAGACTCAATAATTATTGAATATGAATGAAATGTAGGTAGTATAAGGAAAAATCATATCTTAAGGCTCTAAAATAGGAACAGATTTTTTGTCTATCAGTGATTACCCATACAACATTAGTCGCACAAGATGTCTTAGGGAGGCCAGTGAAGAAGTCTACAGTGATGTTTTCCCACATCCATATAGGTGTGAGTAGTATCTCTAAAACCCTTTTAAGAGTTGTTTCTCTTCATTTACTTCCCAGCACACCAAGAACCATGTAGTTTAATTAGAAATATCCTTTTTAATATTATACCACCATTAATTATCATGAAGGGTCCTATACATTTTTTGGGATTCTAGGATGTATATATTCTATAGAGTTATATTCTTCTTCCATGATATCATTATTTATCTATAGAATATATAGAAGACATAACGTTGTACTGAATTTTTGTAATCCTTATTGATCTATATTATATTCTGGAAATTTTCCATTTGCATAGCCGCTATATTTTTTTTCATCAAATGTTCATCTCTGTTATCTTTCTTGATATTTTATTATAAGGATAGTTGAGAAACCATTTGGGTTGGGATTAATAATATCCCTAACCTTATGATTTAAATTTCCAACATTACTAGGTCGTTGAACATTGAATATACTTTAATACTTAACATTTCCTAATGTTTAGTTCTTTTTTTGTAAATATATACTTCAAACATTGGTGTTCTATGAATATAATACACTTTCCCAAAAAATATAGTGACTCCGTTCCATCAGAAAATTTTGAATGTGGCTAACTCAATGTAATGTGTCGGATAGTTATACTATTAGGAACTCAATTATGGATATGTATAAGTGGTCAATTAATTATTTTGAATAGGAACACATCCATGAACATTCAATGATTCATAAATAACTAATAAAATATATTTTCTTGATAGATGGTGGATTTAGAATATATTCACTAACCAACCTATTCTTTAGTAAGTGAACACATTCTTCAAAATACTCTCCATAGAAAACCTAAACTAATTTTTGTGTGAATGTGGTTAGTGTTTTATAACTCTATGAACATTTGTTCAAAAAAATTTATAATATAATTATTAACCATAGAATCTAGAAATCTCAGTAACTATTTTAGGATGAGACACTCCTCTATAGAATTTTCTTGGAAGTATCAACTAATATTGCTTCATTAATTTCAATTTTACCCGATAATTAAACTTGTTGTACCATGTACTAAAATTTATTAATTTTACTAAACATATTATCCTCCCTTTGAGATTGTAATATAACCCTTATATTATATTCATTCTCCTTAAGAGTTTTGGATTATATCAGAATATCAGAATTGAATACCACCACAGGTTTACCAAGGTAGTCCCTAATGAATCCATTAATCAACTCCATAAATATGATAATAGAATCATTCACTCCACAAGGAATAATAACTAATAATAACTATATAATTTTTATTAGATATTATTTTTTATCTTCTTTATTCATCCACAACTGATGATAACCCATCCAAAGGTTAATAATGGAGAAGGATTTAGCCCCAGCAAGATAGTTAAACAAATCATGAATCCTATGAAGATGATATTTGTTCTTCAATTTGATCAAATTAAGTTCTCAACAATCAATTTATTTCCATATTGATACATCATTCATCTTTATAGAGTTAATATGTTCTCCTCAAGGAGAGAAACTTGGTCAAATAAAACCCTTATCTAATATATGTTGATACTTCTTCATTAATTCATATAACTCCACATATACCATTTTGTATAGGGTCTTTGATACTAGATTGGTTCCATGTATGACTTAAACTGAGAACTTTACCTATCTTTATAAGGATGGTCCGTGTAACTCTCCATGAAATACATAAATTTATTCCCAAACAATGGGTATATCTCTAATCTTTATACTTTATCATTGATATCCTTCTTCACCAATAATTTTTGTAAAGAAATTAATACGAGGTGGAACTTAATAAGTCTCAGTTTTGTGATATAACTAATTTTAAGGTAACTAAATGTTTCCCCTTCATGATAAGATAAATATATTTTCTCCTATAGTTTATGATGTTATTATACATTGAAAACCGATCTTTCCCATGTATTGTGTTAATTACCACCATTTAAATGACAACCATGTTTTGAGGAGAGACTAAACTAACCAAAATTAAAAATGGAATACCTATATATCATTGATGTTTGAATAGTTCATCCAAAAGTTTTAAAAAACAACTATACAACTAGAATCATAGGAGTTCAGTTGATATTCCTTACAAAAATTAATGAAATAAAATAATGCATAGGACGAGAATAAAATAATTCACTTGATATCGTTGAGTGTATGATGAGAGTATCCGATAGAACATCATTTTGAGCCTCTATTTTAGTCATTTGGATTGCATATTCATGAAATATATCCCTGGGAAAATGCTATGTTTGATGGGGGTTACCCTTCACTATCTGGTATTTTGAAAATTTATTAGCGAAATATCCATTCTCCCCACATTTGAAGATGTTCATGGTAAGTTTTTCATACATTATAACTCATCTATCATTGACATTTAGATGTTTATTATTAACATATACATGATGTTTTTGAGCGATATAGCCATCTACTCTTCCCTTGATGCACTTTTCACTTCCATGTGGATAGTTCCCACAATGATTCTTGCCACATTGTTTTCCCGTGAGACGTTGAACATTATTCTAGTATAGATTCTTTAAAAAATATATCCATTCTTAAATTTTTTATTTTTATCCATGACTATAATAGTTTTCTCTATACTCTATTTATATTTTTAGGGTATATAATACAATCTCTTCAAAACCCCAGATGTCATGAATTTTAAATTCTTTTTATATATGGGGTCTTGGTGCACCAATTGATTGGTTTATGATTACATTAGAATTGATGAAAAAGATTAAATAGTAGCACATAATCCATTTAATATAAATCACATAATTACTTGATAAATTTGTTTCTATTTTTTTCAACTCAAGCAATTCCTACTACATATTGTCATGGAGGGTACGGGGAAAATACTTGTCAAAAAATACTTTTTTGAAGTTATCATATTTTGTTGGTTCTACTTCATCCCATGTATTTGTTTGGATGATTAGTGTTTACCAATATTCAGATTCTCCCCCAAAGTGATGTACTTCCATTATATCATTCTATCACATAGAATACTAGGGTAATTTAAATAACCATTATATAGTATTGAAAGATTATTTGGATATCATTTGATTATATGTTCCACTAAAAATAGGTGGTCATTGATGTATAAAGGATGTAAATGCAAGTTTTTACTTCAATGGAGAGGTTAGACTATCCACATGGTTTAAGTTGTTATTCCTGACCCAATTCAACTGGTTTATTATCATTTGGATGTTTCCAACTCTAGATCCCCCATATTGGGAAGATCAACCTCCAATTTTATATTGGATCTTCTGTTTAGAAGAATCATTATATTCTCAACCATTTTTATTGAATAAGAAAACCTAAGTGATTTTTTTGATATTTGGAATATTAAAATAATAACTGGAAAAGAAATAATAATCCTAAAATTTTCAAATATCATACCTCTTGGACGATTTAAATAAATCTTAAAAATATTATAATATATACATATATCATTCAAAATGATTTTTTAAAATCATGTGATTACACAACCCATATCCCCCAAGAGTGTCAAACAAGGTGTGTGGTTAGGGCCCATTCACTATGTAGTAGATTGAAGATCATGATATACCCAAATATATATTTTCAAGGTTATAACCCCTAGATTATTTTAAGCCAAAAAATGTATTCTTATAGTATAAGGATATAGATATCATTTCTTGTAAATAACTCACTTTTTACTTTATGAAAATATAGGGATGTTTTCCTATAATTAGAATTATCCCAATGGTTCATACTAATAAATTTATTGTCCAAATTTACACAAAAATAAAAAACATACCATTGATATCACTTATGGAATCCCATTATTTCAACGGTTTCCTTTTCATATAATTCAACAACAAATATTTCATTAATTAATTCGACGGATATTTTGGTGTGTAATTTATTAAAAACAAGGTACATAATAGTTGAATCACATAAGTAATACAAAAAAATAAACATTATTTAGTCCATTAAAATGACTTATTTTTTTAATAATTATCATTTCCCCTAACTATATGTAATTTACCAAGGACAGTAATAAATAGAAAAGGGTGATCATAATGACCAATAAGGGATAAAAAAGGAAATAGAATATGAATGATCATCAAGGATAAGAAAAGAGGAATTCCATAAGAGAATAGTCATTAGAACCTGATACAAAAGTTGGAAATATGGATACAACATAAAAAATATATCTCAAAAATAATATCACTGGGGTTAATCACTAAGGTTCCACAAAAGAAATTACAAAGGTTATTCACCAAGTTATTATAAAACATTCTTTCAATCGAGATTAATTATTTACCCAATGAAATAGTTCTATATTAGGGGAAAACATTCCAATTTCATAACTCATGTGATCCAAATTTATCCTATTAATAATTTCATTAGTAACCTGAGGAAAATAAATAAATTCTTTCCCAAAACATTATTTGGTACCTAAGTGTATAAATACTTGAAAATTACATCACTTTTAAAAATTTAAAATGAAACGAGGGGTTTTTACATGTAAATTCCAAAACAATAAATTATTTTTACATCTAGGGGAATTATTATTAATAAATAAGGTGTTTGGGCATTAAAAATATAAGACTATTTCACATAAGATAAAGAAAGTCATGAAATTGATTCGGTATAAAATGATATTCAACATAAATTAAGGAAAGGGAATAATGGGAGAGAACAATGTTATATAATTAATGACACACTATTTTGGTAGAAATATTATAATCAAAATTGTATTTAAATAATTTAATAATGATATCTGAATATATACCACAAAATAGGTACATGAATGGAGAAGATAAAGAGGTGAGTTCCCTTACCTTGAAGAGGTGCTTCCTAGAACGCGAGGATGAAAACATATGACCACGTGGACACTTTTTATGGAATAGGTGGTAAACGATAATAAATTCATATATAATGAATTTTTAGAGGAGATTAATGGTAGTTATTGTGAGTATTTGTAGTAAAATATTAGGAATTACTTAATAATTTTCAAATTTAGGTCATGGAATTCAATATTGCGAAAAATGAAAAACTAAAGGCTTACCCACGGTTTATGTTCTTCGTTTACATAATTTAAGTCATGTTGTATTATATTTTATTCCATTAGAACCAACATCAATATTTTAATATTAATTTGGGAATGGAAAAGTAAATTTTCCATAAAATCATTTTTAAAAAACCAAAATTTACATTTTTGACTCAAGGATTTCATTTATTGGTTTTGACAATGATTTAAAACAAATAAAACAAATAATACCAATAATATAACATATTTTTAGTCATGGATTATATATAATTAATTATTACATAATTTTTACATATATATAAAGTCATAAATCATACTTAAAACAAAAACCTACATTTTTACTATTCACTAAAAAATAAAGTATTTTTGAAAATTCTGAAATTTTTACCCTAAGATGATTTTGATTTTATGAATCCAAATATAATGATTATTTTATAGAAATAATTATCTAAATATGTTATTATTTTTATTTTTAATAGAAAAATATTTAGTTATTGAAAAATAATTTTTTTTACAACATAGTCAATTCTCTCACACTTATAAACAATATAAAGGATATATAAAATATTATTATTATCTTTATTAAAAATATATTGTACTATAATATTATTTTATAAATATAAATTGTATTCAAAATCATTGAATTATAGAAGTTTATATATTTTTCTAAAAATAAAATTATGTTTCATTTATATTCAAAAATCTATTTATCAAATTCATCTAAAATTCTTGTGTATTTTGTTAAAAAAATAATACAAAAAATAGAATTGGAGAAAAAACTATTTCATTTCTAAAAATGAAATTACACATTTATTATAACTTGGTAATGATAAATAACCTATAATTACACTAGCATACACCCTAAGGGAAAGGTATGTGAGAGGGGTATTTTCATTGGGTGGATTAGATAACACTGTCTTACTATTGTTATCTACTATCTTTTACTTATAAATTAATTTATTTATTTTGAGCCAAATTGTTTGATTCTATAATTGGTATTGGTAAAAGGTGAACACCAGTGACACTACCTCCCTCCAAATTCTAACAAATGAGATTTAAAAGAAACCACTATACTGGTTTAGACCATCTTTTATTCTTGTTGCATCAATTATTAGTTTTCATTTCCATATATATACAATAACTTAAAAATGTAATATTAATATCGATGATCATAGTGCTCAACTCTCATATTGTCCGATGGTAAAATTTACCAATGATCATATGTATGAATTCATCCTTATTTACTACTTCATTTCCAAATAATTTTATAGTTCCTTTGATAATGTTTATTATATTCATTAAATTTTCTATTATTTTAACAATTTTTAAAGCATATGTCATCTTTTTAGAAGTTTTCGATGGTATCAAGTACATCATAGTGTGTTAACTATTTTTTTGGTTTTGATATCCCTATAGTAGTCTTAGTTTATGTAATAGGGAATATTACCTAACATGTAATATTTTTTAGTTTTACTTATATTTACTTTTTTTTGAAATATAATAAAAATATTATTATTATAAATGGGTTTTTTATAAATAATTTATGGAATTTTCAAGTCATTACACAGATAAAGACCCAACTTCTATCCTCAGTTGGCTTCACCAATAATGGATTCTCTGGATATCCCCTTGAAGATCATATGAATCTCATTTTATTATTGGAATGAAACACATAATACTAAAGGATTTGGATATATGTATGAATAAATCATTGTATTTTCATCTAAAATGGTATGTAAAATGTGGGAAACAATTAGCTATAGGTTCAAAATAACTATAATTTTCTTTTGGACTCATATATTATCAATATTTGATTTCTGATAAATGAAATTCTAAAGGATGGAATACTAATATAGACACTAAAAATACTCCACTTGGAATTAAAATAACCTGACGTTTATAATCAATCAAACCTGAAGAACCATATTTCGTGTCACTTATAACATCGAAATGGGTTCTTAGAGTGTTATGTATATATTATTTAACATATTTTATGGACACCATAGGTGATGTAATGCCTCCCAACCTCTATGAGGGAAAAATAAATAAATACTTAATTGACGGGAATTGATGGTAGACTATCAAACACTAGTGTGCACATTTTATTTACCACTTCCTGATATGAATGATGATCACTATTATCACCTAGATTACTTGATCCTATCCAATTAAAATTTGAAACCCTTATTGTATTTATTTTTACAACATTTAGTGAATGAATTAAAATTTCTTTATCTCTAAGGAAATCCAATATATCCTGAGGTTTATTCTCATAATGGATATTGAGAGGGGTTGTGACCCATGAATTTGTTTTTCAAAATAACCACTATTTTTTAAATAACCTTATAAATATCATTGGTTTAAATTTTTGTCTAATATGAGTACTATTTCTATTAATCATTATATAATTTATTATTGGTAGAGAAAAATGGAAGTGTGATCATTCCACTCTAAGATGACAAGACACTACCATGATTCACTTGTTTTCTTGGTATTTGATAACATATTTCACCTATGAAGAAATCCTTTTTTGAGGTATATCTTCTTATAATATTATTTTTGATAAATCAACTTTTTTGGTCGAGTTTTCTTTATTAAATAATTTAAAACCACATTATCCCCCATGATGGTGGAACAGTTAACTGGTGCATCAAATGAGAAAATTTCCCATCTTAGTACAATTTAAACTAGGCCTCCACATTGATATATTTTCAAAATAAAAAAAGAATCATGTAGAGGGAAGGTCACTTGTCTTGTAGTATCATCTCTAGCTAGTATTAAAAAAAATACAATACTAACATTAGGTTTTTCTTGGAATATATAGATGAAGTTTGGAAAATGAATATCTATTTTCCAAAACCAAATTTCTATTCAGGTCTATAGGGTTTATACTTATCTAATATGACCTTATCATCTATTAATGTCCCTATAATTACCCATTTAAGGGTTATTCAGTAGATACTTTTTGGATATAATAAGACATTCTAGTATTTGTTATAGTGGGTGATCTATATGGCTATTATTAAAATGAATCATGCTAATTTAACTGATTCTTCAGACTCTTCTAATACTCTATCATTATAAAAATGGTCCCAATAATTTCTAGACCATTGTTAAACACATATATTCCTATATAGGATCCTATATAACCCCAAAATACATATAAAGTCCTGATTGTTTTGAATGGGACCTTTAATTTAGTTAGATTCTACAACTACCAATACAATTTTCCTAAAACCAACCTGAATAGGTTTATTTTCTTATTGTCTCCTAACTATTTTACTATTATAAATGTTGTAATTCTCATTCCATTGGGCCCCCATTCTATGAGAAAGAATCTTATGAATTTTATCACTATAAATACTTCAATGGGAGAAAACTTTTCATCATTATATGAAACCTTTTAAATATTGTTTTGAAACTAACCCCTTCCACAATGGGATAGAAATCCTCTGGAATCTCACAAATATGAAAAATTAGGAATTTTTTGGGGATTAAGGGAAATAATTCATCCTCATTCATCTTAATAAACCAGTCATCCCATGTCCAAAAATTAATGCTTTCTTTCATATGATTGGTTTCCCTTATCACACACATCATTATATAGAAAAATGCATTCTAAATTGGTGGAGTTCTATTAGAATTATCCCATATGGGAACTAAGGGTAGAAATTATTCATATATATCCCCAATAAATAGAGGTAAACTAATCATTTTTACATAATATAGGCTTATTATGACTTCTTTATCAACAAAATATAAGCGTTTTTATCTGAAATATTCTAATACAAATGTATGAGAACACATACTTACTCTTTTGAGAATGGGTTTTATAAAAATTAATGGATACATGTAGATGCAATTCCTTTATCTCTTCTTCAAATCAATTAAAAGTCATTTATATCAAAAATAGATAACCCTTGTCTTTGTTATAGTATCCTTTAGATTTGAGGCCCAAGATTAAATTCTAACCAATATTTTTCGTTACCTATTGACCATCTTATTATTATTATGTTATCATGAAATTATGGTTCCACAACCTATCAATTCTCCTTTAGAGATATTGGGGTTAATCGAAACACATAACCACAAGAATGAACAGTTTATTTTACAATGTTCCATGATGTTGATGTATTTTCATGTGAAACATATTGATCCAGGTTTATTTTCCTATGTTATTGATTCCCATGTTCTTATTCTAGAATGAATTCATCACTCAATAGAAAAAACCCTTACAATGGTATCTTATTTGACAGATGATAGTCTTGAAGTCCATCTCCCATATAGTTTGACCATAGATGATGTTTCAAGATGTTATGTTGGTGGTGAATAGTATTAACACCATGGCATTTCTCTTTCCATAATTTAGATATTATTATTTTATGTAAAATTTTCTCTTTATTCATCCATTATATAAAAAATTGACATAAATTAGAAAATAGTCAAAAAATGGTCTCCATATACTAACCAAACATGGTGGAATAGTAGCCCCAAAGGAATTGCATGTACACTAGGAAAAATATCTTAGATAGTATGAAAATAACCTTGAGTACATGAGATCCATTTAAATTTACTAGGATGAATTTTAGGAATGTGACATCATTTCACACCAAATTTACAATACACATACACATTAATTTCAACTAGGAAACTGATGAGCAGTAAAAATTTAGTATAATAAACCTGTTACATGATCATCACCACATGAACGATTCTGTAAAGAGGTGAATTTTTATTAATATCTATCTCAAAAACTTTTTAAACCCAAAAAAATTAAATGGACCCCTCATATTCATAAGTTATGATTACTAACTTTATTTTGTTACATGAATCGCCTACTGCCATTGACGAACAATATGATAAGTAAATGACCATCCCTCTATTCCTAAAAACTATCCATCTTCATGACTATCAAACCAGATTTTGAGGGGGGGGGGGTGAATTTATTGATTCTAATATTATATCTATATATACCAAAATAATAAAAATTAACAAAGGAAGTCTTATGGAGGAGAATATCCCCATTCAAAATCACCAAGGAACTATATGGATAGAAACACACCATGCTCCTAGAGGCTAGATGGCAGAACCATGATGATTTTCATGGGAATGTGTGCGATTATGTCAAGGTATGCATAGTGGATAAAAATACCACTATAAAATAACAATATAACCGAGATATCAGTAACAATACAAGATACCTCCGATGGATTATACGATCATATTTCCCATTGTCTCTAGGGTCAGCTACTATCTCCCATCATAATCCTGTATAGATAACTATATAAATAGATCTACATTCACACAAAATTAGAGGTATTATTGACACCAATGATCTATATATGATTTCGTATCCTCGGAGAAGGGATTAATAGATATTTCCTAGAAAATTATGATGGATTCTAACTATGCGATGCCTGAATGATTTCCTATGCAACCACTCCAGGATACTTGGGTTTATCTCAAATTGAAGTGTATATATTCCCCTATCCTTTTCTATAAATACCGAAATTACTCTTTTTGGAATATATATAGAAGAATAATTGAAGAAATATGAATAAAATATGAATAAAATTTCATTAGTTCCCTTGATAGAGACATCGAGGTAATCCACATTCTCAATAAAGAATGAAGGAAATAAACATAGTAAACACTACTAGGTAAACATAACTGAGAGAGTGTATCTAGGTGAACTTCACCACTCTAAAAATTCTCCTCATGGTCACTGATCTTACGTTTGTCTCTCTCTCCATGCTAGTGTGCATGTCGTACCAATTAAAACTCAATGGATGAGAATCTGTGAGACTTGATACACAATTTTATTATAGAAAATCCTAAGAAAAATAACCTATGTAAATAATTTACACTTCATGAACCTCATGCATGAAGTAATGGATTTGTGAACCATATTGTTTTCTCTAATATTCATTGAAAAGGGATGGTAGAATTACCTAACATAATCAACTTCTATTCCAGTGAAGGAAATGAAAAATACATTCACCACATTCTTCACCAAGGTCAAATCCATTAAAATTTAACCTTAAATCCTCATATAAATCTAGTATAAATATAAGATTGGGTAATTCAAAACCATGTTTTTCCCTTCGATCATTTATTTCCTTAATAAAAGGAATTTACTACTTTTCCTCTAAAACTGGTAGGCCCCCAAGGACATTTGACGTCATGCATCCCATTGATAATGTGGTACCAAATCATAAATATAGTTGGCTACAATCTTCCTGACCAATGATGGATTTATTCTTCATTCAATGATCAAACTCACAAGTGTCCCCTACTATGTGTATGAAACATCTCTCTATACCTTCCCTATAGTCAATCATTGAATAAGTTATTCTATAGAAACTACTTTTGTGTTATCCCTATTTAATCCTATGTGGTTTCATGTCTTGTTACATGGATATCCTCGCTACCTGATCAATCTATGTGCATCCAATTTCTTCATCAAATAATTTAAAAACACATGAAAATATCATTATCACTTGATGTTAAACATTATTTTACATTCTTGTAAGATGAACATATGTTGTTCACGTCTAACTATATTCTCTTGGATTGATATCAAGTAGGATAGATAAGATAAATCCCAGTTGTTCAAACCCATCATCTTCAAAATTCAATTATCTATATTCATGGGGCTTTATTTATTATTAATACACAGTATTTATCCCAAGGTAATAAATATTACCTATCATTTAAATTATACCATTCACCAAATCTATATTCATTGGGATCTCTCCTCATTAATCAATAGTCTCGATGAAAATATACTGCCACCTAGAAGGCAATATTCCCTCAATGTAACACCATATATCCAGTGTTTAAAGATATTAATAATAAAGATATATTTATACAAAAGTACCATAATAAAACTAAATTTTATATATCATATCTCATAGGTCTATAATCATTTTCGAACCAACCTATTCACATTGGGTTATGTTCAATTTGAGTTTAACTAGAATGGTATGCTCACGCATAAGTCCCACACCAGACAATATTAGGTACCTTTCTTTTTGATGTCCATTATATATGTCATTAAACTACCAGGAATTTGTACTTTTCACCTAACATTAAAATTTATTATGTGTCCTATTATGTGTCATTTAATTGTGTGGGTACTAATTTCATTTAGATAGATATGTAGGATTCTCTTTCCATGGGCCCGCTCCCTGCTTCCCAACAACCACCGCCTTTCGAGATAGTGAAAAATTCTATATCACCAAATATTTTTGGTATTTATCCATACAAACCAATATTAATAATCACTAATAAATAATTTAAATATAAATAACCTATAATACATGAAGATATTCACATCGATTCTTGATTTTTATCTATCATTATCACATAGTGGTTAATTATCCGAAAAATTATATTTGGTAATGATTCATGAAAACATATTAAATCTATAAACGATTCAAAAACTAGTGAATAATTGACCCTAATAGGGATAGATAAGCTCGACATGAGATCCTATTCATGAACATACATTCCAATCCATCACAAGTAATAAATCTGAATGAACACTAAACATTGGTAAACCGGGAAATAATAATGTTTTTATTGAATCATCGTTGTTGTTGTGGACCATTATATTTTTTAGTGTTAACATGGAGAATGAATATGATAATATCTATAAGTATTTTATTTTCTTATATCTATTGTAGTTTCCATTCATATGGCCTAGAAAATTACTGGTTTGATAGATAGAGGTGATTGAGTTTATAAATCTTGGACTTGAGTTGGTATAGAGAATGATATTAAAGGTGTAAGTGATTTTGGAGAATACTAAGGCAGATTTGGATAGATCATTGTTCTATTAAATTTTAATGAACGACCGTTAGATTTTTGGGGAAATTGATAATTTTTTTATAATGGTATTTTCTTATCCAGAGATATAGAGTTTTAGTTAAGGTAATAATAACTTTCCTTAGTTTTTTAAATATTTTGAGGTGTTGGATCATATTAATGAAGTGGTGTATCAGTTACCCCATCCAAAATAGATAAACTATATTAATGAAATGTTTCACATATAATATATTGAATTCAATATTAATGTTTACTTCCATTTCATTGATTAGGTAATATTGGATATTGAGTATATCATAACATTCATGTAGTGCCTAATTGTTAATTAGGTTTTCATGAGAATATATAGTATTATTATTGCATTCCTATAGTTTGAGTTTTATGGCGAAATTTGGTCCTGGAGAAGCCTTCATGTGATCTTGAAACAAATATTCATGCTTAATATCAAGAATATTTTTAACATTCTTTTGTTATGTTTTTGAGATATTTTTAATGTTGATATAAGTGTAGTTATTCCCTATTTTTCTCTATATTTTTATCTCTATGATAATGAGATTCTTACTTGGGAATTATCTCATAGTGATTTCATCATAGAGTCTATTTTTTACCTCATTGGTTTTTATTCTTATTTACTACGATGATAATAGTTTGAGAGGTATCTGTTATAGATGATCATATTTTCATTCTCCCATAATTTATGTTTTTGGGGTGTTATAGGATTCATTAGATTGTATAGTTGTGAATTGAGAGTGGAGATATGAGTTTTATATTTTATAAGGGAACCACTATATAGTATATTGATCATTATGTTATGGAGAGTCTTAGGATCTAATTTCCTTTAGCTATGATCTTGGTGTCCATGTTGTTGTTTAATGTTTCTATAATTTATGTAATCAAGGGCTGTTTTGGGGGAATGTTTTTTTTGTGTTGGTGATTGTCAAAATGGGGGTGAAATTTTTAATAAGAGAGACATTGTTGAAATTATTATAAGCCATTGGGAAGGATTACGCACATATTGTGTGTGTTATGTTTTTAGTTAAATTTTTTTTTGGTGATCCTTAAGGAATAGAAACACTCTGATATTAGGGGGGGGGGAAATGAAGACTCTATTAGTAAATATAAAACCATTGTGTGTGGTTGTATTTGGGATAGGAATGTCAAATGTTAGTGGTGGGAACCACTATTCAATGGTAGGGGATATATCCATTTTCAATTATTAAAACCCCATGATTATTAGGGGGGATATAAGTATTTGGATGGACAATGATCTCAAATCCTCTTTAATTGTTCCCCATAGTGATGTGGTCAACATTTTATCACACTATAGATGAGTCACAAATGATTTATTATATGTTTGATAGATCCAGTCCTTGAATTTTTTTTTTCTATTTTCCATTGAACTATAATATCCCTAATGTCTTACTTTTGGAGCCTTTGGCATTTCTTTGGTGGATTTAAAGCCTTTTGTCCAATAAATAAAAACCTTTTGATCCATGAAGACATCTCATTATATATTAATTATATATTAACTTATGACTGCATATTATAATTTTTAATGGGGTTTTCATGGTTTGGCCGATGGGTTGATGGATAATGATATTTCATAATTCATTAATGAATTATGCTGGTATATTTAGTGGGTGATCAATATTTTATATCTTACTTTTGAAAAAGTGTATTCAATTATTATTTCACAAAAGGGGTTTTAGATTATCTATTTTTATCTATTTTTTTAAAATAGAATAATATTTTGTTTTTTTATTTTGATAATGTATTTAAATTAACATAATTAAAATAATAATAAAAATTACAGTTTCTAAAGTTAGAGTTTAGTTTTTTTTCTTTTTCCCCTTTTTATTTTATTGATATTGGTAATTGTTTTTTAAAACATACTTGTAAGATTTATGTTATTATTGATGTGTCGAATAATGATACATAATATAAATAATTTTAAGTAGGTAATGGAAATATTAGTTGTAAATATTAAAATCATTTTTGTATTTGGTAGCATAAATTTTATGATAAATATCGAATTATTGGAATATGGAGTTGTTTTCTTATAGAATGATTCTATATAATTTAATTTTTCATTAATAGTTGGGTTGTATTGTTTCTATGGTTTCATAGTTTATAGTTTTTAGTATGTTATATTGGAGGATTACATGAATAAGTTAGTATAGTTGATCTTATTGTTTTTTAATTATTGATGTAGTTATTATTTTAGTTCATTATGGATATAATTTTTTTTCTAAAATCAATCATTAAATTAAAATAACATTAAGTGGATATGGGATGTTTTGATAGAAATTAGAGATAATGTTAATGAATTAATCAGGTAAAATAAAGTGTTAAAAGATTAAATCAATAAACCTGAACATAATGTTATTGATGTGTAGTAGTGGTGGGTGAAATATTATTTATTGAATGAAAGTGGTTTGATATTGAATAATTTACAAAAATGAGGTAATACCAAATGGGATTAATATGATTTTAGTGGGGTATTATAATTGTTTTATTCTTAGGGAGTTTATTTTTGGTTTTATGTGGAAGAATCTATTAGTGTTTTATAGTAACAATAGTATTGTGATGGGTTGTTGTTATTAAGCTGTTGAGGTAGAATGTTTACCCTAAGGTTGGGCTTGTATGATATTAATATAAATTATAGTTTAGTAATTTCTAATACATCACAACCTGATTCATGTTATCCAATTGACTCTGATTTTAGTTTTTGGGTTCTCAGTGTACCCTCTATATCTTGAATGTTGGTGATAATAGTGGTTGATTACATCCTTTTACCCTCTCTCGGTTTCTACTGTACTATACGCTATGATGGACCAAGGTTAGAGAACATTGTGATCTGGTGATAATACTATGATAATGAGGTCGTAGTATGGCTATGTGGTATATGGTAGTGTTATGGAATATGGTATGGATTTTTGATAAAAAAAAGACAACTGGTATGAGGTTGTTGTATGATAAATCTGGTTTTGATATTGTTATTTTTATATAGACAGAAATTGGATGGGTGTACTAGGATATATTCCATTCAGGGATAATGGATAATACTTCAGTGGGGATTTTGGTGTGGGGTACCATTCTAATTATATTAATGAGTTATTATATTATGATACCTATATTAAAATATAAAAATGGAACATTGGGGACATTTAATGATAATCAAAATGGTATTAATTGTAGGTTAATTTATCTATAAATTATCAATGGTTTTCAGATGATTGTTAAAAATTTTCATGAGAGGGTTTGGGGAGGATCCAATTGAATATACCTATATTATCAAACTTATATCCATAAGACTATTTTCTTAGTATTTTAATACATTCTTGGTGATAAAGTTGAATATTAAATGATCCTATAGTTTATAAACATTGTTCAAGTTATGTCTAGTAGATTTTTTTATTTTTTGTTTACTTTGTATCATTATTATTTATCTATGATATCACATGCATTATGGGATATTTTTATTTTATTTTATGTAATTTGGTTAGATTTAATTAGTATATATTTTCTATAATTACTTGTATTCAAGAGTGTAATTTATGTTATATGTTTGTTTTATGCCTACTTTTCTAGTCACATACCGGTGACATATTAGTGGATTTGAAATATCCAAAACACAGTTTACCTCCACAATTATGGAACTATGTAACTCCACACCTCACACTGAATTCCCCATAAGCTATAGAACACTGATTAGGGGAAAGGGTCAGTGTAACACAATGATATTTTGTGAAATATGTTTTTTGAGTTAATTTGATCTGTTTAATATTTTGAATTTCACACATCACTGAATATAACTGGTATTTTTTGAATGAATTTATTTATTTTTTATTTTTAAGAAACACCAATATGATATTACACTACACACAATAATTACATTTGATTATAGTACACACAAAATTATATTTATCTTGTGATATATACAATTTTGAGTTCATTCGATAACTTGTGTGATAGAGAATACCTAGTTTTACCATGATAATATGTACAATTAATAATAATAATAATATATTATTATGGTGTTCAAATTTCCATTGTAATGATATTCATGAATAATATTAATAAAAAATATAAAAATATGGTTTAAAAATTTCTATAACAAAAATTATTTGCTGACCAATTTACGTGAAAGGAAATTAAAACTCTTTTGAAAAAATATGAAATGTTTTACTGGAAATCTATATTTACGCAATAAAACACGTTTTATTTCAATAAATTAATTAAACAGAAATTAATAAAATTATTCAATGAAACATATATATATGTATATTATATTTTTCCAACTATTCTATGTTCATCTTAAATTTTTATAAAATATATTAGAATAAATCCAATTTTACAAATAAAGATATATTTTTTTTTCTAAAAGGTAATTTTAATGCCTTTTAATCGGAATTTTTTTTAATATAATATTTGAAAAATTTATAAATGTTATTTTTCAAAATAATTTTTTTTGAAATCAATGGATTAAAATATACTGTTGATATTTTTTTGGTATTTTTAGGAGAAGTTTACTTTTTTGATGAATAGTGAAAAACAATGAATTTTAATTGAAAACAAAATTTTAATAAAATACATTTATATAGTGAAATTATATTTTAAATTGGTTTTAAAGTATATTTAGATCAATGATAATTATATTAATAATGTTTTTGTCATTGGAATCAATTTCAAATTGAAATTATATATAAAAACATTTGAATCTTTTGAACATTTCACTTGAAAACCTTATTGTCTCATCACATCTATATGATTAATTTTAAAATCACTTTTATGACATATATGATTATAATTATTATAAATTTATTAATTATTTGGAATCATTAATATTTATAAATTATATTAAGTTAAAAATAGTTTTTTACCAAAAATATTAGGGGAATATAATGAAAATTAAATACAACGATTAATCTAAAAACAAGTTTACCATGTACCTAAACTGTTACTTAAAAAGAAAAATAGAATAAGAATATGTAAATAAAAAATTGTATGAATATATTTTACCATATAATATATTTTATCTAATATGGACCATTATTGGAGGTACATTATTCAAGGGAGGCCTCTCAATAGGGTTTATCTTTTTGTATTTACAAGATTACCACTCCTCCACTATAAAATGGAACTCAAACCCACTAAATTATTCACACATCCCAAGATAATTGGCTCATCTAAAACCCGAAAAAATAATATCCCAACTCTTATCCTATCATCCTAAAATAATATCCTCTGGTATAAAAAATACCAAGTTGGTCATTTGGTTAAAACCAAAAGGAATTAGTTGAATAAGAGGTGATGTTATTCAATGAGATCTTTTATTTAATTTGATTATCCCCCCTAAAATTCTTATTATATAAATATTATATATTAAACATGGCATCATAAATATAATAAGATATTTATTTGTTATTAGTATGAACTAAAATTTTACACACTTCCATCAAATGGGATACACAAGCATCTTTTGTGTGTACAACAGACTACCACCCCACGAACCGATGTCATTCATTCTTCCATTACCACATATCAAGGTTGGACATATTTATATAATTACAATTTCTATATTATATATATTATATTGATGAAATATTAATTCTTATTTAATTATTATATAACACATACCTTCATTATATCCTTTTTTTTGGAATATGATAACTTCTTTTGTGGATGTGTGGACTACTACCTCCTCAAAGCAATGTGATTCATTCACAATTTAGAAGAAATTTATTAATTATGGGTTTAGTAAATGTATATTATATATATGAAATAATAATAATATTAATAATTTAAATATATATATTTTTTGTTTACATTGTTTCTTTCAATACAACATGAAAACAGAAACAACGTTCATGCATACACATGACCCACTGTCTCCATAAATGTTATATTCTATTTCATATTTCAATAATTTATATATTATTATAAATAATTTTATAATGAATATATATTATATTTATATCAGGTTTAAAATATATAAATATGTAAATCATGATCTATGTAAGATGATCAATAATAACATGTCTAAATATATAAAGAAAACCAAGCGATTATTACCTAAAACGTAACTTCAACATGAAATTGTCTATAGAAGGTAATATAATGTCATAATAAAATAATATATAGCATGATATATACAAATATTTTTATGTGTAATATG
Source organism: Viscum album (assembly GCA_963277665.1). NCBI lineage: Eukaryota > Viridiplantae > Streptophyta > Magnoliopsida > Santalales > Viscaceae > Viscum > Viscum album. The sequence goes on from OY728119.1 coordinate 1,238,105,388, forward strand.
TATAATAAACACTTATCTATTATACAATAGGTTTTAACATGTACAAATAATGTCAATACATAAGGCAAGGGTTTTCTCATCTCTCTTTAATTTTTGCGAGATAAATGTCAAATTAAAAAGTAGTTTTATTTTGTGTGATGTATATAATTACATTTAGTTTTTTATATTATTATTATACATAAATTAATGGGTATTTAAATATCAATTTTATAATATCTATTTCATGGGGTTTATGGTTGAGAAGCTACCAAATCAGTATGGCAACTTTGTCTCAATTTACACCTTGGAGACAAAAATTATGTTATAATCCTAAATTATTTAATGAGATGTATATAATACCCATAAAAATTTTATATCATGAATAAAAAAAATATATTATTATGTTTTAAGATACATTTAATTTTATTCTATCATTTGGATTATGATTTAATGTTACCAAATCGGTAAAAATTTATTTCTACAATCTCATCATTTATTAGGATTGTTTACTATTATGATTACATTATGGAATATTATTATCCATATATAAATTTATATCATTTAATTTATTATCCTACTATTATTAAAGATATATTCAAGAAAATACACTATTTTTATAGTAATTTTTATGTAAGATAGTTACAAATGTTTTTACAGAAATCTGAATTTATCTCTGTCATCGGTCTGAAAAATATGTTATATCAAAAACATGTTTTATGTATCTTCATAAAAAAATATGATAATATTATCCTATGATATTTAAAATAAAATTTTACACTTGTTTTAAATTTTTTTTAAAAATGAATCTTATTTTCATTTTCTGATCGAGAAACTTTTCTAAATTTGTTACTATGAAAAAGGGTTTGTTTAGTATGTACCGATTTATCCACAATATTGTCCTTTATATCATTGATGATTACATTGAAATTTTACATGGTTATTTTTTTTAATAAAAATTAATTTCCAAATATTAATTATTTTTTTAGTTAAAGTGGTTTTAAAATAAAAAGTTTTTAAAAAATGTGTTATGTTTATGAGTTGTTTTAAATTATTTTCAAGGATTAATTTATATAATTTCAATGGTATTTTCAATGAAAATGGTTTTCGAAATGTTTTATGATTTAAAAATATTTTTTCCAGGAAGAAATTATATTTTCCTTAAGAAATTTTGTATATTTTATTTCATGGTTACTTGATATGTTTTAAAGTGGTTTATATTGAAAAGGATTTTTGGAAATGTTTTTGGTCTTAAAAAGTGGTTTTCAAGTAAAGGATACTTTCCTAAAGAAATTATCCAAGTTATATTTAAAATTATATCCATATATGATGAAATCCTTTGATATAGTTTATTCGTTACTATGGATATGATATAAAGACACCATTATTATTATATTATTTTTGAATGGTTTATGTTAAAGATGACAAGTTATTTATCAAAACTATTTCTCTTCGATAGTATAGACCCTGAACAAATTATTATGAATCCCACTTCATTTCATGGGATATTATATGATGAAATTATTTTGAAACCAAAAAATTTTCCACAGGTTAATATATGATAAATGTTTTATCATAACCATTTTATTTCATGGGTTCTGATATGATGTTTATGAAACCCACCTCTTTTTAGAAGCCATAATATGATGATTTTTTAAGATATTATGGAACACACATGTTTGATTTAATTATGTGATGAGTGAGACCTATATCTCCCTCTAATGTATTGGTTAAAGATTTATATCTCATGAGATAATGATGGGAAACAAGTAGATGAGAAGGATCCATAATGGGAAAAAGGTGTGTCCTGATTCGAAATGGGAAACTGGTGTGTCTCGATCAACATTGGGAAATAGGTTTGTCCTGATCCATAAATGAGAAATAGGTGTCTCCTAATCTGCAATGGGTAATAGATGTGACATAGTCTACAATGGGAAACATTTTTGTCCTAATACACTATGTCTATAGTCTTTGGAGTGAAAATTTACTATTAAGATGTTATGTGTGAACCTGATTACATGTCTAAAATGTTATGCATGGACCTGATTGCAGGTCCATAAGTTTATGTGAGGGCCTAGTTTTATGTCTATAACTTAATGAGTGAACCTATTTCTATATATACATGTTCACAGTATTATATGATAATGTGAATTCCACAAATATATGTCTCGTTCATATGATATTCTATCATTTTTCGTCTTCGTTATTATATTATGATTCATGTCTTATGAACTACCAATATTTATGACATGCCACATGTTTATCATCTACAATAAGTTGGGTGTGAAATTTATAATATAATTTCATGATTATATACCCTTATTATTATATTATTCTTTCATATGATCATATATTAAAATATCATTTGTTTATCGTAATTTAGAATTTTTGATCACTATTTCTTATGGTTACATTCCTTAAGTTATTACGAATGGCTTTATGTAAGATTTATAAAGGGTAATATATTTACATGATAATTATAACATATTACACCATATTAGAATAATGTATTCCATGTTTCCAAAGGCACTAAACTATTACAATCTTTATGAATGTACTTTTTTAGTGTGCTAAATATTAGTAAAAAATTATTAGGTATCCATGTATGCTATTTCTGGGTATCTATAGTTGTTATCAAAGGAAACATTTAGTCAACCGTTGGAAATTAGGAAGAGAAAAGTTTATTTATATCCTTAGGGGAATTCAAAAGTATATCTCTAGGAATGTATCTAAGGATAAGACCATGTTCTCATATATTATAGAGATATGTTCCATGATTTGGACATCCTCTAAGTGATTTTCATGATAATGTGGTATTCTTTTATGATACCAATTTCTCACAATATGATTTATGGTTTTATTCAATGGGGAGAACTTGGAGAAACTAGGTTATAATTGAATTTTACAGATGTGGAAAGTATGTAAATTTTGAAAATAGATTTCCTAAGTGTAAATATCATGAAGAAAGGTGACATGATTATTGGTTATACTAATGAAGATTGTGATTGAAATGTGAAAGGTATGAGATGTTTTAATAGTATTATTTACATTAAATTTAAGAATAATTATTAAAGTTAGGTTGACGAACCATATGAAATGATTCATATTTTACATTATTGGAAAGAGGAATTAAGGAATAGTATAAGGAAACCTTGATAATGGATTAAGGATAATGTGGGGTAACATAAATGTTTATGTAATTGTATTCATAAATTATGTTTTTTGAAAAATATATGAATTATTCAGTTTATATTTGTTTCTAGGGAATAAAAAAATATGCTGAATGGTTTTGATGGACAAGAAAAGTGAATTAACTGAATGGTGATATTATTAAAAAAACACATGATTAAGGGAAATATAACCTTAAATATGATCTCGAGGATGAGATAATTAATTTTTAATAATGATATATTAGATATGAATAATTAAATTAGACAGAACAAATTACCATGGAAATGATTAAGGATTTGTTAGAAAAGTGGTTTATGCTATCAGAGAAGGGGTTTATGACATTTTTCGACTTAATTAATATATCTAATAATCTATGTAATATGAAGCCATGAATTTATTCAATAATTATTAATTGTAATTCATGTTATTAAAATATTTCAAGAGAATACATGATGAAGGTATTAACATGTTTCTCATGTTATAAACAAGTGATAATTTATGATAAATGGGGGATAAATGTTAAGCTGATTTTCAAAAATTTAGTGTTCTTATTTCTAGTGTTTTGGATTTTCATATTTTATAAGGGTTATAAGATTAGAAATTTATGTAAATTTTATGTAAAACTTATTATTATGATTGTGAGATTAATGTATTATCTCACCATAGTTGGATTGATACAAGTTAGAAAACCTATATTAATCATTTTTATGATGCTTACTGAATATAGATGGAATGAATAATCATTATACCTCATGATCTATTAGTACTTTAAGAATAAAAAATTAACCTTCATTTTTACAAATAAGAGATGAAGTGGAAATTAATTAAGGAACAACCAAAGGGTTAGATTGTTTATATGAAAAGGAATAAAATCATATAAGTATTGTTCCTTATGTTTTTAGATATTAAAATAAATCATCCACTCTAGGGAAAGGATATTGAAAAATATTTATCATAATACCTTTTTTTATTTAACCCATGGTCTTATAAATCACTATAGATTTATGGTTTTTGGGCCATTAAATATCTATTGATCATTACCTTACAGAAGATCAATGGTCTTTATAAATTTATATAATTATTTACTCTTTTATTATAATTCCAATATTCACTCACAACCACTATTATCCAACATAGAAAGATAGTTATGAGTTACTATGTGTAAGCATTATAGTTTCAACATTCCCTTTTGAAATAATGTTTTAGTATTTATTTTTTCATGATGTGGGGTTCAAATAAAGAAAGTATCAAGAATTAAATCTTTGATAACCTAAACGAATTTTGAGGGAGAAATTTTCAATAGTATGCATTTCACGCAACAATGAGTATAGTGAATGTTATATGAAAGAACTATGTTAATATTACTTTTTATAAAAATTTTGATATTTCTCTACATGAAACAATTATATTATCTTTAGGTACATGAAAAAAATTGTTTGACTTGTGTTATATACAACGTTGAGTACCTTTGATAACTTACATAACAGGCAAAACCTAGTTTTACCAAACTATAACATACTATTAATAACGTTGTTAAAATAATATTAAAGTTTTCATGATACCATTGGTATAGATATTAGGAATTATATTATTTGAAATTATAAAAACGAGGATTAAGAATGTATATATGAATAATTATATGGTTCCCAATTAACTAGAAATGAAAATAAATCACTATTTAAAATATAGGAATTCATTTGATGGAAATATATATTTATGAAATCAAACGCTTTTAACCTCAAATAATTAATCAAAAAACATTTGATAAATTATTTTAATGATATATATATAAATATTATATTATATCAACTATTATACATTCATCTTATCTGTTTTCAATACAATAGATAAGTATAAATCAATTTTTTCAGAAATATATATATTTTTCCTAAAATGTAATTTTACTACCTTTTAATGGAACACCTATTTTATAAATATATTTTTAAACTATTATAATTTTTATGAAAAAGTTAAATTTATTTTGGAAATAAAAATACCAAAATTTAATTTTGGTAATTGTTTGGTATTTTTATGAAAAGTTTCAATTTTTGATGAATAGTGAAAACACTAAATTTTAATTGAAAACTTCATTTTCATATAATTTATTTATATAGTTAAATTATATTTAAATTTTATTTATACTATATTTATTTAAATTATAAATATATAAATATATAAATATATATATTAATAAAATTTATTTCATTTTTTCAATTTCACAATGAATTTGGAATTTAAAGCATTTCAAACTTATGAACATTTTCACATTATAACCTCGTTGTCTCATCCCATATGTGAGATTAATCATAAATTACATATAGAAACTTATATGTTTATAATTTGGAAAAATATATTTCCTAATTTTAGTCATAATATTTTATAATTTATATCATGTTCATTAAATTCTTTAAAAAAATATTAGCAAAATTAATGAAAATTAATTAACTAATTTAGGTAAAATCGAGTTTACTTAGTGGTTAACCTTTAACTTAAGGGTCCAAATATCATTGAAATACATAAAAAATATACTATATGGGAATATTTATAAAATACACTCTCTTTTCACTAAAATTTACATTATTGTATGATCCTAATTTTATGGAGACTTCTCAATAGTTTTTACCTTTTTTTATTTCCAAGAATGGCGCTCGTCTTCTAGTATAAAAGGGAACTCAAACCCCTCAAATTTCAGCCCTATAAATATATTTTTATAATAAAATTACTACTCCAATAAGTTAAAAAATTCTATCTATTAATCCAAATATCCTCAAATTGGTTATAAAGGAAACCAAGTTCGTAATTTAGTGCAAACCAAAAGGAATTACCCAAAGAAGGGGTAACATTCTCCAATGGGAACTTTTTTTTCATTTATTTATCCATGCTTTAAATTACTACTACATCTATATTATATAATCAAATAATTTCCATAAATATATTTATATGATTATATGTTATTATTAATATACACAGTTTCACAAAATTACATTAAAATGGATACATAATTATCATTTGTGTGTACGACGGACTATCACCTCTCGAAATGGAATCTTTCGTTCTTTCGGTAAAACCCCTCAAGAATGGGAATAATGACAGAATTAATGTTTTAAAAAAAAATATATTTTATAATTATTATGTATTTATTCTCATTTAATTATTATATATCACATACATTCATGATTTCCATTTCTGTCGGAATACGATAACTTCGTTTGTGGATGTGCAGAAAACTGCCTGCTCAAAGAGATGTGATTCCTTCAAAATTCACATGTAATGTATTAAAGATGATTTTTGTAACCATATATGATATATATGAGATAATAATTATACTTTAATTATATTATATAGAGACATATTTTATTTTCTTTCATTCTTTTATTCGATAAGAAAACAGAAACAACATTCATGTGTCCGTATGGTATTCCAGCTATATGAATAGTGGATTACATTTAGTATATATATATTTTATGTTTTCATGACCCATACCAGAGGAACATTTGTTGTGAATACCCCAATCCTATCTCCGATAGGCTAGGGGATGGTGACTAGCATAGAGTAGGCATTTAGGGGGCGTTAGCCTAATGTACCTACACACATGCACACATCACCAAGCCACAGAATGATGAAATGTAAAAAAACAATAAGTAAACAATGAATGCATAAATATATATACCAAAACAAATTCATGATATAATTTTATTTAATTTAAATAGATCTGGAATAAAATCCCACCACAAAGAGAGTCTGTAAATAAGTCCAACTGAAACTGTAAAGAGTCCAACCCTTTCAATGGATGAAGACTATGTCAAAGGAATGCTTTCGGAAAACACCTCGGTCTTCTTAGCTCTACATATGCTCTAATTTCTCCCTATACTCCTAGGAAACCATCAAAATTTCCTCCAAATACACAATATATGACACATGTGACCAAATATTATGCATGGTTGAGTATAACAACACTCAATAGGAATCCCTGAAAACACTAAACATGAAGCACCAAGTATGTTTGATATATAAAAGATAAAACAATGTAACATAGATACAATTTGTACCGAAAGAACACAGATATACTCTGGAAAGACACCACATCATTAGGCAGTCATAACCAACTGCTAACCACATGATTCTACTGAATTTATCGCTCATTCCCAGAGATCCCATTCCACGATCTATACTATCATCAGAGACACTCAATGAAGAGGTATAACTAATCTGGGATCCTCCCAAAGAGAACACACTATTATAATAAGACTATAATACTTAGATAGGGAGTCACACCTAATACCACTAGGGGAGACCACAGACTCAATATGGATCGACTTGGATATACAGAGAGGCAGTCATTCCTAGAAGCGCTTTAGGACACCACGAACCCAATCTAGAACATCGATGATACACAAAAAGTGGGTCGCACCCATAACTGCTGGGGGTCACCAAAACCCCAATCTATATCAACTCCCTATATAGGGTATTGTATGATAATGATTTCAAAAACCATACTGATGTGGCCTTCCATATAGAGGATCAATGCCCTTATCATGGTGGATACAATGATTCCAAAAACATCACTAGTGATGATAAAGGTTCACATCCAGTCTCACTAAGGGAAACCAAAACTCTATATGATATTCGATTACTAGAGGGGATTACAATCAAGTTATATTGATGTAATTTTTCAATGTACCCTCATGAAAAAGGCCCTTGTGAATGATCTCAACCTATACTTTTCCAAAATATGAATACAAGAGCCTCAAGAACTTTTGGTGGGAGAAAAAGGCATGTCCTAGGGGGGATACAAAATGTCGTACAATAAAAAGTCTTTATAATATAAAAATACTTTCACAATATCTAGTCTCAAAATAAAAATGTTTAGGATGGGTCTGGTGCGTGTTGAGACACATGGTTCCTTGCCCGTGTCACCTAACAGTTTAAATATTCTGAGGATGTGTCTATGTACTAGCAGATGTATGCCAAGTTGTGTCTCTTTCTAAGTACTGAACTTTCCATATCACCCTTTAATGTTACCCATGTAAGTTTAATCTCATGAGTACATGTGGAATCATATGTGGATGGTAACATGTCGTGGGATATGTGTGACACACAATGAGATCCTTAACTCCGTCCAAAACCCTAGCACTACATCCAGGGTGCCCAAAATGCCCTATAATCCTAGATTAAATGGCGTGTTGTCCGAGATTTTCTATAACCACCATTCCTCAACCATGCATCTTGACTAGTGCTCCACCTTTGATCCATGGGTTGATTCTCCATGAAACCAAAGATCTAATGTCTCCCATGAATAAAAATCATCGAAGAACGCTTTACATCTTCCGATATGCTTAGCAATCAAATCAAACCATCATTATTCATTTCGTTTTTAAGAACACCAATGAATGGGAAATCAGGAGTCATATTTCATATAAATCAATCCATCTCCATCATCTCACCTTCTTCATGGTGTGCCGATCCCAAATATATTATACCATATCATTTCACCAAGAAACGAGTGCAAAAAAATTAATTGGTTGAAAAGGACAAGTCACAGGACAAATGAATAACGACTGTAATGAATAATGATTTTGAAGAGAAAAGAATAAAAAATTTAGAGGGATGAAAATTAATAAATTTTAGTTTTGATCTTGGTTCATAACTATCAGAACGGTATGAAAATACAAATAATTCTCAAGAATCTACTCCCGATAAATCCCCAAAATATCCAATACCTCATATATAATCGATTCGTGGGAAAATCTATTAGTGTATTCTTCCACATACATTATAGGAATCAAGAACAGAGAATGGAAAATAAAATAAAACATTATAGCTAGATTCATATAATTCTATGATGAAGAACGATCTCTGTATCATCATCGTTGGTGAGATAAATCAAGATCGGTGTGTTCCAGTCATCGATCAAAGGTTTCATTGTCATTCATCTGAAGGATCCTCTAGAATTCTTCTCTCCAATATCTCTAGATAATTCTAGGGTTACATGGATAAAAATGGATCTCTAATATATTTTTATTAAAGGATAAAACAACTCTCTGCTTCAAAAACTGAATTAAAATAATTTTATTGAATTATTTTTATCCATTTCGTGCTTGCGATAACTTTTTGGTAGAAAAATTAAATTGACCAATGTTAAGTCCTTCCTATGGTAAATCCACCATTCTATAATCAATGGTTCCCACATATTTATGATTTGGGTAACTATTTATATGTTATTGCAAATTTTCAGGAAAATTTCACACACATGTTGTTTAATATTTTAATATTTTCAAACATTTGTTCCAGGTACATATGGCCTCATAATCACACATCATATCAACAACTGGTTACAAAATCAATCCTTATAATATCTAAAAACAATACATATAAATTCAAGGATGTTACATTCTACACACCTTGGGGACTTACATCTCTGAAAATCCAAAACAAAGGCTATTGAAATAGATGAGGGCATTGAAGTCGAATCTGATCCTCCCACTCCCATGTGATCTCCTAGAGAATCTTGTACTGCCACTAGACACACACTAAAGGAATCAATCACCCAAAGAGTATCCTATCATATGGATCCTTGATATTCACTCGGTACTCAACAAAATTATATCAATCCTCTATGTCTATCTCACCCTAGTCGGTGATGAGAGATTGGTCATGCATGTATCTCATTAGCTACAACAAGTGGAAGAAATCATTTACCCAATCTAACTATGGAGGTAGAGATAATATGTATGCTTCCCCACCAACTCTACATTGTATATAGAATATTCTGATGAACCTCTAAGATAGCACGTTGCACCATCCAAATTTTAGTAATCCACATTGACTTAAATCTCATAGGAACACATGGTATCCTTACTTGAACATGAAAGGCCTCTATCACCTATTAGTACAATACATATGATGGATCTCTGAAAACCTATAAGAAAAAGAATATCCATACACTATTAGTTTCTTCTACAATTGTGATGATTAACCTGAACCATTATCAAATCACTATATTTTCATTTTTTGGAGTTTTGACTACCGAGACTGAGTCATGGTGGAATATAAACTTCATGATCTATGTTGTGAAAATTTTAGTTCCCTATGAAATAATCGAAATGCTCAATTTAGAATTTTTGTAAAGGTTTAAACATCCTCCACCTAGTTGTGTATTTGAAGGTCTAGTGATAATAAGACCTTTCTAGTAAAATTCAGTAAGCTATAGAGAGAGCGTTGGTGGAGTGAACTTGGGGATCTTTGTTCATCAAACCACTATAAATGTTATTTTGTTAAATTTATCATGAACCACGCCAAAAGGTCGCCTTACAATGAACTACTTCCAATAACATTTATAATGGTTTGAGGAAAAAATATCCACTAGTTCACTCCACCAATGCTCTCTCTGTGAGCATTGTGAACTTCACCAGAAAGGTCCTCATATCACTAGACCTTAAAATCCTCAACTGAGTGGAGGAAGTTGACACCTTTACAAAAAGGCTAAATATATCCTTGTGGTTATTTTATATGGAACTGAAATTTCCAAAACTTAGACCAAGAAGTTGATACTCCACCATGACTGAGTTCGAGTAGTAAAAACACTGTAAAATTAAAGGAGATTGATTTAATGATGGATTGGGTTAATATTAAAATTTTTTGCAGCAACTACTAGTGGATGGATCTTATTATTTTGAAATAAAAGTCTTCAATATATAATAAATTCAAAGGGGAAGTATGAAACTCCATTGGTACCTCTTACCGCAAAGTCAACCGTACCATCGCATGTCCTTTGAAAAGAATGGTTTGCATCCCACATTTCTTTAATATCCATCAAGAGCATGCCCTATGGAAATCTAAGAATGTATCGTCTCACAGTTGGTATTCCCCAATCATTGCCTCCCTGACACACTATAAGAGTGGATGGGTGACAACTGTCAACAAGTGGTAAGTTACCCATCTCTTTCCACAATAGACAACTACAAAAAAGCCAACTATACTTATGCCTCATTCAGTAACTGCGAACTAGATCTCCTATTAAGAGAATCTTCCACCACATTCCAATTCTTATGAGTATAGATAATCACAATTTCATAGTCCGGGAAGAACTCTAGACATTGTATCTTTCTCAAGTTAAGATATTTCTAAGAGAAGACATACTTGAGAGGTTTACGATCAGAGTAGATGATAAACTACACTCTCATTAGGTAGTGTCCCCAAAATATTTTATACAATGACTACATATGGAAACTTTATATCATAGGTTACATAGGTCTTCTCGTGTGGTTTCAACTAGAGTAAACCATATGCAACACCCCGAGACATTACAATATTTTTTTTCTTTCTTACTTTTTACAAAAAACAATGTTAAGCATACATTATTAACAATAATGATTTGTATTGGGATACATGCAAGACAATATTTTAAAGAAAAATAATTTATTAAGAAAATATTATTATTTAATATAATATGTAACCTTTCTAATAAATTAGAATTTGTGAATTGTATTAACCACATTTAGAATTAAATTTATTCGATATAATTATAAAATTATTTTTTTTTGTTTTCTATAAATGATATAAGAAAAAAATAAATTTTTCAGATAAGACAATTATTTTTCAAATATTGCAGTTTTTCCACAATTTATTATAGAACCCTTTTTAAATCAAATATTTGACCCAATTATATATTCAATATGACAAAATAAACTTCCAAATTATAAGAGAGACATATAAATTTACTTTGGATAAATTTTTAATGTTTTTATGATAACTTTCCTATTTTGATGAATAATGAAGAATACTAAATTGTAATTAAAAAATCATTTTTAATCGTAATAATTTATACTATTAAATTACACATGAGAAAATTTTTAATTTATAAGAAAATTAAATTTTTATCATTTAATACAATGTAGGTCATTGGAATTATTTTCAATGAAAAATTAGATATAAACACATGTTAATATTTTGGTGTTTTTTACTTTTGAAAAACCCCATTTTATGGTTTTGACATTGATGATTAATTATGAATTTTTCACTACAACTTATGTGTTTTATATTTTAAAAAATGGATTCCATATTTGGAATTAGTGGGTATAAATTATGTTAGTACGATCCTTTTATTTTTTGGCATTATGAATAGTAACTTTATTAGTTTTTGGTACCATGTTTATGTGTAAATCGGGTAATTAAAGGTAAAATTAATATTATAAATTAACTTAACACCAATCACAATCATATTAGATGACTAAATATGACCATTATCATATATGTTTCTGTATTTAATCACATAATGGGAAATTTCCCTTGAATATGACATTTATAAAGTTAAAATCAATAAATTTGACAAAATTTCATACTCTCATTATATATAAGTATATTAATTTAAATATATTGACTACCAGAAGATAAAATAACCTATAGGTAGTCTATGGAAAACTAATATGAATACCTACATCATATTAATTTTTTTATAATTTTTATAGATTAAATACTTACCATTAATGATGACTCAATAGTGACATAGAAAATATTTTATTAATAGAGATGTCAAATAAATGATATTAAAAATAATAAAATAAATATAATTGTACAATATTAATGTCATCAAATAATTTTTGGGATGGATTTGAAAAGTTATTGATGTTTTAATGTACTGTTTTCGGTCATATCCTTATGTTATGATATTGTTAAAAAGTAAACTAATGAATAGTTCAAAATTAACACTATTGATATTTTAAAAAAGAAAATATTTTATTAAATTATATAAAAATCATAAAAATTAAACTATCTGAAACATAAGTGGTATGAATTTATATAGGTCACCAATGGTCCATTTATGGCTCTTTTGGCACTTTATAGTTCCTATATTAACCCATAGTTATAAAAATACATGTTGTCATGAATAGAGTTAAAGGAATTAATTAATGGTAAATAAAAACTATACGGTTTAAAATAAAACCAAAACATGTCCAAAAAATTAATGTATGAATAATATTCAACACTTATCACATTATGATCTATTTTGAGTTGTTTTATGGACACTTGTACATGAAAAAAAATTATATATTATTTAAATCAATATTAGTTAAAAAATATAACTATATTGTATTTTAAAATCTTTTGGAAATAGGACCAAAATCAAGATATCAATGAATATAAATGTCTATTTTTATATAAATAAAATTAATTTTAATATATGAATTTATAATGTATTTTTTGAAGTTATATAATTACCTTAAATGTCACTTCAATTCTAAAACTATATTTATTCCTCCTCCAATGATAAAATATTTACTAGATATATATGACAAAATATATATGTTTGAATTAATTATATAAAAATTACCACTTTGTCTTATTGTATTTTAAGTCAAATTAGGTGAATAATTTTAAATTTGGCTACAATAATATTTTATTGAATTAATTTATTATTAACATATTTAAAAATAATAAAATGAGAAATAATAACTTGGGGACAATATATGGTCTAAAATTCACTATAATTTTCATTTATGGGCCATTTTTAATTATTTAGTATAGAATAGTCTTATTATATTTTAATATTTTGAGTGTTTCCTAAAGATCCCCTCTCCTATCTTATAAAAAGGAATCTCCTCCAACAATTCCTCACTCCTCAAAATTTCTAGATCCACCAAACCCATCCCAATTATCCTATAAACATTCTAGATTAACTTTTTAGGTACTTGTTTTATAAAAAGGCGATCCCTAATGTCTATAAGGGGAGATCCAAAGTATTTGCAACAAAGAAGAGGTAATTGTTTTATCATCCCATTCAAAATTATTCTCTTCTTATAATTCCTTATTTAATGTTGATTCTATACTAGAGTAATAACTATTGTATGTTTTACATTATTAGATGATATTAAAATTACGGTACAACCTTATTCTTCATTTTATCCATCATATGAATTACAATATCACCATACGTGCGTACGTACTACTTACCGTCTCCAAGACACAGTGTAATTTTTCATTCAAAACTAATATAATTTGTTGGATATAATTATGGGTATAGTGGATATAAATAATTAATGTAACATGATGTTGATTCTTTATAATAAATATTATATATAGTTCCATACCATTTCACTATCAATGGAATGATATCGTCACTCGTGCATACGTACGGCCTACCGTCTCCACGACACAGTCAGATTCATTCTCCACGTTCACAATTCAAGAATGATTGTAAAATTTATAAGATTATTAAACATAATAATTATTAACTTAATTTAATTCTTGATATGATTAAAATACATTATATGCATAACAAACATGACTTATATTGCCATATAGGAATCAGAAAATAAAGCAATTAACACCCAAAATAATGGTAATATTGAAACATTTTGATATAATAGGACCATATATGATATCATAAATATTTATATGGTTATGGTATAATTTAATAATATACATTAACAATTATACATGAGGATAACACACCCTCAACTAATATAAAGTACAAGGTAAGGATTAATTTTTCAATCTCATTATTATATGAGATTGTTTATTCGTTAGTATTTACTGGGAGATATTTATCATCCCTATCCATGTTTCATCAAACTCTTTTTCAAAAGGATTATTTTTAATGGTTTTATGTAATGGAATATTTAGCTAAAAATCTTTTTAAACGTTTTAAATATTTATTCTTCCAAAACTATCTCATTAGTGTCCATGTTTTTAAAATGATTTAAAGGATTTATTTATATAGACATGAATGTTTTAAAATTTTAATTCCATTAAAAAGTTTCAAACTAGTATGGGAAACTTTGATTAAAAAATATATTTTAAATCTATTCTTTTATTAATCGTGTGACTTTTATTGTTTACAATATAAAAAAGGGATATTTTTATCTGAGTTTTAATGAAATTATTTGATTATTTTTATCTATGGTAATATCCTTTTATTTTTTTATTCTTAATTTATATTTATTTCTTATGATACAATATATGATATTTTATTGAATGTTTTATGATATGTTTTAATGTGGATGTTATATTTTAATACCATTCATTCTTTATGGTTAAATTATTAACATTTCGTATGCTAGTTTTAATATGAATGTTTCTATTAGGTATCATACTTTTCATATGAGGAATGTATTGGACTTAGTATGTGATGGGAAAGGCCCATTGTATACCATCAATATATCAGTAAGTTTTATGAGATAAACTAGATATGGGCTTGGCCAAGCCCTTTACCATTTACTTTTAAATATGGAATCAGACGAGGCCTTAACCATTTATTTTTGGATGTCTTGGCCGAGGCCTTGAGGGTATGTTTGACATGTCCGGAATTATGCATTCCATCATTATGAGATTAGTTATTGATGTCACCTGTAATTATTAAATTTTTATATTATTAATGTTAATGTTTAAATGAAATTATTTTATTTATTCTTACCATATTATGTTCATGTATAGGTTTAAAAGGCTTGCATTTCAGTTTTATACCTTGCCTTAAAAGATTCTACTTAATTATGATAACTATGACTATATTTCTTACCCTTACTGAGAAAATGATCTCACCCCCTTCTTATGTTTTATCTTCCCAGGATTCCATGAAATGTTTTATGATTGATAAGCAGGGTTAATCTTGGAGAATAATAGAATTCTAAAAGAATTATCTATGTTGTAGTTAATGGTTTCAATTATAATGTAAGGTTGATAAATGTAACCTATTTTCCAAGACTTCATAAACTTGTCGGTGATTTGGGACATGATTCCTTGTATCATTTAAATTTATTAAAAAATGTATAAGCTTTGAACATTTGGGGTTGGGGAATTACAGTTGTTATCAATGGATGTTTTGAAAAAACCTTGGAAATTAGATTTTGAAATTAATGATTAGAAAACATAACACTATGAAAAACATTGAGGATAAGTCTAAGTATTGGATATCATCCTTTAGATTTGGTAATGGATGAACTTGGTTAATCCTATGGAAATGTGGATTGAGAAGAAGATGGAATAATTTAGAGATCCTATAAATTATTTTTTATTACTATATCAATATGATTTGTGTTTATCACATTGTAAATTGAGTTTTGGTTAATGATTTGAATATGCAAGGTTATAAAAGTAAGGGTTATACTATTGATAGTGAAAAGACTAAAAATGTTTAGTGATATAAAGGATCTATTAAGGAATATGATGATGAAACATAGATAATTATTTAAGGGTGAAGTGAAATGATTAATGTTATTTTGTATTTGGATTCAACAATTACTACATCAATGTTTCTATATTTTTAAAATTCATGAGATATAAAAGGATTGCACTGAAATACATAATTTCTTAAGATTTGGAGGCATAAGAGTTATCCTTAAGGATTTAAAGGTGATCAAATACTAGATATGTGATAGTAAGGGCTACATTACATTGTTTGGGGAATCTGATGTAAAGATTGATTTGGAAATTTGGAGACCTTTTTGGATAGTGAATTTGGATGGATGTATTTTAGTAGATTCTTTCGGTTGTAATGGAGTAAGTTGAACTATTGATAGTATTTTTTGAGTTTAAAGTATGATATATAGTAAAACATTGATGGAATCAAGTATGTTTTTCAAGTACTCATCAGTTTGGTAAAATAATCCCTTATCTCTATGAAAAAGTAACTAAAAAAGTGTGTTATCCTAAATATGTATCTCAATTTAACAATAAATTGAACCTATGGAATTTGAAATCATCATATATTTATGGATATTAGGCCTAAAAATTTTATTGATTGTTCACTTATTTGTGATTGATGTCCTCAATCAATCTCTATAAATATTTACGTTGTCCCTATAAGTATGTATCTATAACTTCCACTAATGTTCTCTTATTTGAAATCCAAATTTGGTGGAAACTATCACATTTACCATTGCATATTATTTGGATTATCTTTTGTTAAACCTAATTTGGATTTGGGTTTTTCAAAATTGTATTTATTTAGCATCATCCTTTCATTTTCGAAGTGCAATTTAAAATTGTGAGGACTCAATTTTTTGAAGGAGGGGAGAATATGACACCCGAGAAATTAAAATAAAAATTTCATTCTTTTTTATTTCATGATTTTTAATCATAACCATGTTGTGCTTAAACTATGCACAAAAATTATTGAGCTTGCATTACATGTAAGACCTAGTTTACCAAACAATAATATATTAATAAAATATTATTAATTCATTTAATATATAACCTAGCCATTAAATTAGTGGTTATGAATAGTATTAACCAAATTTTAATAATTTTATTTTCAATATAATTTTTACTTTAATCTTATGTATTTTCAAGAGATGATATAAAAAAACTCAATTTTTTGGATAAAAGTATTATTTTTCAAATAATACAGTTTTTACGCATTTTAATGGAGAACCCTTTTTAAATTAAGAATTTGACACTTTTATATTTTAAATATGAAAAATACACATCTTATTTATAATTTGGACATAAAAAATTTGTTTTAATAAATATTTGGTGTTTTTTCTGATAACATTCATATTTTTATAAATAGTGAAAACAATAAATTTTAATTGAAAACCACTTTTTTAATCGAAATATTTGTAGTGATAAATTATAAATTTGAATAGTTTTAAAGTATAATAAAATTATATATTTATATTTTAATATAATATAGGTCATTGGAATTGTTTTCACATTAAAATTAGATATAGACACATTTAAATCATTAGATGTTTTTTTTCTTTTGAAAAAGCCGCTTTCTCAATTTGACTATGAGGATTGATTTTAAATTAATCCTTGCAAGTTATATGTTTTAAATTTATAAAAATGTATTCCATATTTTGAATTATTTGGTCCAAATTATTTTAATAGGCTTCATTTAATTTTGGCCGTTATGAATAGAAACATTAGTAATTTTTCTATTACCACAGTTAAGGGTAAATCAGGCAATTAAAGGTAAAATTAGTATTATAAATTAACTTAACAACTCTTGTAATAAAATTAAATGAATAAATTCAACCATTATTATCTATTTTCCTAATTTTAATCACTTAATTGACCTTCCCAATGAATATGACATTAATAATATTAAATTCAATGAATCTGAAAAAATGTCACTCTCTAAATTTATATAAGTATATTAATTTAAATATAGGGATTAGTAGAAGATAAAATCAACTATAGGTAGTATATTAAAATATAATATAATCACCTATAACATAATTTTTTTTTTATAATTTTATATCTTAAATTATTACTATTAATGATGACTCAATAGTGACTCCAAAAATATTTTATTAATAGAAAAGTCAAATGAATGATAATAAAAATATTTAAATAAATAAATTTAGCTGAATTAATGTCATAAAATAACATTTTAGATGGTTTTGACATGTTATTGATGGTTTAAAGGAGTTGGTTCAAATATATCATTATGTGATGTTATTTTTAAAATGTCAAGTAATGAATTGTGTCAAAATTGATACAATTGATATCATAAGGTATATAATATTTTATTAAAGTATATAAAATTCATAAAAAACTAATATATGGTTAATTAATGGGTATGAAGTTAAATATGTTACCAATTTACCATTTATGGATCATTTGACATTTTATAGTCACAATATTAACCCATAACAATAAAGACATGTTGTCATGGTATGAGTTAAGGGAATTAATTAATGGTAAATCAAATATATAAGGTTTAAAATAAAAAAAATGGAAAAATAAATATTGGATTAAGAGTATTAAATATTTTTCAAATTATGAACGATTTTGAGTTATTTACTGGACACTTGTACATGAAAATAAATAATATTTTATTTAAATAATGGATAGTTAAAAATTATCACTATCTTGTATTTTAATATCTTTTATGCGTCCACATTAGGCCAAAATAAAGATATTAATTAATATAATTGTCTATTTTTATATAAAGTAAATTATTTTCATTATTTAATTTTTTTAATTTTTAGAAGTTATATAATTACCTTCAAAGTCATTTCAATTCTAAAACAATATTTATTTGATTAAAATAAAAATAGAATAAAGTATTTTAATAATTTTAATTTTGTTATATTTTTGATTAGTTAATGAGTATAAAAAATTAATAGAACTATATTATATAAAATATATGTTTTAAATAAATATACTACAATTACCAATAGTTCTTATTGTATTTTAAGTCCAATTAAATAAATAGTATTAAGATTGTCAATAATTGTATCTTATCAAATTAAATTAATATTAAATTATTTAAAAATCATAAAAATGATAAATAATAACATGGGGATAATGTATGGTTGAACATGTATTATAATTTCCATTTATGAGTCATTTTTGATTATTTATATGTAGAATATTCTTATTATATTTTAATATTTTGAGAGTTTCCTAAAGTGCCCCTCTCATCTCTTATAAAATGAAAATTCCTCCATCAATTCCTCACACCTCCGTGAGTCATCGTGCTAGATCAAACCCTAAACAATTATTCTATAAAAATTCTTAGTTAACATATGGTGGTCCTGGTTTTCCAAAAAGACCACCCCTAGTGTCCCTAAGAGTAGATCCAAAGGAAGTTCAACAAAGAAGAGGTAATTATTTTATAACCTATTTCAAAGTTTTTTTCTTCACCCACTTCATATTTATATGTTAATACCATACTAGTTTAATAAATATAGTATATTCTACATAATGAGATGTTATTATAATTACGGTTCAACCTTATTCTTCATTTTATCCAGCATACGAATAACAATATCATCATGCGTGCGTATATATGACTTACCGTCTGCACGCTGTGGTGTAATTATTATTCAAAAAAATATTAATTTGATAGATATAATGGTGTGAATAATGGATATAAATAATTAATATAACATTATAAAGATTTATTATAATTAATATACCATCAAATTCCATATCATTTCACTATCAATGGAATGATATTGTTTCTTGTGCGTACGTATGACCTACTATCTCCAAGACACAGTGAGATTCATTATCCATGTAAAAAATTGAAGAATGATTATAAAATTTAAAATATGGGTAAAAAAAATAATTATTAACTTAATTTAATTCTTTACTGGAGTAAAATATATTCTATTCATAACAAACATTACATACATGGTGAAACAGGAATGGAAAAACGAAGTAATTATCACCCAAAATAATGGTAATATTGAAAAACTATGATATAAGAGAACCGTATATGATATCATAAATAGTTATATGGTTTTGTTATAATTTAATAACATAATTTAGCCATTATAGAGGATGTTAACACACCATCTACTAACGGAAAGTATAATGTAATGGTTAATTTTGCAATCTCATTATTATATGAGATTTTTTATGCGTTAGTATTTATAGGGAAATATTTATCATCAATGTTCATATTTCCTAAAAAGTTTTTTCAAAGGTATTATTTTTATGGTTTTCTGTAATGGAGTCTTGAAAAATCTTCTTAAACATTTTAAATATTTATTCTTCAAAACCATTTTCATTAATGTTCATGTATTCAAAATGTTTTTAAGGATTTATTTATATGGCCCAGAATATTTTGAAATGTTAATTCCTTTAAAAAGTTTCAAAGTGGTATGGGACACTTAGTTTACAAAATCTATTTTAAATGTCTTCATTTATAAATTGTGTGACTTTTAATTTTTTCAAAGTAAATATGGATATTTATCTCAAAATGTTTTAATGATTTTATTAGATTATTTTCATTTATGTAAACATTCTTGTTATATTTTATACTAAATTGAGATTGAATTGTTATTTTACAATATACCATATTTTATTGAATGTTTTATGATAATTTTTACTATGGAAGTGATATTTTAATACCATTCATGGTTTATTGTTAAACTATTAACAATTTTATGATATTTTTAATAGAAATTTTTATTTTTTGCTTCACCATTTTCATACGAGGAATGTATTGGACATAGTAAGTGACGAGTGGGGGAACTATAGCCCCTCTATGCATCGGTATGTCTCATGAGACAAGCTCCATATGGACTTGTACGATGCCTTTCCAATTTATTTTAAGATATTTATTTGGTCTAGGACTTGACCATATATTTTTAGATGTCTTAGCTGAGGCCTCAATGATATGTTTCAGATTCCCAGCATTATGGATTTCGTCATTTTGTGATTAGTTATTGATATCACATGTGATTTATAAACTATTAGAATATCCATTTTATTTTTTAAAAGGAATTATTTTATTTATTCATTCCATATTATGTTCAATTTTATGTTTAAAATATTTTATTTCAGTTTTATATGTGTCCTTAAAAGATTATGATTATTTATGATAGATTCAGTTATATTATTTACACTTACTAAGAATATGATATTACTCCTTTCTTATGTTTCACATTCCCAGGATGGAAAAAAAGTGTTTTATGGTTGATATGTATGGTTAATATTGGAGAATAATGCATTATCAAAGAATTATCTTGGTTTTAGTTTGTGTTTTGAATTATATTGTAAGGTTTATGACTGTAATATGTTTTCCCACAATTTAAACTGATCTTTCCATCAGGACATGTTTCCATTCATGATTCCTATGTAATAAAATAATGCACTGACTCCATGATTTTGGGGTTGGGGCGTTATATTTTGTACGTGATAAATTTTAGAAACAACCATGGAAATTATATTTATAAATCAAATATTAGAAAACATTACCCTATGAATACATTCGAGGATATGACTAAGTACTGGATTTCATCCATCAGATTTGGTAATGGATGAACCTGGTTAATCTTATGGACTTATAGATTAAGAGGAATATGGAATCATTTAGTGATATTATATATTATTTTTGATGAATATATCACTATGATTCATGTTTCTCAATTTATTCTTTGTGTTTTGGTAAATGGTTAGAATCAGTAAGGTTATACATGTAATGGTTATACTTCTGATAATATTGAGAATAAAAAGGTAGAATGAAATGAATGAGGTATTAAGGACTAATTTGTTCAATCATAGTTAATGGTATAAAAGTGAAGTGAAATGATTAAGGTTATTTTGTATTTAGATTCAAGAATTATTCCATCAATGGTTTGACAGATATAAGATTCATGAGATATATAAGAATTATATTGTGGTAATTATTATCTAAGGATTTTGAGGCATAAGAGTTAACATTAAGGTTCCAAAGGTGATCAAATATATGTATGTGATAATAAGATCTATTTTACATTGATCGGGGAATCTTATGATAAGATTGATTTTGGAAATTTAGATACCCATTTTGTACAGTGAATTTAACTAGAAATATTTTGGTCGAGTAATAAGGTTGTATTGGAGTATGTTTAACTGTTGAAATTATTGTTTGAAGTAAATGTATGATTTATATGATAACATTGGTGGAAACATTTATGATTTTTCAAGTACTTAAATGTATAGTGAAAAAATCCCAAAACTCTAGGAAAAAGTTTCTAAAAAAATATATTATCCTAAATATGTATCTCACATTAATAAAAAATTAAACTGATGGTATTTTAAATCATTATAGATTTATGTATTTTGGGACCTCAATTTTCCAATTATTTTTTACTTGTTTGTGATAATGAACTCAATCACTCTGCATAAATATTTACATTTCCCTCCAAGTATGTATCTCTACATTCAAATAATGTTCTCCAATTCGAATGCTAAATTTGGTAGTAAACATCACATTTACCTTTCCCTATCATTAAGATTACATTTTTTAACCCTATTTCTGATGCGGTTTTTCTACAAAGGTATTTTCTATTATTAATCTTTTATATTTGAAGTGCAATTTCAAATTTTGAGGATGATATTTATTGGTGGATGAGAGCTTGTAACACCCTCAGAAATTACATTACAAAATTTAATTTTTTTTTTCATTCTTGATTTATAAAAACACCATGTTAATATTACATTACACACTACAATGATTTGTGTTTTGTTATATTCAAGACCATGTTTTTCCGAACAACATTATATTAATAAAATATTATTATTTAAAATAAATATAAAGCTTATCCATTAAGTTACTGGTTATGAATAGTATTATTTTTTTTGAATTTTATAAAATATATATAATTTTAAAATTAATATTATGAATTTTCTATACATGATATAAGAAAAAAATCATTTTTCCCAAAAAAATATATTTTTTCAAATAATGTAGTTTTTCCTACATTTCAATAGAGAATCATTTTTAAATCCACAATTTGACACTTTTAAACATTTAATATGAAAAAAAAATCATCCTATTTAGAAGTGGGACATAGAAATTTAGTTTGGATAAATTTTTGGTGTTTTCTGATAACTATCATATTTTGATGATTAGTAAAAAATACTAAAATTTGATTGAAAAAAACTGTTTTAATCAAAAATAATTAATTGTGTTAAATTATACATTTTAATGTTTTTAGAGTATAATAAAATTATATTTTTATCATTTTATATAAGTTATGTAATGGGAATTATTTTCACATTAAAATTATATATAAACACATGTTAATATTTTGTTGTTTTTTACTTTTGAAAAACTTGTTTTCTCATTTTGACAATGACGATTATTTTTAATTGAATCAATAAAATTTATGTGTGTTACATTTAAAAAAATGGATTCCATTTTTAGAATTAGTGCTTCTAAATTATATTAATTGAATACTTTTATTTTTGGGTGTTGTGAATACTAACATTTATAATTTTTGTATTACCGTGGTTAAGGGTAAATCAGGAAATTAAATGTAAATTTAATAAGATAAATTAATTTAACAACTATCACAATTCTATTGTGTGACTAAATTATACTCTTATAATCTATTTTTATAAATGTAATCACTTAGTGGACACATAACCATGAATATATCATTAATAATATTAAAATCAATGAATTTGACAAAATGTCACTCTGATTCTATATAAGTACATCAATTCTAATATAGTGATTAATGTGAGATATAATAGAATATAGGTAGTCTATAAAAATTTTATATAATTTAATACATCATAGAAATGTATTTATAATTTTTAGAGATTAAATAATTACTATTATTGATGACTCAATAGTGAGGTAGAAATTATTTTATTAATAGAAATATCAAATAAATGATTTTAAAAATATTAAAATAAATATAATTTGAGTGAATTAATGTAATCCACTATTTTTATGGATTTATTTTCCTTGTATTTTATTGTTTAAATTATTTTGTTTGAACATATTATTATGTTATGAAATTTTTAAAAAGTCAACTATTGAATAGTTTCAAAATTGACATTTGATATTTTAAAATAAATAATAATTTATTAAATAATATAAAATTTATAAAAATGTAAACATTTATAAACTAATTGGGATGAAGTTAAATATGTAATAAATGGTCCATTTATGGATCCTTTATAATTTTAATGTTACTATATTATCCAAAAGTAAGAGAAAGGCTTATTGTCAAGTTAAGGGTTAAAGGAATTAATTAATGGTACATCAAAATTTTAATATTTAAAATAAAAACAAAACATATCCAAAAAAATTATTGGAAGAATTATATTAAATAATTATAAAATTATGATTGATTTTTTGTCGATTAATAGACACTTGTATAAGAAAATAAATTATATATTATTTAAATCAAAGATAGTTACAAAATAACAGTATCTGGTATTTTAATATCTTTTATGGGTTCACATGGGGAAAAAATCAAGATATTAAGGAATATAGATGTCTATTTTCGTATAAATGAAATTATTTTCTCTATTTAAAATTATATTTGATTTTTAGAAGATATATAATTATCTTAAAAAGATCTTCAATTCTAAAAAATATTTATTCTACTATCATAAAAATAGAATAAATGACTTTAATAATATAAATTTTCTTATGTTTTGGATTATTCAATCTGTATAACAAATTTTATAGATCTATGGGATGCACTATATATTTTTGAATGACATATATTCAAATTAACACTTATCCTTGTTGTATTTTATGTCAAATTGGATGAATAGTTTTAATTTGGAAATAATAATATCTTATGGAATTAATTTAATATTAAATTATTTAAAAATCATCTGAAATGTTAAATAATAATAATTGGATATGTTATGATCTAAAATTTATTATAATTTAAATTTAATGTAAATTTTTAATTTTTTAGATCTAGAATTGTATTATTTTTTTAATATTATGAGAGTTTCCTAAAGAGCCCCTCTCGTCTCTTATTAAAAACTACCTCCTCCCACAATTTCTTATACCTCCAAGATCCTTCTATCATGACAAAACCATAACCAATTCACCTAAAAAAATTATTAGTTTAATTTTTTAGGTCCTGGTTTCCCAAAAATATCAACCCTAGTGTCCCTAAGAAAAGATCCAAAGGAAGTCCAATGAAGAAGAGGTAACTGTTTTATTAACTCATTCAAAGTTATTTCATTCTTATACTTATATTTATATTTTTATTCCATACAATATTATTTAATATATGATTTTATACGTGATTAAATGTTATTTTAATTAAGGGATAACCTTATTCTTTATTTTATCCATCATACGAATAATAATATCACCTTGCATGCATACGTATGACTTATGTCTCCAAGTTGTGGTGTATTTTTTTATTCAAAACTACTTTAATGGGATGGATATAATGTTGAGTTTAACAGATTTAAATAATAAATATAACATGACAATAATTCTTTATAATTAATATTCCATCCAATTCCATACAATTTCACTATCAAGGGAATGATATCGTCGCTCATGCGTACGTCAGACATCGCTTCTCCATGACGCGATGATATATATTTTTGATGTTAAAAATTAACGAATGATTAAAAAATTTATAATATGAGTAAAAATAATAATTATGAACTTAATTTCATTCTATACGTGAGTAAAATACATTCTATGGATAATAAACATTACTTAAACCAAAAAATAGAAATGGGAAAATGAAGTAGTTAACACCTAAAATAATGGTAACATTGAAAAACTATGATATAATAGGACCATATATGATATCATAAATTTGTATATGGGTATGGTATAATTTAATAACATACATTAACCATTATACATGAGGTTAACAAACTCCCGACTAATGGAATGTATAAGGTAAGGGTAAATTTCACCATCTCATTATTATGTGAGATTGTTTATTCGTAAGTATTTGTTGAGACATATTTATCATCAATTTCCATGTTCTTAGAACATTTTTTCAGAAGGATTGTTTTTTATTATTTTTCTAAGGGAACTGTTAACTAAAACATCATTTTAAATATTTTAAATATTTATTCTCACAAACCATTCTCATTAATGACCATGTTTTCAAAATGATTTTAAATTCTTATTTATACATACATGAATGTTTTAAAATTATAATTCCTCTCAAATTTTCAATTTGGTATGTGACACTTTGATTCAAAAATATCTTTTAAATCTCTTATTTTATAAACTGTGTGACTTTTAATGTTTTCAAAATGAAAAAATAGATATTTCTCTCAATGTGATTTAATGATTTATTATATTATTTTCATTTAAGTGAACATGTTTTGTTGGATTTTATTATTAATTGAGATTGATATATTATGATAAAATATACCATATTATATTGTTTTTATGATATGTTTGACTTTTTATGTGATATTTTAATACCATTTATGGTTTTTGGTTAAATTATTAACATTTCATATGTTATTTTTAATATTAAATAATATGTTATGTTTCAAAATTTTCATATGAGGAATGTATTGGAATTATTAAGTTATGGGTAGGGCCCACTGTAGAACCATGATGCATCAGTAGGCCTTAGGAGAGAAACTAGATACATACTTGGATGAGGCCTTTCCCATTTATTTTCAGATATGGATTTGGCTGAGGCCTTAAACATTTATTTTTATATGCCTTGGCAAAGGCCTTGGTGATATGTTTCAGATGGCCGACATTATGCATTACCTCATTTTGAAATTAGTTATTTATATCACTTGTGATTATTTTACTAGTATAATATCCATGTGAATTTTTAAATGTAATTACTTGTTTTATTCCTTCCACATTATGTTCTTGTTTATATTAAAAAGGCTTGTATTTCAGTATTATAAATTTCCTTAAAAGTTTATGCTTATTTATGATTGATTCAGCTATATTATTTACCCTTACTGAGCATATAAGCTCACACCTTTCTTATGTTTTATTTCCCCAGGATTCTAAGAAGTGTTTTGTGATTGATATGCAGGGTTAGTCTAGGATAATAATGGAAATATCAAATAATTATCTATGTTGTTGTTTATGTTTTAAATTTTAATGTATGGTTGATGAATTCAATACATTTTCCAAGACTTATAAACTAAATGGTCCTTCAGGACATGATTCAATGTATCATGTCATTGAATTAAAATAATGCACCAACTCTAGGATTCTTGGGATGTGGCGTTACACCATTAGAAATCACCAATTGCCTCTACATCAAGACACATCCAAACCCGATTCCTAATGCCTCATAGAATACTACACACTTGACACCTTCCTATAGAAACCTTTATATGTGAGATCTCATCAACCTACACCTCAGATCCTAAAATAATTAACCTATGGCCAACCTTTAAAAACCATAATTCTCCTCTCAAATGATCAAAGGGGGGTCATCTATCATCCGTATTTAACACTTATTCTTCATGGTCACCTCGTTTATGTACTAGAAATCCACATATATCCTTAATATGTTGTGTTAACTTCTTATAAAAGAACACAAGAGAGACCTTGGGTGATACACTAGGTCTCATGAATCCCTTCTTATGAATGTCCCCCCATTGTACAGTCCGCCAAGAAGATTTGTGGGCTCCATTCAATATACTGGTGTAGACATCAGTTTCATTCTAGGGTATAAATCAATACAGAAGTAAATCTCCCATACGAGGAGGTAGACCTTGAACATATTCAAGAAATAAGTCCTCCTACTATGCAACCACTGTATGAAACAGTGGAATCATATCATTCACAAGATCGAGGGTTAGGTTATCCAACTAATGATTAATTAGCTATGAACTCCTTTGTGTGAGTCTATCCCGCACTGCCTAGATTTAATTTTCACCCAAAAAACAAAACTTGGTCCCATAACTACAGCCACACGACACTCTATTCATAAAATAGTTAATATGAGCATGAACTGTGGAAACTATCCATACAAATAATGAGATCGTAAGGCCTCGACCTGTAGCTACCTGAACTTTTAATAATTTTTGTTTCCTAAATTTGTGTGCTATATCATTTTATACTCCACAAGACTATATCCATTAATTAATGATGTGATATCATTGGGTTTTGACTTTTATATGACCATTGGTCAATATGAAACTTAGAAAATAAACTCTATACATTATAATTATTGTTTATAAATCCACACGATCTTTGATAATTAATACAGAATGAAGAGTTGATGTCCTCATCTAGTAGACTTGGGCCGTACGAAGCCCAACTAAAAGAGCTTGGTAAGGAGGTAGAATCTCACGTCTTTACTATGGACCAAGCCTAAGATGAACTTCAAAATGTGATGCTTGAACAAAATTCCATAATGACGAAGTTCAAACTGAAAGAAATCACCACTCGTGCAATGGTTTCTGAGCCGACCCAAGATTCTATCACCATAGCATACCATACACTTATGTCTTATACATGTTTTATAATGTGCAATTTAATGTGACATTAGTTATGTTGTGTAATCCATTTGAATAAATAAAATTTTTATTTCTTATTATGTTAAATTTGTGACTTTTAAATGTCCAGATAAATATAGAATGAAGTTCCATATTATTAATGAATTTTGAAAAAAGGGGTATATTAAAATATTTTTGTAAACATTAAATAATTAATAATGTGAAATTATTTTCAAGAAATGGTCTTCAACAATTGTGACCTGAAATAAATTTAAAGTCTAATAAGATAAACTTAATTTTTAGTGAATAGTAAAGTAAGAATAGTAATATACCCATATGAATAGTAATGGATAGTAATGAATATTAAATCTGCCAAAAAATAGAAACTTCACCAATGAATGTATAAATATAATTTTGACATATTAAAAGTGAAACAATGGTCATAATATAAGAATTGATATTTTTGTATGTCATAAATATTTTAATTACACATTTATAAATAATTAAATAATTTAAAATAAAAATTGTTGTTCAGAAAATTTAATCATAAATAGTTACTTTATTATCTCATGGTAATATTATAATTCTATGGTACCTTGATTACTTTTTCAAGTTGTTACAAAATAAATTATAGTTTTAGAGTTGAGTTTTTTCAATAAATACCGATTTTAGTTAAAAATTAAAATAAAAATATTTAGAAAATTAATTTCATAAAATGGATTTCAATTTTAAATTCCGAGCATTGATATTATGTTAGGATGAATTTTTGGGATTTTTTTGAAACAGTTGAATTTTCAGTGAATTGTAAAAATACAGTTTTGAGTTTCGGGTGTTTAATGACATCATTAATAATGTAGTCATGATGTAATAAATCTGGTATAATTTTGAATAGTATGATATGTTATGAGGTGTCTCAAGTGGCCAATACCATTGGGAAATACCATGGTCAAGCCCATGGTTTTTCAAATACCACTAATGAGTTGTCCCTTGGAAATTAATTATATATTCCTGCACATTTCCAGTAAATATCAAGCCATTCCCTAATTCATTTCATTCCAAAATCCTCCGCAACTATGCTCTGGTCATTCCACCTCCCAAGGAGTCCTCCCAAGGTGCCCTTATCCCCCCCAAGGTCCCAAAATTTGAGCTTTTGAAGATACTCTTCATGGTAAGGGAACCTTTCAACCTCCTCTTTTTAGCCATGATTTTCATTATGTTATGTCTTATAGTTTCCATCCTTTTATGTGGGATTATGGTATTATATATTAATATTACTATTTATTTCATGTCCAAATTATGAGAGACCCTTTCCGATCTCATCCATTTATTTTATGAATTTTTAAGCGATGTTGTTAGCGTGCCAGATGTTTCGTAAAAGAAATAACATCTTCTCTTTTCTTTCACGTTTCCTTTTCATGTGGTATGTTATTCAAATATCCATAACATGATATTATTATGTTACAATACTATTTTATGAATTATTTATGAGAATTTGAAAATTTTCCCCCCTCTTTTTAATGTTTTCTAAAATGATGTTATGTAGCCGTTATGCTGCAGAATTTTAGTATCAAAATATCCCTCTTTTTCTCAAGAAATTATCTTTTATTATTTCTGTGGATACCCAAATATATTTTCATTTCTTGGGGTATTCATAAATACATAATATTTATCTATTTTATTCTTTAACTGACCTACATATAACCCTCACTCCCTTTCCATGTGTTATAAATAGCATAATGTTCTTATTTTTTAGTACGTTTTAAATGTTACGATTTTGACATGAAACCCATTTCATTGATTCTATTTAGGTTATTTTTTAAATATTTGAATATGATATATCTGAATCAAATATAAATAAATATGTTCTAAGGGTGAGTCTTGAAACCTCTCCAATTCACTGGGTAAAGAATTAATATCTAGAGATGACAAGTTTCACGATACCTTAGTGAAAAACCATGGTATTGTTTTTATGACACCTTGGGAATAAAACTTGGGGATTTGTTCATGAATGTCTAAATGAAATTTTATAGCCAAATATTCATGTTTTTATTCATGTTCTTTTTATTATGATATGCCACTTTTTTCATTTCTCATGTCTTGTGGTTTTCATCATGTTCTTATTGATATCACAAGTAAATTGATTCCCTTGATTTCTTTACTGGACCTTCTGCTCACCCTATCCTTTGATGTATGTCTTCAGGTTATGATATGTAGAGAGTGTACTTAGGATGAACATATTATGAAGCCTTATAAGTGGATTATAAGAATGTTTTATGTTGATTTCATGTTGTATGTTCATGATTTCCAAGACACTATACTTTAAAGATCCTCTGTTTGTAAAATGTAATGAAAAGTTATGTAATATGAAGTCTGGATGTCATATTTGGTATCAAAGGAAAGTTTAATTATTTATGGAAATTAGGCTATGAAAACATTAAGAAGAATCCTATAGAAATGTTTAAATATAGGAAAAATTCCTGGTATTTTGGTGAGTATTGAGTAATTGGTTTATCAAGAAAATACATCCATATCTGGAAACGAGCAGGTAGAGGTGATCTCACACAGATGTACCTAGTAGTTGGAACTATAACAAATAGTTTCAGGCTTGACCCATGGTATCCTGGTATATGAAAATGGGCCATGCTGCACTCTTGGTTATGACACTCCCAAGGGATATGTTTGGTTAATCATAAGCTTTTTAAGGATCATTATGAAATATTTATAGATAAATGTAAATATTTAAATAATGGAGTTTTAAGAAATAAAAGCCTTTATGGTTAAAATATTTGTAAATAAAATAATTTTATCACTATGCTCTTATTATTTTAGAAAATGGAAGGCAATTGGAGGAACACTGAAAATGGTGACTACAATAGACCATCCGCTAACAACCCTCCAATGGAAGCCGGAATGGTAACTTTCATGCGAATTATGAACCAAGTGACTCAAGTTATGGGAAATAACATGAATCAAGATGAGATTCTAAAATCACCTCAAAGGGAAAAACGTTCTATAGAATCCTTAATGCGTTAACGACGACCAACCTTTAGTGTAACTACCAAACCATTGATTGTTGAACAGTAGATAAGCTCTATTGAAAAGGTATTTTTTTGTGATTCTATGTTCAGATCAAGAGAAGGTCACTCTAGTTGTCTATCACATAGAGGGAGAAGCTGATCAGTGGTGGGAACTGATTAAAAACATGAGGTCATGAGTTGGGGTTGATGCTTTGGAGTGGGAAGAGTTCAGAGGGATCCTCTTCATCAATTATTTTCTTCAATCGATGAGAACAAGAATGGAGAATGAGATTATCAAGTTGAAGTAGAATTCAAAAGAATCTATGGGAAGCTTTGAGATGTTCTTCACAAGGATTTCACATTACACCTCTAGCTTTTTCATGGATCTAAATGTTATGGTTGATAGATTCTTCGGTGGACTGATACCTTATCTGCAGAAGACTCTATCCATTCGAGATTATGATTGCTATGAGGAGGTTGTGTGAAGTGCGATGAAATTTGAAATTTAGTTTTGTTAGATGAAATGGCCTCATAAATCGAATGACAGGAAAAGATCCATGGATCCATGCTTAGAGGGGGGCTTTGATCAGGGAAGAGGAGGCAAGAAAGTGAAACATCCCACATGAAATAAATGTGGGATGAAGCATTAGGGGAACTGTCTGCTCTGGAGAGGGAAATGCTACAAACGCAGAAGAGATGGCCATATCGCATGAAATTTTCGTAGTGAGGTGAAGCCACAACTTCCCAACACTAATGAAAAATGGAAGATGGTGCAGACCCTACCCGATGTCCAATGCTATATGTGTAGACAACTTTTGCACTTTGCCAATCACTGTACAAATCTGAGGGAAGTGGAGGGGAATCACCATCAACCTCAGCATAGGCCCAGGTAAAAAGGTCATGATTTTTCAATCACTACGACTAAATTTGAAGTTCCAATTGATGTTGTGGAAGGTACTCTTGTTGTTGTCTCAATGCTAGAAAGTACTTTGTTTGATTCTGGTTCTATGCATCCCATTATTTCTTACATGTTTGAAAAGAATTTATAATCAACCCCCAATTTTCTAAAAGTATAGTTATAATTCAAGGCTCATGGTGGGATAATCCAATAATCACTAATATTTAGAAACTATAGTATTTACTTTAGTGAGCATATTCTTATTGAAAATCTAGTAGTCCTCCTATTTAGGAATTCGACATTATACTATGGATGGACTGGATCTCAAAGTATAATGCTAACATCAAATACGAAAGCAATGAAATATCAGTAGTCTTGAATGAAAAACCTACAGTTATCTTTATAGGAGAGATATCTCAACCTGATATTTTTCTAGAAGAACCTCTTCTATAATTCTTTATGAATTTCATCGGTGAATAAGAAGAATTAAATGAGAGTCTGAGGATAGAAAATGTCGCCCCGTCAGGAATACGTAGATTTATTTTTTTAAGAGATACACATACCTCCCCCAGAAAGAGAGGTAGTGTTCTCCATTGAACTCGTACCCGTGTCTCTTACAATATCTAAGACCCCTATAGGATTCAAAATGTGGAGCTAGAAGAATTAAATAAACAACTCCAAGATCTTTTGGAGAAGGGGTTTATCCGACCATGTGTGTCTCTTTAGGGAGAACCTGTTCTCTTTGTGAGGAAGATGGATGGATCGATGTGGCTATGCATTGATTATAGCGAACTGAATGAGATCAAAGTGAAGAACAAATACCCTCTTCCGAGAATTGATGAGCCAACGAGCCTGTACCGGAGTGGTAAGGGCTCCTGCTTGGCATCCAAGAGACTCGGGTTCAAAACCGGGTGGAGGATAATATCCTGTTAGTGTAGCATTACTGTAGTAGTGTTGTAGCAGTTATTGTTCGACACTGTAGCATCCAAAACTATTCACCGGATTTGGGCCTTTGGGCCACTAGTTTGGGCCTATAGGTCTCCAGGGCCTTCGGGTCATCAATGGCCTTCGGGCCACAGGGCCTTCAGGTCATGTAGACCATTGAGTAGCCCGGTTCACACAGAACGAGCCCTAGAAGAGGATCCGAGCTATAGGAGTAGCAGCCACTAGATGCAGAGCTAACCAGATTGGAAGAATGAGAGGGTATGGAAACCGCCATTGGGACCAGTAACCGTGCAAATTTGTACTGGGCAATGCTTCTGATCAACAATGCAAGGTGGGGAGCTGAGGAGATCAATGATTCAAGATTCTGGGGAGGGTTAGTTCTAGTAGGATAGGACTACGTGTCATGTAATGGGCATGGTATGCCTATGGGCCTTCGGGTCATGTATTGCAGGTCATGTTGGGCCTTGTGACTTGGGCCTATGGGTCATGTACAGGTTTCCATTCAACCCTTAAAAGGGGGATTATCTATAATAAAATAAAAAGAAGGCCTTCAGGCCATTCGGGCCAAGAATTGATGACTTATTTGACCAACATCATGGGGCACAATTCTTCTCTATGATTGAACTTTGATCTAGTTATCATTAATTAATGGTGAAGAAAGAAGATATTCCAAAAACTACCTTCCGATCAAGATATGGGCATTATGAGTTTGTTGTTATGCCCTTAGGATTGAATAATACACCTGATATTTTTATTGATTTGATGAATAGAGTATTTAATGACTACCTTGATTACCTTGGGGTAGTTTTTATTGATGATATTCTGATATATTCCAAAATTTGTGAGGAGAATGAGGATCACTTAATTGGAATTTTTCAAACTATATGGAAGGAAAGGATTTTTGGAAAGTTTAGAAAATGTGAATTCTGGTTCCAACTAGTTGCTTTCTTGGGGCACATTGTTACCACTGAAGGAATCACAATTGATGTTGCAAAGAAAAAGTTGTATAGGAGTGGCCTCAACCTACAAAAATAACTGAGATTCATAGTTTCCTTGGTTTAGCGGGATATTATAGGAGGGTTGTGAAGAAAATTTCATGAGTTTCTAATTCATTAACCAAGTTAACTCGAAAAGGGGTCATGTTCATCTGGAAGAAGGAGTGTGAGGATAGTTTCCCAGAGCTGAAGAAGAGATTGGTTTCTGCACCCGTGTTAACTCTTCCCTTAAGTGGGGAAGGATTCATTATTTTTAGCGATGAATCTCTGAAAGGGATTGGGTGCGTCCTTAGGAAAAATGAAAGAGTCATTGCTTATGCATCTCAATAGTTGAACAATCATGACCAGAACTCTCACACACTAGATCTAGAGCTATATGTGACAATTTTTGCTATGAATATATGGAGGAACTATCTTTATATAGAGAAATGTGATATGTACATAGACTATCAAAGTTTGATGTATATATTCACAGAAAAGGAATTGTACATGTGGAAAAAGAGATGGTTGGAACTTCTCAAGGACTATGATTGTTCAATTCATTATCATCCCGAAATTGAAAACAATGTTGCTGATGTATTAATCAAGAATAAACTAGTTGTTCATTCCATGATGAGGATTCAAATAGATCCACTGGTAAATTACCTAGTAAATATGGAAATGGGAATTATAAGAGAAGGGTCATCATCAACCCTAACCCAAATGACTTCTCAACCATCACTACTAGAGATGATCAAGAAATCTCAGAAGGAAGATCCTTTGTTATAGAAAATTTTTGAGGCTGTGAAGGATGGGAAGTTTCCTATGTTCAATATTGATCAAGAAGGTGTATTGAAATTTCGTACAAGAATATGAGTTCCATATATTCTAGAAATAAAGAAGGAGCTGATGGATGAAGCTCATAGCTCTACTTCTTCTATACATCCCGAAAGCACAAAAATGTATAGGAATGTTCGTGATCTTTATTGGTGGGATAATATGAAAAGGGAGATTGCTGACTACACTTCAAGGTGGATGGTTTGTCAGTATGTAAATGAATAACAACAACTTCTAAAATGGGTATTGCAACCACTTCCCATACCCACATGGAAGTGGGACAATATCATTATGGACTTCATAATTGGTCTCCCAATAACTTCCAAGGGAAACAATGCGATATGGGTTATTTTGGAATGTCTCACCATGATTGCCCATTTTATCTCCATTCAGGAAGATTTCTCTCTTGATCAACATTCCTGGATTTATGTAAAGGAAGTGGTAAGGATGCATGGAGTTCCACTTTCTATCCTATATGATTGTGATCCAAGGTTCACATAAAAATTTGGGAGAAGTTGTAGAGACCCGAAGCTTGATGTACATGGACATTATATTACTTTTTCGGAATACTTAGTACATAACAAAAACACACACACAAGGATCGTAATACTTTAGTGTCTTTGGAAACTCGGAACGTAATCTTCTAATCGTGGTGATAGATCTTCAATATCTCCCATAAAGATCTCCCTTTTTTTCCTAAAACCTTTTTTTATATCCTGGGGAAAAGAAAACATAAAAGGGTGAGCTCAAATGCTTAGCAAGGGAAAATAAAGGAAATAAAAATCATATCATATCTTTTTGAAAATTATAACCTGCAAAATAGATCATAATATCTTAACATGGAACAAATCATAGAAGTAAAAATGAGATCCCCATAATCATAAAATGAAACTTGAAACTTTGTGGCATGGACACATAATCATGGAAAATCATTTCTTGTTAGTCATGACTCATTGCCAAGACTATCTTTGTGGACAAAGTCCCTTTCTGAACCGAGTCACCCTCGTTCCAGTCCTGTTTCACTGAACCGGTATGACCTACCGTTCCAGCCATGTCTATCTCATGAGATATGAAATCTTTACCCAATGCATTGGAGGGAGATATAGGTCCCACCCATCTTATAATGAATCCTTTCTTATGTGTGCCACATAATCATAAACCATACATCATAGCGTAACCCATGTAATAAAAATGGGATTCTTAAACAACATGACATCATAAAACAATTTATATAAGATAAAGGAATTCATAAAAATATTTACCTCACAACATAATCAAACCAATGTAATAATAGGGATAAAAACAGAACCCTTTTATTATCTTAGATGGAAAATAATTTTGATAAAATACTTGAACTCCATTCTTGAGGAAAATATCCTTTCTACTTCAAAAACATTTTTCCTTTCATAACATGTCATACGACTTTAAAATAAAATAAGTTGATTAAAAATAAACTTGAAAACTTGTAAAGGATGTTTCTTGGAAATAATGTTTTAAAAATCCATTCATGCCGTATAAGTTAAAAAAACATTCTTCGTACATTTGTCGGAAAAGTCAAAAAAGTACCTCGTACGAAAAAAAACGACAAAAGATTCCTTTCATATTCTTTACTAAAAACTCACCGAATAGTAAAATTGGATTTAAACTACTGTAAGTGGATGGAAACAATATTACATATTGAGGGAACATGGATGTGGATGATAAAATA
Organism: Viscum album; assembly: GCA_963277665.1. Lineage (NCBI taxonomy): Eukaryota > Viridiplantae > Streptophyta > Magnoliopsida > Santalales > Viscaceae > Viscum > Viscum album. The sequence goes on from OY728119.1 coordinate 1,238,142,513, forward strand.
CACCCCAATAAATACTTACGAATAAACAATCTCGGATAAAAATGAGATTGTGATATTTCCCTTACCTTAGGTCTGATTTGCTTTGTACATGTCCGAAGCTCCTGTATAATGGTTTAAATAATGTTATTGACTTATTCCGGAATCATATATATTGATATGATATCATATATGGTCATATTCTTAGCTTCTTGTTAGTAATATTTCATTGTTACTTGTTACTCGGTTCTTTATTGGATTTTGTTCTTATGCGTGTTTTGTCAAATAAATTCTTATTCTTATCTTTAGGTTATAGATACCTCATTTCCAGAATGGTATTAGTGTAGTATATATCATATTAATTCATTCAATTCATTTATATAATCATTATGAAATGAAGATTATGTAGAACGAGTCGCATCACATCGTGGAGACGGTATTCCGTACGTACGCACGAGTGATGATATCGTTCCTATGATCATGGAATTGTATTGGAGTATATATATATTATTTCAGTATCAATATTACTTTATAATAGTCATAAATAGTTACTCATTACACCATTATACCCATCCTTGTAAGGTGATGGTGGAAAACAGATTACACTACGACGTGGAGACGGTATTCTGTATGTACGCACGCGCGGTGATTTCATTTTTCCGTAGGATGGATAGAAGGTTAATTAGGGTTTTTTCATATTTATAATAACATATCAGTATTTAAGTAATACTTATGTTATTACTTTATCATGAAACAACTAAAGAAGAAGAAGTTGAAGAAGAATGAAATTGAAAAGATCGGTAATGGATATTACCTCTTCTTTGGAACGCTTCTTTGAATCCTCCACTTAGGGAACTAATATTGGTCTTTTAAGAAGACAAGGACCTCTAGGATTATTCTAGGGAAGTGGAGAGGAGAACATGGCAGGGGTTGGCCGAGATTGAGTGCTCAATTTGGTGTGAGGAGGAGGGGGAGGAGGTGCCCTTTTATAAGGGAGGAGAGGGGCACCTTAGGAATATCTCAAAATATTATTTTATATTAAAGTCTAAATCGGTTTATAATGGTTCCAAAGGGTCTTATTTCGAAGCTAAAGTGGGGATGGGTCTAAATCCTATCAACCAATAGGATTTAGACAAGTTTAGGGTATTATTTTAAACTTATCAATTAGATTTAACTCTAAGTTAAATAATTTAACTTTTACCGTGTCTTTTTGTTTTCTTTCACTATATGGATAATAAACTTACTATAACATGCCAAACGAACCCCAAACTGTTTAATATTAGTATATATATCCTTATCTAAGTCATTTGGCCGATCCTTATATTTTTAGTAATAAAATAACAATTAATAATATAATATTTGATTTAAAAAATATTTTGTGTCAATTTTGACACTATTTGATATATGATTTTTGTGAAAGTCATAAAAGAATTATATGTTCGATCCAAGTTGATCAAATCAACACTAATATATCATAGTAACCTATAAAATTAGTGGAATTCATAAAAAGACTCAAATTACATTTATTTTGGTGTTTATAACATCAATTATGTCAATATTTCATAAATAAGATAATTACTGCATCATAATTGTGTCATAAATAAATTAAATTATTTAATGTCTAAAAATTATAAATAAAATACCATCATGTGGTAAATCATTTTATCTTTCTAATGAATATTTATAGTTGAATTTATCTTATGTATAACCCCATATTAAAAATGATTTACTTATTAAACTTTGATTTTAACTATTTTAACCCTTCTTTAAATAAATTAATAATAATTGTCCTAATCTAACCCATGTGGGACTAAATGGTCATATTTTATTCCTAAGTTTGTTTTTGGTCGAATTACACTTGTCCAATAGAATTAGGACATGTGTTAGGGTAATAATAATATCATTTTTACCCTGAATTACCCTATTTACTTTTAACCGTGGTAAAAAAAAGTGAAAAGTTACTATTCATCAAAAAATTATTTTCATCTCATTGAACCACATTTTAGTCCTTGATATTAACCATGTCTCTCGGATTTTCAAAATTCCACTCACAGAAGCGGTAAAATTATGTTTTATGCAAAATTCAGTTTTTAACCTACCACTTAGTGGTTTCAGTATTAATCAAAAATTGAATGTTTTCAGAGGTATTCCGAATCCAAAAATGAAATCTATTTTACCAAATTCATAACATAGAAGTTGAATTAATTAATTTTATAATTAAATCCCGCTGTTAAAACAAATAGCATATTTTTAAGAAACAATATCTATCAAAATATTGACACTTGTTTATGTCTGGTTTAAATGTGAAATTACATCCAATGTCCAACATTGTATTAAATTGTAAAAATATATTCTAAATATACTTTAAAACCACTCAAATTAATAATTTATCACTATTAATTATTTTGATTAAAAAAGTTGTTTTTAATTATAATTTAGTAATTTTCACTATTAATCAGAATATGAAAGTTATCCGAAAAGTACCAAAATTTCACCTTAGGCTAAATTCGATACTCCGAATCTAAAAATGAATTCCATTTTGAAAAATTAAATTTACAAAATTTCAAAAAGTTGTTATTAATATTCATAACGGCTAGTTTTAATAATATTTTAATAGCATATCGTTGTTTCGTGAACATCGGTATTGCGTACTACACACGCTATCGAGGAAGGTTGCGATTGCGTGTAATGCAAGGGAAGTCAAGGATGCGTGTTGTGAAAGCTCCTTTTGGTGTAGCGTACAACACAAGACATTAATAAAATAAAAAAGAATATTTTTCATAAAATCTCGGGCTGTTACATTCTACCCCCCTTAAAATGAATTTCGCCCTCAAAATTCGTCGAGGTTTTAAATGGTTTACTATTCGAAAGTTTCTTAAATAGAAACCCACATCGTAAAAAGGAATATCAAAACCAATCATTAAAAACAAAAGTATGAAACGTAATAGTTACCCAAATAAACTAATCACTAGATTTCCACATAGGTGAAAATATGGATATGGAAGAGAAATCTAACCATCATGTTCTGATGGAGAGTGGTAGAGAACATGGCTATGGAAAAGCCAGAAATCACAAAGCCATAAATTTGGGACGATCTAAGGTACCATCTGATTCATTAGATATAAGATCACTAGGACAACATTTTTGGTTTTCAAGATCGTTTCCCTAAAGTTAAAGAATTAGAATAAATACTTACTTTATTTTGGTACAATCTCACTGTTGTTCGTGCCTTTAACAATTTACACTTCATCTCTTAAATAAATGAAGTTGAATTTGTTATTCTTGAAGTGTTAGCATATCATGAGATAGAATGACGGGTCATTCCATCTGTCTCAAAAAGGTTTGCAAAAATTATATACATAAGTCGATCTATAGTGAGATTAATCATATATGGTTCCTAAAATGGACTTTATACTTCATATATCATACTGCTTAATATAATATAACTAGTTTCTAATAAACAGGGACTTCCTGTATGCCAGTGGTAGGCGATAAAGGCCAGTCGCACTTCGGTTGTGGGTTCGATTCCCACATCCTTGTCCGACGCGATGGGCTGTCGCCTGTCCTGCAGGTTGTCCTTTTTCTAAAACTATATTACTATAACATCCCATCAGTAATATCGAGAAAAATTCTATCCTTAAACAATACTAACTTATGTCCAACATAATCCATTCCAATATTTAGGCTTATCCATAATACTGTAGTCCACTCTCATAACATAGTGAAAACGATTACCAGAGATTTAACACCATCGTCGATCCCCATATATCATAAGATATGTTTTTTTGGTCACATTCCAAACATTCAAAGTCCTTAATCATGTATTCTCTTGAATACATTAGTGAAAACATGAATGCAGTTAAAATTTAACACTTTCCACATAAAAGAATCCTCAAAATTCTATATTCTCAAACAATGATATCACTTAGTCCTTTTATCAATCATGAGCTCATGAATACTGTTAAACATTTCATTTTCTCATTTTCCCTTCATTATGCGCATATCATCTTATTTCCAAAAATATCTCAATCACAATACATAAATATTCCAATACTCCATGATACAACATTATTTTGAAATCCCATTACATAAACACTTAATCATTCCACCACATCGTTGTCATATTCAACATCGCCAATAGTGATCACATGTGACTTCCCTTTGTCCTTTGCCTTAAGAGGTTGCTCATGTCGATCATCACTAACCCTTGGATTTGGGCATTTATTAGCATAATGCCCCATTTCCTTGCACTTGAAGCATTGAAGTGTTGGTTGTGTGTTCTCTGCAGTGTTTGCTTTATTCACATCATTAGAAAACCTTTTTCAATTAGTTCGACACTCAGCTGCTCGATGACCTTCTTTTCCACACTTAAAACATTTTCTAGTCCCTTTAAGACAATCTCCACCATGCTTCATTCCACACTTTGTGCATAAGGAAACATTAATCTTCTTTTCACCATTATTCTGAGATTTCTCCTTGAACTCCATCTTTCGTTTCTTGTCAAAACCATGAGATGGATATGTAACACCAACTTACATTTCTACCTTGATAGCACAACGCACAATTTCTTCATAGCTACTGAAGTCTCTTATAGCTAATGCCCTTCGAAGACTTCGTTTTAAGACACTGAAAAATCGATCAACTTTACTTTCAGGTTGGATGATAATGCCAGATGCATACCATGAAAGTCTTGTAAAATTTGCTTCGTATATACCAACAGATTCATCATCCTTCTGCTTCAGCTCAAGAAACTCATTTTCCATCTTTGTTCGAAGAATACGAGGGAAGTACTTACTGAAAAACAAGTTCTTGAACTCGTCCCATTCCATGGACTCAATTTCATCTCTTGGCCTCGTATTCTTGATAAGATTCCACCATTGATCAGCTTCACCTTCCAAACGATATACTGCTAAGATGACTTTATCATGTTCAGAACATTGAAGAACTGAAAATATCTTTTCAGTGGTACTGATCCATTGTTCAGCAACAAGTGGATCGGATGTCCCACTGAAAGAAGGTGGACATTGCCTCATGAAGGACTCAATAGAATATTGTTCCCTTCTCTTCTCATTTGGAAGTCCAGAATGATTCATAGCTTGTGTAAGTATAGCAATAAAATTTTGCACTCCATATCCCATAACATTTGTTTGTTCAGGAGGATAATCATTGCATTGTCCATTACATTGATCAACACGGTTCCTTCGGGTTCCAGCCATCGTCTAAAACCCAAAAAGAATAGTGTGAGAGGCAAAAATCATGCTAGGGAAAAAACATAATAAAGGGGGAGTAATTTCAATATCTAACATCTTAGGTTAAATTCTAAGATCGTTACCATAGTTCTAGGACCATATCCTATGCGTATACTTATCCTTAGGGACATCCCTAGACATACCTTAGAAATATCTCTAGGGATCTCACTAACGTTTTCGCATCCTAGTTTCCAATGGTTGACTAAACCTTTGCTCTGATACCAACTGCAGAGACCCGAATCTTGATGTACATGGACATTACATTACTTTTGCGGAATACTTAGTACATAACAAAAACACACACACACAAGGATCGTAATAGTTTAGTGTCTTTGGAAACTCGGAACTTAATCTTATAATCGTGGTGAATGATCTTCAATATCTCCCATAAAGATCTCCTTTTTTACCTAAAACCTTTCTTTATATCCTGGGGAAAAGAAAACATAAAAGGGTGAGCTCAAATGCTCAATAAGGGCAAATAAAGGAAATAAAAATCATATCATATCTTTTTGAAAATCATAACCTGCAAAAGAGATCATAATATCTTAACATGGAACAAATCATATAAGTGAAAATGAGATCCCCATAATCATAACAAGAAACTTTAAACTTTGTGGCATGCACACATAATCATGGAAAATCATTTCTTGTTAGTCATGACTCATTTCCAAGACTATCTTTGTGGACAAAGTCCCTTTCTGAACCGAGTCACCCTCGTTCCAGTCCTGTTTCACTGAACCGGTATAACCTACCGTTACAGCCATGTCTATCTCATGAGATATGAAATCTTTACCCAATGCATTGGAGGGAGATATAGGTCCCACCCATCTTATAATGAATCCTTTCTTATGTGTGCCACATAATCATAAACCATACATCATAGCGTAACCCATGTAATAAAAATGTGATTCTTAAACAACATGACATCATAAAACAATTCATATAAGATAAAGGAATTCATAAAAATATTTCCATCACAAAATAATCAAACCAATGTAATAATAGGGATAAAAACAGAACCCTTTTATTATCTTAGATGGAAAATAATTTTGATAAAATACTTGAACTCCATTCTTGAGGGAAATAGCCTTTCTAATTCAAAAACATTTTTCCTTTCATAACATGTCATATGACTTTAAAATAAAAGAAGTTGATTAAAAATAAACTTGAAAACTTGTAAAGGAAGTTTCTTGGAAATAATGTTTTAAAAATCCATTCATGTCGTATAAGTTAAAAAAAACATTCTTCGTACTTTTGTCGGAAAAGTCAAAAAAGTACCTCGTACGAAAAAAAACGACAAAAGTTTCCTTTCATATTCTTTACTAAAAACTCACCGAAGTGTAAAATTGGATTTAAACTAGTGTAAGTGGATGGAAACAATATTACATATTGAGGGAACATGGATGTGGATGATAAAATACACCCCAATAAATACTTACGAATAAACAATCTCAGATAAAAATGAGATTTTGATATTTCCCTTACCTTAGGTTTGATTTGCTTTGTACGTGTCCGAAGCTCCTGTATAATGGTTTAAATAATGTTATTGACTTATTCCAGAATCATACATATTGATATGATATCATATATGGTCATATTCTTAGCTTCTTGTTAGTAATATTTCATTGTTACTTGTTACTCGGGTCTTTATTGCCTTTTGTTCTTATGTGTGTTTTGTCAAATAAATTCTTATTCTTATCTTTAGGTTAAAGATACCTCATTTCCAGAATTGTATTAGTGTAGTATATATCATATTAATTCATTAAATTCATTTATATAATCATTATGAAATGAAGATCATGTAGAACGAGTCGCATCACATCATGGAGACAGTATTCCGTACGTACGCACGAGTGATGATATCGTTCCTATGATCGTGGAATTGTATTGGAGTATATATATATTATTTCAGTATCAATATTACTTTATAATAGTCATAAATAGTTACTCATTACACCATTATACCCATCCTTGTAAGGTGATGGTGGAAAATAGATTACACCACGGCGTGGAGACGGTATTCCATACGTACGCACGCGCGGTGATTTCATTTTTCAGTAGGATGGATAGAAGGTGAATTAGGGTTTTTTTCATATTTATAATAACATATCAGTATGTAAGTAATACTGATGTTATTACTTTATCATGAAACAACTAAAGAAGAAGAAGTTGAAGAAGAAAGAAATTGAAAAGATCGGTAATGGATATTACCTCTTCTTTGGAACGCTTGTTTGAATCCTCCACATAGGGAACTAAGATTGGTCTTTGAAGAAGACCAGGACCTCTAGGATTATTCTAGGGAAGTGGAGAGGAGAAAATGGCAGGGGTGTGCCGAGCTTGAGTGCTCAATTTGGTGTGAGGAGGAGGGGGAGGAGGTGCCCTTTTATAAGAGAGGAGAGGGGCACCTTACGAATATCTCAAAATATTATTTTATATTAAATTCTAAATCGGGTTATAATGGTTCCAAAGGGTCTTATTTCGAAGCTAAAGTGGTGATGGGTCGAAATCCTATCAACCAATAGGATTTAGACAAGTTTACGGTATTATTTTAACCTTATCAATTAGATTTAACTCTAAGTAAAATAATTTAACTTTTACCGTGTCTTTTTGTTTTCTTTCACTATATGGTTAATAAACTTACTATAACATGCCAAACGAACCCCAAATTGTTTATTATTAGTATATATATCCTTATCTAAGTCATTTGGCCGAACCTTAGATTTTTATGAATAAAATATCAATTAATAATATAATATTTGATTTAAAAACTATTTTGTGTCAATTATGACACTATTTGATATATGATTTTTTTGAAAGTCATAACATAATTATATGTTCGAACCAAGTTGATTAAATAAACACTAATATATCATAGTAACCTAGAAAATTAGTGTAATTCATAAAAAGTCACAAATTACATTTATTTTGGTGTTTATAACATCAATTATGTCAATATTTCATAAATAAGATAATTACTACATCATAATTGTGTCATAAATAAATTAATTTATTTAATGTCTAAAAATTATAAATAAAATACCATTATGTAGGAAATATTATTATCTTTATAATGAATATTTATAGTTGAATTTATCTTATGTATAACCCCATATTAAAAATGATTTACTTATTAAACTTTGATTTGAACTATTTTAACCCTTTTTAAATAAGTTAATAATAAATGTCCTAATCTAACCCAAGTGGGCCTAAATGGTCATATTTTATTCCTAAGTTTGTTTTTGGTCGAATTAAACTTGTCCAATAGAATTATGACATGTGTTAGGGTAATAATAATATCATTTTTACCCTTAATTACCCTATTTACTTTTAACCGTGGTAAAAAAAAGTAAAAAGTTACTATTCACCAAAAAATAATTTTCATCTCATTGAACCACATTTTAGTCCTTGATATTAACCGTGTCTCTCGGATTTTCGAAATTCCACTCACAGAAGTGGTAAAATTAAGTTTTATGCAAAATTCAGTTTTTAACCTACCACTTAGTGGTTTCACTATTCATCAAAAATTGAAAGTTTTCAGAAAAATACCAAAATTTCACCCTAGGCTAATTTCGGTATTCCGAATCCAAAAATGATGTGTATTTTACCAAATTTATAACATAGAAGTTGCATTAATTAATTTTATAATTAAATCCCGCTGTTAAAACAAATAGCATGTTTTTAAGAAACAATATCTATCAAAAGATTGACACTTGTTTATGTCTGGTTTAAATGTGAAATTACATCCAATGACCAAAATTGTATTAAATTGTAAAAATATATTCTAAATATACTTTAAAACCACTCAAATTAATAATTTATCACTATTAATTATTTTGATTATAAAAGTTGTTTTTAATTATAATTTAGTAATTTTCACTATTCATCAGAATATGAAAGTTATCTGAAAAGTACCAAAATTTCACGTTAGGCTAAATTCGATACTCCGAATATAAAAATGAATTCCATTTTGAAAAATAAAATTTACAAAATTTCAAAAAGTTGTTATTACTATTCATAATGGCTAGTTTTAATAATATTTTAATAGCATATCGTTGTTTCGTGAAACTCAGTATTGCGTACTACACACACTATCGAGGAAGGTTGTGATTGCGTGTAATGCAAGGCAAGTCAAGGATGCGTGTTGTGCAAGATCCTTTTGGTGTAGCGTACAACACAAGACATTAATAAAATTAAAAAGAATATTTTTGATAAAATCTTGGGCTGTTACAGAAGTCTTCAACATGTTCTGAGCAGTGAATTGAATTTCAGTATGACCTCTCACCCCCAAACTAATGTCCAATTGAAAGGACTATTCATACACTTGAGGATATGTTGGGAAAATGTTCAATGGAATTTAAAGGTGGATGGGATCAACATATACCTTTAGTTGAGTTCTCTTACAACAACAACATCCACTCCAGAATTCAAATGGAACCCTATTAAGCTCTATATGGTAGGCGGTGTATAACTCATACATGTTGGCATTAAGCTAGTGAGAGAACGCTTCTTGGGCCTGATCTTGTGCAAGAGATTACTGAAAAAGTCCATGCCAACCAAAAACACAATAAGGCTGATCAGGGTCAGAAAAAGAGCTATGTCGACAACGGTCGAAGGGACATGGAGTTTGATGTTGGTGACAAATTATTTCGTTGAATTTCTCCATTGAAGGGAGTCATGAGGTTTGGTAAAAAAAGGGAAGCTTAGCCCTAGGTACATTGGCCCCTATGAAATCCCGGATCATGTAGGATCTGTGGCTCATCAGATTGCATTTCCTCCAAATCTAGCACAAGTTCATTATGTCTTCCATGTATCCCTCTTGAAGAAGTATACACCTTTCCCTTCACATGTACTAAATCCAATGGTGGTTCAACTAGAACATGAACGCTCTTATGAGGAACAATGGGTGGAGATCTTTGATTGTATAGACAAGGTTCTATGCAACAAGTCTACCCACCTTATAAAGGTGATGTGGAGGAACCAAAAATGTGAAGAAGACACATGGGAACTAGAGGAGTGTATGATGCAGAAGTACCCACACCTTTTCTCTTTTGAGGGTATGAGTTAAAACATCAGGGATGAAATTTCTTAATGAAGTGATACCGTTGGGTTTTAACTGTTATATGATTGTTGGTCTATATGACCATCATAAAATAAACTCTTAACATTATAATTATTGTTTATAAATACAAGCGATCTTCGTTAATTAATATAGAAAGAAGATTTGATGGCCTCATCTAGTAGACTCGGGCCATATGAACCCCATCTGTCAAATCTTGGGAAGGAGGTAGCATCTTTGTGCTTTTCTTTGGACCAAGCCCAAGCTGAGCTATAACATGTGAAGCTAGAATGGTATCACCAAAGGGAGAAGTTCAAGCAAATAGAAATCACCACTCATGAAATTTTGTTCGAGCCTCCCCAAGATTCTACCACCATAGCACACCTTACACATAGGTCATATGTAGGTGTTATAAGGGGCTATGTACCGAGACCTTAGTTTTGTTATGCAATCCTGCTGTATAATTAAAATTTTTATTTCTTATTATATTAAAATTGTGAATTTCAAATTTCCTAATAAATGTAGGATGAAGTTCCATATTATTAATGAAATTTAGAAAAATGGGCATTTTAAATTATTTTTTTAAAAATTAAATAAGTAATAATCTGAAATGATTTTCAGAAAATGGTCTTATAAAATTATGACTAGAATGAATTTTAGAGTCTAATAAGATGAGCAATAATTTTTGGTTAATAGTAAAATATGAATTTTAATATACCGTTTCTAATAGTAATGAATAGTAATGAATAGTAAATCGACCAAAAAAATAGAAACATTACCCAAGAATGTATAAATATAATTTAGACATCTTAAATGTGAAATAATTGTCACAATATAACTATTGGTATTTTTATATGTTATAAATATTTTAATTACAATTTTATAATTAATTTATTAATTTAAAATAAAAATTTATTTTCATAAAATGTAATAATAAATTGTTACTTTATTTTCTTATCGTTATATGATTATTTAATGGGACCTCGATTACTTTTTCAAGGTGTTACAAAATAAGTTATAGTTTTAGAGTTGTTTTTTTGAATAAAAAATGATTTTACTTAAAAATTGAATTAAAAATATTTAGAAAATTATTTTTATATAATGGTGAAAAAAATTTTATTTAGAGAATTCATATTAGGTTAGGGTTAATTTTTTGGATTTTTGCAAAACAATTGAATTTTCAGGGAATAATAAAAATACAGTTTTATGTTTCGAGTGTTTGATGAAATCATTACTAATTTAATCATAATGTAATAAGTATGGTAGTCTTTTGAATAGTATGATATGTTATGAGGTGTCCCAAGTGGCCAATACCATGGAAAAATACCATGGGCAAGCCCATGGTTTTGCAAATTCCACCAATGAGGTGTCCCTTGGAAAATAATTAAATATTCCCTCACTTTTCCTATAAATACTAAGCCAATACCTCATTAATTTCATTCCAAAATCCTCCTAAACTATGCTTTGGTTTTCTACCTCCCTCTGAGTCCTCCCAAGGTGCCCTCAATCCCCCCACGATCTCAACAATCGTGCTTTCAAAGATACCCTTGAAGGTAAAAGAACCTTTCACACTACTCTTTTTAGTCATTATATCCTTTATGTTATGTATTCTAGATTCTATATTCTTATGTGGGGGTATGTTATTTTTTATTTTTATTATAATAAATTTCATGTCCAAATGATTTGAGACCCTCTATACTCTCATCAATTTAGTTTCTGAATTTTTAAGCGACGCTGTTAGGCTGCCGAATTTTTTTTAAAAGAAATAACGTCTTATCTTCTATTTCATGTTTCATTTTTCATGTGGTATATCATTAAAATATCCATAACATGATCTTATTATGTGACCATACTATATTATTATTTCTTTATGAGTGTTTTACCATTCTCCCCTCTCTTTTTAATGTTTTATAATATGATTTTATATAGCCGTTATGCTGCAGAAGTTTCATCTCAAAATCTCTCACTTTTCTTCAAAATATTCTCTTATATTATTTTTGTGGATTGCCAAATCTATTTTTATTTCCTGGGGTATTTGTCAATGCATAAAATTTATCTATTTTATTTTGTAATTGACATGCATATAACCCTCACTCCCTTTCTATGGGTTATAATTGACATAACAATCTTATTTTTTAGTACTTTTAAAACATCACGATTTTGACCTGAAACCCATTTCATTGATTCTATTTGGGCTATTTATGAATTGTTTTATTATGATATAAGTGGATCACATGAAAATAAAGACATATTAATTGTGTTACCTTATATCTCTCTAATGGATTGGGTAAATAATTAATCTCTAGAGATGTCAACTTTCACGATACCTTGATGAATAACCTTGGTAATGATTTTATGAAACCTTGAGAATGAACCTTGGTGATATGTTCGTGAATATCTAAACGAAATTTTGTAGCCACATATTCATGATTTGATTCATGATCTTTTTTTATGATATGCCTCTTTTTCAGTTTCTCATTCCTCGTGGTTTTCATCAAGTCTTTATTGATATCACAAGTAAACTGATTCCCTTGATTTCCTTATTGGGCCTTCTGCTCACCCTTTACTTTGATGTAGGTATCCAGGCTATGAGATGAAAAATGGTACATAGGATGATCTTATTATTAATCCTTACATGTGTATTAAGATAAATTTTTATGTTGTTTTCATGTTTTATGTTCTGGATTTCCTAGACACTAGAATTTAAAGAACCTATATTTGTAAAATGTAATGAAAAGTTTTGTAATATAAAAGTGGGATGTCCTACGACACCTCTACCAGGAGATCCTAACTAAAATAACCACCTTAAATTTTATGGTACCATTTTTGTCACTATTGTGTGGTCATCGAGTCTCTTCCATTAAGAGTCTCTAAGCATAAGAGTCCAGTCAATGTTTCAATCAGAAGCTATGAGTCTCGAACAACATTTGTGGAATGAAAATAATGACTCTCACATGCGTCGATCAATACGGAAACTAAAGTGTAAAAGACACCTATCATACCTTATATAATCCCTATAGCCTTAGAGTTATAAGAATATATATATCCTATAGAAATCATCATCCTTTCTCACAATCTCCCTGAGCCTTACGTGGATCACATGGGGGTGGACGCGGTAATATGTTGAACCTCAAACCACCTCATGTTGGTCTGGTGGCCCCTATACCACCTCCACCACCATACATTAAAACATAATCCCATATTTTTCTCTATCTCTAGAAATCCCTAGACAATATCATGATCAACTGTATGACGTTTCAAGAAATATCGACAAACAAGTCCTTTGCTCTATTTTTTTCCACCAGGTGAATCGGTCCACAACATACCCCAAATCAGGAACACTTCTATGAGATAAAAATGAGGATAAATCATTTCTAGCCTTATAGGATATGTTTCTCCCTCCATTATTATATTTAGGATCTATAATCACAATAAAGTCTCCTAAAAAATCATGACATATATCCTGAGGAGAATGAAACTAAATCACCATAGATAACCTATGGTGACCTTCAATTTTCATACATTAAAATTTGATCACTTATGAGTAATATATTAAAAATTACAAAATTATACATCAAAAGACTGTATTAGTCTAGTTCCTTCGAAAACATGGTATCATAAAAAAACGGTACATAATAGAGGTAAATTATCTCCCACTACATTCTTCATGACTATAATACTTCTTAGAAACATCATACATAATACATATATTCATATCCTAGGGAAGGAAGGGTGATCTTATATTCCTATTAGGGGTAAAAAAGGGTGATGTGTAAGCATAAACATGAGAATACATATATTCATATCCTAGGGAAGGAAGGGTGATCTTATATTCCCATTAGGGGTAAAAAAGGGTGATGTGTAAGCATAAACATGAGAATAAGGGTATGAGAATGTGACCATGAAATTAGAAGATCATTCCATATATATCAAATATCATAAAAATATATCATGGAATAAATATTGGAAGTTCATAAGAGAAGATTCATAAGGGAAATAAGAGCATAATCCTTGAACATATAAAATAGGAATAAGACATAAAATTGTGGCATAAACAAAAACATGTAATGTCATTCTGTATAATTCAATATTCTTTGCTAGAACTTATCATGGTACTTCATAGGGGCTACACCTACTGGGTGGGACACACCACCATCCCAGTCCCATTTCTTTCCTTATAAGGGGTCAGGTTACCACATCTTCACATAGTGGATTGTGTCTACCCATCTTCCCATAGTGGGTCAGTTTTCTCCATATTCTAGCTTCTGGGAGACTCATTCTACTTGGTGGGACACACCACCATCACCACTCACAATCATTTCCATGTAAGGGATCAGGTTTCACCATCTTCGCATAGTGGATCAAGCCCGTCGACAATATTCCCATTAAAATATCATGAGATATGAATATTTACCAAATTAATTGGATGAAGATACAGGTCTAACCAATCTCATAATAAAATCACTCGAACTTGTGCCCCAAGATAATTAATCATTCATCATATAATTATCAATAAAAAGATATGGATTTCATAATCCTCATATCAAAACCCATTAAATGAAATGTGTGTCATAATCATGTAATCATATCTTAACATGTTTAATAAGATATGAATCATAATAATTTCATCAAATCATAATACATGAAAAGAAGAAGGTTTTATAAAAATTAAACCCCTAAAATAGAAACTATTTTCGTATGTATATAACCCTTGAAAGAGAAATGAGTTCACTTAACCTATGGAAAGATGTGTGTTTCATAAAATTCATTCCATAAAAACCTGAAGTATTCATAGAAATCATATTAATGGAACCATTAGAGAATTTCCTGGAAATACATAGGTAACACCAATGGATATAATCTTAGATACAAAATAATTTGAAAATATCCATTTATGAAATTTTCTTGAGGAAAAATATCATATATTAAATTATAATGTCTTTAAAAAATAAACCTTTCTAAAATGTTTTTTCTATAAAAATTGAAAACATAAAATTGAAAACATTTCTAATAGAAATTTTCTTAAAAACATATAAAAGAAAATTTTTTTTAATCCATTTATTTCAGAAGGAATCTTAATTTTTTTTAAAATAATTTATTTTAAAAGATTGAATTATTTTGAAAAAATATTTAAATGAAAAATAAGTTTGAATTATTATTTGATAACCATTTTTATGATAATGAAGCTTGAAAACATTTTTGAAAACCATTTATTTGAAAAAAAGATTGAATTATTTTTGAAAACCATTTCTTTGAAAATACTTGAAAATTTATAAAGTAAGATTTTAAACCATAAATTTTTTAAAGACACATTTTCCTAAAAAAAATTCTTAAAATATCCTATTTTAATACATTTTTGAAGAAATGGTTCTTAATGTTCATGGAATGTGTCTCAAATAGGGAAAATTGAGACAAAACTGTTTTACTGATTTGGTAACTATTGAAATATAAACCCCATGAAAGATAAGTTATAAAATGGATAATTAAATTCACATAAAATTAAGGATAATAATAATACAATATATTCATTGAAATTATAATCACCAATAAAATAGATGAGTAGTGAATGAGGCATAAATCTCTTAGAAATAAAGCGAGAATAGAAATCCCCTTACCTTATGTCTTGACTCCATTTTTACACTTAAAAAATCCTATATAATAAATATGTTTTTGTTATAAATATTTTACAGAACCATATTCTTATATATAATACTATATATTTTATGATTATGTCATTATATTACCCGCTTATTAACGATTTGAGGTTATGGGTTCTCTTTAGGTATATATGCTTTGTTTTTCACATGTTTATTAATTTGTAATATTTGTGGTCACCATAATTATATCATGATTTATAGAATATATACCATTATATTAATATAATTTATATTTAGTATATATGTATTTAAAATATTCTATTTAATATAGAAATATGAAATGGAATACACCGTTGCTGGAGACGGTATGCCGTACATATGCATGAACGATGTTTCTGTTTTTCATTATCATATTAAAAGAATGAAAGTGAAATAAATATATAACTATATATATATATAATACCATTAAAGTATAATTATTACGTCACATATATAATATAATTTCACTAAACCCATCCTTAATACATTCCATATAGTGTGTGAACGAATCACATCGCTTTGAGGAGGAGGTAGTCCACACTTCACCAAACAAAATTATTACAATTACACCAAATAGAAAGACTAAAGGTATGTAATTTATAATAATTAAAAACAAATAGATAAATCATTAAAATCATATATATAATATAAAAATATAGAGTTTATCATAATTATCATCCATGATAGGTGGTAATGAAAAAATGAACGACATCATTTTGTGAGGGGACAGTTCATCGCACACAAGAATAGTATGTTAATTACCCATTAAATGGAAGTGTGTGTAAGATTAGGTCGAAATATTATCATAAAAATATATCACCATATTGAGGATAATTATTTTATTATGTATTCATGTAATAATAATTGTCGAGGTAGCGGTGAAATAAAATAAAGGTAAGAGCTTGAGGAAGGATGTTACCTCTTCTTTGGTACATTGATTTTTCCTCTACATTCAGACAATAACCCATCTTGGGTATTTTTTCATACATGGATATATTTGAAGAAGATTTCATTAAATCAATAAATAAAACCATGGAGGAATTAATATTAACAACATCATAATTAATTCAATCTGTGTTAACAAGTGAAAGAATCCCACACGAATTCTAGATCAGAATCTAGATATGGGGCTCTGGTGGTCGACCTTCACCTGTAGAAAAGTGGCAAACCTTGTTAACAAACCAATTATGTAGTTCAAAAGGGGATTCCCATATTTCCTTAAAATATAATGATACAATATAGTAAAACCTAAGTTATAAATTATTCTTGATTCACTTGAGTTTCACATTATATCATCACGTATTCTTATAGGGATGAAAACATAACCTCAAATGTTGTGGACATTATCAACATCAAATGATCCGTCAGGTGGTGGATTCCCACCATATTGGATATTTCTTATCAATAAGTTCATATTTGGATAACTAACTATAATTTACACTTATATGGACGAAGAATGTGATATTCATAGAGATAAAGGTTGTTTGACCCTAATACTCTAGATCATCAAGATGCATCTCAGTAAATACGCCTATTATTTTCCACTCATTTCTCACATCCTACACCACATAAAACATATTATTCTTAATCTATTAATTATAAATGATGTTTCCCATTCCATGGGTGTAGGATAATTTAATCTTGAATGAAAAAAGTAACTCAACCAACCTCTACATCCAAAGGCTTACGAAATGATAAGATAAAATATATTTCATGTTCTTATGGTTCATATACACCATGAAACTCTAGCCCAAAAGATATTTAATATAACTAAAAAAATCATCCACCACGACAATTATATCAAAATAATTATATATATAGTTCCCCTCATGAGACCTAAATAGATTATAAATATTGTAAACCACATGTACAACCTTCATTAGAACCTCCCCATGTGTGACTCATAATATATCATAGTATCTCAAATACTCTGTTACCAACTCAGTTAATATACGAATTGGTATATTATTCAACCTACCAATAATCTATTTAAATAACCCATAATAATTACATGACTAAAAGAACTATACAAAATTAAATTTAGCAATTTCCTTGATGATTCATTTTAATAGAATTACTATATTGTTATCTAGTAGTAAATGACCATTTCCTTGAAACTGTGGATCTTGAAAATTATTTTGATTCCCTAAAAATAAAGAATAGACTAAATATTACCTTTGCATAAAAACAATCCTTTCGTAGATATCTTGTATCCAATTAAACACACCTCATCGATCCATAATAGACACTTCAAGGGTTTGGTTTAAAGTCGATTCTCTCTCCTTATAGTCAAAATGATATCTATATATTTTGTGTGGTCATATCATGGCTGAGGGTATTATACAATATCACTTATAAAAAAGTCCAAAAAATTATACATGTATGGATAGAAGACATATTTATCAAGGCCATAAAACAACTAATGTGTTTTGAAAAACAGAAAAAAATCATTAGATATTTGTATAAACCAAATCTTATCTTAAAATTAGTTAAAATTATGTTAGAAGGAATCTCCCTCAACTAATGTGAGGCGAACTTAGATCAATTTTAGATATTACATTGAAACATATTAACTAATAAATAATATCAATTATATGAAATAATAGATACCAAATTACCTTGTTTTAAATTTGATGTCCATAAATAAATTGGAAAATCATTATTATTTACAATAAGAAATAGTAGAGATCCCCTAGGGATTTTTTAGAGAGAAAGGAACCATTTT
This sequence comes from Viscum album, assembly GCA_963277665.1. Taxonomy (NCBI): domain Eukaryota; kingdom Viridiplantae; phylum Streptophyta; class Magnoliopsida; order Santalales; family Viscaceae; genus Viscum; species Viscum album. The sequence goes on from OY728119.1 coordinate 1,238,161,155, forward strand.
ATTCTAGGAAATCTAGTATATTATTCATATCATGAATAAACTCATGAGAAATCATATATTCTAGTATTGATATGACATTTTTTCCCAAAATTAGTTCAACCAAAAACTAATTCTATCTGACAAGTAATGAACTAAGTAATAATAAAGAAATAAATCCAAAAACTGATCATCTACATAGAGAATGATTTTATAGTGAGTCTTATCATCATATAAAATGTAATAATAAAACTAGGATATGATCGCACTCAACTATTGATTGGTAATTCCTATATGATGTAATTATATACCCCACTCATTGAAATTTGTATTAAATTTAAAATCCACAAATACCAATGATAATCATAACAGGTAAGGATTAATATGGGATTGATACTAATCCAACCTATCCATTATGATGATTAAATAAAATCCACAAATATAAATCATCTATTCTTACCAGCGGAATATATAAACATTAACATGATATAAAATTTCTAATATCTCAGAATTCCCTCTGATCACACCCATAAGGGTTTATCAATATGCAAAACCCTAGGCATGTACAATATAGTCAAACCTAAAACCTTAGTATACAACATTATTTGAATGATCACATTTTACACATAATTAATAGAGAATATGAAAAATTAAAACAAACTAATATGATACATAAAACTATTTATGGTCTAATAACTTGATATGTTGGAGTATGATCAGTAGTGAATAACAAGACAAAGCCTCTAACCATAGCATGTTATTTATTCCCTTGAGATATATCTCACTTATGACAATGGTTCCTTTTCCTTTATGAAATCTTTCCTATTTTATAGTACTAATGGTATGCTAAATGATGTTACCATTCAACCATGGAAAATATAAACCTACTCTTGAACTATATTTCAGATTTTATCATCATCCACTACCCAATAACGAGGATCACCTATTTTATAGATACAGTTGAACAATATTTGAATACATTAAACAATTTTAAAGATATATATGTTATATATTGGAGATCCATTGACATAAAAAACTATTAACACTTCATATATATTATCCCTAATGAGAAGGAAGTGATGAAAAACCACTATGGGTACTCAATCCACCACTACCCTGGTGTGAACTATTAACCTAAGGAATTATACAACAAAATGATCTATTTGTTGTATCCATAGTAGGATCAAACATCCTTGTTCTAATGGAATCTTTAATGTTCCTATCAGATATTTTGTATTTATTCATGAACATTAAGGATTACTATAATGCTATAAAATTCACCTGTACCCAAATAACATACCTCAAACCATCCTTAATTAACAAATCCCTACCTAACTTATTTCTATCCTGTTTTAGGAAAAATATCATAATATCTATAAACTATGTATTATAAACTTTTAATGACATCATATTATATGTGATTTTCATAGACACCTAGAACCTATATGCCTTATTTTAGTTACAAACAAATAAATATAATAGTACTAATAAAAATACATTTACTATAACCTCACATACTATTATATCCACATTATGAAATCCCACTATAGCTTTGTAGGTCCTCCAAATAAATAGGTTTCTAACTTCATCATCTTCTCAGGGGGTGTCTCAGGAAGTTAAAAAAATATCATTCATTAAACTTTACCAAATCAAACAATGATGGGGGACACTGTCACCTAAAAATAATGGTTGATTTTACATCTGGTACTATATATTCAAATCAAACATAGAAGCTATAAATCATGATAAAACCCTACACCTAGACTATACAACCTTTAATATGATCACTTCCAGGTCAACATAGTTACATTATATTAGTGAAATTGGGGGATCTGATACAACTTTCAATGTGTAATTATCAACCCTAACCTCTTGGTTCTCCACTAGGGTACATTGTGGTGGAATTAGTAGAAACATTAAATGTCATGTATCAAAATACAGTTATCATAACTCTTGATATCATTGTTCATCTGAAAGTAGTGGTATTAATATCATCCAAGCAATTTATATATATTATATATAAAAAATATCATAATATCTGAACTATCTCTAGGACATTATTACCAAACTCAGGGTTCAAAAGTAATACTGGATCTAAGTAATCAATAGTAGTTGACAAGAAAATATAAAATATGATTCTATTTAAGTGGAGTAGAACCATTAAATTATATAGGGAAAAACTATATATGTTATTTTTTCATCATTAAATATTCTTATCCCTTATCATTATCATAGTTACCAAACATAGGAAATCATATGAATTAAATTTTAATTTCCTGTTCAGAGTATTAATAATGATCATACACCTTATTGAAAAAATGTACCAATATTAAATTTTGATAAATCACATAAAATTAAAATTATAACATTTTTTTGAATGTAACCTAGCAATAAAAGAAAATACAAAGAATAATATTCCTATCATTGGTATCTTGTACATCCAAAAAATATGGTTTATCTTCTCTTAGGAATAAGATCCCAAGAATCCTTTGGAACAATCAACTACTATATCAACAGTTCTAAAATAGTTATATGATAGAAAATAGAACAAGGATCCTATAATACTATGTAATCTCCTCAACTCAATTAACATATTCTATAATTGAACTGAGTAATAACATGACACAAGAACACTTCCCTATGTATCCAATGTTGTCGACCAGTGGTGAAGGACTATGAGTAAGAATGTGGACACTGTACGATTTGGTATAGATTTCAATGAATATTATTATAAGAAATAATAAAAACATTCATGGGAAACTATGTAGGGTGAATACAGAATATATAGTTATATTCCAATAATAATAGACACCAAAAATCATTTTATATCAATATTAAAAACAATACATCTTGCACAAGACATGGAGATATAAAAAAACCTCATGAGTTTTGGTCATATACAACATGTCCCAAAAATGGCTAGAGGAAAAAATAGCGATAACCATAAATTTTGTCCCCAATACTGAATTTTAATTTTCTTCAAACTACAAGATATATACACATGTCACCATCATGCATCTGGACCTTTTCATTATTTATATGAGTAACTATGATGTTTTCCTAAGTACCCACAGTTCTCAGATTGGGATTGAGTATAACTCAGTAGGATATGCCCAGCGGTGTTCTTGAATACATCATATCAATAGGAGTATCCACTAGTGTGAATATATATATATATATATTATACATTCATTGACCAAGGGGTTCTTTTGTGACAACTCAGAATGACCATACCTTTTATTTCTAGTTCAAATTTTGTGTCTGAATATGTCACATAACATCAATGACAGATAGAGTGCCTCCCACTCATTGCACCATTTCACATCACCTTAGTATATAAATTTTTAGAATGGAGCCTTAAAATAAAACAACCACACATCATCACACTTTATAAAGGTATTTAATAAAACCCACCTAAGATACTATCACATGTGTTGAAATTATAAAATGTTCTAGGATAATCCCCCCCCTTAATACCTATTATAACACCCCAAGGATCCACAATATGTTTCCCTTTTAATAATGCAATAACTTGAATTGTACGCAACTTTGAGATTCAAACACACCGCAATCAGTCAAACTAGCCATTATGAATAATAATACACACTTTTTGAAATTATATAAATTTTATTTTTCAAAATGGACTTATTTTTTTGAATTCAGAATATCAAAATTAGCTTAGGGTGAATTTTTGGAATATTTATTAAAATGATCAATTTTTGATGAATAGTGAAAAACACTGCATTATTGGTTAAAACTGAATTTTTTAATTAAATAATTATTTATTTCATTTAAATTTATTTTAGGTCAAAATAGATAAATAATATCTATATAAGTTCAATATAATCCATTAGAATCATTTTTTTTAATAATTTTAGATATATAACAATTTTATTGAACTTTTTACCGACTTTTACCCACCTCCTAGGAGAATTTGCAAATTTGCATAAACATAATTGTACCACTTTTGTGAGTTAAATTTTCAAAATCTGAGAGACACGGTTGATATCAACAAGTAAAATGTGGTTCAATAAGATGAAAATGATTTTTGGTGAATCATAACTTTTGACTTTTATTTACAACAGTTAAAGGTAAATAGGATAATTATGGGTAAAAATGATATCATAATTACCCTAATACATGTCCTAATTCTATTGGTTAAGTGTAATTCGACTAAAAAATCATTAGGAATAAAAAATGATCCCCTTTGGTCTACTTGGATTAGATAAGGACATTTATTATTATTTTATTTAAAGAAGAGTTAAAAGAGTTAAATTCAATGTCTAGTAACTAAACCATTTTTAATATTGGGATACACACAATATAAATTCAAATATAAATATTAATTAAAAGGATAAACATATTTCCTATGTAGTGGTATTTTATTTATAATTTTTATACATTAAATAATTTAATTTATTTAGGACACAATGAAGATGATGTTATTACCTTATTAACGAATGATTAAAATAGTTGATATTATAAATAACCAAATAAATGTAATTTGAGACTTTTGATGAATTACACTAATTTTAATGGTAATGATGACATTTTTGGGTTTATGTAATAAATGTTTCACTAAGTAATCATGCTGTTATTATATTCACAAAAACCAAATACTAAATAGTGTCAAACATGACATAATTGTGTTTTTAAGACCAATACTATATTATTATTTGATATAATATTCCTAAAAAACTAAGGATCATCCAAAGGACTTAGATAAGGTTATATATATTAATAATGAACCACTTGGGGTACACTTGGATTTTTATAATAATTTAATTAACCATATTATATAAAAATACAAAGAGACATGGAAAATGACAAAATATTTAACTAAGAGTTAAATCTAAAATATAAAGTAAATATGGTAACCTAAACCTTTCCAAAACTTTTTTTGAGAGGTTACCCACACCCAAATTAGTATCTATATAAATCATTTTTTATCAATTATAAACTGAAAATTATTTTATTAAAAAATATTATTTCAAGCTTTTCCTAAAGAGACCCTCACCTCTCTTATAAAAAGGTACTTCACCTTCTCTTACTTTTACACCTTTGATACCATTTTACTCAGCCAAACCCAGCCCGAATATCCTCCCAACATTCCTCCCTTCATCATAGATGTATTCCTTTGTTCATAAAACCAACCTAATGTTCCCTTCTGATCAAATCAAAAGGAAAAACCCAAAGAAGAGGTAAATATTTCATCACCTCTTTCATGTTCTTTTCTTCTTCCACTTCCTCTTTCTTTGTTGTTTCCATTATAAAAAAATAACTCTAGTATATTCTATATAATCATATGTTATTAAAATAGTAAGAAAATATTAATTATTCTATCTATCATATGAATGATAGAGTCACCATACGTGCGTACGTATGACTTACCTTCTCCACGTCGTGGTATAGTTTGTTATTCAAAAACATCATTATTTGGATGGGTATAATAATGAATATAACTAATGTAAATAATAAATATAACATGTTAATTATTATTTATATATGATATACCCCCAATTACATACATTTTCACCATCAATATAATTATATTGTAGCTCATACATACGTACAGATTACAGTCTCCACGAACGTGATGAGATTCATTCCCCATAATAATCATTCAAGAATAAATTTTGTTTTATCATTAAAAATAATTTATAAAAACTTAATATCATTCTGGATATGAATAATATAAAACTTATCCAAAACAAACATGTCTTACATAACCGATCATATAAAGGAAAATGGATCAGTTAACACCCTAAATGATGATACTACTAAAATATTATTAACAAATAAATATTATAGGGTCATATATGATATCATATTTATGTTTATTGTTATTTTATAATTTAATAAAAATTATTTAACTATTATACAGGATTTTATCTTACCCTCTACCAAGGAAAAGTACTATGTAAGGGTTAATTCCATAATATCGTTATTTTCCATGGTTTTTTTACGTTAGTATATACTGGGACCTCTTTATTATCCAAATATGTGTTTTCATAATATTGTATTTAAAACATTTTTACTATTCACTAGAAAATGGATTAAAGTCATCTATACCCTTATTTGACCTTATATGTTTTGAACGGAATATTTCTGTCATTTTTTAAACAGGGTACATTATGACCTTTTTGACAAAATTAAGGTAAGAATGTTTTTTTAACTTATACTACGAGTGCAGATATTTTCTGCCATTATAACATCATCGAAGATTCTTATACAATATTATAATTTTTTTTTTCAAAATAAATGCTTTCATTTCTAATTATATTAATATTAAATGATTTCAAAATAGAAAGAGATATTTCTCTAAAAAAGATTTAATTTCATCTATATCTACATCATTTGATGGATTTTAAGATTGTTTGAAGTTAATTTATTATGATAAAAATCCTCCATATTGTATTTAAGGTTTTTCGAAATTTTTGAATATGGATGTATTATTTTTACACCATTCATGGTTTATGGATAAATTATTGACATTTTGTATGCTAGTTTTAATTTGAATGTCTATGTTATGTTTAAACATTTTCTTATGAGGAATGAATTGGAATTAGTATATGATGGGTGGAGCCCGATATAGCTCCTCGATGCTTCAGTAGGTCTCATGAGACAAACTAGTGTCTTGGAACAAGGCCATGAGAAAATATTATTAGTAGTATTGGAAGAAGGCCTTGACTATGTGGTTATGCAGTCTGGCATTATGAATTCCATCATTAAGAAACATGAAATTGATATTGAATGTGATTATTCAACTAGTAGAATTTCCATGTGAATAAGTAAATTACGTTACATGATTTTATCTTTTCCATATTTTACTGATGTTTAAGTTTAAAAGGCTTTTCTTTTAGTCTTATACATTGCTTTAAATGTATATGCTTATTTATGAAGGTTTCTGCTATATTGTTATCCTCATTAAGCATCTGAGCTCACCCCTTTCTGTGTTTTATTTTTTAGTAGGATATGAAGAAGTATTTTATGGTTAAACTATAGGAATATACTAAGGATATAAGTGTGTTCAAAAGGGGGAAAAATGTTATTGATGTTTTTATTTCCTGATGCAATGTAAAACTTATGAATTAATGTACTACTTCCTTGGCTTCTAAAATGATCGGTCTTTCGGGACATGATCCCTTGTGATCATACCAATGTTATGTAATAATGCACCAACTCTAGGTAACTGGGGATGGGGAATTACAGTTATTATTAGAGGATGTTTAGTACAATCCTTGGAAGATAGATTTAGAGAAACTTTGATAAGATAACATTACCCCAAGATAGAATTTGAGGATTAGTATAGATGAAATTTATAGAAGTTTGGTACTCTAGAGATTTTGTGAGTTTTCCAAGAAATACATCCCTGTGTGGATACCAGTAGGTAGTTGTTGCTTTGAAATAGATGTACCTAGAGGTAAAACCTGAAAACACTACTTTGAGAAAGACTCGAATGGGAACTGCTGCATGACAACGGGCCTTACAAAACTCTTGGTTACGACACTCCCGAGGGATATGCTTAGGATAATTCTCATTTTTTGACAAACCATTATAAAGGATTTATGAGTATATAATTCCTCAATGAAAACATTTTTATGATTATGGATTATATTTATACACTCTTCAATTTTTGTTTAGTGTTTTATAATTTCAAAATTATGTATTACGGTAAATAAAATAATACACTGTATGCCATTGTATAGAAATGGAACCTAGTGGAAGGAATTGAAACCGTATCAATGCATGTAATCCATGTAGAGACTTCCCTCCTACTCAAGTAAATTATAGTGGAGATGGTGATGAAACTGGTGCTGACCATCTTATCACCATACTTGGACAACTCACACATGTTATCAATAATAACTTACCCGTATGGAGCACCCTGATCCACAATGTGGAGGATCAATGTTTGACTATTTCATGATGCAACAACCACCAAAATTTAATGGGACTAAAAATCCATTTGTAGTTTTGTAGTGGATAATTTATTTAGATAAAATATTTCATTCTTTGGGGAGTAGTGAAAGGGAAAATGTTATCATGGTTGTTTATCACCTCATGGGAGATGCAAATCAATGGTGGTCATTGATTCAAAACACCATGGAAGATGATGAAATATCAAATATGGAATTGAGGGAGCATAAAGATATTTTCTTAGAAAAATATTTTCCTCGTGACCATCGATCGGATATGGGAAGGCAATTTTTGAGTCTGAAACAAAAGGAGTTTGAAAATGTTGCACAAAATGAGGCTAACATTACAAGGTTGGAAAGGCATGCAGAAGATTATTTATGTAACCGAAGGAGTATGATTGATATATTATTTGATGGGTTAAAACCATTTCTCTGGCGAGAAATAGTCTCAAAATCCTTCTTATAATACCAAGATATTGTCTCATGTGCTATCAAGAAAGAAAAATAATTCTTTATGTATTATGACTTTAAAGCAAAGAAGGGGAAAAAGAGATCTAGTGAACATTCTGGAAATGGAAATAATTGGAATAATGGAAAATTTGAATATCCATCCTGAGGTAAATGTGTGAAGAAACACCCTGATACTTGCCTAAAGCGAATGGGAGTCTGTTATAAGTGTGGTGAAAAAGGAAACCAATATCGTGATTTCAAGGGGAAGAAAGAGGATGTCAATTTTGAATGAATTTTTTTTGATAAAAGGGTAATTATGAAAATTAATGTCCTAAGTGCCAAGGGAACATACCTCAGAAAATGCCAAGGGAGAAAGGCCAAGATTATGCGGTTACTACTACTGAGGTTGAAGCTCTAAAAGTTGTGGTGGCAGGTAATTTAATGGTTTCCTCAGGTTTAGAAAATGATTTATTTGATTCTGGATCATTGAAATGTTTCATATCATCCCAGTTTTCTAAGAAAATTAGATATTTTCAATTTGATTTAACAAGGGAGTTGTTAGTAAAAACACCTTATGGAAGTTTCATTGCAACAATGTTTGGTGAATTAATTCCCAATTGGGAATATAAATGTTCTTTATCTTCTGATATCATCATCATAACCATGATTTAATTTGATATAATCCTTCATATGGATTGGCTTTCGGACCATGATGAAAATATTTACTAAAAGAAAAAGGAGGTTTCTATTCTCGATGATTATAAAGAGTACCATATCTTTAGAGCAGAAATGTCACCACATGATTCTTATCTAGATCCACCCCCGAAGCTCAACTAAATTCCATTATTGGGGAGGAATAGAATGAAATAACTATGGGTGTGGAAGTGAATGTTTAAATTGAGAATGTACCTATTATGAATGAATATGTTGATGTGTTTCTAGAGGGATTACCTTGACATCCTCTAGAATGATAAATTGTGTTTTCCATTGATTTAATTCTTGGTTCAATGGCCATATCAAATACCCCTTATAGAATGTCCAATGTGGAATTAGTGGAACTAATGAAACAACTAGAGTAATTGAGTAAAAATGGATTTATTAACTCTAGTGTTTCTCCATGGGGATCCCCTATTCTTTTTTTAAGAAGGAAGATGGATCTATGAGGTTGTGAATTGACTACATGTAGATAGATGGTATAAAAATAAAGAACAAGTATCCCCTACCCCGCATTGATGATTTATTTGATCAACTTCATGGTGCTCATTATTTTTCAAAGATTGACCTTCGATTTAGATTTCACCAGTTGTGTGTGAAGAAGGAAGACATTCTGAAAATGGCCTTTTGATCTAGGTATGTGAATTACGAGTTTAAAATAATTCCTTTTGGATTTACTAACTTACCCTCTACCTTTATGGATCTAATCAATATAATTTCATGGAATATATTGATGACTTTGTAGTGGTATTTATTGTTGATAGTTTGGTATACTCAAAAAAATTTGAAGATCACGAAAATCACTTTCTCATTATCCTCAAGACTCTTAGAAAAAATGAATTATATGGGTTGTTTAGCAAGTGTAAATTATGGCTTCATGATATTTCCTTTCTTGGACATATTGTACCTAAGGATGGAGTCTCTGTTGATCATTCTAAGACAAAGTCAATCCAAGAATGGACATCACTGATGAGTATAGATGAGGTATACATTTTTATTGGTTTAGCAGGTTATTATCAGCATTTTGTCTATAATTTTACCTGATTGACAAACTTAATAATCAAGATCACATGCAAAGGGGTTGAATATTTTTTTGGAGAAAAGAGAATGAAGAATGTTTTGAAGAATTGAAGAGAATATTAGTCAATTCTCCAATATTGACTATACCACTGGGGAATGATGGGTTTTTTATTTATAGTGATGCTTCCAAGAAAGGACTTCGTTGCGTCCTTATGTAGAAAGACATATTTGTTGTCTATGCATCACAATAGCTGAAAATTCATGACTAAAACTATCCCTCTCATTATCTTGAGTTAGGAAATGTAATCTTGCTCTATAAATATGATGAAAATACTTCTATGGTAAAAATGTAAGATTTATACTGATCACAAGAGTTTGAAGTATATTTTCTTACAAAAAGAACTCAACATGAAGAAAAGGATATGGCTTGAACTACTCAAGGATTATGATTGTACTATACACTACCACCATGTAAAGGTAAATAAGGTGACAGATGCTTTGATTAGAAATGATTGTAGTGTTTTGAACCAGTTGATAGTTGAAAGGGATACTATTTTCATGTACATAGTAAAGATGGATATGGGAATAACCATGGAAGGTGAAAGATCAATACTTTTTAAAATGGTTTCCAAACCATCTTTACTATAAAAGATAAAGAGTTCTTAGACTGGTGATGAGGAGTTTTAGAAGATTAAAGCTATGAATGATGGGATATTGAGTGACTTTATATATGAATAAGGATTTTGGAAATTTGGGAGGAGTATTTGTGTTCTTAACATAACTGATCTAAAAATAGAATTTTTGGATGATGCTCATAGATCTAATTTCTATATACACTATGGGAGCACCAAGATTTATAGAGATTTGAAGGAACATTTTTGGTGGGAAAACATGTATAGAGATATTGCTGATTTTGTGTTAAGATGTATGGTTTGTCAACCAGTGAAAGCTGGAAGGCAACAACCTTGAAGATTCATGCAAGCTCTTCCCATACCTGAGGGGAAATGGGATAATATTATGATGGACTTTGTCATGGGAAAACCAAACACTCCTAGAAGGAATGATGAAATATGTGTCATTGTTGATTATCTTACCAATTCTTCACATTTTCTTGCTATAAGAGAATATTTACCACTTGAACGTCCCCCAAGAACATATATAATGAAGTTTGAAGACTCTATGGTGTACCTATATCAATTGTTTCTTATCGTGATCCCCATTCTACATCATGATTCTGGAAATGTCTTTAGAAATCCCTAGATACTGAACTTCGTTTGAGCACTGCCTACAACCCTCAAATCGACGGACAATCAGAATGGAGTATTCAAACCTTAGAAGACATGTTGAGATCTTTCTCACTTGATTATCAAGGTATATGAGATCTGTATTTTCCTCTTGTAGAAGTTTCTTTTATCAATATTATTTATTCTAGTATTTAGATGGCACCATATGAAGCATTATATGGAATGATATGTCGCACACCAACTTTTTGGGAAGATATTGGTGAAATAAAACTCGTAGGCCCAGAGCTTGTTGAGGAAACGATGGAAAAGGTGAAGGTTATGCAAACCCACATCAATGTATCTCAAAGTATGTAGATGAGCTATATCGATAACCGATGGAAAGATTTGTAATTTCATGTAGGAGATCATGTTTTCTTGAAGTTATATCCATGGAAGGGAGTTATATATTTCAATAAGAAGGGTAAATTAATTCCCAGGTATATTGGAACTTTCTAAATTTAAGAATGAATTGGGGCTATAGCTTACCATTTGGCAATGCCGCCAAGTCTCTCTAAAGTTCTTCTTGTGTCATGTATCACTATTGAGAAAATAATTTCCTAACCCAACACATGTAATCACCTATAAGTAAATTGAATTGGAACATGATTTTTCTTGTTGTGAATATCCTATCAAAATTCGTGATACAATAGAACAAGTGTTGAGAAAATGGATGACTCGTCTGGTAAACGTTCTATAGAGAAACCATAAGATGGAAGAGGCAACATGGGAACTAGGGAAACATATGATGATGAACCACCCGAATCCTTTTGTGCAGCTGTATTAAATAAATTTTGAGGATGAAATTATTTGAACTAGGGAAGAATGTAACTCCCCATTCTTCCATGGTACGTTTTCCTTTGAATAATTTAATAGCTTACATTGTACACAACTTCGAGATTCTAACACACCACGACCAATAAAACTAGTAATTATGAATAGTAATACCGACTTTTTAAAATTTTATAATTTTTTTTCATAATGAACTTCATTTTTGAATTCTGAATATCAAAATTAGCTTAGGGGGAATTTTTTGTATTTTTCTGAAAACATTCAATGTTTGATGAATAGTGAAAAACCATACTTTATTTTTTAAAACATAATTTTTTATTTAAATATTTTTTTAATTTATTTAAATTTTATTTAGATCAAAATAGATACATAATACCTAAATAAGTTCAATTTAACTCATTGGAGTCATTTTATAATAATTTTAGATATATAAAAATTTTATTAAACATTTTATCGTCTGTTACCCACCTCCTAGGAGCATTTGCAAATTTGCATACAACATAATTTTACCGCTTTTGTGAGTTGAATTTCAAAAAACTGAGTGACATTATTGATATCAGTAAGTAAAATGTGTTTCAATAAGATGAATATATTTTTTGGTGAATAGTATCTTTTCACTTATATTTACCACGGTTAAAAGTAAATTGGTTAATTAAGGGTAAAAATGATATCACAATTACCTTAAAATTTTTACTAATTATATTATATAAGGGTAACTCAACCAAAATAATCATTATGAATAAAATATGACCCCCTTTGGTCTACATGGATTAGATTAGGACATTTATTATTATTTTATTTAAAGAAGAGTTAAAAAAGTTAAATTCAATGTTTAATAACTAAACCATTTTTAATATAGGGTTAAACATAACATAAATTCGAATATAAATATTCATTAGAAAGATAAAAATATTTCCTACATAATGGAATTTTATTTATAATTTTTAGACATTATATAATTTAATTTATTTTTGACACAATGATGATGAAGTAATTACCTTATTAATGAAAGATTAAAATAATTGATATTATAAGTATCTGAATAAATGTAATTTGTGATTTTTGATGAATTAAACTATTTTATCGGGTATTATGACATTTTAGGGTGGATTAAATAATTTTTTTTTAAATGTAATCATGATGTTATGTTTTTCAAAAAAACCAAATACTAAATAGTGTCAAACATGACGTAATAGAGTTTTTAAAACAAATATTGTACTATTAATTGATATAATATTCCGAAAAATTTACGGCTCAGACAAAGGGCTTAGATAAGGTTATATATATTAATAATTAACCACTTGGGGTTATATTTTCTTGTTATAGTATGTGTATTTACCATATAATATAAAAATACAAAGTGACATGGTAAATGACAAACTATTTAATAGAGTTAAATCTAAAAGATATGGTTAATATGGTGACCTAAACCTATATAAAACCTATTTGTTGAGAGTTTTTAGACACATACCTACCTTAGAATCTAAATAAATCATTTTTGAGCCATTATAAACCGAAAATGATTTATTATAAAAGAATATTTCAAACTTTTCCTAAAGTGACGCTCACCTCCCTTATAAAAGGGTACTTCCCCTTATCTTAATTTCACACCTCCAAAGCCATTTGGCTCGGCGATCCCCTTCCCAATATCCTCCCAAATTTCCTCCCTTAATTCTATAGGCCTTAATTTGGTACGAAATCCAACATAAGGAGCAATTTTGATAAAATCAAAAAGAAGAACCCGAAGAAGAGGTAAATATTTCATAACCTCTTTCAAGATATTTTCTTCTTCCACATCCTCTTTATTTGTGCTTTCCATTATAAAATAATAACTCAAGTATCATATATATATTGTGATTTTGTTAAAATATTAAAACCTTATTCCTTTTTCTATCTATCATATAAATTAAAAAGTCACCATATGTGCATACGTACGGCTTACCATCTCCACGTCGTGGTGTAGTTTGTTATTCAAAAACATCATGATTTGGATGGGTATAATAATGAGTATACCTGATGTAAATAATAAATATATCATGTTAATGATTATTTATATATTATATACCATCCAATCACAAATTATTTCACTATAAATATAATTATATTTTCACTGGTGCAAAAGTACGAATTACTATCTCCATGAACGCGATGAGATTCATTCCTCATCGTAATAATTCAATAATATTATTCATTTTACGATTAAAAATAATGTCTAAAAACTTAATATCATTATGTATAAGAATAAAATACAACCTATGTATAACAAAAATGGATTACATAATCGAGCATATAAAGGAAAAAGGATTAGTTAATACTTGAAAAGATGATACTACTGGAATTATATTAACAATGAAATATTAGAGGATCATATATGATATCATACTTATGTACATAGTTCATGTATAATTTAATAACAATGATTAAACTATTATACATGATGTTAATGTACCCTTGACCATGGAAAAGTACAAGGTAAGGGTTAATTCCACAATCTCTATATTATCTAAGGTTGTTTTTACGTAAGTATCTACTGTGATCTCTTTATAATCCACATCTGTGTTTTCTGAAAAATGTATTTTATAACATTTTTACTATTTACTAGACAATGGTTTAAAGTCATTTATACCCTTATTTGAACTTATATGTTTTTAAAGGAATCTTTCCATCATTTTCCAAACAAGGTACTTTATGACCTTTTCGACAGAATTATGGTAAGAATATTTTTTTAACTTATACAGCGAGTGCAGTTATTTTCGACCATTATGACATCTTTGTTGCTTCCTATACAATATTTTAAGAATATTTTCAAAATAAATGTTTTCATTTATAACTATATGACTCTTAAATGATATCAAATTATAAAGAGATATTTCTCTAAAATGGATATTATTTTCATCTATGTCAAAATCCATTGATGGATTTTAATCTTATTTGAGTTTTATTTATTATGATACAAATCTTCCATATTGTATTGAAGGTTTTGTGATATGTTAGATTTTGGATGTGTTATTTTTACACCATTCATGGTTTGTGGTTAAATTATTGACATTTCTTATGCAGGTTTTAATATGAATGTTTATGTTATGTTTAAACCTTTTCATATGAGGAATACATTAGACATTGTATGTGACTGGTTTAGCCTGCTATAGCTCCTCGATGCATTAGTAGGTCTCCTGAGACAAACTAGTGTGTTGGAACAAATCATTGAAAAAATCTTATTTGTAGTCTTGGCACATGGCCTTGACTATGTGGTAATGAAGTATGGCATTATGCATTCCATCATTATGAAAGTGAAAATTGATATTTCAAGTGATTATTCGACTAGTAGAATATCCATGTGAATATGTAAATAGAATTACTTGAATTTACCTTTTCCATATTATGCTTATGTTTAATTTTAAAAGGCATTTTTTAGTCTTATAAGTTGACTTAAATGTTTATGCTTATTTATGAAGGTTTCCTCTATATTTTTATCCTTACTGAGCATCTGAGGTAACCCCTTTCTCTGTTTTATTTTCCCCCGGATATGAAGAAGTATTTTATGGTTGACTTGTTGGGATAAGATAAAGATATAAGTGTTTTAAAAATGGGGGAATGTTGTTGATGCTTTTATTTCATGATGCATCGTAAAACATATAAATGTATCTAGTACTTCCAAGGCTACAAATCTAATCGGTATTTCTGGATTTGATCCCTTGTGATCATGCATTTATTATTTAACAATGCACTGACTCAGGGTAACTGGGGTCGGGGAATTACACCTATCCTATGTCAATAATATATGAAGTCATGTAATAACTCCTTTTGAAGATACCATTAAATGTCATAACATCATACCAAGTGTTTAAACTATTCCCACCCTTAATACTAACTAATATAATCTCATATCAACCACACCAAATGTCAAAATGGGGTTTTCCCTTAGTATTATCTTATCTCATCAAATATGATAAAAAATAATGGTCATAATGTTTTACACCCTTAATAAATTACAATATCATCACTAAAATCATTGGGTATCATGAGTTACCAACCCATTTCTCATTACATTCATTTTATAATTTGATATAACGAGTATTACATGAAAAATACATTACACATATGAAACATAAAGTCTAACATAAAAATTTCTAAGTATATTATCATGGTCCCCAAAAGGAAGAAAACTCTCCCAAAAACAATATAATATTTACTATTGTTTTCACTCACTCACACACCCAAATCCCTTATCCAAGATTACTAAATTCCACCTCTATGATTTCAACAATTCATAAATTTTAAATTTATCAAGAGATACCTCTTTTGTAATCTATATCAATTTCATCATGTCATCTGCTCAATAATAGAAACCCCATTTATCTTATAACTAACATATAAAAGTTATCTAAGTTATTGAATTTATATTATGGTGTCCAATGTTTTGGTATTTCACTTATCAATGTACCTCTCAATTCCCACTTATATTTTCAAAAATAATGAAATTGGTGAAAGAACTATTTAATTGAATTTTAAGGAAAGCATGTAATAGTTTAATTTAACCACACATAAAACTCATATAAAATATGGCATAAAAATTATTTATATCTTAGGTACCAATAACCATGTGATTATAGATTCTTTCATATTTAATTTATTTGGTTGAAGCATAATTTAATTGTAAAAATAACAAGACATAAGAGAAGCCTTTAAATTAAGTATATATAGAAATAATAATATAATATTTATGAAATATATAGAGGAATGAAGGAATAACACTACAGGAAAGGTATATTCACTAGTGATGATCCAATACAATGATTTTCACAAGAAACTGATGAGGGATGTATGTGATCTCATCTATATGGGGAAGGAATATGGGGATGATCGACAACCGTATTTGTCGAGGAAAATTAGGAAAACCCATTTAATATTCATTTATTATAAACAAAACTTAATTTATTAATTTTTAAAAACTACAAAGATCAATATTTTTGGAATGACCATATTGGTCTTAATGAAATGACACTCCCGGGTCACCTTGTGTCATTTTCTATTTGAACATAGCAGAAATGCTCTCTTGTAGGAAAAATCAAAACCCTGATCTAGAAGCCTTCATAGGGAAACTATACCCCTGGAAAATAATTGTTACACAGTGATAAAATTAATGGGAAAAATCTCTTATTCTTCCTTGACATACCCCCTCAGTCTAGCCATCAGGGCATTGCCTAGGGTGTCAGAGTGTGACTAGCTATCGATGCATGACTTTTAATCATACTCAGAAATCAATATAGAGAATTGAATTAGATTACATCATGGTTTATATTGATTTTATGAAATATAACATCTTGTAACTATCAAACATGACAAATATATTCTCATGTGACCCCCTAAGGTGGTGTAACCTCCCAATATTTATATATCATTATTCCTACTCAGCCCTCTTCATGATATAACCATCATGTATTGTGATTGGATAAGTCATCTATAGTATTATTTTAACTAGAACCCAGGGAAAACCCTTGAATATAACCACTAAAACCCACAATTTTTTTTTAAAAAGACTAGCATATGTATATACATGAGGATACATGAACGATAATTTGAATATTTTCCTCTATGAGATCCAAGGTGTTACAAGGCAGATTCATGGGTTTCACTTGTTTAGAACACATGCCCATGAGGGGTTTTCACTAGGATGATTCCAAAAAATATTTATATGATATGTATTATAAATGTATACTCTGGATAATAATGAAATCAATTTAGTTCGCTTGAAAATAATAGAAAATAAAAAATATGTTAATTTAATGTAAAATACATATGAATATTTAAAATGATAGTTAAAAAAATTAGAAACTACTAAAATTTTTGTAACCTATGAAGTTAGAACCAAAAAAGAGAGAATATATAAGGGATAAGTAAATATAAATAATAATTATCAAATATTTTTGGTTAGATTTATATTATATTATATTCACAAAATTATGTAGAATATACCAATAAGAGGGAACATAATTTATTGAAATGGAATAGTGTCTAGAATTCCCTTACATATTAGGATTTGATAAAAATGGAATTATTTAGAGGATACTAGGAAAAAATGTACATCCATATGGATTAATCTAAAATGGATTAAAAAATAATAAATGAATATTCATCAAGAAAATAAAATAAATAAATTTGGGAAATATAGAGAGAAAACATAAGTCAAAAGGAAGGGAAAAAGTGGGAATGTAAGAATCCCTTTAACTTGTTTCATAATTTTATTTTGATTTCCATTAGATAATTAATTAATAAAATAAAATTTATAAATTATTTGCTTCAAATCCCTATTTAATATGACTTTATTTTTATGATTCATTTACATTGATTTATTAGTTTCATGATTTTCTTGTTACTCTATTGGAGGCGTTAACATCAAAGTTCTAATGTTTCTTATTTTTAATGGTATTAATGAGAAATATTTTCTATTGAATCCAAAAAGTTCATAAATATAACGATATAATGTTAATTTATTACTTTATATTCAGGAGTATTATAGATGCTTAATAATCTATATATTTAAACATATAAAAGAATATTTTTTCTAGTCCATTAATAGGTATGTCCAATAGTGATGATTTAATAATATATAATTACTATGGTATATGTATATTAATCTTAAAGATACATAACCATGATATGAATTCATTATAAATATTATATATAATAATAATGAAAAAATCTATTTCCAATATTTATGACGAAAAATGTTATTAAATAACATCATCTACATTGGTGGTTAGACCAATCAAGATGAACATTGATTGAAATAGATATTTTTATTTCTATTTCCCCATTCTAAAATATTAAAAATTAAATAAATAAATTTTATATGTTATAATTAAACAAAAAAATCATTATAATAACCATCCATGAAAGGTGGTATTTAATATTAAGCATCATCATCCATGTAAATAATACAAACATACCATAGTGGGAAAGATTTCTTTTAAAATAGTTAAGGAAACAAAATGAAGTAATAAAAATGTAATATTCGTACTTCAAATACTGTATAACTATTAAACTTATTTAATATTATTAGAGTGGTAAATTATCTTTTGGATTCATATTTTTTTATAATTTAAGGATTTAAGGATTGGTCTTTTGGTTAGACCAAGGGTCCACTATTGTGTCTTGGAGAGTCTAAGAAGTTATTTTTTTATATATTAGAAAAAGTAATGCTTTTTAAAAATGATGAGAAATATGTGATGAGGTGGGGTTTGAAAATTAAGGGCAGACGTGTTTTTGATTAAAACATTGAGAAATTAATATTTTTTACTCATTATATTTTTCAAAATTAATTTTTGTGATTAAATATATTAATTTAATTAAAAAATATATATTCATGACATTAATTCCACAATATAAATAATTGGTATCCCTATAATTAATTATATAAATTAACAAATAATATTTTTTTTTAATTTAAATAAAATATAATCTAGACTTTCTAAATAATCTTATAGGTTTTAAATTTCAATTTAACTTTAATAAAAACATTATTAAACTAAATAAATATATTTTATGTTAGTAAAATATTAATTTTAAATTATTGATTCATTTTTATAATTAAATTTCATCCCTGAACACATTGTATTAATTTAATATTTTTTATGTTTAACACCAGAAATCAAATTTTTCACCAAAATAATAAAAATAACTCATGTTTAATTTTTGTGAAAAGTTTACAAAAAAATGAAACCCCCATTTTAATAATTTTTTTATTAAATTATATGAGTAATATAATTATTTTTAGTATGAAAATTAAATTTTTTTAGATTATGAAAACATCACTTAATGAAATTGTATAATTAAAAGTTAATTATTTTACTTAGACTAAGTAATTATTTTATATTCTTTTGATACATATAATTTCAAATTTTAGTCAGAGTAATTAATATTTCTATGTTACATAATTAATAAATGAATAAGTCATTTTATTATTCCAATTTCTAAATTAATATTCTATTATCTTCACTAAAATTATAATAATGATAATTCAAATATACAATTTACCCATGTACAATGGCTGTATAACCCATTAACTATAAAAATAGATGAATAAATTAATTCACTATTCACACAATTAATGTCCTCTTAAATTTCTCAATATGTATTTTATAAAATAATTTATTTTAATTCTGTATTATTTTTATATCTATGATATTTATAATATCTCTTTGGCTAACAGTTTTCACCATTTATGTTTTTTTGATTTTTTTTGATATTTAATAAGTAATTATTTAATTTATTACTCATCATTGATACTTGGATATTCTAGATCACCAGTTACCTTTTTTATAGGGAGTAATAATGGAATTTTGAAATATATATTCTGAACAAGGATAATTAGTTGATCTTAATAAAAATTGTTAAATAACCCTTAGGGAAATTTATACTAGGTATATGTATAATCACTCTACTCCCTACATATGATATTTGATCCATAAGAATTTTTTGTGCTGTTTTATTTAGTTAATTTTATGTATTTCAATTTTTTTATCATTTGTAGGAAAATATTATCTCTTGGATTACCTAGATGAGTCAATTGGGGTCTATGGTGGATCATGATTATTTAGGTCATGAAAAAATTGTTTTTTATTTGATTGAATTGAATGTATAAATTTATGATGTATAATCATTTATATTATCATTCTATTTTATTTTTTATAGGGAATAATATCTATAGAAATTTTTGAGTTTAAGGGAAATTTTCCCCTCATGGTGTGATGTCATCCCACACCACTTTTTGGAAGCCTCTTGCAATCTTGGCGAGTGAACCTAAGCAAAATAGTGTGCTAGATCCTGTAGGCAGTAACTTTGTGTTGGCTTATTACAAATGGTATTAGAGCCATCATGGATGGTTAAGTTAGACATATGCATGGATATTAGAGTTTCCAGACTCAAGATGTATATTAATTATGATGTATCTCCATCATCTCTTGTAATGAGTCTCATGTTACTTGGGAACGCACATGTGAGTGTATTATCAACAAATAATAACAAATGTTTCTATGATTTATTTATTTCATTATATCCCATGTCAAGGTTCCTTGGCCCATTATATGATAAGAGATAGGAATTCATTGTCTCATGTAACATATAGACATGTACGAATCATTTTAATAGATATACATGATTTTAAATTTTGTTATTAATATTTATTCCATGTCAATTATGACATATTATTTTTAATACATATGTTTTTGATGTTATTGTAGCTTTTGAAAATCATTTGGAGGTTCCAATAACATCTAAATAATTTAAAGGGTTTTCATTGATCTACAAATGTGTTTCATGAGTATACTGATATTTTTGAGTCCTTAATTTGTAATGCTATTTTTCATTTGATACATGAATATAATATTTTTTTTAAAGAGATAAAATTTAATATGTAGAATTTTTTATTCTAAAAATATATGTTTATGTAATTTATTTTCTATTGGATGGTTTAATGTGAATTATTTTGGATTATATGTATATTAAAATATGATTTTTATGTATTTTTAGGTGACTAATATATATAAATATATTGAATTTTATTAATAATGTCAATTTTTTAAAAAATATATATATTAGTTTTAAAAAATGTGTAAATGATTTTGAAATTTTTTTTAATTACTAACATTAATGAGTGTAAAATAAAGAAATATCAATATATTTTATTAAATAAGGATTTTAATATGATGTGATAACTTTTAAAATTATTTATCTATGTTCATTTAGTTTGATCGACGAGGGTTTGGTTTATTTATTATCAAAAATAGTTTTTATGTGTTTTATTGATTTAATATTCGTTTTTATTGAATATTTTTACACTATTTATGGTGTTTTTATATGAATAAGAATTTAAATCCTTGTTAAATGTCATAATAAAACAAGAGTTTCCAAAATATTTTTTGTAATGGTTTTTTGGGATCTATTTAGTTAAAAAAATCGTTTTATTTTTTGTATTTTGGATTTTGGATTTGATTATAATATGGTGAATTTTTTAATGATTTAGATTTTAAATGTGGTTAGTTTTTTTCAAAAAAATGGATCTCATATGATTTTTGACATAAAAATTAATTGTATTTTAATCTTTTGACTTTTTTGTTATATTAATATTTCATTAATGTCATTTAAATAATTTATTTGGTTTATGATATATTTCATAAGGTTTTTTATTTCAAATAATATATTTGAATTTAATTTTAGTTTGTTAGAGTGCTTCCTCAGTTGGGATAATTTTAGAGTTTAAATTTTATATTGATTGTATTGGTTTGAGATATATTTAGATGAGTTCTCAATGGGGTATTAGATTGTGGTCATGTTGGTTGTTAGTATATTTGTTTTGTATTGTATTATATAGAATTTGTATATTTATGTAATTATGGATGGACGATATTAGTGGAAATTTATTATTTTAATTTTAATTTTTGTATATATTATAGATTTTAATCCATTTTAGGATATATTTAGGCACATATAGAATGTGGTTTAGTCCCGTGGATGGATGGTTGAGTTGATGTTTTTTATACTAAATTATTTTAATTAGGTATTTATTTTTTTAATTAGTATATAATTTTTTATAGGGAAGTTGGTTTTGTTTTA
Organism: Viscum album; assembly: GCA_963277665.1. Lineage (NCBI taxonomy): Eukaryota > Viridiplantae > Streptophyta > Magnoliopsida > Santalales > Viscaceae > Viscum > Viscum album. The sequence continues at coordinate 1,238,183,920 of OY728119.1, forward strand.
TGTATGAATTACTTATATGAGTATGTGAGTGGTTTGGCTCAATTAGGTTTTAGGGGAATGTGTAGTTTTGGAGGTGTTTATGATCAAAAGACCATTAATTTTGAGTTTAATGGTTTAAAACCACTATTTTTAGTTATATGTCGATGTTAAAAGGTTTTGATCAATTTTTCAAGTCTTTATAGGTAAAAAAATTATCTTAACCATGTTATAATTGAAGAATTTTGGTTTCATGTGAAAAATGCATAATTGAACAATGTTTTTCAAAACTAAAAACCTCATTCTAGTATAAAATGAATGGTTTTCATACAGTTTATAAAATCCATGCACCAAAAATTTGTTTTCAAAGACGTTTTCTAGAACCCCCTATACGACTAGTGCATGATTTAGAAAATATTTCACACTAAATATACATGTTACAAAATTTTATACAAACTCTATCACCATTGTTACATAGTTTGGTATCCATAAACTACGACCATGGATTATAAAAAAGGTCTAAAAACATTTTTTATCCACCAATTTTACCCTAGGATTGAATTTATATATTGGATTTGTTCGACATAAACATGATAAATGTCATAATTTAAGTCAGCAGTTTTTGTTTAACTTAAAAAACACAACTTTTCATCCTTTTTTCTATTTGAGATGCGCGATCTATCCAATAAAAACATGTGGGGATATACATGATGTCAGCCGCAGTTGGTACCATGTAAATAGTTTTTTATAGTTAAATAGTGATTTAATATAACATACTATAAATTACTTGGTACAATATGATTATTCTTGGACTATATTGGGTGTTTAGTGTTTTATGTATCGTTCGAAGCTGAGAATTAGAAGCAATGGTACCGGGGACATGAAAAAGAAGCTAGAGATACCGGTGTGTCACCTACTAGTCTATTTAGTTCCACCATCCAAATAGTGGAAGTTTCATTAGCCTTGAATGAACCGTGGTTCCACCTAATATGTAGTAAAAATCCATATGATGGATGGATTGTATCAATTGGTTGGCTAGTGGAGAAACCAACCAACCTGTGAGGCCCGAAAACAAACTATTGGTTCCCAGATGACACAATCATTAAGGGTGTTTTTATAATCTTACTCTCATTTTACTATTTGATATTTATCCCCTAGGTTTGACCATTATTAATATTTAATTGACATATGATCTATATTTTGATAGAATTTGTTATATCCTTCCCATAACTTTGACATCTCTAGTATAGATTGACCAGTTGGATCCCAAACTGCATGTTTTATCCATTCTTGAGAAAATGCACCATTCCTATGCATATAAATCCACGTTATAAACTTTTAAAGATAGATATATTTATTATATCATGATTTAATTGAGAATTCATTTAAGATTGATGGATAGGCGCCTGATCTAGAGAGTTTCCATACCTCCTTTGAATAGAACTAGATCTACCATAGGAAACATATCCTATTGGGAATCACTAGTGCATAAACATTTTTCACTGATTTTTATTTTAAATTCACATCGGTGAACCAGAGGTAGAAATTTCTTAATATTAAATACATTGGTATGATGTTTATTAGATTCTCTATTCTTGTGTGCAACCATGAGAACAATTATGTGATATGATTTGCGTGTAATTTTCATAGTTTACATGTGCGTCTTGTGGGACAAATTAATTGGGTCCTATTATTGTTCTATTATGTATTATTCTTAATTACATGTGATTTTTTTGGGGCTTGGATGTTTGTATATAGTTTCAAGGTGATGGGTGTATTTTTGTGGCCTAGTTAACCCCACGAGTAGGAGAATTTTATGGCGTGATGTGGTACTAATTATCAATATTGGACATGGATATAGAGAAGGGGTGTGATTGTATTATATATTGACCTTGATAGTGGACGGGGTAGTGGACTATATTTATATAGTGTATAGGTTATAATGACATTTTTTTCCGACCCATCAGAGGTAGTGGAATAGTAACCTTAAGGCTGGACATGAGGATGATCCGGTGGTGTGCCATTCTTATAGACTGAAATTTGTTATGAATAGATATTGTTATTAATGTAATAAATATTCTATTCTTGTGGCCTATTCAAAAATGTGATTTTTTATGAGACATTCTTTCCCAGATGAAGCAAAAGCGGGTATGAATGAGGCTTATAAAAATTTGTTTAGTGCAAGAGATCATGAAATATAATTTTTATATTGTTTATGCATTTTCATTCCCAAATAATATAAACATTTATATTAATTTTATCATCATGTTAATGAAACATTTGAAGTTCCATATTGGGTTTATACTCAAACCCTACAGAGGAATCTTGATTTTCATGCATATTTCATTGTGAGTGATCTAGCTAAGGCCACGGGACCAATGTCGAGGAGCTGAGAAGGTGGATCTAGGATGATGGTGGTGATGATAAGAATGACTCTAAACTATTTATACTCTGTTTTCCATTTAATTTTTCATCAATTATCATTCATTGGTTGACCTACCATGTTGGAGGCTCTTCATGTTTACATTCTATTAATCAAAATCCATTTTATACGATGATGATATTCTTTTAGTTCTTGCTATGTTGTTATGAGATTTTTATTTGTAAATTGATATGATTTTGGTTTGTGTTAATTATTATCAAGGTTATATTCTCCCCACAATAAAATTTGATCCCTTTCCTATAGTCAATAACTTATTACATATAGAGAGGAATGTATGATATCATGTGGAATAGCTACCAAATCGAGTCATTCATTTAGGGTGTTGCAAAGTGTTTTCAAATAAGAATAACTATTTTATTTTATTATTAACTATGGCAGGGAAATATATAAAGGAAATAAAATAGTCAGAACTCAGGTAGGGGAATTACACATGTTCCTGAGTAGCATTTCTAAAACAAACCTCTGAGTTACCATCATATGGGATTACAATTATTTTTTTGTGCTTTTACAATATCATATTAATTTTTTATGTTATTATGCTACTATATTTTATGGAATTAGGTCTTTTAATACACCCTAACTAGACATATATGTCCATATATCATATTCCTCTAGAATGTATTATATATTAGTTCCATTATTTAAATTTCACTAGTAATTATGATCTCTGATTATAAATTTGTATTGAAATATAAATTTCATGATCTAAAGAATGATAGGTTATAATATGTATTTAGGAAATTGGAAAACATGTAGGTTCATTATAAATGGATTAGGTCTAGGTAGTGACACATTAGTTATTCATTAAAAGGTATGGGCAACATCATAGGATAGTTCAACCTTTAAAAATTACAAGTGTGTGATTATAAATTACTTGAGTTATTACCTTAAGTGAAATTTTATAGAAATTTTTATGTGAATGTGTTGAATTTTTGAAATTTCACCATCGATGGAATTTTATAAGACCGCCTGGGGATGTTTCTTAGGATGAAATTGTAAGGGAGGTATCTCTGGTAGTTCTTATAAATGTGTAGGAGGGTTCACCATAAAATTCTCTAATAGCTTCTTTATTTGGTTATTCAATGGTACCATCTAATTTCAGTGTCTTTTGGATAATGTTTGTTCAAGGTGGAGGAGCTCATAAGACAATGGCTGATTATTATCGATATTCCAAGCATCAAGATCCCCCATCTATCCATGGTATTAGAGGATCCCATGATAATGGGGATTAAATTAATGTCATTTATTGATTCATTTGTCTCATGAATACATTAGATAATTGATATATTAAGATATCTTGTTTCATGCTTCAAGGACACATGAAAAGATTGTGGGACATCATGGATTAGGCAAGGATACATGTGTTTTTAACATATAAAACCATAAAATATCTCTTTATTGAGGAGTTTTTTCTAAATAAACTGAAGATAAACTGATATAATGAGTTTAAATAGATTCATAAGAGGATTATTTTGATATATTATATTTCTTCTCGCTTCATGGAGTTTGTTAACCAATTACTTTTATTTGAATAGGAATGATCCACACATGAGTCAAATGATTGAGGTTAGTCATTAGTCATATTTAAGGTTCCATGTAAAGGGAATTGGATCGAAGATTTATTCTGAGTGTTTATGTAGGGTATTAACATTCAAGAAGGGCATATGGAGGTGAAATAACTAAAAGATTTAAAAATGTGTAAATACCTTATACATAAATGGAATTATAGAAAAACATGCACTACTTTAGTTTTTGTACAGTTTTATGTTATATATTATTTAATGTAAATTCTAATTAAACATCATAGCGATTTATAGTATAATAATTATAAAATGATCATATGATTAATATATATACAGGTTTATGATAAATCCTTCTAACATAGACGAATGAAGCGATATCCTCAAACAATATCATCAGACACTATGAAGCTCATTTATCAGTTTTTTAAGGAGACAAAATATCTTGTATTTCAACTTTATAAATACCAATAAAATATTCAAAAACAAAATCATGATGGCACTATTTATAGGAGAAGTTAAAACTCATTAAGATCATGACCCAAACAGTGTTCACTGAACCAGCCCAAGAAAATATCACCAATGCAGACCTTAACATCAGAGAATTCAATAATGTAATAAAGAGATATGTATCTTGCCCCAAATAATATAAATATAAATATTTTTATTTATAAATAATAGTAATTATATTTATCTTTTATTATATTATAATTTTTAGATAAAAAAGTTTGATAAAAATTAGATTTTGATATAAGGAAACAAATTTTTTTTTGAAATATATATTTTCAATCAAGACACTCAATTTGAAAAATTGATGATTTTTTAATTAAATGATATTTTAATAATAAAATATTATTAATTAACCATTATTTTATTTAATTGATAATATAATTTGATAAACTCAAATTTTATTATTATAAGTGTCTGAAAACTATTTTTAGTTAAAAACTACTTTATTATAAATATGGATTTTTGATTGAAAATTGTAAACTATTATATTTATAGATTTTTTCCCAAATAGTACTTTTTTTTAAGTCATCATGTCAAAATTTTCCAACGGTGATTTTTTATTAAATTTATGATATAGTTGAATTTTTAGTCAAAAAATAAACAAGATATAAATATATAGTATGTATTAAAACATAATAATAACCTATACGTGACATAATGAATACATTAAATTGTATCCACGATTAAAATGTGTTTATATCTATAATATAATGCCTTTTTTTATTTTTTAATAAATTTTATAAAACCGTAATGAATCTTCAAAAAACTATATTATGTTTTTTTGTTTTAAAATCAATTCCTTATTAACATGGATCACTTACAGACCACAAAGGATATTATTTTAACTTTTTAAGTTATTATCATCATGAAATATTGAAATACAATATAATTTCAAATAAATAACGGGGTGAAAATAATGGGATTATTTGTGTTTTTGATTAATTGATCATATTGAACAGAAAAACCTATGTTTTGAAATTAATAAACAATTGCCCTATATTTTGTTATAAAAACCCAACCGACATCAACTACTTCTTTAGTGAAAAATATTTGATAAAAACATTACTATACCATGAATTCTCTAGAGCCCTACCAATGTGGAAAAATTTCTTAATAATCTCATAACAAGATTTTAGATGCACCCTCTAAAGGTATGGGATCCACTCATTATTCTCCTTATTAAAGAACCTTATTTATATTATGACTTTTTTATTTCCAATTTTTCTTGTTGGTGTAATACCCCAAGCTTCTACGGTACGCTTCTCTTTGAATAATGTGATAGCGTGTTCTGTACGCAACACCGAGTTCTAACACACCATAACCAATCAAACTAGCCGCTATGAATAGTAATACCTACTTTTTGAAATTATATATATTTTATATTTCAAAATGGACTTCATTTTCGGATTCAGAAAATCGAATTTAGCCTAATGTGATATTTTGGTACTTTTCGGATAACTTTAATATTTTGATGAGTAGTGAAAATTACTAAATTATAATTAAAAAGAACTTTTTTAATCAAAATAATTAATAGTGATAAATTATGAATTTGAGTGGTTTTAAATTATATTTAGAATATATTTTTACCATTTAATACAATGTTGGTCATTGGACATAATTTTACAATTAAACCAGACATAAAAAAGTGTCAATCTTTTGATAGTTATTATCTCTTAAAAACACGCTTTTTGTTTTATCAACGGGAATTAATTTTAAATTAATTTCATCCAATTATGTGTTTTGAATTTGGAAAATTGGATTCCATATTTGGAATCATGATGTTCAAATTGTGTAAATAGGTAACTTTTATTTTTATAGATTTTGAATAATTACTTCGGTAAATATTTTATTTACCATGGTTAAGGGTAAATCCGGTAAATAAGGGTTAAACAAATAATATTATAATAACACTAAATTACCCTAAAACGTGTCCTAGCCTTATTGAATGATACATGTTCGACCATAGGCATTTTTCTGTCCATTTGGGGACCCCTTGGAGCCACTTGTAGTTGATAGGGACACTTAATTTTAATTAAGTTAAAATGAATACAAAAATAACAAAAGCATATATCTTTTAGAAAAACAATTTTTACATAGGGTTATACATGTTGGATTTTATACTATAAATATTAATTATAAAGATAAAAATATTTCCTACATATTGATATTTTATTTATAATTTTTAGAGATTACAGAAGTTAATTTAGTTATGACACAATGATGATGCAGTAATTACCATAATAGTGAAAATTTAAAATAATTGATATTATAAATACCCAAATAAATGTAATTTGAGACTCTTAATGAGTTAAACTATTTTTCTAGGATAATATGACATATTATGATTGATTTAATTGACTTTATTAGAAGTAATCATTCTGTTATAAGTTTCACAAAAATCAACTATTGAATACTTTCAAAATTGACATAAAACAGTTTTTAAAACAAATATTATATTATTAATTGATATTAAATTCCTAAAAATCTAAGGTTCGGCCAAGATACTTATATAATGATAGGTGTATCATTTACGGAACACTTAGGGGTATCTTGGATATATATAGTAAGTTTATTAACTATATAATATAAAAATACAAAGTGACATGGTAAATGTCAAACTAATTAACAAAGAGTTAAAACTAAAAGATAAGGTTAATATAGTAACCCAAACCAGTCTAAATTATATTGGTTTAATGGTTTTAGACCTATCCCTACCTTAAACTTTTAATAATAAACTTTTGAGCCATTATAAACCGAATATGAATTTATTATAAATTAATATTTCTAGCTTTTCCAAAGGTGTCCCTCACCCCTCTTATAAAAGGGCACTCCCACTTCTCATTACTTAACACCTTCAAAACATTTTGGTTCGGGCAAAATCTGCCAAAATACTCTCTCAACTTCCCTCAATACAACCTAGAGGCATTATTTTTATCAGAAATCCATCCTATGGATCCATTTTGATCAAATCAAAAGGAAAAACCTGAAGAAGAGGTAATGTTTTCACCACCCTTTTTCAAATTAATTTCTCCTTCCACATCTTATTTCTTTGTTATTAACATTCTAAAATAATAACTCCAGTATCATATATATACTGTGATGTTATTATAAACATGGTACAACAATATTCAGCATTCTATCCATCCTTTGATTAACATGTCACCATACGTGCGTACGTACGACTTACCGTCTCCACATCGTGGTGTAATTGTTATTCAATATATTATTATTTGGATGGGTATAATAATGATGTGTAACTCATGTAAATAATAAATATAACATGATAATGATTCTTTATATATGATATACTATCCAATTATATATTATTTTAATATCAAAATAATGATATTGTCGCTCGTGCGTACGTACGGACTACCGTCTCCACGAACGTGATGAGATTCATTCTCCATCGCACCTATTCAAGTATAATTCTCATTTGATGATTAATAATAGTATCTAAGGACTTGATATCATTCTGGATATGATTAATATACAACCTATCCATTACAAACATGGCTTACGTAACAAAACATATAAAAGAAAATGAGTAAGTTAACACCCGAAACAACGATAGCACTAAGATATTATTAAAAAATCAATGTTAAAAGGTCATATATGATATAATATTAGTGTATATGATTCTTGTATAATTTAATAACAATTATTTCACTATTATACACTTGGTTAACCTACCCCAACCAAGGAAAAGTACACGTTAAGGGTTTATTTCACAATCTCTTCATTATCCGAGGTTGTTTATACGTAATAATCTACTGGGATCTATTTATCATCCACATCCATGTTTCTTAAAAATGTATTTCAAAACATTTTTACTATTTACAAGAATATGGGTTAAAGTCATTTATACCCTTGTTTGACTTTTTATAAGTGGTTTATAAAGGAATCTTTCCATCCTTTTCCAAACAAGGTGCTTTTTAACCTTTTCGATAGAATTAAGGGAAGAATGTTTTTTTTACTTATACGGTGGGTGCGGTTATTTTCCGCCGTTATAAAATCGTCGAAGCTTCACTTGCAATCTTATAAGAATATTTTCAAAGAAAATTTTTTATTTCATAAATATATGACTCTGAAATGATTTCAAAATAGAAAGAGATATTTCTCTAAATGAGTTTTGATTTCATCTATGTCAACATCCTTTGATGGATTTTACGCTTATTTGATGTTGATTTATTATGATACAAAACTTCTATATTGTATTGAAGGTTTTGTGATTTGTTTGACTATGGATGAGCTATTTTTATACTATTCATAGTTTATGGTTAAAGTATTGACATTTTGTCTGCTAGTTTTAATACGAATGTTTATGTTATGTTTAAACATTTTCATATGGGAATGCATTGGACTTAATATGTGACGGGTGGAGCCCACTATAGCTCCTCGATGCATCGGTAGGTCTCATGAGACAAACTAGTGTATTGGAACAAGGCTTTGAAAAAATCTTATTTGCAGTCTTGGCACGAGGCCTCGGCTATGTGGTTATGATAGTCTAGAATTATGCATTCCATCATTATGAAAGTGGTAATTGATATTGCATGTGATTATTCTATTATTAGAATATCCATGTGAATAAGTAAATGGCATTATTTCATTTTCTTTTTTCCATACTATGTTGAAGTTCAAGTTTAAATGGCTTTTGTTCTAAGTTATACATTACCTTAAATGTTTATTCTTATTTATAAAAGTTTCCTCTATATTGTTATCATTACTGGGCATTTGAGCTCACCCCTTTTCTATGTTTTATTTTTTCCAGGATGTGAAGAAGTAATTTATGAATGACCTGCAGGGATAGTATGTGGGGATATGAATGTGGGATATGGAGACTATGTTTTTGTAGTAGTTTTTCACTTTATTATGTAATGTAAAACTTTATGAATATATCTACTGTTTCCAAGGCTACTAAACCAATCGGTCTTTCAATATTTGATCTTTCTTGTAATCATGACAATGTTATGTAATAATGCACCAACTCTAGGTAACTGGGGTAGGGGCGTTACAGTGGGTATCAGAGGATGTTTAGTACAAACCTTGGAAGCTAGATTTAGATAAACTCTTATTAGAGCACGTAGACCTAAGAAGAACTTTGAGGATTAGTATAGAAGAACTTCCTATAATTTTGGTATTGTAGAGATTTTGTGAGTTTTCCAAGAAATAGATCCCTATATGGATACGATCAGGTAGAGGTGGCTCTAGCACAGATGTACCTAGGGGTAAAACCCGAAAACACCGCTTTGAGCTAGACTCGAACGGGAACTAGTGCACGACAACAGGCCTTGCTGCACTCTTAGTTACGACACTGCCAGGGGATATGCTTAGGATAACTCTCATTTTCTTTACAAATCATTATGAAGGGTTTATGAGTATATACTTCCTCAAAGAAAACATTTTTATGATTACGGATTATATCCATAAATAGTTCAATTTATGTTAAGTGTTTTATAAGAATGGGATTATGTATTTCAATTCATAAATTGATCTAGTTTATGCCATTGTTTAGAAATGGCGCCTAGTGGAAGAAATGGAGACCGTATCAATGCACACACTCCATGTAGGGATTTCCCTCCTGATCAAGATAATTATAGTGGATCTGGTGATGAAACTGGTGCCGATCAGCTAATCACCATACTTGGACAACTTACTCAGGTTATGAATAATAACCTTACCCGTATGGAGCACCCTGATCCACAGCGTGGAGGATCAATGTTAGATCGCTCCATGAGGCAACAACCACCAACGTTCAATGGGATTACAAATCCCTTAGTAAGTGAGCAATGGATATTTTCCCTAGAAAAAATATTTTAGGCTTTGGGGTGTAGTGAAAGGGAACAAGTTATCATGGCTGTTTACAGCCTCACTAGAGATGCTGATCAATGGTGGTCATTGATTAAAAATATGAAGGAAGATGATGAAGTATCAAATATGGAATGGAGGGAGTTCAAAGATCTTTTTTTAGAAAAATACTTTCCTCGCGACCATCAAGAAGATATAGAAAGGCAGTTTCTGAGTTTGAGACAAAAGGAGGATGAGAATGTCACAAAGTGTGAGGCTAATTTTACAAGGTTAGCAAGGTATGCTGGAGATTATATACATAACCCAAGAATTAAGATTTATCGTTTCCTTGATGGGTTAAAACTATTTCTCCATTAACTATTAGTATCACAATCCTTCTTGTCGTACGAAGAAATTGTCTCATGTGCTATCAAGACCGAAAATGAATTCTCTAAGTCTTATGACTTTAAATAAAAACAAGAGAAGAAGAGATCTACTGATCAATCTTTGAATAGAAATAAGAGGAAGAAGGGAAATGTTGAAAAGCCATCCTGTGGAAAATGTGGGAAGAAACACCCCAGTACTTTCTTTAAGGGAACGAGATTCTGTTACAGGTGTGGTGAAAAAGGCCACCAAACTCGTGATTACAAAGGGAAGAAGGAAGCTACCAATGTTCAGTGCTACAATTGCAGGGAGATGGGGCATTATGCAAATGAATGTCCTAAGCGTCAAGAGAACTTACCTCAGAAAAGGCCAAGGGATCAAGGCCAAGATTATGCTATCACTACTGCTGAGGTAGAAGCTCCGAAAGTCGTGGTGGCAGGTAATTTAATGGTTTCCTCAAGTTTAGAAAATGAATTATTTGATTCTGGATCATCGCATTGTTTCATATCTTCCCAGTTTTCTAAGAAAATTAGATATTTCTAATTTGATTTAACAAGGGAGTTGTCAGTTAAAACTCTTAAGGGAAGTATAATTGCAACAAAGTTTTGTGAATCAGTCCCCATTAGAGCACATAAATGTTCTTTATCTGCTGATCTCATCGTCATACCTATGATTTAGTATGATATAATCCTTAGTATGGACTGGCTTTCGGACTATGATGCGAAGATTTATTGTAAGAATAAAGACTTTACGATTCTTGATGATGATGATAAGGAACACCTTACCTTTAGAGCAGAATCGTCACCACCTAATTCTTATCTAGATCCACCCCTAGTAGCTCAACTAAATTCAATTATTGGGGAGGAAGAGAATGAAATGACTATGGGTGAGGAAAGGAATGTTCAAATATATGATGTACCCATTATTAAAGAATATGTAGATGTGTTTCCGGATGATTTACCTGGACATGCTCCAGAACGAGAAGTTGAGTTTTCCGTTGATTTAATTCCAGGATCAAGGCCTATATCAAAGAACCCTTATAGAATGGCCACTGTAGAATTAGTCAAACTAAAGAAACAACTAGAGGAATTGAGTAATAAAGGATTTATTCACCCTAGTGTTCCTCCATGGGGAACCCCTGTTCTTTTTGATAAAAAGAATGATGGATCCATGAGGTTCGGTAGAGACTATAGGGAGATCAATGCTATAACAATAAAGAACAAGTATCCCCTACCTCGCATTGAGGATTTATTTGACCAACTGCATAGAGATCAATACTTTTCAAAGATTGACCTTCGATCTGGATACCATCAGTTGTGTGTGAAGAAGGAAGACATTCTGATGACATCATTTCTAATCAGGTACGGGAATTACGAGTTTACTGTAATGCCTTTTGGATTGACTAATGCACCCTCTGTATTCATGGATCTAATGAATAGAGATTTCAAGGAGTATCTCAATGAATTTTTGGTGGTATTTATTGATGATATCTTGGTATACTCAAAAAGCTACGAAGATCATGAAAATAACCTGCGCATTATCCTGAAGACTCTGAGAAGACATGAATTATATGGAAAGTTTAGCAAGTGTGAATTCTGGCTTCATGAGATTTCTTTTCTTGGCCATATTGTCTCTAAAGATAGAATCTCTATTGATCCTTCTAAGACCAAGGAAATCCATGAATGGAAAGCACCAACGAATATAACTGAGGTACGTAGTTTTATTGGTTTGGCAGGTTATTATCGACGTTTCGTCGATAATTTTGCTCGATTGGCTAACCCATTAACGAAGCTCACACGTAAAGGGGTTAAATTTGTTTGGACAAAAGAGTGTGAAGAATGTTTCTAAGAACTGAAGAGAAGATTATTCAATGCTCCTATATTGACTCTACCATCGGGGAATTATGGGTTCGTTATTTATAGTGATGCATCGAAGAAAGGACTTGGTTGTTTCCTTATGCAGAATGATAGGGTTATTGCCTATGCATCACGACAGTTGAAAATTCATGAACAAAACTACCCTACTCATGATATCGAGTTAGCAGCTGTGATCTTTGCTTGGAAGATATGGAGGCACTACCTCTATGGTGAAAAATGTGAGATTTATACTGATCATAAGAGTTTGAAGTATATTTTCTCACAAAAAGAACTCAACATGAAGCAAAGGAGATGGCTTTAATTACTCAAGGATTATGATTTTACGATACACTACCACCCGGGGAAGGCAAACAAGGTGGAAGATGCTTTTAGTATAAAAGACCATGGAGTTTTGAACAATATGAGAATTTAAAGGGATCCAATTTTCATGGATCTAGTGAAGATGGACATGGGAATAAACAGGGAAGGTGAAACATAAATTCTTTTTCAAATGGATGCCAAAACATCTTTACTATAAAGAATTAAGATTTCTCAGAATGATGATGAATAATTTCAAAAGAAAATTAAAGCTGTGAATAATGTGATAGTGTGTGTTGTACGCAACACTGAGTTCTAACACACCATAACCAATCAAACTAGCCGTTATGAATAGTAATACCTACTTTTTGAAATTATATATATTTTATATTCCAAAATGGTCTTCATTTTTGGATTCAGAATATCAAATTTAGCCTAAGGTGAGATTTTGGTACTTTTCGGATAACTTTAATATTTTCATGAATAGTGAAAATTAGTAAATTTTAATTAAAAACAACTTTTTTAATCAAAATAATTAGTAGTGATAAATTATGAATTTGAGTGGTTTTAAAGTATATTTAGAATATATTTTTACCATTTAATACAATGTTGGTCATTGGACATAATTTTACCATTAAACCAGACATAAAAAAGTGTCAATCTTTTGATAGTTATTATCTCTTAAAAACACGCTTTTTGTTTTATCAACGGGAATTAATTTTAAATTAATTTCTTCCACTTCTGTGTTTTGAATTTGGAAAAATGGATTCCATATTTAGAATCATTATGTTCAAATTGTGTAAATAGGTAACTTTTATTTTTTGTGATTTTGAATAATTACTTCGGTAAATATTTTATTTACCATGGTTAAGGGTAAATCCGGTAAATAAGGGTTAAAAAAATAATATTATAATAATACTAAATTACCATGAAACGTGTCCTAGCCTTATTGGATGATACATGTTCGACCATAGGCATTTTTGGGTCGATTTTGGGACCCCTTGGAGCCACTTGTAGTTGATAGGGTCACATAATTTTAATTAAGTTAAAATGAATACAAAAATAACAAAAGCATATATCTTTTAGAAAAACAATTTTTACATAGGGTTATATATGTTGTATTTTAGACTATAAATATTAATTAGAAAGATAAAAATATTTCCTATATATTTATATTTTATTTATAATTTTTAGAGATTACAGAAGTTAATTTAGTTATGACACAATGATGATGCAGTAATTACTATAATTGTGAAAATTTAAAATAATTGATATTATAAATACCCAAATAAATATAATTTGAGATTTTAATGAATTAAACTAATTTTCTAGGATAATATGACATATTTGGATTGATTTAATTGACTTTATTCAATGTAATCATTCTGTTATAAGTTTCACAAAAATCAACTATTGAATAGTGTCAAAATTGACATAAAACAGTTTTTAAAACAAATATTATATTATTAATTTATATTAAATTTATAAAAATATAAGGTTCGGCCAAGATACTTATATAATGATAGGTGTATCATTAATTGACCACTTAGGGGTATCATGGATGTATATAGTATGTTTATTATCTATATAGTATAAAAATACAAAGTGACATGGTAAATGTCAACCTAATTAACTATGAGTTAAAACTAAACGATAAGGTTAATATAGTAACCCAAACCTGTCTAAATTCTATTGTTAGAATGTTTTTAGACCTATCCCCACCTTAAAATTTGAATAATAAACTTTTGAGCCATTAGAAACCGAATATGAATTTATTATAAATTAATATTTCTAGCTTTTCCAAAGGTGTCCCTCACCCCTCTTATAAAAGGGCACTCCCCCTTCTCATTACTTCACACCTTCAAAGCCTTTTGGTTCAGACAAACTCTACCGAAATACTCTCTCAACTTCCCTCACTATAACATAGAGGCCTTTTTTTGATCATAAATCCAAACTAAGGAGCCATTTTGGTCAAATCAAAAGGAAAACCCGAAGAAGAGGTAATGTTTTCCCCACCATTTTTCAAATTCATTTCTTCTTCCACATCTTCTTTATTTGTTATTACCATTGTAAAATAATAACTCCAGTATCTTATATATACTGTGATGTTATTATAAATATGGTACATCCATATTCAGTATTCTATCCCCCCTTTTAATAACATGTCACCATACATGCGTACGTACGGCTTACCGTCTCCACGTCGTGGTGTAATTGTTATTCAATATATTATTATTTGGATGGGTATAATAATGATGTGTAACTCATTTAAATAATAAATATAACATGATAATTATTCTATATATATGATATACTATCCAATTATATAGTATTTTAATTTCAAAATAATGATATTGTCACTCGTGCGTACGTACGGACTACCATCTCCACGAACGCGATGAGATTCATTCTCCATCGTATCTATTCAGGTATAATTCTCATTTGATGATTAATAATAGTATCTAAGGACTTGATATCATTATGGATATTATTACGATACAAGATATCCATTACAAACATGGCTTAGGTAACAAAACATATAAAATAAAACGAGTAATTTAACACCCTAAACAACGATAGTACTAAGATATTATTAACAAATCAATGTTAAAAGATATTATATGATATCATATTAATGTATATGATTCTTGTATAATTTAATAACAGTTATTTCACCATTATACCAGAGGTTAACCTACCCCAACCAATGAAAAGTACATGGTAAGGTTTTATTTCACAATCTCTTCATTATCTGAGGTTGTTTATACGTAATAATCTACTAGGATCTCTTTATCACCCACATCCATGTTTCTTAAAAATGTATCTCAAAACATTTTTATTATTTACAAGAATATTGGTTAAAGTTATTTATACCCTTGTTTGACTTTTTATAAGTGGTTTATAAAGGAATATTTCCGTCATTTTCTAAACAAGGTGCTTTTTAACCTTTTCGACAGAATTATGGTAAGAATGTTTTTTTAACTTATACGGCAGGTGTGGTTATTTTCCGCTATTATAAAATCGTCGAAGCTTCCCTTGAAATATTATAAGAATATTTTCAAAGAAAATGTTTTATTTCATAAATATATGACACATAAATTATTTCAAAATAGATAGATATATTTCTCTAAAAGAGTTTTGATTTCATCTTTGTCAACATCCTTTGATGGATTTTATGGTTATTTGATGTTTATTTATTATGATACAAAACTTCTATATTGTATTGAAGATTTTGTGATATGTTTGACTGTGGATGTGCTATATTTTTTTTAAAATTCATAGTTTATGGTGAAAGTATTGACATTTCGCATGCTAGTTTTAATACGAATGTTTATGTTATGTTTAAACCTTTTCATATGGGAATGCATTGGACTTAATATGTGACGGGTGGAGCCCGCTATAGCTCCTCGATGCATCGGTAGGACTCATGAGACAAACTAGTGTCTTGGCACAAGGCCTTGAAAAAATCTTATTTGTAGTCTTGGCACGAGGCCTTGGCTATGTGGTTATGATAATATGGCATTATGCATTCCATCATTATGAAAGTGGTAATTGATATTGCACGTGATTATTCGATTAATAGAATATCCATGTGAATATGTAAATGGAATTATTTCATTTTATTTTTTCCATACTATGTTTAAGTTCATGTTTAAAAGGATTTTGTTTTAAGTTATACATTTCCTTAAATTTTTATTCTTATTTATAAAAGTTTCCGCTATATTGTTATCTTTACTGGGCATTTGAGCTCACCCCTTTTCTATGTTTTATTTTTCCCAGGGTGTGAAGAAGTAATTTTTGAATGACCTGCATGGATAGTATGTGGGGATATGAGTGTGGGATATAGAGACTATGTTGTTGTAGTAGTTTTTAACTTTATGATTTAATGTAAAACATTATGAATATATCTAGTGTTTCCATGGCTACTAAACCAATCGGTCTTTCGAGATTTGATCTTTCTTGTGATCATGCCAATGTTATGTAATAATGCACTGACTCTAGGTAACTGGGGTTGGGGCGTTATAGTTGGGATATGTTTTTTCACATCCATTTTACTATTCTTATATTTTCCATGTGACGAGAGGCCACATTCACTCTCATAAAACCCTTCCATGAATCATTATGTACCCTCTTCATGCTTATGAAATAATTCTATGATTTTCCTTGCCAAACATTTGTGTAGTGAGTATCCATACCCATTTCTACTAAAGGGTATTAACCTAGATGTACCTATATTTTATTGAATGGTGATTACCATTTATTTACCCCAACATGCATTATTCATGGTTTTAATGGTGATAAAATATTTTATTATGTTTAATGATTTATGTGTCACACTTTTGTATGTACATGATATGAATGTGACATTTGGGATTGAAATTTTATATCCCTGCAATGCATTAGGTAATGTTTTAATTTCATGAAATTATATGTATAGTACATGAGATGTTATCCTATAGAAAATATGATATTATTTCATGGTAGTTATCCTTGAATTATACTTATGATATCATGTTTTATATTGATTAAAAATTCCTATGTTCCATATATTATAATATCATATCATTTTTCTATGTTGAAGGGTATGATTATCAACCCTCTTTTTTCACCATTATATGCCTATTGAATCCTTTGTATTACTTCCATCATGTTATTATTTGATTATTCCCTTTATATGATTTATAGCTAAACCATTTTGTAGACACGTCCCAAGGATCATGGAAATTTAACAGCTCCTTATAATGTTTTAGTTTATGAATTTTTATTTATATTTCATGTTGTTAGTATATGTACCAAATTAACCAAATAAATTTCCTAATAATATTTAAGGGTTATATTTAGTGTATCTTTTTAGAATAAATCATTATTTAATTTTTATGAAAGACATGGGTTATCATAGTTGTAATGAGAGGAATGTTAATTTTTTTGGGGTATTAGGATTAGGAAACTCTAGTAAAATACATAGGGATAATATTAAACATTGGAAAAACATCCAAAATGTTGGTAAAGTATGGATTTTGAGGTTTCCATTAAAACAAATCTATGTCTAGATATTAAATGAATATTTGGAACTTGAATAGTTTTACCTAGGGGTAATAACCCTTAAATGAGTGTATTGATCTAGACTCAATCATGAACTAGTGAATTAAAAAAGTCTTTAATTCACACATTTTTTTATTTCCCAGGGGATATGTTTTGGTAAACTCAAAAGCTCATTACCAACCATTATTAAGGGGAAAAAAATTCCCATCATACATTATGTTGGGAAATAGATCATGGATAACATATATTTAATCATATAAATTCATATATTAATGATTATATTTCATTTATTGGTTATAAAATTAATGTTCATGATTTCCCATTTACGTGTTTAATTGTTTAAAAATTTTCATATTCAATTTTCCTCAAATTTTTTAATAGTTTGAAATATGAACATCTAAGTCAACAACCAGTCTAATGATAAATGTGTTGACCTCACAAATGTGATGACTAAAATTATGGGAGATAGTGTTATATATTTTATTATTATTAAAACATAGATATAAAAAAAGATGAGAAAATCCCATCATATAGTTGAGTCTTCAAATACATTATAAATGAGGTATTTTTTAAGGATATCAAGAATTATCTAATCAATGAACATGTAATCCTAATACAAAATAGTAAAGAAGGTTTTTTGATTTATTTTTATTCTTCTAGGAAATGATTGGTTTGTGTACTAATGAAAAATTACAATGCTATAGCTTATGCCTCAGGATAGTTGAATATCCACAATAAAAAACACCCTATACATGATCTGGATCTAATATTTTGGATTTTTATTCAAAAATTTAAGAGAACTACCTCTATGGTGATATGTCTTATATATATATATATAATGATCATGAGAGAGTAAAATATATATTCACAAAAAATGATCCCAATATGTGTCAAATAATATATTAATTTCTAACTAAGGACTATGATTACTAAATCCTCTACCATCAGGGAACAGATAATAAACTAGGACATGTTCGAAGAAGAAAATAACCTACTACTATATCCATGATGTAGATTGAGAAAAACCCTATATTATTGGATATTTACTTTATAGATCTTTAAATCATGATGGAAGGTAATAAATTATACCTTTCCCATCTAATTACATAATTTTATATCCAATATAGGATCATGGAGGAACAAAAGGATGATCTGGATCTTTAAAAAAGGTGAAATTTGAAAATAAATAGAGGATACCTAATTTAGAAATTTATTATGATGGTGTTACTTTTTTTGGATGGGGGATTTGGGTGCCTTCATTATATAAGGTAAATAAGGATCTATATGATAATGCACATAGCTCTCATTTCTCTATTCATTCCGAAAGTACCTAGATTTACCATGATCATTGAGAACACTTCTAGTAGGAAAACATGAAGAAGGAGATTGTGGATTATATCTCATAGTGTTTGGTATGAAATAATGTTAATTAATAGTGGGATAAGTCAAAAGGGATGATGAAACCATTTCCTATACCCGCATGGAAATGGGAGAGTATCACTATGGACTTTATCAAAAGTCTACTAGAGCCATCCAAAGGTAACAATGTGATATGGGTTGTGTTGGATTGAATCACAAAGACTTACCACTTTATAACAATTTGTGAATATTTCTCACTTTAACAACATACCATGATATATGTGAAGGAATTGGTGAGGCTATATGGGATACAAACTTTGATCATCTCTAATCATGATCCAAGTCTGAAGTCTAAATTTTGAACAATTCTTCAATGTGTTTTAATTAATGAATATAATTTTATCATATATTATCACCTACAAAAATATTTTTAATCTAAACATACTATTTAGATTCTCGAGGAAATGATAAATTCTTTATCAATTGAATTCAATGGTGGAATAGATTAATCTCTCTTATTGTTTGATTTCACATATAAAATAGCTTCTACTCAAGTAATAAAATGGATCCATACGATGCTATTTTTTAGTGGTGATTTGTAACTCCACCTTATTGGAATGATGTTAGAGAATGAAAGGTAATTGGACCCGATCTTTTGTAAGAGATAATATAAAATTTTCTATATATCCAACAACATAAAAAATATATAATGAGTCAAAGATAGAGCTATGGTGAAAACCATCAATGGGACTTAGAGTTTGATGTTGGAGATAATTTTTTCCTTTAAATATAACCATGGAATAGATTCATGCATTTTTGAATGAATGATAACCTTAGCCCAATGTACATTTTCCCCTTTGAGATGCTTGATTGTATTAGAGAAGTGGCCTATCATCTTAAACATCCACCATGTATAGCTCAAGTTCATGATGTGTTCCACATATCACTCTTAAGGTAGTATATACTTGATCACTAAAATATACTTAATATTGAGTCTTTTAAATTAGAGAATGACCTCTAATATTAGTATAAGTTGTTGTAAAACATGGAAAATTGATAAATAGTTCTACAGAAAAAACTACTCACCTTGTAAACTTGTTGTGAAGGAACCATAAGTATGAAGAGGAGATAGGGGAACTAGAGGAAAGAAAAAACTTATGTACCATCACCTATTCTCAAATCAAAATATGAGTTGAAATTTCAGGGTTAAATTTTCTAAATGTTGGAAGAATATGACAACCCAAAGTTAAGGAGTTATATTTTTTCTCCCAAAATAAATTTCTGTTATAATATACTATATTGTTCGACACAAATAAAAAAATCATAAAAAAATATTTCATTAATAAGCACTATTAGCTTAATTATAAATGAAACCACTTAAAATTTAAAACATTAGTATTGACAAAAAATATAAAATACAAAAGGTAAAATTAGAAAATATGGATCGCCCGAATCTACTAGAATCATCACTCCCACGACCAACACTATAGAAAAATATATTAATACAATCAACATATTAAAAAAAATGGAAATATATACCCTTTAGAGTAATTGATTCAAATATTGAGTTAATGAAGGATATTGTATATATAAGAGGTAATTTTATTGTTTGAATAATAATGTGACCGTTGGAATAGTTACTTGACCGTTAAGAATAGGAACATGACAATTAGAATTTTTATTTTACCTCGAAATAATAAAGTATGACACAAATAATATTTTTCATGGTTAATTTATATAAATAAAAAAATTATAATTCCAAAATATAAATATAATGATTGAAAACTAATGGAAAATATATTCACATTTTTAATAAATTGTATTTTAAAGTATTTATTAAAAATAATAATTTTTATATTAAAATTAATAAATACAAAGGATTGAAATTTATTTTAATAAAATGAATATCAATTATTAAATCATAATTTTAAAATTATCCAATTGTGAATTTTTTTATCATTCTAAAAAATACTTTATTTTTTAAGTGAATAGTAAAAATACAATTTTCACTTAACTCTTGTATCGTAAATTAAATTATTCATAATGTAATAATGAAATAATACTTTCTTGAACTGGAGGTTTTTCCATGATATATTTTATTTCATAAATGAGTCATCAAAAATGGTAAACTTAAATTCAATACCTAAAATGTAATTTCCAAATTCTAAAAATAAAAATTATTACAATAAAATATTATTATCTTATTTTTACATATTTACTCTTGATTAATGTAAGGAATTATTATTATAAAGTGAAACAAACTATTAATATCATTTTATTTAATTAATATATCATTTATAATGTTAATAAAATCATCACTAAATTATATACCATGGGTAAAATAATTTAGTCAATATTTTATTATAAAAATACCAATCTCCACAAGTATTAATTACCCATGTCCCTTCACGTGGAAAATAACTCCTCCAACCAATTACAATAAAATAATATACAAAAATAATCCATCTGAAGCCCCCTATAATACTTAATAGAATTCCAGATCAACCATATCCAATCACCAATTGAGTTATCGTGTTTTATAAGAGAAGCTATACCAAAGAGAGAGTAAGTTTCTGTTAAATCTTCCATTTTTTCATCTCATATTTCTTGTTTTTCAAATTAAATTTGAAACATTAAACTATAAAATAAATTATAGAGTGATTTATGATTATATTAATTATTTTATCCTTATTGAATTATCATATTCATGAAAAATAAAAATGTCATACTTCCCATTCCATCTCGTTCGACAACATCCCGTTAAAGGTTGATTAACCACCTACGGATACATTTCCAAGAAAACTATTAAACCCAAATTCTTGGAAGAATATTATTAATTATATATATATTATATGAATAATTAATTAAAATATTTATAATAATATTGAGTTAATCATACTTTTCAATAAATAAAATTCAATGACAATAGAGAAATCAAATAAAAATTTGAAATTTTTAAGGAAAACATCATATCAAAATGATAAACTTTCATATATAGAAATTAAGATATCTAAAACAATTATTATATTTGTTAAAATGTTTTAAAAATTTATAAAATTATCTTATAGATCATTATGTTAATAAATATAATTTTATAATTAAGGAGGTACAAAAGCATGGAAATAAAACGAGAATTAAAGAAAGTGGATTCTCAAACCCACCCCCTTTTCTTTGGGATATAACTCTTTCATGAAATGTTTGTATGAATAATCTTGTAATGTTCCCTAAATATTATTTCATTATTATTATATTTAATTTTTGAGGTTATACACATTTAAAACCTGATTTTTTGACAAATACAATGATTTTTTGAAAGAGATATTCATTTCAAACCAAATCCTTAACTTCTATAGAGTTTCTTATTCTTCAATCAGGAATGAATATTCATATAAAAAATATGTTATCCCCCTTTTTCATTTTGTAATACCATGTTTATTCATTAAATAAAGGCTATTGAAATTCTTATGAAGCCCATTCTTTTCCAAGGGTTATTTAATGACTATGATTGTAATGCGTTCTATGTGTCTTGCATGATTATATAGATTTTATGATGTGATGGGTGGGTCCAAAATTATATATCCATCCATTTTATATGTTAATTTAATGTATCTCATTAGATTATGTGTATTATTCATGAAAATTTTGTTTTCTTTGTTAACAATGATGATGTTATGATTATGTAGATTACGTATGTGTGAATATTATTCTTGATTTGTTCACAACTATTTGTGTTATTTGAATATTATGATATGATGTTTCATTTTAAAGAATTTCCATATTTATCATATGTTCCCCTCATGATTTTAATGACAATCCTATTTTTATGATATGATGATGACTATTATTTTCACCCATGTTAGATTGGTTTATGTCCCTTATTCATCCTCTTATTGGGATTTTAGATCACCCCATTCATTGATTTATATCCTTTGGTGATTACATGTAATAAGGTGAATATTTGATTTAATGAGAAAAATAATAAGTTATTATATAAATTTATATGTTTTATTATGTATAACTGTTGTATGGTCCTATGTTTCCCATGATACTAAAGCCATGGATCCTTGATTTTAACAATTTTATATTTTGTATCATTAAAATATTGTAATAGTCATGTAATAAGACTAAGGTTTTCTATATAATTACCCAAATATATTATAGTGTATGAATGTAATTTGTAGAGTGAAATTTCTGAAGGGGTGAAGAATGTAATGACTTGAAGATTTGAAAATGAATTTCCTTAGTTAAATCAGTAAATAACATGGTAAAAAAATGAAATTATAGGAAACCCATGTAATACTTTTGTTTTTATACCATTATAAGTATTACCCTATCAGATTTAAAATATAATTAATAATCATATCCACTGATAGTATAGACGTTATAAAATGATCTTATGATTAATATTTATAGGGTTAGGTTAATTCAATTGGAAAAAAGTACAAGAGATGGACTCAACTTGTTGGACCATACCCTATCAAGACCATTTTTCTGAGCATCCAAGGGAGATATCATAATTAGGAATTTCCATTGAACAATAACAAGATAATATTTAACAACTAAATCATGATCAAAATCATTTCATAGACAATTAAAATCTCATTAAGATGATGGACTAACCCATATTCTTTGATCCACCATAAGAAAATATCACCACTACAAACCTTTCCCTAATGGAATTCACCGATGTAATAGAAGGATATGTATCTGAAACCTAATTGTAATAATTTTTTTAATTTTAGTTTTCATAAATTAATTATTATATATATATATTTTATTTTTAATTGTTAAACATTAGTATTTGGTATAAATTATATTTTGATATAATGAAACCGAAATTTTATTTGTGGGAAATATATTATTTCAATCAAGAAATAATTTTTGATGATTTTAATAAATTTTTAATTAAATTTTATTTTATAAAATATTTTCTTAAATATATTTAATAAATATAAATTATAATATAATTGTATGATGTTAAATGTAATGTTTTGATGGTCCAAAAGCTATTATTTTTCAAAAACCTGTATTTTTAAATAAATGGGATTTTTTGATCTAAAATTGAAAATTGTTATATTTAAAAAAATTATATGCATAAAAATAAAATAAAATTTTAGATAAAAATTTCCTAATTATCCAACACATAATTATTCATTATTTCAGAGATAGTTTAATTTTATGGTAAAAATTAGACATAATATAATTATATTCAATGTATTATGGGAAAATAAATGGAAAAAATTAGTGTAATAAGTAATATAAATAGTTGGCATGAGCAAATTTTTTTCCCATTTAAAATAATGTTTTTTAAATTTATTTTATTTATTTTAAAAACACTTACTAAATCATAAAATTCATATATCATATTTGATGTTTTTAAAATAAATTCTTTATACACTTGTCTCCCTTACACATCATAATGTATATTTTTTAAAGAGTATAGTTCATATACAAATAAAATAATTATATCCACTCATATTTGGTAGAATCCATGAGAATGAAACATGATATTTGTAGTGGTTTGGATTAATTTCACATATAGATTCAAGAACGTATGTTTAGAAATTAATAAAGAATTATCCCCCTTTTATTTCGGGATAAATAACCCATTCTCTTATTCTTCTTCCCAAGAAAAATATATATGCACTAATTAATTCCCGTTACCTCTCTAGAGCCCTACCAAGGATTCCTACATCACGTAATAATCATCTCCAAAGAATTTAGAAACAATCTCTCATGTTAAGGTATGCTATCCTTTTTTAAAAACAACTTCTTTATATTATTCTATTTTATCTCCAATTATTGATGTTTGGATATGTTATTACACGTCCCTATTACCATCCTTATTATTCAAAAGTGATTTTCGTTCCCTTTCACTCTCAGTAAACCCTTCCATGAATATTTACGTACCCCCATTATATTACCAATGTTTTCTTGTGATTTTCTAAGATAAAACTTTATATAATGAATTCCCACCCCCATTTCCACTCAATGGTATTCACTTAGTTGTACCTGTAATTAAATTTTTTGGGGAGTTTCATGTATTAAACCCACACTCCACAATCGTGGTGTTAAAAGAGATGAAATATGTTCTTTTGATGTTTGACCCATGGGCCACACTTATGCATGTAAATGATATGAATGTGATGAGTGGGTTTGAAATTATATATCTTTCTAATGCATTGTAAAATCTTTTTTGCATAAATGGATTCCATATATGGTGCATGGCCAGTTATCCTTATCACATTATGTTATGATGTCATGTTTATTTGCCTTGAATTCTACATATGATGTCTTGTTTTATGAAATTTCAAAATTCCCTTATTGTCTTCATGTTGTGATGTAATATTCTACTTAGATGCTCATGTATTTTTTTTCACTACCCTTATATTAAACATTTATATTTATATTTCCTTTAATTTATTACTTTAGTCATGTTATTTTCTTATTATTCCCTTATTGGGATTTATACCTCACCCATTTATTATGTACATCTCTAGGTTATCCCATTCAGTTTTAAACGATCACAAAACTTTATGTGTATCTTATAGAGTTTTATTTTATGTATCTGAATTTTGGATCCATTTTGTTAGGATATGTACCTAATTACCCAAATATAATTGCCCATAAAATCTTATGGGGATTTATTAATTTTATATTTATGTAATAAATGATGATTTAAATTATATAAAAGATATGGGTTGTCATTAGAAGGATAGAGAAGTATGTTTTCCTTCACCCCTTTGTGCATTGAAGAGGGGTAATCCAAGTGATATTGGGAGCACCATTTATAATTTTAGGTCGATAAATGACAAAGTGGAATGGAAAGGAGGTTTAAGAAAATTAGTGTAGATAAATGTTTCTCTATAACCTTATAGGGAAAGCAGTATTACCACGTGCTTAAATTATAAGCAAGGAAGACACCATTGAATGTTCTTCTATGAATATAATAAAAAGTATCATCAGTTTATAAAAATGGTATATCTCTAGTATTTATGTTTTAGGGTAATATATAATGGTTTTTATAGGGGTGTATATAATACATGAGCTATGTTTCATGGGGATAATAGGGGATCTTTTTAGTAGTCCCAAATTTCACAGGGTTCAATGACTCAACAGTACATGGGATCTCAGGGACAATGTTGTAGGTCCAACATTAGAAGATTATATGATTCACACGAGGTTTTAGCTAATTTGGAAGATATATATTCTAAAATTATCAGTACAAATCTATTATTCTCTATGGTTTTTAGTACATTGTTTGATACATGAGCATCCCATTATTGAATATATACTCATGAAATTACTATGTTTGACTTTATGATTGAGTTATCATCCAAATTGATTTCTTTTGATACACCATTGAGGCTTAAGTTATACTATCTGAGATGTGGAAAATATTTCATATGTCACATAATAATAAAAAATATTTAGGAGATTTTATTATCATATAACTTATTAGTATATTTGTTATTTTTAGGATGGAATATTTGACATGTTATCAGGTGCACATAAAATACTATAGTAGATGAGTTTCGTTTATAATTCCTAAGGTCTATATATATTTTATAGGTGAATAAAATGTTAGATTAGGCATAATTAGACATGAACTATATACTTTTTGAGATATTATAGCAAAAGTATCATGCATTTTTCTCATTAAAGATCACACTATATCACCATACTCTATTACTATAGTGGTGGACCATTACCTGGATATCTTTATAGATGATATATTAAGACATAATATTTACAGTAGAACTAATTTCGTGTTCATAATCAATTAAGTATAAAAACCTATAAGATTTCCCCGACATTGTTTTTAACTATTTGAGTTGAATGAAGTCATGGAGCATCATTAGTGGTTGGTGCTGATGTGATTTATCAACCTGTGAAATTCTCATTAGGGTGCTCTAGTTTCTCCCTCTATGATACCAGATGTGACCATCCAACTGTGAATATACTATAAGATGAAGAATAAAGTAAAAATGAATAACATGTACTGATTACAGATGATCAATGATTTTTTTGATGAGTGGAGGGGATATATGTTGTTCACCAAGTTAGACTTGTGATGAGGTAACCAAAAACATTTGGTTAGGGAAGAGGACATACCTAATATAACATTTATTATTATATATAGGCTGAATGATTATCTTTTAATTAATTTAGGTTGATGAATTATCATATGTTTTTTCTAGATCTTATAAATATCAATTTTAATCAATATCTTGACTCATATATTTTTTAATTAAATGATGATATCATGATATAGTTTCAAACTTGAGAGGTAAATTCTAGACATCTTGAGATTTAATTGAGTAAACATTGATTGCACTATCTTTAGGATATGTTTTCATTTTTTCAATCTTATATCGAAGAGTTACTCATCATATGTTATATTATTTATAAGTACCATACTTTTTTGATCTAGAGAATTTAGAGTTAGTAAGGTCCTGTGAATTCAACTATAGTGATTGAGATAAATAATTTTTAATTATTTTCATGGTACTATAGAAAATTCATTTAAGATGTATTTTATACCATTATTATGATTCGGATTACCATGAAATGGGTGAGGTTTGAGTGGATAAATATATTTGAAAAATCATTCCTAGATCTAAAAAAGATATTGAAATAATCACATATTTCAATGAGAGGAAAGATTTTAATTAGATATTTGGTTTTTTAAAATGCTTTAGGTGTTGGTATGGGAGCTATTTTAATTAAGGGAAATTACATAGTTTCTTATTGGTCACTTCCTCTAAAACATAATGAGTAGATGTACCCTACACATGACTTTGTGTTGGAATCTATGGTCCATTCCCTGAAGTCCTTGAGATACAATCATATCACGAAGTAATTTCTTTCTTATAAAACTCATATGGTCTATTGGTATATCATTTAATTGTATGAAATTAATCCCTTAAAAAATATTTCGGTTGAGTATCCATATAAATTTTAATTTGTAATGGATTATGATCTTGGAAATGGTAATTTTTATTGTAGAATATCATATTTGGAATATGAAGAACCCTAGAGAGTAGCCAACATAGGTGGAATGTAGATTGATGATCTTGTTGGATGAATGGTTTGTGGGTGAATGTAAGGATCATAATGTAATGAATTGTTCCCCCATAGAAATTTCATTTTCATTTATGGTCAGAGTAAAGGCCATCCAAGAGTCATGTTCCATGTTCGTAGTGATGTGAAAATGGTTGGAAAATTATAGAGCTCAAGGTTAGTATTTTAAAAGAGAGGACATTATCTATGTTCATGGGATATCTTTGGACACAAATTATATGATGGACGAGTTGGAGTGGAACTCTCATGTTTCATTGTTGTAATTGATCCAATGATAAATTATGATGTAACCTGATATCAATAAATGGTTGTGGTGTCTAGGTATATATAAGGACATCACCAATTTTTTATTTCATTATATTACATGAAAGATGAAAATGTTCAAGAATTAGTGACTAGGTGGTTTTCTTTATCTATTTCCCATTTCAAAGTGGAAGTAGAACATTGTTTCCAAGAACCAACCTGGGTTGACCCTTAATCGGTCACCCGAGAAAATCCGCCGAAAGGCCCAAGAGTTGTTCTTGATCTTCATGAGCTTGAAATATGTACCCAGGGATCAAAAAAGAGAAAGAGGGAATGATTTCTCCCAATGAAAATAAATAATCTGTGAAAAAATTAGGACAAAAAAAGTGAATAAACGGCACGATAAAAAAAATAACAACATACAATATCACACTAACCTGACAACCACTAAAAACTCATCAGGACCTTGAGATTCACTCTCTAAACCACAACATACTCTCTCCCACGAAGAACAATATTGAGTCACAAAGACATTTACTTCTAATATAATATGAGTATGTGTATAAATTCTCTTAACCAATAAATTATTGTCATGTTTTGATTTTTTTAAGCCTTATTATTTTGATTTATCATTTATAATCAATTTTATTTTATTTTTGGTAATAATATTCCAAATATTAAATGGTTATAAAGTTTTACTTACTTATTATCAATTTTCCATAATTGGATACCTTTTGTCATTGTCAACCATATAATTTTCACTTTGAAATTTTTAAATATTTTTGTGATTTTTATGTAATTTAATAATATGTTATTTTTATAAAATATAAATAGTGTTAGTTTTGAAACTATTAAGTTATTTGAATTTAAATAAAATACACATAGAGGATAAATTCGAACAATAAAATTTAATACACTCTTAAAATGTCATTTTCCACTAGAAAATTATTTTAACACATTAATTAGTTCAGATGATATTTATTTTAATATTTTTAAAACCATTTATTTGATATTCCTATCAATAAAATAATTTCTATATCACTATCATGTCATCATTAATTGTAATTATTTAATCATTCAAAATTAAAAATAATTTTTAATGGTGTATATAATGTTATTAGGTTTCTAAATACTATATATTTTTTATGTTTTATGATGTTTCTCACTATATTAATATTATTATACTTATATGATATAAAATAGTGACATGTTATCACTTACTTTTGTTTTTATTATAATTACATCACTTTCATGGACAAAATTACATTAAAAGGAACAATTCCGACCCGTATGTGATATTTTTTACTTTAATTCATCCAAAACAATTTTTTTAGGTGTTAAGATAATTTCATTATCATTATAATATTGTTTGTTACCCAAATTTACTAGATTTACCTTTAACTATGGTAAATAAAAAAATACAATATTTATTATTAAGAATATCCAAAACAATAAATGTAACATATTAATATAATTTTGACCCAATTATTCCAAATAAAGAATCCATTTTTCAAAATTAAAAACATATAATTTTGTTTATTTAATTTAAAATTAATTCTGGTTGTCAAATTTGGAATGCAGGGTTTTAGGATGTGAAAATAATAAAAACATTGACATGTGATGATATCCAATTTATATGTGAAATTACTTAAAATGGTGAAAATTGGATTAAATTTTAACAATATAATCCAATTAAAATTTAAAACCAATTAAAAATATAATCGTAATATATAAATAAATTAGATGAAATTGCAGTTTCAAATTAAAATGCTGCATTTTTCACTATTCATTAAAATATGAATTTTATCAGAAAAGTTCCAAAAATTCAACCAAAGTAAAATTTGATGTCCTTTTTCCGAACAAGTCCTTTTTTTAAAATAAAATATATTAAATTTTTAAAAACTATATTTAAAATTTATGCGACATCAAAAGTTGAGAAGACTGCATTTTTTGAATAGTACTACTTTTATTTGAAAAAATGAATTTGTTGTTATATAATGTCTATAAAATAGATAATATTAAATGTAATTTTATATAAAACTAAAAATTTGGTTAAAAATATTCACATTGGATAGTTTATATCACATTTAATAATAATATTTTAATAATATATTATTGTTTTTTGAAACTCAGTATTTCATACAATAGAAGCTATCGAGGAAGGTTTCTCTTGCATGTAATGAAAGACATTTCAGTTTTTCATCTAGTGTAATATTCCTTTGGTGTTATGTATAAAAAAATCCTAATATAGTTCTTTTATACATTGATAAAAATATATACTCAGTGTTGTGTGAAATGAATTCTATCAAATGAACATGAAATTGTGTGTAACACAAGCCATGTATAGTGTTACATATACTGCGAGCTAATATGATGTTCCCTATAGAGGAATCTAATTTTCTTGTAGCGTACAACACATGAATTAAATGAATTTAAAAATATTATATCTCATAAAATCTTGTGGTGTTAATGGTTAGTTTATCTAAATTAGATATAGAGAGTTCATATCCCTCCCTTGAATTGATATAGAATGACCATTAGCAAAAAAATATCATTTTGGTTTATTGGTGTATGCAAATTTCATTGCAATGAATCTTAGAAATTTACTTCAATTCACTTGATTGAGAATGTCACTACCATATAGGATGTTTTTATAAATGTGATTTTATTGATTTTCATGCATGTGTTGGCACGTGTACATAAGATAACCATTGTCTGATGTGGTATGATTTTTCTATTCATATACTATGAATGAGTGGACTGTAAAGAATTTTAATTTTATGAAATGATTGTCATATTATATGATGTGAAATGTTTTTTTAATTCTTCAGTAGTTTAGATTTGTATCTAGTGTCAATGGAATGGGTACGTTGTCATGGAATAGTTAGAACCAAGAGGGTTATCATGTTCTGGTGTGATGTGGAGATGATAACAATTATGGGGATTGGAGGAAGGGATCATGTATAATGGATGTTTAGTCCAACCCATGATAGGGGATGGAGTATGATGACCTTTTGATATGAACCATGCTAGAGTATGAGATATGATCAACTTGTTGGTCATCCTGGTATAATTAATAGAAGTTCAACCTTGTTCCATGAGTTGAGGTTCATCCAAGGGTGTGAATACCTTATATCCTAACATAATCCTTGATTGGATATGGTCCTTCACTTGAGAAAGGTGTTAGAATCATAACCTAATTTGATACGTGATAACATATGAGTCATTCTTTTAGTAATAGAGAAAAGGAAGTATTGAACAAGGCTCATGGGTATTTGGTTATCTCAAGCGTGATTAATATATGGTTGGTTTTGTAGTTATGTATTTACGTTCCATCATTACATAATTTTTTATATACATGTTCTCTATATCTTAAGAAATAATTGGTGGTGTCCTAGAGGGTTTATAATCACAACATGTACATGTATCTTTATGTGCATGAAGATTTCATGGTTGGGGATCCAGCCACAGGAAAGGGCCATGTGTCAGGGTGCTAAGCAGGTGGAGTCTAGATATCAAAGGATATAGTAGGTTGAAATCTATAAAATTTATTGGAGTTTTTTAGATAAATATTTATGGTTATCATACATTGCCTAGTATAAAAATTGCAATCTTTTAGAATAAATTTTATGACTTGGAATCTATTTTTTATAACATGATGATATTATTTAACGTTTTTGGTTCATGGTGGTTTATTTTTTTACTATTTTTATCATTTTTATGTGTTATTATTATTACCATGGATATATTATCTAAAGAGAAAAAATTTATACCCTCATAGCTAGTCAAAAAAGAATTTTATATGGGGTTTCATGCATGAGTTCATGCGGAACACATACTGGACCCAAATAATCATTCTGGGAGTTACTTGTAAATCTTATGAAAATGCATTTCAAATTTGGTTGATATATATTTAGAAATTTTTTAAATGCATTAATATTGTTTAATAGGGTCTCCTTACACTCTTAATGCTGTGTTAGTATGTGCATCTTATGTTTATATCCTTATTATCCTGATGGTGTTATTAATATTTTGATTGATATTGGATTGTTTTTATAGTTTAGAATTTTTCTCATTCTTAGAATGATGAATAGGATTATAAATTAAATTAATGATGTTATTAGAGTAGTGAATTTTTTTATTATATGTCTTTGTGCCATTGTGGGATATATTAACTAAAATATGATGAACTATTTATTAAATACTTTCTTTTTTATGTTTTTGTTTTGTTTTCAAATTTATTATTGTCATATTTTATACATTTATGTTGTGGATTAAAACATTTATTAGGTCTGGGATTTATTGAATTGTGTGGGATCTAAAATGGAACGAATTTTTTCCATTAGAATTTTATCATTATATGTTTCTTCTATGATATTTTTCTATATTTAGTTATCTTTCAATGAAGATATGTATTTCATGGAATTAATCTTATTTATTTATATATGACTATTCTTTTAACAATTGGTTTCTTCCACATGTGAATGCATTGAAATGAACATTGTTATGGATCATGGTAGAGAATTAGTTTTCATGGGTATCCCATATAATGCAGAGTTTGAATATTGAGTTAAGAGGTTGAGATATAAATTTTCATGGGAAATGATTTATTTTTACTCTATAGATATATAAAATCTAAATTATTTCTATTGAATTTATCATATAATGCATACAACAAGATACAAAATTTCCAATTTAGTTTTCAAAATATAAATTCTTGTTGTAAAGTGTTTTGAGTGGTTGAGTTTTTGGTTTAATCTTGTGTTTTGATCCTATAAATCTATTTTTCTTATTTGATATTATCATTCATGTAAAAGGATTTCACTAATTTATATTGTGCTTTATATGGTTTTAATAAAAAATTTAAAGGTATTTTTCAAACATTAAATTGAATTTAAATCTATAAACAATACCAAACGGGAATCATTGCAAATTTAAGGAAAACATCTAAGGATGGAAAAGTGTTTAGGGAGGGGGGTTTCTAATCATAACAAAATTGTTTAAATAATGATTTTAAAAAATGTTTTATAATTTTTTGTTTTAAAAAAAGTGAATATAATATTTTTTAAAAATTCTTTGTATCTATATTTTTTATAGAACCTAAAATTTATTTATGATGATAATTTTTTATTAACCTTGTTTATTAGTTACTATTATGAATTATTTATGATATTATTTACAAACTTATTGAAAAAATTTATATTTTTATGCATTAGGAATATTTTTGTAATAGGGGTAAGATGTTAAAATTGTATTCATGTTTTTATTTTCACCCTCATTATTTTTATTTTAAGTTTTTTTTAAATTATTTTTGGGGGAATTATAATGATATTTCCACTGAATATAATTATAATAATTATTATTTTTTGTATTGTTATTAATAATGTTTAAAATTTAAATTTTGGTTAATCCATCTTACCAACTTGTTGGAGCTACACAGCCTAACCAAAAGAGGGAGGAATCTGAACCTATAACATCATGTTAACTTATTATATGAACTTATAAACCCTTGTTTTCATTTTTACATTAGATGGGGTTTGTTTTGGATTTTATCATGTGTAATTTGGAAACTAGTAAAACTAAAAGGGGTTGTGTATGGATAACACACGATTAGGGAAACCCATGAGGATTGAATCAGGAAAATGTGAAGCCAAGTTGGAGCTACTGAAAGGGGAGCATGGTTTTTCCTGACCATTTGACATCTCTATAAAATAGTGAAACATTGAATAGTGGGTGTTTTCACAGTTTTGGAGTAATTAAAGATACTGTGTGGCCAAACCATGCACCACAAACTAAGGATTAGGGAGATAACACAATTAGGGAAAATCCGTTACAACTAACTATACATCCTCTCCAGCAAACCAGGTGTGTGGGTTTTCAACCACCTAAATATATATTTTTAAAATTATGAGACCCCCTAGAATAACCCGTTATCAACCCCAATACAACTGTAATAAATTTCCTTGTTCTTGAAGGCTCTAAAGAAGTAGTTGTGGTTCATAAAACCCAATTTTTTAGCTGATCGATGAATGGTTGATCTCATTTGATCTCTTTTAGGTATGATGATATTTTATCATATAGATTATTTTGATATTATCTTATTTATTTCTTTGAGTTTGATATATCATAAGGACATTTTTGGATATAAATTATATTTTAAAGGATCCTTATTATAGGTTGTGTTTCTCGATCTCCTTCACCTTGTTCTTCATTTGAAATCCCATTGTCAATATTATATGTGATTGTTTTGTCAAAGGTAGGTGGTTAAATAAGTCCTTATTATTAAATGGAAACCTTATATTTCTAGATTCAAATGAAATGCGTGTTTATGTTATTTTAAAACCCATATATGAAATTATTGAGGTTATATTTTTTTATTAATCATTTTGATAAAAAAATAAAAAAAATCAATTGAATTGAAATTGTTTTTTTGACTTTAAGGAATTGATAGCTTTATTTTAAAATTTATTTAATGTAATTGAATGGATGTTAATCAATGATAAAATTTATTAAATTGAATGATGTTTTGGAAAGGGTATAAAATTTATGAAAACCTTGATTTGGGTTTGAAATGAAAAAGCGCATGTTGAAAACTGATTCTTGGGCAATTGAATTTTGAAAGATGAGTTTTTTAAGAATATATGATTTCATGTAATTAGTAACCTTATGGGGTATTTAATGGGTTTTACTATGATTTACTGATTGATTATTCGAGTACATGTGAGCCTGATTATTTCGTACTTAACTGGGAAAATCATGTAATAAGACTGACTCCATTGAAATGGATTTATGATTATAACACTAACTATAAATTTTTTAGATATCTTTCCCATTGTGGATCCCATAATAGGGTGCATATTTATTTCCTATAGTCGATACCTAATGGGGTGTTTATTCACATGTGAAAACATTTCAAGAGTTTTGTTCTTAAATAGAAAGTGTGGGGATCATATTACCAGAAACTAACATACCATGGGGACTTTTAGCATAGTTCTCCACATTATTGAACTTTTTCATGGATACCATTGATTATTGAAATATTTTATTCTTAGAAATTCATTTTTATAATTTATTTGAATAAAATATGCATCAACTAATTTTGATATATTTTTCATCATATTCTTTTAAATCATTATTTTAAAAAATATGTAAAACATATTCAATGACTTACTCTATTAATTTTGAAATAATAATTGGTTTACTGATATGGTATTGTTTATGCAACACTAAGTAGGACTATACTAGGATATTTATCTCACACCCTACATTTTATTTCAGGCATATGTAGATTAGATTATTCAAAGTATTAGAGAAGGGAATGTACCACTTAGATATGGTGGATGTTCTTGATCTATTGGACCCAGAGTCATAGACATGACTAGTGGGGATTTTATCTATTCATTTCATGGGATGTATGATTTTTTATCTTAGTAGATACATTTTACTTTTATAAAATTTGATTTTGGGTTTTATTTAACTATTATTAGGGTACCTTTTTGGAGTATTGATCATACCAAATTCTATCATTATCTTATGACATTTTTTAGAAGATGTCATTACATTTTCATCTTGAATGATTCTTGGTACTAGTCACCTATATGTGGGGAATGAAGATTCTCTTTGGGACATGTCCTAGTTTGTTTGGGTATAAATATACTAGGGTGTTTGTGTGGGTTTGCAACAAATTGGTATCACAGTTTAATGGTATTACTTATATCCTTTATGTTAGTATATAGTAGGGATATACATGTATACGTGAGAAATTATTTTTGGGATGTAAGACATAGTTGCGATAGGGTACCTAAGCATATCACATCATAGATAACCATAAATAAGAAAGGGTTTTTGGAAATAGTGTATTGTGGATTGTTTTTTTGATTTTAGTTTTATTCCTACCTTTAATTTTAGTTTTTTAAAGTAAAAAACATAAATTTTATTTCAATGAAATTATATTTATTTATCTTTTATCAGTGTATCCTTGATCTATGTAATGATTATGATTCTTATAGTGTTGTATGTTGATGGTGTGTACCACCAATCCACTAAGAAGATGTTTAAATACTATACCATAGGATTCTACTACTGAACTACAATGAGACAATCTTATAGTGGACAAGAATCATGATTTGATAGTAGTGTGTGCTATCCATGATCTGAGAAATGAACCAAAACCTATTCCCATTCAGGCTCCAGCTATAGAACCTAAAATGGAATACTCTCAAAATTGTATAATAGAGTTTCTTATCTATAATCCCTGTGTTTACAAGGTTATAATGATCCTCAAGGGGCATAGGTTTTTATGAAAAATATCATGATTATTTTTGAGTACTTTGAAACTCTTTACTCGATTAAAGTATAGTGTACTTACTTAACGTAGGCTGGACAGAGTAAGGGATGGTTGTATATTATAGTGATAGTGAAGAAAAAAGAGGTATTTTAGTCAAATATCATTATATTTGTTTAACATATAAATTATATTTATATTTTATGGTCCTAAAATGTATATTTGGTTTATTGAAATCATTCATATTGAAAAGACCATCAAGTAGTAAGTGGATAATTTTTCAAAGATTGTGCAGTTTTGTATTTTGTTTTGAACTAATGAAAAATGAGGAAAATATTGGGGATGATACATCATGATGTCAACTGATCTCACATATTCATGTTGAATATAATTTCTTATAAATGATTTAATGGATAGAGAGTTAATGGATGAGGTTAATCAAGCTTGTAATTTAGGTTTGATGGGAGTTCCCTTTAATACCAATGGGAGTTTAGTGAGATAATTCAAAGGATATAAGGATTTTATTGAGAATCATAATGTATCTATAGAAAATACAACATCCAATCATCCTATAATCCCAAATAGAGTCCGTATTACATACTTATAGGGTGTAATGAATGGGAATTTGAATTGAGTTTTCACATTGAAACCCAAGATCCTTGGTTTCTAAGGTCACATAGGACAACTAAAAAAGTGATTCCATTTATCTTATTCTATATGTTGTGTCATGTGTTCATTATTACTTAAAGATACTATGTTGAAATCCTATTAAGTAATATCTAATGGATTCCATCCTTGGACATTTGAAATAAAACCTTTTTACATAGTGTAAGAGTCTCAAAAGAAACTGGATGTGGGTTCAGTGATAGTGAGAGGTACCCTCACAATTGATTCATCATTTGTGACTACATTAATGGATATGGTATCTTATAAAATATTTATTTTGACACATGATGTGAAATTTATAAGTCATCCTATGAAGTTTTTTTCTTATGTGATGGATATTTCTACAACCCTCACAACGAATAGAGTGTAGGTTCCTCAAACTTCTACATTTTTTCTCTCTTTATCATAGTTTTAAATTTTGATGGATTTTTTTTATTCTCATTAAGAAACCTCTTGATGTAATCTGAAAGAGGGATTTTAGGATTTATAATAAGTACCAATTCGACTATTAACTTTGAAGGTCCCCATTGCTCCACCAATTGGAGTGTGTCATGTATTTTAGGACAAATAAGGCCTGAGGTTGAGTATAGATACACTATCTTTTTTAGAGTTGGTCCAGTAAATATTGGTGTTTTTTAATTGGAGATAGAATATTTGAGTGATGACCTCCATCCATTACACTTCATGTTTCTGGATGTGTTTCCTTCTAATTTTTATGCCATACCACTTTTAAGATGGGTATAGTTCTCTATTGATTTAGTACATGGTACTCAGTTAGTATCAATTACATATTAACATATTTTACCAATAGAGTTTAGAGATTTAAAAACAGGGTTTGATGATAGATTAAATAATATCTTCATACACCCTAGTGTTCCACCTTGGGTGACGCCTACTCAATTTGCAACAAAAGATGACAAAACTATTCTACACAATGATAATTACAAAAAACTCAATCAAATTGCGATAAATAAAATGTATCCTTTATAATATATTTATGATCTATTTAAATAGATGAGAAGGGAAAAGTGGATCTTAATGATTTACCTTTTTTTAGGTTATCCACATTTGATAATTAATGAATCTAACATTTGGAATATTTAATTTAGGTCCATGTATGGATACTATGAGTATCTTGTTATGTCTTTTACCCAGACTAAATCTCCCACGGTCTTTTTGGATTTGATGAACCTAAAATTCCATGAGTACATAGATTTATTTTTTAAAGTATTTATGGATTCTATTTTTTGTTTAATTCAAAACTATGCAGGATCATAAGAATCATGTGAGACTAGTCCTAGAAATCATGAAAGATTACAGAATTTATCAAAAGCATTCAAAATGTAATTTATGGATTTAGAAAGTGATTTTGTTTGGAAAAATAGTCTCGTAATATGTCCTTCAAGTCTATCCGGAGAAGGTGAATGATTTTATGACATGGGAGAAACCATGTAGTGTTTATGAGATATAGAGATTAAAGGGAATAATATGTTATTACCACAAAGTTTTCAATGATTTTCCAAATATGAATTCATTAAAAACTACACTCACTTAGAATAGAGTTATGGAATTTCTGAATAAATTTTTTTAGTGTTATGTTGTTGAGTTGAAATATCTTATATATTCTGAAGTAGTGTAGACACTTCTAGAGGCTAGGTAAGGGTATGTGAACTTTAGTGATGTATCATTTTTGGGTTTAGGTTGTCTTATTATGTTGGGTGATCATGTGGCAGTCTATGTCCTCAATCAACATAGTATATATGAGAATAATGATTTGACATATTATCTCAAAATTTATGTTGTGATGGGAGTTGGTGGAAATTCCTTTTTGAAGAATGGTTTACCATTTATTCTAACCACAAAAGATTGAGTTATATCTTTACCAAAAAATATTTGAACAACTAAGAAATACATTGGGTGTAGTACCTAATTTCCTTCTAATTAGACATTTCCTACACCCTGGTGATGGGAAATATAAGGCCCCAGCCTTAAACCTTACTTAATATTGAGTTATTACAAGATTACACATTGAGGATCTTTTCGGGTTTAGATTTTTAGAGAATTAGATCATAAAACTTTCATTACATTCCACATATAAACAAAGTGGTTACATAAAGATAGTATTCTTAATTCCCAACAATGGAAACACATTTAAAATAAAACATGGATTATTTCTTGACACATCCTTGACTCTATCATCTTATCATGTACCTTTCCCTTGACCTGTGAAAAACATTTCAAAAACATGGGATGAGCATAAAAACTCAGTATGGGTTATAAAAAAAACATGGAAAGGAAACATGATTTCATATATACATAAGAATGAAATCATACTTTACCCATAAAACATAGGCCCTTTAACATACCTCATAAAATCATGAATAAATCATAGAAATCATAAGACATAAAGGTAACTTGAGGCATTCATAACATTCTTATGTAGGGAGTAACCCTCTTTGTTACGTTTGGAATATCCATCACAGTATATTCCCTAAAATATCTTCGGAGAAGCCTTAACGTTTCACTCCTTTGCGTTACCCAATGCATTGGAGAGCTATAACGGGATCACCCGCCCTTAGTTTATCACGGAACCACCCGTCTTCATAATAATGCCCAAGAACCATAACATAATCATATCACATAAAACATGAATAAAGGAAACATAAAATTTCCACAT
The DNA here is from genome assembly GCA_963277665.1 of Viscum album. Taxonomy (NCBI): domain Eukaryota; kingdom Viridiplantae; phylum Streptophyta; class Magnoliopsida; order Santalales; family Viscaceae; genus Viscum; species Viscum album. Next base: position 1,238,224,070 of record OY728119.1, read on the forward strand.
TTCAATCACGAGATATCAATACAACACATTGATATAAAAACATTATGAAAACCATTTTCAATACTAAAAAAAAATAAAAGTAAAACATGGTATTTATTTTTCTTTTAAAAAGAAGGTATGGCTTATAGAGGAAGCCGAAACTCAAATAACGGTCAGGACGACGGAGAAGTCATTGTCGCCGCATACGTACGACAAAAACATTCCCTTTTGTCGTTTAGTAAATGCTTCGTATAAAAAAGATTCCTTTTGAATAAACATAAAAGTCAAAGGGGTTTATACACCGTATAAAAGAAAGTTGTGTATAAAATGAAATATGCCTCAATGAAAGGAGATTGAGACGAAGTCCCATACCTCGTATCCGACTTGACCCGACCGTTCTTTAATCTCCTGAATAATAAACTTGAGTTAATATATACTTTCTTATGAATCTTTTTTAAGTTCATTATTCCTTTTATACCATGTTATGAACATCATGTAATCAGTTTAGTTAATAATGTTCATTTTGTCGGTATTTAGTTCTTAAGTCAAAAATAGACTTCTTACACTTACATGTTGTTAATTTGGTCAAAGGTTCATTATATCCAGAATGATATTAATTAGTTGGATAACATATATATCATATATATTCATCATATACATGTATTTATAATATTACATCACATTTAGAGGTAAGAAATGAAATGCACCGTTCATGGAGACAGTAAGCCGTACGTACACATGAACGCTACTTCCATTTCTATTTCGTATTTCTGGAATGGAATCATAATGATATAAGAGTATATTGTAATTCCAGTATAATAACATATATAATATCATAGTTCCATCCTTTATATGTCCCACATATGGTAATTAACGAATCAAATCACTTTCAGGGGGCGGAAGTCCACACTTCCTAAAATGAAGATATCGTGTTTACCCATAATGGAAACCATAAAGGTATGCCCAAAATGAAAAAAAAACATCAGCTTAAGGAAAACATAAACATATTATATATCATATATAAAAATAGTGACATCATAATGGCCACCTTTGAAGGTGTTAAATGAGTATTGAACAATCATCGTTTCGGGAGGCAGAATTTCGCCATCCACGGAAACCGTATGTTCTTTAACCATTTGATGTAGTTGTGTGAGTGTGTAGCTCAAATATATCTTATAACAATATCCTAGTATATTGAATATACTGGTGTGTTTAAAAAATAAGTAAATAAAAAGATTTTAGGGGGTTGGAGAAGAAAAATAAAACAAATGAACATGAGAGAATGAATTACCTTAAAAAGTGTAACTCCTTTTGATTTGAGCCTAAAGGCTTCCTTTGAATGGATTCTGCCCAAAGGGAATCCTCTAGGATGAGGAGAGGGATGTGGAGAGAGTAAATGGGCAGGGGTTGGCCGAGCCAAAGGCTTGAGTAGTGTGTGAAATGAGGTAGAGGTGGGGGCCTTTTATAAGAGGAGAGGAGGGGCACTTTTTGAAAGTAATGAAATATTACTTTATTTGAAAATGTTTTTCGGTTTTAAAAGATCCCAAATTGATATAATTCGTGGATAAGATGATAAGGGTTCTAAATCCACTCATCCAATTGGTTTTGGCCATGTGTAGTTCATATATTTTACATTGTCTTTCCATTTTATTTAAATCGTCAAATAATGATGTCATCGCTGCATCATTATTATGTCATAAATAATTTAATTTATTTAATGTCTAAAAATCATAAAAAATACTATGATGTAGGAAATCTTTTTAGATTTCCAATTACTATTTATAATCAAATATCTGATCTTTATATCCCCATGTAAAAATTGTTTTCGTTAAACATATTATGTTTGTGTCATTTTTACTTTTACATTAAATAAAAAGTTATTTATGTCATTTCCCAACCAAAATGTCTCCATTGGGTCCCCAAGTTGACCCATGGCTTGTCTAGGTCGGCCATGACACAACCAATAATGTTGGGACATGTGTCTAGGTCATTTCATATTATTAAAGCATTATTTATACCTTAAACAACACTAATTACCACTAATCGCGATTAAAAACTTAATAAGTTAGTATTCACCAAAAATTATTTTAATTTCATTGAACCACATTTTACTTCTTAATGAAAACCATATATGTCGGATTTTCAAAATTCAATACACATTAGTGGTAAACATTCATTTAACTGAAAAATCAGTTTCCTTGATTACCACTTAGTGGTTTCACTATTCATCAAAAATTGAAGTTTTTCATAAAATTACCAAAAATTCACCCTATGATATATTTGATATTCCGAATTCAAAAATTAAGTCTATTTTACAAAATTCAAATCATATAAGTCACGTTAATTAATTTAATAATTAATTCCCGCTGCCAGAGCAAAAAGCGTGTTTTTACAAAACAATAAGTATCAAAAGATTGACACCAGTTTAAGTCTAATTTCAAATTGAAATTGATTCCAATGACCACCATTGGAGAAAATGGTAATAATATATTCTAATTTCACTTAAAAACCAATTCCAAACATAATCTAATCATATAAATAAATTAGGTTAAAAAGCAGTTTTGATGTAAAATGCAGTATTTTTCACTATTCATTAAAAAATGAACATTGTCAGAAAAATACCAAAAATTCACAGAAGGTAAATTTTGATGTCCCAATCATAAAGAATAAGTTTATTTTGACAAACAATGTTTATAAAATTGTCAAAATACATATTCAAAAATGGTTTGCCATCAAAAGGCACTAAAACAATCTTTTAAGAATATTAGTGCATTCCATGCATAAGATTGTATTTATTTTCATTTTAAGCCTCTATAACACTATCTTAATCATTAATAGACATAGATAAAAATATCTATTATTCATTACTTACTTGGGATGTTACATCCTCCCCCCCTTTATAAAATTGCGTCCCCGCAATTTATTTACTTATCGAATAAATGGGGGTACTTATCCCTCATTGCATTTTAAGATTCCCATGTTGCCTCTTCAATCATGTGGTTTTTCCACAAAACCTTTACCTGATGAATCACCTTATTCCGTAACACTTGCTCCCTGTGGTCAAGAATATGGACCAGTTGTTCCTCATAAGATAGGTTCTCTTCTAGCTGAACTACCTCTGGACTCAAAACATGAGATGGATCTGGCATATACTTTCTCAACATCGAAATGTGAAAAACATTGTGTACCTGAGATAAAATCAGAGGTAAAGCCACTCGGTATGCAACTGATCCAACTCTCTCCAGAATTTTGTATGGTCCAATGAACCTTGGACTCAACTTTCCTTTCTTACCAAATCTCATCACACTTTTCCAAGGAGAAACCTTGAGAAAAACATGATCACCTACCTCGAAAGATAGATTCTTCCTCCGGTTATCCGCATAACTCTTCTGCCTGCTCTGAGCTGTTCTCATGTGTTTCTGAATTAGCTGAACTTTTTTCTGCCATCTCTTCTACCAATTCTGGTCCCATCAACTTTCTTTCACCCACTTCATCCCAGAAAGCTGGAGTTCGACACCGCTTCCCATATAATGCCTGAAATGGTGCCATCTGTATACTGGAATGAAAACTGTTATTATATAAAAACTCAACCAATGAAAGATGTTGGTCCCAACTTCCCTGATAATCCATAGAACAAGCTCGTAGCATATCCTCCAATGTCTGAATTGTTCGTTCTGACTACCCATCTGATTGAGGATGAAAAGCTGTACTAAAATTTAATTAAGTACCCAACGACTTCTGAAGGCCTTTCCAAAAGATAGAAGTAAACCTGGGATCACGATCTGATACAATGGAGAGAGGAACTCCATGTAACCTGACTATCTCTTTAAGATACAAACGGGAAAGTTGATCAAGAGAGAAAGTATCTCGTATAGCAAGGAAATGAGAAGATTTGGTCAAGAGATCAACAATAACCCAGATTGCATTATTACCTCGAGATGTCTTCGGTAATCCAACCACAAAGTCCATGGATATATTCTCCCATTTCCACTCTGGCACTGTTAAAGGCTGAAGTATCCTTTTCGGTAACTGCCGCTCTGCTTTAACCCGCTGACAAGTCAAACACTTCACAGTAAAATCAGCAATATCTCTTTTCATTCCATCCCACCAGTAATACTCCCGCAGATCTCTACACATCTTAGTACTGCCCATATGAACTGAAAACAGAGAACTATGAGCTTCATATAACAACTCTCTCTTCAACTGTTAATCACAAGGCACACACAATCTCTTCCCAAATCTCAAAACGCAATCATTATCAATGTTGAATTCAGGCAACTTACCTTTCTGAACCAGCTCTACCTTTTTCTGCAACTCACTATCTTGCTTCTGTGCTTTCTTGATTCTATTTGATAGAGATGATCTCACTGATACCTGAAACAAAACAGAAGGACTTCCTGCACCAACAACTTCTATGCCAAAGTTCATCAAATCCTTAACCTAAGGATCACGTTCCGAACACAACATTGTTAATGAAGCATTACTTCTTCGACTCAAAGCATCAGCCACTTTATTTGCTTTTCCCGGATGGTAATGAATTGTACAATCATAATCCTTGATTAATTCCATCCATCTCCTTTGTCTCATGTTTAACTCTTTCTGAGTGAATATATACTTTAAACTTTTGTGATCGGTATATATTTCACACTTTACTCCATACAAATGATGCCTCCAAATTTTTAAATCAAAAACAACAGCAGCTAATTCCAAATCATGTGTAGGGTAATTTACCTTATGAGTTTTCAACTGTCATGAAGCATAAGCAATTACATGATCATTATGCATTAGGACGCAACCAAGTCCTTTCAATGAAGCATCACTGTATATAACAAACTCACCATTCCTGGAAGGTAGTGCCAAAACTGGAGCATTCACCAATCTTCTTTTCAATTCCTGAAAACAATCTTCACATTCTTTTGTCCAGATAAACTTAACACCCTTCCGAGTTAGCTTAGTCATTGGACTAGATAACCGTGAAAAATTTCTAACAAACCTTCTGTAATAGCCCACCAAACCAAGGAAGCTACTAATCTCGGTTACATTTGTGGGTCTTGTCCATTCTTCCACAACTTTTGTTTTTGCAGGATCAATAGTTATTCCATCTTTAGAAACAATGTGACCAAGGAAAGAAATTTGTTGCAACCAAAACTCACACTTGCTGAATTTCCCATACAGTTTCTTTTATTTTAAGGTTTGCATGATAACCCTTAAATGTTTTTCATGCTCCTCTTTACTTTTAGAAAACACCAAAATATCATCAATGAAAACCACCACAAACTTATCCAAGAACTCATGGAAAATTCTATTCATTATGTCCATGAATACAGCAGGTGCATTGGTTAGCCCAAAAGGCATTACTACAAATTCATAATGGCCATATCTCATACGGAACGCGGTCTTCGGAATATCTGCCTCCTTTACCATCAGCTGATGGTACCCCGATCTCAAGTCAATCTTTGAAAAAAACTGAGCTCCCTGGAGCTGATACAACTTCATTTGATGGCCCGACATCTGCTGAAGTAGTTGAAAAGGATTTCACCACCCCTTTATGCTTGTAGTCTAACTACTTCCCATCCCTAAAGCTCCTTGTCGGACACTCGTTTGCATAGTGACCCATCTCATTGCACTTATAACATTTCACTAACTGTAAATCAAATTTGTTCTTACCTTCACCTTGATCCCTTTCAGTGCAATCACGAGCCTTATGTCCCATCTTACCACATCGGTAGTACTTCCCAGAATTCAGAATACATTCCCCAGCATGCCTTTTTCCACATTTATCACAAACTGGAAACTTAGTTCTTTTACCATCAGACTTTTTTGAAGAATTCTTACCTTTCTCCTACCACCTCGGTCTCTTCTTCTGCTGGTTGTTATAGAAAACTTGGTCATCGGCAAACTCCATTTCCACCTTCTCAGCACATCGAAGAAGCTTTTCATAACTACTAAACTCACAAGAAGCTAATGCCCTTCGATACTATGGCTTTAATCCCGAGTAGAAACGATTGATTTTACTATCAAGGTCCTGGATTAAATTTGGATCATACCTTTCCAGTCGAGTGAACCTTTCTTCATAGGCAGCCACTGAGTCTTCCTATTGCCTCAATTCCAAGAATTGTTTTTCCATCCTAAGTCGAACAGCCTTTGGAAAATACTTCTCAATAAATATACCTTTGAATTCATCCCAGTCAAGAGCATCAATCTCATCGGCGTCCCTGATATTTTTAACCATAGACCACCACTGATCTGCTTCACCCTCCAAACGGTAAATAGCAAGACTAACCTTTTGATTGTCTGAACACCCAATTACATCAAAAATCTTCTCCAGTGCTTTAATCAACCCTTCAGCTTGCACAGGGTCAGATGATCCTCTGAATGATGGTGGATGTTGCCTCATGAAATGTTCCACCACTGACATGTTCCTCTGCGGTTTTTCTGGCTGATCTCGTGCATGGATACCACCGCCATTTATCGCTTGAGTCAACTACGCCATTACTGCAACAAACTGTTTAGTTCCAATTCCGACCATTTCTGGATGCTGATTCGGATGGTTATTTCCTTCTATATGCCTTCCTAGCACTGCTTCCCTGTCTCCTCTGCGGAAAACCATTCTCAACAAACATGTCTTAGATGAAGCAACATGGTAATCTTTAAATGCTATATCATTTCGAAAAAAAATATTTTTGGATAATCATTTAATAGAATTCTAACTCCTAAAGTTATCTAAACCGACCTTTGATACAAACTATAAGGCCCCAGCCTTAAACCTTACTTAATCATGAGTTATTACAAGATTACACATTGAGGATCTTTTCGGGTTTATATTTTTAGAGAATTAGATCATAAAACTTGCATTACATTCCACATATAAACAAAGTGGTTACATAAAGATAGTATTCTTCATTCCCAACAATGGAAACACATTTAAAATAAAACATGGATTATTTCTTGACACATCCTTGACTCTATTATCTTATCATGTACCTTTCCCTTGACCTGTGAAAAACATTTCAAAAACTTGGGATGAGCATAAAAACTCAGTATGGGTTAAAAAACATGGAAAGGAAACATGAGTTCATATATACATAAGAATGATATCATACTTTACCCATAAAACATAGGCCCTTTAACATACCTCATAAAATCATGAATAAATCATAGAAATCATAAGACATAAAGGTAACATGAGGCATTCATAACATTCTTACGTAGGGAGTAACCCTCTTGGTTACATTTGGAATACGCATCACAGTATATTCCCTAAAATCTCTTCGGAGAAACCTTAACGTTTCACTCCTTCGCGTTACCCAATGCATTGGAGAGCTATAACGGGCTCACCCGCCCTTAGTTTATCACGGAACCACCCGTCTTCATAATAATTCCCAAGAACCATAACATAATCATATCACGTAAAACATGCATAAAGGAAACATAAAATTTCCACATTTCAATCACGAGATATCAATACAACACATTGATATAATAAAATTATGAAAACCCTATTCAATACTAAAATAAAAGAAAAGTAAAACATGGTATTTATTTTTCTTTTAAAAAGAAGGTATGGCTTGTAGAGGAAGCCGAAACTCAAATAACGGTCACGACGGCGGAGAAGTCATTGTCGCCGCATACGTACGACAAAAAAATTCCCTTTTGTCATTTAGTAAATGCTTCTTATAAAAAAGATTCATTTTTAATAAACGTAAAAGTCAAAGGGGTTTATACACCGTATAAAAGAATGTTTTGTATAAAATAAAATATACCTCAATGAAAGGAGATTGAGACGAAGTCCCATACCTCTTATCCGACTTGACCCGACCGTTATTTAATCTCCTGAATAATAAACTTGAGTTAATCTCTACTTGCTCATGAATCTTTTTCAAGTTCATTATTAGTTTTATACCATGTTATGAAAATCATGTAATCAGTTAAGTTAATAATGTTCATTTTGTCGGTATTTGGTTCTTAAGTAAAAAATAGACTTCTTACACTTACATGTTGTTAATTTGGTCAAAGGTTCATTATATCCAGAATGATATTAATGATTTGGATAACATATATATCATATATATTCATCATATACATGTATTTATAATATTACATCACATTTAGAGGTAAGAAATGAAATGCACCGTTCATGGAGACGGTAAGCCGTACGTACGCATGCACGCTACTTCCATTTCTATTTCGTATTTCTGGAATGGAATCATAATGATATAAGAATATATTGTAATTCCATTATAATAACATATATAATATCATAGTTCCATCCTTTATATGTCCCACATATGGTATTTAACGAATCAAATCACTTTCAGGGGCGGTAGTCCGCACTTCCTAAAATGAAGATATCGTGTTTACCCATAATGGAAACCATAAAGGTATGACCAAAATGAAAAAAAAACAGCAGATTATGGAAAACATAAACATATTATATATAATATATAAAAATAGTGACATCATAATGGCCACCTTTGAAGGTGTTAAATGAGTATTGAACAATCATCATTTCGGGAGGCAGAATTTCGCCATCCACGGAAAGCGTATGTTCTTTAACCATTTGATGTAGTTTTGTGAGTGTGTAGCTCAAATATATCTTATAACAACATCCTAGTATATTTAAGATACTGGTGTTGTTACAAAAGAAGTAAATAAAATGAGTTTAGGGGTTTGGAGAAGCAAAATAAAACAAATGAACACGAGAGAATGAATTACCTTAAAAAGTGTAACTCCTTTTGATTTGAGCCTAAAGGCTTCCTTTGAAAGGATTCTGCCCAAAGGGAATCCTCTAGGATGAGGAGAGGGATGTGGAGAGAGTAAATGGGAAGGGGTTGGCCGAGCCAAAGGCTTTAGTAGTGTGTGAAATGAGGTAGAGGTGGGGGCCTTTTATAAGAGGAGAGGAGGGGCACTTTTGAAAAGTAAAGAAATATTACTTTATTTGAAAATGTTTTTCGGTTTTAAAAGATCTCAAATTGATATAATTCGTGGATAAGGTGATAAGGGTTATAAATACACTCATCCAATTGGTTTTGGCCATGTGTAGTTCATAGATTTTACATTGTCTTTCCATTTTATTTAAATCATCAAATAATGATGTCATCGCAGCATCATTATTATGTCATAAATAATTTAATTTATTTAATGTCTAAAAATCATAAAAAAAATACTATGATGTAGGAAATATTTTTAGATTTCCAATGACTATTTATAATCAAATATCTGATCTTTATAACCCCATGTAAAATTTTTTTTCGTAAAATATATTTTGTTTGTGTCATTTTTACTTTTACATTAAATAAAAAGTTATTTATGTCATTTCCCAACCAAAATGTCTCCATGGGGTCCCCAAGTTTACCCATGGCTTGTCATGGTCGGCCATGACACAGCCAATAAGGTTGGGACATGTGTCTAGGTCATTTAATATTATTAAAGCATTATTTATACCTTAAACTACATTAATTACCACTAATCGCGATTAAAAACTTAATAAGTTACTATTCACCAAAAAATTATTTTAATCTCATTGAACCACATTTTACTTCTTAATGACAACCATGTATGTCGGATTTTCAAAATTCCATACACATTAGTGCTAAACTTTCATTTAACTGAAAAATCAGTTTGCTTGATTACCACTTAGTGGTTTCACTATTCATCAAAAATTGAAGTTTTTCAGAAAATTACCAAAAAATCACCCTAATCTATATTTGATATTCCAAATTAAAAAATGAAGCCTATTTTACAAAATTAAAATCATATCAGTCACATTAATTAATTTAATAACTAATTCCCACTGCCAGAGCAAAAAGCATGTTTTTACAAAACAATAAGTATCAAAAGATTGACACCAGTTGAAGTCTAATTTCAAAGTGAAATTGATTCCAATGACCACCATTGGATAAAATGGTAAAAATATACTCTAATTTCACTTCAAAACCAATTAAAAACATAATCTAATCATATAAATAAATTAGGTTAAAAATCAGTTTTGATGTAAAATGCAGTATTTTTCACTATTCATTAAAAAAATGAACATTGTCAGAAAAATACCAAAAATTCACACAAGGTAAATTTTGATGTCCCAATCATAAAGAATAAGTTTATTTTGAAACACATAGTTTATAAAATTGTCAAAATATAGATTCAAAAATGGTTTACCATCAAAAGGCACTAACACAATCTTTTAAGAATATTAGTGTATTCCATGCATAAGATTGTATTTATTTTCATTTTAAGCCTCTATAACACTATCTTAATCATTAATAGACATAGATAAAAATATCTATTATTAATTACTTACTTGGGATGTTACAGGAAATATCAATGATGACTCTTTGAGTTAGAAACACCCTACCCAGTCCATGAAGGAATCATCATAAGAGAAGAACACAATGGTTATTTTTTATCAGATTTATTTATGAATTTTGGAGGAAGAGGTTGAGGTTATCATAGTAAGTGTTTTGTTGACCTATACTATTATCAATACATTTCTTCAGGAATATTACCTTGAGGATGACTTATATATAATTATCAACTCCCTTTATGGGGGGGACATTTTTGATGAGTGGATATTCTATTCTATTGGAATACAATGATCACCGAATCATTTTGTTCTACCTATTTCCATAATAAAGAATTTAGAGGGGTATTTTCATAATTCCTAGTTTGAGGTCTACCCTAGAACCAAAAATATATTTCATGATATGTGGTGATGGTATGAGATAGTATTTTAAAAATTTACATTCTTTTATTAATTTAATATACCTTATATTTTAGTTGAATTTCTAGGTTGATAGTATTTCTTAATGAAATTCAAAATTTATACACTCATTAAAAATTTAATTTAAATATAATGTTTATTTTTGAATTATTATGCGGGAATTTATTTTCATATAAATAATACACTATGTGAAAATTTTAAAGTTTTAGGGTGTAAAATTACGTAGGCCATATGTGACTTATACATCCATGGTCACCATACTTACCATGATTACTGACCATATACTGCACCTTCATGAACATAGAATAAAATGGTAGGAATGGGGATCATGCATTAAAATCAGAGAGGACCCTACTCAGGGTCACCTACCCACTATACCGCACCAAAATCTCATTGTTTGTATACCTACGGTGAGAGGTATCAACTGACCATGTGCTGATAATTTATGTAAAGGAAAAAAACTGAACACATGAATAAAATTAATTTACAGTGACAATATTCTCATAGTAAACATTTGTATTATGATACTTTCCCATTTTCGCCACCATATCATGGTTATCACATTGATCATGACATTTATAGAAGCCATACCCACTTCAATATATACCTACCAATCCCACCGTGACACTATTTTCAAAGATGCCATTACACACCATTGCACCCATTAAAGAACACACAAGTCACATGCCTACGCAGTAACCCATCAGAGAGTATCACCATACTGTGAGGATCAAACTAATTTGATGATGATTCTAATATATTGTGGTGGATCACTTAATGAAGTATACCTTTTGATCACACGAGGTGACATGGCTAGGTCGTCTAGGCAGTGGATGAATATTGTATGGCAGTACCACATGATGCGATAAGGGAAAGTTGAACTACTAGAGGTCAGGAGAAAGGCAATCAAACATGACGTTTCTTGGATGGATTTCATTTGTACTAGGGGGTGTGTTAGGGAATGGATAACGACCATTTATTGAGGTGGGAGAAAGAAGGCTAGCTTGCACAGTGGGGGATCTCCTAATGGAACTCTCCATAACAGAGGGTGTGGATTAGCGAGCCATGGGATGGAAGTCCTTGGCCTATAGACCATTTAATGTATATATATATATATAAATATTTTTTTATAATGGGTTATCATCCATATTGGGTGGTGGGGGGGGGGGGGGGTAATGGGACACTCATTGAAAGGATAGGGTTGTGTTTGTGAGTTTTTTTGTTATACTAGTACAACCAATACATAATATAATACAAATATACCCACAAATATATATATATATATATATATATATATATATATATATTAATTTCTAGGAATTAATTGGTGTTTGAATGTTAAATGATCCAAGACGAATCCCATAGTTAAAGACATGTTTTCAAGACCAATTTATAGCACTCTAGGAACCAATATTTTTCAACTGCTCTACATAATAGTATATTAATTTTCTATGAAAAAATATATAACATGAAGAGATTACCCTGACGTAATTGATATTTACAAATGGAGTTTATATATGGAATCCATCAAGATAATGGAACTACTATTTCTAAAACTCACTATGAGAAGGAATGAACTACTGCCTCACCTTCTCTCTCTATATATCTTCAGCCTCACCTAGTATAAGGGATTCAACCACTACTGTCCTATTTTTCCTTCCATTGAAATTTTATTTTTGAAGTTTCCTTCAACATGTTAACAATAATATCCCACCGTTGGTGGTTGGGTGGTGTGTGTAGTAGATCATGGGGTCAAGTCCCTGCGCCCGTGATTTACTTCACTTTTCTTCCCTGCATTGTATTCTGTGGTAGCAGATGTAATCGACCTAGAATGTTATTAATAATTTTACTCTATTTTCTTAGTTACACTTATTTTACTATTCCCTATTTCTTTTTGATTTTCCCATTCTCCATGATGTAATGTGATATCATAAAAAATAAAATCATGTAGAACAATCTAAGTGGTAAGATCCTACTAGAGATCACACATACACTTTATACTTCCTAATAATATGAATTCCATTATTGATGTAGTGAAAAAATGTTTAGAGGATGATCTATTTTTTTAATGTCCTATCTTTGGAGAGTCGTTTCACACTAAAATATATGAAATCCTTTTTCCCTCCCCCTCTCAGTTCCCAATACGAAAACATGAAGCATTTCGGGTAGTTAGATGAACAACATGTGATGGATTTTGGTGTTGAGATAGTAGATTATTCAATTGAGTGTGTTTAATTACTCTTTAATATAGAGGAGGTGGAACATGACATATCATGAAATATTTCTCTTGTATATGTTCAAAAAAATAATTTTGGTAGAGAAGAGAAATGTAATAATGATGTTGACACCATTAATTGAGGATAATCAAAAAATGTTGAAGAGTCTTTATGTTCAACCTGAGATCCACTCATTGTTTTGTTGTTAATTTTATTAAAATAAATATCCAATTCCTAAATAAAAACCAAATAAATAAATATTTTCTGGATATTTTAAAAAAATTTCAAGAAAAAATAATGATTTATAAGTTTTAATATAGCGAGACTCTAACAAATTTTTCCTACTGATATGACCCTGGACATCCACTAGGCTACAATGGGAGCATAATAAAATTTTATTTTATAATGTAATGTTAAAATTTTCCAAACAAATTAGCACCATTACACTGGAGATAGATGGATTTCACACAATCTATAACAAAACTATAAATAACATTATATTATTTTCTACAGTTTTTTTGGTTTTCATAATATGTGATAAGAATTACCATGATACAATTTTTTAGTGGATTCTCATACATATTACGACTAAAAATTCCCATATCAATACCAAGAGATAGACATTCAAATGAAAGACCAACATACTTTATAATATACCAATAGGTGGGAGGATAGATGATACTACATTAATGGAACCAGTAACCATAAACAAAACATGGCCTTAATATATTAAACTAAATAAGATCATACACAATATAAAATTCAGGACTTATCATCTATGTTGATAGATACTGAAATGAACCAACTACCATCGGAACGTAGAGTAATTGTTAATGAATTAAAAGTTATAAAAGATGCAACAACAACTTACCCTATGAAAATAATCGAACATGGGAAGAAGAAGAATTTTTTTTTGAGAATTTTATATTTTCCATTGAACATATCCCAGAAGAAGAGGCTGATTTATTTGGGTCATAGTATCTTCCCCTATTCACTCTTGACCACATCTTCCCACAATTATTCTACCAATAAAATGAAAACTATGTTGAAACATTTGATGGAGGCATTCATTCAAGCATTACTTTAATTTTTGTTTTATTAAAAACTAAATGTATTATAAAATCCTCCATATTGTTAATGAAATTAATGAATTCGAATAATTCGAGTATGCCCTAGAGGATGTCTACGATGATGAAGTAGATGAGCTTCATTTTAAAGAGAACCTAGAATTCTCAATGTTACGAATATCCACACAATACAAAACTAAAGTGAAATTATACCATTAAAATGATGTTCATGATTAAAATGATGAGGGAGATACATATGGCCATAAATAATTTATTTTTCAGTTTTTAAATGATTAATTGACCACTAGTCCCTAAAATTTTAATTTGGAAAATTCAACCCAATTGATGTGTATCATGGATGATGAAGATAAATAACATAATTCATCTTTACTTAAAGAAAAAATAAAACTATAAATAGTGAAAGAGAAACTAGAGATGCTGGAAATTGATGATAATGGTTCCCATGATGATGAGTATGATGATACGGATAATGATTTATTTGACAGATTTCATGACTCTACTTTTGATGTAGTAAAAAAATTTTATAAGGGGAGTGGCTTCTCAAGATAATGAAGACCCTAGAATTTTGGTAAAAATAGTACTCCCTAAACCTCAATATGATAAAAAACCAAAGGGAGGCACAAATTTTTTTAATTATTCATAGTGGATCCAACTCATAAATAAAATAGAGTAAAATATGAATCTTATAAAGGGATATATTTTATTTTGAGTTTAACTTGTGTTAATTATTTTCAATTTTTTATTACCTATAGGCTCCCCATTATTTAAATATATTAAATCATAAAAAAAAGAGTTTCTAATGGATGATGAGGAAGCTAAAATAGTGTGAAAGAACCTGAGGAATCCTCATAACTTATTCCACAACCCCCACTTTATGAGATACAACACACTACCTAGGGGTATACATAAAAGTAATCTCTCTGATGGGACCTACAAGAGATGATGCTATATAGTATTGGTAGATGGATAATATAGTGTTTTCCACTAGAAAAATATCCTCCCTATTTAGACTGAGGATGGACAAAAAAACTTCCACATGCGGATAGTCTAAGTACAACCCATCTTGGGAGGGATAAACCAACATTTTCTCATTATTTGTATTTTTCTTACATTTCATACTAATAAATTTGTTTACTTATTTATTTAATTTTTATATAGTTTTACCTATGTCAATAATATCTAAAAGGATATCTCAGTGGGTTCTGTGGAGAACCTAGGGGAGAGTTCAAATCATATGTTTTGGAAATTAATAACTACCCATTTGTATCAATCACTTTTCACTCATTATTCAGTACATTTATAGTTTATTTTTTAGGAATTTAAATAAATTGTGATAAAAACATGAAAGGGGGAACTAAATATTATTATACTAGTATTTAATCTATTTGTTTTGTTAATATAAAATAATATATAAACAAAAACAAATTGGATTTATTGTTCTATCATGTTTTTAGTATAAAAATATAAAAAACACCATCAAAATTAAAATGATAAAAAATTATGTTTTTCAATGTTGAAAATTTCGTTTTCTGTATTTAATTAAATTGTTTATTTAATTGGAAACACAAATTAAAAAAATGATAAAATATAAAAAATATAAATCAATACTTACTTTTTATTGGTTTTTTTGTATTAAACAAATTTTATGTAAATATAGTTTTGTACATTACTCTTTTTCCAATTTTACATTATGAATTCCCACCCTTTTACTCAACCTCATTTCTACTTTTCCTTGTTTGGAAATACCATTCTAGAGTTATGTAATTCATGGGATCTAAAAATATATGAACTTATGTGATTACTTAGTTTGTCGTTGAATAATATTATGAATTATTGGTCTGAGAACTTGAATATTGATTGTGATAGAAACAGTTAGTGTAGAATCAATTTTATAACACTATGTCACAAAAAAGTTCAACTTCATCTGATGAAACATTACCTCTGTGAGATCGAAAACCATAGGGAGAAAACGTAAATAAAAATTATATAACCCCTTTGTACCTAACATAGAAATGGGTTATTGGGAACCCCTATTGGATCTATTAGATAGGGAAACTGGGTGTGTATCTATAATTAAATAAAGCCATCACAATAAGATATATTCAGAGTGAATTGAATACAATTATAGTTGAGGGAAAACAAATTTGAAGTTATTTTTCCCAAATGAGTCCTTTAAGATGATGAGAATATTGAACCTCTTTATAGAAGGAAAATTTACTTATAACTCATTCAATTATGTTATTTAAATAATGTGGAAATTAAAACATTTGATTCAGGAAGCATAAGAAAGATGGATAAATGGGAGTAATTTTTGTTAAAGCATTGATTGAACTTATATATAATTTCATAAAATATTGAACTAAAACATTCCTTAAATTGAAATGGGGTAATAATTTGATTCACATATGAGGCATGACAATTTTTTACAATGAATAGGACCCTATTTACATCTTCCCAAGTTGTAAATTTTACATATAGGTAGGATGAACATTTATTTGCACAAATTGAATTAAATGATATTATTGCATGGGATTGAAATAGTCTAATTATGGGGGAGTGATGTCAGCTATAAGTTTTAACATTTCCTTCCATTTATTCATTGAAAATACCCCAAATTGTAGTTCAATTCCTCGTATTATAGTAGATTTTATTGAATCTCTTAAACTATAAATTAAAAAAAATTGGTTTTAGAAGTGTTGTTTCTTTTTGAATTTTTAGGGTGGAATCTAATTATGTAGAAATATATCACTATGAAAAAAATATGAAATTATAATAGATGGAAAATTAGGATGTCTAGGAGTGACCTAGACATTTATGTTCACTATTTTTTACCACATTCACTAATTGTATTCTGCCCCTATATGAAACTACTGTCACATAGTTGGCATACTGATTGTGCCATCAACTATTCCTGAGCACTACTCCCAGTCACCTTCCCACCATGATACACCAAAATATCATGGTATGACTATATACTGTGAGTTTCATTAGCTGACTATGTGCTCAAAATTCGGAATAGTAAAAAACAACTAAACACATGGACATAATTCCTTTACGCTGACACTATTCTAATAATAAGCATACCAATAGTAATCCTATCATTTTTTAGCAACCATCTCATGATTAGCACATTGACCACGACCTTCATGGTAGGTATCCAGACCACAATATTTACACAACTACTTTACCGTGGAACAACCTTATAAGATTCCATTACACACCACCATAGAAACTAAATAACACCCAAGAGTCATGTATGCACATTTTCCTAGAAGAGTTCGCCACAGAACCGTGAGGATCTAATGGAGCTGATGATAGAGCTTTTCAATTACAAGGGAACACTATATGAAGAAGGCTTCATGAAATCCTCCATAGATACCCCTACTATGGGATGATTTAATATATATATTAAATAATAAATAATATATATATATATATATAATAATTAATTGATATAAATTACTATTTTAATGTTCAATGATTAGGGACTAAGCACCCTACTATGCCCCTAAATTTTAGGCTAATTCCTTGCTTGATAGGAACCAATATTTTTACTCTTCTATAGAAATTAGTGTATTAATTCTAATTTAAAACAATATTCAATGGGAATATATTTTCCTGAAATTATTGATCCCAAACATTATAGATGTATTCTTGGAATCCATATAGAAAAATAAAATACTCATCTCGAAACTAACTATGAGGAGGAAGAAGATACTGCATCACACACTCTTTATAAATGTAGTTAGCCTCTTCTAGTATAGGGATTTTTTCTCTTATAACATTATTTTCCTTTAATAGTAATTTTATTTCTACAATTTCCATATGAATGTTAATACTAATTATACTCTAATCTACTAATTTCATTGAATTGTTATCTCCCACTTATTTTTTCAGGTTTTCCTAATTCTTCTTATTGTTACTTGATCAAATAAAATTAAACATCATAGAGAACTAACCCAAGGGCTAGAACCCCATGCGAGATCACACATGAACTATTTTCTTTATAATAATATAAATTACATCCTTAATGCATTTGAAAAATGGAGAGAAGAAGGTAAATTAATTTCATAAGCCATATAAAAAGAGTTTTCATACCTTCAAATATATTAAATATTATTTCAACATATATTCTAGTTCGTAATACTTACTAGTGGACAAATTTATTTTTAGGGATGAACAACAAATGATGGAGATGTGTCTTGAGACATTGGATTCCTCGATTGAGTATGTACATTGCCTCTTCACTTTGGTCAAGATAGAATTGGATATATCAGGGGATATTTCACTTGCGTATGTTAAGAATCAAAATTTTGAGAGAGAATAGTATTGGAAGAATGATATTAGAATAATTTTTGGATGAGAACCAGATAATGAAAATGAATGGGTGTGTTTGACCCTTTATCCAAACTCGTTCACTCATTACATTGTTTCTTTAGTTTTTTTAATTCATAAAAGGAATCCAAAAAATAAAATACTCTCTGGATATTTTAGAGATTTATAATTCAAAATAAAGAGATATAAATTTTAGGATAACCATACTCCCAATAAATTATACTTGAGAGACTACCTTGGTGTTCCATTAGGCTCCATTATAAGTACAATAGAAATTATTTTTGACTGTAACCCATGAAAATCACATGACCAAGAATTGATTATAGTGTCTTGGTAGGAGATGATACATAATATAATTTGTTGATCATTGTTATAGCTATCAACAGGTAATTTCCAGGAATTATAGACCTTCAGGTTTTCATCAAATACATGTTGTGCCGACAAAGTGGTCAGATTAAATCCATAATAAATTTTTGGTTGGGTTGTTAGGTACCCATCATGATAAGAATTCTATATGGGGTTCGAGTGATAGGATCACTCAATTATATCTCTATAAACCCATTCCAAACATAACTTGTGTTGAGGACATGTGACATCTCAATGTGAAATATATTTTATGATTTCATAGGGTTTGTTATGCTATAATCTTTGATAGTGATCACTATTTTACTTTTTTTTGGAGAGTCCACATGGAGTCATTGGGGCATCTAGTGTAGTT
This sequence comes from Viscum album, assembly GCA_963277665.1. Taxonomy (NCBI): domain Eukaryota; kingdom Viridiplantae; phylum Streptophyta; class Magnoliopsida; order Santalales; family Viscaceae; genus Viscum; species Viscum album. The sequence continues at coordinate 1,238,243,126 of OY728119.1, forward strand.
ATGAATAACATATCATCCATTGATGGATGGTCTGAAAAATTGAGTTATAGAAATCATTGAGGACAAGTTATGTTCCTAGGTTATTCACTTTGGTGTAGCTATGTACGTACACATGGGGCATGTTATCTTTTATTATAATAAAATTTACTGAATACAATTCAGATGGCTCATTATGAAGACATTTATATAGAACCATGTAATTATATATTATATTCATTTGATGTTGGTGAAGATTCCTTGGTTTTATGGAGTGTTTTCCAAGAGATGAAGATTATTATTGGGTCGATTTTTAAGAGAATGGTTATGGAACAAATATGGTATGAGTCCTATGCTGATCATCATCAATGACCATTGGAGTTTTTAGTTGGTTCCTATGTGTTCTTAAGAGTTTCACTAAATTTGATTCATAGAAATTTTGGGAAATAGGGTAAGCCTATGCCATGTTTTTTGTTCATATTGAGATTATTATCTAGGCTGAGATAGTGGATTACCATTTAGTGATTCCTCCATAGTTAACATTGATCCACTATGTGTTTCATGTTTTGAAGATTTTAATGTATCCTTCAAAAAATTTTCATGCTTTTAACTTCGAAGATCATGATGTTTATCCTGATTTATCTGTGGTGAAGAATCCTGTTAATATTTTTTTATGAGATGATGGTACTTTGTTGGAGGGATATACCATTAGTCAGTGTGCTATGGAGACATGATTCTGATTTAGATGAGACATGGGAGTGTGAGGCACTAATGAGAGAACACATTCTTTATCTGTTTGACAAGGAATATTATTAATATGGTTTTTGGTGTCATAAAGTGTATTTAGTGTGGAGGATGTAACATCATGTTCCCTTATAAGTGTCACTTAATTGGAATTTTTTGGATTTACATTATTTAGGATTCATTTCATGTTGATTCTAGTGGAATTTGGAAACTTTTGGAACATTGATTTTTATGTATAGATGGTGCATGGTTTGGGAAAACCTTGTGGGTTGGCCGAGGAAAAAATGAATTTATGTTAGATCCACATCAAGGTGGTAAATGGTTTTTCTAAAATATGTGACCTCTCCATCAAATCATACAGATTTGAATAGTTTGATTTTTCATGCCTATCACATAGTTGACGTAATTGAGTACACAAACCATGATCCCCAAATATAATCCTAATGAGTGCACATAGATAATGAGCATTGGGACTACTAACTATGGGGACTCTACATCCAAATATTTGTGTATGTTTTTAATCTCCAAAGAATTTGTTTTAAATTATTGGAACACTTATTTTAACACCTAATCAAACCCCACTCAACTGTAATCGTTTTCTAGGGTTTTGGAGGCTCTCAGAAATCATTTTTTGATCCTCAAACACATTCTCATAGAAGATAGAAGCACAATGGATATTTTTTTTGAAATTCTTTGGGTAAGTTGATCTTTTATCATGTCGATTCTTTAGATATTATATTATCTATTAATTAGTGTTTGACTGATAATAATGTTATTGATGGATAAACCCTTCATTTTAATGGATCTTGATTTTAGGTTTTGTTTATTGGTTTTCTTCACCTCAATATTAATTCAAAATGTCATTGTGGGTGTTATCATTACCCGTGTGATTAAATAATGGTGATTACATAGGGATTTTCCATTTAATTAAAACCCTTTATTTCTTTATTGAATTGAAATATGTTTTATAGATGATATAAAAACCCTGATTTAAAATTCAATATGTTTGATCATGAAATTGAAAAAAAATTGATGAAAAAACCCCAATTTCTATGGAATTATAATTCTTGGGTGGACTTGATAAAATTAGTTCTTTATTGGAAAATTAATTTTATGATATTAAAAAGATATTGATCATGTAAAAAATTGATTAAATTGATTTATTTTTTTAAGTGGATGAAATTAATGAAAACCACTATTTGGTTTTGAAATGAAACAGGAAGGTTAAAAATAGAATTTTGGAAAATTAAAATTTTAAAGATGAATTGTTTTGAAACATATGATTTATCATAATGGGTCCGCTCTTGGGGTGTTTACTTTAGTTCCCCATGAATTATTTTTTGATTTTTCAGAGCACATGTAATCATGGGTAGTTTTCAATAAATAGGGACAAGGCGACTATGAATATGACTCCCTATAAATGGATTTACGATACATATACTAACTAAACAAATTATTGATAGATTAATAATTTTGGATCCCTTAATGGGGTGTATATTTATTTACTATAGTTTCTATACTAATGTGTTTTTGATTTGATTGTGAATTTTCTTTATATCCTTGTTGATAAATTAGAAGTGTGGGGGTCATATTACCAGAAATTAATATTCCATGAGGCTTATTATCATGTTTTTCTGTACTTTAATTGACCATAAATTACATTCAGAGTAGAACTATTTTATTTTCTCAATATAATATATAAAAAAATTTATAAAAAAGTTTCATTTAATATCTTTTTGATATATTTTTTATCATTTGACTTGAAATCATGTTTTGTTGAAAATATGTAAATGATTTGACATTCCTTAATATATTTTTATTTATATGGGTTTGTTTATGTTACACATAGTGAGACAAAAATTTTATATTTACCTCACACCATACCTTTTCCTTTGGGTGTTTTAATATAATCATAATCTAGGTCCCAGCAAAGGGAGCACACCACTTTGATGTGGTGAGTGATCTTGATATTTGGGTCTTAGTGTAATATAGGGGAAAAGTGGACACGTTCTCTACTATTTTCATGGAATTTATTATATTTTATCTTTATATATGGGTAGTAATTTTATGGTTTAGTATTTATGGTTTTTATTATCTTATGGTTTATAGTACTTTGTAATTTTTGAATTGTTGAGTATATCAACTTGTATCATTATCCTACACTACGTTTTGGAGAAAGATCATTCCCTATCTATCATTTATGATGCTTGATTATTGTATGTATCCTATGGGAATTAATGATTCCCTTAATGACATGTCAAATCCAATTTGGGTATCAGGGTACCAAGGCACCTAGGATAATTCCTAATTTAACCTCTACAGTTCCCTACTTCATCGTCCACCTAAGTCCATTGAGGATGATCGATGATAGATAATTTTCACCCTTCTTCATAAAAATTATTCCTATTTTTATTTTTATCCTATTTGATTGAGTTACCTAATAAAAATTATATAAAAAAACTTTGATTTCATTTATGTTTGTCAGTATGAGATAAATAAACATTAACTTTTATAGTGTTACCTTTCCTTGGGATGGATGTGTGGGTTGAGGATAACACAACACTATTGATTTAGAGATATATAACCGCTAATTTAATGGTTGGTGAGAATATGAATTCGATTTCCTTAATGAAACCAAATTCATTCATTTAATAAATTATAATTTTTTTACCTCTTATATTGTAATAGTTGTTGATTATTGATTATTTGGGACACTTCCTGATGCTTCACTGGTATTCACCATCCTGAATATGTAGGGGTTATATAATTATTTTTTTATTAAAACATTGTGATTTTGTTTTTTTAATTTTAATTTTTTAATATTAATTTTTATATGATAACTAGTATTTTGTGAAATTGCATGATGGTTGCCTTTATCTTGGGTAGTGATATTGTGTAAACATTACATTGACTCTATGAAATTAGTATTTATGTCATTTGTGAATACCAATTGTTTTTGAAAAGTTACACTTGGTTTACAAAGTATATAAATATATTTATTTTTATCAAATAATTCTGAATAAATTATGATGAATTATTGTATTGTTTTTTTAAGATATATTACTATAATATATAGTATTTGGACTTTTTTTAAATGTTTCACTAAGATCATTTTATCATATATTTGAACACCTAATTTAATGTAAAATGAGAAAAAATATTAAATATGAAAATAAATTTATATAATATTATATTTTGGTTAAGGGGTTGTTTGGTATAATTGGTATTATAAAACATTGGAATCAATTTTTTGGATGAAAAGTTTCACGGGAAATATTTTATGAATAGGTGGTGTTTTGGGACCTACACCCGAGTTGGAGAAGGGGATACACTCCCTAATTGATGACATAAATGGTTTACCATCATGGATCAAAAAGATTGAATGATATAACTCTATACATTAGATCCCTTTTTTACCTCATTATGGAATCACACTAGTGCATAATTGGTTTGAACAAGTAGAATCCTTATTTTCTCTGTAATGGGCCCACACTAGCTATAGAATCCCAAGATAGAAATGAATTTAATTATCAATATTTCTAAAATATTAAATCTCCTAAACAATCACCCAATACTAAGAATATATTTTTTAGTGTCTCTAAAGACTATAAATGGAATAAAATTATTTCATTGAACTTGTGAACATTTATCCATATTTGAGCAACACTAGACTCCCTTTGATATTTCTTATACATGATACTAATCTATACAAATTGGGAAATAGAAATATGAGGAAGGGGTTGGATCATATTCTTAGTAAAAGAGAAATTTTATTATAAGAATCAAATATCATAAGTGAAGATGATACAAAGAAATAAATATAATCAACATATCTTTAAAAATTTATACCAAAAAATCATAAAAAATAAATCATGGAATATGATAGGAAATAATATACGATGTGAATCAAAATAGAATAAAGACATGAGTTAATAAACAATATCTATGAGATCTAAACATAATAATGAGAATAAGAATAAAAAAATGAACAAACTATCAAATTTGGAACACACATTAGTATATGGAAAATTGCATCGATGATCAATTCCAAAAATTACAAAGCTAATGAGAAAATAAAATATTCATAGAAATTATTATATTAAGATATATAAACTTTAAGAAATAACATTGTTGGGTAATATGGGAAAATTATTTTAATCATCTATATTTATGAGTGGCACCTGAAATAAATGACTTATCAAATAATAAATATCCTATGGAAATAAAATGGGTTTCGAAAAAGACTCTAAATAAAAATGATTCCATTTTGTAGCATACCGAACCCTTTGAAAGAAAAGGGGATTCATTTGACACATTATAAAGAACCAAATAAAAAAATTGGGTTTCTTAAAGTTTCACAGATGTAAATAATTAACATTTATAAAATTAAAAATATGACGATAAACCCATGAAAAATAAATAGGTATCCAATGACAGCAAGTGAATCTATCAATAAATATTAAATCAATATAATAATGATTTTGATATTTACCCCATATATAGAAATGGTAAATGGTTAATAAAAACATTTTACAAAATCAATGAGTGTACGTAATCTAGGTGAACACCCTGTAATCAAAGTAATAACAAATTAAAAAATTCACATGGAAAAGTAATGGGGTGAAATGTTAGGGCCATACATAGTGTAATTTTAATCTAGATAATTGAGGTGATGGATCATTTTTCTAATAGATAATCATATTGTATAGGTAATCCAATGAAAGAAAGTATATGGATATATTAAAAATAATATCCCTGATCAATATTAATATTTTCCAACTAATATTGGTTTATATTAAAACCATTGTTGGGATCCTTATGAAAAATATCTTTAGAAAGAAGAAAAATAGACTATCATTTCTAAAAAAATAAATATTTTTTAAATAGAAGATAAAATAATTTTTTAAAAAAAATTATTTATTAGAAAGGAATAATTATAGAAGATTGAAATAAGTGTTCACATATAGATGTTTGAAAAGATATTATTTTTTGAAAATGATTAAATTGGCCCATATTGAAATAGTTAAAATTTTATAAAATACTTTTTTAAAAGTAAAATGTAACACAAAATAAAAATAAATTAATTATTAAGGTACATATAAGTACATTTCCAAAAATAATTAAAAGAACTAGGACATGTGAAAAGGGAGGTTCCTAAATAAAAAGAATCGATGAGGGTGGTTGTAGTTATAAGGAACACTTCTTGTAAAATATTCTTTATGGGGATATAAGATATCATGTGAACATATAAATCCCTATGAATATACATTGAAAATATAAATGTTTTTATAAAGAATAAAATAAATTATATTATTTATCGATGAAAAATAATCTTGACTAAAAAAATATGATTAGTAGTGGAACAATTATTGTTTTAGTAACATTATGATAAAAATAATTCAGGTTGATTATTTTTTTTAATCAATGGTAATTTAAGAGAATTGAATGATATGGATAATCGAAGCCCATAAATATGAAAAAATTCATACATTATCTAGTAATGACACCATATTAATTTTTTTCATGGTTCACAATAAGAAATATGTCTCAAGAAATTTAATATCATACAAAGAAAACTTAACTTTTTTGCTCTTCGTCGAATGCTATCTAACTTCTATTAAAAAGGCATAACATTAAAAAAATAAAGTTTCATAGCAATATTAATAAACATTAGTCTTTCATATAATTTATTTATTATCATTCATTAGTAATATATTTTTTAGTAATTTTTTATTTTAACCACAATTCATAGAATTTTTACATGATGATTTCATAAAAATATTATGAAAATATGATCAATTATAACTAATTAGTTCCATGTTCATCATTCTAAGATAATTAAATGGATAATAATCATATTTTTATATTATTTGATAATTCTAATTTTTATTAGGTTAATCAGATGAATAAAACTTGTGAAAATGGAAATGACGATGGACTAGTTTTCAACCATTTAACCATTGATAAGAAATTTATCAATAAATATTTTAAATATTAACAAAAAAATTACCAAAGTTGTTAAAATTTTTTTAATATATCATTATTACATTTTTTACCATTCTATGTCAACCTATAATCATTTTTAGCTAATCATTATATTATATTTTACATAGTCTATTAAATCAGCCAAAATAGTAATGTGTTTTAATGATTTTATGAGAAGGTTGTGTATTTGAAAAATTATAATGTTCCATATTCATAAGATTTAACATGTAAAAAAATAATATATCATATTTAAAAATATTAGATGAACCATCAAGGATGGATAGGAATGAAAAATGAATTTAATTGTTTATGGAGGTGGTAGTCTGCACGTATGAATGGATGAGACTTTTATTTTTCTTAGTGTATGTGATAAATTGATATATTATGGTAATAACCATAATATAATAAAATTAATGTACATAAATGATACTAATTTCAGAATGTTACTATGTATATAATAAAATATAATAAAGATAATTAATAGGAAAAACTAAGTAGTTAATAATATTCATGTATGAGATATAAATGTTCTTTAGCATTCTCATTGGGAATGAAGGCCTTATGTTAAATAATGGTGACAATAATGTAATTCCCCAAACCCTAACTCCAAAATATAGTACCATTAACAGATATTTAACATAGAAACATTGATAACACATGTAAAATTTTGGATATAACAACCCTTAATTAAAAATTAAAAAATGTGTTTTTATCACTTGTTTTTGGAGGATCTTCTCCAGTTTAAATATTTATTGAATAAGGAAAAAATAATATAAAAAATCCTTGTTATTCATATGAAACCTATAATTTTACACTATTTATGAAACTACATAACTCATAATGGGTCTCAATCATCTCCCAAAAATTCATTCACATGTTTCAACCTTCTAAAAAAGGGGAAATAGAAATACAATAAGGGTTGATCTTATATGCTTATTAATAGAAAACATATAACATAGTTAATTATGGGATTAAAATTCAATAAATATTTTTTCAGGAATAAAATGAAAACATAAATAAATAATAAACATGAATGTAAGAAAATAAATTATCCATAAAAATAAACGAATATATAAATATAAATAATACCGATCTTATACTGATGTAGTTTATAATGTATGATATCAAAAACCCCTTATCATGGCCTTGTGAAAATACTTCTACATGTAGTTGAGACCATAGTTAGTTCATATTTCTAAATTAAGATCCCTAAAAAATACCCAATATTGTTTTTCTCATAATACATATCGATGTATCAGGTGTCTATATAATTATAGGCCCCACCCATCACTGTATTATATCCAATTCATTCACCATAATAGTCAATAAAATTTCCATTTTATTCCCCATGAAAACACTAAAAGAAAAGAAAATGGAATTTCATATAATGAAAGTTAAAATTCTTTATATATATTAAACAGTTTTTAACATTTAATCATAATAAATAATATGTATACTTTTAACCATGCTAATAAATTGGATAACCTGGTCATAACATCCAAGATAATGAAGGTGTATGGTCAAAAAATATACTATCAAAAATCCATCAATCAACCCTATTGGAATGGAAGTGGTTTTTACCATATTAATATAATAAATTTATTTCTAGGTGAACACAATCCAATATTAATTATTTAAATTGGGATGTTTATATCATATATATTAATTAATATATAGGTAAGACAATACTATAATTAAATGATCATAATCCATGCAGAGAACGATGGTGGATGGTTTCAATAGAACATAACCAAGGAAGTGAGAATTTTTTTTAAAAGAATTAATGTGGAAGAAATATAAATTCAATGTAAATAAATAAATATTAACATTTAGAGATTAATTTCAAAAACATATATAAAATACATTCAAGATAATTATCATAACTTAACAAAGATAAGTCGAGTTGCCAAAAATCAGTATTGCTATTTAAACAATAAAATTAATTGACACTTCAATTAAAGGACATGAGTTGGATAGTAAATACCTTAAAATAAAAAAATATATAAGAAAATATAATTGGGCATTTAATACAACATAAAAATAAAATAATTTGGATGAAATTTATTTATTCATAAAGGATCAAAATTGAGACCAAGAACATCCAGACAAATTTAGAATCATTTGAATCAAAACCCCATGAAAGATATGGATTACAATTAAACATAAAATTAAATGATTAGGAAATAACACAAAAAATGATATCACAAAAAATGAGATCACAAATAGTTATCATGAAAAAATATAAATAATATTGGGTTAATAATACCAAACATGTCTCAGTGAAGATAATTTTAGTTGTAAAGCCCTTACACTGTCATGATTTGTTCTGCACTGTCACCAAACATAATAAAATAGTTTCATTAATTTCATTAAATACATAAAATAATATTATTCATAACTATAACAATTAAAAATCCTAATTTATATTCATATATATATATATATATTGTCTAGTTTGTACATTTTATCGTCCCCAATAGTAAGTAATTTTCATTCACTTTGAATAAGTTTCATAAAAGTCTTGTTGGTATCTATTATATTTCAAAATTACATAACTATTAGATAAAATATGGTAACATAATCAATGTTAAATGATATTTTAGAAATATATAATTTCATTTCATGTCATATTTTGTAGTGGACTATGAGGATAAAATCAGCAATGATCATGTTTTAGTGATTACTAACAAATAAAAGGTGTTTTGTAAATTAACTTGTAAAATGTTGATATAAACATACTATAAAGAAACATAATTAACATATTTAAATCATATTTTTATCATAAACATGTTCTCATATATATTCATCCAATATAAAATTTTAAAATATTGTTCATGTTGTTGGTTAATGACACCCAAGCATGAACTTACCAATATTAACGGAGTATTGTGATATATTTTCATTTAAATATAATTATTATTGAATCATAATAATAACATTTTGTGTTTTTAGGGTTATATATAATTATTATAATGATATTTAATGATATTATAATATATATTAAGTAACTACATTGAAAAAAGAGATCATTTTACTCTTATTTTACTCTTTTTAAATGATAGAATTTAAAACAATTATTTTTTTGATTGTATCATTAATAAGATATAAATTTTTCGATAATAATACCTTAATTATTTAATAAACAAAATAATTATTCATTAAACCATTATACTAATAATCCATTATGGGTTGTGATAAAATAATTAATATCATTGATTGTGGTGGAGGTAGTTAACATGTACGCACCAATGAGCTATTTTGGTTTTCACAAAATGAATTACTAGGGGGTTTGATAATTAAAAAAGGAATGTAATATATTGGAATCTATGTAATGTACTTGGGTTATTATTTTATAAACCAAAATGTTTTTAGGTGTGAATATAATTGGATAGGATGTGGCCTTTTAGGAGTGAAAGGGAGTGATTTTTTTTTAAATTGCCTAACCTATTCAATAATGGGAAGTTTATCTCAATAAAAGTGCATCCATAATTGAAAAATAAATGAGTGGAAAGATTATAATTTCGATCCAAACCTAAGAAATTAATAAAAAACATTTTTCCATCAATTTATTCCCTCTACCTTCTTGGTTACTCACATTTAACATTTTCGTTTTGCACTAGGGTAATTAGTTTTTACTTTTGTAATTTTTAATTCATATCTAAAAAAATAGTAAATATTAGTTAATTTGGACCCACTTATTTTAAATAATAAAACCAATTATTAGAATAATAATCCTATATGTGTTGAAAATTAGTTTTAATTATGACACATGTATATTGCAAAACACCATTTTAACCTTAACAAAAGTAAATAAGTTTTACAAGTCATTAAGACCCAAAATCAAGTTAAACCCATTAAATAATATTATGAAAACTGATTAAAATAATTTTAAACATTTTTTTAAATTAAATTCTTATAATTTGTTTAATTGATTATAAATACAATTCTATGAAATGTGTAGAAACATGAGTTCTCAAGAAATATAATTTTCAAGCATAAAATTATCTTACATTAATTATATGTTTATTAATAATCATTATATGAATTTAAATACCAATAAACATATCTATAATCTATTCATTTCATTTATATAATTATATATTATTTTTATTTAAATTAATTGAAAATGATAAATTCTATGCCCTAACAAACAGTCTGTAGAGAACCATATTTTTGGAAGAAAAATAATATTATTCAAATTTTAAGAAAACTATTAATTAAATTGAAATTAATTATATTATTAAAAATTAAATGGTTGTTGTTTTATATTGATAGGAAATTGAAAATATAATATCAATTTATAATTATATTAATTTATGAAAATAAATGGAAGTATTTGAAAATTTTGTAATTTTACCCATTCACTAAAATCCTTCATTTTAGATATACACAAAACATTTACCCTAAGTTGATATTGATATTATGATTATTAAAATGACTCAAATTAAATTTTTTTTTCAATGTTCATGAAATTAGTTATAACATTTTTCTAAAAAAACAAATGAAAATAATTTTCAATTAAAATATTTTAAGGAAGAGTAAAATGTATTAATTTAAAATGGATACTTATTTACAAATAATTTATCTATAAATTAATATATATTTGGATATATATATATATATATCTTTATAATTTATTTAATCATATTCAGACCATCTAATTCAACAACTAAGTTATGATAAAAATATTTAAATAACCATATTTGTTTTGGATTGGTGTTTCATGTCATATAAACTTTCGAAAATAGTCATAATTTTAAAAAATATGGGGTTTTATATTATTAACCTTGTAAATAATTTCACCCTAAAAAATTTGTATTACATACTATAGTAAAAATAGGTGGGGGACCTCTGCTTTATTTTATCCCCTGGTTCCCAGTTTTCCACTTCATATTTACGGTTATTTCATAGCACTTTAACCATGTGTGTTGTCAATTTGCATATAACTTTATATATATGGTTATCGATCTTCTATGGATTCTCCTAAAAAGATAAATTTGTTCCAGCTACACCACCTCTAAATTTAGTACATTTGACGGATCTGGTATGTAAATTCTCAATTGGGATTAAGGGAATATTTATTGTACATGAGAATGGTATGGTGGGAGTGCTCGTCAATAAGACAATGCTCCAATGTGACCAACAATATCAAAGGTAATGGTTTACCAGGGACTAATATTTCCATTTTTCCAAAATATCATGACACTATACAATGAAGATATGTAGAGAAACATCTAATCCCTATTCTCAAACTCCAGGTCTTGTCGATCATTGTTAGTATAACTCATATATCATATTTGTATCATCCTGATATGATATTGAATGGTCTTGAACATTTTTACCACTTCCTCAACAATTTTAGTTCCAAAATTATTTCATTCACCTACATCATCCCAAAAAGATGTTTTTCTATATATCTTCCCATAATGGGATTCATAAGAATCCATTTTTTTAGTGAAAGATATCTTTTGAGAACGTGACTGATGGAAGTTGTTTCCCTCATAACTGTTTTAGTCTATTGAGAATGCTCTCAATATGTCTTCTGGTGTCTCAATATTCTGATCAGATTGGCCATTAGATTGGGGGTGATAATTTTTTTTGATAATAATCTAAGTATTTAGGTAATTTAAGAGGCACTTCTAGAACATGGAGGTAAATATCATATCATCCCCAAATAAAATTGATATTGGTTGTCCATGATTCCTCATCACATCTTCGATGTATATATCTTCATGGTAATCATGTGATAAGACCTCTCAAATTGAAATGAAGTTAGTATTCTTTATTTTAATGTCCACCAAAAACCAAATGAAATTGTTTAATCATTCTTTCTTTATTAGATTAGTGATAATTTCCACGGTTATACATTCCCATTTCCTTTTAGGTATTGGTAATGGTTTCATCACACCATTAGACTTTTTTCCTTTAACATCCTATTATTGACATAGAAGAAAAAAATATGTATACTCAAGGATATCCATCTTCATATTGTCCCACAAATGGTTCTCACAAATTTTTCAATATATCTTTTTGAATTCTGTATGGATATAGAAGGTCAATCTATGTGTATCATAAAACATATCTTTCTCTATTATTGGATTTTTTGGTACACATGGTCATTGAAAATTATTAAAACTCTTTATTAATTAGGGTTGAACTCAATGATTCTACATTTTCATAAACCTTATACCTTCTTCTAAATTTCCACATAATATATTTTGGAATCATTTAACTTAATTTTAAGGGATGGTTGAGAAATAATTTTAGAAAAGAATGATGTTGTTCCACTAATCCTGATTCCCATGTCCATATTTTCCAAGTATATGAATATTCGATTCTTCACAATGATCATCAGTGATATGATTTTTATATCCTTTTTAATTAGTGCATATAGAAAATTGTTTTATTTTATTGTATGAGAATTTATTCAGAATTAATTTTCATTGTTCATCTCGATTCATATTTACTATGTCATATTATTCTGTTTCTATGTGAAAATATTTTCGAATATTTTGTCTTTTATATATTTCACACTTATCCCCTAGATAAAATGTCACATTATTTTCAAAGAATATATCACTACATCAAAATACATATCTTGTATTGGATAATTATTATCATGAAAAATCAATATCATTGATGCATAGACTATCAATTTGACATTCAAAATCAGTAAATAGACCAATCCATTCATTGAATCACCACTACAAACCACGAAAACATCCCCACATGAGGAAAGAATGAGGGATGATGTAGTGATAAGAATGTTTTTTTAACTCCTCAAATATCTCTTTTCATTTAATGGTATATAAAATGTTAACTCCCTTACATAATAACATGGTTATTGAGTTTAAAAATGGTGATAATTTTCTCAAAACTCATCGCAAATACCCTTTACATCCATGAAAAATATAGATCACCATTACATGTACTATTTTAGGCATGTCATCAATTTCATTTTTATTATAAATTTCCATAGGTATACATTATCTATTGATAATTTTCCCTAGGAATGATACAATCATTATCCAAAACTCAAATTTACTGGACTATTCATAGATATTATCTTTTATCAAAACCTTTATCATAGTATTCTAATGATCCTCAAGAGATTAGTTTTTTGTAAATTCAAATATCCAATATAAAGTATTTTAAAAAATCAATGTATTTTATTAAGACAATATTTAGTAAGTCTATAAATATTACTCGAAAATAAGTGTATCTTAAAAGAATAACATTGAACACATAGTGTCTATAACTTCTTTAAAAGGGATTTTGGGATTACCTTCATTCTTCAGAAATAATTGGAGACGTCTCAACAAAATTTCCACATTTGAGAAATAATGGTCCCCTCATATTTGATCAAATAAGTCATATATTATAGTGACCCTAACTAACTATTACATCATTATAAAGATATAAATATAAATAGAGATACAAATCTATGATAAAAAATATATTGTCTTGAAAAAATTAGGCCCATACATAAAATGAACCTAATAAAAAAAAATTTATATAAATTATTCATTTTTACCCCTGATGTTCTCTTTAGTACATGTAATCACTTTAGGATATATCTAAAAAAATGCGGTGAGCTAAAATACTAGTAAGAGGATTAATTGTGGACATGAATCAAAATTAGATCGGTGATAATAATAATCGCCATTATATCATAATAATACTATCATTATTATCATGAGGGAAACATGTGATAATTTCATGTAATGTGTAAATTCCTAAAAATGAAATATCATGTCAAAGTGGTCATATTACACACATAGTTGCAAACAAATCTAGTATCATGATCATTCATATCATATATGCATACTCATAACATTATCATTGAAATCAAATAAACCAAAATATTCATGAATATGAAAAATTATCTAATGAGATACACCACTTTTCCAAATTATTTGTAGGTTTATATAATTACAATCCCACCCATCACACCCTAATATTTACATAATCATGCAAGCCACATAGAACATATTACAATCATATTCATGAATTAACCCATGGATAGAAATGATTTTCATAAGGATTCCATATATAAAGATTTAATGAATAAAAATGGGGTTCCAAAATTAAAAAGGGTAAAAAATTTATAGTATATGAATAACCATTCAATAGTGAAGATGAAACAACTCATGATGTGTCATATATGTGTTTTAGAAAGAAGGGTTCTTTTGGGAAATCAATGTATTTGTTATAAAATCATGTAGAAAACATCTATACACTAAAAAGAGATGGAAGAATCACGAAATGTTATTTAGGGAACATTACTGTAGTATTCATAAAAGATGTGTT
Organism: Viscum album; assembly: GCA_963277665.1. Lineage (NCBI taxonomy): Eukaryota > Viridiplantae > Streptophyta > Magnoliopsida > Santalales > Viscaceae > Viscum > Viscum album. Next base: position 1,238,258,141 of record OY728119.1, read on the forward strand.
GTGAAAGAGGGATAACCCAAAAAAAGGAGTTGGGTTTCAAAATCCCGACTAATTTATTCCCACTTTATTTTGTCACATTTTCACCTCCAGAAAAATAAACATAGATTTAATAAAAAATTAAAATGTAATTATTTTATAGTAATTTTTAAAACTATTTATCTATAATAGTCATTATATAATATTTCATAATTTTTATGTTTAAAGGGTTGTCATTTTGATATCATATATTAATTAAATGTTATGGGTATTACCTATGTTTCCCTTTTTTGATAAATGTAATTTTTAAATTATTATAATTAATTCAAACATCCCATGATACATAAAATTTCATGTTTATACATTATATATATTTCATAATATATATCCATGAATTTGGTTATAGGAATTGACTTGGGAATGTCTCCATTGGTGGTCGACTGACCATTGACATGACATTATTGGGAGAACATGAAATGGATGTTTAAAATTTATATATATTGTAAACATGGTACTTAAAATAGGTTAACCTAATTTAATTTTTTTTAAATTACTAGGTAATTAATATTATATATTCTTTCGGTGAAAGGGGTGGTGAAAAAAAGGAAAAGATGAAGAAGTAAAAAGAATCACAGTAGATCGAAACATAGTTAATCTTTATTATCGCTTCTCTTATACGGCATTACAAATCAATTGATATTTGGAGTTCTTTACACACAAACATATTTAGGTATTATAACGTGATTGAGAGGGGGGATTTTCCTAGAGGATTTTCTTTATTTAGAGTGATATGAGTGGTTTTTAGTGGAGTTAGAAGGGTTATTTTTACATGAGGAGATGAGTATTTTTAGAATAAAATGAACAATCAAATATCATATATAAGGAAATACTTGTAATAGTGAAATTTAGACAATATAAATAATATTTAAATATAATATAATTGGATAAAGTCATCATACCGCCTTTATAATTATAATTGATTATTTTATTAAAAATAAAAATAAAAAAAAGTTTTTTTATGGAAGTACTTTTGAATTTATAATTTGTTATGATATTTTTAGTTTTGGAAATTAAGTTTATTTAATTTTAAAGAAACTTTTAGGAAATAAAGTATATCACATATGAAGTTAATGTTTTATATAGTATTGTATCACTATTATATAATGAATTATGTAATTTAAGATACACCAATTATGTGAAAAAATATTATTTTCCCAATTCAAAAAAAATGATGTATTTCAAAAAATTACCATTAAATAACCCTCGGAAAATTTAGAATTTATTAATTAAAAAATGATATTTATTTTATTAAAAAAATTTATTTATAATAAGTGTACATTTTTCATATAGAAAATGTTATTTTTATGAAATATATTAAAATAGAGTTTATTAAAAATGTGCTTATATTTTATTCGAGTTTTTTAGACATGATAATATTTTTTTTGAATTTTAATATTTATATTTAATTAAATTATTCTAGATGATCATTATTTATGTCATAATATATTATTTTAGGTAAAATAACTATTCTAACAGTGAGTTTACTATTCCCAATAGTCAAGTTACTAATCTAATGGGCCAGAATACTATAACAATGGTCACATTACGACTCTAACTGTCACATTACCTCTTAAATATTTACCTCATATTACTTTATTCATTATTAATATCAATTATTATCAATGTTTTATATTTTCTTTTTCTATAATGTTGATTGGTTTACTAAAATTTTGTTTCTTTTATATAGTTTTGGCAGTGGTGGTGTTGATTCTAGTTGACTGGGTTAATCCATATTATCCCATTTGATATTTTTGATTATATATATTTTTTCTAATAGTAATGTGTGTAATTTTAACTTGTTTCACTAATTATTAATATAATAATATTTATTAAGGAAATAAATATTTTTCCATCTGAATATGTATATAAACTATATAGTATATTATAACACACATTTATTTCAAGAGAAAAATATAATTCATAAACATTAGGTTGTTATATTCATCCCCTTTAGAAATTCCACCCATGAAATTTCAACTCATATTCTCAGTTGAGAATAGATGGGGGTATATATGTTTCATTGTTTATTCTGGTTTCCATGTCCCCTCATAATATTTATAGTTCCTCCACAATACCTTGACAAGGTTATTTTTCTTATTAGAGAGAAATATATCTCTATAGTCAATTATTTTCACTATATTTTGTTCAAAAGAGAGGTAATTCTCTACTTGTACCATCTATGGATTCAGTTCATCTGATCGATTGAGTATGTACATCCTCAAGAGTGATATGTAGAACACAAAACGAACATGGGATATACTTGGTGGATGTGAAATATTATTGGAAACTACTAATACACATTTAATGATATCAAAAAGGATAATGTACCCTAGTACAATCTTCATTTTCATTCCAAACTGCATGAATCTCTTCCATTGTAAAATTCAAAGTAACACTTTGACTTCATAGTCAAACTTTATGTCTCTTAGATGGTCGTCAACATAGCTATCCTTCCCACTATAAGTAGCATTTTTATGTCACTATATGGCTTCAATATTCTCTGGAATCTCTTACACAAATTCAGGTCCATGTAGCTTTCATTAACCAATATCATCCCATCTAGTCTGAGTTATACATCTCTTTACATAAAGAGCTTCATATGGATCCATTTGAATAATCAAGTGTAATTTTTTATTATATGACAATTAAAACAATTGGATATTTTGATACAATCCATATTTGTGTTCCATTGATCATTCTCTAATAATTTACTCATGCATTAGAATATTCCTTATAGATTAAATATTGGTTTGTGGGTGACAGGACGTGCTGAAATTCAATTCTGTTATCAAATAAGAGTGAAAAAATCTCTATAATTTAAATTTGAACCTAGTTTCACGTTCATTTATGATCAATATTCTAAGTCCATTGATCCTCACAATTTCATTCACATGTTTCTAGGAATGTTTTTCATGTGTGAAATATTCCCAAATAGAAATGAACTGGGTGGTCGTAGTGAGTCAATCCACAACATACTATATAACATTATTTCCTCTTGGATTTCTCTTAGAGTCCAGTGAAAACCTCCATAATGTCATTATACCATATACGTGAGGGTATATTAAAGGGTTTCATTATACAATTAGACTTATATCCCTCTTCATTAATCCTCTAACATACCAAACACCTTGAGATATACTCCCTAATATCTTTCTTCATGTTTTCCCACTAGAAGTTCTCTAAATATCATTGCACACCATGCTAATTCCACTATGGACGAATATTGATGATCTATGAACCTTATCCACTAGATATTACTTTATCTCAGGTGATGTCTGAACACAATGCATCATTACGAAACAAATCACACCCACTTCATCAATATGGATCTAATGTAGCATCCCTTATTTACTGATTTCAACTTATTTAGCAGCTCCAGATCATCACGTTGTGCCTAATTAAAATAATCTAAGATAGATGGATGTGAAATAATTTGGTACAGGTAGTATTTATTCAATGACGATATGATTTCCAAATCTATCTTTTCCATATCCTAGAATATAGGGTCATTCATAATCTGCATAATGGGTAAATTAGCAGGTTCTTTTATTCTAAGAGAATCATCTACCTAATTTATCTTTCCAAGATGGTAGTGAATAGACCAATCATAGTCCTTTATTACCCTTAACCATATTGTTTTATGCTGGTTTATCATTGTCTATGTGAATATTTACAATAGAAATTTTTGAATTATATATATATATCATAATTCTCACTATAGATGTAGCGCCACCAAATTTTTGGGGAAAAGTTCACCACTGCTGACTTTCGATCACGTGTTATGTAGTTCTACACAAGTATCTTAAATTTTTTTGAGGCATAGGCTCTCACTTTATTATTCTATATGTGTAGACAACCCATTAATTTCGTTGAAGCATCACTGTATATCATGAAACCTTATCCACTTGTTTTTAGTGTGAGTACTATAAGAGTTATTAACCTCTTCATGAGCTCCTTATATAATTCCTCACATCCACTTGTTGAGAAATAACATACACCTTTCAATGTTAACATATTTAGTGTACTATAAAATCATGAGAAATTTCTCAAAAAACATTGCTAGTACCAAGTTAAGATAAGAAAACTATGGATTTACATGGAACTAGTGGGTCTAGTCCATTCCTTAATTGCATTTATTTTTGAAGGATCTACAAAAGTTACCTAACTTGAGATCACATGTCACCAGAATGAGACTTGATACATCCAAAAGGAACACTTTCTAAAGATAGTGTAAATTTATAATTTCATTGTGCCGATAACACAATCCTTATATGGTATAGATATTCTTCCTTACTCTTATATTAAATGATAATATCATCCATAAAGAGTAATTTTTTTGATATAGTATCTCAATAATATAGTCACAAAATCCATGAATATTAAGGGAAAATTAGTATGTCTGAAGGCTATCACTATGAAATCATAGATTCCGTACCTTGTACAAAAAAAGTCTCATGAATATATTCCTTATTCTGCCTTGAGTTAATGATATCAATATTGATGATCCTCATTTTATAAGTTCTTATATCCTTGTAATTTATCTAATATGTAATCAATCTTTGGTATATGATACATTTTATTTATGGTAATACATTTGATCTCCTGATAAAGGATACATATCTAAATTGAATAACATTATTTTTGAAAAGTACCTCTGATTCACCTAAAGGTGATTCCCTTGGGTGTATGAAAACTTCTCCAAATTGACATTGGATCCACTTCTTTATCTCTTCTAGTTTAATCAATGCCATCCTATATGAGAATATCTATAAATTAAAGGAATCATGTATAAGATCTATTGAAAATTTAACTTCATGATCTGGACTATATATGTGTAAATATTTCAGAAATACGTCATTGTATTCCATAATAATGGGAATTTTCTCCTTGTTGATAACATCCTTTGACTCAACCATTTCGGAAGGGAATGTTTCTTGAATGATTATCAACACTAAAACCATTGATGGGATTTCCAAAGAAGATTTATTATTATCCTTAAATTTGTAAAGGAGAATTGGATGGTTCAGAATATGAAAAGAGAATTTCATTTTCTAATAGTTAATGTGCTATATATATTATTATATTAAATATATGCACAATGTAGTTTTGAATTCCTCTAAGGGAAGTATTACATGATTCGCTTGATGAATCTTCCCAAAAGTGCAAATCTTGAGTTTCAATGATAGAATCACTAGGTGTTTAGATAAATATATATACTTTATGTAATTAGGACTTTGATTCAATAGTTCTAGAAAATATTCATGATATAAATGAATTCTTAGAACTAAAATTAAGGAGATTTGTTTATATTTTTGAGTAAATAGGAAGTGTATAATATATGAATTTGTTTTCTTGATACAAATGAAATTTGGTGATGGAATAATGTTTTAATTTCTCTATGTTCATTATTGGTTGATGATGATCATTACCCTCAAATACTTGTGGTCTAGTGCACTATATTACATTGTTCCCCTACTCCATATAGCTGAATCATAGAACAATAGGTTGTTTATTAATAGGTTCCTTCCTTCCTTTAATAATGTTGGCCAAATTTTATAAATATCTTACAAATTAAATGGCACAGTGACCTTCTCTCACAAACATGATGAATTTTCCAATCCCTTTGCGTAAATTCACTTGAGTTTTCTTCAAACATTTTTGACATGTAGGTAGTTGGATCCTATTTACTCATTTTTTATTTAACCCACCAGACTGAAACTCTATTCTTATCATCTTATCTCCATAACCATGTTATTATTCTATAATATCTGTATATACTCTGAGGTCATATCGAACCACTTCTTTATATCTCTCAAAGCCTCAAATAGCTATAGAATTTCTAAGGTGTGGTTTTAATCCCCTAAAGAATCAATCTATTTTTCTATCATTATTGATAACATAACATTATGTGTATCTTATAATACATTTTATGTTTTATTATTAATCCATTATTGATTCACATTCCATTTTCTTCATCTATTTGAATTTTAATTTTTTATTTGTTCAAATATTTAAAGAAAAATACTTATTAAGAGATATTTTCTTAAATTATTGTCACTCTATCTCTTCTATGTAATCCTTTATCTTAGTGTTTATTATTAACTCCAACCACCGACCTAATTATCCCTATAAAGGATAGATGACCAAATCACAATATCCTTATCCGAATATTGTAGAATATAAAATTTCTTATCTATTATGTTAGACCACTATTCCAGGACTAGTTGTTCAGATGAATCACATAATATAAGTTTTCTTTTCTACATAAAAGAATTAATGGATAACTGATAATTCTTGGGTGATGAAAAAATATCCATGTGGTTTGGGTTATATTTCATATCATGAGATCGCTGGGTAAGAGCCATATTAATGATGTAACTACACCTACCATGGAATTGGGGAAGTTATATAGAAAATCATTTCATTGTACCTCACATGGGTTGTTTGCCTCGTTTATCCTTGTTCCCACTGATGTCTAAAATATTAAATTTTGAATATTTTTAAAAAATCATGAATAATTTATTCTTTTAAACAATTAACTCTAAAGGAATATCATATGGGATCCCTATGTTTATCATTTTTCTAATAAAATATTCATTGATATGTACATATAATTAGAATTTATCATAAGGGTTGTCAGTGATGATCTATAAGCCAATTTCCTAAATTGACTAAGATGTTCTCTAATACTAACTATATAGACCATATATTTTATTACATAAATATTATATTATTTTTAAAGTAAAAAACATAATTGAGATAAAAATTTCTTACCAAAAGGGATAGTTCCTTGGGAAAATAAGACTCTTATATAACATGGAAATGATAAAACATAAAAATTTATTTAAATCCTTCATCATTACCCTTAAAATATCTCATTCTCTTTAGTACGTGCAATCATAAAATTATATACAATATAAAAATGGTGTAGATAAAAGTCCAATTAAATGATGAATAAGAGAATTTAATCAATATAACATGGCTGACAATAATCACTATCATCATAATGTAATCATAAGATCATCATTAATATCAAGAGGGAAAAATGTGACATATTCATGGAATTTGGAAATGATAAAATGAAACATCATGTTATAGTTTTCAAGTACCAGACAAAGTTGGAAACAAAGATGTCACTACGTGGAAAAATAAAATATGTTTATAATCAAAACATCGTCATTGATAAAAAATCCTGAATCATGTTCATTCATATTTCACATAATCTCATGATACACATCGAATTACCTAATGAATTACAAGGCTAAAAAATCCGTTCCCACCTATCACATCATAATATTTACATAATCATGCATGCCACATAGAACACATTACAATAATAGTGATGAATTAACCCATGCAAGGGAATGTATTTCATATGGATTTCATTAACCATGATTTAATAAATAAAATTAGCGTTACCAAATTAAAAATTGGAAAACAGATTTTGTATAAGATTCATCATTATTGAGTGATTAAGAACCAACACTAGAGGTTTCAAATATGTGTTTTGGAAAGAAGAGTTCCTTTTTGAAATAATTTTAATTTTCATAAAATCGATTTAGAAACATGTATATCCTATAAAATAAATGGTATGAATAATTAAATTCTATGTATGTAAAATTATATGAGCATTAAAAAAAATATGCCATGAAAGATGGATAAGACAAATAAAAGCAGTTGGATTCAACAAGACCATTACCTTCAATCATGCTTTATTTCATCACTTTATCCCCTCATGTATAATAAACATAGATTTAGTAAAGATGGATCCTAAACAGATTTATTGTAATTGTTACCAATATTTTCAAATTAGGTTATTTCAATTATATTTCCTAATTCCATTGGTAATAAGATAGATATTTTGATATCTTTATTCACCTAATAATTTCCCATTTTCCCTATATTTCTCTATTTTATTAAATTAAATTTATGAAGTAGTATAATACACTCAAGAAGATCATGATACATGTAAGGACTCAACCCCAGTTTCCCAGAGCTGAAGCCTTATTTGAATTCATTATAATATAAACAAGGAATATGAATCCCACAGGACTGGGTAGTTTAGTACGATTGGAAACAAGAGATATATATAAGTTCAACATTACAACTTGAAATAAAAAAACATAGAAATTTCTTTGACCACATCAATAACTCCTAGGTTATTTTAGAATTTCATTCATAATAAAATTATTCATGTCCTAAGATAATGAAATATAATAAAGGGGTGAGATCAAACACTCAGAATGGGTAACAAATACAACAGAAGATATTATAACATAAACATTAGCAATGTTGAATAACTAATTTTTTTCCTTTAACAAAAACATGAAAACATTACGAGAGGAAACAATCTGATTAAATAATTGCATAATCATAGGTATTATACTTTTATAACAAACACATGAACCATCAAGACTATTTTCATATTGAGGTAATGCATAATGCGGGACTTCATAACCATACCATCGATGACTTGTGCCAATACCATAAATAATTGATTTTTCAAGGCCTTATACCAAGATCATAGTTTGTCTCATGAGACCTACTGATGTACCGAGAAGATATACAGGGCCACACCCGAAACATACCATGTCCACTGGATTCCTCATATGAATGGGGATAAACATTAAAAAACATGTACATTCATATTGAAACTAATATATGATATGTAAATAACATTCCCCAAATATTAAGCACATACACAAACCATTCAGAGTAAATCGGTGAATGGATTTATGATAGAACATCCACATAAAAACAGATGGGATGATATCATAAGAAATAAACTCCATATAAACATATAAATCCACAAGAGTCTTGAAATGGGTGAAAATAGTTTTTTAAAATCATAGAGTAATTCTTGTTATAAAAACCCTTTCTAAAGGAAATGAAAAGTTATTCTAGAAAATATTTGTATGAAAAAATAACTGAAGTAAAATAGTATTTTCATTATAAAATGAGTTATTTTAGGAAGAAATTTTTTTCTAAAAACATATTATAGTGTTCCATTGAAAGTAGGTAAGAATTTGATAAATGCCCTTAAATAGGGCTTGTATTTATAATAGAATTGTGTTATTTCCATTTAAAACGTGTAACTACCCATAAATTAAAGAAGAATTTTGGTTAGTAATAATATATACTATACTGAAATATATATTTTTAGGAGTTAATAATAATAAATAATATGTTCATTGAGGTTTGTGGTCAATAAATGTATCCTAGAAGAAAATGGAGGATCGGGTGGAAAACCCTATCCTTATGTCTGAATGTGTTCCCCAATTGATCTTATGGTCATGGAATATGAAATTAGACTTATTAATAACTTAATTAAGTACATATTATATAGTTATTTTTATTATCTAAATATTAATAAGTCATTATGTCCTTATTTATTAGATATATGATTGAATTCTGTTGTTCTGGAGTGGCCATTTTCTTGATTTTCATAATCGGTTCACTTGTTTTTATGTAAGGATGTTCATGAGGAATGGATGTATGTATCAAGAATTGAAATTTAATGTTATTTATGATCTTACATAAGAATTAATGTTAATTTATATATTTTTTTTACATGGAATGGGGATGAATTATTTTATGAAATATTAATGACAGTCAATTAGATTATTTAAGATGTATTTTGATTTTTACGAACAAGTTTGATCATAAATTTTAATATTATGTACATATAATAGTTAAATAATATGAAATAGGTTATAGTAAATATATTATAGTTTGTTTAAAACATAGAAATGGTTTTATAACCAGTAATTGATTTTAAATTTAAGAATTAAACGTCGTCGTCCACAAAGGTTGTAAATTGGAACCTCATGGACGATGATTTTGTTTATAAATTAAAAGAGAGAGAGAGGGAGTAAGGGTATTGAGGATGGTTCTTAAATTAACATGATATAATTCCATTATATATATGATAATAGAGTTATCATGTTCATTTGGACCGATGATGTGAGGAGAGGGTAACAATATAAAATAACTTGAAATGAAATTGAATGAAATAGAATGTTAATTAACCTCTTGAGTCCAGATCCTTGAGAATATCTTTAAGGGAAGGGGATTTGTTCTATTGGAAATACAAAGAAATTCTTAGACGTGGGGAGTTACTAGGTAAGGGTATTTACGTAGATATTTGAGGTGCTTAAATCCATAGAGGAGTGGATAGAAGAAGAAGTGAGGGGTTGTTTAGAGGGGAGGAGAGGGTTGAATTTTGAATATTTTATTCATTATTTTATTAATTCTCTCAAGACAACCAATAATATTGTTTCATTTGATCCCTAAGAGTAATTAGTGCATTTTAGTTCGAACTAAGTGGCCTTAGATCAACTATTATGTCATAAATAGTGTATTTAACTTATGATTTGTATATATGGTATTTTACAATATTTCACTATTCATCAAAAATTCAAGAATTTCAGAAAAATCCAAAAAATTCATAGCTACCATTTTTCGATTTGTAGAATTCAGAAATGAACTAATATTTTGAAAAATAATTTGTAAAATATTATAAATTTATTTGTAAAATAAAATCATTTTCAAATCTAAAAATATCAATTTTAAAGGTAAAATTAGTTTTATATAACTTTGAAAAATAAATTAAGATATTATTATATTATTTCTACAATAAAATAAAATAATAAAAATATTTACTATTCATAAGGTTCATATTACTATTCATATTACTATTCATATTACTATTCATAAGGGTTTGTCAATATTCACCAAAAATTATGTTGGTTCTATTAGAGTCCAATTGACTTACTAATCACAACTCTAGATGACCATTATTCAAAATTCAAAACATAGTAGTGGAAAAGTTTTGTTTTACAACTAGATTATAAATTTTTGTTTTGGGAGGGACTTAGTGTTTCATGCATTCAATATTTACTTTAAAGGCATTGTGGTGCTACAATACATATAACTACATGTTTATATATATATATATTTTTCATAATATCCATCCATGAAGGAGTATATAAGAATCATCTTGGAAATGTCTTCATAGGTGGTAAATTGACCTTTGACAGGAAATTGTTGGTAGAGTAGGAAATGGATGTTTTTAATTAATATATATAGTAAATATGAAACAAATTGTAGGATAAAGTCATTAAAATAATGTTAATTTAAATTCTTATTAATATTATATGGTTTTTTAAATGGGGTGGTGAAAAAAAATTAGAAGAAGAAGAAATAAGAAGAAGAAGTGTTGATAAATACATACTTAATATTCAATGCAACTTCTCTTATATGCCACTAAAAAACCCAAGATGTTGGTAGTTGGAATAATAAAAAACATTAATTTTTTTATAATCATATTTATATGAATAATTTTATAATATTATTGGATTTGGTAACCGAGTTATGAGTGGTTTTACAAGTGGAGGGAGTTGGGTTATTTATACTTGAGGTGAGGGGTATTTTAAGAATAAAATATTGAATAAAATATTATACCAAAGGTAAAAAACATAATAGTTAATATTTGAAAATATAAATCATATATCAATATTATATAATTGGTTTACCTATTTAAATCTTATTTATAAATCTAAATCACTAGTTTATTAAAAAGGTTGTTGAATGTAAGAAAAATTGTTATTATTAGGAATTACTTTTGAATTTAGATTTTGGAAAGTTTTTTTTGGTTTGGGAATTAAGTTTATTATATTTTAATGAATCATTTATGAATTAAAATATATTGTGACCTATCACCAACTTATAGAATGAATTATCTCATTATTAAATTCCCAAATGATGTAATTTAATATAACGTAGTTATTTGAAAAAATAATTTTTTACAATTCACTTTAAAATTTATGTATTTTAGAAAATTACCAAAATAATACACTCTAAAAATTTCAATGTAATGATTTAAAAAATGATATTAATTTTATCAATGTAAATTTATAACAAATAAAAATTAATTATTTAATATGAAATTTTTTGTTTTGATAAAATTCTGTAAAATACTGTTTAAATGTGGCTATATTTTACTATTGTTTTATAATCATGTTTTTTATTTTATTATAATGAAAATATTTATATTTACCTAAAATAATAATAATAAATATTATTAATATAACAATTTATATTTTGAGGTAATATTAATCTTCTAACGTTCAAGTTACTGTTCCCAATGATCAGGTTACTATTTCCAACTTTTATGTTATTATTCCAACAAGAAAATAACTATTGAAATTAATAAATTACATCATATATATACCAATACATTATTTAATTAAATATTCATCTCAATTCCTCTAAAGGTTCTATATTTCCATTTTATATAATGTTGATTGGTTTACTAATACATTGTTTCTTACCTATAGTGTTGGTTGTGGGGGTGATGATTCTAGTATATTAGGGTGATCCATATTTTCCATTTTCTAGATTTTATATTTTATTTTATTTTCCCAATTATAATATTTTTAATTTCAATTAATTTAATTTACGATAAATTTAAAATTATTTATTAATGAAATAGATTTGTAAGACTCTAATATAAAATACTATATTGTATGTTATAAAACACATTATATCAAGAGAAATATATCATTAATAATCATTGAGTTGTTACATATATCCAAAAAATGGATAATTTTTATTTATCATGATTTGATTGAGTTCATCATAATCATTTTAGAGCATGTTGACAGGTGATTCTTTTTTATAATGTGGATCGATGCACCCCACAGTGATTTAGTTGTGTAGCGAGAACCATTTATAGGATTTTCTTTTCACTTCTTTTTAGAACATAAAACACAAAATTGTATATTATATAAGGATTATTTGACATGAAAATATATCGGTTCATATGTTCAAATGAGAAATCAACCTCTCAGTCAGGTGGAAGAAAAAAACACTCCAGTCAAGACATCATTATAATATAGCATAATGGGATTGTCCTCAAGCATTATTCTCTCCTTTGTTTCAATCATTTGGGAAATATATGATTTCCCATAATAATTTAACATATGTAGTTGAGTAAAATATTCCATTGGTGATTCACTCTCCTCTTTACAGTTGTATAGAATCATAGGATGACTTGAAATGTGAAGAGTGATATTACTTTCCCAAAAGTTTATGTAGGAATTATATAAGGATATTCAATACCTTCTCAAAATATAATAATCCTTTACTAATGGAAGTAATATGATATTTTGAATAATATTTGGATCACAAACATTGAATAGGAATGTGATATATACATGTAATGCTATAATTTCTCCATTTTTTATTCCTATAGATAGCTCAACCCTATGGCTTTGATGAGGTTATTGAATAGATCTACTAAACCTGTAAAATGTGAATGAATTCATGGAACTATAACAAAAAAGTAAATTACTTTTCTGGAATGAATATCAAGTGTATATTTAACCACATTATTTTCATTATCCACCTCAGTATTGGTGATATCATATTCCCTTCCATGATATCTATCCCTTGGAGGTTATTTTTGTTGATTTTATATAAAAACCCTTGGATTATGGAATTTTATTTCATAATTATAGTTTTCCATGATGTTGATAAAATAAACTGTAGGATGAGTGTTGATCTAATTTTTTTTCTATATCCATATTAGTGGGTCCTTCCATTTTACATGAGTAGTGATTCTACTGATCCCATTATTTTCTACATTTAAATCATTTCCCAGTTCCCCTAAGATAGTTTCCAGGATGCTTCTCCATATTATTTTACATGTATGATGCTTGTATTTTCTTCATCCCAGGGATTTATATATTGATACTGTTAAATAAAACTCTATTTTATGTTTATTTTCTCATGTACCATGAGGCCACTCAGTTTCATTAATAACTATCACAACATTGAAGGCACAAAAAAATATATTCATAACTGTCAAATTTCAAAATCACTAATTCAATTGATAGATTCATCTTCAACACATCGAATAAGACATCCACCTTACATTAATACATGATAAAAAATTCGAAGGATTTCCATTCATTCCTTGTCATGCATTCCTTATTCATCATGATAGATTTAACTTTTTTTTTGAGTATTAAGAACTCCTTATGAATTTTAATATGGTCGGTTTTGGGAAAATATTAATATTAATGTGTGTTCTTAATGTCTTAAGATACCATGGATTCACTATCCTCTTTATAAATTTCGTTCTTCATTTTGTTCCACCACTGATTGTCTTCTCACTTGATGAGATTAACAAAATACAAAAAATTCTCTTACAACATTAATTAGAGAAAATAAAACATATTATTAATGCATTTAATTTATTTTTCTTGGATGAGGGGATCAAAATATCCACTAAAGGTAATAGGTATTTGTATCATAAAATATTAACTACGACATGTTACATATTAGGTGGATAGAATTCCTCTTGATTCAAATTATTATTCATAGCCAAGCTAGTTGGACTAGAAATTCCATGATGTTCTCATCTAAAACCCCATAATAATAGTATTTTCATAGGGGTAATCAAAAAATATCTTTCAATGTTGGTTTTTGGCATAATTTCTCTTCTTTAACACCATTAATGAATAGAATAAAAAGAAATTGAGAGTTTTTTTTATAATAATCATACAAAAGAAAAATCTATAAACATGGATGAATAACTTATTAGTGATTAGTATATCCTAAATTAGCAGTCTCTGGGTTTCATTATAGGTTATCCATAGTTATTTTTCTATTATGTTTTAAAATATAAATTTTTTTGTCCTTCATAATGGTTTGTAAAAATTTTATGAATTTTCAAAACATATATCCTGGAAGTTTCATCTTGATTATGTCACAAGGCCTATTGTTGTGAACGAGGTGATGATTATTTAAATTTAAAATGATCAATTTTCAAGGTTATTAACCCTTGAGAGATATTTTTTGGGGATGCATAGACATATATTATCTAGAAAAGGATTTAATTTCATGGAACCCAATCACTCTATATTTCATCAAAATTCCATGATATTTTCATATACGTAGATTTTTCAATGAGGTTACAAGTATTGCATTTTTGTCCAAATTTTTTAAAATAAATCTACATTTATCTAATAAAAACTATAGAAACAATATCCACTTACAGAAGGTAATAATTATTTTTAAACATAAATATCTAACATGTAAAAGCCCAATGATTATACCACTAGATTATTTTGAAAATTATGTTCATAATACAAATAAAAGAATCCTAAAACATGAATCAATCATTTTATTCTATAAAATGAATTGAAGATCATGAAACTACATAGTATAAAATCTATAATACATAAAAGAAATGATAGAACTGAAAATCGTAATTAGTGAATAAACATGATAAAGAAAAAAAATGAGTGAGATAAAGGTAAAACAAAAAAGAGAAGAATCACGAGTAATCACATAGAAGAATATCAAAAGGAACATGTTTTCATAAGTACATGATAACCTAATAATTGTTTTAGTTACATAAAACATGACATTTACATGAGTTAAGGATAACATCTAAGAGAATATCACATGATGGATAAATTCCCACAATGGATTAGGTCTACTCCCTATTCCCATCCATGGAATCTCATAATTCTAATTATTTATAAATTTAATTGGTGATATATATGGTTGAAACCATATCAATATGTTCATTATTTTTGTCTTCTAAAAAAGGAAATCAATAATAAGCCACAACTTATGAATTATCTTTAGAAAGAAAATGGGTTGTATAATCATGTCTCATATCATAATCAATGGAAATTTCATAATGAAAATATTTGAGAAATGAACATAAGGCATGTATTAACCCATCAATGTAAGGTATAATAATATAGGTAAGTATGTGAGCCAAATATATACAAAAAATATAATCATTCCAATACATTAAATATAGAGACAAATTGTGTCAAAGATAAAACGATCATAACCTATAGTAATAGGTGGTATAAAGAGATCCCTTACCTCGAACCTAATTAGTGACTTGAATTATTTATATTCATGAATAATAATGGCTTATAAATTAATAAATTTATTTTTAATAATTTTAATGTTTATTATTATTTTTATAATATATATTATCAAGTTATATTCAATCAATTAGTCATTTAGGTTCAAGTCAGATGTTGTGAGGTTATTCATCTCATATTCCCAAAATAAATTTTGAATGTTTACGAAGATCAGTGAGATTATTATTTAATTTTACCTAGAATAATAATTGGTACATAATCATTATTTTATTAAATAATTATACTTTTAAATCTTAACATTAAATATTATTATGAAAAATGAACTATGTTACAATTATAAAGATTGTGGTCGTATGTATGCATCTATAACATTACAAATTTTCAACAATCAAGGAGGAAATATAGAAACTAAGATTTTATATTTAAATAATTATACTTATATATAAATTTAGGTCTATTTATTTAAATATAATTATATATACCTTCTATGTGATATAGTAATTAAAAATAAATCACATTGCTTAATAGAGGTTGTAATCCACATGTATACAAAAATGACATTCTCATTTTTTGAAGAGATATGCAGGAAAATATATGATATATTATATTAAATTAAAGAAAAATATTTAATTAATATAATATATTCATTCTAGATCCATAATCATAAAAAATTACAAGAGGTGATTATAAAAAACTAATTAAAAGGGTTCACATTCTAGTAGCACACCATACACACAATCAATTGTTTAGTTTCTGATTGTGTAGAAGAGATGATTGATTTAGGTTATGAAATTAACATAGTAAAATATACTTATAATAAAGATAATGATTTTTTTATATCATAATTTTTGAACAAAATTTGGAGGATGTGGAAGATTAAATAAAACTAAATTCTCATTTATGAACAATATCTCTTCATCAGAAAAAAACTTAAGGTTTTCACTCAAAGCCTTTTATTTTTGGTTTCATAATCACAACAAGAATCTATGATGTTGGGATGGAATTAATAAATTTATTTGGGAAGGTCCAGGATAGAAGAAAAATATTTTCTATAGTAATGAAAATAAGAGAGTATTTACACTTTTATAAGTGAGTGGGGGTGACATTTATTGTAAATACAAAAACTATTAAATAATGGGATGTAAATATCAAGAAAAGTTCCTAAAAATGGATAAATAAACTATTATAGGAAATATAATGTATATAAATACCTTTTCGATAAAATATAGACATTTTTTTAAAAACTCCCTTTACCTTCAGTGTTTCCTACATTTACATTTTTTGTTTTTCTGCATAGTAACTAGTCTCTACCAAATTAATTTATCCTTTATGAAAAAAATAAAATAATTCATAAAAGGTAATTTAGACCCAATTATTATTAATATTAAATCTAATTTTTAAATTAAGTATCTAATGTGAGTGTAAAATTAATTTTAACACAAGAACATGTAACACACAAAACCTTGTTTTAACCTTAACCGTAATAATTATTTTTTGGTAATCATTAAGAAAAAAATATAATTGAAAATTATTAATTAATTTTAATTATGAAAATTCGTATAATATAATACTTTTTATCTTATTTAATTAATTTTTTTTACAATTTAATTTAAAAAAACCCAGACAACCTGTTTGAATACATTTTTTCATGAAGTGGGATTTTCAAGCACAAGATGATGTAACATTAAATACATGACTAGTAATAATTATATATTAATTTATATTAATATAAATATAGATATAATGTATACATTTAATTTAAATATTTATTCAACATTTCTTATTTAAATTAATGAAAAAATATAAACATTATGCACTAAAAAAGAGTTCGTAGAAAATCATGTTTTTAGTGTAAAAATAATATTGCATCAAAATAATGAAAAATTAATGATTATAATTAAAATAATTATATTATTATAAAAAAAATATTCTTATTTAAGATTAATAAAAATTAAAATATTTAATGGTACTTTTATATAACTAAATTTTTTAAAATAAGTGACATTATTTAAGAAATATGTAAATTTATATATTCATTGAAAAATAAATCATTTAATAAAAATAAAAAAATATTACTATAATTTAATATTTATATAATTATTTCACAAATTTTGGTAATTAAATAAAGTAAAAATGCTATATTTTTAAGAAATTATGTATAATATTTGTTCCAAGAAAAAATAAAAATCATTTTTAAAGAAAATATATATTTTTAACTAATAAATTGACTTCATTAATAATTAAGTTCTTATTTCCTAGTAATTTGTAAATATCTTTCTATTTATTTGGAAAATTATATATATATATATATATATATAACATAATGTAACTAATCATATTCATTCCCTCTAATTTATTAAATAGGTTATATCAACAATATTTAAATAATCATGGTTCATTTAGGCTCAGTGTTTCATGTCATATATACCATATAAGAGACTGATCCTTTTGAAAAACATTGGGTGTTACATCATGTGATGTAGAGGAAACCCTCCAAACAAATATATAAACATGATTATGGTATGGAACCAACCAATCCAACATGAAAATAATGTCAAAAAATTAAATTTCAATGATGGAGAGGTTCCATATGAAACAATCATCACAAATATCAAGGTGAACTCCCTAAATTGGCCTTAAATTTCTGGCCAAATCCTCAGGTGAATTTTTGTGTGATAACTATATAGAAATAATTAATTTTAACCCTAAGGAATTCCTAATTTTCTAAAGATATAATGGTGTGGGAAACACCAGTTTAATATAATATAGATACTAAAGTAAAGAATGCTAAAATTGTATAAGTAATTGTATATGGAACAATGAACTACTCATTAGGTTTTAGATGTAATTAAAATATATAAGCCGTTATGTAGCCCAAAGGTACAGACCTGACTATACTGGATAGGTCTACACTACTGGTGCTTTATAATTAATGCCTCGATTCATTTACTATATATACCTTGATGGCCAGATCAGATGATAGAACTTTGGCCCCTACCTAATTAGAAGATGTTGATCATACTGCCAAAATTGGAGTTAGTGAAGACCCCCTCATACAAGACACTATAGGAATGTTTTTATAAAACCATTGAATATTACCAATCTTTCTACGAATTTATTACTCATCTAAGTGATTTACCCAATAGGGATTGATGTTCCCTGACCTACCACATTGGTGGAAGAACACATTTCAGAAATGGTCATACACTTTAATCAATATTTACTTAGTGAGAAGGCTCAATGTGTTGCTTGCTGTTACTAGATGAGCCACTTCCCTCTTGAGGGGTTGAACCACCATTCCCCACAACTTTAACTTTCCAAAGGTTATACTAAATGATGATTTCCAATTTCTCTTTCATAGAGATATTCCTCAAATGAAACATGATCTCCTATGATTAGATGACATACACAATCCCATAATTAGATCACTATTACATGGTATTCTCATCACCAAGGAGATCATTAATGAAACATTGAAGCCCCCAAAAACATTTAGAGTAATCCATAACTAAAAATTACACTTATCATGGTTCATAAACTATATGTATCAAAAAGCACTCAATTTCTCAAGAATGGGGTAATCATAGAAATATATATGAAAATACATCTAGACCATAACCATGCACAAGTCACATTGGGTTAATTCATCCCACCATTTCTTGGATAAACCTCTTAGAATATACATTTAAAGATTGAAACTCCTTTATAGAGGAATATGTATATATTATATGATATATTACATGGCCTCTAGCCCTGAATAATCATTCCAAAGATTACCTTCCCTAAAAATGATAGGAGGGTCCAGCTGCTCGAACTCCCTAGTAAACTCTTCCATTAAAGAGGTAGAATGTGGAGCTCCCTATATAGACTACACTAGTCATAAAAATCCCAAAAATATATGATCAATGATGAATAGTTAATGAGTAGAAATTTGTATGGAAGGTGTCCCTTTTGGAGGTAATACAAGTGGATATGGGAATACCACCTTTAGAGCATGGTCATCTCAACCCTAAAAAAGAATTAAGTGAGGCCATCATTGTGGGATGTTTCTACAATACAATATCACAACCATTAAAAATGATTTGATAAAAAATAATATTATTGATATAAGAATAATACATGTAAAAGGATTTAATATACAATAATCAACACCCCTATTCTTGATCCTAATTATACATCCATAAAATATAGAATATTATAATGAATCAGAAGATATACCTCTTATTGCCCACAAATATGGTCAGGTTATGGAAAATTTAATTATTTCATGGAAATTGTTCCAATATTTCAAGTTTCAATTGAATGTTAGAGAGTATAGAACCCATTAAGATTAAATTTTAATCCTAATTTAATGAAAACCATCTCACACAACTTTTATGAATTTAGAATGTTAATATTTATATACATCACGATCTGGTTAGATGAGTAATAATTCCCATGTTATAATGACATGTTCTTTATAAGAAATAAATGGAATAGGTTTTAACTATAACATGACCCTTAAATCCAGTATAATTATGTAACGAGCCTTATGAAATTATTTCATTTGATGAATCACTGTTCCCCATTTATATATGTCTAATATTAATAATTTATAATTTTCATTCTTGTACCAGAAATGAAATAGTGTGTCTATCCATGTAACCATAGTCACACGGTATATCAATATTCCATGTGTTTAGTAAAGATATATTGGAAAAACCAATTAGGTTGATGTGGAAAAATTAATTAATTAATTTTTTATCACAATAATCCTATATAAATGTTAGTCAACTAATAGATATATCCATCTTGGTACATCTGAAATGTTCCAGGAAATATACAAAATAAAATAAATATAGCATAGAATATACATGATATGTGAATCCACAGGTTCCTATAATGATTCTTGATAGGATACCTCATTTCCTTATCAGGATTAGAATAAAAAGAAATTCACAATTGTAACACCCCATGATTTTCCAAATAAATTTAATGTTTAATTCATGAAACATTGTGTCACTAAAAAACACCACTTTGTTACAACCCAGACAGTAAATTAATTTTTTTACCTCGGTGATTTTAACTTCAAAAAATGACATACTCAATTTCATTCAGTATTCTATTTAGAGTCTGAAAAGACAAACTTATTTTTTATTTCATTTATCCTACAAAAATGATAGTCCACTAATACATATGTCCACCTTGGCACATATGAAATATTACAAGAAATACACAAAATACAATAAATATATCATATAATATATATGATATGGGAATTCTTAGGTGCCTATAATTATTATTGAGTGATTACCTCATTTCCTTATCAGGATAAGAGTAAAAGAAAATTCCCAATTGTAACACCCAAAGATTTTGATAATAAATTTAATATTTAATGCATGAAAATATGTGCCTCTAAAAAACACCACTTTGTTATAACCTAGACAGAATACTAAATTTTTCCACCTTTGTAATTTTAATTTCATAAAACTGATATACATGATTGTGTTCAGTATTCTATTTAGAGTTTGATAAGATGAACTTATTTTTTATAAATAGTAACATACCCTTAGGAATAGTAACATACCTTAATTTACTATAATTTTACTCTTAGGAATATTAATTAATAATAAATCTGCCAATGAAAGTGAATCATCACCCATGCGTGTTTAAATACAATTTAGACATCTTATAAGTGAAAAAATGATCATAATATAAGTATTGGTATTTTTGTATGTCACAAATATTTTAATTACAATTTAATGAATAATTTTATAATTTAAAATGCAAAAATATTTTCAAAAAATATAATCATAAATAGTTACTTTATTGTCTTATGGTTATAAGAGAACTTTAATGGACCTTGATTAATTTTCCAGGGTGTTATAAAATGAGTTATAGTATTAATGTTATTTTTTTGTAATAAATTAAAATTTTATTTAAAATTTAAATTGAAATTATTTTCAAAAAATTTATTTCATTTTTTAATTATACTTGTCATTAAATTCTTGGGGAAAATTATTGGTATTTTTCTGAAATACATGAATTTTTTGTGAATGGTAAAATACAACAATTTATTATAACGGCTAAATACATGATTTATTGGACCATTAGTAATGAATGGATGATGTAATCCCACTAAGTTCTAAATAAAATTTACTTATAACTATTTTTGGTCACATGAATCAATACAATTGGTTTTCTTGAGAGAAATAATAAAATAAAGAGAAAACTAATGGTAAAACCTTCTCTCCTTCACTATAAACCCCCTCACTCCCTCCTCTCTTAACTCCTCTAAATCATTTTTTCTTTGATCATATTATTTTCAAATATTCTCCCAATATCTTCCCCCACATCTATCAGCCCATGTATATTATAAATACTGAAACCTCTCACCTAAAGAGGTAATAAAGTAATAATACCTCAAGACGTTAATTCCACTTTAATTTCTTTTATTTCAAGTTCCATTCTTTTCTTTTTCATTCCTCACCTACATTAATTAAAATTATATGATAAATATAGTACCTTACATGTACTAGAATTTTATTATGATAAAGGAATAAATCTTCATCAGCTCTCCATTCACCTTCATTAAAGTAGAAATGAAAACAACATTCGAGATGTGTTAATTAATCATTCAAGGATGATGGGTTTTCAATTATTATTACCATGTTCAATTCTGGTAATGAAACCATTTTTATGGTTGAACTAGACTACAATATATGAAATATAACTTAATTATGTTTTTGTAATTTTTTTACACATAATATTAATTTATAAATCAATAAGAGTTCGTTGTGATCAAGAACCGCCAATTAACCCAAACAATTGTCATTAAAGTTTAATATAATGATTTATCTTCACTCCAAATAACAAAAAGAATTCTATAAACATGTAATATTATGGTTGTTAACTAATAACATAAAACTTCTATTCTGTACAACCATTCTCATTTTAAATTTTAATCTGTATATGAATACAAGTAATCCGATCATGAAAACAACGGAAAAAAACACTCCAAGACAATGGAATTTAATCTCTCAACCCTTAAAAATCCCATGAGTGAACCTTATATGGTTATACTAAATCAATAAAATGTAGAGGAGTTTATGGAATCATTAATTTATGAACATAAATTTTATTATTTAGGTCATTAATATCAAGTGAAGAACACCTTCAAACTTCAGGTAAGAGTTTTCTACCAAAACCTCCATTTTCATTTTAGTTACTCTTATTATGTACACACCTCCATTAAATTATTATTTATTGGTATTTACACGCCATATGTTCTATGATAATGTTATATATTTGTGTACCAACCAGAATACTACTTTCATTTATGTGAAGTTATATGTTTTCAAAGGATCTTTCAAAACAATTTACCCAAATACAAGTTTGATTCAAGCTAATTTCTCAAATTCGTACCTATTTTAAAGGGAACTATGTAATATATTTTTAAAAAACAATATCATTATAAAATAACTCATTTAATTATGAATATACTATCTTAATTCACTTATAGTTTTATATAAAGACCGTACCAAAAGAACTCATCTTTTAAAAGAAAAAGAGACTTTATATCATGAAATACATGATGATTTTATAAGAATATATTCATCTATTTACACAATTCTTATCATTATGTATTATTGGGATTAATATTTTATTATATTATCAACCATATTTAATTTTATTGTTTATGACTATTTTGACAGTGTGTGCGCTATTTAAAAAACAATCAGCAATTTAATCCAAATGGTTTGTCTTTATGAATAATGACCGGGGAATGTTATTTATATTTCATAAATTAGTTTCAATATGAATGTATATGTTGTTTACGGTTATCTCCATTCATATGAGGAATGAATTGGACATATTAATTTTCATGTGAGGCCCACTATAGCCCCTCGGTGCATCAGTTGGTCTCATGAGGCAAACTATGGTCTTGGCACAAGCCCTAGAAAAAATATATATTTATGGTATTGATAAGAGTCCTTGACAGTACGATTATGATGTCTCTGATTATGGATTTATTCATTATTAAAATAGTATTTATAGTTCATGTGGTTATTCTTCTAGTATAATATCATTGATTATGTTTTATTATGGAATTATTTATTTATCTCTTATTCCTTCCATAATGTGTTATTGTTTATTTTATATAGGAATGGGTCTTTAGGTATTTACCATGACTAATATTTTTGTTTATGATATCTTCCACTGAATTGATTCCCCATACAAATTGTTGGAGATCAACCCAGTCTTATGTTTCATTTTATCAGTATTGGAATATGATTGACCTTCATAGATAATCTTATAGTTGTGGATGTTCCTAATAAAACATATATTTTGTACTTCATTTCATTTTATAATTTCGAACATATGTGTGTGTCTTGTTTCCACATCTACTAAAATACTTAGTCCATCGGGATGCATATTTTTTGATTATATAAAAATGTAATAAAATAGGGCACCAAATATGGGAAAATGGGTTTGGGTCCTTACAATACTGATAATAAACATGAAAACATATGTGATTCACCAAATAGTGAAATAATTACTACAATAATATGATAAAACCAGAACAAAAATTCCTATAATATGAAATTTGGTTTTTCCCATGTACCTAAGATAGATACTCCTAGACACATGCTGTGTAAAAAATTCCAACAAACTCATATTATTCTATATATCCCACTAAAATAGCAATACCAATGGAAAATAAGGTTTTTCTAGTACCACTTTATGAAATCCTAGACCATGTCCGCTAATATGTAACTGAACCTGGTTGGCATATTTTCTCAAGAATTCCACCCAATATACCACAGGCTACTGAATAATAGAGATATTCTATGACATTTTTGTGGGGAAACTATACCCACATGATCAATGTGAAGCACAAATATGGAATACATGATTAACCAGGGGAAGTATTATAAATTAATATAAGTAAAAGAGTAATGAATCCATATATAATAAAAATCAGTAGGATATGGTCATATAAAAAAGAATGATGTCATAATACTATATAGTAAATGGGGGATACACGGAGAATCTTTTTTGTATTAAAACACAATATTTGAAATAAAAATGGGGAAAAGGTAAAAAAATAGCACTAATAGTATAATGTGGAAATGCTCCATCCTCTACTCCCACACCTCATCATAGAAATGATAAATCAAGTGTCCATAGCTGGGAACATATTTTTTTCCCAGCATGCATCCATGAATAATTTGTGGGTACTAATCCAAAAATGGAATAGGATTTGAGTAAAGAACAATAATCAACCACTAAAAGTGTATAAGACTGTCCATTCTGTGAATATATAATTCATACTGTGAAGGAAATAATTAATGTAACACTATAAATTAATAACCATGTTCAAACATGTTATTCATAGGGAAAATGTCTGAAACTACTTACTTTGGCCTAATCCGAAATGTCTCAGAGTATTTGACATTTTAGGATTATGTTTATAAGGTCTGAACTAGAGGTATACAACCAAAGAATCCATAGGTATTGCTATTCATGTATATTCAAATTTTCCAGGGAATTTATGTTTTATAACTGGTTAAGTATATAAGGTTCCACCCATGGGAGTTCACCATAAGGGAAAAATACTACAAAAGGAAAAGTGTGACATCCCACCCCTCAAATTGGATTTATTAGGTAGTGAGACATTACATGGCCTTAAGCGACCTCCACAAGATGACAAATGCATAAAATAAATGTTGAAGGGATTCAATTAAAATTTGGTGGAAAATTTTCACTTTGAAGACAAAAGGAAACCAAAAAAACCATAACAAAATAGAACACTAAATGATGAATGATAATGATGAAAAAAATATTTTACATTTATATAAAAACTGACCAAATATTATCACAACAGAAGACTATTAGTCATCATTGTATATAGTGGAAGAAAAAATATTAAAATTTAATGACAGCTACATTACTCAAAACATACACATGCTCCAAAATCCAACACCACCAAAGAGCCCATGTATCATGATGTAGTACTGAATATGTGTGATAATTTACCTTTTCCCATACCTCAATGGATGATATCCACAAAATCAACAATGTTCTAAATCAGGGGAGAGTACAAATACTCAGTAGGTTTTACCCGATGACTACCCAACTCAAGCCACTAGTATAGAACATGTTAGAAATATTTATATAAACATTTGTATATAAAATACCTTATAAATAGTCTATATAAAAATATAAACAAAATCTATAGTAAAAAATTTTCAAAAGAAATCACATAATTAATTCTGCAAATCATTTAACATTTTATTTTGGAATAACCATTCCATGGTTCACAACACCACCACAATTGAATTATTTTTCGACACTTCCATACTCATGAGTGGTCTCTCATCCAATAATATTATTTCCCACTGACACACACCCCCAATCCAGGGTCATATCCCTTTTTCCCCATTGGTACAAACCCCTTATTTAGGGGAACATCGAATATAAACTCGCCAAAAAAAAACCATGTTTCCAAACCCCATTTCTTCTAATTTTTTTAAAACATTACAATAAAACATCATTTATATTGAAAATAATTCCAAAAAATCATTTAAAAAACCCATCAATTCTATATTTTAAAATAAACAATTTAAAATCAAGAAACATGTGCACTTTTCACAACCAATTATAACAAATTCACAATTTTACCAAAAACAATAAATCATGACTAAATAAGATTTATAAAATGTTTTAACCACAATTTCACAATAAAAATAAATCAATTAAACCAATTTGAGACTATGTATTCCTATTATATATGTATTGTAGTTAGGATTGATGCCACAAATGTTGAGTGTTTTTGTAAAAAAAACTTGACAAAAAAACAGAACAAAACTGGGATGAAACACCATGAACCTGACTTAGATCTATTCCCCTATCATAAACCAAGAAAAATATAGTCAATTATGGGATAAAATCATTATATATACTAACATAGAGTTTATATATAATAATCTTAGAGAAATGGAGATGTATATGTAAGAAAACTTATCATGAACTAACAAGAATGATGGACTTTTAAAAAAAAAATTCAAACCACCACAGAATGAATCTAAATCACTTCCAATTTTATGGGGATAGTTTATATATATTTTTAGATAGAAAAACCATATATTATAACCATTTGGAGTAAAAAATGAAGCCTTTATAGGTGAAAACGTGTTATATTCACAATCTAAGGAGATAACTTTTGTCCCACATGTGGTTTAGTCGCACGGTTAAGAAAACTTTGCCCAAACAATGATCTTACCTCTACCTTAAGAGAGACCTCACACAGTTAGCCCACACTATTTCCAAATCATGTTCTAATCATTCAAATGTTCAATATCCAACATATTCTAAACAAAACATGGTTTCCCCTCCCCTTTTTTAGAGTATTGGAAAATAATGCACCACATGTGCACCATCCCTTTAAACCCATGTTTTATTATGCGTGGTTTCTAGTAGGTATTGTAAAATTTTACAAAACTACAAACCAACCAAAAACCTATAGAAATCTCAAAAACCACTCCAAATGATTTCAGAACTGTCACAAACATAACCCCAATACTATATATAGTTAAAATACAAAATATAAGTGTAAATTACCTCAAATCGGGGGTGCAACATTCTTTTCACCGCTGGTATTTCTATCCCTGGAATACAGAAAACCATCGTTTCCCAGAAAGAGTTTTGACCATTTATATTTCATTCCCTTCTTATGTTCCAAATTCTCCTCCTGGATTTAAACATGTTACCACTAAACTTACACTAGACCGATGCTTATTTAGTGCAAGAATCTATCTTAACTATCCAAAATATGAAATTGCATGAATGGAGTATTCGAGTCTAGATCAATGTGATCCCATTTAAAAAAATTGTTAGGATTAAGATAATTCTTTTTCAAATAAGTTACATTGAAGGCGTTATGCGCCGCTCTAAACCATGGTATACATGATAGAAGATATTACATCTATCCAACCCATTCTAGTATACCAAATGGGAATATGTATTAAGTATATAACATTTCATACATCCCAAAATGATGATGTATAAACCTCTTAGATATCCTTAAAAACACATGATCACTCACCGTGAACAAAATCAACCTTATATGATGATTCAAAAATGATTTTTGATGACTCTATGCCATTTTTTATAGTTTAATTATCAATTTAATCTCCTCTATTTTTTCTTGAACTAGACTAAATCCAACTAGTAAAATCCCACATATTTCCACCCAATAAAATTGAGAATCAAAAGGGCGTAAATAAAATTATTCAAAAGGAGCCATATGTTTCGAGGCCTTATACCTGTTGTTATTTGAGAAATACAGTAAAGGAACATGCTCTTCCCATGAGACAAAAAAATCCATTACTCAATCCCACAAAATTTATTCCATAATTTTATCATCATTTTAGATTTCCCATACATATGAGGGTGATAAGATGTACTCATGTTCAAATGAGTCCCAAGTGCTTATGGTAAGGATTTCAATATTTGAGAAGTGAAATATGAATATTAGTGTGAAACTTTTGAAATTGGTATTCCATGTCTCTTAACCACTTCATGGATACAGATATTGGAAAAACCCAACACCATATAATATCCATGAATTGGAATTAAATGTTCCA
This sequence comes from Viscum album, assembly GCA_963277665.1. Lineage (NCBI taxonomy): Eukaryota > Viridiplantae > Streptophyta > Magnoliopsida > Santalales > Viscaceae > Viscum > Viscum album. The sequence continues at coordinate 1,238,286,720 of OY728119.1, forward strand.
AATTTTTTGGCCATTCCTCTACCACAAAAATGGAATTATTTTTTGAATATTTCTTGGGAGACCAATTAAAAAATACACAGCTATCTGATCCCACTTCCAAACATGGATTAGTAAATATTAAAACATAATTACTTGTCTTTTTTATCTATATTATCTTTTAGAAAATCTATGAATATAAAAAAAACTCATCCACTGACCTTTTATTACCTTTCCACCAGAACATTGTTTCAACGACTCATTAATATTCTGTATTCCTAGTTGAAAAAGCCATCATGAATGGTGGTAATCATGAAGAATTCATTCCTGAAAATTCATAGTTTTGACTATATGATTTCCATGCCAAAACATTTAACTCATATCTAGTTTTTATCCCTCAGTAGTCTCCCAACTATTGAGTTTTAACCTCATCACTACCCATTCTTTATTTAATGTCTTTACCTCTTTCACCATCATTACCCGATTAAAATAAAATAAAATAGAAAGAAAACAACAACATAACCTCATTTTTCACATCCCACATGCATTATGGCAAGGAAATATATTAGAAGCCACTCATCAGAAGAATATTTGGCCCACTAATCATATGAAATTTTTTGTAACACATCTGCCACCCAATTTCCTTTTCTATGTGTATACATCAAGTAAATGTATTTCATTTGGAGAAAATCCATCTATATTAATTATTTTAAATTAAAATCCCATTTTAAGAAAAAAAATTCAAGATTTTAGGATCCATAAACACATTAAATTTATCATTGAAGAGAAAATGAAACCATGTCTTTAAATCATGGACTGCATAAACTAACTCAAAATTATGTGTTGGGTAATTCTTCTCATGAACATGTATCTTTCCATAGACATAAGTGACAAAAAAATTTCTTATCAAGCTAACGAATCCTAATCCTAATCAGGAAGCATAAAACATACACCACATACCCTAGTCTTGAATCACGAAATATCAAGATAGTTGTTGATGCAAGATGAATCTTGAGCTCTTGAAAGGACTTATAGAAAAATGTATTCCATATAAATGGAACATTATTCTTTTCAAAGACATCATAGGTGAATATAGTTATCATAAATCATGATAAAAGTGCTACTAATAAAAAACAGTACCAAGAAAACTCCATACCTCATTGAAATTATTTGGAAGAATCTAAGAGATAACCGCATCTATCTTATCTGGGTGTATAGAAACATAACTTTCAGAAATTATACATCCAAGAAAGTGAACCTATTATGTCAAAAATAAATAAATTGAAAATTTAAAATATCAAATATGGTCTGTCAAGATTCCCAAAACTGTCATTACATGTTGTTCATGCTCAGCCTTTGCCCTCGAATAAACCAATATGTCATCCTCAATCACCGCCACAAGGAAATAGAGAAAACACTAAAATATAAGATTCATCAATTGCATAATGACCAATGGTGAATTCATATTATCGAATGGAATTACCACATACTTATAATTTTCATATCTTCTTATAAAATATTTCATTAGAATATACTAATTATGAACCCACAGTTAGTGATATCTTAATCGCAAGTTAATCTTATAAAATGTCTAAGATCCTGTGTAAGTGGATACTGATTATTTAATGTAGCTTGGTGTATCTTAAAATAATACATACATAGCCATATATTTCCATATTCCTTCATCAAAAACAAAACTAGTTCTACCCATAGAGAGGTTCTTGGCTTAATGTACGTTTTTCCTTCCAAATCTTCCAACTGCAGTATCATCTTCCTTAAGTCTATTGGTGTCGTTCGATATGTTGGAAAGGAAATAGGACTTGTACCCAAAAGTATATAAATCTTAAACATAACTTCTCTTATTAGTGGTTTCACCAAGACATTATTAGGATACACATCTAGAAACTTATTCAAAACTAATGTATAACTGTTATCATCGGTCTCATCCAATGATTCTGTGGTCAAAGATTCCAACTAGTATGAGATTCTTCCAACTACAAGTTATACCAAGCTCATTGCATATGACGTTATATTTTTCTCTCCTCAAATGAGATTCTCAACACCATCCTCAGTTACGAAAATGACCTTTCTGGAATAATTGTTTATGTGAGCCTTAATTATTCCCAACCAATCCATACCTTAAATAATATCAATGGCATCCATCTAAAGCAGAGATAAATCCAATTGTATCTTGTATCCACCAATGATAATAGAACATTATCTACACACAAAAACATGACAGTGTCTTTGACCATGTAGAGTTTGATGCTTCATCCTAGACGGCATCATATCATTTTTTAATCTCAGCAAATCAATGGAATGAGATGTAATAATGGAATGGGATACACCCATATCAAACTACACTTGCATAAGTGTAGAATTCAAAAGAATCATGCCATCCACTTTAGATGGTCTTGGATGACAATCCACAATAACATGTTCTCTTCTATATATTGTCTTTGTCAGAACACTTTGATCCTCACTGACCTGTTCTGATTTCACTTCTTGAAGAGACATGGAATTCCTCGAATCACTATATCATTCTCTATTCTAATAATGGTACTGATTCTTCTAACCTCTCCCAGTCAAGTAATAGGATACTTGTGATGCCTGAGAAGTGTTACGAACACCTGAAAATCGTGAATTAGGAAAATAGTTCTGAATATTCCCCTTATTTTTAAAATTATGGAATAATTTTGGTGGTTTCTTACACCATCACTTCATGTTGTTTAGAAAAAACTCATTGGAAACATCCATATTTAGTCATGTGTATTAGATTAATAATCACAGATCTAACCATCTGATTTTGAAACATGTTCCCACCTTGGAAATAGGAGTCCCCATTCTAATTGGTCCCATCATTATTGTTCTCATCATTTCCCCTCGGTATCAGCATACTTCCTCCTCCACAAACTCTTGAGATGTCCCTTTCATCTACTATCACTATACTGAGCATATTTGTATAATTCATAATACATAGCACAAAAATATTCAAGTGAATCTCATGACTCATCCCCAATTCAAAAATGTGTGCCTATAAGTACGTAATAACAACAACCTCAAGAAAAAATCACAAAAAAATTCATGAATTTATCCATATATTCCATGAAAAAAATATTTTACTTCTTCAAGATGAGGATTTACATATTAATTGAATTCAGGACATGTAAGGATAGAATGTTTTATTAAAAAATTCTTCAAAATAATCTCATGCAAATCCATGGTCTGATTTATCCAAAACTACTAAATCCCAACACGGACCCTCTTGATATTTCATCATATATATCACCAATACGATTTTTAGCTCCCCTGATGTGATGATGAAATCTCTGATATGATTTATCCTATTTAGCCACACCTCTGCCTTCATGGGTTGAGAATCACCGAAAAAGATGGGTGGATTATTTTTTTGGAATTGAAGGGAATTATTCACTTCCCTTCGATTATCCCCCTTTTTCCTGCTATCCACTACCTCAAAGGATTGTACAATACTTTGAACTAGAATTTGAATCCCCTATGGTTCAAGTGAAAAAACAATCTCCACAACTTCTTCCTGTTGGTTTCTTAGATTCATACCAGAATCCATATTCTATTAAAAAACAACATCACAAGTCCCACTCTCTATTATATGAAGTCCTAACAATTTAAAATTCTATCACATCCTTCTATCACAACAATACTTTCCAAAATTAACCATTTTTTAAAAATATATTATATATTTTGAAAATCATACGATTTTTTAAAATATCATAACAGTGATCTTTTTAAAAATCTCATATTTGAAAACCATTTCATAATATTTTTAAAACCAAAACATTTTTACTAAATAATATATCATTACTGAAGATGAAATATGCACTCATAGTGTGAATTCATTCCCCTAATGGATGTCATGATCATGTCAGGGATAAACCAATGGGAATGAGATTTAAGACCCCACAATTTTCTCCAAAACTATTATGTAAAAAAATCCCTGGTAACATTAATATAATCAAACAAAATGTAATACAAATATATTTTTGAATTAAATTTCATGAACCAGCAATGCCAATCCTTTCTATGATCCAAAATCAATGAATAATATAGATGGAATTCAACCCCAAGACTGACCACCAATACCATGTCAATGAATAACAAAGAATTATACAACATAAATTTCAAAGGAAGGACCAATCTGATACTAGTAGAAAAAGATATAAATGTTTGGATTGAACTTCCTCTAATACAACTTTTAATATCCCTCACCTCCCCATTAGCTTGAGAATGAAGAGGAACATTACATGGACTTATAAAAAATTCCTAAGACTCCAATGGATGGAAATAAATACTGAATGGTTTCAATTACAATTTAGGGGATGATTTTACCTTTGAAGATAAAGAAACAACCAAAAAACAACCACCAAATTATTCACTACATGATTGATGACAAAGATGAATGGTAAATCAAAGTTTTCTTTTATATAAAAACCATCCAAAGAGTACCACATCATTAGACAAACTGACATCAATGGAAACAGTGGAAGGGAAACTTTTGAAACTCAAAGACAACCACTTGACTCTAATGATCCACAATCTACAAGCACCAACTCCACTAAACAGCCCTTTTACCATGAATTTGTACTAAAAATGTGTCATACTTGACCTTTCCCCTTATCTCAATGGATGATATCTAAAAAATAAATAAATTTCCTAAGTCGGGGTGAGTTCTAAAACATAGTACATGTTCCCCGATGACTTCGCAACTCACGACACTAGGATAGAACATGTTTTCAACATTTCTATGAACAAAATATATATGAAGAAATGTATCAAAATATAAGAAAAATACATAATAAATAGTTTTATAAGGAAATATTTTAAACAAATCATTAAATAATTTAACATTTTATTTTAAAACAACCATTAAATGGTTCACAACACAACCACACTTGCAAGATTGTTTGATAGTTTCATACACATTAGTGGTCTATCATCCAATCACCTTGTGTCCCACTAAAAAATTCCCCTAATCTGGGGTCACATCTGTTATACCCCACTAGTACACATCCCTTAGTCCAGGGGACATTGAACATGAAGTCACAAAAAAAACATGTATTAAAAAACTATTTAAACAAATAAATTTCAAACCATTTCAATAAATATTCATTTTAATAAAAAATAATTCCAGAAAATCATTTCAAAAATCCATAATAGAAATATTTTAAAAAAAAATTATATTATGGAGAAACCAAATCACATTTCACAACTAATTACCAAGATTTCAAAATTCCATGAAAACCATAAATTTTAAACAAGACGATTTATAACATGACTTCCATAACAATTTCAATATCAAAATAACGAAATTAAAACAATTTTAAAGAATTAAATTAAATTATAAATATAGGAGTCAAGAGTGAAGCCACCTATATAGATATTCTTGTAAAAAATGATAAATAACATGAATGATGTCCCAAAACTGGGTTGAAACTCCAAAAACTTTCCTTAACTCTCTTCCCCATTCCTCAAAAAAGAAAAATATAAACATATTTGGATTACAAAAACAATGATATTCCCACAACAAGTGTATATCTATGAAACTGATATAAAGGGAGAAGTCGTTCAATGAAAAATCATCAGGAACTAATAAGAACAAATGATTAACATAATAATTAGGCTTAAGGAAACCAAGGAATGGCTCTAAATTGCTTCCAATTTGATAGGGATAGGTTCTACAACCATTGAGAGAGAAACATGCCAATTAGATGTATTTTTGGTAAAAAACAAAGCCTTTATAGGTTAAAACCCATTAGTCCCACAATATAATGACCTAACTTATGGGACGAACCTTGTTTAGTTTCATGGTTAAGAAAACCATGTGTTATCCATGCTCCTACCTTTACCTAAAGGGAGACCTTTTAAGTTTGTATTTCACTATTTCATATCCATTAACCAACCATTTAAAACATCATTGTTCAACATATTCTCATAAAAATGGTTTCTCTTAGGAGTTCACACGGTTTGGGAAAACCATGAACCACCTGTTCAACATTCCATTAGACCCGTTTTATTGTGTACAGGGTCCTACATTTACAACATGGTTTTCTAAAATCGTGCACCAAACATGGACCTATATAAAATCCCTAGTAGCACCCCAATGGTTCTCCAAACACTCCCAAACATAACCCTATCAATTTTCATAATTAAATTACATAAAAAATGGTTAATTACCTTAGATTGGTGTGTGGGGGGGGGGTGATAAATTATCCCTGATAATGTTATTTTTATTCCCAAAAAAGTAGAAAAACATCTTTTCCATAAAGTGTTCCAGCTATTTCTCTTCCATTTCATTATCATGTTCCCATGATTCCACCAGGATATTACCATGTTTCCATAAAAATCGTAGTAGAACAATGGATTTCCCAAGAAATACATTCTCTTGTCTATCCAAAATCTTCTCTAGAATGTTAATCAACAAAGCATCTAGATATATTTCATCATGATCAAATCTAATCACATGGTTAGACTTAGGATGATACTTTTTCAAGTGAGATATATGGAATAAATTATGCACTTTACTAATCCATGGAAAAAATTCTAGACAATATGCCACCTTTCCAACCCATTCTAATTTCTCAAATGAGCATATTTGTCAAGGAGATAACGTCCCCTACATACCAAAATGATTATGTCAAATCCATGGAGAGCAATAGAGGAATACATGATCAATCAATGAGAATGACAACAACCATCGATAATGATCCACATATTATTTTTGATGACTCTATGCTGTTTCAATATGTTTCATGTTCAACTAAATCTTATCAATTGTTTGTTTGAAAAGGTTCAGACCATCTAGTGATGTCTCACACGTTTATTCCAAACATATTGTAGAACGATATGGTAACACATACAATGATTTAAAAGAATCCCTATGTATCGAGTCCTGATGGTTGTTGTTATATGAGAACTCCACTAATGGAACATTATATTCTCATGAGCCACTAAAATCCATTACACAGACCCACAACATGTCTTACAAATTTTTTTATCATCCTTTCATATTGGATATCTTTTAGTGGGTGATACACAATACTCATGGTAAACTATGTCCTAAGGGATTTTTGAAAGGATTTTCAGAACTGAGACATTAACCATGAATCTATCTCTAACACTATTGAAATTTTCATTCCATGTATCTTTAAGACTTCTTGTATATAGTTTTTGGAATCCCCATAAACTGTATAAGATTCATGAATTGTAATTAAATGTGCCGAATTTGTGAGACAATCCACTACCACCAAAATTGAATCCTCTTTATGTACCAATATTTAGAGACCAATTAAAAAAATCTATAGCTATATAGTGCAACTTCCAAATAAAGATAGGTAGAGACTATAATATAACTACTGTTCAATGATTATCTATCTTAACTTACTTACAAGTTATGAATATTGAAACAAACTCAACCACTAACCATTCTATACCACCCAACATAAACTATGCATTACACCCCTTATACACCTTCTATATTCCATGATTAATCTCCCATCTCGAAAAGTGGTAAGTATGAAAAAGTTTTTCCGAAAAAACATTTGGATGACTATCTGATTCTATAACCATACCACTAAACTCCAATCTAGTTTACATCCTTTGATGTTCTCCCCACCATTGTGTTTTGACCTCATCTCTACATTGGACATTGATTACTCATTCACCATCATTACCAGAGTTGGAACCAAAGAAAATAGAAAGAAAACCAGAACTTCACATTGACCTTCACATTCCACATGAAGTTCGGGAAGGTTTGAAATCAGTTTCTACATAACTAAATCCTCTTTTTTCAATAATGAATATAAATTTTTTCTTCATGAATCTACCACAAAATTGCCTTTTCCTAGTGTATACATCATGTGAATTCATACATTTGGATATAAACTATCCATATACTTTTTCTCATAATCAAATTGTGTTAGTATAAAATATATTTGATGCTCTTATGATCCATGAAAGGATTAAATTTCTCACCAAATAGATAATTATTCCAAGTCTTCCATGCATGGACTATGATGGGTAACTCCACATAATTTTTTGGGTAATTTTTCTAATGCATCCATTTCGTTATTGAGATATAAGAAGAAACATGATTACCTTGCACAAGGACACATCCCAACCCTAGTCCTGATGCTTCACAATAAACTATGTACACTTGTCCTAAATCGGGAAATATCAAGATATGTATGTATGTAAGATGAAGATTAATCTCTTGAAAATACTTTTGGATGTCATTATTCCATTGAAATGGTAAATTCATTTCTGTAAATGGTTTAATATAAGATTATTGTCATGAAAAATTATAAAAAAACATCAGTAATAACCAGGTGAACCAAGAAAACACCATATGTCAAAGAAAATGTTCATTCGTTTCCTTGATAAAACATCATTTGTCTTCATTGTATTCTTGGAACCACCTCTTTCAGAAACACAATTTCCCTGAAAGTAATCCTCTTTTATTAAACAATTATACATTGATAATTTTTCATACAAACGATGGTCCCCCAAGAATTTCAACACTTCCACTATGTGTTTCTAATTCTCATCCATTGTCCATGAATACACTAATATGTCATCAAAAAACAACACTATTAATGAATCTAGATATAATGGAAATATTCTGTTCATCAATGCCATAAATACCGATGGGGAATTTGTAAGACCAAAAGGCATTACCACATACTTGTAATGGTCATATCATCTTCTGAAATATGTCATTAGAATATCATCCATCCAAACACTCAATTGGTGATATGTAGATTATATTTCAATCTTAGAGAACCATAGAGGACTAATCAATTGATCAAATATATACTCAATTCATGGATGTGGATCCCAATTCTATTTTCGGAACATGGTTAATCTTATGATAATATACACATATCCATAGAGTTCAATCGTCCTTATTTAAAAAAAACTAGTGGTAACTAGAGAGAAGTGCTCAAACCGAATGAACCATTTCCTTTCCAGCTATTAAAACCACACTTTCAGATCCATTAATTATGTTGGTTCTATTTGATATGATGGAAGAGAAATGGTACTGCTCCACGAAAGGTGATCAATCATAAGCATAACTTCTCTTATCAGTGGTGACCCTAAGAAATTATCCAGAAACACATCGAAAAACTGATCAACCACTGCGAGAGAAACTAGTACTCTCAGTCTCTCTAATTGATGCCATGGTCAAAGCTTTAGCTGGCTTGATACTGTTCCAACTACTTAAGGGAACATGATCATTACAACCGCCTTTATATTCCGATCTCCTCGAAGGAGATGCTCAAAACAATCCTCGGTTGTGAAACTAACATTTCTAGTATAACATTTGATGTGAACCTTATTCATTATCGACCAATCCATACCCATGATTATATCAAAGACATTCATCTCAATCATAGAGAAGTCCCATTTCATCTCAACTCCATCAATGGTTATAGAACATGGTATACACACAAAGGCTTTCCACTCTCTCTGACAAAGTGGAATTTTATGTTTTATAACATAAGGCATCATATCTTGTTTTAAGATCAACAAATCGAAAAAACAGTAAATAAAAAAATAATTAGATGCACCCTTATCAAAAAAAATCATAATGGTAGAATTAAAAATAATTATACCTCTTACTTTTATGTTCTAGGATAATCATCAACAATTACATGTTTTACATGATATAATCTCATCGTCACAATACATTGCTTCATGTTTCCCTTTTGATATTACACTGGATGAGGAGATAGAGTATTCCTAGAATCACTATGACTACCTCAGTTCTGCAGATAAGACTATTTCTGCTTTCCTCAACCTATTGAAGAATCTAACACCAATGACACCAAGGAAGTGTCTCAAAAACCCAAAAATGTATAACTGTGACAATAAAATTGATGATTCCACAAATTATTGTAATATTTTCATGCGCTCGTTGGTGTCTTACCCTCTCATCTCATTTAGTTTAGCGATCCACATTGGAAACATCCATCCTTAGTCATGGGTTTCAATGGATGATTCACCGATCCATCCATATTATTTTGATTCTAGCTCCCACCATGGAAATAGGTGTCTCTCTTCCGCTTTATCCTAGTATTAGAGTTCCCACCATTTTCCATGGGTATCAACATAAATCCTCCTCCCATAGCTCCTAATATGTCCCTTTCAGTTATTGTAACTCTACTGACTATCTCTTTATAATTCTTAATATATAGTGCAATAATCTTTGAGTGAATCTACATTAAGAGACCCTATTAAAAATTATTCCCTTTACGAACACACTAGAAGAAACCTTTTGTACAAAGCGCATTAAATTAATGAATTTAGTATCATATAATGTGAGAGAAATATTTTTCAACTTCATGATGAATCATTCAATCATTTTTTTAACTATGTATTTATATGGATATAATTGTTTATTGAATAATTATTTAAAATCCTCCCATGCATGTCCTTGTTCTGATTTAGCTTGAACTACAAAAACCCACCACTAATATGCATGATATTCTAGAATAAAATTTTCTATATTGAATTTCAACTCTGTTGGTGTGACAATGAAGTCATGGTTATGATATATCATATTCATTCAAAACTCTAACTTCTTTGGATTAGAATCACCCAAAAATATGGGTGAATTTAGTTTCTAGAATTGAACATAATGATCCACTTTCCTGGTATCGTCCCTCATGTTCCTACTATCCGTAGCCAAAAAATCATATACAATACACTAAACTAGAAATTGTTTCACTTGTGGCTATGGTGAAACCACAATCGCCATAGATTATTCCCATTATTCTCTAGGACTCCTACCAATATCCATTTTCTTGACACATAACAATGTCATAAGACTCACTCTCCATTAATTGAAGTCTTAAAAATTTAAATTTCTATAACATGATACTATCACCTCAATGCTTTCAAAAATTAACCATTTTGAAAAAATCATTAATTTATTTTGAAAATATTTCCATTTTCTGAATATCACAACCATTCTCTATTTCAAAATATCTAATTTGAAAAAAATTTCAATATTTATCAAAAATCAACAATTTTAGCAAATCATTTATGACTACTCAAAATGAAAAATGAAATCCTAGTGGGAATTTATTATTCTAATTCATCTCATGATTATCTAATTGGATAAACCCATGACAATGAGATTCCAAATACTATATGTGTCACGAAAACAATTATGTACCCAACTCCTTGGTAACATGAAGTTTAGCATAAAAAGGTTTGCTAATTTGTTTTCATTGCATTTCAATTCCCAATAATCTTAATCAATTATGTGATCCCATATCAATGGATATAAAACATGAATTCAACTCAAATACTGACCGCCAATCCCCTGTCGAGGACTAACCAAGACATAGACCACATGTTCCACAATGGTATGACCACACTAATCCCACATGACATAAAAAATTGTTTTTGGACCAAACAACCCTTCATACCCCTTGTGACGTCCCTCCAATCCTCATTGTCTTGAGAAGGAAGAGGGACATTATATATCCATAAGCGACATCCCCATGATTATAAAGGATGGAAATAAATTCCAAAGGGATTCAATTACAATTTGGGGGATGATTTTCCATTTGAAGATAAACAACACACTAAAAATGAATAAAAAAATATAACTCTAAAAAATTCTTGATAAAAATTAAACACAACTCAAAAAATTCATTTATATCAAAACAAACCAAAGTTTACCACATGGTAACACAATCATACATCAAAACAAATACTGGAGGAAATAATATTAAAATTTTAAGATAACCACATGACTAAAAAGCTCCACAGTATGGTAGATCTAGCTCCACCGAAAACCCCAAATATCACAAACAAGTACTAATGATTTCTGATACATTACATTTTCTCATATCTTGATTGAAGATATCTACAAAATCACCATTTTTCCAAATCATGGGTGATTACAAAAAGTCATCACATTTTCCCAGATGACTTCCCAACACATGCCACTAGGATATATTAGGTTAGAAACATTTATATAAAAAAATTTATATAGAAAAATTTATGAAATAGTTAATATCAAAATATAAACAAAATTCATAGTAATATTTTAAAGGAAAGTGTATAAAAATTCATTCAGTCATTTAACATTCTATTTTGGAATAATCATTTCATAGTTTACAACACACCCACACATGCAAGATTGTTTGATTGTTCCATTATTATGAGCAGTCACTCATTAAATGACCTTGTGTCAAAATGAAATGCACCCTCAATCTAGGGTCACATACTTTATACCCCATAGGTACACCTCCATTACTCTGGGGAATGTCGACATGAAAACACACAAAAACTAGATATTGAAAACTATTTCAAAAAAAATTTGAAACCATACCAATAAAACATTATTTTTATTGAAAACCCTTCCAAAAATCCTTTTCAAAAATTCAGGAAATCCCTACTTATAAAAAAATATTTTAAAATCAAGTAACAAAACCACTTTGCACAACTATTTACCATGATTCCATAATATCACCAAACACCATAAATCATCACTAAATTGGATTTAAAACATAATTTGGAAAAAAATTTCACAATAAAAATCAAGAAACTAAACCAATTTGAAACTAATCATTCATGTTCAATATATAGGAGTTGAGATTGAAGCCACATTCCATGAATGTTTTTCTGAAAACGATAAACAACATGAAAAACATCACAAGACCTTGTAAAAACAACCCAAAAAAACCATTGATCTTTTACACTATCATCAACCAAGAAAAATATAAACATATTCAACATTCAAAACCTTATAATTACCCATAGGAGGTGTAGATCTAAGAAACCTAGAGTAAAGGAGAAGTAAAACTAAAAAATTCAATCAATAAATAAAAAGAACGAAGGCTTCCTGCAAGAATCGAGCTTGAACTAACCAAGGAATAGCTCCATATCACTTCTAATTCAATGGATAGAGGTTCTCTTACCATTGAAAGAGAAAAATTCTGATTTAGGTCCAATTGGGAAAAAACTAATCCTTCAAAAGTGGAAACATGTTAGATCCATAATTTAAGGATCTATCATTTTCCCCACACATAGTTTTGTCTAACTATTTGGAAAACCGTATTATAACCATGCTTTTACCTCTCCCTTAAGGGAGACCTCTCATGATTGGCTCACGCTATTTCCAAACTATGCACCATATGTTCCAATGATGAATATCTAATATATTCTCACCACAAAATTGTTTCTATTAGGCTATCACATTTTTTCTGAAAACTATGTGCCGCTCGTGCATCTTCCCTTTATCCCTTGATTTATTGTGAAGGGTTTATTAAAGGTTTTCATGGTTTTCCAAAATAATGCGCCAAACGTGCACGTGTAGAAAATCCCTAGAACAGTCCTAATATTATCAAAACTCTCCCAATAATAGTATGAAAACCTTATCTAAATAATATAAATAATTGAAGGTTAAATCATCTAAAACCTGAGGTACTACACCTAGGATAGTTCCATAGGTATCTTAGGTTATAGAGTTGAATAGATACGTAGGTTGTAAATTTGGGGCCCTGTAATATCAAGTTGAATCCATGAAGACTCATCCAAGGAATTAAATATATTTTATTTCCGAAAATATTGGTAAACCCTCATTTCCAAGCAAATTTATTGAAATTCTAAGACAAAAATCAAATATTTATGTGGCCTATCATTTATAGACCCACTGATGAATAAGTGGCATCCCATGAACCTCTCCATGGAAAACCACACCGAGAGTCCAATTATAAGTCAGGGGATGCCTTAACATTAAGATAAATCAATGTCTATGCCCATAATCAAATTGATATAATTACTCATCATGTATCCATTTTGATAATAATAACCATTATATAATTTCATTATTATATTAGAGTTATCTATCATAAAAATTCCATTATCCAATCATTTTTTAGAAATTATCCATTTAATCTTTATAAGTTATCCTACTCTCATCAAAAGGTGATTTAATTTCATGAACTAGGCTAAGAATACCTATTCGGGAATAAATATATTCATTTAATTCCATTTATCCATTACATTTATCGAAGACAATTTAACCCACCACTCAAGGTGGTTTAATTTCTTTTCAAGGAATATAATTCATGATTTCTTAAAGAGACTCACCATAAGTGGATGGATAATGTCAATGTATAGAACATCCAACCGTTCTAGATAGGGGAAAATGAATCCCATTTCAAGTAATAAGAAGTTCATGTATATAATTCAATATTTTAGTGCATTTCAAGGAATGTACAATACGTGGAATGATGATTCATAATATAAACATTATGAATTTATGAGATCGAGGTACAGACCACCAACCACAGATGGGTATTATATTCCTTTCAAATTATGTGAATTTAACATGGGCTAGAATAGAAGAAGATAGAGAAATATACCAATAACCTAAAAATAGGGTATATTTTCTTGCAAGAAATTAGCATTAAATTTTGAAAGAGAAACTAATAAAGGTAGAAATAAGGTTAAAGATCATACCATTGGTGATCAAATGTGGTATATGGAACTAGAATTTGAGGCTAGTTGAAGAAGCTGAGTCAATGACTAGTAATAGATAGAGGATGAGATCTAGGAAATGCATGTTTGGAATTTTAGGGAGAAGAAAATATTTTTTAATTTTAATAGTAAATGAGAGAAATTTTTAATTTAACCGATTAATATAGTGGTTAATGGTTTAGCTACATTGTTGGAATAATCATGCACCAAATGTACACTAGTATTTTGTAATATAAAAGAACACTTTTAAAACTGAGTGCACATTTAGACTTTCAATGGATGACCCATCAAAACTCTCTATTCAAAATATGCTTATCCACCCATGGATTTACTAACCTTTATCTAACCCTGAATTTCAATAATAGAACCTGTCTACACTATTTCACAAAGATATATGACCGAACTCACATGTTTAAAATAACCATGTGTAACTACCTACAATCCACACGTTTAAGGGGAAATGTTTGGTCTAATTGTGCGCTGACCATGTGCCTCACCTGTTTCTTAAAAATATGATATAGTCCTTAGAAAATCCTCAGAGGCTCTAACATCATCCCTTAATCCCTTATAAAAATTTATATAGGAAAATAAGGGTCATACATTAATGTGAAGAATCCATTCCTCCCCAAAAGTATGGGATCATCCAACTCTAATGATTATTGCATATTCAGGAAAAGTCCATGGAGGTGAGGTAGGATGAGTGTATCTAATGGACCTAGTTCTAGATGATTCTGAAAAGGTCCATCAAGTGTTCCCTATATAAACTTGATTAATTTTCCAACTCCTATTTTTATTTTTGATATAGGTTCTACCTATTTTTTTATATATGTACAAACTATTACCAGGATTCATATATTGAATAAGTTATTGTATGAGTTTATATCTATTTTTAACTATTGGGAAAGAATTTGGATCATATTTACGGACATCAACAATTGATCATAGTAGTTTCTATATATAGAAATATATGTGATTTCATGATCCATAATATTACAAGATTCCTGGATGACTAAATATTAGGCGCACCTTAAAGGGTTCCAAATAAGTGTATTATTTATTAATCCCTTTGGGGAGAAGGTGGTTTTCACCAATATGTGGGATTATAGGGAAATCATAATGTGACTAAAATGAACTCTTTATACACCCCAACAATTTTAAGTAAGAAAATTATATTTGATAGCGCGTATGGAACACAACACCAAGCACATAAGGAAATATAATAACCCTATGATTTATAATATATTTACTATTTTAAATAAATTAAATATATTTGATGACTTGCGATGCATGATATACTAATATAGAATATGTGGCACCCAACAGTTACTTTTTTTGAAAGCTTCCATTACACATAAGATTGATTTTAACAGAGAAACAACACATTATTAATATATTATTATTTAATATAATATGATATAACATGTCGATAAAATAGATGTTATGACATATATTTACTAATTTATGAAAAAAGTCAGTTTACACAAATTATAAAATCAATACATTAGTTAAAATTTAATTATAAATAAATATAATAATCAATTGGATATAAAGGAATGATTTTTGTAGAAAAATATTTTTATTCTCACAAAGTTTTATTATATTAATAAAATAAATTAAATACAGTTATTGATTGATATTAATCTAATATATATGTTATATATTAAATGAAAATTTTTATTCATCCAATATATTCAATTGGCATAAGATAAGAATAAACACAATATTTTTCACAAACTATATCTAGTCGCCATCAAAAAAGACTCCCGACCAAGTCCATGGAAAGGCTCGAAGGGAGTTCCGTATCCCCACGGGCTATCACAAGTGGCCAGGTATGATAAGAAAATTTTTGGGAATGATTTACATAATTTAAGAAAAATAAATCATTTATCAAGGATTATAAATGGATCTGAAATTTTCTAATGAAACCATTCATTACAAAAAACCTAGAATTGAATTACATCATTTAAATGAAAGCCCAAGGACTTCCACAAGGAAATAAATCCAAAAAGAACATCCCAATAACTTCACCAATTCAAGGGGGAATCACCCTCTTGTCATCTCCATGACACCTCACCCAGATGGACAACTAGAACCTAAATATCCGGTACTAAAAGCTTTATCCAAAGCTGTGACAAAAATTACCAATTCTACTTACACCCATTGGGGAAAGTATGGTGTGATCCAATGGCTAATAGTATGCCACCCGAAGAGAATCCATGTAATAAATATTTTCGAACAACAATATTTCATGTTTTATAAACAAAAGAAATCCTAGTAACAATTTCAATGGGATGAAACTTTCAATGAAAACTGTTTCAAGAGGTAACATTTATGAAAGAAAACATTTAAATAAAATAAACATGCTACTAATTTTTCTAGACAAACCCATTGTATGCCGATGGTGTATATCACATATCCAATGATCACTAGTAATGGGAAATAATCATTTTCATTAGAGATCTATGGGCCATAGGAACATCGTATCTCGGGGAAAAGTAAACATAACAAATATTAATTCTCATACATGATCCAGTAGTTGGGAACATACATATAACCTAGTGGTCCCCAACACCATCATAATAGTTTAGTTAGAGATTTCATCATCAAAATTTCTAAGTGAAATAGGGAAAACACACTCCGGGTCACTAGCAAACTAGTACATATCCGCTAACCTAGATACTAGGGTTTTCCCTCTTATGCTAAAAAATTTTCCAACTCTAATAAAGTTCAATTTTCAGAAACACAAAATCATTGTGTAAAACATCAACTACATCACCACCACACCACATGGGAGGGAAAATAAACCTAAATCCACATGATTGAGCCCATAAACTCAAAAATAAACCCAAGGTATGAATACCTATTTGCTGGACATTTGGAAAATCAAGGATGATGGAAGAAACCTAAAGTAAAAGGAAGAAAACAATGAGATAATCACGCATATGAAAAAATATTGATGATTCTCATTCAAATATCCATTCATAAATATATTCCATTAGATTTTGAGGAAGCTTAGAGACCTCCTATGATTGTGAGAAACGAAATGGGGATGAAATGAGAGCAATAGAGATTATTTTGTAATGGAAACATTTGAATTAAAAATAGATTTTTATTGTGTTGTACACCCTACACGGTTTGGCTGCATGGTGTAGTAAATTGTGCGACACAACCATGCAACATGTTCTTTCCATAAAAAAACTCTCAATTTTTCACTAATTTCAAGGGGGGGCCTGGGGGGGGATCAAGAGGGATATATAGGCCAAGGACATGGGAAATAATACCAAAAAGAAAACCCATATTCTCCCCAAGAATCATCCATCTAAATGGTATATACAACCCCAACAAGATACCACACAAAAGGTGACACTAGGAGTGTCAAAAATTCAATTCCAAGACACCTCATACTCATAACTTCCCATTAATCAAAGCGGAGGCCAAATACCATCCATGTGTTCCATGATTATTGATGTAGGTCATAAAGACACGAGACACCAAATATAATCCAGAACACCTGAAAACCAATAGAAAACTAAGAACCCAAATAAGATTAAAAAATAGCCTGGAAAGTAAGATCTAGGTTTGACAATTGTCCAATCTATAAAGCTTTCCAATCCGGGAAATCCAAAATAATTATAGATTCAAAAATAAAACCCAACCGATAGACCAATATTGACTCCATTTCCAATTTTCACCATCACGTAAAAGGCCAAAACACCTTCAGGTGATCAAGAAACGTATGTGAGACTCTCACAAAAAAAATTCGCCACTTATGTTAAATTATCAAACATATTAAAACAACATCCGAAAACAAAACACCACTAGAACTACCAGATGAAGATCGAGAAATCCAACTGAAATTAACAATGAACTCGAACAACATTACTATAACCATACTTTAAATAAAATTATTAGGTGTGTTCCAATACTACATTTACCCATGGAAGAAATTCAATGTTAGATAGCTCTGGATATGACTATATACCAAAAATCCAACACCTCGTACAGAACCAAATTTCTGATATGGGGAGACTCTAATGAACTCCCCACTATAAGAGTCATCTTAATTTTCCATGACAGAACGAAGACATCAACAAGTGGAGTCCCGAATGGGATCCCCTCCATAATGGATACAATAACATTAGATAAATTCCAAAATAGCCTATATGAGATGCTTGGTAGGTATCCCCACCGTACGAACCAACTGACTTTACCAACTAGCATAGGCCAACACGAATAATACCACATTAGATCTAATCCCCACAGAAATAGGGGGGTTATTTAAAGAAATTGTAAAACAGAAAAGACAATCCCTGGTTCACTAATCCCATTAGAATCACCATTATTGTCTAATACTATCCATGAAAGAGATGAAATAGAGCTTATAAATATATTCATACATGAACAACTACATTGAGGGTTTCACCCGCAAGGGTTCAAGCACTTTGTTTAAGGAAACAAAACCACCCATCCTCCCTATAACAAAAGAGGGACATCCCCACAAACACTGATTACAACCTTGAGGGATAGGGTCACCACACCCATTTACACCACATGAGACCACTTGAAATTAAACAACCATATCTAAACATCAAACTGTCTCCACATCCCACACTAGAGATAGAAGTGAAACTAAGATCTCTTACACCCTTGGTGATTTTCTGACAACTTAAAAAACTTCACTCAGAAGCATAAGGATGGATTCCTAATGTTTGTATCATCTTATTCACCACAATAATGATCTAATGATCACAACACCCCATGAATTCAATAACTCAAAAAACCCACCTTTACCCAATCATGGACTAGGAATATTCACATGCATCACCTCTTTCACCCCAATTAATGAACAATAGAAGAATGGACACATGGAAGAAAAAATCACATCGAATTCGGAATTGAATATTTTCAGAAGAGAATCACACTATTATTTAATAATAATCCCTCAAAATGATCCAAAAAAACTACTCTTTTCACATTGAAGTAATAAAACGATTCAAAGAATCGCCGAACATTACCCTTGAAACTGACAGAGACACTATATGGAGTTGAACGTTGAAAAATGTTCCTAGTAGCATGAGATTTTCGTACATGAACAATGAAGATTCATGTACTCAAGAAAACATGAATCCCTTCAAACCCCTCGGCATTAAATATTTTTCTATGAGAGGAACTGGAAAATCCAAAAATGAAGATAGATAAACTCCCCCTGAAACCTGAGAAGAGAGTTCCGACATTGATCAAATGGAGGATCTTCCAACCGTGAGTCACCCATTGATACCCCTAAATGATTAATTAAATCATTATGGGGTCCTACCATATCCAACAATAAATCCCATGGACCCATCCAATCTATTCCACTATTCAAAATATACAACTAAATAGGTCTGAACACATTACGGAAGCAACCACAAGGTCTTATTGAAACATTTCTCAAAAAGGGCCACAAATCAGCACTTCAACCCAACATACCCACAAAAAAAATGAAACATAAATCCAAAAATAGGGGTTATGAAAATAAATACACCCACCAATACATTCCAAAAAATTCATATGACATACCAACCAAATAGGTTATGAAGACATCAAATTTCCATTTAATACCATCTATTTGAAAATAAATGGGTCGGTGGTTAGCAAATTCACCAATGGTACCCCATAGAACTCAAACATTCAGGTTTCCATTCCACAATGATCACCCTCCACATATCTATACTGTAACAAATATAGTCATTCCATTAACCATCCATATTCTAATGTAAATCCATTCATGTTATCTCTTACAAAAATACCAAATTATAAAACAAACATTCATTCCACTTTAAAAAACCAATATATTCAATCAAAACTTTTTTATTTCTCAAAACCACTAACATAAAAAACTAATTAAAATCATACAAATATTTAAAAAAAACTCCAAGAATTAATAAAAACACACTTTTGATTTATACACATTACTTTCCTAACATCTCATCAGATTTCAAAACACTTCCATTTATTATGAAAACCTCCATTTCATCAAAACAAATTCATTTGGAAACACATTTATCCCCATTTAAAATATGTTCCTAGAAATACATGAAATGTTTTCCAAATCCCACCAATTACCAAATTAAAAGTCATATTTGAACTCTATATTTTAATTCCAAAACACCTCATTCTATTCAAAACACATTTAATATCTTAGAAAACTATATTTGAAATCGATTTTCAAAACCCACTTTAACATAATTCATACTTTCAGAAGAGGTGTAGACACAATATTTCCTCTTTCAAAAAAATTCTGAAATATAATTTATACCCTTTCAAAAATCACACCATATCTTCTTTACTAGAAAATATTTTCACAAAAATTCACACTTCTTAAAATGAAGTCATTTTTTCTGTAAAACCAAGTATACAAATATCCAAAACAATAAGCACAAGACAATGAAATGGGAAATTAGTCATGGGGGTGGCTTGGACATATGGTTGATAACCATACATAAATTGATTCACCGTCATGGAGTGTGTTCTAGGGAAATATACCTCACTCCGCATAGATTTGTAGGCCTTACAAGCTGAATGAGACCATTAAAACTACTCTCTTTTCATTTCCCCAATCATTGAAGAACCATGAGAACAATAGAACTCAGATAATACCCAACATCACTAGACAAAATGAATCTCATCATGAGATTTTCTGGACATGAACAATACCTGTAATCAGAAATTCATGTCCTAACATTTATTTATCTAGTACACATAAGCTATTTCCAAAAAGGGAATGACCCTAAATGAGTAAACCTCCCTCTGATACCATTTTTGCATTAACATGATATGGTCTCCATTTAAAATTATTCATGAACCTATCCTTGGAAATCCATGAAATGAATTACTTATCCCCAAAAGATTAAACAAGTGACCATGTATAATAAAAAATTGTTTGGAAATGATTTACATGATTTTAGAAACAAAAAAACCAATAATTCTAACAAATTGAATCTGATTGTTTCAAACCAAACCATTCTTTACAAAAATTTAGAGTTGAATTACATCACTTAAATAAAATCCACATGATTGAAACAAGTAAAAAACACCCCAAGGAACATCACAAGAACCACCTCAAGGTAAGGGGGTATCACCCTCAAGACATATTTATGACAAAATACTGAGAAGGATAGCTAGAACACAAACTATTGACACTAAAAACATGCACAAAAGTGGGACAAAAATTAACCAGCCTACTTAAAAAAGGTGTGAGTAGGGGGTGGGACTATTACTAGTAGGATGAAACCCAATGATATTCCATTTAATAAAAATTATAAGACAAAAGGATTACTTTTTTTAAAAATAATATAAATTCTAGTAACAATTTCAATTGGATTAAACATTAAAAAAACAGTTCTGAAGAGGTAAAATTAAAGAATGAAATTTTTTAAATAAAATGAACATGATAATTAATTTTCCATATAAACCCATATTATAATGATGGTATATATAATATATCAAATTAAAAGTAGTCACGGGAAATACCTCTAGGCACTAGCAAGCTGTGGACCCCTAGTACCTTGTATCTCGGTGAAAAGTAACCATAACAAATATTCCTTCTCTTACATGAGCCACTATTAGGGAACATACACATAACATAATGGTCCCAAAAATCACCATAATAGTTTAGTTAGTGTTATCAACATTAAAATTTCTATGATAATTAGGGACAAAACCACTCTGGAACACAAACATACTAGTACACATTAGCCCACCTAGATACCAGGGTTTTCCCTATTATCCTCAAACAAGTTCCACACCATAAAAAGTACATTTTTTTACATGAAGCATCAATTTACAATTTTTACAAACACCAAACAGCCCAAAATAGGTCACATAATAATCTTACACACAGAAATTCATTTTTTAATCTCATAATCGCACAAAACATCATACAAACATGTTTTGAACCATTCATAAAATTTAGTAAATCATTCAAACAATTTATAAAATATTCAAAAAACGTTTGACCTCACTATTTTCCACTTTACATTTCAAAACCCCATTTTTACAAACATATAACCACCAAAAGAGTACATAAACAACATTTTCAAACTATTTGTAATTCAATAAACCATTTTAAATTTTCATAAAACACTTTCAAGAAGTTTGGGAAGATGTTTCAGATAAAACAAATTCAAAACCATATTTTAAATACAAAGGCACAACCATACCATAAAAAATAGAATTGGAATACCTATAAAAAATTAATAAACTACTTTAATTCATTAAAAATGTACCCAAAATACATCCAAAGAGTTACACATGAAAAAAAACCAATTTGAAGAAAACATTAAATTTAAAAACCAAACGCTTAACTAACTCAACGAAAAATTATTTCTACACCACACATAATAGGTAAAAATCCTGAAAAAAGTTATAAAAGGAAAAAAAACTCAAAAAAGTTTGAATAAACATGGAATAAATAAGCCTTTATGTTTGAAACCCCAAATCATTGTGTGAAACATCAACCACACTACTGCTGCACGACAAGGGAGGGAAAACAAACCTTCATCCCCAAGATTGACCCAGGAAACTCAAAAATAAACCGTAGGTACAAAACCATAGTTTTTCTTCAAGGATAATGGAGTAAACCCAAAGGGAAAGGAAGAAAAAAAAAGATGGAATCTCTCACTTGACGAAATATTCATGTTTCCCCATCAAATCCCTCTTCAAAAATAAGTTCTTTGGGAGATTGAGGAATTTTAGAGACCTCCCATGGATATGAGTTAACAAATGGGAAGGAAATTGGCACAATATGGTTTTTTTATAGTCAAAATTGGAATTAAAAAAAGATTTTTAATATGATAGGAACCCGAAATGTTTTGGCATCCTGGTTTAGTAAATCATGAAGCCAAACTGTGCGGCCTGTTCTGTGTACCGAAAAACTCTCCATCTTGCCCCAACTTTCAAGGGGACCTAGGGGGTGTGGTCAAGGGGGAGAGATAGGTGATATATTGGGTGAAATAATACCTAAAATAAAACCTAATTTTCACCCCAAGACTCATCACACTCAAGGGTATAGACCACCCAACAACAAACACCACAAAAGGTGACACAATGAGTGTCATGTAACACCCCAATATTTCATAGTATTTTTCCTCCTCAAAGCAATTCAATAACCTGCTCTACATGAAACAACGAGTTCATGCGCACCACAACATACCAAACTAGCTCTTTAAAAGCAGTTATTATATTATTAACAGAAATTTTAATTTAATATATTCCCTAAAATTTTAACATTCATATTATGTGTTTCCTAGATATAATTCAATAACAAATTCAATTTTTCAGACAAAGGAAGTATTTTTCAGAAAATGAAATTTTACAAGATTTTAATGGAGAACCCTTTTTAAAACCAATATTTGACACTTTTATATATTCAATTTTAGGAAATTAAATTCTTCTTTAGAATTGGGACAAAAAAATGTAGTTTGGAATAATATTTTCTACTTTTCCGATAAATTTCATATTTTGATGAATAGTTAAAAATACTCAATTTTAAAAGAAAAAAACTATTTTAATCAAAATATGTTATAGTGTTAAATTATGTATTTGAATGGTTTGATGTATAATTAGATTATATTTTTATCATTTAATACAATTTAGGTCATTATAAGTAATTTAACATTTAAATTTGACATAAACACATGTCAATCTTTTGATAGTTTTTACTTTTTTAAAACCCCATTTTTGATTTTGACAACGAGAATTAATTTTAAATTAATTAATGAAACTTTTATGATTTGAATATTTTGAAACAAAATTTATTTTTAAATTTAGAATATCAAAATTTTCTTTGGGTGAACATCTGGTATTTTTCTGCAAACATTCAATTTTTTATTAATAGTTAAAAACACTACGTTATTTTATAAAATTGAATTTTTTATTTAAATAATTAGTTACTTAATTTCAATATATTTTTGGTCAAAATTGATACATAATACCTATATATGTTCAAATTAATTTATTGGAGTCATTTAACAATAATTATATATATATATAATTTTATTTAACTTTTTACCGTTTTTACCCACCTTTTAAGAGCGTTTGCAAATTTGCATAAAACTAAAATTTACCACTTCTATGAGTTGAATTTAAAAAATCTGAGAGAAACTATTGACATCATTATGTAATATATGGTTCAATAAGTTGAAAATATATTTTGTTGAATAGTAACTTTTGACTTTTATTTACCACGACTAAAAGTAAATAAGGAAATTAGTGTTAAAACTGATATTATTATTATCCTAACACATGTGATTTTTATATTGTATAAGTGTGAATCGACCAAAATAATCCGTAGGAATAAAATATGACCCTTATGGTCAACTTGGATTAAATTAATACGTTTATTATTATTTTATTCAATGAATTGTTAAACGTGTTAAATTCAATGTTTAATAACTAAGCCATTTTAAATATATGGTTGTACATAAGATAAATTTGACTATAAATATTCATTATAAAGGAAAAAGGATTTCCTAAATAATGGTATCTTAGTTATAATATTTAAACATTATATAATTAAATTATTTATGACATGATGTTGATGCAGTAATTACCTTATTAATGAATGAATCAAATAAATTGTATTATAAATATTAAATTAAATATCATTTCAATGTTTTTATGGGATCATCGAATTTTATAAGTGGATACGACATGATAGGTTTGATTGAAGGTATATTTTTTTATGTAATATAGGTGTGATGATTTTCACAAAAACCAAATACCAAATAGTTTCAGAATTGACATTAATGGGTTTTAAAAAAAATAATATATTAATAAATTATATAATATTCCTCAAAATCTACGGTTCAGCCAAAGGGCGAAAATAATATTATTAATATCATTAATGAACCACTTGAGGTTCTCTTGGATGTTTATAGTATGTTTATTAACCATATAGTGTAAAAATACAAGAAGAAACGATAAAAGTTAAACTATTTAACTAATAGTAAAATCTGAAAGATAATTTTAATATGGTCACCTAAACTTGTCTAAAACATATTGGTTGATAATATTTTGACCCTTCCCCACCTTATATTAGAAATAAGTCAATTTTTATCCATCAAAAACCAAAAATTATTATATAATAAAATAAAATTTTATACTTTTCCTAAAGTAACCCTCACCTCTTTAATAAAAGTGTACTTCCCCTTCTCTTCTTTTCACACCTCCAATGCCATTTGACTCGGCCAAACCCTATCCAAATATCCTCCCAAAATCCATCACATAATCCTAGAGGCCTTAAATTGATAGTAAAAGAAAACCTAAAGAGCCATTATATTCAAATCAAATGGAATCACCCAAAGAAGAGGTAATTATATTATCAGCTCTTTCAAAGTTCTTTTCCTTTTTCACATTCCCTTTCATTGTTATTTCCATAAAAAAATAATAACACCATTACTTTATAAAAAATGTGATGTTATTATTAATATTTTATAACCATATTTATTATTCTATCCATCCTATGAATTAATATATCACCAAGCATGCATATGTACAACTTACCGTTTCCAGATTGTGGTGTAATTTGGTATTCAACACGATGTTATTTGGATGGATATAATGATGAGTAATATGTTTATAAATAATGAAAATAACAATATAATTCCTATTAATAAATAATATAACATAAAATTCCACTCCTTTTTATCCTTAATGAAATGATATCATCACTCATGAGTACGTACGACTAAACGTCTGCACGACGCGATGAGATTCATTTCCACATTCACCAGTCAACGATTATTATAAAAATAAATATTATTATTATGTATTTAATATATGAAATAATAATTCTACTATATATATATATATATTATTCACTTAGTTCCGTTCAATACGATATGAAAACAAAAACATCGTTTATGCGTACGTACGACCTACCATTTCCATAAACTGTGTCTTTCATTTCACAATCTTGTCTATTATACATATCTATATTATAAATATATATGATATATAAACCACATTTTATATTCTATATGTTTTTAAATCATTATCTAAGTGATATGATCAAGAATAACAAGTTGAAATATGTATGAAAAAAAGATATTATTACCTGAAATATAAAATTAACATGGAAATCATTGTTAAATTGATAGTATAAAGTCATAAATGAATCATGTATGATATAATAACTATGAATATGGTTCAGGAATAACTTAAGAAAATACTATGGTCATTATAAAATAGGTTAAACGTACCCTCCACCGAAGGAAAGTGTAAGGTAAGGTTTAATTCCTCAATCTCATTATTATCCGAGATTGTTTATGTGTAAGTATTTACTAAGGAATATTTATGATCCATGTACATGTTTGATAAAAACGATTTAAAAATGAATATTTTAATGATTTGTGGAAGGGAATATATATCTAAATCATCATTTTAAATTATTTAATTATTTTTTAAATCTTTTTAATTAAAGTCCATGTTTTAAAAATGATTTTAAGGATTTATTTAGATAGACATGATTCTTTTAAAATAATAAATATTTTCAAAAGTTTCAAAGTGGTACGGGACACTTTGATTAACAAATGTCATTTAAATGACTTCCTTTCTAAATTATATGACTTTTAAATGATTTCATTAAAAAGGGATATTTCTCTCAAATAGTTTTACTGGTCATTTTCAACTATGTCATCATCCTTTATCGGAGATTATTATTGATTAAGGTTGATTTATTATAATACAATATTCCATGTTTTATTGAATTTTTTTGATATGTTTGAATATGGATGTGTTATTTTTATTCCATTATTGGTTTATAATTAAAATACTAACATTTCTTATGCACGTTTTGATATGAGTGATTATGTTATGTTTCATCATTTTCATTTAATGAATGTAGTGGACTTAGTAAGTGATTGGTGTAGCCCGAAATAGCTCATCAATGCATCGGTAGCTCTCATGAGACAAAATAGTATCTTGGAATAGGGTCATGACAAAAATATTATTTGTAGTCTTGGAACAAGGCCTTGACTATGTGGTAATGATGTGCAGCGTTTTGCATTCCCTCATTATGAAATTAGATATTTAATGTGATTATTAAACTATTATAATATCCATGTGCATGTTTATATGGTGATGTTTGATTTATTTTTTCTGTATTATGTTCAAGATTA
Source organism: Viscum album (assembly GCA_963277665.1). NCBI lineage: Eukaryota > Viridiplantae > Streptophyta > Magnoliopsida > Santalales > Viscaceae > Viscum > Viscum album. Next base: position 1,238,314,388 of record OY728119.1, read on the forward strand.
TGTTTAAAAGACTGTTGTTTTTATTACACATCTTGCCTTAAAAATTTATAGGTTCTGCTAAATTATTTACCCTTACTGAGCATCTGAACTCACCCCTTTCTTATGTTTTATCTTCCCATGATTCCTTAAAGTGTATTATGATTGATATGTACAGTTAAGATAAAATGAATAATGGTGTTCTCAGAGAACTATCTATTCTGTATTTTATGTTTCAAATTGTAAAGTAATGTTAATATAGGTAATATATTTTACTAGAATACTAAAATGATCAGTCCTTCGGGACATGATTCCTTGTAATCATGCCAATTTATTAAAATAATGCAGTATCTCTAGGTAACCGGGGTTGGGGATTTACAGTTTGTATCAGTGAAAGATTATTATAAACCCTGAAAACTAGATTTAGATAAACGCTGTTTAGAGTACATTACCCTATGATAAACATTGAGGATTAGTATAAAAGTACTTTCTAGAATATTGGTAATGTAGAGATTTTGTGTATTTTCCCAGAAATAAATCCATATCTGGATACGGGCTATTAGAGGTGGCTCAGGAATAGATGTACCTATGAGTGAAAATAATAACAATGAGTTTCAGGCTAGACCCGGGGTATCCTGGTACATGACAATGGGCCATGCTGCACTCTTGGTTACAAAACTCCTAGGAGATATTCTTTGGATAATTTACACTTTCATTCCAAGCCATTATGAAGGATTTAGGAGTAAATATTTTCTCAAAGAAAATATTTTATGATTATATAATATAAATGTAATATTTTCAATTTATGTTAGTTATTTTACATGTATGGAATTGTGCTTCGAGATTCATAATCTAACCTAGTGTATGCCATTTTTTATAAATGGTTCTTTGTAGAATGAAGGAGAACTCCTACAATCTGCATGATCCAAAGATTAAGAAGGATCATATATTTCATGGTATTAATCAAAATTTATAAGGGAAATATTTTCCCACATATTCTCAGCATATGTAGAAATTGTATCATGTGTTAATAAGATTAGTAAGGAAATCTTTGAGTCCTCTGGCTTTGAAGGGATGCAAGAGAAGAAAATTATGAAAGCGATAGAGATAGATAAAGGGATGAGGGGAAAGATGGATTTTCCCATATGTGAAAATTGTGGAATGAATCACCTTAGTAAATGCTTGAAGTAAATGACGGTTTGTTATAAGAGTGGAGAAAAAGGACACCAAGTATGTGATTTCAAGGGTAAGAAATAGGTGTCAAAGGTACAATGCTTCCTCTTCAAGGAATTGGGACACTATTCGAATCAATGCCCATATCATCAAAGTATGCCCCAAATGATGATATTAGATAATAATAATGTTATGATACTACCACTGATGAAGATGAATGACTAGTGTTTTTATGCTGTTATTAAAGAATCATTTCATTTGAGGGTTGTATCAATGATGTAAACGTTATATTAATTTTGGAAATAAACAAGGATTGTACTGTAGTACTATTTCATTGAGGATTTGAGATTATATGGATCTAAGAATAGATACTCAATAGCAAGTTAAATTTTTTGGAAAATACATGGTTAAAGGAAAGATAAACATTAATATGGTTCTGAGACCGAGGTAGTGATTTATGAATAAGATATTATTGATTTGGTTAAATTATATTCAATATTCTAGACTACATTGAAACTAATTAATTTATTGTTTATTCCATTTTTTGGTGTATACAATATTTTTGGATATTAGGATTATGTACAGTACTCTATAAAGAATAAGGGAGCATGAATGTAATCAATACAGTTTTATGATAATTCAGGGTGTTACCTTGTTTTAAAAGAATACATGATGAAGGTATTCACATGTTATTATGTGCCAAAAAATATCTTCATTGTGTTTACATTCCTTATAAATTTTGGGCTATGAGTTTGGAAAGAAGTAATTAAGATAAGTATAATGATTGGAATGGATTAAGTTTGAAACTAGATACTATTCTTAAGGTTTAATCATTTCTTAAGATTATTTTTTATTATTATAAAAAGGACAACCTAGAGGTCGGGCGACAACTCGTCACATCTGACAAGGCCACGAGACTTGAACCCACAACCGAAGGGCAACACAGGTGAATCACCTACCACTGGATTACATGATGTCCTGCTTTGTATGATTTAGTTTTTTAAATAGTATGACAAATGAATTATAATTTAATTATTATTGGAACCCTATAATTTAAAGATAAATAGAATATTTTTGAATTCTATTTTGTTTTATAGTGAAAGATGAGTTTGTGGTATAAATTAGTTGAAGAATGAAACTCTACACGTGAAGTATATTTTTTTACACGTATTCTATGAAAAAAATTAATTCTTAAACTTTAGGGAAGGGATATTAAAACCACAAATGTGGTATCCTAATACCTTATGTTTTTTTGAACTAATGATATTTTAAATCATCATAGATTGATGAATTTGAGGCCCTTAATTTTACACTTGTTTGTGACTGATGACCTCAATCAATCCCTATAAATATTTACATCTTTTCCCTAATTATGTGTCTATAGTTTCTACTAATGGTCTCACAATAAATATCATAATTTGTTGTTGACCTTTTCATTTCCCTTCCCTCTTATTAATTCAAAAAAAATTTAACACAATTTCTAATGTGGGTTTTCCAAGAAGGTATTTTTCCTGTTTTAACCTTTAATTTTTTAAGAACAATTTCAAATTGCAGGGACACAATTTATTTAAGGAGGGAAGAATGTAACAAACAAATATTTCATAGTATGTTATCTATTCAAAGTAATTCAATAACTTGCGCTACATGCAAGACCGAGTTCAAGTGCACTACGACTTACCAAACTAGCTGTTTAAAAGATGCTGTAAATAGTATTATCTGAATTTTTAATTTTATATATTCCATATAATTATAACATCAAAATTATGTTTTTTAGAAATAATATAATAACAAATTCATTTTTTCAAAAAAATGAATTGTTTTTTAGAAAATGCAATTTTACATCATTTTAGTGGAGAACCATTTTTAAAACAAATATTTGACACTTTTATATAATCAATTTCATGAAATTAAATTCTCTTTATAATCGAGTAATAAAAATTTAGTATGGATACATTTTTGGAACTTTTCTGATAACATTCATATTTTGATGAATAGTTTAAAATACTAAATTGTAATTGAAAAAGAATTTTTTTAATCAAAATAGATTATAGTGTTAAATTGTGTATTTGAATATTTTGGAAGTATAATTAGATTATATTTTTATCATTTAATATAATGCAGGTCATTATATGTAATTTTAAATTTAAATATCACAAAAACCCACGTCAATCTTTTGATAGTTTTTACTTTTTAAAAACATGCGTTTTGGTTTTGACGATGGGAATTATTTTTAAATTAATTAATTCTACTTATTTTTTTTAATTAGGTATAATATAATTAATTTTATGATTTATAATATCAAAAATAGCTTTGGGTGAATTTTTGGTATTTTTATGAAAACATTCAATGTATGATGAATAGTGAAAAACAATACATAATTGTTTAAGACTGACATTTTAAATAATTAATTAGTTTTTTTATTTTAAATTTTTTTTGTGTCAAAATACATATATAAGACCTATATATGTTCTATGTAATTAATTGGAGTCATTTTATGATATGTTTAGATATGTAAAATTTTATTGATCTTTTTACCGTCTTTTACCCATCTTCTAGGAGTATTTGAAAATTGGCATAAAACTAAATTTTACCGCTTCTGTGAGCTGAATTTCCCAAATATTAGAGACATAGTTGAAAAAATTACATAAAATGTGGCTTAATAAGATGAAAATAATTTTTGGTGAATAGTAATTTTTAACTTTTATTTACCACGGTTAAAAATAAATAGGGTAAATAAAGGTAAAAATGACATTATAAGTACCCTAACACTTGTCATAATTGTATTGAATAAGTGAAATTAGACAAAAAAACATCCTTTGGAACAAAATATGACCCTTTGGTCCACTTGGATTGGATTAGAACATTTATTACTATTTTATTTAAGGAAGAGTTAAAAGTGTTAAATTAAAAGTTCAATAAATAAACCATTTTTAATATAGGGTTATACATAAGATAAATTGTAATATAAATATTAATTATAAAGATAAAATGATTTTATATGTCATTGTATTTTATTTATATCTTTTAGACATTAAATAATTAAATTTATTTAGGACACAATGATGATGCAGTACTTACCTTATTAATGAAAGAATCCAAAAAATGGTATTATAAACAATAAAATAAATAAAATTTCAATGGTTTTATGACATCCAAAAATTTTATTGGTGAATATGAAATTTTAGGGTGAATGTAATTTATCTTGTCTGAATTAATAATTTTTTGATTACTTTTACAATGACAAAATACTAGATAGTGTCAAAATTGACAAAAATGTGTTTTTAATACAAATATTATATTATTAAATTATATAATATTCCAAAAAATCATAGGATCAGATAAGAAGCTTAAATAATAGTATGTATGTCATTAATGAACCACCTGAGGTTCTCTTGGATGTTTATAGTATGTTTATTAACCATATATTGTAATAATACAAGAAGACACATTAAAAGTTAAACAATTTAACAATTAGTTAAGTGTAAAAGATAAGATTAATATGGTAACCTAAACTTGTCTAAAACCAATTAGTTGAAAGTATTTCTACCCATACCCACCTTAGAATCGAAATAAATCAATAGGTATCCATTAGAAAAAAAAATTATTCTATAATAAAATAATATTTTTATCTTTTCCAAAAGTGACCCTCACTTCTCTTATAAAAGATTACATACCCTTCTCTTAATTTCACAACTCCAATGACATTTGGATCGGCCAACCCCTTTCCTAATATCCTACCATCTTCTCTCACTTAAACTTAAAGGCCTTACCATGAGAATAGATGCAACCTATAGAGACCTTTTGTTCAATTGAAAATGAATCACCAAAATAAAAGGTAATTATTTTATCACCTCTTTCAAAGTTCTTTTCTTTTTTCACTTTCTCTTTCTTTGTTATTTTCATACCAAAATAATAAATCATGTACCTTATTCATACTGTGATCTTATTATTAATATGGTACAACCATATCCATTATTCTATCCATCCTGTGAGTGAAAATTTCACCATGCGTGTGTATGTATGGCTTACCGTCTCCACGCAGTGGTGTAATTTGTTATTAATAATGCTACCTTCTCCACGTCGTCGTGTGTACTTACGTCTTACCATCTCCACGATGTGATTAGACTCATTTCCACATTCACCATTCAATGATGATTATAAAAATATATATTATTAAAATTTTTTTAATATTTGACATATTAATGCTACAAAATATATATATATATACACGAATTTATCTTATTCACTTAGTTCCGTTCAATACGAAATGAAAAAGGAAATATCGTTTATGCGTACGTACGGACTACAATCTCCATAAATGGTGTTTTTAATGTCATATATCTATCTATTATACATATCTATATTCTATATATATATGATATAGAAATCAAGTTTCATATTCTGGAAGTCTTTAAATCATGATCTAACTGATATGATCAAGAATAACAAGTTAAAACACGTACGTTAAAGAAAGAGATTATCAACCAAAATGTAAATTGAACATGGAAATCATTATTAAATAGTTATTATAAAGTCATAAATGAATCATGAATGATATAATAAATATGAATATGGTTCTAGTATAATTTAATAACATACTATGGTCATTATACAAGAGTTTAAACATACCCTTGACCAAAGGAATGTGCAAGGTAAGGTTTAATTCCTCAATCACATTATAATACGAGATTGTTTATGTTTATGTATTTACTTGGAAAGTTTTATCATCCACATCCATGTTATGTAAAAATGGTTTCAAAAAGAATATTAAAATATTTTTTTAATGGAATCTTTATCAAGATGGTCATTTTATATGTTTTAATGATTTATTTTTTAAAATGTTTTTTTATTAATGTCCATATTTTAAAATTTGATTAAGGATTTATTTATATGGAAAATATTTTTTTCAAATGTCAATTACTTTCCAAAGTTTGAAAGTGGTATGGGACACATAGATTCAATTTTTCTTTTTTAAATTTCATCCTTTCTAAATTATTTGACTTTTAAATGATTTCATGAAAAAGAGAAATTTCTCTCAAAGAGATTTACTGATCATTTTCAACTATGTCAACATCCTTTACTGAATATAATTTTTGATTGAGGTTAACTTATTTTAATACAATATTTCTTATTATACTGAATGTTATTTTGATATGTTTGACAACGGTTGTGTTATTAATATTCCATTCATGGTTTTTTTCAAGTATTAACATTTCTTATGCTTATTTCAATACGAATGTTTTGGGTATGTTTCAAAATTATCATATGTGGAATTCAGTACAATTTGTAAGTGACTGGAGGAGCTTTCTCAAGCTCTTCGATGCATCGATAGGTCTCATGAGATAAACTAGTGTCTTGGAACAAGGCCTTGAAAAAAATTTTATTTTTAGTCTTGGAACAAGTCCTTAACTATGTGGTAGTGAAGTCTGGCATTATGCATTCCCTCATTATGAAATTAGTTATTACATGTGATTATTCAACTAGTAGAATATCCATTTCCAAGATTATATAGTGATTTTTGATTTATTTTTTCCATATTATGTTCAAGATTACGTTTAAGAAGGCGGTTGTGTTTATTACACATTTTCCATAAATGTTTATAGCTTCTGCTAAATCATTCACCCTTACAGATAATATAAGATCACCCATTTCTTATGTTTTATTTTTTCAAGATTAGAAGATGAGTATTATGATTGATATGTAGGGTTAAGATAAAGGGAATAATGTAGTTCTCAAAGAACTATCTATACATTATTTTATGTTTGAAATTATAATGTAATGTTAATGTATATAATGTATTTTCAAAGACTGCTAAACTGATCGGTCCTTCGGGACATGATTTCTTGTTATCATGCCAATGTATTAAAATAAAGCACCAGCTCTAGGTAACTGGGGTCAGGGCATTACATGTTCTCAATTCAATTCCAAGACACAATATCGTCATAACATCCCTTTAATATAAGACAAGTCCAAAAACCATAAAATTATTCCAAGACTAGTAACATAGGATAAGAACACCCAACAAACAAAATTTTATTCTAGAACACCCAAAAACAAAGATAAAACTAGGAACAAAATAATATTTGATACAAATCATGGAATTGATGATCCAGGTGTGACGATATTACACATAAAAACATATATTATTATAAATGTACATTTACCATATTTTAACGGGGAACCTATTTTAAATACTTTTTTTAGATAATTTATGAATCTTATATGTGATAAGAGAAATAATTTTTTATATCGAAACATAAATATTATGTTAGGGTGATTGTTTTTTATTTTTCTATGATGTTACATTTTATAATGAATAAGAAAAAATATTTAATTTCATTTCAAAACTAAATTTTCATATAATTTATTTGTAAGGTTAATCTGTATTTTAAATTTGTTTTAATATTTAATTTGATAATGTTTTTTATTATTTAATCCAATTTAGGTCATTGGATTCATTTTAAAAATGATATTGATTATAAAAATATAGAAATCATTCCAACATATTTTCATTAAAAAATCAAATTGTCATCCCATCTTCGAGATTAAATTTATTTTAATTTGTTCCCCTTATTTGATAGGAATTTGGAAAAATGGATTCAATATTTTTATTCATTATTATGATTTATAGTAATTTCTATTTTGGATTGGACCAAATAGATTAATGAAATTTATTAAAATTTATTACAATAATTAAGAGGAAATAAATCTTAACGACAGACTAAACCTTAAACATAAGGGACCAAATGAACTAGATTTTTTTTAAACTATACGATTGAAATATTTATAGCAAATAATACCTTTTATAGACATTGGTCTATTATTGGATCCTCATGTCATTGGATTTATTTTGTGAAATTCCCTTTTAAAAAATTTACAAGTGTGCCAGTCCCCCTCAGTTATTAAAGGAATACTCTTCTCCCATTTCATCAAACCCACTAGGACACTTTTTCACGACCAATATCTGCCCAAATTGCTCCTAACCGTGCCTCCCCTCATCCAAAAATCATACCCATTGAAAAAATCCATCCATGGAATCCCTTTGGTGAAAACCAAAATTCCCAACTCGAATAAGAGGTAACCTCCACACTCATGCTCTTTAGTTTCATTTACATTATAAATTCCCTCAAATATATTTATTACATGATTTAAAAAAACATCCAATGGACTAATATTTTTAATATTATGTGTTTTAAATAAGAATACGCACAATTTCATGTAATGGGTACAGAAATTAGTGCTTTTGTGCACTACGAACTACTGCCTCGCGAAATGAAGTTGTTTGTTTTCACATTACCATATATTTCAGTTGGGAATTATGACAGAAAATATATTTTTATATATTATAAATGATATTTATAAATTTTTAATACATTGTTTATTATGTTATAACACATTCTGTTATACAGTCAATTTTTTGTAAATACGATATCATCGTTTGTGGAAGTGTCAACTCCACCCCTTCAAGGTGACCTGACTCATTCACAATATACATCGAATGTATAATTGATGGTTTTAATAAAACTATGTAACATATATGACATATATATGGTAATGTAATTATAATATACATATATATCATTTACTATTAATTATTTTAAAGTGAAAAATAAATTAATTTAACATTTATGGTTTACATTCAGTAGATGATGAAATAACGATAAGACTAATAAATACGAAAATAAAATATTCTAGAAAAATCTAAAAAATTAACACTCGAAAAACTGAAAATAATGAATTTTTATTAACAAAATAAAAATAATATATAATAAGAAGATAATATATGATATCATAAATTCTAATATGGGTCTATAATAATTTATTATATTAAAACCAATATATTGGAATTTGAAGGACATTCACCCAAAAAAAATGAAAGTTAAGGGATTTCATCTCAATTTACACTCCATTGAGACATTTTTTTTATTCACCTTGTTTCTTTTATATGAATTATATAATTACCTTTGACATACTATATTAGGAATAATATTAATCTAATGATGTTCTATGTTTCGTTTAATTTTATTCCTTCATGGATATTATGAATGAAATTTTTTAATGTGAAATGGGACAGTTTGGAATGTTTAAGGATTATTCTCCTTGAGAACATTTTAAATGATTAACACTGCAATCTCACATACTTTTTTGATTGTTAAGCTTCTCTTGAAATAATATTTATATTATGGTTCTCTTGAATATATATATATGGTGTAAAAATTCCATGTTTTCTAATAATATATTGACTCATTCATTCATCATTGTATTATAAATTTCAATTTGAAATATTTATTCCATAGGGATTTGAGTAAAAGTTCAACCAAGTAGAAAGTAATTTCACAACCGAACATATTTTCATTGGGTTATATTAATTACTCGTAGTCATTAATATTATATAATTATGGTTATAGTGAATTTTACTATATATTAATGTATTTATTATTCAATATATTGATTTTGTTTTTGATATGCTTATATAGACATTTATTGATTATCACACAAACATTATAATATTTCCAAGGGTTTACCTTACAATGTCATTTGTCAATGATTTATTACAACTAAATTTTAATCATAGGAAATTATTGTATCATTTTTCTAAAAAAACCAAATAATTTTATTATCCTATATTTATTTATGACATTTTTCAATAATCGTACCATTTTACCATTATTTGGTTTTCAAAATGTTTTAGATATTTTGTATGAAAACCAGACATCATTTTCCTCTTTAGTCAGAGAACCAATTTTCTTCTAAAAACCATTTTTAATTGTAATGTTTTCCAAAATGTAATTAACTAGATAAAAACTATTTAGTAATGAAAAATTTACACTTTTTTTTAAAAAATTATATTAAATGTATATTTTTTTCTTTTCAAACAAGTTGTTTTTTTATCCATTTTACCATTCAAGATTAATATTATTTTTACCTCAAACGACATGTATATATTTAAATTCCTTCATTTTAATGAAGCATCATTTTCATGTTTAAAAGGTTGTTTTTCTTGAATTTTTTTTCAAATGTGATTTTAATAGAAAATTAGTTGTAAATTATTATTCATAATGAAAAAGATATTTTCCTCCTGAATTTTTTTCAAAAGATATTTTTTTCTTTTCATAAAAAAAACAAGCCTTTATTTTTACTCCACTGGGGATATAGTTTTATTGATACCATCGTTATTCATTCATTGTATTGTAAATTATTTATTTATAAAAAAATAGTGTTCAAATTCCCTTACTTGTTTCTTTTGTTAGAACCCTTGAAATATTATATTTATTATGATCATTGAAATTTTAATTATACATAATTATCCGCATCATTTAACATGGATATGATCATTGGATAAACCCTATATTGTTTTTTATATAGTGTTTACATTGAAATTTATATTATTATTTAGGGAAATACTGATTAACTTCTATCTTCTACTTCATATATATATTTTATAAGTACATTTTTAAATCAATTTTTCAATATATGTCGATTATTTAGAAAATTACAGCCTATTTGGGGCCCAGTTATTAATATCCCCTCAATGCATCGATAGTAACATGGGACGAGTCAGTTTACAAGCCACTATAGATGTGGTTTTACATGATATGAAAAACTATCTTGTGAATGGTCTTTATAGTAACAGTTCTATGTATAAAGAAAACATGGGGTACAATATTTAAACATTTACCACATTTAGTTTTAGCTATTATTCATTCATGATATCATGCATCAACATATATATGGATACATTTCATTTTATTTTCATTGATTAAATGGTATGTCTTTTGGTTTTTACCTTTCGATATTGATATTTTGTAATCTAGTGATATTAATGGAATGTGTTTATTGTTATTACATTTCAATATTATTTATACACCTCCTAATCATGATTTTTATTACATGGTATATGTGTTTATTTATTTACTATTCCATAGTTATTATTTTCATTTACTAATTATTTCTTTCAATGTACTTTACAATTACTTATTAATTGAAATAACCCATTTTTATGTTTAATTCTCCCAATAATCTAGAAGTATATTAAAAAATATATGAAAGTATAAACTACATGGAATAAATTTAACATCAAAATGAAATTTATCTTGTTGTAAATAGTGTATTCATTTTTCATAAAAGACCCATGTATAAATCTGGATTACGAATACTAGTAAACTGATTTTTCCATCACGAACTGATTCTTTATAATAATTCCAATATAATCGTAGTTAACATTTCCTAAGAGATATCTGGGTTCGGGTCTCAACAGTTAGAATTATTGAAAATTTAATAAAAAACATGGGAACTATATTTAAGAGAACATAGATTATAGAACATTCACCTAAGGTAGAATATGAGGATAACTATAAAAGAATATCATAGAAGTTTGGACAGAAAGATCATGTGGGTATTCCTATAAATACATCCCTATCAGGATGTTATTCATGGATTTGGTTCTGGGAGAGATATACCTAGGAGTAACAACTCTGACAAGACATGTTGGGCTTGACTCAGGGTAACAAGGTACACAATAACAAGCCTTGATACACATCTAGTGTGACACACTTGGGGGATATGCTTATGATATTTCACATTTTCATTATAAACAGTTTTGAAGGGTTAGAAAAGATAATGACATTTAATTACCTGGATTAAAAATACGTTGACTTAATATTGAAATTAATTTTCTATGATTCAGATATCTAAAATATTATTTTATTTTTTTCCAATATTAAAAGGGATTCTCACACTATGGTTGTTTAATAAATTCCCTATTATAGTGGTTAAAATATAGACTAAGGAAGGACCTACATTGAAATATGTGGATGAATTATTTATACATTAGGATTCCATTGAAAATAATTTTTAAAAGGCTATTTACGTGATTAACATTATTTGAATGATGTCCTTATTATTTATGTGGGAAATTATATTAAAGCATGTTTATAAATGGAAAATATGTATGCTAGGTGGAAACCCATCATGTTAGGAAAGCCTACGAGACAAGAACCCATGAATAGAAGATGATAAAGGTTTAACAACAACCAATATCCTACACAATGTGAGGGTTAATATTCTATTTTTTAGACAAATAAATTTGATGAATAAATACTAATAATGATCCTATAATATAATTTTTTAGGTTTAGAGGTTTATGACTTAAAAATATTGGATTTGTAGAATAGTTAGGGGAAAATAGTTAGATTTGTCACTTTTTTATGGGATTTGCGATATGTTAAATATTTATTTTATTGCTCTAGGAAACAAAGTAAATTTTGGGATATACATTTCTTGAAGTAATGGATGAATTGGAAATTGATCAAAGAACACAATATTATGAAACTACGTTTATAAAAATATTATATGTAATTATATTTCCTTTTATTCATACATAGTAAAATTATAACTCAACATTATGAAAATGATAATAAATTTCATCATAATACCTTAATTTTTGTTAAACGGGTGGTCTTATAAATCATTACTTATTTATGGCTTTGAGTCCCCCAAATTTTCAATGATCATTCAATTTTTTATGATTGATGACCTCAATAAATCCTTATAAATATTTATGTATTTCCTCAGTTTATATATCTCTACTTTCCAGAAATGTTCTTATACTTAGAGGCCTTGTTAAATTTTTTTCCATGTGACGTTGTTACTTCTGATTCTCTATTTTATAGAGAATGATTTACGAAACCTTCTTTTGATGTGGTATTTTAATAAAGTAATTTACAAATACATAAACTTAAATTAACATGATTAATTTTAAATAGATATTACACAATTTAATTATGAAAGGGATAATGTAACACCCTAATTATCTAAATTAAGGATATTATATTCGATAGCACGTATGACATGCAATACCAAGTGCATAAGGGAATATAATATCCAACGAATTCATAATAAATTTAATATTGTAAATAAATTAAATATATTTTTTGGCTTTCAATTCACTTGAAACTATACTAGAATATGTTACATGTAGCAACAAAAATCTTCTAATTCTTTCATTACATGCATGACTGAGTTTTACCAAGCAAAAACCTATAATTAAAATTTTATTATTTAATAGAATAATTTATAACATAGCCGATAAATTAGTGATTTTTTAAATTATTAACAAAATAATTAAAATAAATTGTTCTAAAAAATATATAATTAAATAATTGATTGAAAATTAATTATAAATGAATATAAGAAACAATTGAATATAGTGGGAAATGTTTTAAAGAAAATAATTGTTTTCTCACAAATCAATATTATAATAAATTAAATTAATTAAAATAATAAATTGATATTAATTTAATATATATATTTTATTCAATATAATAGTTATTTATTCATCCAATTTATTTGATAGACATAATATAAGAATAAAACTAATATTACACATAAAAAACTGAATTTTTATAAAGGTGTTTTTACCTCTTAATTGAGAACCTATTTGAAATCCATAATTTTTACACTTTAATAAATATTATACATCACAATAAAATTTATATATGAAATAGAAATATAAAAATTATGTTATGTGGAATTTTTGTTATTTTTCCATGAAGATTCATTTTTAAGGAATAATTAATAATAATGAATCTTAATTCAAAACTACAATTTCATATAATTTATTTCTAGGGTAAATTTATTTATTAAATTTGTTTTAAAGTTTAGTTAAATAAATTTTGCATCAATTAATCCATTTCATGTTATTTTAATCAAATTTAATTTGATATTTAATAAAAAACATATCAATCATTGGAATGTTTTTACATTAAAAACTCCAATTGTTGACCTATCTATAGGATTAAATTTAAATTAATTTCTACTGCTTATATTAATAAAATTTGAAAAAAAAATTCCATATTTTTAATCCAAATAAATAAAAATTTCTCATAACCCTAATGTAATTTTCTACAAAAAAAAGTTTGTGAATGTAATTAAAATTATTTACAAATATTAAGGTTAAATTATGCTTAACAAGGTACTAAACCATAATCATTAGGGCCAAAATGACCTAGCAATATTTCTAAAATAACTTTTATGGCAATATATTGACCCTATACGCATATTTCTCATCTGTAGACCATTATGGGCTCCCAATTTCATTTAAAAAAAGTGGGTGGAATTCAATTTCCAAATTTTTTGAATAGAGCCACCCATCCTCCAATATATAATGGCCTATACTCCTTCCTCTTCCTCACACCTATAAATACACTTCTTATCAACAATAAATTGATGAAATATATCCAAAACATACCTACCCTAATCCTAGAAGCATAAATTTGAGAATAAAGTCATTAATGGAATCCCTTTGGTGAAAAAACAAAGGTGTTACCTGAATCAGAGGTAACCTTCTCCCTCAAGCTTTTTAATTATATTTCGATTATCCACAAAACAAAAAATCCATATTAGATGAATATGTAACAAAAAAGAATCATATATATACTAATATTTTGACATTTTATGATTTATACAAAAACATACAAACACTTCCATCTAATGCGCAACAAATATACCATTTTTGTGTATGGAGACCTACCCACTCATGAATCAAAGTTGTTCATTTTTTCCTTTACCAACACCCATGTTCGAGAATTATGATGGATACTCTATGAATATATATTATATAATATTTATGTATATATATAATGTATTTATACTTTTTAAATTATGTTATAAAACATTCATTTATGAACTCTATTTTGTGTAAATACGATAACATCATTTATGGAAGTGCAAACTACCACCCACTCAAAGCGACATGGCTCATTAAAACTATATATAACATATATAAACGATTATTTTAATTAACCTATTTAACATATATGACATATATATTATATTTTAATTATAATGAAAATATATCATATAATTTTAATACTTTCTATATGAAAAAGAAGGGAAAATAACATTCATGAATGTCTTTCGCCTATCATGTCCAGGAATGACGCACGTGATTTATTATCTAAAAATATTACATAATATTATGAATAAATATATAATTGATATATATAAATATGATTTTATAATCCTTTATTAATTTTTTTAGATTATTAGACAATGATAGTAAAAACAAATAAAAAGTGAAACTATTTTTAGAAAAACTAGGCAATTAACCCTTGAAAAAGTGAGAATAATGAATGATTTTAAACAAAGAGTAATTAGATATAATAACAAGATCATATATTATATCATAAATATTTATATTGTTATGGAAGAAGTTATTAACATGTTTAAAACCATTATATATTATTTTAATGGATATTCACTAAAAATGGAAACACAAAGAAGCGATTTTGCCTCAATTTACCTTCCATTGAGTCTTATTTGCTGTTATGCAACTAGTTTCTTTTATATGGTGTATATAAATCCATTAGAATTGTAATTTCATTAATCTATTAACTATTAGTATATTATGTGTTTTTTTGGATTTTGTCAATTCATGTATATATTGATTCAAATTTTTGAATGTGGTATGGGTCACTTTGGAATGATTAAAGGTTATTTTCCTCAAGAACATTTGTATTGATTATTTTTTCAATAACTCTTTATATTTTGATTATTCACATTATATTAAAAAAATTATTTTATGCAGTTAATTTTTTATATATGGTGTAAATACATTCAAATTTTAAAATAATATCATGATCCATTCATTCTTCATGGTATTTTGAGTTTTAATTTGAATTATTTTTTAACAGGATTTGAGATCAAATTTCCTCATGTGGGAAATAATTTCATAACCAAATATCTTTTTATTTAGTTATATTACATCCTTATTGTCATTAACATTATATAATTATAAGTATAATGAATTTGATTTCCTATTTATATATTTCCATTTATCTATGTGGAATCGTAATTTATACACATAATCAAAACGTTGATTGATTATCACTCCAAAATTATAATATTATCAAGTATTTACATTACAATATCATTTTTATGGATTTATTACACAATTATTTCCATAATAATAAATTATTTTATCATTTTTAGTGAAAAAATTCATTTTATTATCCTCTGGATATTCCGGATCATTTTCAATTAATAGTACCATTTTTCTATTATTTGGTACTCAAATTGTTTTTATGAAAACCCATATTCATTTCTCCCTTTAGTTTGAGAACCTATTTCCTTCAAAGAAACATATTTTTATAAATTTTTTTTCATAAATGTATTTAAACTTTTCAAAATGGTTCACTAAATTCATTTGTACCTTTTTTCCTTTTAAATTTTATAGTGGAATATTCTAGTCGCTTTCCCAACAAGGAATTTTTCCATACTTTTTACCGTGAAAGAAATGTTTTTCACATATGTGGTATATACTAATATCCCCATCATTTCCATGAAGATTACATTGCATGTTTCAAATGATAATTTTTAATTAAAATGTTTTAAAAAGTTATTTTAAAAGAAAAGTACATTCAAAATGTTTTTCAAAATGAAAAAGATATTTTATTCAAGAATTTTTTTAAAAGGTATTTTATTTATATTCATTAATGAAAAAACCACTCAATTTTTACTCCGCATGAGATAATTTTTTTGATACAATACTTATTATTCCTCTGGATGGTTTATGATTTATTTAGATATGGATTGTAATCACATTATTTTCTGTGATTCCTTTTTCATTCCACTTGGATTATTCAATTTCATTTGATCATTGGACATTGAATTTCACATAATTATACATATCATTTATCATGGATATATTCATTTCAAAAACACTATAACATTATTCAGATGGTTTTTATAATGAAATTTTTATGTTTATCTAGGGAAATAATGATAAATATGTATCTTCTAATCCATACAGATATTTAATAAAGCACATTGATAAATCGATTATTTGATATGTGATGAATTCTTTAGATTGGTATGACACAGTAGGGTCCCAATTTAAGATAACCCCTCGATGCATTGATAGTCTCATTGGACGATTTATTTGGCTTGTAGAAATATATTGGGTTTTAGAAGATATGAAAAACTCCCTAATAAATGGTCTGGGTAGTAATTGTTCTTTGAACCTCAGAAACTTGTAATCCTATAATTATGAATTTCCTTCATTTTTAGTTAATATTCATCCATGAGATTTGTGTAAACATACCAATGGATACGTTTCATGTTTATTGCATTGATTAAATGGAATGTGTATTTGTATCTATCCATTCCAAATTTATTTTCCTTTATCTAGTTATTTTAATGTAATGTATTTCAGTTAATTACATTTACAGATTTTTTATACACCTCCTTCTCAAATTATTTGTTACACGGTCTTCATGTTCAGTTGTCTACCATGAAATAATTATTATTATCATTGATTCATTGTTTATTCTACTATAGTCTACCATTAATGAACATTTTATATCACCCTTATTATGTTTCCTTTCCACATTAACCGAAGAAGTATTATATATAATATATTAAATGGTACACTATATTGAATAATTTTATCGTCAAAAGAAACAAATTATGTGGTAATTAGTGTATTCCATTATAATACAAGACTCATAAATGTATCTTGATTACCAATACTACTAAACTTGTCAAACCTTCAAGATTATATTCCTCTTAATCATGAAAATGTAATGGTAGTAGAAAATGGCTCTGGGATCCCTACGGTCTGGTTACTACAACACTGGTAAGATCATCATAGCATTTGTGGTTTATGTGGTTATTAAAATAGATCAGGCTATAAAATATTTATTTTTTTCATTGGTAAACCTATATCTGGATGCCTTTATGGATGAAATTTTAGGTCTTCCTTCTACAAGGAAAATTGACTATTAAATTAAACACATTAATTGAGTGAAACCTATATAAATTAACCCATTGCATAGGGTTCCAGTTAGGGGCAGCTCGACGGTTCTCCAAGACATAGTTACCATTTTTCATCCAATAATGTTTAGTCAAAGAAGAGGATAAATATATGATATTTTTCAAGTGTTAATTGAAATTGTATAAGTATTGTTTAATTTAGTTGGAGATAAAAAATCAACCAATATAATTTATGAATCTCATGAACAGAACTTTCCATTTGTTTCTTGACCATTTGTTTGTGGTATTTATTAACAATATCCTCATATACTCATGAACCTTATAAATGAATGAAAATAATTTTTATATTATATTGAGTATTGTTTGAGAACATAAAATTAATGCTAGAATATCAATGTCTGACTTGGATATTTAGGTTGTGTTTTCCCTTTGGAATGTATTTTTTTGGGGAAATTTAGTTCGAGATAACGATAGTAGATTAAGAAATGTATTAGTAAGGACCAAAGAATATGTTTGATATCCATTGAATAGTTGGTATTAAGGGATACTAAACATGGTTCATACAAGATTTTTCCCTAGTAGAAGAACCAATGAATTTGTTCATAATTAATTAAGTGTTGTTTAAGATGGTAGATTAGTGCATATAGGTCTTCAGAGATATGAAGAGAAGGTTTATATTGCCCTTATTTTAAATTTACCATAGAATAGGGATTGTTATACATTTTAATGTAAATCCTAAATAGTTAATTTTGGAGTTGTGTTGATTTATAAAGATTCATAGTCACATATGTGCCAAAAATATTATTACCACATGAGAAAAACTACCTTTTATAAAACACATATTTGGTATATTTGGTATAAAATTTAAAGTGTTTGCAACATTATCTCTTGGGTAATATGTTTGATGTTAACATAGACAATTGGATATTATAAACTATATTCTTAAAGAAGGATATCATCTTGATATAAAGGAATTTGATGGAGAATCTGTACAAATTTGAGTTCAAGATGGCCTATTCTCTAGTAAAATGAAACATCATTGTAGATTATCATTGCAAGGAAATATCAGTAATGTATAAACATGGATATTTGACATCACAAAAAGTATAGAATATAATGTGTTTTATATATTTGTGGATAATCTATACATTTAAGCATCTTATAGGTATGAATTATGTGACTCTAGTTATCATCTCAACATTATTAGACTTCGATAAGACTAACTAGGAACAAAATATTGAGTCTGTGGTTACTTGATAATGAATAAAATGTTATAACCCAACTCCAGGGTGTTATATGGATGACTATGATGTGATTTTTTTCCATGGGAGAGAAATTATTCCTTATTTATTTATGGAGGAGAGTAAGATATACTCTCATGATTTTAAATGGTTAGGTCATCCTTTTTCAATAAAAATGTATAATAAAATACAACATATGTTTTTAAATACAAGTATGAAAAGTGAAATCAATTGTTTTGTTTCACAATGCCTTACTGTCTAGAGGACAACATCCACGAATCATTAATCTTTTTATTTTCATAATCAACATTTTGTGAAGATATGGATTTGGGAGGATTATATGATGAAAATTATAAGGGGGTTACCCAGAACCCTTAGGATTTAAGATGTCATTTGTTCGGTATATGTTTGGTTAATTAAAGTAGGGAATTTCATCCCAATTTGAGAAAAATACTATGTAAATGATTTTGGAATGATATATATCATCAAGATTATATGAATTCATAGAGGGAATTATTTTATCATATCTGACATGTATGTACATTTTACCTTGAAAATATTGAAAATCTTGCTGAAGGATTTTCGCACTATGTTTAATTTGACAATACAATGTCACATGTAGACCGATGGGATATAATAGAGTATGATTTTGATCCATAATGATATGAATAAAGAAAATTTTCTAGATTTTATTGGATAATTGGATGATCACCTATTCTTGGTAGTGTTTTCACAAAATAAAAGTTTCTAGGATTCTATTAAAATAAAAACTCTTGAGGCTCTCTATGGATGATCATTCCACTCATAGTTATACAAGGTTGAGGTAGGTGAGACAGAACTTTTTGGTATTACTTTGGTTTAAGAGTTCTATGGTAGGGTAAAATATATAAGTAATAAGATAGATACAAAACAAATGTGGTAGTGATTGTATTCGAACCTTTGGGGGTGAAATTTTGTGTTTGTTTTTGTTGGACAAGTTTTAATATGTGATTCAACTCAGTTAGAGAATTTAAGATTATAGAAATAGGTTAAGATTGAACCAATGTTTTGGGGATAGTATTAGATAAAAAGGTATCATATTAGTTCCATAAAAATTGGGCCTTCATTAATGTTACAAATAATATATGATCGGTTGAAAATTTCTCATCTTCAAAGGTACATTCCGAATGTTATTATTGTAATAGAATGTGAGGAATTTTATATAGAACTAGATTAAATTTTTTTGGAGTACCCAGTATGGGATGTAGACTAAGGTGACATGTTTTAGTGGGAGAAGATAGTGCCACTTGTTCATTTCATATGGTTGTATAAATTGATTCAATAGGATACATGGGATAAGGAGTTTAATTTTCATTCTTAAAGGCTTGTTTTGTTTGAGTAGGACCAATTGATATGATTTTCATGGATATGAATTCCCATAGGGGGAGATTTCTATTCCATTGAAATTTTACCCCAAGATGTTAAGACTTGTTTAATTTATGTCTCTATTTATTTTCATTTATCAATTATTCGGTAATATTTTATAATCATTTAACATAAATTTATTAGTTTAGAGATATTTTTTGGTCAAAAATGGGATACCCACAGGTGTGGTGCAAGTAGAGGTGGTCCTTTGTAATACATTTGAAAAACATAAAATGGAAAATAGTTGTGGATATTTATGTAGAATTTTATGGTGTTATATGTGAGGATCAATAATAGGAACCTCACCACACCTATGTTGGTGGTCATCATCAGGGAAATGGACTATATTTTTGAAAATGTTTACAGTCAATGAAAATTCCATGATAGTGTGTCAAACAACATCACGATCATATTGGGGACCGTAATTGAGGTTTCCTATGTTTTAAAATTAATGAAAACTCTTCATTATTACTAAAATATTTATTTCATTAAAGTTGAAAAGTGTGATTCTTAATTTAGGGATCTAAAATGCATTATTAATCTATTATTTCCCAATTAATAAATTTATATTTTCCCTTGACAATTACCACGATCCATAAGAATTATAGATTCTATTTGGAAAAAACAAGGGTTATGTTTCTTGTGATGAGGTTGATTCCTTGGAGAACATTGATATTCTCAATTATATTTTTTGTGACCTTGATGGAATATTATAGCTTGGGTGGGTGAGAATTGTTCTTATGGAAACTAACTCATGGGGAATCGATTTTTCTCTTCTATGGTCCATGATATAAAAATGACTGGCCTTTTCCTTCAACCAGAATGGGAGGTTTCCAGTTTCAATTATTGATATTAGGTATGTTTTAGTTTTACCCATTGGATTTTATTTCTTCTCGAGTATCAATATAGAATCATTGGTGTGAAATATTATCATGGTTGGAGTTCTAGTGTGTTTTAGATGATTACACTTTTAGCAAAACATGATATTGAAAATAAATCACTTAAGGTGGGATGCTATATACTATATAGAGTCAATGCATTTTATTGTGATCAAAATATGATTTTATGTTTTTATATTCTTATACCATTATTGATTTTAGTTGAATATGTGTGCATTACTAATCTCGGAGACTATGTTTGGGGTTTGATCAAATTTTTATGTTTGGATATAATTACCCATGCTTGTTGTGTTATTCCTGAAGATATATATTATTGATATAAAAAAAATAATCCCATGTTATTTATTTGACATATTTTATTTTATTTTTGTCATAGGACAGTTAGCAATGTGATATGTGGACTGATGATGGATTGGTGGAACTATAGTGGGTGCATGTTCTAATACTAGATGTGACTTAATAATAAGATATTGTTTGATGATGGGGCATGATAGTCTTCTATTCCTTAACCTATGGGTATGATGAGAATTTGTAATCACTTCGGAGAAGCAATAGTGATGAATTATTGTTTTAGGTAACCTGAACTATAAAAACATTCTGAGCTATGATGGTGTTGTGGTCTATTTCAAGGTAGTGTAAGGATATGATGGACTTCTTGCATAAACCATGATATAGATAAGACATGAAACACAATCAGCCTGACTCGAGACTTATTATCCTTATGTTTGTTAAGTACATGTGGTGACCTTGTGGTCAAATCTATTTGAGGATTTTAAACCACGTTTCTAGTATAGAGTCAATGCAGGTATGACTGAGGGTTGAGGGGACATGGTCAGAGGGAAAACTTATTTATACATGATTATATGTTTATTTCCTATGATTTTTTTCCTGACATAAAATATTTACATGTAAACTCATTATAAGGACATGGTCGAGGTGTCATACTGAGGTAATAATCCCACCCAAGATAGGAATCTTAGTGTATGTGTATACATCATGAGAAAGGATACAATAAAGGGTAATATCCAAGTAACTGAGTGATATGAGATAGAGTATGGTCATTTGATGTAGTACTAGAATGTACACTATAATTATTCCACATGGTTTTATTAAATAATTGTTCATGATCACACACTTGTTTGACCTACTAAATTATGGTATATTGGTTGATTATTATGTATGAATTGAGATATATTTCATCCCTTTTTAGAATTGTTTATTTACCAAACTCTGGTGCTCTGTATTATCATTTTAAACTTTTCTCCACAAATATTAAGAGTGTAGTCACCTCACTAACAAAATTAGGACCCTCTATCTTGGATGGCATCCAATTTCATATGAGGAGACAAGAATTATGCTCTATGTAACTCCAAATCGTAATTGGTTATTCAAGTAGCCATGTTACACTTTTAATGTTAATATTTTAGGGAATCCATAATCAAAATTGGAATTAATTTTTAATTTCAACTGATGTTGAATGTGAATTCTTTATCATTTATCATATTGAAATTAAATTATATTTAAATCTAATGTAAATAAGAATAAAATAAAATTTCACAAAAAAGCTTAAAACGATTAGTAGAAATAAAACAAAAAAATTATTATAATATCAACCATGAATATAAACATCATTATATTAACCAAAATGATATAATAGACTATAAATTTTCCTCAATGGTGGTTTATTTATTCTTTTTATCATGATGAAACATTATGAAAATCCTATAAAATTAAAACTTATTTAAACTAACAATAAATATTGTTGTTGTAATATGTAGGGAATTTAATGAAACTATCATTGATAAAATTAGTTATTTTTTCTATTATTATTATCTTATGAGGAAATGATATGAAATAATAATATGATGATACAATTTTTCATTATGGTCATACTATTTTTAGGAAATAATAGTTCGAAAATATTAATCATTAAACATGTAATAAAGAAAATGAATTAACTAATTCAAAGGTTATATAACTCCACTTACACATAATGATTTGGAATCATTATTGACAATTGATCCCTCTTGAACAGCCTCCATGAAGTGTTGTATTTTCTTATAATAATTATAAAATAATTTATAACTTCAAAAATTTTATATGTAAAAATTATTATAATTAAATAAAATATATTAATGTAATGAATCATTAATATTTTCATGAAATACACAGAGTAAAGAGAATAGAAAACATTCCATGCATTCATATGGGAATAATGCCCATAAAATCATATGTACTATAAAATATAAATATTTCTACAAAAATAAAATTATAGTGAATATTGGTTAATATTTATATATGTCATCTTAATTATTTTTGAATGGCAGAAACTAACACATAATAAATTAGTTTGTCATTTTTTCATATATTTAGTTTACTCTATTAGTCTTATTTGGGTATTACAAAGTTATTTAAATGAATTTTTGGATATATAAAATAATTAACTGAAGTGATCATGTTTTTTGTGAAAATTGTTTAGAGATACCATGTTATATAAGTAATACATTACAAAAAAAACTTATATTTACTAAATGAAATGAAAAATAACATTCAAATTTACATATAAGGAAAACAACTACAACACTAGTAATGAGAACCCCTAAAAAACAACATACATGAGTTCTTTTGTAAATATTTTTTTAATTGTATCTTCCATATGTTATTTAAGAATTAATAAACTCATAATAATTATATAAAATAAAAAAGTAACTACTAATTTAGTTATCCAATAATAAAACTAAGGAGTATCTAAAGGGGTTGGTTCCCAAAACTCTTATTTCCTTTTAAATGATTCCACATATTTTAGATACTCAAATATATGGTATATATAAAACAATATTAAAATAAATTTAAAAAATGTAATATTTTTAATAAAACACATAATTCACATGTTAACTAATGAATTAGGATATGTGGTTATAGTATGAAATAACACATAAAATTTAGAACTATGGGAACCTCATTAGTAAGAAATAACAAAAATTTGTTTCGATCAATAATATCAAAAATCCAACACACATAATTGATCTTATTATTAAAGATGATGATGTATATAATCCCCATCTATATGCATGACTCCATAAGAAAGATTATATAAATATATATATCCAATATTAATATCATAATACACTAGAAGGTCTGAATGTGGATGTATAGGATCTAGATAAGCTCATCTCATATGCTAAATTCATCAAATAATTTTTTCCATACATGTCATATATATATATATTCTTTAACTCACTCATATATTAATGAAATATTATCTCGAATCATAACCTTAAAAAAAATATATACCTAATAATTTTATTTTATTCCCCAATCCTGTACTAGAACAAAAAAAATTCACAATAAACACACTTACTTAGTATCCTCTTGTATAGACCATGTGTTCTTTAATTCATTAAATAGCCACATTAATCTCCATATTACTCTTCTGGATAAATACCCCATATGTCACTTTCTATTGAAATATGTACTAAAATTATGTATATATAATTATATTAGTAGATACATTTAGAAATTTCTAAAATTTAATTACATCAATAATTAACTTCCAATAAAATTATAAGATACATGTTTTGATGGATCCGTAAGAATTTTGCCAATTTTTTTCTTCATTAAAATTTTCCATTTTTACGGTTAGTGGGGGTAATCTAGGACTAAACTTATACTTTTTTAGAGTCTATACTAGATTCATATCATTATTCATTAAACATTCTAGTAATCATTTTCTCATATTGAAATGCATAATCCTCACCTGACATGGTATAAAGGTATAAATTTTATGATTATATTTCTTGGTGAGATCTCATTATTTCTTATTACAAAAGAATAAATGAATAAGTTATCAGAAAATTAAAAAAAAATTAGAAATTTGTTTTATAATCATAATTATCTTACTATAATGTCTTCCTCCTAATTTCTCATGAAAAATGTTTCTCATGAATTTGCTTATATAAACCAATTTTAAGGTATATATTTTTCATCTTATTATTCCAAAAAATATAAAGAAAACACATTTAAAAAAATATCACAATCAAATTTTCATGAATTACATTAACCTATTATAAATATATTTATAATTGGAATGTCAATATTAAACCTTAATTTCAAACTTTAAATGTTCTTCATATGAAAAAAAATCATTTTAACAATTGAAAAAAATAAATCCTTTGAGATATGTAACAATTATGCACTCTCATAGATTATATTTCATCATTTGATCAAAAAACCTCTAATCAAGACATAATAAAATAATCTTATAATGAACTCGTATAGATTTATAATATCTGAACTACTTTTAATTTTTGAACGTTGGGTGATTTTTATCATCAAATTGAATTATCATCCTTATCATACCATATAAACTATGTGTTTTGGTAAATTTGTGATCCCATGTCAGCCAGCATTTTGTATCATTGTATCAATGGAAGAGGAGGATCATTAAATAATTTCAACAAACATGAGTTTAATTTCATTAACAACATTAATTTTTAAAATTATATTTTTATTAAAAACATAATCATAAATAGGTAAATTATCCTATAAATATATGGTCTTCATTTTACTAATTTTTTGATACTTTAATGAAATTAAATTTATTTATTTATAATTAAAATTACATTATTATTTGAAGTAAAAAAATTATAGTTCATAATTGATTTTAAATTGTGTATATTCAAATAAATAATATATATAAAAGTTTTCTACTTCGAAAAGGTGAATACAGTGAAATAGTTTCAAAAGGAAACAATATGGGTATTATTTAGAAAAAAACAAGTAACTCAAACCATTAGATATAAAAATTTATCAAAAATTGGTATAAGTGATGAATATCTAAAAATGACCAAATAAATAAACCTATATTTGTATAGAATAAATATATTTGTATAAGAAAAAAAATTAAATGGTCAATAATGAAAAAATTATATTTTTAATTAATATAAATAAATAAATTAGTTACTTGAAAATTATGAATTCAAATAAATATTCTAAAAAATGATAACACAATTCGTCACTCAGCTTTTTCCACTCAAACAAATAAATATAAAATTAATATAAAAAATATAAAAATGATACAAAACAATATATTTAAATATTAAACTTAAGAAATGTGTTTATAAATGGTTAGGAATCAAAAAAACATAATAATTACCCTAATAAATAATAGAGTAACCTAATTTTTTCTCTTATCCCTTTGATATGATAATTTTCTACAACATGGCCTATTTATACATTGTATTCATTATTATCCTGGGTTTATTGTGTAATAGGGGAATACATCTCATATATTTATACAAAATCTTCAATATCATCATCAAAAAAATAATTTTTTCACTTGAGAAATGAATGACAATACGTCCATTGATGAGTGAGTAAAATTATATATCTAATTAACATGTGTCTACATGATAAATATTTTATCTATTCAACTAAATATTTTCAAATAAACAACTTTAAATCTATAATAGTCACATTTGACACCACCATCACTATCTAGTGAGTTTTAATTAAAAATTAGTACTCAATTTTATTATAATTAAATCCCCATATATCTTTGACAATTCCAAAATATGTTCCTGATATGTAATTTCAGTTTATATACTTTCTTAAAGAAATTCATTACATTAGAGATGACCATTACTCTGTTATTTTGAACAGTTCTCTTTTTGTGTCTTGTTTTTGTGTGTGTAAATATTATAACCATTACTATAAAAAGTAAAAATGTTATCCAATTAACACCTTATTTCCTAGATAAACATTTCACGGTTTCTTATTTAGATGAATCAATATTCAATTTAACATTAAACAATGAAAACAAGTAATTTTATTCTTATCCATTGACACAATTTTATTTCATTTTAGATATCATAACATCAATTAAGAAATATTTAATTATATATATGGTTTGACTTCACCTGTTTTCTTAAAAATATCTAAATGTTCATGAATGACTACATCATGTGAAAATAAATTTACTCTTATCATTGAAATATCATTACCTTCATTATAGATTTTAATATGATAAAACATAGGGAGAACAATGAGAATCATTTCATATATTTATTTCTATGGAACTCAGTCACCTCCTCTTATATATATTTATGAATTAAATATTCCCCCACATTAATGTTAAATTTTATAATATTCCTTCAGAATTGTATTTTATCATTCAAAAGGATACATCTAATGTTAATATATATTCCCAAATATCATTATATCTTGCAACAAATGAATAACTAAATGAAATTATTTTATTAAAACAAATTGGGTAAAATATATCCCCCATCGATAAATTCAATTTATATCTTTAATCTAAAAAATATATAATAAATTTATAACTAGAATTTTTATGAAAATAGAATTTAAAATATTTGAACATTTATTGATGAACTCTGTAATTGTTATTAGAAAAATAGCACAAAATCCAAATGATAATAGTCATTTTCTAAATACATATAACCCATGATATTTCAGACCCATTAATGACAAATAAAACATTAATAAATTTTTTTCACAATAATATAATTTAAAATAGCTACCTTAATATCATGAATACGTTGGAAAAAAATTCATCTTATCAGTCTTATTTAATTTGTGATAATCTAAAGGTAAACAACTTAATTGTTTTATTTTCACAGTGGGGTCTATATATAATGGTAATACTATTTATTTTATCTCTAATATTTAATTAAATATATATTTTTTTCATTCCATTTATTTAAGTCAATGTTTGTATCAAACTATCAAATATAATTTTCACAACATGAATAGCATGAATGCCATGTTTTAACTTTGAATATATCTAACAAGGTATCCATTGAGATGATTCATTTACTGTAAATATTTTTTTTACGACACAATTTTTTAACTTCCCAAATGAGACAACAATATATTTCACATTTTTGTAATACAATTTAGTTAAAAATAGTTTTGGGGGAAATAATAATCTTGAAATTTTTTAAATTACTTTTTAAATATTCGATAAGGGTTGTCCACTTGGAAAATATATTGATGAACTATGAACACTATTTTTATCCCATTCAAAAATTAAGGATCCCAACATAATTATTCATATATTGGAAAAGTTTTATTCTTTATGAAACAATCACTAGATATGTTTCTATGTATTATAAAAATTTATAGTCAAAATTACATATACACTTACAATAAAATAGAAAATATTATATGGAAAACTTACACATGCCCCCTCCAAAAAATTTTATTGATAAATTAATGGGGAATATAAAATAAATAAATTTACCATGTTATTTTTCTCTAGAATTTATCAAGATCAAAATGAGATATTTTATCTTCATATTTATCTATAGAAACATGTTTCAAACTACAATGTAAATAAGTGATGAACTATATTGGATCTGAAGTATCTCATATGGATTCATTAAAAGTATACATATTACTAATTATATATTTCTAACATCATTTCCAAAGTTATATAAGGTATTTTTAAATGTTACCCATTCTAGTTAATCATTTGGTTGATGTTGGAAACTATATATGAATATATTATATTAATTCCTTAACATCAAATTTTCATGATTGGAATTACAAAAATACCTCAAATAATGAATTATTTAATGTTTACAAAATTCATTGACAATATGATTAGTTCCTATATCCTTTAGAATGAACCAGAGTAAGATATCCTATCCATTTTGTATCATTATGTCCCAATTTAATGTAATTATGATGAACATTCATTTTACATTATACATAAAAAACATCTTTTGAGGGCAGTGATGTATTTTTCTATATAGATATCAAAATCAAAAAAAAAATATTTTTACTTTCTAATTTTAATTTATAAGATTGTTAATTTCTAGAAGTAATAATTTTAAAGGATAAATCAATTTAGGGAGAACTTGGTCACTCCAAAAAATTTCTTTCTTTTAAATAAACCAATATCTTCATTATAGATATCTCTATAAATTTAGTACAACATTGGAAATTATATTCTCATTATCTTAATATAATAATTCAAAGCATTTTTTCAACGGTTTTAAATTCTATATCTAGAAATAATTCATCAATATGATCCTTAATATCATGGAAATCATCTTCATCAACCATATATCTTGATTTCACTATTATTTTACTATGACCAATACACCATGTATAATTATGATTAAAACAATGGAAATTCATATGATCTTTTATTTCAATAGACCATAATTTTGTCATGTTAAAAAACACGAGGTATGGATAGACTGTTATGTATTTATATTAAATATTTTTTTAGTGTAATTCTATTAAACAAAACCCAATTTCTCATTTTCATCACCAATTATTCCTGAATATTTATGTTATAACCCATTACATACATTAAATAATAACACAATTTAGGAATATATTCAAACATATAAAAAATAAGAACATAAACAAAAATATAAATTCAAAACATATTAACTCATACAAATATATAAGTTTAAGATATATATATATTAAATTAAAAATAAAAACATAAAAACAAAATATAAAAACATAACACTTTATTAATATAATACATATAAAATAAAAAAATAAGCAATAAAAAGTTGTTAATAATGAACATACATAAAAAATTAAAGCTGACAGAAAGGAAAAAATTTTAACCACAAATGAAATATGAATAATATAAATATAAATGTAATGAAAATATATAAAAAGTTATATAAACATTTGGTAAAAAGAATGAATCAATTAATAATTTAATTAGAAACAATTATATATAAAACAATGAACAAATCAACTAATATACTAAGCTAAATGAAATATAAAATATACTCATAAACATTTATATAATCTTATAGTCATGTTAATTTAATACCATTAATGAAAATTTTAAATTTATAATCCTTTACTTAATTAATTAATCATATAGTATATTTGTAAAATTAAAGGACTAAAACATATAAACATTATATAAAAAATTATAATTATAAAATAACATCATTAATATAATTAATAAGTTAATTATTGAAAATAAATTATTGTGATATTTATTTCAATAATATATAAATGAATAAAATTCAATACTAAAAAATGTTTAATCAATCTTCTAAATATAGAAAAAAAATTATCATATAAAAAATGTATATGGTTGTTGTAGATTTGCTACTATTAGAGGAAAACTGAGATATATGGATGGTATATTCCCTAAAATGTGGGAGATGTGTGGATTAAAATGGATATTTCTTTCTGATTATAATGAAAATTGAATAAGAGATATATAATAAGGAAGTGGTTGGTAGAATATATTCCATGTTTGTGGTATGAGGTGAAACTGCTTGAACATTTTCTAATGAGTAGAAGCACTTCAAAAAGTGGTGGTATGGGTTTAGAGGGAGGGTTCATAAGGGTTATAATGAAAATGGTTTTAGTGAATCATTCTTCTACCAAATGGGTGAAAAATATAGTCTATTTGTTTAAAAAAATGTTTATACATGGGATGTTGTATTATTGATGACAATAAATATGATTGAAAATTAGTTATACAATAGACACCATTAATTGATTTTATAAAACATGATGAATAATATACATTTTATACTATAACTATCTTAAACATAATTAAAAACGTATAAAAACATCTCAGGGGTAATAAAATGTGGTGTAAACCTCTTTCCATTGAATCCACATCTAGTACATTATATAAAACATTTATCTAGAAAATGGGATTTAATATAATATATTATACAAATACTGTACAACATAAAACATGAACTCACTTCTCAATGTAGTATATTATTGAACACACTGAACTAATACCATCAATGTCATATATATATGAATCATGGGAACTCATGTTTTCTATATGTTTCATCATAATAGCATCATAGAATAAACAAGGGTGCATAAGGATTACATCATTTAATAATTCTATATAATTTATTCATCTAAAATCTAGAAATCCTTTAGATAACACATCATGTTTCAAGTGAAACACTATAAATTACAACAGTTATTAAATAAAATTACGAAATTATGACTGAATTGTTTATTTCTTTTATTAACTAAAAATCATTTTGAATGTTTTTGATATTCGATTACCCGATACAAATTTTAATTCAAACAGAATTTGAACTAATATAATATTTAATATATCATCTATAATACATCGCTAAAATTAAACAAATCCTCTATGACCTTACTATAAATGTCAACATGATTTAGGGTGAGTCTTATAAAACACATAAAATAGGCTTCAGTATGGTGACTAACATCACAGAATGGAATCTGAACACAAAAAAATAATTTTTGAAACATGTATATTCAAAACCATGTAATAATAAAAATAATAAATTATTACATGAGTCATTTCATGGTTATTATTAATTTTCAAATTAAATTCAATATAAACATCCTACAAACATTCATCAACCAATAATGGTCAATCTTTGGGAAAACATTATGTATCTATAAAGAAAAATAACCCATTTTAAACTATTTATGTGAGTCACTACCACTCTATGTAACATTCATATCTAATGAGTACCAACATCATAACTATTCCAAACACCACCATTAGGTCTTACAATAATAATATAATGTTCATAAGTATGTATTGTTCCTAGGATAAAATGATTTTCATATATAAGGGGAATCAAAACTAATATTTTATTTCTCCAAAAAACATTTGTCTCCCTCTATTAGTTAGTGCATTGGACCCAATATTAAATTGATTAGATGATTATAAGTGAAAAATAAATAGTGGATATAGATTTAATACATATAATTACATTATTAAATTACTCCTTAAATGTAGAAATTCCTTTGTAATCTTTAGGTAGTATCCCATGTCAGGTGACCGTTTTATTATTATCTACCAATATGTTAATTGAAAGGGGGTATACATGAACTACCTACATGAATATCGTGTAAAATTTTTTAGGAATCTTATATTTACCCTATTATAAAAATTAATCAAATAAATATTAACTATAAAATAAATTTTAGATTATTTATTTCATTCATTACATTACATGTTACTATGATATAAATTTGAAATGTGTGATTTTTTTCATGCTAAAACAATCCAAATCCTCATTATATATATATATATATATTAAAATATTCTTGAAAATATTAACATATTTAAAAATTAATTTCCATATATATAGGTAGAGATAGATAGAGGTAAAAAACCCATAGATTTATCTATTGAATCATATTTTTTTTCATATATTCATATGTAGATATGAAAAACACAGTTTAAATATCAATCCTAGAACAATTTGTATTATACTTTCCTTGATGTATGTTATTCTTTTTTTATTGGAACCATGATGTGTTTGCATCCAGACCATGACATGGTTTATCCTCCAAAACACAACCAGCCTTTCAAGCTCTAAATTCTCACTCTCAATAGCCAAAAATATCAACCAAATTCATTTCATATGAAAACTACAATATTTTTATAAATACCTTTATGTAATATAATTTACTTGAAATATGGTATCTATTGAAAATAATGCTTTCAATAACATGAGATATGGAATATTTCATTTTAATTACAATGTTCTCAAAAAATAAAAAAAAGAATTTCTTCCTTTTTTAATGTAGAGTAATGAAATCAATATTATATAAGTACAAAAATTAGAATAATTGATGTTTTTATGACTAATTATCTATTTTTATTTACCCTAATGAGATATGAAATGTTGAGAGCACATCATCGATAAGAATCTTTCTTTCAATGGAATTTTAATTTCTTTTCATATTGGTTTAACTCTATTCAAATATAAAAATCAATCCGAATATGTGGTAAATAAATATAATAGTAAACAAATTTCATAACAAATTTATAATTTTCTCCAATTACTTGTCCATCTTATGGTTATAATGTGAGAGTCATCAATTCTTCACATTTCAACATACAGAATTTTTTAATAGGTAACTACATCTCTAAGTGTTAAATACATAATGATATTTAATATGTATGATTAACAGTAAAATATAATTCAAAATCCTCAGGAAAAAATCACTTTCATCTTTTTTGCTTCCTAGTAACATATGAAGAAATAAAATTTAGAAACAAAATGAAGAAAATAATGATAAAAAAATAATCCCCCATGAATTTTACCAACTAATATATAACAACATAACTCAAGAACCGTAATTTTGAGAATAAAATCATACCTCCATATGATATAAATTATTATCTATCATTTCATGGATCTAGAAACTTTTATCAAAGGATGAAAAACAAACCATTAGTGAATGATTTTCCTATATAATATGTAAATAAAAACATGAATGGTATAGATAAATGTGTAAAAATATTAATATAAATTCACATTAAAATAAAATCACAATAATTATTAAAATTTGAAACAGGATAAAAATGATACGATATCCCTGATAATGAAAATGATTCTCCAATATCCTAATTGACTAAGCCTAGAATCCTCCATGAATGTGAAATTTATAAATAATGCCTCATTGGATGTAAAGAATAAAATATTACTCTTCGAATCATCATTAAAAATAATATAAAAATATCAATCAAGGAGAACATGTATTATTTTAATATAATAATAATGAGATTTATCCAAGGTCTCTAATATAATCTTATTCTTGAAAAAGAAAAGCATGAAATGTCATGACATGTCCCCCATGGACCATACATGACTACCCTAAGCAAACATATGATATTCCAGGGGTTGGTGACAAGTACCAAAAAGGCATATCCCCTAAATTGGAGTCATTTTCCAAATAAACAATACACAAGCACCCAACTCTTTGTCACAGTGGTTGGAGAGAGAAAACACTAATTAATGGAAATGAAACCATACCACTACAATGCAATAACAATGTATGACAGAAGGTAATGTAGTAAAGTACAACTAGGCTAGAATGTAAGCCCACTAAAAGAAATAAAACCACAATGCCTAACTTGTAAACATAGTTACAGAAGATTATGATGGAAGCTTCCAGAAACACCTTGACTCATCTAATCTCCCAAGGCACCATACAGTCTTTGTCCGAGTCCTTCTCTACCTAGGACTCCACCAAAGCAGTAGTCCACAACACAAGACACGATATAGGTGGGAAAATCCTATGTAGTGGTGAGAAAAACAATACTCAGTATGTTTCCCCAAAACACATAGTAAAATACGATAAAGGAACCACAACCTAGAAGGTACAATAATATCAAAATACGTATATGTAAACAACACATATAATAAGATCATTAAGATATACTCATAAAGGATTCCAAGACACAAAATCTCATCCACATCCATCCATATGGTTCTTCTCGTAGCATGCTCAATTCTATGATATCCCTCTCCTCGAGCTACCAAAAAGAAAACACTTAGACCTTTTCTACTAAAATTATGTAATACAATATCTAGTGTAGGTACATCATTGAGTTTCCCTGAGAATCCCGGCCTCACCAAGACAAGGAGTCTCGATATCGTATTAAACATTGGCAACATGATTCTTCTCAAAGCACTCATTCTAGGAGAAAACATTCCTTGAGCTATGAATTCATAAGAGACCCTTGCATGAGGTCCCACTAAATTGGCCTCTTCCCAAATATAACACACTAAGAACTAATCGAAGTATGTTAGTCAGGTCATGTCATGAAGGAAAGAATCAGATCTCGACACACAGATAGGGGGTCCTACACCAAGGGCTAACCAGGGAACATCCCCACCCTACTAGAATTATCATCCTAGAGAGGGGATATGTTCCCATGTAAATATTCATCACACCTTATCCAAAAACCCTATCTACGCAACCAATAAGAGAAGTGAGGATTGATCAGGCCACTCAATGGGATAAATTTTCCAGTTCAATGAGTCACTAAAGAAGCCAGGTTCTGCAACCATCTTTGGAACATAGGTTATCATCAATGAAAAGGATGGGATCACATATCTAACCTTCATAGGGAAGCCCATGGGTATAGTCTCAATCTCTACAGCTACCATATATAACCAGATATTAATCCTTCATCAATCCACTAATTTAATGAAAAAGATAATGCTACCATCCCATTGTGGTCTAACTAAAACTCCACTAATCTAATAAAATGTTCCACCTCATCGAGAAGGTTCAAACTCCAAACATGTATTGTCAAATGGGATTGTGGTTTGAATATTATGAAATATTAGTGAAAAGGGGATGGTGGGGTCTGGGTCTGGTCTAACAATGTCTGACTGACTATGCCCTCTAGGCCAACTAGAGCAGCCCAACCAACCCGTTCTGTATTGTGCGGGCTGGTTTGGTACACAAGATGTGTTCCTCATCCCACTGATGGCTATAGCCGTATGTTATCTTTTTTTGTTTGTGCTGGTCTTGGATAGCCAGTGACTGCGTGCCACCTAACTGATGTGTATCCTACCGTGTCATCCTACCAGTATACTGCATGCCACCACCAGTGCTCCCATACTCTGATATCCAATCGAAAAGACATTATGGAATCCTATTATTACCATCATAAAATTAGTGGCTAAATTCCACATTAAAAACCACTTCAATTCAATGCCATTTAGGTGGAAATATCCCCTTCACCACCACAATCTATTCGCCACCATCATCATCGCACCTCGGTCATGCTGACTCCATCCTAGATCCACAATGTTTGATCACTACACTAAGGATTAGTTGTGTAGTGGTCAGTGGATTAAAAAATGCCACATCATGGTCCAAATGTTGAATGATCCTAGTGAATGATGAATGGAAGATGAAAAGTCATCAATCAATAAATCTGAACAACTTTAATGGATGTTTGGGTCGATCGGGGTTCGTTGTCGTTAGTTGGGTTCAACAAAAGTCACCAAGATAATATCCTTTTAAAACCCAAAAAATTGAACCCTACAACATGAAAAATATAACCTTGGGTCAACATGTTCAAGTATTGATCTACAATATTCATTTAAATCTATTAATGGGAAAAGACACGATTTGTATAAAAACCCCTACCTTGAGTTGGATCTCTTGCAGACATAGATTCAATCACATCGTCACACCGATCCTTGTTTCACTGACATTGGTCAATTCTACATCCCATTTTCAAATCCCAACCTCTAATCCATCAACGTTAGTGAGAGAGCCTCCTCCCCCTTGACTTAGAGAAATTACAATGTTATAGAGAAATTATTCGTCATTATGAATTCTAATGATGGACCCTACCTCTCATTATTGGAGGAAATGTATTAAAGCATTCATGAATTTTGACATTACCTTTTCTCTTTCCAATAGCATCACCATACAGTTTGATTTATGAAAGTAGATTGGGTTTCTCTATCTCTACATCGCCATGCTATGAAATTTTAAAATGAAATAAAATAAACATATTTCAGTTTATTTTATTCACATTTTAAAAAGACCAAAAATTAACATTTACCATCAACCCACGCCTGTTGATGTTAGGGTCTACCTAAGGAAAGAACAGCCTCACAAGCCCAATGGTACTCTCGGATTTCCAATCAGAGCTACCATTTATTGGTTATAAGGATTTGAAAAAAAAATTTATTTTTTTATTTTATTTTTGGTTAATCCATTTTTTGTGTTTTGTAACTAGAGACCCACGTTTACTAATGTAAAGATTCTCCTAGGGTAATATTTCCATGACAAATGCAACTGTTCCGTCAAATATTTGACTTGGGTTCCCATTTAATATTTATTTAACAATTTTTAGAAAACTGCACACTTGTGATTTTTAGAAGCATAACATTTTTCACCGAACAATTCTAGGAACATTCGGCCCCCGAAATGCACGCTATCTCTAGAACTAGTCTCGAAATATTCCCAATTATTCTCTAAAATTAAAACTGGGAAAATTTGAGTCATTACATTATCCCAAACATAAGGATATTTTCCCAAAAAGCCAAACCATGGGATACCGAAACCAATGAGAATATGAGAAAGTACCTAAGCCCCCAATCCCATGTGCTCTTTAATAGATTCCTGTGCAACCACTAGGCACACACTAAGAGAAAATATCATCCATCAAGGATCCTTGATCTTCATTGGGTAGTAAATCAAAACACTCCCCCATCGATATCCAGATCGCCATTTATTTATGGAGTGAAAAAGGGTCACTCTTAAATCTCCTCAGTTGTGACACGTGGGAGACATTGTGTACCTAGTCCCCCTGAAAGGTAGGGTCAAGTATTATGCTATCCCACCAACTCTATGAATCACCCAATAGAGGTACTATTAAACTCAATAATACTTGTCGCTCGTCTAAAAAACTCAAAAACCCTTTTCAAGTTGAGACCCAAAGGAAGACATTGTATCTTTCCTAAAACTATAATGGTCTCCACCATTTACCAACACAAAACTTTGGATGCCCCTATGAATTCTTCATCCACTCATAGATGACCTAGACAGTGTCTGAAAACATGTCCGACAATACCTTCCACAACTAGGATGTAAATAGAGCATCACGATTTGAAAAAAAATTCCGATGCAACATCATGGAGGCAAACTATCTCTTACTCATAGAGGTATCCAAATCCTTTTACAAAACTCTATTCCAAGGTAGTTAGGAAGTGGGGAAACATGATGAGTTTGTCAAAGATCACCACGATGGTATCGTGTATCGTATATGTACGCTGTAAACCTATCACGAATTCCATGATATCCCATGGCACATAATCATGGTAACCCAAAAAAGATAAGGAGAAACCCCTACCAATAAAAGGGGATTGACATAAAAAGTTGACGTCCCACAAAACAAATTCAAACCATAATGAAACTTTTATTTCAATTGGAAGCCGTAGCTTCAACCCATTCTCTCATCATCAATGTCCTCCTTGACACCCATATGAATATCCTGAGGCATCTCAACACTCTAGGCATCCACAAATACAACAGAATGTATCCTGAAAAGAATGAAATGCTCCCAACCTTTCCAATGACCATCAAAAGTATTACCTATGGACAACTAAGCATGCAAATCATCACATATGGTATCATGAAATTGTGCCTCTCTGACTTATTTAAGAGTGGAAGGGTTACATCCATTGGCTAGAGATAAACTGATCCATCTCCATCCACGAAGGATAACAGCAAAAAGGACAACTGCTCCAATGCCTCATTTATTAACGATTAACTATATTCCTACTGAGATCACATCTATCCATGTTCCTCTCTCAAGTAATATAGAAAAAATCCATGTCATTGGTCTTTAGGAACTATAGTCATCACCTCTATCTCGGGACATGGTCCTTCCAAGAGAATACATACTTGAGAATCTCAATGTTGATGTGGCAGATGTATCGCTCACTCATCAGGTAGTATCACCACATATTCAATTCGGAGACCGCCAATAATAACTAATGATTATTGATCAGGAAGTTCTACTCATGAAACTCCATCCATTCCTTCAATAGATTGACTACAACCCCATCCTCTTAGGTGACATGTCCTAGAAATAGAAGATCTATCAAATCCAGGACATACACATCGAGAGCATTATGTGTAGAAGGTGATCTCGAAGTGGATCCATGACCATCCATAAGTGTCTAATGTTCACCTCCCCAGATATTGATAACAATAATATGTCATCAAGGAATATCACATGGGGTTTCCCATGTGGAAACACTGGGAATTACTAATCCCTTTATCTACAAGTCCCCCGATCTACACCCCAATATCATGAAGCTCTTTATGAGCCATCTAATATACTGATGTAAATATCGGTTCCACCCCAGTGTGTAGACCAATGTAGAAGTCTTACTCCTGATGGTGTGGTAAACCTATAACATCTTTAAGGAAGACGTCCTTATACTCTATCACCAAAGAGAATGTTGAGGACTCATAACATCCACTGCACAGTGAGTCAAACTGGCCAACTAAATATAAATCAGATGCACCCTCCTCTACCTAATTTTATCAAGAGATACAAGGATTTACCACATCCCGATAATGGAAAATTTATTTCCATCACTGTTAATTCACCACATATTTTACCTAAAATAATTCAGGAAATCTTGAACTGTGGATTTATTCCATACTGAGAATGATATCATAAGGCCTTAGATCCACTACATAGAGATCCCAACAGAGTCTCTCACCTCTAAGAGTCTGGTGACGCTATTGGCATCGGTGAATAGTCATTAGGTCTCCTCCAGAAGGAGCCTTTCAATGTGAGGGTCAAGTCAATAGTTTAATTGGAACCTCTAGGTGTGAATAATTAAAAGTGGAGGGAAAGGAAATCACAAGTAAAAGTGTCTTTCAACACTATCGCTTAAGTAGAAAGGAACATATCGTACTTTGAATCATCCCTCGAGTCCTATGTTTATATACCTTGATAGCATGTACCTATCTCCTCCCCGGTCCTCCATCTCCTAGTGTCTAGTATGGACCAACATGATGCAGAAGTGGTAACACGTCAAAAGTTTGGCCACCTCCTACTTCTTACCTTTCTCTCATGCCATTTTTTCACCTAACGGATCTATGTACTCTTATTATTGCCTCTCCTTTGGTGGATCATCAACCACCTCTCAGTCTACAACATGAATGGTGGGAAAATATCACCCAAGATTCCACCTTTTATGAAAATCAAAAGAATGCATGTCCTTTGGGAAACATGCACCTTTATAGAACTTCTAAAGAAACCTCTGGTTCTATAGCTTACATTGCACACTTGTTATCCATAGGTCCTGCTGATTGTGCATCCTGGGTGATCGCTACCTCGAATGACATTGACACACATTATAACCCATCACCCCATTATCTAGCATAAAAAGATCCATACATGACTCAGTCTGGAAAGCACATCCACGTTAACAAATGAATGTGGTTTTACTAATTGATCATTAGGAGAAACCATCACATGCAATTCACCCTGAAGAAAAAAATTTCTATGAAAAAAACCCATCAGGGAATCCTAATAGAGCATTGAGCCAAAATACCGATCATTCTTTGGAAACCTCACTGGGTGGCATTGTGATCACATCTGAAGGAAAACATGTTGTATCATAGTTAATAGAGTATACTTGGTGAGGTGACTACAGAAATAAATGGAAAAACCAACACATTACTATATAATACAAGTAAAATTATTTCCCC
This sequence comes from Viscum album, assembly GCA_963277665.1. Taxonomy (NCBI): domain Eukaryota; kingdom Viridiplantae; phylum Streptophyta; class Magnoliopsida; order Santalales; family Viscaceae; genus Viscum; species Viscum album. The sequence continues at coordinate 1,238,354,880 of OY728119.1, forward strand.
ATGAAACTAGTTATTCCATGTATGGAGTCAAAAATATGGTGCCCAATGACCTGGTGTATGGATATGTCAGCCGCCACATGAACACTAGTGTCCTTGGCTTGAATGTTGAACTCAAAACACATAACATAGTTGAACCAACTAATCTCATGGACTCCTTGTCCCAATGTATAACCGAACCAGCTCTTATACCACTATGTCTTGACCTATCCCCTAAGGCCCATCTCGTTACTACCTCATTCCCTCCTCTGAAAGGCCAGGTGTTGGAAACTAGCACCAAGTAGGCATATCACAAAAATGAGAGGCATTTTCCTAAGAACATGGACACAAAAATCCAACTCCAAGCCATAATGTCAAGAGAGAAAAACAATGACTAATGAAAAAAAATTCCTTCCAATACAAACAAACAACAAAGTATGATATAAAATAAATCAGTAAATCACAATAAGGATATAACACAATCCCACTAAAATAATTACAAATAAAAAGTCTGTCCTGTAAAAATGAGTATTGATGCTGCTATAGATAGTTTCTAGAAACACTTCCGCTCGTCTAATCTCACAAGGCACTGTCCATTCCAAATCTTGGTCCTACTCTAGTTAGGATTCCACCAAATGTTCGGTAAACTTCCCAAGAAATGACATGTGTGGGAAAATCCCATGTAGTGGTGAGTAAAACAAAATACTTAGTAGGGTACCCCAAAAAAAGTAAAAGACCAAAAAGGAAAAACCCTAAATAAGGAAAAATTATATCAACATAGTATATGTCAACAAAAAAAAATTCATGAACATTCATGTATAATCTTAAAGGATTCGAAGACACAACATCACATCCACTTCCAGTCATATGGTTCTACTAGTATCATACTTGATTCTAGAACATCCCACTCCTCGTGCTACCTGAAAGAAAGAATGTCGAACAAGTCTACAAAAAGTATCCAGCAGAATATATTGACTTCTTATATCACAATGTTCTGCTGAGATGTTCATTCTCATCGAGACAAGGAGTCCTAATAACACAGCCAAACATTGTCACATGATTCTGCTTAAGGCAGTGTCATTCTCAAATCACCAGCTCCTTGAGCTGGGAATTCATTAGAGACCCTCGCAAGAGGTCCCAATAAATTGGGACCATCCCAAAGGGAACACACATAGAAATATTTGAAGTACCTTAGTCCAGTCAATTCCTGAAAAAAAGAATCAGATCTCGATACATAGAATGGGGTACATGCTCATAGGGATCACTAGGGGAAATCCTAGCCCTAATAAATTTCTCATCATTTATAGGGGTAGGAAATTTTTTAAATATTGGTATCACCTTTTCCATAAAACCTATCTACTTTACCAAAAAGAGAAGTGAGGATTGATTGGGAATCTCGGTAAGATACATGCTCTAACCCACTGATTCACTATCGAAGATGGGAAAAGACAACACACTCTGGAACATAGGTCATCCTCTATGATAGGTATGGGATCCTATAACGATCCTTCATAGAGAATCCCTAGGGTATAGTCTCAATATCTATTGTCTCCCTCTATAAAAGAATCGGGATCCTACATCGATCCTTTATAGGAATGAAAATGTAAATGACAATGACACTTTTTAGTACAACTAAATCCCCATTAATCAACCTCAAAAGGACCACCTCGCCGATGTGGTCCAAAATCCTCAAACCTCAAATCAAATAGACTTACAGTTTGAACGTAACATACCTTAAAGTGAAAAACGGCTGGTGGGGTCTGGGTCCGGTCTGATGTAGTCAGACCGACCCGCCCCAACCCAGCCTGGGGCCTGAAAACCATATCACCTAGGTCTGCCCTTACTCGCAGGGACCGACCTAGCCCAAACCATCTGGAACCGTCTCGATGCACCAGCTCAGCCCGCTTGGCTGACCCGGCCAAAGCCCCATACTAACCCATTGGAGTGGCCCAGCCGACCCTGTCCACATGGTGCAAAATGTTTCAGTCCCCTAGGTGTGGCTAGTGACACATCACACCTAACACCTGTTGATGTTTCCATGGTTTCTCTTTTTCATGAAATGGATCACTCTCCAAGATACTAATCATGTATGTGGTCCGCTGATCACGTGCCACCAGTCTGACGCGGCACCCGCTGCGTTACCGGCATGCTCTGCCGCAACCCGCCCTGGGTGCCACCCCTATCTCCACCCATGACTATTCCAATGTGGTCTCCTCTGGTTATCCCCATGGATGGTCTAATTATCCCACAACGGCATGTGGTGGCCGCCATGTTCCACTGTTGGCACTGATGCTATTGAGTTCTGATATCCGATCCAGAAGACGTTCTGAAATCCCCAGGTCACCATCTTCATTATAATCGGATCAAATCCATATTATGAACCACTTTGATGCAAATGCGTTCTAGTAGTGATATATCTTGCACCACCTCAATCTTTTCTAAATCGTCTTCATTGCTGCTACGTCATGCCGAGTCCATCCCGGGTCCGCAATGTTGGATTGTTGTGCTAAGGATCCATTGCAAAATGATCGATAAATCACTAAATGTCGAGTCCCGAGCCAAAGGATGGATTCCCCTGATAAATAAATAACAGAGGATGAAATTTTAAGAATCAACAAAGATGAATGTTCCTCAATCAATGTTCATGTCTATCAGAGTTTGTTACCATTAGAAAAGTAAACAAAAAATCACTATGATATTCTCTAATGAAAACCCCTCAAATCAAACCCTCCAACAAGACTGATCAAACTGCAGGTCAACTTGTCTATGGGTTAATTAAAATTCATAATTTAAATAAAATAATATGGAAAAACAATATTTAAATAATAACCATTACCTAGATTTGTATCGCTTACATACATAGATTGAAGACATGTTGTCACATCAATCATTGATCCACGGACATTAATCGAGGAATTGTAGATTGATCGAATCCTGACTTCTGGTCCATCATTTTCAGTGAGTGTTCCTCCCCCCCATGGATTAGGGAAACTTCAGGGTTCCAGATAAATTCTTCAGCATTATGAATTCTAATGTTGGACCCAACCATTGATTAATAGATGAAACCCACTAACACATTAACACGTTTCAACATTCATTTATCGATTTGAAATAACATCACCGCACTGCTTCATTTTTTATAAGAGAATGGGTTGCTCTGTCACAAAATCACAACATCACCACACTGCAAAAAATGTTAATAGGAAATAAAAAAAATCCTTAATTTTATTTAATTCTCCATAAAAAAGTTCAAAAAATTAACTTTTACCCTCATCCCAAGACAGTTGAGGTTAGGGTTTTCCAAAATAAAACACACCATCACGAGCTCAACGATACTCCCAGATTTCAAATTAGAGTTCATTTTAAGAGTTATATGGCTTTGAATAATAAAATTATTTTATAGAATTATTTTTTTAATGGTTATTCCATTATTGGTTTTTTTCACTAGACACCCACACTGACTAATTATTAGTCTCCCAGTGGGTAATCCTACCATCACAATCACAATGGTGCCCTGTGATTTCAAATTTTGAAAACCATTTGTGATTTATTTTACCTTTTTACAAAAACCTTTCATGCCCACGATTTAAAAACATAACTATGCTTATTGAACCATTCTAGGAACATCAGGCTTCAGAATCACTTGTCGTCTCAACACCTGGTCACAGAATTATCCAAATTAATTTTTACAAATAAATCTTGAAAAAATCCCAGCCATTATATGAGATTCCAAAAAATGATATGAAAACATATGTATATAAAATATTGGATCATATTTTTTAATATATCAAAAAATACTTTTAGTATAATTAATATGATCTATTTTAAAAATTATCTACCTAATGAAAAAATAGCTAACTACTACTTTTCCATTCCATAATCCAATTTTGATAACCCAAAAATAAACTATTGTTTTAATTGTTCAGGTAGAACCCACATAGTAGGAAATATTACATTAATGTATATCATATAAAATTTATTAAATTATTCATTTTGGATTGTATTTTCTTACATATAGAAATGGATCTTCAGAGGAGAAAAGTTTTATTTGTACTGAGTAACTATTGTAGGAACTCAAATTTTTTTCCATCTACAGGGAGTATCTACTGTTTAAGGAAGATTTATATGTAGAAGAGAATTATGGATTGGGGATCCTAAAATATTAAAGCCATCAATGATAAAATTAATCTATATATATACAGTGAATGGTGTTTTGAGATGATATTTTACAAGAGAATGTGTATATTGATTCAAAACCACAAATGATTGGTGTAAGTATGAGTTCTTTTCATGCACCTCAAGAAGGTATCAGTAAAAGGAAAATAATAAAGGTGATCATGTTAGTGTGTTTCATGAATGTTTTAATGAAAGAGATGTCCCTAAAATCATGGAAAAATTTGATTAGTGGTTGGGGAGGGGTTTTAATACCCTAATTAAAATTTTCAGAAAAATCTATTAGGAAGATGGATATGAGATATTTGAAAACCCAACATAAAATGTTAATCCATAATACCATCCTTATGTTATAAAATATAATCCCACAACATGCTATTTTTTTTTGTGTTTTTATATTATCTAATCAATTAAAAATACTTTGTACATATAACATAATTATTTCTATAGGTTTCTCTTGAGAATTTTTTATAGTACTTTAACAATATAGTAGTTAAATCCCAACTATAATGTACAATAATGTTACCACTATATTTGTATGGGAAAACCCACCAATCATATATATAGCCACCATCAGATTCATCCCTAATTAAAACCCATAAATAGACAAATTTTGATTCCACCTATAAAACCTTATATAAAAACAATTTTCTTAATTTAAAAAAAATATACAATACATCCAATTATATTAACACTTGTACTATAAATATATTAACATCAAATTAAAAAATAATAATTTTTTTAGAATAAACACAAAAACTAATACATTTTTTGAAATTGTTTTCAATAAATTTTTAAAAATAATCATTAAAAATCAATTCAAATAATTTACCATTATTAGAAAATTATTTTATAAATTATTCATTATATATCATTTCAACACTTTTTATCAAACATCATTAATAAAACCCCTTATTGATATCATAACAACATTTAACAATGAATCAATATTTTAAAAAATAATTATTTAAAACACTTATATAAAATTATATCCAAAATTATTTATAAATAAACATTACTACCCAAGACACGAAGAAATATATTATACCATGATGGGATTATATCAAAACTTAAATAGATATTTTTTTCATTATAAGTTTATAATTTTATAAAATTATGATCTTAGTTTGATGAAATAAAAATATATATCTCCAGTATTCATAAATAAATATCAATTTTAAAACTAAATGACAGAATCCCCATGGAAAATATTTTTTTTCTTGGTCAGTACATATTTTTCATGAACCACGTGAATATAGGGAATGAAACCTTTTGTTTTAGAATAATACTCAGATAAATCTATGTATTAATGTATGTAGCCTCTAATGAGTGGCATGGTGACTCTAAATCATGAAATTAACCACTTGTAACTCTTATCTTTTGAGGTATATGAGAATAAATTTTTATGTAAGATAATAAATTATATGGAATAACCTCCAAACACATTTGTTAATGACCATTATAAATATCATAATGCCTTATTTTAATGACTAAAAAATTTATATTCATAAACAATAACGTATTATATAATATTTAATTGCATCAAACAATTTGAATAATTCATATATAATATATTACACCTTTAATATAAAAAAAATTATTAATTATGGCATAATATCCAACCCCGGATCATTGATTGTAAAAATATAACTGTCTACGGAAAATAGTTAGTTCATAAAGAAGTGGAATGTATACGATATTCTTAAGAATATATAGAATTACAAGACTATTAAAAATAAAATACCACTTTATTAGTAATTAGGTCACCATGTGAAAAATTCTCATTAATGTATTATGAATTCTATTTTACATCACAATTTCATTATTATAATATCTCCACTATACTTGCAATATAATTCTATATTTAAAATTCCACGATATAACACCATAAATTATATTGAAAAACCCTTTTCAAATCCTTAAAATTTTATAATGATGCATAATAATTTTCTATAGCAATCAAAATAATATCCAATTATTAAATATTTGAATTTAATCCATTTTATATGTGAATTTATCCATCGTAAGATTCATCATATTTTAATTGATGAAATTTTTTCTATCAAACTCTTTCCATTATAAAAAATGATATAATTTAATAAAAAATAGAGGATAATTTCACACTTCCTTAGAAATATCACATTATATAATAAACATAGGTAGTTTTCTAGATATTTTAATTAATCATAATAATTTGAATGTTATAATATTTTACCCTATAAATACATTCTACACCATGAATTTTAATCTACCTATTCAAAAAAGCAACCACTATTACTCCATGTGTGATTACTTGACCGATTAATGTTCGTAGATATTATAATAGTACCATAATATTTATACTAATGAATAAAAAATACAATACGAACATTATTTCACAAATTAAAAAAATAAAAACAGTCATTCAATGAATGATATAAGAGGTTAAATTTTCATACATTTCATTACAGAAAATGACATGGGTCCTATAAATATATAATCTACTGAGATATGTGGAAGATTTTTCGAATTATTTCAAATTATCTTGGTAACAATAATTAATACATATAATTACCAATACATTATAATTTATTAATTGGACCCATATATGATGGTTCTAACTTATATTAATTTTTATTTAATTAATTTCATAATCAAGGTGAACTATAAAAGAGGAATGGTCACCATAACTAAACCTTATGGGAAATTATTATCAATCAATAAATTGATTTAGGTGATTTTTTTATCACCATTTTATTTTTTATAACTTTACTATAATCTTCCATCACATTATAGAATCTCTATCTAGAGAGTTTATTTTTAGAAATTCCCTCAAAATATAGCGGTGACTGAATACGACTAACATAAAATGATTTTAATGGATCCAAAAAAATACTTATAATATTTGTTTTACGAATATTCTTAACAAATTAAGAGATCTTCCAATGAAGTTCTATGATCATGAACACATGCACAAATACTATGCACTAAAATTTATATAACCCATCATGTTTTGACATTAATTAATGGATGATTAGTAAACATTACAATTAATCTACTAGCCATAAAATTGATAACATAAATCTTAAATAAAGATATAACAAAATAATATTTGACTGAAGTAATATATTTAATAAATCTATTATATTTAACAAACATCATGAAGTATATCATTTTATGATATTTTTCTTGTTGTTTATCAAAAGAATAAGTAATAATGTGAGGATTATAAAAATTAATCACCCACCTCTGGAATGAAATAAAAAATAAAATATGAGCTAGGAAATATAGTTATGAAATCCATATAAATTTATTCCCACATCCATAATGGTATACAAAATGACTACCACAACCCAAATAATTGTTGATTCCACACTTTACAAACCATGAAACTAAATATAAAAAAATATTAGCAATAACCTGCTCCTATATAAGTTGATATTAAAATGAATACATTATATTATTTCATATTCTTGTGATCCTAGGATGATCCTATAAGATTAAATGAAAATTTTGATTTATAACTGTTATCCTAAAATCGATAAGAACATCCCCTCCATGAATAAAAAAAATTATGTTTAATGACATACATTATCCATTATCGATATCCCTTAAGAAAATTTTTTATTAATCACTGTTATATTTTGACTCGATCAACTATAAATCCATTAATTAATATAAAAATATATAATGTACATTTACAATATAAAAAACTAAACTATTCAAGTTAAAATCCATATCTGAATATAAATTATTTAAAATAGCCATAAAAAACCATGTGACTTTTTCAACATAAATAGTTTGAATTTGAGTTTTCCAACAACATTAATTATATACATTATTCCCCTTTATTAGAATATTATAATTGTAAACAATATATATTTTATGATACTATACTAACATACATTTCCTCATAAGGATATTTCATTATGATATTATATATGTCAATCCTTTTTAATTATTATAAAAATTTAACTTCACATAGAATAGGTAATTGCTAAAACTTATCAATGAATGAACCAAAACACATAACACAAAATTACATCTATTTTAACACCCTGAGATTCTACGGTATGCTTCTCTTTGAATAATTTGATAGCGTGTGTTGTACGCAACACCGAGTTCTAACACACCATAACCAATCAAACTAGCCGTTATGAATAGTAATACATACATTTTGAAATTATATATATTTTATATTTTAAAATGGACTTCAGTTTTGGATTCGGCATATCAAATTTAGCCTAAGATGAGATTTTGGTACTTTTCGGATAACTTTAATATTTTGATGAATAGTGAAAATTACTAAATTTTAATTAAAAACAACTTTTTTAATAAAAATAATTAATAGTGATAAATTATGAATTTGAGCGGTTTTAAAGTATATTTAGAATATAATTTTACCATTTTATACAATTTTGTTCATTGGACATAATTTTACAATTAAACCAGACATAAACAAGTGTCAATCTTATGATAGTTATTATCTCTTAAAAACACGCTTTTTGTTTTATCAACGAGAATTAATTTTAAATAAATTTATGCCACTTCTGTGTTTTGAATTTGGAAAAATGGATTCCATATTTTGAATCAGGATGTTCAAATTGTGTAAATAGGTAACTTTTATTTTTAGACATTTTGAATAATTACTTCGGTAAATATTCTATTTACCATGTTTAAGGGTAAATCTGGTAAATAAGGGTTAAAAAACTAATATTATAATAATACTAAATTACCCTAAAACGTGTCCTAGCCTTATTGGTTGATACATGTTCTACCATAGGCATATTTGGGTCAATTTTGGGACCCCATGGAGCCACTTGTAGTTGATAGGGACACTTAATTTTAATAAAGTTAAAATGAATACAAAAATGACACAACCATATATCTTTTAGCAAAAATTTTTTACATAGGGTTATATATGTTGGATTTTCTACAATAAATATTAATTAGAAATCTAAAAAGATTTCCTACATAATGATATTTTATTTATTATTTTTTCAGAAGTTAATTTATTTATGACAAAATGATGATGCAGTAATTACCATAATAGTGAAAATTTAAAATAATTGATATTATAAATACCCAAATAAATATAATTTGAGACTTTTAATGAATTAAACTAATTTTCTAGGATAATTTGACATATTAGGATTGATTTACATAACTTTTTTTGAAATAATCATTCTGTTATGAGTTTCACAAAAATCAACTATTAAATAGTGTCAAAATTGACATAAAAGAGTTTTTAAAACAAATATTATATTATTAATTTATATTAAATTCCTAAAAATCTATGTTTCGGCCAAGAGACTTATATAATGATAGGTGTATCATTAATGGACCACTTGGGGGTCGCTTGGATGTATATAGAAAGATAAGGTTAATATAAGTTCCCAAACCTGTCCAAATTCTATTGGTTGAGTTGGTTTCGACCCATACCCACCTTAACATTTAAATAATCCACTTTGGAGCCATTAGAAACCGAATATTAATTTATTATAAATTAATATTTCTAGCTCTTCCAAAGGTGCCCCTCACCCCTCTTATAAAAGGGCACTCCTCCTTCTCATTTCTTCACACCTTCAAAGCCTTTTGGTTCGGCCAAACTCTGCCCAAATACACTACCAACATCCCTCACTACAACCTAGAGGCCTTAGTGTGATCAGAAAGCCAACCTATGGAGCCCTTTTGATCAAATCAAAAGGAAGAACCCGAATAAGAGGTAATGATTTCACCACCCCTTTCCATGTTCCTTTATTCTTCCACTTCTTCTTTCTTTGTTATTCCCATTCTAAAATAATAACTCCAGTATCATATATATACTGTGATGTTATTATAAATATGGTACAACTATATTCAGTATTCTATCCACCCTTTGAATAACATGTCACCATACGTGCGTACATACGGCTTACCGTCTCCACGTCGTGGTGTAATTATTATTCAATATATTATTATTTGTATGGGTATAATAATGATGTGTAACTCATGTAAATAATAAATATAACATGTTAATGATTCTGTATATATGATATACCATCCATTTATATATTGTTTTAATATCAAAAGAATGATATTGTCGCTCGTGCGTACGTACGGACTACCGTCTCCATGAACGCGATGAGATTCATTCTACATCGTATATATTCAAGTATAATTCTCATTTGATGGTTAATAATAGTACCTAAGGACTTGATATCATTCTGGATATGATTAAGATACAACCTATCCATTACAAACATGGCTTACGTAACAAAACATATAAAAGAAAACGAGTAAGTTAACACCCGAAAAAATGATAGTACTAAGATATTATTAACAAATCAATGTTAAAAGATCATATATGATATCATATTAATGTATATGATTCTTTTATAATTTAATAAAAATTATTTCACCATTATACAGGTGATTAAACTACCCCAACCAAGGAAAAGTACAAGGTAAGGGTTTATTTCACAATCTCTTCATTATCCAAGGTTGTTTATACGTAATAATCTACTGGGATCTCTTTATCATCCACATCCATTTTTCATAAAAATGTATTTCAAAACATTTTTACTATTTACAAGAATATGGGTTAAAGTCATTTATACCCTTGTTTGACTTTTTATATGTTGTTTATAAAAGAATCTTTCCGTCGTTTTCCAAACAAGGTGATTTTTATCCTTTTCGACAGAATTAAGGTAAGAATGTTTTTTTAACTTATACGGCGGGTGCGGTTATTTTCCGCCATTATAAAATCATCGAATCTTCCCTTAAATGCTTATAAGAATATTTTCAAATAAAATGTTTTGTTTCATAAATATATGACTCTTAAATGATTTCAAAATAGAAATTGATATTTCTCTAAAAGAGTTTTGATTTCATCTATGTCAACATCCTTTGATGGATTTTACGCTTATTTGAAGTTGATTTATCATGATACAAAGCTTCTATATTGTATTGAAGGTTTTGTGATATGTTTTACTGTGGATGTGCTATTTTTATACCATTCATAGTTTATAGTGAAAGTATTGAAATTTTGTATGCTAGTTTTAATACGAATGTTTATGTTATGTTTAAACCTTTTCATATTGGAATGCATTGGACTTAATATGTGACGGGTGGAGCCCGCTATAGCTCCTCGATGCATCAGTAGGTCTCATGAGACAAACTAGTGTCTTGGCACAAGGCCTTGACAAAATCTTATTTGTTGTCTTGGCACGAGGCCTTGGCTATGTGGTTATGATAGTCTGGCATTATGCATTCCATCATTATGAAAGTGGTTATTGATATTGCATGTGATTATTCGATTAGTAGAATATCCATGTGAATAAGTAAATGGAATTATTTCATTTCTCTTTTTCCATACTATGTTGAAGTTCATGTTTAAAAGGCTTTTGTTTTAGTTATACATTCCCTTAAATTTTTATTCTTATTTATGAATGTTTCCGCTATATTGTTATCCTTACTGGGCATTTGAGCTCACCCCTATTCTATGTTTTATTTTTTCCAGGAAGTGAAGAAGTAAATTATGAATGACCTGCAGGGATATTATGTAGGGATATGAATGTGGAATATAGAGACAATATGTTGTTGTAGGAGTTTTTCACTTTATGATGTAATGTAAAATTTTCTGAATATATCTAGTGTTTCCAAGGCTCCTAAACCAATCGGTGTTTCGAGATTTGATCTTTCTTGTGATCATGCCAATGTTATGTAATAATGCACCGACTCTAGGTAACTGAGGTTGGGTTGTTACAGTTGGTATCAGAGGAAGTTTAGTACAAAACTTGGAATCTACATTTAGATAATCTCTGATTAGAGCACATAGACCTAAGATGAACTTTGAGGATTAATATAGAAGAACTTCCTAGAATTTTGGTATTGTAGAGATTTTGTGAGTTTTTCGAGCAATACATCCCTATCTGGATACGAGCAGGTACAGGTCGCTCTGGAACAGATGTACCTAGGGGTAAAACCCGGAAACACCGCTTTGAGATTGACTCGAACGGGAACTGGTGCACGACGACATGCCTTGCTGCACTCTTGGTTATGACACTCCTGGGGGATATTCTTAGGATAACATTCATTTTAATTACAAATAATTAGAAGGGTTTATGAGTATATACATCCTCAACGAAAACATTCTTATGATTATGGATTATATCCATAAATAGTCCAATTGATGTTAAGTGTTTTATAAGTATGAGATTATGTATTTTGATTCATAAACTGATCTAGTTTATGCCATGGTTTAGAAATGGCGCCTAGTAGAAGAAAGGGAAACTGTATCAATGCACTCACTCCATATAGTGATTTCCCTCCTACTCATGATAATTATAGTGGAGATGGTGATGCAACTGGTGCCGATCAGCTAATCACCATACTGGGAAAACTCCCTCAGGTTATGAATAATAACCTTACCCGTATGGAGCACCCTTATCTGCATCGTGGAGGAACAATGTTAGATCGATTCATGAGGCAAAAACCACCAACGTTCAATGGGAGTACAAATACCTTAGTAGCTGAGAAATGGATATTTTCCCTAGAGAAAATATTTTAGGCTTTGCGGAGTAGTGAAAGGGAAAAAGTTATCATGGCAGTTTACCGCCTCACTGGAGATGCTGATCAATGGTGGTCATTAATTCAAAATATGAAGGAAGATGATGAAGTATCAAATATGTAATGGAGAGAGTACAAAGATCTATTTTTAGAAAAATACTTTCCTTGCGAACACCGAGCAGATACGGAAATGCAGTTTCTGAGTCTAAGATAGAAGGAGGATGAGAATGTCGCAATATAGGAGGCTAAATTTACAAGGTTAGCAAGGTATGCAAGAGATTATATACGTAACCCAAGAAGTAAGATTGATTGTTTCTTTGATGGGTTAAAACCATTTATTCGTCGAGCATTAGTCTCACAATACTTTTCATCGTACGAAGACATTGTCTCATGTGCTATTAAGATCGAAAAGGAATTCTCTAAGTCTTATGACTTTAAAGAAACGAAAGAGAAGAAGAGACCTGCTGATCAGTCTGGGAATGGAAATAAGGGGAAGAAGGGAAAGGTTGAATATCCATCCTCTGGTAATTGTGGGAAGAAACACCCCAGTACTTGCTTGAAGGGAATGAGAGTCTGTTACATGTGTGGTGAAAAAGGCCACCAAGCTCGTGATTGGAAGGGGAAGAAGGAAGCTACCAATTTCTAGTGCTACAATTGTAGGGAGATGGGGAATTATTCAAATGAATGTACTAAGAGTTAAGAAAACTTACCTCAGAAAAGGCCAAGGGATCAAGACCAAGCATATGCTATCACTACTGCTGAGGTAGAAGCTCTGAAATACGTGGTGGTATATAATTTAGTGGTTTCCTCAAGTTTAGAAAATGCATTATTTGATTCCAGATCATTGTATTGTTTCATATATTCCCAGTTTGCTAAGAAAATTAGCTACTTACAATTTTATTTAACAAGGGAGTTGTAAGTTAAAACTCCTAAGGGAAGTATAATTACAACAAAGTTTTGTGAATCAGTCCCCATTAGAGCACATAAATGTTCTTTATCTACTGATCTCATCGTCATACCTATGATTGAGTTTGATATAATCCTCGGTATGGACTGGCTTTCGGACTATGATGCAAAGATTTATTGTAAGAAGAAAGTGGTTACGATTCTTGATGATGATGATAAGGAACACATTATCTTTAGAGTAGAATCGTCACCAACTAATTCTTATTTAGATCCACCCCCAGTAGCTCAAATAAATTCAATTATTGGGGAGGAAGAGAATGAAATAGCTATGGGTGAGGAAAGGAATATTAAAATAGAAGATGTACCTGTTGTGAATGAATATGTAGACGTATTTCTGAAAGATTTATCTGGTCATCCTCCAGAACGAGAAGTTGAGTTTTCCATTGATTTAATTCCTGGATCAAGGCATATAACAAAGACCCCTTATAGAATGGCTACTGTAGAATTAGTTGAACTAAAGAAACAACTAGAGGAATTGAGTAATAAGAGATTTATTCCCCCTAGTGTTTCTCCATGGGGAGCCCCTTTTCTTTTTGGTAAAATGAAAGACGGATCTATGAGGTTATGTATCGACTACAGGGAGATCAATGTTATAACAATAAAGAACAAGTATCCCCTACCACGTATTGATGATTTATTTGACCAACTGCATGGAGATCAAAAATTTTCAAAGATTGACCTTCGATCTGGATACCATCAGTTGTGTGTGAATAAGGAAGACATTCCGAAAACAGCATTTCGAACCAGGTACGGGCATTACGAGTTTACTGTAATGCCTTTTAGATTGACTAATGCACCCTCTGTGTTCATGGATCTGATGAATAGAGTTTTGATGGAGTAACTCGATGAATTTGTGGTGGTATTTATTGATGATATCTTGGTATACTCCAAAATATATGAAGATCATGAAAATCACTTGAGAATTATCCTGAAGACTCTGAAAAGACATGAATTATATGGGAATTTTAGCATGTATGAATTCTGGCTTCAGGAGATTTCTTTTCTTGGCCATATTGTCTCTAAAGATGGAATATCTGTTGATCCTTCTATGACTAAGGAAATCCAAGAATGTCCAGCACCGATGAGTATAACTGAGGTATGTAGTTTTATTGGTTTAGCTGGTTATTATCGACGTTTCGTCCAGAATTTTGCCCGATTGGATAACCCATTGACGAAGCTCACACGTAAAGGGGTTAAATTTGTTTGGAAAAAAGAGTATGAAGAATGTTTCGAAGAACTGAAGAGAATATTAGTCAATGCTTCTATATTGACTCTACCATCGGGGAATGGTGGGTTCGTTATTTATAGTGATTCATCGAAGAAATGACTTGGTTGTGTCCTTATGCAGAATGATAGGGTTATTGCCTATGCATCACGACAGTTGAAAGTTGATGAACAAAACTTTCCTACTCATGATCTCGAGTTAGCAGCAGTGATCTTTGCTTTGAAGATATGGAGGCACTACCTCTATGATGAAAAATGTGAGATTTATACTGATCACAAGAGTTTGAAGTATATTTTCTCACAAAAAGATCTCAACATGAGGCAGTGGAGATGGCTTGAATTACTCATGGATTATGATTGCACAATACACTACCACCCGGGGAAGGCAAACAAGGTGGCAGATGCTTTGAGAAGAAAAGATCATGGAGTTTTGAACAATATGAGAATTGAAAGGGATCCATTTGCATGGATGTAGTAAAGATGGACATGGGAATAAAAAGGGAAGGAGATACATCAATGCTTTTTCAAATGGTTGCCAAACCATCATTACTAGAAATGATTAAGAGTTCTCAGACTAATGATGGAGAATTTGAAAAGAAGATTAAAGCTGTGAATGATGGGAGACTGAGAAACGTTGTTTATGAAGATGGAATTTTGAAATTCGGGAAGAGGCTTTGTGTTCCCGATATACCTAATCTGAAAAGGGAATTTCTGGATGATGCTCATAGTTCCAATTTCTCTATACACCCTAGGAGCACCAAAATGTATAGAGATTTGAAGGAACATTTTTGGTGGGACAATATGAAGAGGGAGATTTCTGATTTTGTGTCAAGATGTATGGTTTGTCAACAAGTGAAAGCTGGAAGGCAACACCCTGGAGGAGTTATGCAACCTCTTCACATACTGGAGTGGAAATGGGACAATATTAAGATGGAATTTGTTATGGGGATACCAAAGACTCCTAGAAGGAATGATGCAATAAGGGTTATTGTTGATCGTCTTACCAAGTCAGCACATTTTCTTTCTATAAGATAAGATCTACCACTGGAACGTCTTGCAAGACAATATATTAATGAAGTTGTGAGACTTCATGGAGTACCCCAATCGATTTTTTCTGATCGTGATCCCCGTTTTTCTTCATGATTCTGGAAGAGTCTTCAGAAATACCTGGATACAAAACTTCATTTGAGAACTGCCTACCACCCTCAGACAGACAGACAATCAGACCAGACTATTCAAACCATATAAGACATGTTGAGATCCTGCTCACTTGACTTTCAGGGTATATGGGATCAGTATTTACCTCTGGTAGAATTTTCCTATAACAATAGCTTCCATTCGAGTATTCAGATGGCACCATATGAAGCGTTATATGGAAAGAGATGTCGCACACCAACCTGTTGGGATGATGTTGGTGAATGAAAACTTGTAGGTCTAGAACTGGTGGAGGAAACGATGGAAAAAGGTAAAGGTAATCCAAAATCACATCAAAGCAGCTCAAAGTAGGCAGAAGAGCTATGCCGATAATCGAAGGAAGAATTTTGAATTTCAAGTTGGTGATCATGTTTTCCTGAAGGTATCTCCATGGATGGGATTTATACATTTTGGTAAGAAAGGTAAATTTAGTCCCAGGTACATCAGACCTTTCGAAATTCTAGAATGAATTGGGGCTGTAGCTTACCGATTGGCAATGCCGCCAAGTCTCTACAAAGTTCACGATGTCTTCCACGTATCTCTGTTGAGGAAATAAATGCCTGACCCAACGCATGTACTCACCTATGAGGAGTTAGAACTGGAACCCGATCTGTCTTATTGCGAAGAGCCTATCAGGATTCTTGATACGAGAGAACAAGTACTGAGAAACCAGACGACGCGTCTGGTAAAAGTTTTGTGGGGAAACCATAAGATGGAAGAGGCAACGTGGGAACCCGAGGAACTTATGATGAAGAACCACCCGAGTCTTTTCATGTGATATATATTCTAAAATTTCATGGACAAAATTATTTGAAGGAGGGGAGAATGTAAAACCCCAATCTTCTATGGTACGCTTCTCTTTGAATAATGTGATAGCGTGTGTTGTACGCAACACTGAGTTCTACCACACCATAACAAATCAAACTATCCGTTATGAATAGTAATAGCTACTTTTTGAAATTATATATATTTTATATTTCAAAATGGACTTAATTTTTGGATTCAGAATATCTAATTTAGCCTAAGGTGAGATTTTGGTACTTTTCGGATAACTTTAATATTTTGATGAATAGTGAAAATTAATAAATTTTAATTAAAAAAACTTTTTTAATAAAAATAATTAATCGTGATAAATTATGAATTTGAGTGGTTTTAAAGTATATTTAGAAATCAATTTTACCATTTAATACAATGTTGGTCATCGGACATAATTTTACAATTAAATCAGACTTAAACAAGTGTCAATCTTTTGATAGTTATTATCTCTTAAAAACACGCTTTTTGTTTTATCAATGGGAATTAATATTATATTAATTTCTTCCACTTATGTATTTTGAATTAGAAAAAATGGATTCCATATTTGGAATCAGGATGTTCAAATTGTGTAAATAGGTAACTTTTATTTTTAGACATTTTGAATAATTATTTCGGTAAATAATTTATTTACCACGGTTAAGGGTAAATCCGATAAATAAGGGTTAAAAAAATTACAATAATACTAAATTACCCTAAAACGTGTCCTAGCCTTATTAGTTGATACATGTTTGACAATAGGAATCTTTGGGTCTATTTTTAGACCCCTTGGAGCCACTTGTAGTTAATAGGGACACTTAATTTTAATTAAGTTAAAATGAATACAAAAATTACACAAGCATATAGCTTTTAGCAAAAAAAAATTTACGTAGAGTTATATATGTTGGATTTTCGACTATAAATATTCATTAGAAAGATAAAACGATTTCCTACATAATGATATTTTATTTATAATTTTTAGAGATTACAAAAGTTAATTTATTTACGACACAATGATGATGCAGTAATTACCATAATAGTGAAAATTTAAAATAATTGATATTATAAAAACCCAAATAAATATAATTTCAGACTTTTAATGAATTAAACTAATTTTATAGGATAATATGACATATTAGGATTGATTTAATTAACTTAGTTAGAAGTAATAATTCGGTTATGAGTTTCAAAAAAATCAACTATTGAAAAGTGTCAAAATTGACAGAAAAGAGTTTTTTTAAAAAATATTATATTATTAATTGATATTAAATTCTTAAAAATCTATGGTTCGGCCAAGAGACTTATATAATGATAGGTTTATTTTTAATGGACCAATTTGGGGTCACTGTGATGTATATATATTAAGTTTATTAACCATATAATATAAAAATACAAAGAGACATTGTAAAAGTGAAACTAATTAACTTAGAGTTAATACATAAAGATAAGGTTAATATAAGTTACCAAACCTGTCTAAATTCTATTGGTTGAGTGGTTTTCGACCCATCCCCACCATAAAATTTAAATAATCCACTTTATAGCCATTAGAAACCGAATATGAATTTATTATAAATTAATATTTCTAGCTTTTCCAAAGGTGCCCCTTACCCCTCTTATAAAAGGGCACTCATCCTTCTCATTTCTTCACACCTTCAAACCCTTTTTGTTCGGCCAAACTATGCCCAAATAATCTCCAAAAATCCCTCACTACAACCTAGAGGCATTATTGTGATCAGAAAGACAACCTATGGAGCCCTTTTGATCAAATCAAAAGGAAGAACCCAAAGAAGAGGTAATGATTTCACCACCCCTTTCCAAGTTCCTTTCTTCTTCCTCTTCTTCTTTATTTGTTATTACCATTCTAAAATAATAACTCTAGTATCATATATATACTGTGATGTTATTATAAATATGGTACAACCATATTCAGTATTCTATCCACCCTTTGAATAACATGTCACCATACGTGCGTACGTACGGCTTACCGTCTCCACATCGTGGTGTAATTGTTATTCAATATATTATTATTTGGATTGGTATAATAATGATGTGTAACTCATGTAAATAATTAATATAACATGTTAATGATTCTGTATATATGATATACCATCCATTTATATATTATTTTAACATCAAAAGAATGATATTGTCACTCGTGCGTACATACGGACTACCGTCTCCACGAACGCGATGAGATTCATTCTCCATCATATCTATTCAAGTATAATTCTCATTTGATAATTAATAATAGTATATAAGGACTTGATATCATTTTGGATATGATTAAGATACAACCTATCCATTACAAACATGGCTTACGTAACAAAACATATAAAACAAAATGAGTAAGTTAACACCCGAAACAACGATAGTACTAAGATATTATTAACAAATCAATGTTAAAAGATCATATATGATATCATATTAATTTATATGATTCTTGTATAATATAATAACAATTATTTCACCATTATACAGGAGGTTAAACTACCCCAACCGAGGAAATGTACAAGGTAAGGGTTTATTTCACAATCTCTTCATTATCAGAGGTTGTTTATACGTAATAATCTACTGGGATCGCTTTATCATCCACATCCATGTTTCTTAAAAATGTATTTCAAAACATTATTACTATTTACAAGAATATGGGTTATAGTCATTTATACCATTTTTTGAATTTTTATAAGTGGTTTATAAAGGAATCTTTCTGTCATTTTCCAAACAAGGTGATTTTTAACCATTTCGACAGAATTAAGGTAAGAATGTTTTTTTAACTTATACGGCGGGTGCGGTTATTTTCCGCCATTATAAAATCGTCGAAGCTTCCCTTACAAGCTTATAAGAATATTTTCAAAGAAAATGTTTTATTTCATAAATATAGTACTCTTAAATTATTTCCAAATAGAAAGAGATATTTCTCCAAAAGAGTTTTGATTTCATCTATGTCAACATCCCTTGATGGATTTTACGCTTATTTGAAGTTGATTTATTATGATACAAAACTTCTATATTGTATTGAAGGTTTTGTGATATGTTTGACTGTGGATGTGCTATTTTTATACCATTCATAGTTTATGGTGAAAGTATTGACATTTCGTACGCTAGTTTTAATACGAATGTTTATGTTATGTTTAAACCTTTTCATAAGGGAATGCATTGGACTTAATATGTGACTGGTGGAGCCCGCTATAACTCCTCGATGCATCGGTAGGTATCATGAGACAAACTAGTGTCTTGGCACAAGGCCTTGACAAAATATTATTTGTAGTCTTGGCACGAGGCCTTGGCTCTGTGGTTATGATAGTCTGGCATTAAGCATTCCATCATTATGAAAGTGGTTATTGATATTGCATGTGATTATTCGATTAGTATAATATCCATGTGAATAAGTAAATGGCATTATTTCATTTCACTTTTTCAATAATATGTTGATGTTCAAGTTTAAAAGGATTTTTTTTAGTTATACATTGCCTTAAATATTTATTCTTATTTATGAATGTTTCTGCTATATTGTTATCATTATTGGGTATTTGAGGTCACCCCTTTTCCATGTTTTATTTTTCCCAGGATGTGAAGAAGTAAATTATGAATGACCTGCAGGGATATTATGTGGGGATATGAATGTGGAATATGGAGACAATATGTTGTTGTAGTAGTTTTTCACTTTATGATGTAATGTAAAAATTTATGAATATATCTAGTGTTTCCAAGGCTACTAAACCAATCGGTCTTTCGAGATTTGATCTTTCTTGTGATCATGCCAATGTCATGTAATAATTCACCAACTCTCGATAACTAGGGTCGGGGCATTACATCTATGTTAGTTTTTCCCAAATAATTCTAACATCCATAGACTTTCTTCATAATTTTTTTATCTTCGTATGATGAAATAAAAATTCACAAAATAATATTATAAGAAGCGATGCTCAAATAATTATTCTTTTTAATTATTTTAATGGTTTTTCATTTATTTTAAATTTTGACTCCTTTTTGAATCATAATATTCATTGGTGAAGAAAACCATATGATATCTCAGATAAACCGTTGGTAATACCATACCATCCTTTGTAATATATATACTTCATGGATATTCATAGGAGTATCTCAAGATACCATAAACTATTCCTTGTGAATGTTTATAAAAATAAAATAATATTAGAAGATATTACGTATAAATATATGAACTAGAATATAGAAGTTAAATTTGTAGAATAAAATTAATATTCCAAAAAAATTACTAATTCCAATTTACAAATTGTTGAAAGAAATCATTTAATATTCAGTAAATCAAGATACCATACCAAATTTATATCGAAAATTTATCCAAATAATAATCAAAAAATTGTTTCATTATAGAAATTAAAATCACAGTTTCATTTGTTATGATGTATATCATGAAAAATGACTTGTAATGATGATAAAATAATTGAAATGTCATCTTTGATACGTCCTCATCTATTAATCATAACTATTGATATTTGGAGAATAGAATTATTTTATGAGACAATGAAAATCCATTTAATTTTGAAAATATATAATTTATATGGGTAAATAATACTGGATCTTTGTATATGATTTATTTTGTTCCATTTAGTTGACACATAATCATTATATACAATCAGTTTTATTAGAAAATAACATTGTAATTTTAAAATGTGACAATTTATTTCAAATAAATAGTTTATTCACCCTTTCTACATAAATTGAATTCAATTGAAATAACTATATTGTTTTCATTTGGTAAGAGGCACATTAGTTTCATTTTATCTATGAAAAAATGTCTATAGAAAATTACACATCTCTATTTTGGATAATCCAAATTAATCAACTAGAAATACATGAAGATACCTTTAATCAACTAATGAATTTTTTGGTATAATAATTTAATCTATATATTTATGAATTTAAATAACTAATTAGTAAGATATGAAAATACTATTATAATTAAATATATTCACTTGTGTATGAATGAATATGCAATTGTCATGTATTACTCTTAACATCAATTTTTATAGAATGAAGAAAACTATTTCAATATAGGATTATATAAAATCATTGAACTTAAAAATAGTGTCTAATATAATATTAATTATAAATGTTCATATAAAAGTCCCAAAAACAGAATGAGACTTCCATATAACCTTCCAAAATGTTTCAATATGTATAATTGAATCGTTGATAATTTATATTACGTAATAAGGTATTAATTCTTTTAGTATAAGGAATAAGATCTACATGAAATCCAAAATGGTACATAATATTTAGATATATAAATTATCCATATAATCCAATACAAAATATTATTTCCATTTTAATAAATAAAATATAATATCTTTAATTGATCGACATTATCACAGAAATTTCAAGGTTGTGGTTTAATAGGGTAATGAGTATATACATGAACGATTCCTCTATAGCGATAACATGCATGTAGATTCTAACTTTTAGAAAAAGTATAGTAAATCTCAATAGGATTACTCTATATTTTTTGGAATTATTATTGTATCATGTAAAATAACTCCACCCTTTATTATAATATTGTATGAATGGTAGAACACTACATTTTTTACCATATCCATTTAAATTTTTTTTCTATATACTTATAACAATAGAAAATAGGTTTTTGAAAAAATGAAATTACTTATCACATATTTAGTCAAAACCCCATATCAATACTCTAATACATAAGTTCTTATTTTACATAATGTTTTGTGAACACAATATCATATATACAATCCTATACACATACTATATCTTATTATGTAACCTTAATCAAAATTTATAAATTAATTAGATTTATCCATCATTTACTCTATGTGACAATAATAGACATTGGAGATTATCTAAAATCCCATATGGATAATATCCATGTGAAATAATACTTCTATTACAAAGTCACACCATTTATATGCTAGTCCTAATAAACTAAATACTTTCATTCAATGGGTCGAGTATCTATTAGAGATTCCAGTTACAACTGGTTTTTTCTACCTATTAAACTACCCATTCTTCTCTCACATCACCTATAAATAATTACATATTTGGTTTTTCCAAATTTTTTGTGACTATTAATATCAATCCACCTATCCAGATTAAATTCTTGGATATTTTTTATAATGGAATAACAAGATATGTATCCAATATATAATTTTACATTCATCAATATCTTTATCTTGTTGGAGGCCTTTTTTATGGTATTGTGCTATAATCAATAATGAATTCTATTAAAAATAAAATGATTGATATATATATTTCTTGAAATATCTTTATGTATCCCTTTTAAATGTGGATAAAAATGAAATATTTCGATAATAATAAATATTCCATTTTCCAAAATATTTTCAAACAATTTTTAATAATCAATGTTTATTGAGAATTTAGACATTATCTTTTTGATATATAATTCATGCGGTATAGGTATATCACAAAGATAATGATATATGAAAATTTTAACATATTATCCCACTATTGTGGGGACCTTGGAAAAAACAATTACATATTTAGAAGTCGTTCATCAATATATATGTTTTTTGAAATCCTTAAATAACATATGGTTCACCATAATAATTAATGAAATATATATAAATTTTGATTATATATTAAGTCCCAACCATATTATTATTATTACTTATGAAACACTGTAATACATAACTCAAAAACCATATAATGACACTATTTCTTAATGACTCATCAATGGTACATTAATATTGATACATTAACTAGACAACAATATGCCCTCTCCTATAACCCCATACACATAAGGCATGAAACATGTTTTGTGGGATAAAAATAAAAATTTTATGGGAATGATATAACTTCATAATACATAAATTGAAACATATATGACATACATAAATAATTAATAAATTACTAAAATTTATAAAATAAAACCAAATTAATTATAATATAAAAACTAAAACATATTATTCAACAGTTTTATAAAAAAATGTTTTATCCAGACTCATAAATAACTCATTGGATAATTTTCAAGATATTTATTACATAGAAACTATATCTCTACGGACCCAGTGAAAATATCTTTATTTTCTTTATATTACAAACAAAATATTTATGTATCCACTATGATAAATAGATATGGTTGAGTATATACAATGAAATATTTCAGTAATTACTATAATATAATTAAAAATATAAGTAATAAAAGCACGAAATTCCAATATAGTGTTTATAATATCATTAAAAATAAATAGCATTTCAATATAGTTATCAAGTAGCAAACTATTTTTTCAATTAAATAAATTGTAATTTATTAAAAATATAACAATCAGTTTCAACACTAAAATTAAAATCATTAAAACCCAATAGAAATTAGATAAAAATAATAAATAAAAACTAATATTTCAATATATTTTATAAAATTTAAATTTAAAATTATATATATATATCAATTTTATTATATATGTATAATATTAGTCTGTCAAAAGTATTACCATATTTTTCAAAACCTACAACATGTGCGATATATATTCTTGAAATTGATTCAAAAAATTGAACAACTATGTATTGGGATGTAATGTAATTTAGTTAAACCCTTTAGATACCCATTTAACTAACATTAATTGATTATTTAACTATAGAATCATATATATGAGGAAAAAATTTGATACATGTGGTCATAATGATAAATTCCATATAATGAGAAATTACATAACCCATAATATTTATTATATATAATGAAACACATAGTGAAAAAATATTAACATGATTTTGAAGAGTAATCAAACACTTTTCAAGACAAATGTAACACCCCGACCCCAGTTACCCAATTATGTGAATTATTACATAATACTGGCTTGATCACAAGGGATCAAATCCCGAAAGGCCGATCAGTTTAGTAGCCTTAGAAGTACTAGATACATTCATAAGTTCTACATTATATCATGAGATGAAAACATCAACGAAATTTTGCCCTCTTTTTTACACATTTATATCCTTATTCTATCCTAGTAGGTTAACCGTTAAATACTTCTTCACATCATGGGAAAAAATAAAACACAGAAAGTGGTCAGCTCAGATGCTCAGAAAGGATAACAAAATAGTGGATACATTCATAAATAAGAATAAACATTTATAGAAATGTATAAGACTTAAACAAAAGCCTTCTAAACATACTATTCAGCATAATATGGAAATGATAAAATAAAATAATTCCATTTTCTTATTCAAATGGATATTTCTCTACTCGAATATTCACATGCAATAACAATAGAAACTTTCATAATGATGGAATGCATAAGGCCAGACATCATAACCACATTGTGAAGGCCTAGTGCCAAGAATACAATTAATATATTATTAAGGCCTTGTTCCAAGAAACTAGATTGTCTCATGAGACCTATAAATGCATCGAGGAGCTATATCAGGCTCCACATGTCACTTACTAAGTCCAATGCATTCCTGATATGACATGGTTTAACAAAAAATAAACATTCGTATTACAACTAGAATGTGAAATGTCAATACATTATCCATACACCATGAATGGTTTTAAAATCACACATCCATAGAAAAACATATAAGAAAATATTCGATACAATATGGATATTTTGTATCGTAATAAATCAATGTCAAACAAGCTTAAAATCCATCAATGGATATTGACATAGATGAATTCAAAACTTTTTTAGTGAAATAACTTTTTCCATTTTGAAATCATTTAAAAGTAATTTAATTTTAAAAGAAAACATTTATTTTGAAAATATTCTTATAAGCTTGTATGGGATGTTTTGACGTTGAAATAAAGGCGGAAAATAGAAACACCGACCATATACGTTATAAAAAGACATTCTTACCTTAACATTGTTGAAACTGTCAAAAAGTACCTTGTTTGGATAATAATAGAAATATTCTTTTAAAAAAATATATGGTAAAATAAGGGTTTAAATGTCTTTATAACCCATTGTATAGTAAATAGTAAAAATGGTTTGAGTTATATTTTTTATAAAACACGGATGTGGATGATAAAGTTGTCCCAATAGATACTTACGTAAAAACAACCTCAGATAATAAAGAGATTGTGAAATTAACCCTTACCATGTACTTTTACTTGGTATAGGGTAATTTATCCTCCTATATAATAGATAAATCATTTTTATTAAATTATTAAATATCTATATACATAAATATGATATCATATATCACCCTCTAATATTGATTTGTTAATAAAATTTTAGTATTATCATCGTTTCGGTTGTTAACTGATTTGTTTTCCTTTATATGAATGGTTACATAAGCCTTGTTTATTAAGGATAGGATGTATTTGATTCATATACACAATGATATTATGTTCAAAAACATTATTTTTAATCACAAAATAAAAATAAATCTTGAATGATTACGTTGGGGAATGAATCTCATCGCATTCGTTGAGATGGGAATCCGTACGCACACACGAGTGACAATATCATTGTAGTGATGGAAAAATCATTTGTAATTGGATGGTATATTATATATAAATAATAATTAACATGTTATATTTATTATTTATATCAGTTATATTCATTATTATACCCATACCAAATAATGTAGTGTTTGAATAAAAAACTACACCAAAACGTGGAGACAGTTAGCCATATGTACGCACGTATGGTGACTTTCTCATTTATATGATGGATAGTTTAATGAATATGGTTGTACTTTATTTATAATAACATCACCGTATATAGAAGATATTAGAGTTATTATTTGATAATTGAGACAACAAAGAAAGTGGAAGAGGAAGAAGAAAATAACATGAAAGAGGTGATGAAATATTTACATCTTTTTCGGGTTATTCCTTTTGATTTGACCAAAAGGGCTCTATAGGATGGAATTATAACCAAAGGAAGGCCACTAGGATGAATAGATAAAAGTTGGTAGGATATTTGGGTAGGATTTGGCCTAGCCAAATGGCATTGGAGGAGTGAAATTAAGAGAAGGGTAAGTACCATTTATAAGAGAGGTGAGGGTCACTTTAGGAAAAGCATGAAATATTATTTTATAATAAAATAATTCTCTATTTATAATATCCCCAAAATGATATATTTATTTTCTTAGGTGGGGATGGGTCGGAAAACTCTCAACCAATAGGTTTTTTACTGTTTTAGGTCACCATATAAACATTATCATTTAGATTTAACTGTTAGTTAAAATGTTTTTTATTTACCATTTATCTTTGTATTTTTATATTATATGGTTAATAAATATACAATAACAACACAAGAGAACCTCATGTGGTTTATTATTAATATATAAAATATTATCTAAGTCCTTTTTTCGGAAACGTATATTTTTATGAATATTATATCATTTAATAATATAGTATTTGTTTTAAAAACTCAATCAGATCAATTTGGATACTATTTAGCATTTGATTTTTTGAGAACCATAAAAACATTATCACATCAAATGAAATTTATTTAACCAATACTAAAATTTAATATTAACATATAAATTTATTTTAATTCATCAAAAGTCTCAAATTAAATTTATTTGGATATTTATAATATCAATTATTTTAATATTTCATTAATATGGTTATTACAGCATCATCATTATGTCATAAATAAATTAAATTATTTAATATCTAAAATTATAAATAAAATAAAATTATTTATGAA
Source organism: Viscum album (assembly GCA_963277665.1). Lineage (NCBI taxonomy): Eukaryota > Viridiplantae > Streptophyta > Magnoliopsida > Santalales > Viscaceae > Viscum > Viscum album. The sequence continues at coordinate 1,238,382,353 of OY728119.1, forward strand.
ATAGTTTTTTCATTCTAATAAATAATTATTTTCGAATTTATACTGTGTATAACCCTATATTAAAAATGGTTTAGTTATTAATCTTTTAATTTAACTCTTTTAACTCTTCCTTAAATAAAATAATAATAAATGTCCTAATCTAATCCATGTAGACCAAAGAGGATCATAATTTTTCCCCAATATAGTTTTTGGTCGAATTATACTTATCCAATAGAATTAGGAAATGTTTTAGGGTAATTATGATATCATTTTTACCATTAATGACACAATTTACTTTTAACTATGGTAAATAAAAGAAAAAAGCTACTCTTCATAGAAAATTATTTTCATCTTATTGAACCACATTTTACATACTGATATCAATAATGTCTCTCATATTTTTGAAATTCAACTCACAGAAGTGTTAAAATTATGTTTCATGCAAATTTGAAAATGCTGTTAGGAGGTGGGTAATATACGGTAAAAAGTTCAATAAAAATGTTATATATGTAACTAAATATTAAATGACTCCAATGAATGAAATTGAACTTATATAGGTATTATGTATCTATTATGACCTAAAATAAGTTTAAATAAAGTAAATAAGTATTTAAAAAAATGTCGGTTTTAAGCAATAATGCAGTGTTTTTCACTATTCATCAAAAATTGAATGTTTTCAGAAAAATAAAAAAAATTCTCCATAATATATTATCGATATTATGAATTCAAAAATGAATTCTATTTTAAGAAATAAAATTTATAAAATTTCAAAAATTGGTATTATAATTCTGAACTGTTAGTTTGATTGGTCGCGGTGTGTTAGATTCTCAATGTTGTGTACAATGCTAGTTACTGCATTACTCAAAGGGAAACATACCATGAAAGCTTTGGGTGTAACATTATTCCCTCCTTAAAATAATTTCATCCTCGAAATTTCTAAAATATTACCGCATAAAATGATTCGGGTGGTTCTTCATCATAAGTTCCTCAAGTTCCCATGTTGCCTCTTCCATCTTATGGTTTCTCTATAAAACTTTTACCAGATGATTCATCTGGTATCTTATCACTTGTTCTCTAGTATCAAGAATTTTGATAGGCTATTCACAATAAGACAGATAAGGTTCTAGTTAAATTTCATCATCGGTGAGTACATGCGTTGGGTGAGGCATGTATTTTTTCAACAGTGATACGTGGAACACATCCTGATCTTGGTAGAGACTTGGAGGCATTTCCAAATGATAAGCTACAACTCTAATTCGTTATAGAATTTCAAAAGGTCTGATGGTCCAGGGAATCAATTTACCCTTCTTACAAAAACTTATAACACCTTTCCATGGAGATACCTTCATGAAAACATGGTCTCCTACTTGAAATTCCAAATCCTTACTTCGATTATTGACATAGCTCTATTGCCTACTCTGGGATGCTTTGATGTGGGTTTGGATAACCTTCACCTTTTCCATTGTTTCCTCAACAAGTTCTGGGCCTATGAGTTTTCTTTCACCAATATCATCCCAACAAGTTGGTGTGAGACATCTCCTTCAATATAACTCTTCATATAGGGTCATATGAATACTGTAATGTAAGCTATTGTTATAGGAAAATTGTACCAGTGGTAAATATTGATCCCACATACATTGAAAGTCAAGTGAGCAAGATCTCAACATTTCTTCTATGGTTTTTATAGTCTATTCTGATTGTCCATCAATTTGAGGGTGGTAGGTAGTGCTCAAATGAAGTTCAGTATCCATGGATTTCTGAATTTTTTTTTAGAATATTTTGTAAAACAGGTATCATGATCAGAATCAATCGACAGAGGAACACCATAGATTCTTACAACATCATTAATATATAGGCTTTCCAAACATTCAGGTGGTGAATATTCTCTTAAGCAAGAAAATGTGTTGACTTGGTAAGTGATCTATAATGAACCATGTTTCCTCATTCCTTCTTGGATTCTATGGTAGCCCCCTGAAAAATTCCATCTTAATGTTTTCCCATTTACAGTAATGTATGGGAAGAGGTTTCCTAAATCTTCCAGGTTGATTCCTTTCAGGTTTCAAATTTTGACAAACCATACATATTGACACACAATCTGCAATCTCCCTCTTCATGTTTTCCAACCAAAAATGTTCCATCAAATCTCTATACATCTTAGTACTCATAGGGTGTATAGTTAAATTAGAGCTATGAACATCATCCAACAATTCCCATTTTAGATCCGTAATGTTTTGAACACAATGTGTCTTCCAAAATTTCAAAATTCCATATTTATAGATGAAGTCACTCAATCTCCCATCATTCAAAGCTTTAATCTTCTTTTGAATCTCTTAATCACTTGTCTGAGAACACTTTCTCCTTTCTAGTAAATATTGTTTGGCAACCATTTAAAAAATTATTTATGTTTCACCATCCATGATTATTACCATATCCATCATTACTAGATCCATGAAAATAATATCCCATTCAACTCTCATATTTATCAAAACTCCATGATCCCTTCTACTAAAAGCATCATCCACCTTATTTTCCTTTCCCAAGTGGTAGTGTATAGTAAAATCATAATCCTTGAGTAGTTAAATAAAAATACTTTGCCTCATGTGGAGTTCTTTTTTTGAGAAAATATAATTCAAACTATTTTGATCAATATAAATCTAACATTATTCACCATAGAGATAGTGTATCCATATTTTTAGAGTAAATATTGCAGATGCTAACTCCAGATCATTAGTTGGATAGTTTTTCCCCTGATTTTTTAGATATTGTGAGGCATAAGTAATTACTCTATCATTCTGCATAAGGACACAACCAAGTATTTTCTTTGAAGCATCACTAGGAAGAACAAACCCAACATTTCTTGATGGTAGAGTCAATATAAAAGCAATGACTAATATTCTATTTAGTTATATGAAACATTCTTCACACTCTTTTTTCCAATCAAATTTAACCCTTTTATGTGTGATCATGGTTAATGGGTTTTCCAATCGGGAAAAATTCTAGACAAAACACCAATATTAACCTACTAAACCAATAAAACTGCGTACCTCAGTTACACTCGTCGGAGGAGGCCATTCTTGTATTTCATTTTTCTTAGAAGGATCAATAGAGATTCAGCCTTAGAGACAATATAGAGAAAAAAAATCTTGAAGTCAGAATTTACAATTGTTAAACATCCCATATATTTCATTTCTTATAAGAGTGTTTAGGATAATGCGCAAGTCATTTTCTTGATCGGCGTAGCTTTTTGAGTGTACCAAAATATCATAAATAAATACCACTACAAAGTCATCAATAAATTCCTGGAAAACTATATTAATTAGATCCATGAAGACAGAGGTTTCATTAGTCAATCAAAAATGCATTACTATAATCTTGTAATGGCCATACCTAGTTCTAAATGATCTTTTCAGAATGTCTTACTTCTTAACACACAACTAGTGATACCCTGATCAAAGGTAAATAATTGAAAAATATTGTTCTCCATGATGTTGATCGAATAAATCATCGATGCGATGTAGGGGAATCTTGTTCTTTATTGTAATAGAATTTATCTCCCTGTAGTCAATACACAACCTCATAGATTCATCTTCCTTCTTTACAAAAAGAACACGGGATCCCCATTGAGAAAAACTATGGAGAATAAATACCTCTTTACTCAATTCCTCTAGTTTTTTCTTTAGTTGTACTAATTCCATAGTGGCCATTCGATAAGGGGACTTCAATATGGGCCTTGAACCAGGAATTAAATCAATAGAAAACTCAATTTCTCATTCGGAATGATATCCTGGTATATCCTTTGGAAACACATCCACATATTTTTGAACAATAGGTATATCCTCAATTTGAACATTCCTTTCCTCAATAATAGTTATTTCATTCTCTACCTCCCCAATAATTGAATTTAGTTGAGCTACCCGGGCTAGATCAAGATAAGAATTTGGTGGGGACGTTTCTTCTCTAAAGCATAAGTACTCTTTATCATCATCAATAATTGTAACCTGCTTCTTCTTACAAACGGAGTTTCGCATATTGGTCTGAAATCCAATCCATACCATGGATTATATCAAATTCAATAATGGGTATGATGATGATATTAGAAGAAAAATAACATTTATAAGCTCTAATGGGGACTGATTCACAACAAATATTGTTTCAATGATATTTCTATTATGTTTTTTGACTCAAAACTCCTTTGTTAAATAAAATTGGAAATATCTAATATTAATAGAAATCTGGGATGATATGAAACAATGTGATGATCTAGAATCAAATAAATCATTTTCTAAACATGGGGAAACCATTAAATTTTTAGCCACAACATCATTTGGAGATTAAAACTCTATAGTAGTGATTGCATAAGATTTTCCTTGATCCCTTGGCCTTTTCTAAGGTATGATCCCTTCGTTCTTAAGATATTAATTTGCATAAATCATCTTTTATCTACAATTGTAGCATTCAAATTGACAAGCTCTTTCTTCCCCTTGCAATCACGATCTTCGTGGCCGTTTTCACCACACTTGTAATAGACTCCCATTCCCTTTAGGCAAGTACCGGTGTGTTTCTTCCCACATTTACTGCATGAAAGATTTTAAACTTTTCCCTTATTCCCCTTATTTCAATTTCCATAGTGTTCAGTAGATCTCTTATTCTCATACTTTACGTTAAAGTCGTAAGACATAGAGAATTTGTTTTCTGTGTTGATAGAACATGAGACAATATATTTGAATGATAAGAAGGATTGTGAGACTAATTATCGACGGAGAAATGGTTTTAACCTATCAATGAATTGATCAATATTACTCCTTGGGTTACATATATATTCTGCATCATGCCTTGTTATCCATGTAATGTTAACCTCATATTTTGTACCATTCTCATCCTCCTTTTGTCTCAGACTCAAAAATTACCTTTCCATATACACTTTATGGTCACAAGGAAAATATTTTTCTATGAAAATCTCTTTAAACTACCCCATTCCATATTTTATAATTTATCATCTTTCTTTGTGTTTTGAATCAATGACCACCATTGATCTGCATCTCCCATGAGGCGATAAGATACCATGACAACTTTTTTCCTTTCGCTACTCCCCAAAGTGTTAAAAATTTTTCTCTAAGGAACTTATCCATTGCTCAGATACAATTGGATTTGTAGTCTCATTGAATGTTGGTGGTTGTTTCCTCATGAATAGGTCTAGCATTGATCCTCCACATTGTGGATCATGGTTCTCTAAACGGGTAAGGTTATTATTCATAACCTGTGAGAGTTCTCCAAGTATGGTCATAAGATTATCAGCACTAGTTGCACCACCAGATCCACAATAATTATCTTGAGTAGGAGGGAAATCCCTACATGGATTACATGTGTTGATAATGTTTCCAATACTTCTAATAAGAGAAATTTCCAAAACAATGGCATATAGTAGATTAGTTTATGAACCACAATACATAATTCTGAACTTGTAAAACACATAACATAAATTGAACAGTTTATGGATATAATCCATAATCATAAAAATGTTATCCTTGAGAAAGTATATACTCATTAACCCTTTAAAATGGATTGTAATTAAAATGAGAATTATTGTAAGCATATCCCCCGAGAGTGTTGTAACAAAGAGTGCAGCGAGGCTCGTTGTCATGCACTAGTCCCCATTCGAGTCTAGATTAAAGTAGTGTTTTTGGATTTTACCCCTTGGTAAATCTGTGCTAGAGCTGCCTCTATCTGCTCATATCTAGTTAGGGATGTATTTATTGGAAAACGGACAAAATATCTATTATTCTAAAAATCTTGTAAATCCTTCTATATGAATCCTCAAAATCCATCTTAGGGTAATGTTTTCTAATTAGGGTTTTTCTAAATCTATATTCCATGGTTTTAACTAAACATCCTCTGATACCAACTGTAATTCCTTGACCCCAGTTACATAGAGTCTGTGAATTATTACATAACATTTTCATGATCCCAAGGGATCAAATCCCGAAAGACTGATCAATTTAGTAGCCCTATAAGTTCTAGATACAATAATAAGTATTACATTACATCATGAAATAAAAACATCAACAACATTTTTTCCCCTTTTGAACAGACTTCTATCCTTATCCTATCCTGGAAAGTCAACCATTAAATACTTCTTCACATCATGGAAAAAATAATACATAGAAAGGTGCGATCTCAGATGGTCATTGAGGATAACAATATAGAGGAAACTTTCATAAATAAGTATAAACATTTAAGGTAATTTATAAGACAAAAACCAAAGCCATTGAAACATAAACATCAACATAATATGGAAAAGATAAAATCAAATAATTCCAATTTATTATTCACATGGATATTATAATAGTCATATAATCACATGCAATTTCAATATCCACTTTCCCAATTATAATATGCATAATACCAGACTTTATAACCACATAGTCAACACCTTGTTCCAAGACTACAAAAAATATTGTGTCAAGGCATTTTATGAAGACACTAGTTTTTATAATGAGCCCAACTAATGAATCAAGGAGCTATAGTGGGATCCACTCATCACTTACTATGTCAATGCATTCCCCATATGAAAATGTTTAAACATAACATAAACATTCATATTTAAACTAGCATATGAAATGCCAATAGTTTATCCATAAACCATGAATGGTGTACAAATTACACATCCGTAGTCAAACATATCAAAAAAATATCAATACAATTTGAAATTTTTGTATCATAATAAATCAAAATCAATCAAGCTTAAAATCTATCAAAGGATGTTGACATAGATGAAATCATAACCTTTTTAGCGAAATGTCTATTTCTATTTTGAAATAAGTTAAAAGTCATATAATTATAAAAGAAAACATTTATTCTTAAAATATTCGTATAATCTTTTATTGGATGTTTGGACAATGATATTATGGTGTAAAATAGACACACCCGTTGTGTAAGTTAAAAAACATTCTTACCTTAATTTTGTCGAAAAGGTTATAAAGTACCTTGTTTGGAAAACAACGAAAAGATTCTTTTCAAATAATATATTTTTAAATAAGGGTATAGATTACATTATACCATAGTATAGTAAATAGTAAAAAAATTGAGTTTCATTTTTAAAAAAACATGGACGTGGATGATAAAGAGGTCCATGTAGATACTTACATAAAAACAACCTCAGCTAATAATGAGATTGTGAAATTAACCCTTACCCTGTAATTTTCCTTGGTATAGGGGAATTTATACTACTGTATATTAGTTAAATCATTTTTATTAAATTATACTAGAGCTATATACATAAATATGATATGTTATATGAACCTCTAATATTTTTTTTGTTATTAATATTTCAGCAGTATCATCATTTTAGGTGTTAAATGATTTGTTTTCCTTTATATCCTGAGTTACGTTCGCCATGTTTGTTATGGATAGGATGTATTAGATTAATATAATGATTGATATTTTGTTCATAAACAATATATTTAATAATAAAATGAAAATTAATCTTGAATGATTTCTATGGGGAATGAATCTCCTCGCTTTCGTGGAGGTGGTAATCCGTACGTACGTACGAGCACAATATCATTATATTGATGGTGAAATTGAATATAATTGGATGGTATATAATATATAAAGAATAATTATAAATTTTTATTTATTATTTATATTAGTTATATTTATTATATTACCAATCCCAAATAATTAATTGTTTGAATAACAAACTACACCATAACATCGAGACACTAATCCGTACATACACATGTATGGTGACATTGTCTTCTTTAGGACGAATAGAATAACAAATATGGTTTCACCATATTTATAATCACATCACAGTATATTGAAGATACAATATTTATTATTTTAAATGGAAAAAAAAGTTGAAGTGGAAGATGAAAAATCTTGAAAGAGGGGATGAAATATTTACCTCTTCTTCAGGTTCTTCCTTTTGATTTGACCAAAAGGGCTCCTTTGGATGGATTTCTGACCAAAGTAAGGCCTCTAAGATTAAGGTAGGAAAGTGGTAAGGATATTGTTTTAGGTTTTTGTATATCCAAATGTCTTTGGAGGTATGAAATTAAGAGATGGGGAAGTACCCTTTTATAAGAGAGGTCAGGGTCACTTTAAGAAAAGATTGAAATATTATTTAATAATAAAATCATTTTCGCTTTATTATGGCTCCAAAATGATTAATTTGAAGGATAAGGTAGGGATGGGTATAAAACCATTCAAAAAATAGGTTTTAGATAGGTTATGGTTACCATATTAAACTTATATTTTAGATTTAACTATTAGTTAAATATTTTGTCATTTACAATGTCTCTTTGAATTTTTATATTATATGGTTAATAAACACAATATAATAAGCCAGGGGAACCCAATGTGGTAAATTTTTAATATATATAACCATACCTAATTACTTTGTCCGATCCTTATATTTTTATGAATATTATATCAATTAATAATATAGTATTTTTTTTAAAAAATCGCAATTATGTCAATTTTGACACTATTTAGCATTTGATTATATTGAATGACATAAAAACATTATCACTCTGAATAAAATATATTTAACTAATCTTATAATTTCATATTAACTAATACATTTTTTGGAATTTATCCAAAGTCTCAAATTACATTTATTTGGATATTTATAATATCAATTATTTTAATCTTTAATTAATAATGTAATTACTGCATCATCATTGTGTCATAAAAAAAGTAAATTATTTAAGGTCTAAAAATTAAAAATAAAATAAAATTATGTAGGAAACATTTTTATCTTTAATTTTAATAATTATAGTAGAATTTAAATTCCATGTAACTCTATATTAAAAATGTTTTAGTTATTAAACATTGAATTTATATATTTTAACCCTTCTTTAAATAAAATAATAATAAATGTCTTAATCTAATCCAAGTGGACCAAAGAGGATCATATTTGATTTCTAAATTTCTTATGGTCGAAGTATGCATATCCAATAGAATTAGAACATCTGTTAGGGTAATTATGATATCATTTTTACCCTTAATTACCGTATTTAATTTTAACCATGGTAGATAAAAGTCAAAAGTTATTATTCATCAAAACTTATTTTCATCTTATTGAACGAAATTTTACTAACTGTATCGACTGTTTCTCTAGTATTTTTGAAATTTAATTCATAGAAGATGTAAAATTATGTTTTATGAAAATTTGGAAATGCTCCTCGGAGGTGGGTAAAAGACGGTAAAAACTTCAATAAAATTTTTATATATCTAAACTTAATATAAAATGACATTAAATTATTAAATTGAACCCATATTGGTATTATGTTTCTATTAAGACCTAAAATAAATTTAAATAAAATAAATAATTATTTATATACAAATTTACTTTTAACCAATAATGCATTGTTTTTCACTATTCATAAAAAATTAAGTGTTTTCTAAAAAATACAAAAAATTGACCCTCAGCTAATTTCGAAATTCTGAATTCAAAAATGAAGACCATTTTGAAAAATAAAATTTATAAAAATTCAAAATATCCTTATTAATATTCATAACAGCAAGTTTGATTGGTCGTGGTGTGTTAGAATCTACAAGTAGGGTACAATGCATGACATTGAATTATTGAAGGGGAAACATTACTAGGAATCTTTGGGTGTTTCAATAAAACCCAAACCCCACACCTTTTAAAATATATAGTAAAATATTTATGAAATATAAATCATTTAAATGAAGTTAAAAAAAATCAATCACCATTATTATTCATAACAAATATATCATTAAATATCATTTTTATACCAATTTTTAAAATGAATCAATTAAACTAATGATGGATTTCATAACCACATGCCATATCAAATTGATTGTGAAATAAGGGATAAAATAGTAATTTAAAAATTCTTCAAAAATCATATTAATGATATAATTATTTAAAAGTATAATATTAATTACGATATGGAGTATCCCATGATATAAATTGACCTAAGGAATGTAATTTGATTCACATCCCAGGAATTTCAAACGTTCTAATTATTATGGCCTTAAATATTGGAAACCCAATTACTTATTGCAATGATTTTTCAATAAATCATTATTGATAAATTATGAGAATGAATAATTCTTTAAATAATTTCTTTCATAACCAGTGCATACATATAATTGGAATCATGATAAAACTTTAAAAAATTAGTACAATTGATTAACGACCACTTAGAAGTACATTGATCGTTATCAGTATTAAAAGTGGGGTCAGAGATAAAATATCCAATTAGATTATAGTCATTCACCAGTCATTCATGTAAGTTTAGTATTATGTGACAAGAAATTATGTGCTTTTTTGCTGGAATGTGTTCCATCGGTTGATGAATAATAGTTTACCTTATATAAATTCAAAGTTCATAGATGTTTTTGATTCTATTACTCTTTGATTTAACCCGATTAAATGGGATAGAGATCTACAATTTACTAATATGAGGAACCCTGAGATATTTGGGGAGGAAAAAAATGTTTTATTAGATTTCCTATTAGATAAATTATAAATTAGTATGACATTTTTGTAGAAAACAAAAAAAACATGTGATAAACATGAGAATATTTATAAAGGAAACATTAATAACATAGGATAAAAACTATATATTTGCATGGATATGTTTGACGATGTCAATAATGATGATGTTGAGGTCATTTATGAATATCTCACCATGGTGAATGGAAATGTTAATAAAATTTCAAAATTTAGATATAATCTATATGAATCATCTATGGTTAAAAACATAATGTGTAGTTTTTCATATAGATTCGACCCATTGATTTTAAAAATTAATGATAAAGAAGATATTTAAAATTACTAGGTTCATAATACCATTTTGGATATTGAAATAAGGGATGGGATCGTCATTAAAATGAAATATAAAATAAGAGATAATTTTTAATGCCATGAAAAAAATTAACCAATAGTTAGTTAAGTCCACCAATGGCTCAGAGGATGATTATGAAAGTGATAAAGGCCATAAGAATGATGTGGTTTTAAAAAAAATAAATCTAATAAATATAAATGGAAGGATTAAAAGATATCCACCATGAGAAATATTTATGTTATAGGGATAAGTCATTTTACTACATATTTTAAAATAATAATAACGTGTTCAGATCATGAGAAGGAAGAGGGTGAAGGGAATACTTGGAGGAATTTGAAAATGTGATATTTGAGTGAATATAAAAATTCAAATGATGGATGGGAGATAATATAAAGAAAAAATAAAATTAGTGTTCTAATTAAGGCGGAAGAATAATAATCCAACATAAGTAGTAATTCTAAAATCGTGCTTCATATTAGGGATGATCAATTAGTGGAATTGATTGAAAAAAATAAATAAAAATCATGTTAGATAAGAGAATTATAAGGATATGTTATTTAGATGGTTCTTGTATTGAAGAATAATCATTATTTTTATACTGATAGTGATACTCCACTGATGAAATAACTCAAATATCGTAAGAAGAATTTATGAAAAATAAATAAAGATCATGATCATATTTTTATTATAAAAAATGATCACATTGAGTAGATCAATATTCTAAATGTGAATATTGTTGATAATGGGAAAATCAAGAATTAACTAGAGTTAAGTAATGAACTATATATTTATTTTTGAAATTCCATTTTTAATGAGTAAATTATTTATAATGGAATTAAATTTTAGAAAACCGATGAATTATATATTTTCTAGACAGATATATATATTATCTAGTCATATTTAATATATTTGTATAAATAAAAACCCTTAATATTATATTTGTTATATAGTGATCATATTATATATATATATATATATATATTTGGTTATGATAAATCAAATTAAGATAGAAAAATAATGTGATGGCCTTGACCAGTAGTATATTACCTTTCAAAACACATTTATTGTCTCTTCTAGGGGAGATATCATCACTCATACTTAACCTTGACTGACCCCAAGAAACGATTCAACAATAAATACATGAACCAAACCATTTATAGAAGGTGTTAAATCTCATATTGAAAAAACTGTAATTTTTTTAAAAAAATAAATTCCTCAATAAATGTGGATTTTAGATTTAAAATAATAAATTATTTTATTTATATAATTATTTTTATGAAATTAATATTAATTTTATTAAAATCAAAAAAAAATATCCAACATCAATTTTTTTATTATTTTTTGAGAAATCCAAATTTATAGGTGAAAATTATATAATTTATAAATACTTGTTATGCATTATAAATTCATAAAATCAACAACATTATGTAATAAATACAATAAATATTATCTATGATGAAAATTATGTTTCCCCTTAAAAATATTGTGTTTTTATGTTTTTGAACTAATTTCATTAACTCTTAATGAATCTTCCAGACCCTATATTATATATTTTGGTTTTAGAAACATTTCTTTATAATCAAGCCACATTTCTACAAAACCAAGTGTATTATTTTAATGAATTTGGTTATTGACCTTATAAAATAATAAGTCAATCTCATATTTTGTAGAAACCAAGGTTAGAAACTATAGTACAATATATTTATAGATAACTGTATCATATAGAGTGTAAATCATGATTTCAAAAATTAGTAAAAGATTTTCCCCTTTTTATATAAAACCCCACACAACCTTCTATTATTGTTCTGTCAAAACCCATAGATAATTATTTTTTCTCTTAACTTCCCTCTCTATTTACCTCCCATGATTCCCACAATATCTTAATAATCTCCTCGTAATCTTTTAGAAGTGCCACATATTGGTAAGGGACCCTCTTTTTATCCACTTTACTCAACAACATTCTTTATATGATTCTATTTTGTTTCCAATTTGGATATGTTTTTACACATACCAATAACGTTAATTATTGTTTACATGTTTTTAGTCACCCCTTTCAATCACAATAAATCCTTACACGAATCATTATGTTCACTTGTAATGCAACAAAATTTTTCATTCGATTTTTCGTGCCAATAATTTATATAGTTAATACCTATACTCATTTATACTCAAGGGTATTCACATAGTAGTACAAATAATTCATTGATTTTATATTTCTAGGTATGTAACAAAGAATACATAATTATATGGTTAAAAGTGAAGAAATATATTCTAATGTAGTAGGATCTATGTAGCACACTTATTCATGTACATGATAAGAATGTGACAGGTCAACCTAGAATTATATAGCCATCCAAGGAATTGAGTTGGGATTTTTATTCATGAGATTCTATGTATGACAGAAGTGGGGTCAACATAAGTACTATATTTTATGATTTCTAGGACATTATCATTTATTTATATTTATGATGTCATGTCTTATGTTGTAGCAAAATTCCAATTCTACCTTTATGTCATTATCTTATATCAGGTTTCAAGGTTCATGTTTATGACTATGACCCCGATTATGTAACCATGATATTCTTAATAACTCATTTATATTAAATTCATCCTGTTATTATTTGATTATTCCTTTTTAGTATATATAGATAACATCTTTCTTATATACGCCTATAAGTTATCCAGTATTGTTTCATAAGAACATTGAGAATTATGGGAATATTATAGTTTTATAGTTTATTTACTAATATTTTTCATTCAATTTGTAATGATATTTACATAATTACAAAGATACACTATGACTTATGATATCATGGAGTTGTATTATGTGTGTCATTATGTAATAAATATAGAAAATAGTACATGAATGATTTTTAGAGTCATTTATTACATAAAAGGAATGTCCAGTCTTTTTGGATTTGAATTAGAAAACTATAGTGAATTCCTTTGGTATAAGTCTCAAAATAATGGAACATACCTTAATTTGGGTCGAGTATATATTAAGTGCTTTCTTTAAAAATAAATCTTTTTCTGGATATGACATGTGGGTGTGGATTTGGAATTGTTGTACCTTGGTGTAATAACAAGGAATAGGGTGCATTGAGCCAGAATTGATTATCACCTAGTGAACAGAAAAAAGGCGTTACTTCACACCTTGTTTGAAACGCCCATGGAATTGGCATTGGTAAATTCAAAAGTTACTTACAATTAATAACAATGGGAATAAAAATCATCATAAGAATTTATGTTAGGAAATAGATCATGGTTAACTCATATTTAAAAAAAATAAAATTCATATATTAAGGAATATATATCGCTTAAGTGTTATCCCACTAATGTTAATGGTTTACCATTTATGTGTTTAGTAATTTAATATTTTTCATCCCTAATTTTACTTTATTTTATTTAATGTATAGAAATTGGTGGAATTGTGTAAAATTCCATTTTTATGAAAAATGAGTCAACTTTTAAAATGTCCTTCAAAGCTTTATGGGCACTAAAGTATGATCTAAACATAATGAGATTATTAAAAAAATATATCAAAAAATATGATCAACAAATAGAAAAATACTGAGTCTAAAAAACATAATAGAATAGGAGGAAATCACATCATTGATGTTATTGTGATAATGGTGATAAATAAATGATGATTCGATTTCATACATTTCAGTAACATGGAAAGGGGAACAAATGAAAATGAAACAATGTGACAAGAATATGTTTTGGGTGTGGAAAATATTTCATTAAGTAGCAAGGATTAATAAATAAATAAATAGTTTTTATAATATTCTAAATGAAAACAATGTCCAATTAGAGGTTAGATTAACTGATATATGTTATAAATGTGGGGAAGTTAGGTATTTCCCCAAAAAATTATTTATTCCATTAGATAACTTGGGAGATGAGCAAAAAAATATTCTAGTTATGGGAAAAAGAATAGTCATATGGTGAGATGGGTCATGATTATTGAAGTTCAAATAATCTCTACTTTAGAGTAGTTTATGCTTTACTATATTTCAATTCATACCACACAAGCATATCAAGTTAGTTTTCTAAGAACATCATGTTACCACCGAAAATAATTTCATATCATTGGGAAAAAAATATATGTTTATTGTATCACAAGATGAATAATTTTTCAATGTTCTTCATGAAAATATTTTGATTCTCTTATTAGTGTAATTCAATTTTATTATGGCTACATATTTATTTTTTACTTTTATAAATAATTCATAAATTTATGGAAGAAGTAATTCTCCCTCTACGACATTAATAATAGTCTAATTATATTAAAGTGTAAAGATATAGATATATCTCCTTTGCAATTATCACCATAATAATGGATATTATTTGCATTTGAAATTGCATATCTTGCAAAAAATATTGAGAAATGGGAAAATATCATCCTTGGTGACATTCTGATTATGAGAGAATATGTTCCTTAATGGACGTCTTAGAATTCCAATTAAATTAGAGGTTGAGTTTTCAATTGAACTTATTCCAAGATCAAGTATCATTCATTGGTCATGTTATCACCATTAATTTGATGCCTGTGGATCCTTAAAAAAAATATTCCATTTAAGGATGGCCTAGGCCAACCTATATGATGGAAGTATTTTGTTTCCTAGGTTTAGTTGGGAATAATAACATATTTTTGAGACAAATCGCACATTTATCAGGAAAAATAAAAAATATAACATAAAAGAGGTGTAATTTTTATATAATATTGAATATAAAGAAATAATTTAAGATATGAAGAAGAGGCCATTCAATGATAAAGTTCTCACATTACCCATTAGTGGGGAAGGATTTGTGATCTACAATGATGCATCCAAAAAATAATTGGGTTGTGAACTCATGCAAGATGAAAATTTCATTTATTATTCCTCAATATAATTAATGATCTATTATTATGACTACCGAATATGTGATGTAGAACTTTATGTGGTTATATTTTTACATATTATTTAATAACATTTTATTTATGTGTTGAATTTTGAAACATATTCACATAATAATTGTCTCAAAAATATAATCACAAAAAAATAATTCAATATATACCAATGAAGGTTGTTTAAACTAATAAATGATAATTATTGATATCTCGATTAACAAATGTGTACGAAGAAAAATGATGTATATTTTTTGTGAAAAAAGGGTCGTAAAACAGTATACATTATGAAAATTACAAGGGATCCAAAATTCTTCATAAAACACAAGATAAACATGGGAACACTAAATTTATTTTGATCATACCTTACTAAATTGACTACTTAATCATATATTACATATATGATTTAGGATTATTATAAGGATGATGAGGGGATACAGAAAACATGAGTGAATATTACAGAGTTCAACATTTATAATGATAGACATATAAGGTTTGGTACCCAGATATTTGTCGCATAAAAACATGAACTCATGAGGGAATTTCTGGATGATGTGCAACACCCCAAGCTTTTAGCAATGTGTTTATTATAGAATGAATTAAACATTGATCATGTGAGAAACAAACATTTTGATATTTAAAAGAATTATTTATAACTCGGCTATTAGATATAATTTTTCCTCTTATGGCATATGAATTTTGAAAAAATGACACACACGATTGCAATTAGTAAGATATTTGGTGTCTCAAAGGATCATCTTACAAATTGGTTAATAGTAACTCACCCTAATGAATAATAAATTACCCTTAAGAAAATTAATGATCCATTTAGAATAGTAACCCCCACATGTGAGTATAAATTCAATCTTTTCCAAAATAAATGAATTTTTGGTGAATAGAGAAATTCAATAATTGACATAATATGCTAAACCAATGAATTTATGCAACACGATTGAGTCATGGATGATGTAAATGACCATGTTTTCGATATCACAAGAATGTATTACTACCTTGAGTCACAAAAATCATTACTATTCACATTTTAATGCCAAAATAATAAAATAATGATTAAAATAAAGAAAAAACCCTCCTCCCCATCCCTATAAAAACCACCATCACTCACTCTTCTCTTCAATCCTATAAGCCATGAAGATTCTAAATGTTCTTACAAAATAATTTTCCCTAGTCTCTTCCCTTGTACCAGAGCTCTTGTTCTTTCCAAAATACCCAAAACCTATCTCATAAAGAGGTTCTCAAGGACGATATTTCAATAGGTAAACCCTCTTCCTTTTTTTCCTCTCATTTCATTTCAATTTATTTTATATTCTTATATTCTACCCCCATACTATTTATAGATGTTCATTATAACTCTTGTATCAGATATATAATATAATTATATCATTTTAATGTAATTTATTTTCTCAAACTATTATCACTACCTATTTTATTTTATAAATGAAATCATCGCCCGGGAGGTGAAGATTTACAATTTTCTAGGACGACGAATATTCGTCCTTCAAATTATCCTTTACATCTAGACAAGAAACCATTTTATGGTAGAAACAGACTATAATATTTGTATATTGACCTATTAAATATTATGGAACCAGTATATATACATAATACTAATCCGTATGACAAAATAGTTACTAACAATCGTGATATCTCCCAAATAATCTAAATGGTTACCACTAATCTAATATCTAATAAATCTCCCTCATACCTTGTAAACAAGTGATATATATAACCATTTACATTTATATATGTTAATAAATAATATATAACTTAAATATTGTATCGTTCAACTCGTTCGATATGAACTCCATTACTTAAAATCAAGTTAACCGATCATTAAATCAAGAAACCAAACACTTCAGAATGATGAAATTCAATCTTATAACTATCAATAAGTAAATAAATGAACATAATAAAACATTATTGAATGAAATATATATTTATAAGGTTATTTATATATTTATTTAAGTTTTTTAATTTTATTATCTAGGACATTAATGTCATGTTCATAATAGATTCATACATAAGGTAATAATTTTTGACCCAAATATCAACATTTATTTGGGATACTCTTATTCTATAAATACCTCAATTAAATTTTTATTTATTCTTATGTACTCATCATAATGTAATAATGAATTTTAAATAAAATTTTACCAACCATAATCCTTATTTATTTTATGGGTAGTAACATTCTTTAAAATATATTTCAAAAAATTCACCATGAAATAAAATCCCGAATCAGGGGAACTTCTGAAATTATTACCTATTTTCAAGTTACTTCTATAATATGATTTGATCCACAATTATTTTTTAAAACTCAGTCATTTTATTACAAGGAAACTATATAATTTCACATCTTTTTTCATACAAATATTTTTCCAAAATAACTCTTCTTTTCAATGTAAATGTGTAATTATCACAAGAATTAATTAATGATTTTATAAAAGTAATTTTAGCTATTCAAACACTAATTTTGAATCTTTTGTATAATTGGGACTAATATTTTATTATATGAAATAATATATATTTTTAATTGGTTTTGATTAGTTTTACTATGGATTCCCTATCTTGAAATCATTCACCATATTACTCATAATGGTTAGTGTTTTTGTTTGGGGAAAGTTATTTATAATTCATATGATTTTTTTATATAAGGGTATATTTTGTTTATGTTTATCCCCATTCAGATTAGAAATTAAATGGACATATTTAGTGATTTTTGGGGCCCATTATAGATCCATGATTCATCGGTAGGAATCATGAGACATAATATATATGGAAATTGATGAGGCCTTCCCCATTTTCAAATATGGTTTTGACTAACACCTGAATCATTTTAAGATGTATTGGCTGAGAAGTTGATGGTAAATTTCATAATGTCCAACAGTATGCATTTCCCTCATTATAAAACAAGTAATTGATAGTTCATGAGGTTATACTACTAGTATAAATCATTGATTATCCTTCATTAAGAAATTATTTATTCTTCCCTTATTCCTTCCAAATTATATTAAAGTTCAATTTTAATAGAATGTGTTTTTAGTTATTCACAATGTATAATGTATATGATTATGATATCTTATTATATATTTATTACCCCTAATAACCATATGAGATCACCCCTTTCCTGTTATTTAATTTCCCAGGATGTGAAGAAGTAAATTATGAATGACCTTATAGGGTATCTAGGGATTTAAGGATGCTTTAAAAGGAATATATATAATGTAATTAATTTCGTGTTTTAATATTGAACTTATGTATGTATCTTGTCTTCCAAAACTAAATTTCTAGTTTGTTCCTTCAGGACTCAACATTCTGCTAACAATTCCAAAGTAATGAAATAAGGCACTGACTCTATGAAACAGGGGTCTTGAATTAACATTTGGTATCAGAAAAAGTTTAACAAAAACATGGAAACTCAATTTAAGAAATTTTAGATTATAGAACAAAACTATAAGATATAATTTTAGTATAAGTATTAAATAACACCCAAAAATTTTGGTAAGTAATAGATTATGTGGATCTCCTTAGAAAATATATCTCTATCAAGATATTACAAGTGGATGTGATTCTAGAACAGATATAACCAGGAGTAACAAATATGACAAGGTGTTTCAAGCTTGACATGGGGTAACATCGTAAAAGGAAATGAGCCTTACTGTGCACCTAGTTTTAAAACCCTAGGGTATATTCCTAGGATAATACACATTTTCAAAATATTCCATTATGAAAGGTTTAAAATTAAATTTTTACACAAATAAATGATGTTTATTATTGTAAGGTTAGCCATGCATATGATTTAATGTTTTTAAATTATTTTTCATGTTGAGACTATATATAATGATTTATAACCTAATCCTATGTGTGAAATTATTTAGAAATGGCGTCTAGTGTAAGGAATGTAAACCATATCAATTCGTGTATCCGATATAGGGATTTCCCTCCTATGAAAGTTAATTATATTGTTACTTGTGCTAGGACCGGTGATGAGCAACTTATAAGTATACTATGAAAACTAACTAAAATTATGAACAATAAACCTACCTATATAGAGAATCATGATTCATAATGTGTAAATGAAATATTACACTACTTTATACAACAATATCCTCCATAATTCAATGGGACTACAAAACCATTCGTAGCGGGGCATGGGATATGTTATTCAGAGAAGTTATTTCTCCCTCTGGGATGTAATGAAATAGCGAAGGTAGTCATGTTAGTTTTTCTCTTATCGGGAGATAAAAATTAGTGGTGTTCAATAATTAAAAAGTTAATAGAGGAGGAATAAATATATTAAATTTAATGGATTAATTTCTATAAAATTTTTATTAAAAAAATATTTTCTTAGAAAAAATATTTTCCTCATGAACAATGAGCATATATGAAGAGGTAATTTTTGATTTTCAGATTGAAAGAGGATGAAAATGTTGAAAAGTATGAATCCAACTTTACAAGGTTATCAAGACATGTTACAAACTATATAAATAATCCATAGACCTATATTGATCAATTATTTGATGGATTAAAACAATTCATTTTAATTGCACTAGTCCCCAACGGTTTCTCATCGTTAGAATATATTATCTCAAATTATATCATGACAAGGAAAGAATTATATTAGTCTTATGAATTTATCGAAAATAAGAGAGGAAGTT
Organism: Viscum album; assembly: GCA_963277665.1. Classification (NCBI taxonomy): domain Eukaryota; kingdom Viridiplantae; phylum Streptophyta; class Magnoliopsida; order Santalales; family Viscaceae; genus Viscum; species Viscum album. The sequence continues at coordinate 1,238,402,722 of OY728119.1, forward strand.
AATGTAGGAGGATAAAATAGATTATAGGAAGAATAAAAAGGATTATTTTATAACATGTGATACTTGTGGAAGGAAACATCCCGGTTCCATCTAAAAAAGAAAAGGTATGTGATATATGTATGGATAGAAAAGCCATACTATTGGTGATTGAAATGGAATGAAAGAATATATCAATGTTACATGAAATAATTATAGGGATATGGGACATTATTCAAATTATTATCCAAATAATCAAGGAAATGGGCCTAAAAATGGCCATTGGAGCATGTCCATGCTTATGTGATTGAAACTGTTGAGATTAATATTCCTAATGATGTGTTTGCAAGATGTTTAATTGTTTCCTCAAACATAACCATCTATTTATTTGATTTTGGTTCATTGTATTCTATTATATCTTCTAAATTTTTCCTAAAAATTAGATATTTCAAATTTGATTTAATAAAGGAGTTATGAGTCAAAACTTCTAAGGGAAGTATCATTACAACAAATCTGTGTTGATAAACCCCCTAATAGAACATAAAAGTCCCTTAGTTTCTACCATTATCATTATACCCTTGATGTACATTTATATAATCCTCTTTATTGAATTAATTTTAAATTATTATTTGAAAATTTATTTTAGGAAGAAGGAAGTTATAATCTTTGAGAACAATGTAGAACCTGTCCTCTTTAGAGCATAAACCTCATCATATGATTCTTACCTAGATCCACCTCCAATAGATCTACATAAAAAATTCTTGGTGATGTTGATAATGAAATATCTACGAGTGAGGAAATAAATCTTCAAATTCATAATATACATATTGCGTGAGAATATATTGATGTTTTACTAGAATATTTACCCGAAAATCTTCTAGAGAGGGATGTTGAGTTCTCTATTGACTCAATTCCTAGTTCAAGGCCTATATCAAAGAATCCTTACTAAATTGCCACTGGGGAATTATTATATCTGATGAAACAACTATATGAATTTAGTGATAAAGGATTAATTTAGAATTGAGTTTCTCTATGGGGAACCCCTGTTATTTTTTTTAGACGAAATATGGAATTATCAGGTTGTGAATTTACAACATAGATATCAATGCTATTAAAATAATGAACAATTTTCCCCAACCATTCATTGATGATGTATTTGATCAAAATCACAAAGCCCAATATTTTTTTAATATTGGCCTTTGATATAGATATAATCAGTTGCCTGTGAGGAAGGATGATATTCCAAGGATAAAATTTAAAACTAGGTATAGCCATTATGAGCTTACAGTAATTCCTTTTGGACTTATTAATGAACACTTTGATTTCATGGATCTAATGACTAGAGTATTAAAGGAATATCTTGTTGAATATATTGTTTTAATTACTAAAGATATCTTGGAATACTAAAAAATATATGAATAACATGAAAATTAATGGTGTATTATTCTGATGACTCTTAGAAGAAAGAAGTTATAGGGGTTTTTTAAAAAGTATGAATTCTTGATTCAAATAGTTTCCATTCATGTGCTTATTGTCTATAAGGATGAAATCATAGTTTATATTACATTGATAATGTAATTTCAATAATGAAATACCCCAAAGAACATAACCTTGGTACATAGTATTATTGGTATAGTAGGTTATTATCAGTGTTTTTCAGAACATCACTCGATTATCCGACCTATTAAATAAGCATACTTGTAAAGGGGTTAAGTTTGTAAGGACAGAAGAGTGTGAGAAATGTTTTGGAGAATTAATTTCGATATTGGTGAATGATTCAATCCCAAATCTTCCATCGAGGAAAGGTGGAATTGTGATCTATAGGGATTCATAGAAGAAACGATGTGGATTTTTCCTAATGCAGAATGGTAGAGTCATTGCATATGCATCAAGGAAGTTGAAAATTCTCGAACAGAACTATCCAACTCATGATCATGAGTTCAAAGATGTAACAATTACTATTAATTTATGGATTCATTATCACTAATTTGAAGGACTTGAGATACGTAGTAATCACAAGAGATTGAAATACATCACATAACAAAAATAATCAACATGAGGAAAAGGAGATAGCTCGATATTTTCATGGATTATGATTATTCCATACACTACCACCCAAGAATGATGAATAATGTAGCTGATGAGTAGAGTAGGAAGGACCCTTGGATTTATAAATAAAATGGCATTTGAAAAGGATCCTATGTTCATGTTTCTAGAGAAGATGGATATTGGAATCATCAAAGAATGTTATACATCAATACTTCTTTAAAACGATGCCCAACCTTTTTTTAGAAATTATTATATGTTCTCAACCTGATGATGAGAATATTTAAATGAAAATTATTGATTTGAATGATGGGAAGTGTCCAGATTTCATATATGAATATGTAATTTTGATTTTTGGTAAGAGACTTTGTCATCCTGATAAATCCGAACTAAAAAGGGAGTTATTAGATGATTCCAAATGTATGAATTCATCTATACATCATAGTACCAATAATATGTATATATATTTGAAGGATCATTTCCGGTGGGATAAAATGTGGTAGAAAATTATTGATTATATATCAAGAAGTTTAGTCTATATATAGCTGAATGTTGGAAGACAAAATCCTAGATGAATCATTCAACCTATACCTTTTCCCATATAAATATATGATTGTAGCACCATGGATTATGTGACTGGATTACCCAATACATAAAAATTGAATGACAAATTATGGGTAATTTTTAGTTGAGGTATGAAACATGCATATTTCCTTACAATAAGGGATGATTTACCACAGGACTACCTTGTATAACTATATATCAATGAATTTGTAATAATTTATAGAGCACCTATTTCAATATTGTCTGATCATGATCCTCAATTTACATCAATTTTTTTGAAATGTGTGAAAGTGCGGCCGATTGTCGCCTATCGACCGGTCAAAGTTCCGGTGCTCTGCTAATGTGTATAGAAGCACTTGGGTCGAATCCTCGGCGATGGTACTTCGTAATAGTCGATTGTTTTTAGTTGATTGTATTCTGATTGGGGGGGGGGGTTTGTTTGTAGAGCTTATGAAATAATTTATGGATGATGTTTGATTTAACAAATTGATGAAGATTGGGGTGAGTTCATTATTGGGGAGTTAAGCATGTGATATGTAACTCCCCGACCCCAGCTACCTAGAGTCAGTGCATTACTTCGTAACATTGGCATGATCACAAAAGATCAAGTCTCGAAAGGCCGATTAGTTTATTAGCCTTGGAAACACTAGATACATTCATAATTCTTTCATTACATCAAAAAGTAAACAAACTACAATAACATGGTCTTCATAGTCCAGACTCATATACTCACTGACTATTCTTGCAAGTCAGTCATAATACACTTCTTCACATCCTGGAAAATATTAAAACATTGAAAGGGGTGAGCTCAGATGCTCAGTAAGGATAACAATATTGCGGAAGCTTTCATAAATAAACATAAACATTTAAGGCAATGTATGACTAAAACAAAAGCCTTTTAAACTTGAACATCAACATAATATGGCAAAAGTAACATGAGATAATGCCATTTACATCTTCACATGGATATTCTACTGGTCGAATAATCACATGCAATATCAAAAACCACTTTCATAATGATGGAATGCATAATGCCAGACTATCATAACCACGTAGTCAAGGCCTCGTTCCAAGACCACAAATATTATTTTGTCAAGGCCTCGTGCCAAGACACTAGTTTGTCTCATGAGGCCCGCCAATGCATCGAGGAGCTATAGCGGGCTCCACCCGTCACTTATTAAGTCCAATGCATTCCTCATATGAATATTTTTAAACATATCATAAACCATAACATAATCATATCACATAAAACATGCATAAAGGAAACATAACATTTCCACATTTCAATCACAAGATATAAATACAACACATTGATATGATAAAAATGCTTTCAAAACCATTTTCAATACCAAAATAAAAGAAAGTTAAAACATTGTATTTATTTTTCATTAAAAAAATGATGGCTTGTAGAGGAAGCCGAATCTCAAATAATGGTCACGGTGGCGGAGAAGTCGTTGTCACCGCATAAGTACGGAAAGAAAACATTCCCTTTTGTCGTTTAGCAAAACGCTTCGTATAAAAAAGATTCCTTTTGAATAAATGTAAAAGTCAAAGGGGTTTATACACCGTATAAAATAAAGTTGTGTATAAAACCAAATATGCCTCAATGAAAGGGGATTGAGACGAAGTCCGTAAAAGATCATTTTTAAAATAAAATAGATCTATTATGTGTATTCACTATAGGTACACATAAATAATGTAAAAAATACAAAATAGGACATAATATTATCATGACATAATTTGAAAGTAAAAGATTAACCCAAAGAATGGAAGTTGGGTTAAGAAATTCCCTTACCTTGTGTCCGACTTGACTCAACCGTTCTTTAACCTCCTTAATAATAAACTAGAGTTAATATATACCTTATTAAGAACCATTTTAAATTTCATTATCCTTTTTATATCACTTATTACAATGTTATGATCATTATGTAATTATTTAAGTTAATAACGGTCGTTTTGTCGATCTTTGGTAACTTGAGTCAACAATAAACTTCTTATAATTACAAGTTGTTCATGTGGTAGAATATCCATTATATCCAGAATTATATTCATGATTTAGATGTCATATATATCTTATATATCCAGTATATACATTCATTTATAATATTACGTAACATTTAGAGGTAAGAAATGAAATGCACCGTTCATGGAGACAGTAAGCCGTACGTACGCATGAACGCTACTTTCATTTCAATTTCATATTTAATGGAATGAAATCATAATGATATAAATGTATAATATAATTCCAGTATAATATAGTGTATAATACCATTTACTCCATCCTTTATACATCCCACATATGGCATTAACGATTCAAATCACTTTGAGGGGGCGGTAGTCCGCACTTCCTAAAATGAAATTATCGCGTTTTACCCATAATGGAAATCATAAAGTATGCCATAAATGAGAAATACAGAAGCATAAGTAAAACATAAACATATTATATATCATATATAAAAATAGTGACATCTTAATGTCCACCATTGAAGGTGTTATATGAGTGTTGAACAATCATCGTTTCGTGAGGCAGAAATTCGTCATCCACAGAAACCGTATGTTCTTTAACCATTAGATGTAGGTGTGTGTAAGTGTAGCTCGAATCCTTCTTATAACAACATCCTAGTATATTGAGGATACTGGTGTTGTTATAAAAGAAATGAATAAAAAGAGTTTAGGGGGTTGGAGAAGAAAAATAAAACAAAACAACATTAGAGAAGACATTACCTCAAAATCGGGTAACTCTTTTTGATTTGAGCCAAAGGCTTCCTTGAGAAGAGTTCTGCCCAATGTGAGGCTTATAGGAGTAATAGAGGGATGTTGGGAGAGTATTTGGGAAGAGTTTGGCCGAGACAAATGGATTGAAAGTGTAAATGAGGTGGGAGAGGTGGGGGCCTTTTATAAGAGGAGAGGAGGGGCTCTTTTGGAAAGATTGAAATGTTACATTATTACACAATGCTTTTCGGATTATAAAGGTCCCACCCATATATAATTCGAGGCTAAGGTGATAAGGGTTCGAAATCTCCTCATCCAATTGGCTTTGGACAAGTGTAAGCCTTGGACTTTGCATTATCTTCCCATTTTATTTAAATCGTTAAATAATGAGGTCATCGCTGCATCATCATGATGTCATAAATAATTTAATATATTTAATGTCTAAAAATTATAAAAAAAATACTATGATGTAGGAAATCTTTTTATCTTTCTAATTAATATTTATAATCAAAATTTGGACTTGTGTAACCCCACTTAAAAACTGTTTTAGTAAAATAACTCATGTTTGTGTCAATTTAATTTTAACATTAAATAAATATATATTAATGTCATTTTCCAACTAAAGTGGCTCCATGGGGTCCCCAAGTTGACCCATGGGTTGTCTTGGTCGGCCATGACTCATCCAATAGTATTAGGACAAGTTTCATGCTCATCTCATATTATTAAAACATTATTTGTACCTTAAACTACACTAATTACCTCCAATCGTGATTAAGAACTTAAAAGTTACTATTCACCAAAAAATTATTTTGATCTCATTGAACCACATTTTACATCTTAATGACAACCATGTATGTCGGATTTTTGAAAATCAAATCACAGAAGTGGTAATATTTCATTTAAACGAAAAATCAGTTATTTAACTACCACTTAGTGGTTTCACTATTCATCAAAAATTGAAGTTTTTCAGAACAAGGCCAAAATTTCACCGTAAGCTATAATTGATATTCCGAATTCAAAAATGATGTCTATTTTACAAAATTACAAACATATAAGTTGCATTAATTAATTTTATAATTAATTCCCGTTGTTACGACAAATAGCGTGTTTTTAAGAAACAATTTATATCAAAAGATTGGCAATTGTTTATGTCCAATTTCAATGTTAAATTAATTCTAATGACCACCATTGGATAAAATGGTAAAAATATATTCTAATTATACCTTAAAACCACTAAATAGTATAACTTATCACTATAAATTATTTTGATTAAAAAAGTTGTTTTAAGTATTTTTCACTATTCATAAAAATTTGGAAGTTCTCGGAAAATTACAAAAAATTCAACATAGGCTAATTTAAATATTAGGAATACAAAAATGAAGTCCATTTTGAAATATAAAATTTCTATAAATTTAAAAGGTGGTTAATACTATTCATAACAGCTACATTGATTAGTTGCGGTGTGTTAGAACTCGAACATGCGTACAATGCAAGCTATTGCATTATTGAAAGAGAGGCGTATCGTGGAAGCTCGGGGTGTTAAATTCTCCCCTCCTTCAATAAATTGCGTCCTCGCAATTTGATATTTTTCTTTGAAAATAAAAGGTTGAAAATAGAAAATACCTTTGTGGAAAACCCACATCGGAAATAAGGTTAATAAAATTTAGCCTTAATAAGAGGGAAAGGGAAATTAAAAAGTCACCACCCAATTATGATCTCGATTAGGAGAACATTGGTGGCAATTAGAGAAATATAATTGGAGGAAAAACGTAAATATTCGTAGGGAGTGATTGAGGTCATCAATCACAATCAACTGTCAATTTGAGGGCCTCAAAGCCTTCAATCTATGTTGATTTAAAATATCATCCGTTCAACAAGACATAAGGTGTTAGGATAACGCATTTTTTTGTTTTAATATCCATTTACTAAAGTTTAAGAATTAATTTATTCATTGAATAACAGATAGGTATATATATATTTATGCCTGACAATTAGAGTTTCAACCTTCAACTCACCTTTCACTCAAAAAGATAATAGAACCCAAAAATATTATACTTTTCCTAATTGTATAAGGTTCCAAATGTTAACACATACAATTTAGATTAGTAAAATTATTTTGTAATAACCAGGGACTTCCTGTAGGCTAGTGGTAGGAAATAAAGGCCTGTCGCACTATGGTTGTGGGTTCGATTCCTGCATCTTTGTCCGACGTGACGGGTTATGCCCCACCCTGCAGGTTGTCCTTTTCCTAAAAATATAGTACTATACTATTCCAAAAATAATATTAACCTTAAACAATACTATCCAAAGATCAACTTAATCCATTCCATCCTTTATAGTTATCCAAAATACCTCCGTCCAGACTTTCTCTAAAGGGTCTCTAAATTCCAAAATCAATTGTAACATCAGATTCCCCAAACAAAGAAAAGTATCTCTTATTGTCACATAATAAAAATATGATTACCTTAATCATATTAAAACCTTAATGAAAACAACATGTACTGCAGTACAATCCTTATATATATCACATTATTCTTATAACCATAATCTAGTTCTTGAGTCCAAAAACACAAATACAATAATTATTCCGCTTCAACTGTAGTCACAGCATACGAATGGCCTTGATCCCTTGGCCTTTTCTGAGGTATGTTTCCTTGACGCTTAGGACATTCATTTGCATAATGACCCATTTCACTACAATTGTAGCATTCAACATTGATAGCCTCTTTCTTTCCCTTGCAATCACGATCCTGGTGACCCTTTTCTCCACATTTATAACAAACTCCCATTCCTTTTAGGCAAGTACCAGGGTGATTCTTCCCACAATTATCGCATAATGGAAAATCCTTCTTTCCCTTTTTCCCTTTATCCGTTTCTTGTTCCACCATTCTATTCTTCTCTTGCTTTACTTTGTTGTCATAAGACTTAGAGAATTCCTTTTCTGTCTTGATAGCACATGAGACAATATCTTCGTATGACAAGAAGGATTGTGAGACAAATGCTCGACGGAGAAATGGTTTTAACCCATCAAAGAAACGATCAATATTACCTCTTGGGTTACGCATATAATCTGCAGCATACCTTGCTAACCTTGTAAAGTTGGCCTCATACTTTGCGACATTCTCATCCTCCTTTTGTCTCAGACTCAAAAATTGCCTTTCCATATCTGCTCGATGGTCTCGAGGAAAGTATTTTTCTAAGAACATCTCTTTGAACTCCTGCCATTCCATGTTTGTTAATTCATCATCTTCCTTTGTGTTTTGAATTAGTGACCACCATTGATCGGCATCACCAGTGAGGCGGTAAACTGCCATGACAACTTTCTCCCTTTCACTACTCCCCAAGGCATGAAATATTTTCTCTACGGAATTTATCCATTGCTCAGCTACTATAGGATTTGTACTCCCATTGAAGGTTGGTGGTTGTTGCCTCATGAAACGGTCTAGCATTGATCCTCCACGTTGCGGATCAGGGTGCTCCATATGAGTAAGGTTATTATTCATAACCTGAGTGAGTTGTCCCAGTATGGTAATAAGTTGATCAGCACCAGTTGTATCTCTAGATCCACAATAATTATCTTGAGCAGGAGGGCAATCCCTACACGGTGTTCATGCATTGATACGGTTTCCATTCCTTCCACTAGGCGCCATTTCTAAACAATGGCATAAACTAGATTAGTTTATGAATCAAAATACATAATTCCATACTTGTTAAACACTTTACATAAATTGAACTATTTATGGATATAATCCATAATCATAAAAAGAAAATGTTTTCTTTGAGGAAGTGTGTACTCATAACCCTTAATAGTGATTTGTAAATAAAATGAGAATTATCCTAAGCATATCCCCCAGGAGTGTCGTAACCAAGAGTGCAGCAAGGCCCGTTGTCGTGCACCAGTTCCCGTTCGAGTCTAGCTCAAAGAGGTGTTTTCATGTTTTACCCCTAGGTACATCTGTGCCAGAGCCGCCTCTACCTGCTCGTATCCAGACAGGGATGTATTTCTCGGAAAACTCATAACATCTCTATAATACCAAAATTCTAGGAAGTTCTTCTATACTAATGCTCAAAGTCTATCTTTGGGCTATGTGCTCTAATCAGAGTCTATCTAAATCTAGCTTCCAAGGTTAGTACTAAACTGCCTCTGATACCAACTGTAACGCCCCGACCCCAGCTACCCAGAGTCGGTTCCTTACTTCGTAACATTGGCATGATCACAAAAGATCAAGTCTCGAAAGACCGATTAGTTTAGTAGCCTTGGAAACACTAGATACATTCATAATTCTTTCATTACCTCAAAAAGTAAACAAACTACAATAACATGGTCTTCATAGTCCACACTCATATCCTCACTGACTATTCTTGCAAGTCAGTCATAATACACTTCTTCACATCCTGGAAAATATTAAAACATTGAAAGGGGTGAGCTCAGATGCTCAGTAAGCATAACAATATTGCGGAAGCTTTCATAAATAAACATAAACATTTAAGGCAATGTATGACTAAAACAAAAGCATTTTAAACTTGAACATCAACATAATATAGAAAAAGTAACATAAGATAATGCCATTTACATCTTCACATGGATATTCTACTGGTCGAATAATCACATGCAATATCAATAACCACTTTCATAATGATGGAATGCATAATGCCAGACTATCATAACCACGTAGTCAAGGCCTCATGCCAAGACCACAAATAAGCTTTGTCAAGGCCTCATGCCATGACACTAGTTTGTCTCATGAGACCTGCCGATGCATCGAGGAGCTATAGCGGGCTCCAACCGTCACTTATTAAGTCCAATTCATTCCTCATATGAATAGGTTTAAACATATCATAAACCATAACATAATCATATCACATAAAACATGCATAAAGGAAACATAACATTTCCACATTTCAATCACAAGATATAAATACAACACATTGATATGATAAAAATGTTTTCAAAACCATTTTCAATAGCAAAATAAAAGAAAGTTAAAACTTTTTATTTATTTTTCATTAAAAAAAATGATGGCTTGTAGAGGTAGCCGAATCTCAAATAATGGTCACGGCGGCGGAGAAGTCGTTGTCGCCGCATAAGTACGGAAAGAAAACATTCCCTTTTGTCTTTTAGCAAAACGCTTCGTATAAAAAAGATTCCTTTTGAATAAATGTAAAAGTCAAAGGGGTTTATACACCGTATAAAATAAAGTTGTGTATAAAACCAAATATGGCTCAATGAAAGGGGATTGAGACGAAGTCCTTAAAAGATCATTTTTAAAATAAAATAGATCTATTATGTGTATTCACTATAGGTACAAAGAAAGAATGTAAAAAATACAAAATAGGACATAATATTATCATGACATAATTTGAAAGTAAAAGATTAACCCAAAGAATGGAAGTTGGGTTAAGAAATTCCTTTACCTTGTGTCCGACTTGACTCAACCGTTCTTTAACCTCCTGAATAATAAACTAGAGTTAATATCTACCTTATTAAGAACCATTTTAAATTTCATTATTCTTTTTATATCACTTATTACAATGTTATGAACATTATGTAATTATTTAAGTTAATAACGGTCGTTTTGTCGATCTTTGGTAACTTGAGTCAACAATAAACTTCTTATAATTACAAGTTGTTCATGTGGCAGAATATCCATTATATACAGAATTATATTCATGATTTAGATGACATATATATCTTATATATCCAGTATATACATTCATTTATAATATTACGTAACATTTAGAGGTAAGAAATGAAATGCACCGTTCATGGAGACGGTAAGCCGTACGTACACATGAACGCTACTTTCATTTCAATTTCATATTTAATGGAATTAAATCATAATGATATAAATGTATAATATAATTCCACTATAATATAGTGTATAATACCATTTACTCCCTCCTTTATACATCCCACATATGGCATTAACGATTCAAATCAGTTTGAGGGGGCGGTAGTCCGCACTTCCTAAAATGAAATTATCGCGTTTTACCCATAATGGAAATCATAATGTATGCCATAAATGAGAAATACAGAATCATAAGTAAAACATAAACATATTACATATCATATATAAAAATAGTGACATCTTAATGGCCACCTTTGAAGGTGTTATATGAGTGTTGAACAATCATCGTTTCGTGAGGCAGAAATTCACCATCCACAGAAACTGTATGTTCTTTAACCATTAGATGTAGGTGTGTGTAAGTTTAGCTCGAATCCTTCTTATAAGAACATCTTAGTATATTGCGGATACTGGTGTTGTTAAAAAAAAATTAATAAAAAGATTTTAGGGGGTTGGAGAAGAAAAATAAAACAAAACAACATTAGAGAAGACATTACCTCAAAATCGGGTAACTCTTTTTTATTTGAGCCAAAGGCTTCCTTGAGAAGAGTTATGCCCAAAGTGAGGCTTCTAGGAGTAAGATAGGGATGTTGGGAGAGTATTTGGGCAGATGTTGGCCGAGCCAAATGGCTTGAAAGTATAAATGAGGTGGGAGAGGTGGGGGCCTTTTATAAGAGGAGAGGAGGGGCTCTTTTGGAAAGATTGAAATGTTACATTATTACACAATGCTTTTCGGATTCTAAAGGTCCCACACTTATATAATTCAAGGCTAAGGTGATAAGGGTTCTAAATCTCCTCATCCAATTGGCTTTGGACAAGTGTAAGGCTTGGATTTTGCATTATCTTCCCATTTTATTTAAATCGTTAAATAATGAGGTCATCACTGCATCGTCATGATGTCATAAATAATTTAATTTATTTAATGTCTAAAAATTATAAAAAAAATACTATGATGTAGGAAATATTTTTATATTTCTAATGAATATTTATAATCAAAATTTGGACTTGTGTAACCCCACTTAAAAACTGTTTTAGTAAAATAACTCATGTTTGTGTCAATTTAATTTTAACATTAAATAAATATATATTAATGTCATTTTCCAACTAAAGTGGCTCCATGGGGTCCCCAAGTTGACCAATGGGTTGTCTTGGTCGGCCATGACTCATCCAATAGGAGTAAGACAAGTGTCATGCTCATCTCATATTATTAAAACATTATTTGTACCTTAAACTACAGTAATTACCTCTAATCGCGATTAAGAACTTAAAAGTTACTATTCACCAAAAAATTATTTTGATCTCATTGAACCACATTTTACTTCTTAATGACAACCATGTATGTAGTATTTTTGAAAATCAAATCACAGAAGTGATAATATTTCATTTAAATGAAAAATCAGTTATTTAACTACCACTTAGTGGTTTCACTATTCATCAAAAATTGAAGTTTTTCAGAACAAGGCCAAAATTTCACCCTAAGCTATAATTGATATTCCGAATTCAAAAATGATGTCTATTTTACAAAAGTCCAAACATATAAGTTGCATTAATTAATTTTATAATTAATTCCCGCTGTTAAGACAAATAGCGTGTTTTGAAGAAACAATTTATATCAAAAGATTGGCAATTGTTTATGTCCAATTTCAATGTTAAATTAATTCTAATGACCACCATTGGATAAAATGGTAAAAATATATTCTAATTATACCTTAAAACCACTAAATAGTATAACTTATCACTATAAATTATTTTGATTAAAAAAGTTGTTTTAAGTATTTTTAACTATTCATAAAAATTTGGAAGTTCTCAGAAAATTACAAAAAATTAAACATAGGCTAATTTGAATATTAGGAATACAAAAATGAAGTCCATTTTGAAATATAAAATTTCTATAAATTTAAAAGGTGGTTATTACTATTCATAACGGCTACTTTGATTAGTTGCGGTGTGTTAGAACTCGAACTTGCGTACAATGCAAGCTATTGCAATATTGAAAGAGAGGCGTATCGTGGAAGCTCAGGGTGTTACATGATATCTTTGAGCCTTAATTTTTATTGCATTAAATTAACACCCATGTCATAAGTTGACGTTGATTGGAATTCCTAAGTGTGAAGGCTTTAATCCAAGCCTTAACTTAACTTAGGGTTCTAATCTAAATCAAAACTTATTTATGATAGTGTATTTATGGTTCCAATAATCCATGTAAACCACATGTTAAACAAATCAAGTCATTAATCCATGACATGTTAAGTCCAACAAACACAATGTTAATTCAATGAATATTAATCGAGAAGAAGCTCTCAATCACTTAACATACCTAAATTATAACTCAACCCAATGAGAGATTTACTCAGAAATTTGGGTGATTAATAATCTGGTTATAATGATTATGATTATAAATTAATAAGAGAAGAAAAAGAAAGGGATAAGAAAAGAGTGGTACGTCGACACACACACACGAACAATGATGATAATTAAAAATGAACTTTCGATTGAATGAGGAAGCTAATGAAGGGTAGGGGATTGAACTGAATTTAAACTGTTTTAAGAACATTAATATTAAAATACAGAAGTTGGAAGAGAATAAGAGATATTGAAGAAGTAACTTGCATTAAAACAGAATTACAAAGAAAAAGAATTACAAGATTAAAAAAATGAAGAACACAAAAGTAAGTGAAAAGAAAGAGAGGAGGAAAGGTCTCTCAAGTGTAAACATGAGTATGGCAGGTCCTCCCAAGCCTTTTGGAAAGCTTTGGTCGTGCCAATATGATCTCATCTCTTCTGAAATGCCAACCCCTCTCAAAGAGAGAAGGGGAGAGTATTTATAGCCCAAGGAGTGGACTGTTTGCATTCCCAATCTGTCCCTCCAATATCATCGCCAATTTGGAAATTCAGAAAGCCGAATCTCCAAATATCTCCTTCTTCAACGTTGTAGATAATAAAGTTTTCCGACTACTGAAAAAATATGGATGAATTTGGACAAGTGGATCAAAAGTTATGACTGTTTTATTAAACAAACGTAAACTGTCCATTTCTATCCATGCTTTTTCAATGTCCAAAATGTGAATGGATTTTTGTATAGGAAGATGCCTTCAAATCCGAATGACTTCTTCAACAACGTCAGTCTCCTATATCTCCTCTTTCACACTGAAAAATCTCAGCTCTCTTGGATGCTTACATTAGGAGATATGTCATTCATACTATACTAATTTTAATTCTCGGCCAGAATGGTGGGCTGGACTTCAAAGATTTATTTGGGCCCCTTGTACTTGGATTTGGGCCATGAAATTTTCATCCAAGATGACATGTAGTGTCCCCCGAATTATTGTGGAGATTTAAGGTTTTTTAACTTATTTATTGAGCACAGTAAATAAATCTTCAAGGCTGGTCCAGTTTGTTCACAGATTCTTTGGTCTTGTTTGTGAGGACCATATGACCGTCAAATGGCAGAATTGGATCATTGTTTCTCATAATGAAATGTTGTATATTGAAAGTAGAATCCTAAGAAACAAGAACCACACAATTTGGATCAGTATAGTGATAGTTATAATTAAAACATTAAACTGACTCAATTTGACTACTTCTAAAAATGCTCAAATATTACACTTAATATTAAAACATTAATATTTCACACAAATTATGCACATTTCATATAAAATAAGTAAAGGAGGAATATAATAAGTCATGAAAATATTAATAACATCAATCCCCCCACACTTATATTTGCGCGTGTCCTCATGTGCAACAAATATAAAAACATGACAAAATCATTTTCACTCACCAACAAATATTAAAATTTTGTTTTCTCCAATCAGGGGAGGTTTAAATTATTTCACTCATCCATATTGAATTCCATCACAAATTTGGTTCAAAATAATGCATCAAAAACAATTCATTTTTTCATGTTCAAGTTTTGAATTAGAAAATGTAGGCACTCAAAACTTACTCCTCTCATGATGATAAAAATATATTTTAGGAGGTTCACTCATTCACCAACAAAAAGTGAAAATCAAGAGTTTGTAAGAGCTCTCAGCTTCCATTCCCAAATCTAATGTGTACAAGAATAAAGAGGTCTTTCAAGGGGTTTTTTAGTGGCTATGGGACGGTAGGTATATAATGTCCAAATGAATAGAGGGGTTAAAAACACCAACATGGAAAAATCAATGCACATTTTTTTTGAAATTTGATTTGAAAGGAAATAGAAACACACATTTACAAGGGCATGAATATGTGATGAATGAAAAGTGAGGGAGATAGAAAATGGAATAGGGTGAGATGATGGAATATGTACAACATGGAAGACTTCCAAAAATGACACAATACATGATGATTCAAGTGTTCTTTTTTTTCTCTTTTTGCTCTTTTTTTTCGAAAGTTGTGCTTGAAACAAGTCTCACAGTCATCTCCCAACCCATGTTTGATCTTCTCATGGAACTAATTTTAGTAGTTATAACACGATCAAAGGTTGATGATGAATGATTTTTGACCCACCTAAGACACAACCCATTCCTTTGTTTTCATTTTTTTTAATATAATTTGTTTTCATTTTTTTGAACACTTTTCAATGACTTTTGTACAAATGACAATTACACATATACACCCCAAAGCACATAGAATTACAACCTCTCCCCCACACTGGAATGGATTCTTGCCCTCAAGCGGATGATGACACATTGGAAATCAATGAAAGTACGCCCAAAAATGAAGTCCATTCCCCCCACACTTAAATTTCAATAAATTGTACAATAAAAATCCATGAAGATGTTGGGTGGGACAATGTATTAGGCTTGTAATGTGGCTATCAAAATAAAGGTTTTCATAGGCTCAAAGGGGCTTTCAAAAGTAGGATCAATGTAAGGGTAACAGGAGGCTATTTGGATATTCTGATTCTCATGTGGCTTAGAATATGCCTCTATCATATTAATGCACACAAAAGATGGAAATTCAACTCGAAGGTCTACAAACTCAAGACTCACAATCAGTGGTGAAGACACAAAATGAAAAAGATGGCCATAGATGACCTTGGCATGAAGGCTAATGTTATTCCTCACGGTAGGGGAGAATAATTTTCCACCAAAAATTGTTCATTCAAAATGTTTGTTATTGACACAAAATTGTTTACCCAAGTTTGAGATAAAAATTCAATATATTTGAGTTTAAAACAAGCCTTTTGACTCCCCAAAATGGTTGGACAGAATTTCAATATTGGATTATGAGTAATTATGACACCTTTTTTTTCAATTTTCATTTTTTTAATTAATTTTTAAATATTTTTTATTTTTAATGACACATCCACACAAAAGAGAAAATAGAAAAAATGTTGTGGAAGAATGTTGTAAAACAAATTAGAGGGAGAGAGGAAGAAGAAGAAATAGAGAGTAGAAGAGAGGGAAGAGAGATTGAGGAGAGAGAGAGTTAAAGGGAAAGAGGTGCCCCCTAGTTTGGATTTGGTGGGTTTCCATCTCCATCTAGTGGTGGGTCGGCTAGAGAATTTGGGGATTCGGTGGAAGTCGAGGTGGTTCCAGGATAGTGGGAAGTTACCTGAAAAATAAAATTCATTATTCATGTAATGAAAATCTAAAAAGAAATTGAAATTTCATAAAAGTAAAAGAAAACATGGGTTTCCTCCAAAGAAGCGCTGCATTTATTTGTCTACAGCTGGACAATTGCAGTGGACTACCTATAGTCTGACGGTGGCCATTGTATTTTCTCAACTCCAGTGTGCTTCCAGAAAAACTTTTTCTTTGGGAGGCCTGATGATTCATTGGATAATTTCTTCCCATCCTTGTTGATGTGCTTGCAATTCAATGGGGTTGGAAAAAGAATATTTCTATCCTCACTTTGGTCTTCAACCTGAGGAATGATGTTATCCACAAAGTGATGGTTTTCTATTCTTGTAAATTCAGGAAGATGGCTCAATTCTGATGGTTCATTTATGTAAGGATCAGATAACACAGAACTACAGTATGAGATCCCAATTGTTTTTGACTCATTTATTTCATCACTTACCGATGTAGAGTAATAAGGATTAGTGGAGTCATAAGACTGAATAAAATTTTCAATATCCTTTACTTCAATGTTGTTCACCAAAGAATGGTCAATTTCAACCTCACCAGTGATCACTTTATTAATTAGGTTACAAATATCACAAACATCACTACCATCAGGACAATATAAACACATTGGTTCAAGGTTCACTTCACATATAACAGAATTTTCAGAATCATGGATAGGAAAGGATGAATGTGGGATAATCTGATCTGAATCAAAAAATGAGCATTGTAGTTCATTTTTCTCAATACCATCCATGTTGGAGCTTTGGAGGTCATAGGTGAGATGGGATTCCATAGAGTTTTCAAGATCCTTTAGATCAATGGAGTTTGCATTTGTAATGTCAACATCAATTTCACCATTAATCACTTGGTTAATGAGGATACAATATTCACAAACTCCTCTATTAGTAGAACATGAAGAACATGATGGATTAGGATTCAACACACTCTTAGAGGGAGTTTCAGAAACATGGATTGAGAATGCAGAGTGATCCTCAGATGGGTATCGCATGGCTTGGAAAATGTTGATCTTGACCAGTTGGTCACCGAATTCCATGGATAAGATGCCAGCATGGACATCAATTTTGGTTTTAGATGTCATAAGGAATGGTCTTCCTAGAATTAGGGGAGATTGAGAAGAGTTCGTCTCACCTTCCATGTCAAGGACATAGAAATCAGCTGGGAAGATAAGATCATTGACCCGAACAGGAACATCCTCAATTATCCCCTCAGAACTGGCAGTGCTTCGATTGGCTAATTGAATGACAACACCCATTGGGTGCAAGGGACCTAGACCAAGGTTGGAGAATATGGATTTGGGCATGACATTTATTGAGGCTCCAAGGTCTATTAGTGCATCATCAAAGTTGGAACTCCCTATTTGACATGGAACAGTGAAGGTCCCTGGATCTTTTCACTTCATGGGAATGGACTGTTGGGTTGAAACATTTTCAATGTTCCTAAGTTTCCTCTTATGGGTTCACAATTCCTTAAGAAACTTGGCATACTTAGGGATTTGTTTGATGGAATCTAAGAGGGGGATGTTCACTTCAACACGTCTAAACATGTCAAGCATTTCAGGATCAGGTTCAAAGGACTTCTTAGGCTTGGAGATGGCTTGAGGAAAAGGAATTGGGTTCCTTAGAGGAATGGAAGGAGGTGAAAAAGTGGATTCAAGTTCCTTTTCCAGCTTTTTGTTCTTTTCATTTTCTATATCAACATCGAAAGGGGAGGTAGAGCAATCAGCATGGGGCATAGCAATTTGCTTTACCGATCTAAGTGCAATTGCACTTACGTTACCCTTAGGGTTGGGTAATGGTTGAGCTGGGAGTTGGGATGAATTGGATGGTTGTTGCTGGCTAAGGTGGGATGCAAGTTGACCTATTTGGGTTTCAATGTTCTTGAGGCTAGAACGGGTGAAGGAAGCAAGATCCTCTACAGAACTTTCCCATGGTTGTTTAGAAGAAGAGGCTTGTCCCAAATTGGGTTGGCCTTGATTTTGGTTCTTGGGAAAGCGATTGTATTGGGTAGGGAATTGGGAAGGCTCGTTAGGATAGTGGAATCCAGGAGGAGGATTGTTCCTTTGGGGTTGAGGAACAAAAGGATAAGGTTGTTGGAAGTTACCAACACCTTGACTATATGGAAACTGGTTTGGGTTTTGATGAGGGAACTGAGGAGGATGAGAAATGGGATTACCATACCTCAGAGGTGGGTTAAATGTAGAAGAGAAGAGCTCAGAGTGGGGTTGGTTGAAGTTTCTAACAAACTGACCTGATTGTTGAGGGTTGATGTTTCGCTGAGCATATGCCGCATTGAGCTCCATTGGACTAGATGAATCAGTTGGATCATCTTGAAGTTGTGGACATGTGTCAGTCGGATGAGATGGAGAGTTGCAGATTCCACAATTAATGATAGGTCCAGGGAATAGTGACTGTGGAGAAGATGAGGTTGGGGCTTTGGTAGCCACCGCTAGTTGACGCACAAGACCTGTAAGTTCACTCATCCACTCAGTCATCTTGTTGGGCTCTATGGATTGATTCTCTTGGGCTTGTTTCACATGAGCATGTGCTCAAGTATGGAATTGCTACGTGTTTTCAGCCATGTTACTTATGAGATCTCTTGCAGCTGCATGAGTTTTGTCAACAAGAGCACCGCCACTTGCAGCATCAATTAGAGTTTCCTCCATAGCCAATAACCCCTCATAGAAGTATTGGATCTGGAGTTGTTCAGGGATTTGATGGTGTGGACAAGTTGCCACAAGCTTTTTGAACCTCTCCCAATACTCATGGAGTGATTCATTAGGGAATTGACGGATGCCACTTATTTCCTTTCGTATAGAAGTTGTTCAAGAAGCAGGAATGAATTTCTCTAGGAAAAGTCTCTTCATGTCAACCCATGAGTTTATGGAACCAGGTGGGAGGTAGTAGAGCCATGACTTGGTAGAATCCGCTAGGGTAAATGGGAATGCTCTAAGCTTGATTTGTTCTTCAGAAACCCCTTGAGGCTTCATGGTAGAGCATACTACTTGGAAATCTTTAAGGTGGAGATGTGGATCCTCACCGGCTAGCCCGTGAAAATGAGTGAGAAGATGAATCAAACCCGATTTGAGTTCGAAGTCAGCTTCAATGTTTGGTTATTGAATACCAAGAGGTTGGTAATTCATATCAGGGGTAGCAAGTTCTTTTAGGGTTTGTTCCCTAGGATTGGCCATTTCAATTTCAACTGGTTGGATGAGGATTGGTTCTTCAATTATTTGAGTATCTCTTATGTTCCTCCTAAGTTGCGAAGTGTTCGCTCAATTTCAGTGTCAAACAAATCCGAGGGATTGTTTGGAAGGCTACGGGGCATTCAGAGAGATTTTGGAAGAAAGAGGAAGACGGGTTTTTCTTTGTATTTTTTCAGTTTATGATTTTTAAGAGGAAGATGGGTTTTTCTTTGTGTGTTTTTTTCAATTTTTTTAAACATTTGTATTTTTTTGGGTTTTTTTACAATAACAAGAAACTAATGACTACTTAAAGCACCATCCCCGGCAACGGCGCCATTTGAAAGTGTGGCCGATTGTCGCCTATCGACCGGTCAAAGTTCCGGTGCTCTGCTAATATGTATAGCAGCACTCGGGTCGAATCCTCGGCGATGGTACTTCGTAATAGTCGATTGTTTTTAGATGACTGTATTCTGATTGGGGGGGGGGGTTTGTTTGCAGAGCTTATGAAATAATTTATGGATGATGTTTGATTTAACAAATTGATGAAGATTAGGGTGAGTTCATTATTGGGGAGTTAAGCATGTGATATCCTTGAGCCTTACATTGTATTGCATTAAATTAACACCCATGTCATAAGTTGACGTTGATTGGAATTCCTAAGTGTGAAGGCTTTAATCCAAGCCTTAACTTAACTTAGGGTTCTAATCTAAATCCAAACTTATTTATGATAGTGTATTTATGGTTCCAATAATCCATGGAAACCACATGTTAAACAAAACAAGTCATTAATCCATGACATGTTAAGTCCAACATACACAATGTTAATTCAAAGAATATTCATCGAGCAGAAGCTCTCAATCACTTAACATACCTAAATTATAACTCACCCCAATGAGAGATTTACTCACTCATTTGGGTGATTAATAATCTGGTTATAATGATTATGATTATAAATTAATAATAGAATAAAAAGAAAGGGATAAGAAAAGAGTGGTATGTCGGCACACACACACGAACAATGATGATAATTAAAAACGAACTTTCGATTGAATGAGGAAGCTAAATAAGGGAAGGGGATTGAACTAAATTTAAACTGTTTTAAGAACATTAATATTAAAATACAGAAGGTGGAAGAGAATAATAGATATTGAAGAAGTAACTTGCATTAAAACAGAATTACAAAGAAAGAGAATTACAAGATTACAAAAATGAAGAACACAAAAGTAAGTGAAAAGAAAGAGAGGGGGAAAGGTCTCTCAAGTGTAAACTTGAGTATGGAAGGTCCTACCAAGCCTTTGGCAAAGCTTTGGTCATGCCAATATGATCTCCTCTCTTCTGAAATGTCAACCCCTCTCAAGGAGAGAAGGGGAGAGTATTTATAGCCCAAGGAGTGGATTGTTTGCATTCCCAATCTGTCCCTCCACTTGCATCGCCAATTTGGAAATTCAGACAGCCGAATCTCCAAATATCTCCTTCTTCAAAGTTGTAGATAATAAAGGTTTACGACTACTGTCAAAATATGGAGAGATTTGGACAAGTGGATCCAAAGTTATGACGGTTTTATTAAACAAAGGTAAACTGTCCATTTCAATCCATGATTTTTCAATGTCCAACATGTGAATGGATTTTTGTATAGGAAGATGCCTTCAAATCCGAATGACTTCTTCAACAAACTCTTCCACCGATATCTCCTCTTTCACACTGCAAAAGCTCAGATCGCTTGGTTGCTTACATCAGGAGATATGTCATGCATACTATACTGATTTTAATTCTCGGCCAGAATGGTGGGCTGGACTTAAAAGATTTATTTGGGCTCATTGTACTTGGATTTGGAACCTGAAATTTTTATCCAAGATGACATGTAGTGGCCCCCGAATTATGGAGGAGAGTTTAGGTTTTTGGACTTCTGTATTGAGCCCAGTAAATAAATCTTCATGGCTGGTCCAGTTTGTTCACTGATTCTTTGGTCTTGTTTGTGAGGACCATATGACCATTCAAATGGCAGAATTGGATCATGGTTCCTCATAATGAAATGTTTTATATTGAAAGGAGAATCCTACAAAACAAGAACCACACAATTTGGATCAATATAGTGAATGTTATAATTAATACATTAAACTGACTCAATTTGACTACTTCTAAAAATGCTCAAATATTATACTTAATATTAAAACATTAATATTTCACACAAATTATGCACATTTCATATAAAATAAGTAAAGGGGGAATATAATAAGTCATGAAAATATTAATAACATCAATGTGATTAGAATGATTTGGAAACTGATCTTCGTTTTAGTAATGCTTATTACCTCAAACTTATGGGTAGTCAGAAAGGATGATCGGAACAAAATAAATCTTGTTGAGAAGATTCCCGTTCGACTATAAAGGCAATGGGATTAATATTTACATTTGGTGGATTTTTTCTACAATAATAGTTTTCGTTCAGTATTAATATCGAACCATTTTAATCATTGTATGGAGAGAGAGGTCATACACCAAAAAAATGGGATGAAGTTGATGAAAGGAATATTTTGGGGTCAGAGATTGTGGAGGAAATAATAGAAATGGTAAAGAATATTCAAATCCATATTAATGATGCCCAAAGCAGGGAAAAGATCTATGCTATAATCGAAGGAATGATTTGTAATTTTAATAGGAAGATCATGTTTTCATGAAATTATCTCTATTTAAGGGTGTTATTTTATTTGAAATATAAAGGAAATTGAGAAATGGGTACATATGAAATTTTGAATTTATAGAGAGAATTGTGGTTGGGTATTATCATTTGGCTATTAATACTAGCCTTTCTATGACACACAATGTGTTCCTTATCTCATTATTGAGAAATTACATGCCAGACCCAATGGATGTCCTCACTTCTGAAGGTATTTAATTGGAACCTAAATTATCTTACTATGAAGAGAACATCTGGATTCTAGGCAATAAAGAACAAGGGATGAGGAATTATACGACATGGCTAGTAAAGGTACTTTGGGAAATTAAAAAAATAGACGAGGAAATACTGGGGCGTGAGGATATTATGATGAAGACCTACCCAAATCATTTTATGAGGAAACATTCTAGTAATTTTGATGACAAAAGTTTTCTATGGGGGAAGAATGAAACACACCAAGGATTTAAAAATGAATTAATTATAAAACAAATTCTACACTAAGTCTTTGAGAAACAATCAATTATATATTTATTAGGGTTAACTCCAAACTAGCCATTAAATATAATTTTTCTGCTTCGTTGATTATATTTTCAAAAAACCGACATACACGATTGTGGTCAGAAAGATATTTTGAGTCTGATAGGATCAACTCACATTTTTGATGAATAATCACTGACCCTTATGAATAGTAACATACACATATGAATAGTAATGTATTCTTTAGTGTATTATCCCCACCCATGTAAGAATAAATAAAATTTAGGTACATTTAAAATTAGAGTGAATATTTTTAAAAATTTATAATCAAGTGTTGATATTTTTGTGAGTAATAAAATTTTAGATACATTTTTAAATTTATAAATTTATTTAAAATAAAATTAATATTTAGAAAATTTATTCTTTAATATATTATTTTTATTTCATTGAATTTATGATAATTTTATGTGACCACAATTAATTTTTTAATCTATTATAAAGTCCATTTTAAATTTCAAATTTGTATTTTTCAAATAAATGATGGTTTTGTATAAATCAAATTTCTATTATTTTGAAAATTATTCAGATAAAATGGAGTTAATTTTTGAATTTTACACATTAAAAAATGGTTAGAGTGAATTTTTGTTATTTTCCCCAAACACTTGAAATAATGGTGAATAATGAATTTGATAATTTACAAAATATTCTAAATAATTGACTTTATGCATTATGATAGAGTCATAAATAATTTAAATAATCTTTGGATAGAACAAACATTAAATTAATAGTATTATTAGTCCCACGAATGAAGGATATTCAACATCTACAACCAAAATAATAAAACAATGATTAATATTATGGAAAAACCCTCCTCTCATCTACTATAAAAACCAGATCTCACTCCCAACTTTTCACTACTATATGCCATGAATTTTCTTAATGTTCTACCCAAATATTATTCTCATGTCTATCCTCATGTCCAAAAGAACTTGGTATTTACAAAATTACATGAACCCTTACATCAAGGAGGTTCCCAATGAATATATTTCTAAAGGTAATCCCTATTCCATTTTCCCTTTGATTTCATTTTCAGTTTATTCTACTTTCTTTTCTTTTTCTCACCTCATTAATAAAAATTATCATGATAAAACCAATTTCATCTATATACTTTATTGATTCCATGTTAATGTAATTTACATTCTCAAACTACTATCTCTCCGTATTTTATTTTATAAATGAAATCATTGTCCATGAGTGGCAAATTTACAACCTTCAAGGACGACAAACCTTCATTATTGAATTTCACCATCAAGGATGGTCCTAAAACCATTTTTATGGTTTAACTAGATTATAATATATGTATTATAACCTATTAAATTTTTTGGAACTATTAAATATACATAATAGTAAATCATTTTACAAATTAATTTGAAACAATAATTGTATCACCAAAATAATCTAAATGGTTATCACTAATTTCATATCAAATAAATCATCCTCATACTATGTGAAAAATAGTATATTTATATATACAATTTACAATTATATATGTTGATAAATAATATATAAGCTCAAATATGGAGAGTTATATCCAAGCCATAGAACTCTATTATTTATAATAATGTGAACCGATCATGGAATCAAGGAAACGAATACTTCGAGACAATGGAATTAAACATTATAACTTATAAATAAGGTCCTAAATGAACTTAGTAAAAATTAATTGAATAAAATATATATAGATAATGTTCTGAATTAGTTAATTAATGTATTTAATTTGATTATCCATGATATTAAGGTCAAGTGCAGAATATATTGAGACATAAAGTATGGATATTCTACCTGAACCTCCATTTTCATTCGGGTTACTATCATTCTCTAACTACATCAATGAAATTTGTATTTATTCTTATTTAATCTCAATATATTTATTTTAATTATATATACATGTTTACAACTATAATCATTTTTTATTTTATGGGGAGTTACATGATTTATAATGATAATTCAAAAAATTATTCTAAAAATACAACTCTGATTGAAGGTAACTAATCAAATTCTTACCTATTTTCAAGTTCACCATTTAATATAATTTTATAGACCATTATTTTTATAAAATAACTCATTGTATTATTATAAAAATATAATATTTCACTCCTTATTTTATACAAATAATTTTATAAAATAAATATTTTTATCAATGTAAAACAATATTTATCTCCCGAATTATTAAATGATCTTATAATTGTAATTTTAACTACTTTAACACTATTTTTGAATCATATGTATAATTGGGACTAATATTTTATTATATAAACTACAATATTTAATTAAATAATTTATTATTAGTTTGACTATGGATGTGTTATCTTGAAACCATTCACAATATTACTTTGAATGGTTAGTGTTTATGATTGGGGAATGTTATTTACATTTCATATGTTAGTTTTAATATGAATGTATATTTTTTTTTATGTTTATCCCCATTCATATGGGGAATATATTGGGCTTATTAAAAGAAATTTGGGGCCCTATATAACCCCTCTATGCATCAGTAGGTATCATGAGACAAACATATATGTACTTGGTTGAGTCCTTACCCATTTACATATATGGTTTTGGATAAGGCCTAAATCATTTTATTATTTCTTGGATGATTCCTTGAGAGTATATTTCAGAATGTCCAGAATTATGAAATTCCCCCATTATGAAAATAGTAATTAATAGTTCATTTCGTTATTTGGCTTGTATAATACCCTTGATTATACTTTGTTATGGAATTATTTTTTCACTCCTTATTGCTGCAATATTATGTTAAAGTTCAATATAAAGGAATGTGTTTTAATTATTGAAGATGTAAAATGATTATATTAATGATATCTTCCATTATATTAAATACTCTTTCTATGCATATGAGCTTACTGATTTCATATTATTTATTTTCCAAGGATGTGAAGAAGTAATTTATGATTGAACTGTAGGGATAACCAATGATTTATGGATGTTTTTAATGGAGTTTTCTATAATGTAATTCATTTAATGTTTTGATACCAAACTTATATATTTATATGGGTTTCCAAAACTATTAAACAAATTAATTACATCATGATACGAATAACATGTAATTATTCCAAGTTAATGAAATAAATCACCAGCTTTGGGAAAATGGGGTCAGATCTTTACATGATGCCAATAGCTCATCCTTCTCTATTTCATCCTAGAAAAACTATGATTCATTATGATTTGAAGAAAAAAAATCCAATAAGATAACATGAAGAGGGAGATTGTAAAATTTTAACACGATGCATAGTATGCTACTAATAAAGGATTATTGAAAGAAGTATAAGGTTATTATTGAACCATTTCACACATCATTACATAAATGTGAAAACATAACCATGTATTCTTTCATAGGAACCCTCATAACCCCAAAGGAAATATATCATTTTGGTATGTTTCTATTCCCATTCCATTTTAGCATATTTCATTGGTACTAAGAAATATTTATATATTAAATAACTCACTATTATATACATTTGTGATTTGGTAATACTACATGGACTTCCACACTCAATTGTATATTATTTAGATATGAGGCTTACTATGATGTAATGGAGAATCCTTAAACCAGATTTTGATATAGATCGATGTTTTAGTTCATCTTTTCACCCCCAAATGGATGGTTATTTTGAGAGACCCATTAAAAATATAGATGATATTCTCATATAATGTTCAATGTATTTTCATGGATGTTGGGTGAAACCACTTCCCATGGTATAATTTTCATATTACAACACTTTACAGTCTATCATTAAAATATAACCTTATGAGGCTCTTTATGGGAAGAGGATTCAAACTACAAATTATTGGGAGGAATTTGGATTGTGGAATCTACTGAGACCAACTATTATGAAATAGATAATAAATACGGCCAAAACAATTCATCATTATATGAACTCTACACTATGTTTAAAGAATAAATGTAATGGTAATTGTCGACGAGACATAGAGTTTGTGATAAGAGATAAATTGTTTCTTTTTATATAAAAGTGGACGCTAGTAATTAGATTTGGGAAGAAGGGAATGATTAGTTCAATATACAACATCCCCTTATCGATCCTCAATAACCTCTTAGAGGTGTCCTATTGAGTAGCACTCACGCATAAACTATATCAACTACATGATGTGTTCCACATATTCCAATTGATGTTGTATATACCCGAGCCCTCAAATTGATTAAATATAGAGGTGGTACATTTGGATAATGACCTTTAATATGAGGAGTATCTAGTGAATATATTAGATCTTAGACACAAGGATCTACAAATTAATATTACTCACCCTATCAATGTGTTGGGGAAAAATAATAAGTTTCAGGCGGTGACTTGAGAACTAGAAGAGGTGAAGAAATTGTATTACCTATATTTGTATTTAGTGTATGAAATAAATTTTGACTGTAAATTTTTAAATTAGGGAATTATGTAATGATGTGAACATTTATAAATTAAATTTTCTTTTTTAAATGAGTAAATATCATATTTATAGATGAAATTTAAGAAACAACATGAACTAATTTGTTTTTTGGATCATTATAATTTATATTTTTTTAGATTTAAATGTCCATTAAATAAGATAACTGTTGATAGTATAATTGTTATGTAATATTTCTATGATTATTTTATATATACATATATATATGATTATGATAAATCCAAATGACATTGAAAAATGAAGCGATGGCCTTGACCAATACGATCAACCTATATAAATCCATTAATATGAGATTTCAAGATGGTTATCATCACTATAATTTGACCTCGGATAATTAGAATCCACGATTAAATGACTAAAATATGAGAGAAACCATTTATGGGAGATATTCAATCTCATTATGATTGTGGGACGAATAATTTTTTCCAAAAAACCTAATAAATTATCATAATCGCACAACTAACCCTTAATGAATTCAAGGGTGTAATAAAGAGATATGTATCTTGACCATAAGAGTATAAATTTACAATTTTCTTCATTAAATAATAATGATATATATAGTTTAGTAAATAATAAAGATATATTATAAATCTGTATAAAAATTAGTTTTCAATATAACGAAACAAAAATTGTATTTTTGGGAAATTTATAGTATCAATAATGTCAATATTTTTTGATGAATTAATGAATTTCAAAGATAAATAATATTTAAATAAAATATTATATTTATATTACAATTTTGAAATATAAAATAAATAAAAATTTATGCAGTCAAATTTAATTGTTTTCGTGGGCTGAAAATTTTAATTTTCCAAAAAAAAGTATTCTTCAAATTTTTTTATTTTTTAAAAATTTATAATTAAAATTTTATGGAATATTTTTTTATAAAGTAAATATTATTTTTGAAATCAGAAATTCAAAATTATCCAATAGTGAATTTATCTTTATTTAGACACTTTCAAATATATGGTTAACAATTAAATATTTCATTATTAAACAATATGTTTTATGACATCATAAAAGTCCAAAAGTAATTTAATAGATACTATAGAGAGTATCCATAATTATAATTATTTCACACTTTAAAATAATACATTTTTAATGTTATTCAACTGAGTTTGTAAACCTTTAATGAATACTCCAAAACCTATATGATATTTTCTGTTTTTGAATTAAATTCATTATAAATATTATGCACTTACACATCAATAAGGGTATTATGTTAAACTATTCAGTTGTAATCATTATAAATTAATTAAATCCACTATTATTTGGTAGAAATAATAGGATAAAATGATATTGTTTGCAGTTTGTATTAATTTATCATATAATTCCCAAAACCAATGTTTAAAAACTAATACATAATTATCAACTATTTTATGTTAAAAACCAACCCAACAACCCAATTTTTGTTCACTAAAGACACATTGAGAATGAATATTCCCCACCATTACCTCTATATATCCCTCCCAAGGATTCCCCAATATCTTATGAATCTCCTCCCATGGTTTTAAAAGCCCCATCACATAGTAAGGGGCCTCTCCTAATCCACCTTGTTCAAGCACCTAATTTATATGATTTCTTATTATTTCCAATTTTCAATGTTAGGATATGTTTTTAAACATATCAAATACTATCCCTATGATGTACTAGTGATCATATTCTCCTTTCACACTCATTAAACCCGCCAATGACTCTTGATTTACAGAATGTTATACTACTAATTATATCCTATTATTTTCTATGAAAAAATATAGTCTAGTGAAAAATCTTCCATATTTTAACTCTATGGTATTAAAATATATTAACGTATACTCCATTTATTTGGGAATTTCATGTATGTAACACAAACATGTTAATTTTGGGTTTAAATGTTGTGAAATATATTATAACTTTGTATGATCTTTTTGCATATACATGATTTTAATGGGATCGATGGGAAAAGAATAATATATCCATCCAATGAATTGGGTAAATTTTCAATCTCATGAGATTCCTTTTTTGGTTAATAAGAAGTTATATAGAAAACTCTATGCCATGATTTATGGGCATTTATCCCTGACACGTGGTTATGATTTCATATCTTACATTGTTTGCACATTCAGATGTTCCCTTTAGGTTATCATCTTATATCTTGATTTTATTTCTTGTTTAATTGTTATCAACTATCTTATGTTACCTTTATATTCATATATACTCACATATATTATTCTTATAAATTAATTTTCTAGTTATTCCCTAAATCATAATTATAACTCCCTATTTACTATATACATCCAATGGTTATAATGTGCAGTTATAAAAGAGAAAATAAATTTATGTAAATGTTACAGATATTTAGTATATTTAATTATATTTATATTTTAAATCTTTTATGTACTATACTTTATTACCCAAATAAACTATGCCTCATTTTCTTTTGTTATTATATTATGTGTCACTTTATGCAATAAGTCATGAAATAAATTGAATAAAATAAATGGTTTATCATTATGTAAATATAAATGATTGATAATAAAAAATTAATTAGACTAAATTATGATTTTTTAATTCTCAAAAAAATCTTTGGGATAAATATTGATTTTGAGATGGTTGATTCAACCTTGAGTGTTGAGAACTCATGTGCATCATCTTGGATATATTCTGAACATACTGTATCTAATGATATTAAACTGATTTCAATCAACAATTCATGTTCTAAATTATAATATGGTAAAATTATGGTAGAGATAAATTTTTATAGTAGGTAAACTATAGATAATTATGTGGGGAGTTATAAGAAGAAGAAAGGTTCATCAAAAACACTGAACAATATGTTTGATGTTACCTAAAGAAAAAAAATTATTTCCAGAGGAAAACTAAAGGGTTGTTTGGAATTTATAGTCTCATGTTATATTAATGATATTCTATATCTTATAAAAATTAATATTTTATCTATTGGTAAAACATCTATCCTCCATTGGATAAAAATGATTAAAGTTATGGGGATGAAAATATATGTTCTTGGTAATAAAATTATGAGAATAGAAACCTAATATGATAAATATTATTGGTTACTACGGAAAACTAACATAAATGGATTCATGGGACTTATAGAACTTGTGATTTTAATGTTATATTTCTTAAATATTGTTAAACAATGATTATATTTTGAAACAATTTTACTAAGAATAATAACATGAAAAGGGAATCCAGGGTTGAAATATCACTCAATATTGAAATGTTTCTCAAAGAAAATGAGAGGATATAACCATGGATCCATGATAGTGTATTATCATCCCACAGGTATAGTGATACAAGTATTCTAATAAATATTCGAAAACATGATGGTAGTGGAGTAAAATTTGGAAATGGATCTCCCTTAAGTCAAAAGTAATCAGGAAAACCATTGTTGATGCACAAAAACTTAAATCCAAAGACGTCTTATATGATGATGGGAAAATAATAATTAGTCAATATTGTGGTTGTTGTGATATGATAGGAAATATAATTGTTTTTTAGAAACACATGTCTAATAAATAAATTAAAATATTTGAATATTATCACATCATGTCACAGGAATAATTGAAATCTATTTTAGTTTTTACATTGAAATATATCTTGATAGTAGAGTTTAAAATATGATAATAAATTATTGAATATAAGGATGAATTATTTTTCATGAAAATATTATAGAATATTTCTAGTTGTGATGTGGTGATTGAATTATACAAGAAAAATGTGAAATGTGAGATGTCTTTGAGTAATTATTGAAACTGTAAATAATTCATGGGAGACCTAAAAGAGTTGAAATTTATACTTCCAAGCCTCTTGAGATTATATAGTTCTATTTATTTTTTCCAATAAAAATAAAGACAAGTTAATATGATCTTTGTTTCACCACATAAACACATGAATACACTCGGAAAAATAATTTTAAGTATATAATACCCATGAATGAGGTAGTTTAGATGTCTAAATCCTTTTGCAGAACAATTGAGAAAGAGTTGTTGATCTTCATTAAGAAGTTAAAATATGAAAATGAGAATGATTTCATAGAATATCATTTGATTTATATCTTGAAAAAAATGTTATAAAAAAGATGTACAGAAATCAATATACACTATAGAATAATGGATTTTTTTAAAGAGTTAATTATAGATTAGTACAGTCATAAAAAAATTCTATAAAAATATGTTCTCTAAAAATAATTATTGGAGATATTCTATTTTCATATATTTATATACTAGTAAAATATTTTTGTTGATACTAGATTATAACATAGCTTCCTATCATATGTGGTAAAAATGGAATTCCATTATATACTACATTCGAGTATTTCATAATCATGTCCTTATTAAAGATAAACAATAAAAAATTATATTGTTTAAGGAAAAGTAAAATGAGGGTATCCATTTGAAATATTTATTAATTAGGAATGGAATAATATGCTAAATAAATGGATATATAAATTTCTATAATTTTTATTTGAACATAGTTAAAAATAATAAAATACTTTATGCTCCAATTTTTTGTAGTTGTTGATGGCTCAGATAAAGACATCATGAAATTTTTTTAAAATATATGTTTTGCATATGAATAATTTAAACAATCATTTATTGATGTTGTTTCAAATAAAACTAGTGACTATGAACACAATTTTAGAAATGGAAATAAATTGTTTTTAATGATTTCCAAACACTAAGAGAAAGATAATATTATTTGAAATCATTCATCTGAAGTGAAAAAAATTAAGAGTATAGTGTGGAAAAAAAATTCAGTAACCCAAGTAGAGAAACATTCATCAGATAAACCATTTTTTCATAATGTGTTGACTGGGAATATGGATGATGATTGGAATTATATTGAAAATGATTCTATATGGGATCTTATTTAAAGTCCCAAAATTAAAAAATATAATGGAATAAATTTTTTTAAGGAACAAAATAAATAATCCTGGAATGGTTGTTAGGATAAAGGATATAACTCTGTGTAACAATTAATATTACATTGAAGGAGTATAATTCGAAGACAAATTAGTTTTATTTTCTAGATTGTATGTTATAACATGTTTATTAATATGGTAGAACAGGGACAAAAAAATTTCATCATATTGGTGTCAAATATTTATTTTTGTATATTGTGAATAGATAATATGTTAATATTAATAAAATCGAGTGTTATTTAATTTATTTCAATGGTTTAATGGTTTTTAAGCTATATAAGGAATTATATGTCATATGTAAATCCCCATGGGTTTTTTTTCAAGTAATGAAGTTGATATTCAACAACGGGAAGGTTAAAAAATATGTGTACATCAATGGAATTTAATTTGGCACACTTATTATTGTATTATAAGATGATTATATAATCCTTACATGTCTCTATGGAAGTACAAGAATGTAATTTTCTAAAAAAATGAAGAAACAATTTTATGTTTCCTTGATTAGTAGATGAGGTACAGTATTGGATTAAAAGTCATGAAAAGAAAAAAACAATTTTTATATATTAATATAATTATTCTAAAGAACTATTTAAGATGGATAAATTTGAGGTTCAAATATAGTTCAAAAGTCAATTAAATTTGGGGTCAAATTATCTAAATATACTAAATGTGAGAGTATTAATCAAAGATAATTCATAAATTTGATTTTGGTCCTGCTCTGTCCCACAACATCATGATTAGGTATTTTATGTATTGTGTTCCATTGTGTAATATATAAAACAAACCCAAATGGGTCACATATTTTTAATTCTAAAATATTTCATAGATATATAAACGTGACTATGAGTTTTAGGCTACTGTACAATGGAGGAAAAGTTTATGTTTGGTTAGTTTTATAGATGAAGGATGTGCAAGTTATTGTATTGATAAAACATCCACTTAATGTTTACTTTTTTAAATTGGAAGATGGTTATGTGAGTTTCAACAATAAAGAGTATATTTATGTGAAATTAAGTACCATAAATGCTGAGTATATGGATGTTACCAATGACTATACAAAAAATATTTTGATAAAGGAGGAGATGTATGATTTTATTGTCAAATTTATAATACCTTGAATAATTCATTATGATAATTAAATTGTAACCGACACCTATAAAAATATAATAAAATAATCAAAGTAAAATAATATAGATAATTAAATTAATTTTATTAATGACTGGGTGGATAATAGTGATTTGTGGTTTGAAATATTTTAGGCCAAACACTATATTTTTTGTATATTCACTAGGGTTGTCCCTAGGATAGATTTGAGTTATTAAGGATGATCATGAATGTTCATCTCCTCCAATTACATTAATATTGTTTTTGGAGGACACACAATGAGACTATGATTATGTTTTATAAGGGGTATAAATGAGGAAAAAACCATTTATTTGAAGAAAAATGTAATTAACTGACTTGGGATACATTCAAAATTTGTTCCCAAATTGATTTTCCACTAACCTAAAGGATGCTTCCCATCCCCATTGCCTATTGAATTTCACCTATTTCATTTAACAATGAACATGGAGAATGATTTATACCAACCTAAAATGTGATCCCTAGAAAAAATACCTAGAGGAAGGAAACAACGGGATAAATATTAGATGAAATATATTTCATAACCAGTTAAAGATATAGGTATTGATACAAACTGATCAAATACCAAGAAAAAATAACCCAAGGTTCATATAAAGAATCCCAAAAAGATAATTCGAAATATAAAAATATATTTATTGAGAAATGTGTGAAATATCACACAATCTCACCACTAGTTACTCATACACAACTGACATAATCCGCGCTACCTCATTATGACAACATTCTTTTTTCAACATATGAGGGGAAATTTTCACACCCCTAATGGATTATTAATCATGTTATCTTAATAGAATCAATATGGTACCATATATGTTTTCCATATCAACAAATTATACAGTAATTCCAATACAATAAATTAAGGAAAAATTTGGAATGATAAAAAATTAAACAATTTATATCTAAAGAATAACAAACAGTTCCCCACTTTCTAATGTTCTCAAACATAGCCATGTAAAATAGTTTAAAAACATATTTGAAATAATGAATCACATTTACCATGTATTTAAATAACATAAAACATAGTACATAAAATGGAAAATGAAATCACCCATAAAACATAATAGCTCTAGTCTTGTTAGGTCACATAAAGCTCAATAATCATGGTGAGGCTCATGCACAGTTAACATGTTCCCCGGACAGAAGTCCTTTGGAATAAATGAACACCCCATGAGTGAACCCCCAGATGGAAATAAGGGAAATGAACAATATTTAATCCCCTCATAATTTCCCCAGTATATCATGTTATCAATGATTCAAATCCATTCAAAGGTCCTATAAAATTTCATATACATTTTCCAAACTACCCCTTATCATAAAATAAATAGTTTAAAACAAATTCCACAATCCATTTCTCAATGACTTTAAATACAGTTCTCTTTTTCCAAAATTTTGTTAAAACCCATATATTCCATTAAAATAGTTTACACACATGAACTAAGAAACATAAGGATCAGTCTAATAAATTTATAATTTGTTTTTATAAAATTATAGAAACTATTGTTCCAATTTCATAGGGTATATATAAAAAAGGCTACCTCAATTTCGTGTCACACCCCAACTACGATGTGATCCACACAAAAAAGAAACAGAGGAATTAATATAAACCAGGAGAGGCCCTAACATATATTCTAACATCATAAAATTGATATCAAAAAAAAAATAATGTTGAATGATAAGTTAGATGGACACATACCTTGAGAAACTCAAGAACCATACAGAAACCCACATGAAGGATGGACAATAGATAATGAACATTGAAATAATCTATAAGTGATCTATAAAGATCCCAAAACTATCCATATACTCATCCAATACAACGCAAACCACTGAAAATATTAATATAAATGAACTAGATGAGATAATGGTGATCACACATACCAAAAGATAAGCAACCAACCAAGTTATAGATTAAAGTGAAAAATAAATAGGCTTTGAACAGAGGAATTGACAAATCAATTCATAGGGAAACATAAGGTGTTGAGAGAGTATATAAAATATTAATTAGGGTGGACTGCGGCATGTAGTATATAAAACCCCCTTTGGAAGATAAATTACAAGGATTGAATCACATATTCAAAATGTGTATTCAAAGGTTTTTAATAAATGGTGAAAAAGTTTCATCTGAGTTTAGTAATACTCATATGAACCATTAATATTGTTAATTTAATTGATGAAATGATTTTATTCCACTCCATGTGTCTAGATTCATGTCATCCACATTGGGATCACTCATGTCATTAATGTACTAGTCACAAAATAATATGATCCTATGGAAAGCAACCATTCAATTTACCTTGTAATACTCACATAGAGCTCCCAATAATTCCTGAACCAAATGTAAAAACTATTAAAATTTGACAATAAATGTTTTTAAATGAGGATGATAAAATCATCCCCACTATAGAACTTTTTATCCCCTAAATGTCATTAAGCATAACCAATGATTCGTACTCCCATGTCTTATGAAAATATTATATTTTCTTCCACAACACCATGACCAATGGAATATAATTCCCACAAAATAAAATAATCTAATAATCAATGATCTCCACTATTTTGTCCACAATTAAAACATAAAGATCCAATTATAACCTCTACAAAATAAGGAAATGGAACGAATCAGGGTGGTACCTCTTGATTTGATATATGTGTGAACAATATTATATACCTATCTATAAATATAACAATGATAAACAAGAAGAAATATAACCAATCCACACATTCATCCCAAATGGACCAACATATATTGGATCTAGCATTACCAATTTAAAATTCTTGATGCTGACCCTACAACGGAAAAATTATTAATAAAATAAATAATAGAAAAACCTAAAGATGATGTTGATGATCAACATATAATTTTTGAGAAAATGATGGTTTTAAAAAGAACCAATATTTATCCTGAAACATCATTGACATTTCTTAAAGAATACTCAATCCCATGAGATAGGTCTCACACACAAGTTCCTAGTAATCATGTGATTTAAATGGGTGACCATACGAATCCTTGAAGGTTGAAATTCAAATAAATTCCTAGTAATAATAATTATAAGAAAAATCCACCATTAATATATTAATATCACATAATTAATTGAAATCCAAGAAATAAGAATGGATTATATCATCCAATATATGTATATAATGTTTTATATGATAGTATTTTTCTGGATGGTATCTTATACTAAATCTGAACTGAATCCCCAAAACATCTTGAAGACTCTTATAAAGTCAAAAAGTAACCTATAGATTAATTTCCATGATAATGGGAGAGGGAAATTCATGACACCACATGATCTCCAACATATATTTCTTAACAAGACCCTCATCTGTTGTGGTTCCACAAATAAGAATTAATTTAGATGATTTCATAAGCCGATCAATCACCACCTTGATAGAAAAATTCCCTTAAGAAGTTCATATTAATCCAGAAATGAAATTAATGGACACCACATCCAATTCTCAAACTATATTTGAAGGATACTGGAGAATAAAACAAAGCATCATGTGATTTACCATTATCTTATAGAATTTGTAATAATGACACAAATAATCAGTGCAATTTTTCTTCATACATGAGCACTAAAAGGCAGTCTCATTTCACAATACATATTCATAATATTAGGGTGAATGAACCATGAATGATCATGAAAATCAAGTGAAACTATGTTACTTAGAGAAGATGGGATGGAAAACTAACTCTCATAGTGGAGAATACCATATGAAGGGATATACCAACAAAAAATGTTATCCCCATCATCAAATGTTTCCTTGATTCATCTAAAATATTCATCATACTGTAACCTATAGAATAGAATAAATGAGAGATGATGATGAATAAATTCTCATCAGAGCCGTACTATAACAATACATTTTCATTTCTAGATGAAATTGATCCATGATCCCCTCAAAATTCCCCTAATCCTTTGATTCAAAGTCTGCATGTTGTGGAACTTTCATAATAAGTATATCAATGATTAAATTACCCTAACCAGGGGTGTAGGTGATATCAAAGTATAAAATATAGTGGTATTACACCAACCTATTTTCTCTCATATTTTGGACCCTCTAAAAAAATATTTAACTCAGATTCATAGTGTCTGAAAACATTATGATACTCTCCCCAAAGAGATAGTTACTCATACACTTTAGGTCATACATAACTGCTGAAATATCCAACTCTTGAGTGAGGAAATTTTTCTCATGTTCAGGTTGATAACAAGACCCAAAAGTCAAAAAATGATCATATTTTTTTAAGAACATAACCAAGATTAGTTCCAAAGGCATCCAAGAACATCACATACAGCTTAATGATCGTAGGAAAAATCACAATTAGATATTATGTATGAAAGAATTTAAAAGGTAAATATAAGTATGTAGTTTAGTATCGAATGCTAAATTCATCCAATTATTAGTATTATTTTTCAAATTTGATGAAATCCTAATGAAATACGCGAGGTGCCAAAGACAATAACTAGCTCAACCTAATCCGCTCTACATCTTGAACGTTTTTTGTGGGTCTTCTAATTATAGCAACCTTTAACTTCTCAGGATCGATAGATTTACCTTGTTTAGAAATTATGTGACCCATGAACATCAGTTATTAGTTCCACAAGTTGATTTATTATATCTTTACATAATGTTTTGGACTCACGAGGATATCGAAAACAAAATTTAGAAGGTGAGAATCATCATTCTCAGATATTGAATAAACTAAGACATCATCCATAAATACCTTGCATGATCTATCATGATACTAATTGAATATTTAATTTATAAAACATTTAAAAAATACAAGGGAATAACTTATACAATAATTAATAAAAATATATTCATAATGGCCATAACTTATCATAGTAGTGATCATTTGGATATCATACAAAAAAAACTGAAATGATTATAACCCGACTAATGGTCAATTTCTAAAAACCACCTCACCCACATTAAATTATCAAGCATTTCATCCATAGTAGAAAAAAGTTACTTATCCCCAATATCTATGCATTTCAAATCTATATTGTTCAGACACAAAAAATGATAATCGTCATCCTTCTTATAAATGATAATGGTGGCCTGGCAATGTAAATACACAACGGATGGATTTTTTTATCCATTATATTTTCTAGATGGATCATGATCTCATCCATCCCTGCTAGTTCCATATTATTAGAGGTTATAGAAATCAGCAACATACCCAACACTATGTTAACACAAAAATATACCTCCTTTTTTGGTGGAGGACCAAATAATTAATATTGGAATACATTCAGGATGTAATAAATTTCATTATAAGATAAAAAATAATTAAAAATTAAATATAATGAACTAATCATTTGAACATAATCACCTAATAATTTGGTGGAGGCTCTTGGATGACTAGAATATCTATCCCACTCACCCAAAATCCTATACGATATCCCCCAATTAAAATGTACTGAAACCCTTAGACGATAATAGTCATTATCCTCAAAGATAGAAACTATACTATCCACCCAAATGATGGAATGAAGTAGGTCTCGATAGAGAACCCAGAAATATAAGACCAAAAGGACATCAACTATTAATAAAGGATACTATGGTAATCAAAACTCATACTCCTTACTCATTCCAAAAATAATAAATAACTATATAACCAAGAATATGATATATATTTGATGTTTTATCCCATAATAAATGGAATGATATAAACGAGTATAAGGAAAACGAATCAAATAAAGTTTTTCTATAGAAGATTCATTAACGATGGTTCCTTTAAATGTAGTTATTCCTACATGAACCAACATGAGAAACTTATACACTAAATGAAGAAAATTCACACATGATTCCTATATATATATATATATATATATTTATTAAATTTGTATCATCTTTGTAAACCTCTATAGATAAGGGATATAATGATCCTAGATGAAAATATTCCATATACATAGACTGGTAGAGCCTCTATAGATAACCTTAATGACTGCAAGAAGTGATAGTCTTAATAGACGTGGTATTTGTATATCGAGTGTACTATACCATCCCACAATGACAAAAATTTTGGGGTACACTACTATATAATACCTATAATATATAGTAATCCCATTATGAACAACCACGGGAACTACACTTGTGATATCCAGGCCACTTTCTCTTAATCCTCATCACACCACTTAAACTACAGATTAGTTGAATGAAGATATATAGAAGTCAATTTTTACTAGAATATCTATATCAACCATAGTATCCCGGTTTATCATGTTTGTGTAGGTGGTATGATTAATTATATATACATTTTATTAGATAATTATTTGGAAAACTAGTAAAAATTTCTATTATTTTAGAAAATAAATCTCCCCCACCACCGAAGAGAAAAAAACCATCTCTACAAAATAGTTGGTGTACTCTGAAATCTATTTTTCTCCCTTCTAAAAAGAGAGTAACTTTGTAGAATTTTCCATAATCAATTATATTAATAGAACTATTGAAATAAGAGGTTATTTAAACCCTTTAAATCCAGACCCACATGCTCACTTTTTCTATATGGTATAATCCCATCACCACTTATTGGGATCATCTAGCCAAAATGTCATATAAATGACCTTGATAGAATTAGATTTCTCGAGGATATGGAAGATCTAATAGATATTTTCAAAATAATCATTAGCCTCTTGGGGTTCATTATCTTTTATAAATGGATGATGATTCAAGTATATCAACTCTAAAGATTGATCATATAGTCCTTTAGTTTCTTGATGTTCCTCGAGAGCAAAATTATGATCTGACAAGCCATTTTTTCCATTGTGAAAATAAATACCTATGAAAGCCTCTAGAATATTATGAACTAAAGGATGTTTACCTCAAGGTACACCACCACATAACCCTCTTATGGAACCCATGGAAGACGTGTTTTATCCATAATAAAACACCCCATAGAAAGAAGGAAATAATCAAACAATTTTATAATCTCAATTAGACCTAAAAATATTAATTTGAAACTATGTTTAATGTTAATACCCAACCCATGAGACACACATTCCAATATCACTTTGTTACTCGAGGCTCATCATGGAAAAGGGTTGTTAGGAACTAACCTCAACCAACCCCTCATGTCTCAAATATATTATCTCTTACCGTCCAGCATTAATATATAGTAGTATAATGATTCTCTTTTACAAGATAATAAAAACATTAATAATATACACAATATTATGGTAAACTAACTAATTCCCCACTAACCCAAAGAGACTTTCTCATCAAAATGGTGTTTAAACTAGCACCCGTGTATAAAAAAATTAAAGGGAATCATTTCTCCCAACCTAAAATGGGATCCATGGGACTAATACATAGTAGAATGTAACATTGAATAAAACATAGAATAAATATATTCTAAAAAAATCTAAATACATTGGTAAGGATACAACCCCAATAAAATTTAATTTGAAAAAACAAAAGGTACTTATAAAAAAATAGAAAATTAAAATGAAAACCATAAAAATAAAATCCGTTGGATATTTGTTAAATATCCCAAAATATCATAACCAATGACTCATATAAACCTAATGAAAACCTCACTACATCACTGTGGAACTATCCTATTTTTAGTATCTGAAGAAAAAATAAGGTCTGCGCATCCTCTATAATGTTTTTGAGGTCTGATAGAAATAGTCTTAGTAGGTTTCCACTGATGTATTCCATATCAAGACTTTATACAATAATCCAGATATGATAAATTTGAATAAAATTTTGTAATGATAAAGAGTAAAACACATTTTATAAAACTCATGGTAAATAGATCCCCTTTTTACATAGATATAAACGATATATTAGTAAAATAGCATCAGAGAATATTTTAAATACTAGTCACATTTATCCAGAATATATATAAAATGAAAAATAGTACAAAAAATCACAATGTGGATCACATATAGGATTTAAAAGGTCTAGGAAAGTTAGAAAACAGATGCCTAAATAATCAAGACAATATTAGTGCACACTAAACATGTACCTAGGGAAAATGTCCTAGGGGACAAAGGAACACCTCATTATTGAACCCCGTACATTATAAAATAATCATGTCCCAAATACACATGGTCTAGGTAACAATGTAACAACCTATGAGTGATTGCCTTGGTGGACACAAGGGAAATGACAAAAACTAATCACCCTCATTTGTACAAATGGATCCCATGTGTCCAATTATTCAATTCATTTCAATGGGATTATGAAATTTCGTATTAACTTTCAAAATAATCATATTTTTTATAAAGACTTATTTTTGAAAATAAATTCCACAATCAATTTATTAATACTCTGAATACTAATTAACTTTTCCCAAAACAAGGGGACATCCTATATTTTTTGAAAAACTAATATACACATTGAAATCAACCAATATAAGTGTCATTTCAATTCATTTATTAGTATATTTATAAAAAGTGATATATTATGGTTCAAAAATTATAGGAATTAGGTGAAAAAAACAACATCAATATTAGTTTGCACAATAACCTTTACGATATCCACACACACCGAATGGAAGGAAAAACATATCAACAATAAAATTACTTGACATAAAATCTAATAACATAGAATAAATTTGAATACAAAAAATGGTCAGTGGAGAGGTTTTATAAACACATTCATCAAGATACTCACATTCAAAACTATTACCCACATGAGGGTCGACTGCTAGAAGACTATAGCTCATGGGATCTAAAAAGGACAACTAGTGATAAAAATTTGATCAATAAAATCCATAGTTGAATCCAAACCACACTAAAAAAGTATTGATAAATGTAGAAAACAAGAAGAAGAGGATATAAATTACCAAAAAGAAGATACCAATAAACATGGAGATCAATGTAACAGACAAGATAGGTACACAATTAGGGAATCCACCCAATATTACATGGAGAATCTTTATGGTTTGATAGGGGAATCAAAATCAAAATGAGGGAGGAATCAGGTTTACAGTGAAAAATACCCCTATTGGTAGAAACATTAGATATCATAAATCACAAATTCATAATGTGCATCTGCAGGATTTCATGTATACCGAACAAGTCATCACCCCACTTTAATAAAACAAAAATGACCCATTTATGGACTATATGAAATTAAGCTCCTAAATTTTTTATTACCATTATTACTGCTTCATGAATTCTACCAAATTATCACTCATCATGTAAATGTACCATTCACAATGTGAATAGGCTCCAATAGTTTTCAGCGATCCTAGTTCCCTTAAAAAACTCATAGTATCCTCTAATAATCCTGGAACCCAAATTAAAAATTCTTAAACAAAAAAAATATAGTGTACCTTAACCAAGACCTGATATAAATAATGGTGAGATATAATACAAACAAATTATTACCATTTTGATCCTTATCTTCTTATAATTTCTGAAAGATTATATTGTTAAATGTTGGAGCTATTTGATGTGGTGGTGATAACATTGAGGTGGAGGATCTTATCACGTGGAAAACGTGTTTCTTGTCTGTGAGCAAGGGATTCATGTAAAAAACTCAATTTTACCTTGTAGTGTGGTATCAATAAGTTTATATCCTAACAGATCATATTGGTTTGTGTCCCTTGAATAAGAAACTGGGTATTTTGAAATATAAGTAGGGATTGAAAAAAATAAAAACGGTGAGGTTGATTTTCTATAGTAAAATTTTAAGTTGTTTTCTCTGTTATAAATTTTGAAGTAGTTTTCTTTGTTTTATAGTGTTTTAGAAATTTAATGATACTATATTAGAATATTTTTGGGATTTCAAGGAAATGTTTTTACGTGTTTGGAAAGGATTATAGAGGATTATGAACTTATTTGAAGCAATTTTTTAAAATAACAATGTATAGATCCACATAAAGGGAACCACAAAAAGTAAATATTCATGAAGATCAACATCTATTCCATTGATTTTAGGCCAACCCTATGATGTAGAGATCCACCAGATAAGAGGATTCACACATTAAAAATTAGATGATTTGAGTAATATAGATTTATTTTTGGATAATCATGTAAATGGATGAGCTACACATAAGAAGATCAAGAATGAATTTCAACATTGGGTATCCATTTAAAGAGATAGATAAATAAT
Organism: Viscum album; assembly: GCA_963277665.1. Taxonomy (NCBI): domain Eukaryota; kingdom Viridiplantae; phylum Streptophyta; class Magnoliopsida; order Santalales; family Viscaceae; genus Viscum; species Viscum album. The sequence continues at coordinate 1,238,446,415 of OY728119.1, forward strand.
AATAAGCATATATTTATTCATGAATGTAACTAATCAACCTTATATAGACACTAATATTTAAAGATATAATTTTTAAATGAATAAATGTGTATAGGATGGTGCATTAATGTTATTTAATTCTTCAATATCAGTAGCTATATCATGGAATGATTCAATTTAATATTTAAGAAATTCTGAATTGTGATTATTTGAGATTGTTCAATGAAATAATTTAGTAATATTTTGCATACCAATATTTGATATTATATTTAATAATATGTACTGTCAATTTTTTCGGAGTCCTTGATTAAGACCATGGGTGTATCCAAGAATGAAAGTGTTTCCAATATTTGTTTTAAAAATATAATTAATATTTTATATGAAAATAAAAAAGGAACAATTGGAAGGGATAATGTTATCTAATAATATCTATAGATACTCGCCATTACTCTATATATAAAATAGAGTTGAAATATAGAGCATAACCAAAACTCAAATTTTTATTGTAAAGAGTATGAGGTATCCTAATTCTATTTCTATAGATATGATATCTTTTGAATAAAATGTAAAGAGATTATTTTATAGAAGAATTATATCATAAATGATTAATTCTACTAGAAGATCTTTTTAGGGGACCAATAGAATTTTATTTTATTTATTCTTTATAGGCTGTCAGTACAAAAATAGATGAAAATAATATGTTTTCTACAAAGGAATTTAGAATTTCAATAAACAAAAAATTCATGAAATATTTTTGAAGAAATACTCAAAGTATGGTGGTTCAAATTTAAATAATTAGGATTAACATGTTTTTTTTATAATAATTGTAATGAAGTCACATTATCTAAATTTGTACTCATGATTTGATAGCTCTTTAAGGGTTTAGAATATACACTGCCCTAACATCATAATTATTTTTATAATAGTGATTATCCATATATAAGGACATGACCCAAAACTGGAAGTATTATTCACTAAAAGAGTTGACATGGGTTTTATAATTACGTGAAATAATTTAAAAAATTTTTATAACTAATTTATCACATATAAGTTGTATACTATCTAATATGTGTAGTACAATTTGGAATTATTAATAAAAAATATTTTATAAAAACAGTATTACATAAATTAATAATTATAAATTTTTTATCTTGTATCTCATTATAATAATATCCATAATTATAGAAAATAGTAGAATGAAATAGATGAGAGATGTGTATTAATATATCTAATAGTTACCCCATTAATAATTTAACCCCTCCCTTAATAATAAATCCTCCATGTGGAATTCAATCACTAATATATTCAACCATATATTTATCATTAAAATTATATTTTACCTATATCTTATATTAGTTATCTATAATATTATATTTAAATATCCATGATTGGATAAAAGAAATTGGATGGTAAATAATTTATAATTCCTCTAATTTAAAATTTAACCATAATACATTCCCATATAAAAAGATATAATATCCTTAGATACATTATAAATTACAATTATATTTTAATATCAAATATTTTTATTAAAAATACAAATATATAAAATAATAAACCATCTTCCATAAATCCCATGATAATTAAAAATATCTAATAATTACAAATTGTAAGGATACTTTAACACTTTCATTTAAATCTCATACAAATTATTGAATTTATTTACTTTTAAATATCCAATTGTTATACTCAATTTTTTTATAAATGTATCCCTATATATGATAAATAATTAATCCACCTTAGAAATAGATTCTCATATTGTAATTAAATATTCCACATTGATTTAGAAAACACTAAATAAATTCTCATTATTTTAAAACAAATTAATTAAAATAAATGCTGAAAAATATAAGGAATGTACTAAAATTGATATATTTAAAGGAAACAATCCCATAATTCTGTTTGTTATAATACTCAAGAACACAATATAATGTAGTAGTAAAATACCCTCAAGGTGTTGAATTTTAATCCTCTGCATATGCATCACAATCTGAATTGGGAAAACAATAAAGATAAATATATAGATCATTAATATACATTAATATATTATCAGGTGTTGTATTAACATAATGAATATACATTTCAATATAATATGATTTTTCCACATTCTGGTAACATTGGAATCATGTTTTAACAAATAATGGAGGAATAATTTTTGTTTATAATGAAATAATGAATAATAATATTCTAACCAATTTTTTAAAAAATATTTTTGATATGTGAACATTTGTTGAAATTATTTTATAATTTAGTCTCAATTTATATGAGAGTATAAACTATATTAAAATCATTAATTCCAAACATATTTATCATTAGGAAAAAATATCTTTTAAATTATGAAAATAAAATATTTAAAATTATTACATAAAAACTCTTGGAATGTCACAAACCAGCCCGAGTCGACCCTGAACCAGTCACCCGATCTGGTCTGCAATATTCATAAACGGATTTCCCAATCCCCCTAGGATGAAAACTTATGCCAGACATCCAAACATACAAGAGGATATTATTTATCCCGAAAGAAGAAAAGAAGTACTAGATAGATAAAAAAATCCAAAAGAACTAACAAATGAACATAAATAATATAAACAGATCTAGTTACAAAATAAAACCTAAAAAGATGAAAAATAAAATATATATTTGAAACTAAAACCTACAAATTGAACTACTAACCAACAATCTCCATGTTTCTCACATGTCAATCCAACCAAAATAACAACCATGCTCCAATTGAGAGCACCATCTTGTAAACTAGAAAAAAATAGAACTTGCAAAACAACTCGGGTCTACCGATTTAATTTGGTATTAATAGGTTGTGAGCTAACAGCTTTGTAGGATACCACCAATGCAACCCTGTCACATCATCACAAGAAAATTCCATTAATACTTGTTTGAAAAAAATTTAAAAAAATTAGGGTTTTTATACACATCACATTTTTAAACAATGAAACATGTTCGGTCACCCTCTTTATTTAAAATAATGTACAAGGATGAAAAAGGGGAGATTCTCTTTCTCTTTTAAAAACTACCACCTTGAGATCCATTTTAAATAATCCATACATCCACTGGTCTTGAAAATAAAAATGAAAACAAGACACAAAGAATAATTTTCTACACAGTGGGGGAAACAGATCCAGTGATACTCGTAATAGGGAAACACAGTAAATCCTAGGTACTCAGAGGAAGACTAGAATGTATTATACATGTGACCCATCCTGGAGTCATTCCCCACCAAATGACTTCATAACACCATGATGACCGACAATCACCCTACCTAGCCTGGTCAAGGGCACCAATCCTATACAAATAATAACAAAACATCCCACTTCTGTGGGCTAGTAGCCAGTGCATAGTCTATACTAATGATATAATATTTCTTGGTTAAATTATAATATATTCTAGGTTTCCTTTTATTTTTCATAAGGAGGTGTTCCATTCCATACAAAAAAATATCCACATACATATAACCAACACACCACACACTCTGGAACCACCCCAGCCACCTTAAGGGTCATCCCATACCTTACAATAATAATTTTTTCCCCAGTGGAGGTCTCATTCCAATAAACATCCCATCTCACGATCAACTAAAGAGGCTAGGAAATTACCAATGATGGTTTTTCCAAATAACAGTTTCAATGATTCTAAACATTACTCATATAGTTTCTACACATCAAACCCTTTCCCTATAACCATAACATGTGGAACCTGTCATTTAGCATTAACCATCCAAGATACTTAACAAAAACTATAAGTAAAACATTGCAAAAAAATAGTGATCCTGTTACACTATGCCTTTTCCAAACAATCCATTGAGTATTTAAAAGTCACCCAAACATATTACAATTTTCAATCTGGACATTCTTTTGAATCGACTTTATCAAGATGCTCTGTTAAAAACATACACAACACACTCAAGGGATCCAAATGGGCATTTTATTATTTTAAGGAACAATATTCTATTATCAAATACCCAACAAGTCACACATCCCACACGATTTTGAAATCACCCCAGTCCAATTGAAAATCCACAGAACTGTTAATCCAATAACGATATAAGGAGATGAGAAAATAATTCCTTTTTATAATACCAATGATTGAGAATAGAACCACTTCTAATGTCATCATCATTTTAAGGATCATCCATGTGTGCACTCTATGAACCCATGGATGTGACCACATATAATAGTAATGAACAAATATCCCTCACCATTCCAGCCATGAATAAACCACACAAAAACATTTTTAACACAATGAAAAAATCAAAAAAACATCATCCAAGTTTCACAAAGGCACCAGAAAAATGTTATACAAATGTAATAAAATGATTGCAATGGTAAAAATTACCCAAAACATCTAACAAAATCACTTTCATATAAGAGCCACTTATCCAAACTCAACTGTAGAGGAAAAATTATGTGCATAAATGGGAGAACATCTCAAAACCTATTGTTATAAAGTTAATCCAACAATAAATCATTATCATAAACTAACATTGACTCTAATAAAGGTGAAAATATTTTTTAATTAGTGAATACTAAAAAAAATTATCAAATTGAAATAAATTATGAGAAATTTCATGGAAACACCTACTTAGTGAATTGGACGAGACAATGCTTTCCCACCCAAAACGCCACCTACTTATGCACAATCACTTCCACAAAATCATGTGCACTTGGATTTTATACCCACACCATTAAAAAACTATTGGCACCCACAATGAGTATGGTGAAGACGTATACACTTTCAATTAAATACCAAGGACCAACTTAACTGAATAGTCCCTAAATTAGATGGTGCAAAACCCAACATCATTTTTAGATGCTTACCCAAACCAATGGCTTCAAAGAGAATCGAGTCAAACCACCTTACTCTTGGGGACGGATGCCATAACATGGAACAATGGGTCTTGAGATATAATTTGAATATTCTAATGATCGATGAAACAAAATATAGGTATTATATTTAAACGCTAGGTTTGAATAAACCCATATCAGTTTCCAAAATTAAATCAATTCACCAAAGAGATAATGAAGGTCATCACAAAAGGTGTTACCTCGATGAATCAGACCTCATTCTTGAGGAATCTAGAAGGAATAAACCCCAAATGGAGGATGGGTCGCATGCCACTAGGGCTCAAATAGGGGTTCATGTGAACCTAATGCAGGTCGTGGTCAGGAGAAGTTTTTGGACTTGATGTGCTTCGTCCATGGGAGGTGGAGCTCACACCGTGGGAGCGGGAGCTGAAGCAAGAGAGAAGGGATGGTGCGCTGTAAGATGATCGCGAGAAAGGGGAATCCAAGGGACCCCATGTGAGAGGGAAGGGGGAGGAGGTCATCTTTATAGAGTAGTCAGATCAGAAGGAATGTAGGCTTGTGGTTGTTTGGTAAAAACTCCAGCTAGAGCTGGGGAGCGCGCATGACGAGAACTTCAGTGGGATGGTGGTTGCACTCTGAGGGAGGAGGAATGGAGGGCGGTGATTTCCGCATAGGGTTCCATTTTTTATGTATTAAAAATAATAATAAAAACATTAATAATAATACTAAAAAACAATAACAACAATAATAAATTAAGTATAATGGTAATTTTAGTAAATGTTATTTTATTAATTTAATTTTAAACAATGATGATATTAATAAAAATTTAATAATTTTTATATTAATAATTTTTTTTAATAAAAATAATATTATTAAAAATTCATTTAAAATTATTTTTATTATTATCTACACAATACGATTATTATAATGTTTTAAACATTTACGTTACTTTTTTTTAATAAATTTTAATTTTTTTATGTAGAGTGAAACCGTAGGGTCACCTAAGCTGACTACACAGTCAACACTAATTGTGAAGTTTTCGTGCACCGGCCCAAAACCCATAAAATATGTTAAACATAAAAAATATAAAAACTATACCAAAATGAAATTTTTCGATACGATGTGAGATCTCGAGAAGAAAAAAATAATAGAGCATTCGAGGTTGGGTTTTTACAATTCGCCCCACCACAAACACTTTCTACCTTAAGAATGTCACCAAGCCCATATTTAAAACTGCTGGAGTCCATACCCATACAAAACTAGAGGGATCCACAAACCTTGGGGTGACTATTCGTGACACACATTACACCTAACCAATACATGATGAACCACTACCCTAGTATGATGGAGGAACATGAGAGGGTTATACCCACCACAAGAATCCACAAACAAGAATACCTTAAAACCTGGACACACCAACCCCTAGGGGGGAATCATGGGAAATCCCAACCAAAACTCATTCAATTTCTCCACACGGACCAAAAACAACCCAGATACATAAATGGGATGCATTCCACAAAATGACCCAGAAACCCGAGGATGAGAAATTATCTCAACACCTCTCACATTGACAGAATAAAATCCTCACTATAATTAGAGACAAGGGAATTAATATCCCTAACTCAAACCAAATTATAAAAACTAATGAAATAACTCCATGACCACGATTAATTAAATTTAGGGGAAAACTAGCACATCGAGAAACTTGGACAGAGGAATCCCCTACAAAACCAAATCACACTAGAGGAAAACTCATAGAAAGTCACCCTAATTATGAAAGGGCCTAGAAACACCACCCATTAATTTCATGAAACAAAACATTCCCCCTAACAAACACAACTGATACCAAACTAAAAATCAGATTTGGACTGCTTATTCCTAGGCCCAAGACCAATCAATGTATTCAAATGATTTAGAAACGACACTAAGAGAATATAATCCCACTTGGATTACAGTAGAATAAGCTCGTTATAACCCCAAAACAAGGACGATGTTATGAAAATGATAATAATATAACCAGGAATGTTTTTATTTTCCATCAAAAAGATTAAAACATGATCTAGATTAAGGATTCACAAACCCTTGATTACTCCTAACTATGTGCGAGATTCACCTAGGGATTAGTGGATGAGACCCTAATGGATGAAGCAAATATTGCCTCATATTTAGGCATTGTCATCCAACGGTCCCCAACTCCTTCCTATTGATGATTCAAACAACCAAAATGGCGGTAAATTTCCAAATGTTTTCAATGTCTCATCTTAGAATGCTTTAACATTCCATTATTTTGGCACACATGTGATTGGTCTGACGAACTGGGAGATAGGACCCCTGAAGATGGATTCTTGGAGATAGGCTCATCTAGCAGCCAATCCTCACCTTTTAGATAATCCTAACCAAAGTTGACCACCACCAACTACACTACAAACTATAATGACAATTAAGAATCCTATATTTTCTAGTTTTAAACTAGACCCTCAAATAATCCAAAGATGGAACGAACCATAACATACTTAGGAGTTCCATACAATGTGAAAACCCACTCTAATTCCACAATCCACACAACTGACTCTTAATTATATTGATTACATCAATAAATACGTATCACTAAAAAAGAACTGGGAACTATGCACTTCTAATTATAAACCTTTGGGATTCTTTTTCAGACAAACATCCAATACAAGACAGGGAACTCAAACTGAAACTGGAATCAAGACCAAACCATAAAAAAATAAAACTCCCAGAGATGAAAACAACTTTCTCTAAAGCCAACAATAGTCATGCACAACCAAAAAAATCTTACAAAATTTCCATTCTATATTAATTTTCAAAATCGCCACATTTAAAAACCACATTAAAAATTAAAGAACCCTCCTTTTAAACCAAATCCAATTTCTAAAAACTATTTTTCCTTTTTATTTTAAAATCCCACCTATGGTACCTTATGAACCATCACATGTGCATTTATCCAATCCCGCTTACATTATCCATGGACCAGGGCCCCCACACACTCTCCGTACATACCCAGACACACATGACTCTCCATTAAGAGTTCAAAGATTCATAAATTTTTTTCATTATCAAATCCACACACACACCAACTTTTCCAAATTGAAACACGTTTTCTTCAAAAATCAGCATTTCCTATTTAAAACCATTTGAGGAAAGCAATCTGATTCCAAAACCTTTTTCACTTTAAAAATAAACATTCAAATTCCGAACCCACCCACATCTACAAAATCCAAAACAAATCACAACAGATATAAAAACACTAGAATAAAGAACCAGTGCACGTGCCTAACCCAGTGACATGGTGGTGTCCCATGCCCCAAATAAGGAATAACAATAAGAGGACTATAAACAGAGCACTTGGACTCCACATGGGTCCCCACTCCACGTGGGGTGACAACATAACCTGATTTTCCTCCATTTCCAACAATCAATAAAATAAAACAAAAGATAGATGACTCAAAACTCAGACTACTGCTTGCAACTGAAGGATCATTGAGAGCAAGAGTTTGTGATGATCTTTATGCACCTACCTCTCGACTCTCGATAGTCCTATTATCTGTCTACCATAAAAACTAAATAACAAGGGTCTGCTCTAATAACAATGTTTCATGAACCATCTCCGGTCAACCCGAAACTGGTCACCTGAGTCGGTCCTCAACATATCCCGAGGGAAATTCACAATCTCAATGGGATGAAAAATAGTGTGGGGTATCAAAAGATACAATTGGGAATGATTAAGTCCAAAAAAATAAACCACAAATGTATAAACAACTCACCACACAATCCGGAACCATACTATAAATCTTTAGGGTCATCCATTGCCTTACAATATAATTTTTTTCTTGAAGGAAGTCCCATATGGACATCCGTTCCATCTCATGATCAACTAATGTAGTAGGATAATTTAAAAACAAGGGGTTTTGTAAATATCATATTCAATGATTCCAAATGGGCCTCATATAGTTTCTAAACATAAAACCCTTCCATGTAACCATACAAAATGGTCCAACTGGGCCTTTAGCTTCAACCATCCATGGATAAATTTACCAAAACACATTAAGAAAAACATTTCCAATAAATTGTTATATAAATTTAACTATGCCTTTTCTAAAAAATACATTAAGTTACATACACTCACCAAATCATTTTCAAATTTCCAATAAAGACTTTATTTTGAATCAATTTTGTTAGGATGCTATGTTAAAAATATACACAACACACTTGATGGTTCTAAACAAGATTTCAACCGTTTTAAGGAAAAATATTCTTTTATCAAATACCAAATAAGTCACACATCCCAAGTGATTTTGAAATCAGCACATTCTATTTGAAAACCCATAGAATCAATGATGAAACATAGAGAGAATGATAGGAGATAAGAATTAATTATTAAAAAACCAAGTCCTGATAAGAAAACCACTCCAAATGTTGTCTTCTATTGAAGTCTCATCCATGTGTGTACACCGTGCACCCATGGATGTGCCCACATCCAATATAAATTCAGAAGTGGTCCTCTCCTGGTCCATCAATGAAGAAACCACCCACATACTTTTGTTAACAGAATGAACCACTCCATAAAAAACCACCATGTTTGAAAAATCCACTAAAAACATGTTTAAAAAAATTATTAAAATTATTCTATAGGTAAACCACACCAAAAAAATATAATGAAAACACTTTCATCTAAGAACCACTTATCCAAACTCAATTTCTTATGTAAAAACAAGGGAATAAATGGGAGAACGTATCAAAACCCATTTTTAGAAAATCAAACCAATGATAAATTATTATCATAAACTAATAATTATTATATTAATTATTTGAAACAAGGTTTAATAATTAAATACATAAAAAAAGTATCACATTGAATTGAAATTGGAAGAAACATCATTGGAACATCTATAAGAAGTAATTGGTCAAGATAATGATTTTTACTCAAATCACCACCTCATCAAGTACACACACTTCTATAAAAGCATGTGCAATTAGAATTTATCACCACACCTTTACTATAACATTTAAAACCCATAATTAGTGAATTAGAGACGAAAAAACATCCAAATAAATTCCAGGGACTCACTTAGTATAATAGACCCTAAATAATATGGTGCAGACCCCAACTGTGGGTTTAAAAACTTACCTAAACCAACGACTTCAAATAGAATCGAGTCATCTACCGTGATCATGACGGAGGATTCTAGATAATGGACCAAAGTGCCATGATACATCATTTTCATATAACATTTATGGTTGAAACAAAAAACGAGGTATTATCTTCAAACCCTAGATTAGCAAATAACCATATATGTTGTTGAAAGTGTTTCAAATCACCAAAGTGATAAAAGAAGTCATCACAGAAGGTCTTACCTCAAACAATTAGACCTCATTCATGAGGAATCTAGAAGGAATTGGCCCTAGAATGAGGAGGGGTCACATGACACGGTGTCTTGTCCAGGGGTTTGTGCGTGACTAATGTAGGTCACGATCAAGAGATGGTTGTCGCCTTGATGTTCTTCGGCCATGGGAGGTGAAGCTCACTCCAATGGAGAGGGAGTACGTGTGAGGCTGAAGGATTGGTGTAGTATAGGCTGAGTAGGGTGAAGAGGGAGTTGGGGGTCCCCCTTAGAGAGGGAAGGTGAAGTTGGCTAGAAAGAGGGAGCGACCAGCTAGGGTGGCAAGTAGGCAGGGGGTCTCCAGGTTGGAGCTCCGGTTGGAGCTCGGGAGCGCATTGGGGGGTGGCCCGGGTGGGATGGTGGTTGTGCCACGAGGGATTAGGACGTGGTGGAGATGACCCCGAGGGTTATATTTTTTTTAAAAATACTAACTATAATAATAATAATATTATTATTATTAAATTAAGTCTAATAGTAATTTTAATGACAATAATTTTATTCATTTCATTTTAACCCAGGATGATATTAACATCAATTCAATAATAATTATATTTATATCAATTTTAGTGGAATTAATATTATTAATGATTATTTTAATAATATTAATATTATTATCTACACTATAATATTATTTTTATGTTTTAAACATTTAACTTATTTTTTTCTCATAAAATTTCTTAATTTTATATAGTGGGAAACCGTAGTGTCACCTGGGATTACTTCATGGTCACAGCAAACCATGCCGTCTCTATGCACCAGCCCGAAACCCATAAAAATTATTAAACATAAAAAATTTCAAATGGGGACCTAGAAACAAATTTTTCAAAATGATGTGATACTATGAGAAGAATAGAAATATAGAGCGTTTGTAGTCGGGGTGTGACACTGAAAATATCATCACAGTAATGATAAAGTAATCAATGGTTTTCTTAAATTTATGTATAAAATTCTCTAAAATATTTCACCGTGAAATTAGTGAAACAAATTCAAAAACATACATTATAAAAATAAGTGAGATAGTCTTTTATCATTGACATATATGCCATTATCCGCTTTTTTATCTCATAGAACTCATTCTCATTATGAAACATCACATCTTAATATCACATTAATTTGGACATTTTTAATCCCACAATGTTCTTTCATAAACATTTATAAATGGTTTATATCTATTTCATGAATATATAACTTTGGATATAAATTTAAATTTATTTATTATAACACATACTAAAAAATTTATACTTTATATTATTTTTAAATATCATACAATTTAGTTCATTAAAAATTTCAAAAAGGGTTGTTTTTCAATACTAAATTAGAAAAAAATTATTATTATACTATATGCCTATATTCTATAAATATTTTTTGAAAAAATATAATCTTTTTTTGTTCCACTTTACATTTATTTATGAAAATATTTTATAAAAACCAATTCATCATAAAAAATTACTCTTAATAAAATTTGGCATTGAAACCATATTTTAAATAATTAATATGTGATATAATTATTATTCAAAACTATCTATCAAAGAAATAATATTTTATGTTTCCTATATATTTTTATCGTGATAGTGTATTAAAATATGGTTGTAATGTTTTGAACTCCTTCATATTTGAACTCTATAATTACTATTACCAATGGTTATTTTAGTATTTACTTGTTTTCTAAGCATTGTTTTATTTTTTCTTGATATTATTATGACTTACGTATCACTTGATATCTAATAATTAGATTGCACCACAATAAAAAATTGTTTACTTTTTTTGTTATATCTTATTATTTTTTGTTTTATCCTTCAATATTTTTTGTATCATATTTAAACATTAGTGTTTTTGATAGTTTAATTTCCCCATGATTGTAACATAAAATATATATAATAAAATTATTAAATTCTTGATATAACATATAGAACATATTCTATATGGTGTCTAATTAATTAATATCCACTCATTAGACTATTTATCAAACATTACCCTATACCATTCCTTAATATTAATAAATAAATGTTTTTAAATACTCAAAAACTCTTTAAGTGTGGATTATTTTCAAACAATAATTTATAAGTTTTATTGATTAGATTTGGTTAATTTAATAATTATCATTGAATATATATTTTTATCTGTATGGATAATGTCAAAAAGTAGTTTGATGTCCCATTATAAGATATAATCATTCATCTGAAGTAAATGAAACTCTATTTTTAGTTTAACTAAGCACTTTTATTGGGGATCTATGAAGAGATATACTCTTGATCTATATCATTATTATCAATGCATTATTTTTTCCATATTTATAACCATTATGAAATAAAAAAACATTTTAAACATTTAATATTTTCCTTATGAATCCTCTAAGATGGTATTAAAACTTTTATTGATATAATAATTTACCTGATAATAAATTAATATAAAACATAAAAGTACATTCATAAAAAATTTAATGATGTTAATTTATTAGTTATTTGATTTCCAATTCATTGGACCACAGAAACCCATGTATTTATGTTTTAGTTTCTATTGTGTATTGATATCCACAAAATAGTTTTTTTATCACTACATTACCTTAATTCCAAATATTATAGTTATTGGTTCTATTTACTTTCATTATTGGGTTTTTCCATAATTTCATTATATACTTATTACCTTTAATGTTAAACCCAAATCATCATTAAATCAAAGATAAAAGCTTTTATTCCCTTCCACACATAAGGATGAATTATTTTCCTCATCCATAATTTGAAAATATTTTACAATAATTTTATACCCTTTATTAATGATAATTTAATTATCCAATATTATAATAATGAATCTATGTTTCATAAAATGATCATCATATATATTTTCAATTAATATATAAATACTCAATTTTTTTAAATCCATCAACAAATAAAATATAATAGGAAGTGATTTTATTCTCAGAGATATCATAGTTATATATTCCTTTAATATTCAAAAAGATAATACCATTAAAACTCATATAACCATCACAATACTTATTAATACCTACCAAATTATATTTTTGGTAGTCATTTTTTATTATAAACAAGTATGAAATATCACAAGATTTTCATATGTCATTCTATTATAAAGAACCTTAAAAAATTACCATGTCCTTGATTACTCCCCTTCTTATGATTTTTATTTGTACAAATTCATAAAATGAACTTTTTGAATTATTAAATAACAATTAATTATATTACTATATTTATTATACGTTAAATATGCCACTCCAAGTGAATCAAATGTATTTCTCAGTTTTATTACTCAGTTGATGTGTTGTGTTTAGTTTTTCATTATGCTTCCAATAAATTTTCCCCTAATTAAAATACAAATTATTTATTTAGATATTGATATTTCATAATAAAAAATTTAATCTATGCATACCTAAACGATAAAAAATCATAAAACATCAAATTTTTCACTTTTAGTTGGGGGAAAACATTTATGATCAAATTTCAAGCTTTTCCATTCAATTATTATAAACTCTATTATATATTCATATTATTATTAGGAATATTCATGATTATGTTCATCATAGATATTTCATTAGTATGATATCTCAAATCATTTTTCTATATATTATTTTTGTTAGGATTTTTAAATCCACAACTTGGTGTAAAAATTTATATTAAACCATTCTTTAGAAGAAGCACTTATCTTTTAAAATTTATGTTTCTACTTCCTTCATTCACTCCAATTCATTTTATGTCAATGGTATTTGATTACTTTTATCAAGATATTCAAAACAATTAGATGTTTTTTAAAAACATTCACCAATAATTTACATGATTATCTATATACCGCAATGTATTTCTAATTGTCAAATTTAATCCAACATATGTAAATTTGAGTTTCTCATTTTAATGTATCATGTGGGTGATAATATTCAAGACTAAAAAACTTGGGGTGGTCATTTCATTAATAATCTAATTTTGTTATGAAAAAATTAAATTAAATTTATCAATTTCTTTAATATTTATCCATATTTTTAGTATATCTTTTGACATCAATTAAATAAATGGTTTTCTCAGAAAAATCATTATCTATTTCATTTATACAAAATATCTTAATGTAATTTTTTAAATCAATTCTTCATATATATTGTTTCTTTATCCCCCATTTTTAAAAACCATTTCAATATCTTATTACATACATGAGGATTCATTATGAGGATGAGATTAATATATAAATTTTAGATCAAGTTAAACCATTTAAGTTTACTCCTTTTCTTCACTCACTATTTGAAAATATTAATATTCCTACGTTGATAGAATATTCTTCTTCCGTGACGCAGAAACATTGAATTTTCATTAAAATGTATTAATTCATTTATGATGAGTATTAATGATTTTATTATTATTTTATAATGATCATGTTGTCTAATCCTACTCATCTATACAATTCCTATCATTGAAATTAGATGAGAAATTTGCAATTTTCCCATAGGTGAAACAATAAAATTAAAACTTAAAACAATACCCAAAATTTCACATCCCAATATATTATATGAGATGTGACACAAACTTATTTTAATTCATTTATCTTTGGGAAACTGATACTATTTATAATGAGTTTCATTTTGACCATTAATCACTATTTTAAATATAAAAAGAAAATATCTTTACAAATGTTTTTTAATTTTGGTCCACTTTACATATCATATGAAATAAATATATTATTGTTATTATAAATCTTGTAATCATCCTGAAAATTATCATTAGGAAATGAAACTTTTATATTTATGTTATCCAAAATATTTTTCATTAAAATATTTTTAGTGGTTGACACTTTATTAGATTTTCGATATCCATTTAAATGAATTGAAATGTTATTTACACATTTAAATAAAATTCGAAATATAAATCTTCATCCATAATAATGTCATAAAATTGAGAAATTAAATTTTAATACTGATAATCTAAATTTTATTATCACATTAATGGAATACATGGAGATAATACGATAATTATTTGGTAGTTATATAACCCATCACCTTTATAGTTTTATATTTAAGAGTAACTAATATAATGCGTTTTAAGTCATATGTTCTGTTAAATGTTCTTATGATCTATTAACAGATAATATTAACATAAATCAGGTGGTATAACTCTAAAATGTGTGATTTTATGAAAATCCATTCTAAAATATAGCATTAATAGAATTATACTATAATTGAAAATTCTAAATTTTGATCGATTAAATATAGATTATATGTAGTTGTTTATATAGTTTTTCTAATCTATGAAAATTATACTAATTAAAATTGATATAAATAGAATAGATTAAACACAAGATCGTATAGGAAAAACATATTCTATATTACAAATTTTGGTTCCATGGTGAA
The DNA here is from genome assembly GCA_963277665.1 of Viscum album. Lineage (NCBI taxonomy): Eukaryota > Viridiplantae > Streptophyta > Magnoliopsida > Santalales > Viscaceae > Viscum > Viscum album. The sequence goes on from OY728119.1 coordinate 1,238,461,960, forward strand.
TGTATGGGGTTGTAATCTGGGTGGTGAATTAGTTATAAAAAACATTCACATAATAAAATGTTCTTATTTTGGTGATTAATGAATTTAATTCACCAATTCAAATGTCAAATAATGATTAATGAAAAACAAAATAAAACAAAAACCATGTGTTCATAATATTCAGTGAATCTTTATGACTATTTTTGTACTTAGTGATAGATATGGGGGTTTACAAGGATTTTTATATTTATCTTATAAATAATAATCAATATTTAGGGAAAAATAATTACCTTGAACCCTTTACAATTAATTCTATCAACAATCAACATACCAAAAAAATTAAATTATATGAATTATAATTTTATTTTAGTTGTGATTAATAATAAAATAAGTCAAGTATGTGTGATATTATTCATTCCTTTATATGTTACTTTGATCTACCTAAGATGTGTGCACTTATTATCCACAGATATGATATACATTTAATCGTGGGAATGTTCTATATAAAATTTATACCACTATCTATGTATAATTCCACGTGAATCTTCATAGGCCCAACCGACACACATTACAAAACAAAAATATCAATGGACATAGCCCTGAAATCATTTCCCATAGATAATTTTAAACATGAAAACCCCATTATAAATAAAAATACTATATAAAATAATGAGTTTATTTCAAAGAAATATAATAATTTCATTTAATTGAAGAATGGTTTATTTACATCTCAACTATGTTGTGGATTTTCATTTGTTATTAAATAAATACTCCAGATTTGAATTCATTTTTAATAGAACTATAACCTCCACCATTACCATTTTACTCCAAATACAGAATTTTATTTATTAAACTATGGAATGATGTGGTGACTTTTAGTTTTAATAGATACTAAAAATCCTTCATATGACCATGTTGATATATAATAATAGTTTAGATCAATTATAATTTAATCAAATATATAGAAATGTTGGTTTCTTCCCTTTTTTAATTTTTAGAGTTTATCAATAGTTGTCTTTGATCCATGGATATATTATAATACTTTTTCTTTGGATATTTTATCTAGATAAAGAATAATTCATTGATATAATATAATATCTTTTATTTATACTTGTAATATATTTTTTGGCTTATGGTGTTTTTGAGGTATTATGGATGAATTTTTTAGAGGATGGTATGGGTACTGAAGTGGTTTAGATAAAACATTGAACTGGTTCACCTAATCATATAGTTACCATGGGTGCCGTAATGTTATTTTTTACATATAAATGAATTTTTCCTCATATAGGGTGTATTTAATGATTCATTGGTTTTTGGTCTACAGTTTATTGTTTTAGTGTGGGGAGTGAGGGAAGATATTTTTTGTGACTCTAACCAATTTTAAGTGTCATGTTTAACAATGTTTTTTGTTATTATGATTTTAGGATTCTTATTAAATTTTGAGGTTCATTTATAGAAACTTTTGTGTTTTTATTTTGATTTGTATATACAATGACACCAGATTCCATGTCTTGGTTCTGGTTTTAGATTTATCATGGTTGGGGATAGATGTTATGGTTTTTTAATTGATATTAAAATGTAAAATAAATAAAGTGGGGTTTTATAATTCATATTATATTCGGAATTGATTATATAAATATAAATGGTTCTAACTATAATGAAACTCATATAGACAGTATTGGGATTTTTTCATGTTTAGATGACTGAGAACCACTACATCATTATAATTAACATCTTAACAAAGGTTTTTATCGATGAACATTTATGTTAAATTCTAATGGATTCCTAAATTATCCTTAATTTATTTCTATTTCATTAAATCCATGTATTTATTGGCTTGGTTTTGATGTCCATTGGTCATATCATTTTAGTATACAATCCTTGGATCCATGAGATCTTGTTCTTAGAAAATAAATGTTCCTTACCTTTATTTTCATTAATCACAAACTTTGTATTCTTTTCTTGATGTTTATTGATGTGGTAATATTAATATTTATTTGATATATTTTAAAATAGTTGATTAGAAATTTATTTTTCATAGTTTTTTGGTGATTTTTATGATTTTATTTGTGTTTAACCAAAATAGAATTCTCATTATATCACTATGATCATTGAATCATCTATTGAGTTATATGATTCAAAAAATATCTCTTTGATTTATTTAAAGTACAATGATTCCATTATTTTATTTTCATTGGATAAAGTATAATTCATGACCACTGAAAATAATAACTATCCATAAATAACATAGTGGGAATAGTGTGATCAAGCATGATTTAACTTATTTCCATGTAATTTTTATATTTTTTATTTTAATTTAGTGAAAGTATATCGTTATATGTTTTATTTGTTTATTGAAAAAAAATTAGTGATGGTTTTGAGGAGGAAGTAATTAAAAATTAAACGTTTTATATGGTATGAATTTTCAGTTGAGGGAAGAAGAAAGATAACAAGTTGTTTTTATTTTTTATGATTTTTTATGGAATTATTATTTTTATATGGTTATAATTTAGACCATTTGGAGAAATTAATTTTTTGGAAAATTGTTATGGAGTGACATTTGCTGGATTACTGTTAAGAGAAGGAAATTATTTTTTATGTCACACAAACAATATCATTTAATTAAATTTTTTTATTATAATTTATAATTATTTTTTCTCTATTAATCGATATACTTTAAAATTGTGTAATTTTATAAAACAATACTTATCAAATGATTGGGGAACTTTTAAAGGAAACAATTTTCCAGGAAAGCATAATGTATGAATTCTTTAACAAAGTCCTTTTGTATAATTAGAACTTGGTTTTCATTATTATATAGCCTAACCAAGTGAGTTACTAAGTGATATAGTGTTAACCTAAATTTTTGTTGAATGAATTTCCAAAACACATATCCAAACCATTAATTTTATCCAATTTTAAAAAATAATATTTTTTTGTAATTACCTGGATCATAATTAATACACAAACTCTAATATTCTCCACACTATAGACAAAACCTCCAATATAATAATAAAATTCAATAATAATCATATATAAGTTTTTTTTTATTTTTTAACATTTATTTGTGGAAATAATTGGTCCAGTTCCCCCTCTATTCTACATTTGGATTCCCAACCCCAATTTCATGGGATTTTTGGTATTATATTCCGGGTGGATACATAGGTACCAATTTTATCAATTTTATGGGTATTGATAGGGATGTATTGTTTATTTTATCTAAATGCTATTTACTCACAATTTAATGTATATTCAATGAGCTTACATATTATTTCATTGAAAAAGGTAGGTGGTTTCATATTATTCTTTTTTGTTGTGATTACTTTTGGTGCATTGAACCATCAATTCGTTTCTAAATTTTAATGAAAGAAATTATATACAATTTTGTGACATGTCATATAGTTTCTGTTATAATTTAAACATTACTGTATGATTTTTAATTGGAATGTGAATATTGTTATGTATAAATTGGAACTACAAATGAATTTATCAAGGAAAATGATATATTTAGTTTTCATGTGGTGAAAAAATGAGACTCATGGGAAACCCTAAGTACTTCGGTAATTTAACCTTGTTAGGATGAAGTTCTCCCAATATCTATTCCATTTTATAATTCGATGTTGTTCCCCCATTGTAATTTGATTAATTTTAATATGCATACCAATTATTTATGGAATATTAGTAATTATTGATATAAAGCCTCTAGGATCCCTATAAATAGTGACCAAAGGGTTTTACCCCAAGATGTTATGTTCAAAAATTTATTTAGAGAAATAATGATGAAATATTTTTTCTATTTTTTAAAAATACTACATGTTATTATTTTAAATAAGTGGTTCCCAATGTATTTTTATTATAATTTTTATTAAATAATGTATAGATTAAAAAATGATTGATATGGAACTGTTCTTGTGAGTGTATAGGGCTTGTTTCTGACACATTTCGTACACCCATGTGAGAATGTAGGTATTGTTAATAAGGAAGAGAAAATGTAAATTCACCAATTCAAGTATGATTTTTAGGATAGCATTATTGCATTCATTGGATGTGACACTGTGGGATGATACCTCCTGTCACATGGTGATAGGATGTTATTTACTAGGATTATTTTCAATAGTTTTTAGTATAAGCCTTTGATGATGGATCACCTGGGATGAAAACCATCAAATATCTTTTTATTTGGGATCATTATTTGTATAAAATTTGATCAGTATATATTTGTTATGATGTTTTTTATTATGTTCATCTGTTGATTTTTAGATATTTTTAGATGATAGTAGTTGTTGACTATTATAGTGACATTGGACTATCTATTTTATGGGGAGATTTTTCAGATTCTCAGATAAGACAAGTTGATTACATATTTATATAAACCATTACCCAAGAGTATTCTCAATTCCTTAGTAATAGATTCCATCCCATTTTGACTGTGCATTCCCCTCAATCCCAACCATAGTTTATCTCCGACGCGTCGGTCTACCGCATCATGTTTGGTTCCTGAAAAAACATTATATCAGAGCTATAATGACCAGAACAAAGACATTACATATTCTTGGGGTATGTCATGAAAACATTGTTATTTTACATTTAGGATCTTTTAAAGTACAGATCTTAAGATAATTATCCCATAAAACATACATAAAAAATCAAATATTACAAAGTAGACACTTTTTCTCGTTATATATATTTTTTCATAAAACAAAAACTTTTTAAAAATTAACTCAGTTTGGTATCATTTTTATTCATAAATTTTTTTCTTGATCTCGGCCTTCACTCTACTCTCATTTATATAAAAAAAAATTCAAAACATGGGACAAGAATAGAAATCATAATAGGGGATATATATGAAAGAAAACTATTAGACTTATGAAAACATTTAAACCTAGAAATACTTTATCATAAAGTAATAAATTCCATCCTAAAGATGTATTAAATACATTCCTTTGAATATAAGTTCATTTATTACCATTTTTGTAATCAATAGATTACCATGAACCCATATAAAGAACATATAACATATTAATGTTACTTGGGACATAATCCTATTTAATGGAATAACCATGCAGCCGACTACCATAAATATCACTCTTCCAAATGGAATATCCATGGGGCCAACATCCATACCCAATGAATTAGAGGTTATAACATAACTACCAATCCATTGTTTATCCCAGAACCACATATATTTTGTTTTTCTCATAACCACCTATCAAATATTCATGCACCAATACAAAATCATAACACATAAATTATTAAAATTATCAACATTTCACTCATAAAATTTAATTTTTAATCATAAGAAATCATTTCATGATATTGAAATAGTAAAACCATTTTCAATAAAATTTTAAAACTAAAAATAACAAAAAAAATGTAATATGGTATTTCTTTTCCTTTTAGAAACAATATGACTTATAAAAGAAAACAACTATAAAATAACAGTTAAGACGGTAGAAAAATCATCGTCCCCATATACGTTAGAACAAAATATTCATTTTTTCATTGTGTCAATAATTTATAAAATATCATTTAGAATGATTCATTTTCATGCATGGTAATTGAATTAAAAGTCAAAAATGGATTTATTATACACCTTATAAAAGAATGTGGTGTATAATATCAAAATATGCCTCAACAAATATTGATTGTGACGATGTCATTTACCTTGAGTCCAATTCATCATGTATGTTATTTAACCTCATGATTAATAAAATTAGTTTTAAATATAATTTATAAAGATAATTATTCATGGTTAGTATTCATTTTATATCACTTACTAACATTTTTTACATTTACATAGCTATTAATGTTTATGTCTGGCGTTTTGTCGATATTTGGAACTTGAGTAAAAAATGAAATGGAATTTAAGTAAATATTCCTAAATCCACAATATACAAAATAATATTCATGATGTAATAATATATTATATATAAAAATTATACTTTTACATCTATTCGTTAATTTTATAACTGAAAACTGAACAAAGTATCAATCTTGGAGAATGTAAACCGTTCATATACTTGGGTATAGTTTTCCATTTTTCATTGATCATTCTGGAAAGAAGATAAGTAATTTTTTATATTTAAATAATTATAATAACATCACTAATACAATATAAATCTTTTAAATATACTTCTATGTATCATACAAGTGATGTGTGATTAAAAACGAATCGAATTACTTCAGGGAAGTTATAGTTCACACGTATCCATGAATGGCATGATCATTTTTATGTTCATGGAAAGTAAGAACATAATTGATATATTATTCTCTTGTAATAATAAATATGTCATTAATATCACATATGAATGTTAATTACATCACAATAACAAGTTATGAGAGAGGGGTATGAAAAACAAATTTTATTGGTTCGTGGAGGTGTTAGTTCTCTTGTACACAAAAAACGGTTAATTACTTTCCCATTTGATGTAAGTAGTGATATATTTAGGTGATGATAATAAAATAATTAAATATTGGTTTATTGAGGATATTGGAGTTTTTATTTCACCATGTATGAAAAAAATTTGATGGATTTGGAAATAGAAATAAAATAGAAACACTTAAATAAAAACATTATCTTTCCTTCGAATGATCACCTTACCTAACAAGTTAATGTATCTAAGGAGGGTAATATGCCTAAAAATTACCCCAATAATTTGGGGAGAGAATATAGTATTGGTTATGAGTATATATTTTAGGAGCCAAATGGTTTTGGAAATGTGAGTAAAAGAGATAACTGAGTTCTTTTGTACAAGAGTGGGGATGGGAACCCTTTGAATCCCTTAAAATATTAAATTAAAATAAATTAATTTTCTATTAAAAATATTTCCTAATTGATTTAGTTAAAATGAAGCATTATTATTCGTTTAAATTCATTTATCCAACTAAAAGTTGAAAAGTTTTTAATATTTTCTTTTTCTTTATCGTTTTTAAGAATTATTTTACCGATTTTAAATATTCTGTGATACCATATAATTTACACTTTGTGGGTTAATATAATTAACATAACATGCCAAATGTTCATTAAAAGCGAAATTTATAAAATATTAGTACTCTTAATTACTATTTTTATGAATATTTATATTTATTAATTTTATAACAGTTAATAAAATATTTTATTTTTTAAAATACCAATACTATCATTTTTGACACTATTCATTAGTTGAATTTTAAAAAAGATCATAACTACAATATAAGTTCAAAAAACAATAGTAAAAAAAATATACATGTCTAATTCATCAAGAATATTCATGTCTAGAATCATTTATTTAAAATTATATTATTTTAAAATTTATAATATCATTTATTTGATTGCGTCATTAATTATCAAATTACTGCATCATCATTATGTCACCATTTATTTTAATTATTTATTACATAAAAATAAAAAATAAATTATCATGATATTAATACTAGTTTAATCTTTTAAGTACTATATATATTAAATGATATTTTCACGACCCCCTTCACCAAGATGAGGGAAGGGATGGCAGATTTCGAGAGCCTTCCTTCTTCAAGTTGAAGAAGAGATAATTATCCCTGAGACCCACCTTTAATAGGTCCTAGAGTGGCAACTAGCACAAAGGGTATTTAATCACACACAATATGTAAGGAATTACCCATTATATTTAGTAGGATTTGAAGATAAGATAATAAATCCCAACAACACCAAAACTGAATGTAAAAGTAAATCCAAAAGAGAACCATTCCAATATGAATGTCCAAAATTAATGCTAAAAATGTATAAGAAAACCCCAAAGGAAAGTACCAAAGAAAAGGAAAAAATTTACTATAACTGTCCCAAGGTCCGAACATGTACAATCCCACATGATCATCGATTCCCACATGGAAATCTGAAGATAGTTGATATACTTAGGGTGTGTTTACATGAATACTCAGTAGGGAATACCAAAAGATCTTAGGCACAAGTGGGGATGCATTTTAATGCCCCATGATAAATGGAGATAACTAGAGAACCTAGTAAAGAAATTATCCACCCCAACTTCACCAAAGAACACTGCCCAAATAAATGAAGTCAAGTAAGTTAATAATAATGACACATAAATGATTGGGTACCCTACACCACTTTCCCATTGGTTATTCAAGACATCATACGCGTCAAAACACTCCCACCATTTCACCATAGTCCCACTGCCACATCCTACCCACACACACCTGGTCTATAACCACACATCCCACACACAAACACCTAGGCCACAACCACAATGAAACATGCGTAAAAACACAGGGGCCAGAACAACAACCTCTATGCCCAAAGAATCCTAGGCCCCTTCCTGGAGACACATGCGAGACCACCTGCCTGCCCACACCTAGGCCAACCACCACCACATACACTACTAGAAGAATTTAGTGATATAATGGTCCTCAAGTTGTTATATCCAGCTCGAAGAATCTTGGGCTACCTGAGAAAGGGAGTAGAAAAGGAGATAATAACCATCCACTCATAAGAGTGTTGGGAAAACACCCTACCCCTTGAAATGGGGGTGTTCAGCACAAAGTTATCACTTGGGTGGGGAATGAATATAAAACATAAGTACTAAATTATACATATGGGTAAACAGGAACTCATCCCTACCTAAGGTTTTCAAAACCATCCTGACCACAAATATCATCGTTACTATTCATTCATAAGAAGAATCACACATGAAAACATTTCATAACTCATTCCCGAAAAAAAATTCCTCATCGAACTCATTTATGTTTTCATATTAAAGTTATTCCATTTAGAACATCTTCTCTACTAGGCAATTAACAGGAATAACCTCAAATCAAGGAATAGAAAACCACCAAACAATAATTTAAGCATTCACACCCAGTTCTCTTGTATTGTCATAAAAACAAAATGTATCCGTGAGACCCCTCAAAGTACTGAAACCAAACCAATCCCCAACATACGGCCCCACACGTCCCCAGATATATAAACAATCAACTGCACCACAACATGGGATCCCATCCCCATCCTTGGTACTTCCCAAGCATCAACCGTAAACATCACAAGAACAGTGATAGGGAGTTATCAAATTTGAATATGCCATTTATTTAGTTCCATATTTCCATCTATTTAACTGGGGTGATCACATAAGGATTCTTATTCACTGGGAATCCTTGTAATCAAATGATATTATGTTATTTACTAGTTTCCATGTCACTGTCATTCAATCATATAATTAACCAGAAAAACAGAGGTTTGTCAATTCACAAGAAAGGACCCCCATCAACCACCATTTTATAGTGAGCATAAGCCCATTAAATTCACAACATATAAGAAGAGATAAAGGAGTACAACATCATTATCAATACACCCCCTAAATTTCTAAATCCATAAATTATATTTTTTATGATTTGGTTTCATCCATTCCAATAAAATCATTTCAATACCCGCCCCACATGATACAGAATAAAGAGATACGAAGGAAAAATGCTACCTGGACGATCAACAATCGATGATTCTCTCCATACGCCATGAACTTTGATGAAATAATTGAAGGGGGGAACTCACATGACTCTTATAATGAACATGGAAGGCTATAGCACAGGGGAACCACTTGCCTCAGGAAGGGGGTCCAAACGCACCAATGGGAAGATTGAACCTAGCCATGGAGAAGAAGAATAAAATTATAGTGTGATATAAAGAGGCATGATTATGGAGTTACATGATAAATTTTTTGAATAACATTAAAGGAGGATCATGGTTTCACCACATAGTTGGGTCGTTACACATGATAGGATTAATTGTAATTTAATTTCTCATTGGGGAGGGGTTGTAATAGTTGAGGGTTAAAAGATTTTATTTAAATAGAGGAAATAGGTAAAACTAACTCCCAGTATGGCTCCATTGAGGGTCTTCCCACTATTAAGGAGATTTAGATATCATATATGGGCTTTAAAATTTGTTTGAACTAATTTAAAATGATAAAATACTTAAAAGTGGAATTCTGAAAAAATTGTGGAAGAAACACCTGAGAAGCCTCCCCCCTAAGATTACATCTTGCCACCGAGACACCGCCCTTAGGATACATGCCTGATGGATCCAGGGTGTGAAAAACACTATAAATTTGGAAAAGAGAAAGACCTAGAGGGTCTTGAAAATTACATTAGATTCCTCTCCAACTATTCTCATCGATGAGAATCAAAGATAGACCTGATGTGAAGAGATGGGTCCGTACAACCACCTTAAAAGATACCTCTCAGGGATAAACCACCCCAAACAGCCATTCAATTCCCAAGGATCACATTTTCCTGTCACACAGATCGGGAAGTTCATTCATCCATGTCAAGATACTTTCAGCTTTGGGTGGCACTGACTCTCCCACAGGGGTTTAATCGCATACACCTTAATGTGTCCTGATTAGGGATTGGGTCCTCCCTTCCCCACATATTAGGTCTTTTCATAAACATCCCCCAAGTAAGGAAAAATATATCCCATAAACCAATATAGTCAGTATTATATCCCTAACAATTACAAAACAAAATAGAACAAAACTCAAAACTACTATGGGTACTGGGCGCGCATCTGTGGCTCCCATTCCCAAGTACTGTCTTCGAGGACACCATGCCTCCACAACACTCGGAAAAAAGGGATGGTTCATCCACAAAACACTTTCTCCTTCAGATCCTTGATCCTCACTGATCTATCCACAAACGTAGAATTGTCCCCTATATCAATCACTCCCCATTCAATGACATAGGAGTTATCATGTAGATATCGACAAAGATGGGAGATGTGGAAAACATCATTCTTCCATTCCAACCGAGGTGGAAATGCGTGGTGATATGCCACCTCTCCAACTCACCCCAACACTTAGAATGGCCAGCTGATCCTAGGGGGGAGCTTTCCCTCCTTGACGAACCTTCGCTGCCCATGCCTAGGGGAAACCATCAAGAACACATGGTCTCCAACTTCGAACTCCAAGGTCCTCCTTCTACGATCGACATATGAATTATTCCAGTCCGGGGTTGCCTTCATCCTCTCACGCACAAGATTAACCTTCTCTGTTGGGATCTTCACTACCTCTAGACCAAGAACACCTACCTCCTCAACCTTGGTCCATCACACAGGAGAATGAAGCGGTCTCTCATAAAATGATTCAAACGGTTTCATGAAAATAGTAGAGTGATATCTATCCATGTAGGAAAACTCTACTAAGGGAAAATGTCATTCCCATGATCCCCTGAAGTCCAAAAAACATGCCCGTAGAATATCCTTGAAGGTCTGGATAGTTTGCTCTTCTGCCCATATGTCTGGGTGTGGAATGTTTTTCTAAGGTGTATCAGGGTTCCAAAAGCATACTGCAATCCCAACTAGAATCGTGAGGTAAACCACACACCCTATCCGAGTCTACGGTCCTCGTAACTCCATGAAACCACACAACCTCATCCACATATCATCGTGACAAGGCATCCACTACAAGAGACTCCTTGATCACTAGGATGTGAGCTGATTTTGTCCATCTGTCTACCACTACCCAGATAGCATCACATCCTCCTTGAACCCTTGGCAGTCCTATGAAGAAATCCATCGAGTTGTCATCCACTCCCACTCAGGGAAATCTAATGGCTGCAACAAACCCCATGGGATGTGGTGTTTGGCCTTCCCTACTGACACACCAGGCACCTTGCCATGAACTCTGTCATAGCCAGTTTCACCCTGGGCTGCCAAAACGCTTCTCTCAGGCCTCAGTACATCATGGAAACTCCAAGGTGTACTGATAATAGTGAGTCATATAACTCAAGATTAACTACTATGCACATCATCTCATGGACAAAGAACTTTCCCTGGAAAAGTATCTGATTCTGACCATCCTCCGACAACCCTTCCAAAGAATTGCCTTGGTTAATGCGATCACGCAATAATTCACTCTCTAAGTCTACCCACTAAAACTCCTACACCCGCTGAAACTGAGAGGAATGCACAATAATTTTAAATAGAGAACCTCTACCACCATCTACCCTTTCATCTAGGTGAATGGCATCCAACTCCTCTATTTCCATCCAAGTATCCACAGATTATTGAACTACTTCCCTCCATGACTTCCTACTCAAGGAATCAACTTCAACGTTCCCCTTAAATTCAGTGTAAGAGATCTCGAAGTTGTAGTCCTAAAGAAACTCCACCCACCTTCGTTGTCTCATGTTCAAGTCTAGCTGGGTAAATATATGCCTCAAACTCTTGTGATCTATGAATACGACAAAGTGGTCCCCGATGAGGTAATGACGCCACAACTTCAATGTGAACACCACCGCTGCAAGCTATATGTCATGGGTGGCATAGTTATGCTCATGAGGACGTAACATCCTAGACCTATAAGATATCACTCCCCACTGCGGCATCAAAACACACCCCATGACAAGTCTAAAATCATAAAAAACATCATACAACACCCCTTCCTCTAGAAACCTGAGCAATGGAGTGATGCCAATCCTTTTCATTAGATAACTGAACGCTACCTGACACTGCCCACTCCCCACGAAGGCATATCCTTTCTGGTCAACACTATCAAGGGATATTCATCTCGAGAGAATTTGGGTACAAACCTCTGATAATATCCTACCAAAACTAGAAAGCTGTGAAACGCCATCACATTCTTGGGTGCATCCCAAGAAAAAACAGCTTTAAACTTTGACGGGTCAACTAATACCTCTTGCTGAGACACCGTGTGTCCATGGAAATTCACATATCATGTCACGAACTTACACTTGGACAATTTCCCATAGATTTGGTGGTGTCGAAGGATTTCCAAGACCATCCTAAGGGGATTAGTATTCTCCTCCTCTAATATTGAGTATATCAAAATGTCATCGAAGAACACATTGACGAACTGGTCCAGAAACTCACTGAAAATAGAGTTCATGAGCCCCATGAACACAACATGTGCATTTGTAACACCAAACGACATGACTACAAACTAAAAGTTCCCATACCTACACCTAAAAGCAGTTTTGAGAATATCACTATCAATTAACCTTAACTAGAGGTAGATAGACTGGAGATCGATCATTGAGAACCAACCTTCTCCCATCAGCTGGTCCAAGAGATCATCTATTATCGAGAGAGGGTAACTGTTCATGAAATTTACCTGATTCAGTCTCCGGTAGTCTTTTAACAGCTTGATACCACCATGTGACTTTTTCAGGAACATGATCGGAACACCCCATGGGGACACACATGGTCAGACCAAACTCTTCTTCATCAGATCGTCAATCAGAATCTGCAACTCTTGCAACACAAAAGGTTCCATCTGATAAGGAGCCATCGAAATTAGAGGGGCACTGCATTGCAATTATATCCCGAATGCCACATAACGTTGTGGGGGTAGAGTAACCACTTCTTCAGGGAAGATGTAAATGAACTCACTGATGATCCACTTGACTTCCACCATCTCTGTATCGTTCGAATCCACTGACTGCTCAGCTAACATTGAAGGGAGGGGATCTACCAGCAAACTACCTTCCTGGAAACCCCTCTTGCCAGAAAAAGTCACACACTGAACATCCTTATCTGAGAACATGACTCTTCTTCAGAAATAGTTAATGAAAACGTGTACAGAAAACAGCCAATCAATGCCTAGGATGACATCATATGGCTGTATATGTAAAATTAGAAGATCCCTACTAGACTAATGTGGCCCAATCATCAGTCTACACCCTTGTAAAACATAAAACAAGTCATTCTAACCTCCTATTGGCGTACAGATCACCAGGGGAACTAGAAGTCTCTCAGCATCTAAACCCAGAGTATAGGTCAAAATGGGTGCAACAAAAGAGCGAGAATATCCTGTATGAAACAAGGGATATGAATGAGTACTAAACAAGATTATCGTACATTGAAAGACTTCTGGATCTCCAAGAACAACCACCTCTACGGTGTGTAATTTTCTGTACCCAGCTCCTATGCCCCACTCCTATCGGTCTCCTCCCTGACCACGCCCTGGTCGATGTCCCTGTGGAGAGCACTGAGTCTGGCCTCCTCCTGTAACATCTTCCCTCGGAGGAGAGGGGGGTCACTATCCCTGCTACTATTGCTTCTGCTGAATGTGTATGGCTAAAATATATTACTGCTGAGGTGGGTGATAACTCGGCCCATCCCCACTATACTACACTCGGTATGGGCACTGATATTGAAGGATCCCACGACTTCCACAAATGAAACACCTCGTTTCTGGGCCTGCAACGAAGGAACAATGACCAGGAGATTGAAACTAGAACTATTGGGGCCTACTCCCCATTTATCAGAGCCTCGAAGGCAGTGACGCAGGAGGCCTGCTGCTAACTGCCTTTCCCTTTGACGATTCCGACTAGATTCCCTCTCATGGAATGCCTCCCAGTATGTTCATCCTCTAACCCGCATCAGCCTTCTTTTGGACTTAAATGTATTTTGGTAGGGTGAAGGGAGTAACAAAATATTTAATAGAAGGACATAGTGACACCTCTAAATGTCCCACCCAAGACCCTCATTCAGAAAATGTTCTATGGAAAGCTGAAAGAGATACTTGAACATGATCCCCAACTCCCTCACTGACATAGTCCCCTAATAAAGGGATAGTATCTCCTACCTCTTCTTATCCTTCATCATGTAAGAGAGGAATTCCACCCGTAACTCCTTCTCAAAGTCAGTCCATGCGACCTCATCCTCTATCTTCTCCCCAAGTTAGAGAGTCCACCATTGACGCACCGATCCCCGCATCTGGATTTACTCCAGAGGAACCAAGTACTCCATCATTTCCTAGATAAAACTGAAAGCTATCTCCACCTCCTCGATCCCCCTCTCTTTCTCTATGTCCGAGATGCTTCCCTCATACTTCCCAAGGGACTACAATTGAAAGGCATGCAACATCCTCTTCCACTGGTCATCCTCTTCCTCTCAATCATCCCTCTACTGACTATCCATAACAACCTCCTAGGCCTCGATCACCCCCAAAACTCATGGTCATCATCCGGGTGCCATAGCTTCAAGGTAAACACGGAATGCCTAAGCCCGAGTTGTGTAGAAGATTGCTTTTAATTTTTCTTAAACTTCATATACATTTTAAGTCTCCAAAATACCCATGAAACAGAAGAAAAAAATTCATTAGGGTGCATGTACTTTTCTAGGGTCTCTACTCTACAATCAATGTAGCTTCACATGGTCTTTCGGTAGGCCTAGAGCCCTAGCATCATATCATGGGGGCCCCAAAATCCCATTTCCTAGCTGGTCTTCCCTAGCCTATTTCACTTACCAAGATTGCCTAATAATGTTTCCCTAATATCCCATGCAATACTCACTATCCCTAACTCTGGACTCCATCCTATCTCTCATCCTTCCTCAGATACCATTCTGTCACGACCCACCTTCACCAAAATAAGCGAAGTGACAAAAGATTGTCATTCCCTTCATTCTTAAATATGACGAAGAGATAATGACACCCAAGACCCGCTTTTAATAGGTCCTGGAGAGGCATCTAGCACCAAGGGTATAGAATCACACAGATGATAGAAGGTATTACCCTTTTTATTTTTTAGGATTGGAAGATAAGGAAGTAAATCTCAATGACACAAAAACTGAATGTTAAAGTAAAACCAAAAGCAAGCAATTCCCATATGCATGTCCAAAAGTAACGCTACCAAAGTACATGAAAACCCCAATGGAATGTACCAATGAAACGAAAAACAAAAATAAAAAATATTCCATGTTCCAATCTAGTATGGTCCCGCACTATCCTTGAAGAACTATTGGAAACCTGAATTTTGTTTATATATGTTGGGTGAGTATACAAGAATAATCAGTAGGGAAATCCATAAGCTCTCGTGCACATGTGGGGAGGTATTCTAATGCCCCGTGAGAAAAGGAGATAACTTGATCACCTAGAAAGGAAACTATCTAACCCAAACTCACCATGGCATACTCACTAAATAACGCAAGTCATGTAAGTTAATAGTAACAACACGTCAATGCTTGGGTACCCTGTGACACTTTCCCACTCATTATTGAAGACATCCTTCACGTCAGAAATCTCCCACCATTCACACCATAGTCTCAATGCCACATCCCGCCCGCACATACCTAGCCTATAACCACACATCATTCCCACAAACACCTGGTCCAAAACCACAAAAAACAATGACTGCAAGAACATGGGCAAGAAAAACTACCGCCACGTCCGAAGACACATAGGAAGCCACCAGCCCACACACACTGGGGCCAACCACCTCCATATACCCTGCCCGAAGAATATAGGGCTATAATGGACCTCGGGCCATCACAATCATTCCAACAAATCTTAGGCTACCCAGGAAAGGGAGTAGAAAAAGAGCTAATAACCAACCACTCACTGGAGTGTTGGAAAAACACCCTCCCCCATGAAATGGGGGTGTTCGGCACAAAGTTCACAACATAGGTGGGGTGAGAATATAAAACATAAGAACTAAATAATTCATATATGCAAAAAAAAACACTCATCCCAACCAAGGGGTCCCAAAACTTTCCCAACCACAAACACCCTCGATACTATTAATTCATAAAAAGCAGCACACCCTCAACCATGTCATAAATTTTTCATGGAAAACTATTCCCCATCGAAAACATTCTCATTTTCATATTCTTGTGATTCAATTAAAAATAATTCTTCACTACTAAGAAATTAACATGCATAGACACAAGAGAAGGCATGAAAAATAGCCAAACAATAATTTAATCATTCACACCTGGTTCTCTTGTAAAGTCACAACAACAAAAGGTATTGGTGAGATCCCTATAAGTACTGGAACCAAAACAAGCCCCCACATACAACCCCACATGGCCTCCGATCCACAAAACTACAACTTCACTAAAATAGGGGATCCCATCCACATCCATGTCACTTCCCAAACATCAACTATAAAAATCACTAGAAAAGAGAAAATGTGTTTTCAAATTTGAATATTCCATTTATTTAATTCCGTCTTTCCGTCTAGTTAATCAAGGTGATCACAATAGATTATTATTCATTGTGAATCCTTTTAATCAACCGATGTAGCGTGATTTACCAGTTTCCATGTTACATCTAATAAATCATATAAATAACCAGTAAAACAGAGGTTAATTAGTGCGCAATAAAGGACCACCAACAACCCCGATTTTAGTGGGAATAAACCCATTAAATTCACAACATATAATAATAGATAAAGGAGTATAATAGCTTTATCAAAAAACCCCTTCACTCTTTAAAACCATTTTTTTTCTTTTTTATGGTTTGGTTTCATCCAATCCAGTAGAAAAAATTGGATACCCACCCCTCCTGATACATAGTAAAGAGAGATTAAGGAAAAAACCTACCTTGATGATCAATGATCGATGTTTCTCTCCATGCTCTATGAACTGTGATGTGTGACTTGATGGGGGGTGGGGTAAATTCAACGACTCCAGGAATGAGTAGGAAAGGCTACAACATAGGCGCACCACTCACATCGGGAATGGGGCTCCAAATGCACCAATGGAAAGAACAAACCCACCCAAGAAAAATAATAAAGTAATTCTATTTTGATTGAAAGATGAGAGATTCTGGAGCTACGGGATAATAATTTTTAATGTCTTTAAAGGAGGATCCTAGTTTCACTACATGGTTGGCTTGTTATACACGATGGGATTAATATTTTTTTTAATTTCTAATTGGGGAGGTGGCTGTATGTACTGTCGGTAAAAGGATTTTTTTTAAACATAGGAAACGGGAAAAAACGACACACAGTATAGGTCCTTTGAGGGTCTCCCCACTCTTAGGGGGATTTAGATATATTTTATGGGCTTTAAAATGGATCTAACAACTTTAAAAGGTTAAAATACTTTATATTAGTTTTTTGGGAAAACTGGGGAAGAAAAATCCACGAATCCCCCCCACCATATGGCACTGATCGGTGACACACCGATTGGTGTCCCACCGATCAGGGTCACTGATGGTTGACACCGCGATGACATCCTGCACCGAGATTCCACCCATATGATCCTGACCTAATGGGTCCAGGGCGTTCCAAACACCAGAAATTTGGAGAAGGGATTGACCATGAGGGTCTCAACCATTACATATAACATTTATAGAACCCCATATTAAAATTGATATATTAATGAGAGACATGATTATGAAATATTTTTATTTAATTTAAATATAATGTTATAACTATCATAATCACACCCCAGTGGAATCCGAAGGCCACAATTTCGGACCATAGATTTTCTTGGTCAATGATAAATCATCTAATAATATTAGGACAAGTTTTAGGATAATTTATTTTTATTATAATATTAATTTTATCTTTATTCACTTCATTTACCTTTTTTACTGAGGTAAAAAAATACAAAATTAACCAATAAAAATATAATTTGAACCTTTTAGAACAATTTATTCTTAATTATTAAAAAAATTTATCTACATTTTTTAAAATTAGATAAATATAAATTAGAAAAATAAATTAATGTTAATATCGTTTATAGACCAATAAGATGGTTTTTTAAAGAAAAAACATTCAAAAGTTCGTAAAGGTATTATATACAATTTCAATTTGAAATTGATTCCAATGAACTAAATTGGATTAAATGATAAAAAATAATCAAAATATACTTTAAAACCAATAAAAAATTTTATCTACCAATACAAATAAATTAGATGAAAAAGTAGTATTGAAATAAAATGAAATATTTTTCACTATTCATTTAAATATTAATTTTATCATAAATATATCAAAAATAAAGCCATGGTAAATTTTGATGTCATGAATCCAAATAAGAAGTTAATTTTGTCAATTAATAATTATAAAATTGGCAAAAAATATATTTAAAATTGGTTCTCCATCAAAAGGTGGTAAAATGTTTTTGAAAATCAATGTTTTTAACCAAAATCTATCTTCATCACTTATTTTATTAATATTAATTTTTATTTTAATTGATATATAATTAATAAATTAAAAGGACTTATTTTATCTGTACCTAGGATGTTATATTCTTACCGATTTTGAAAATTATGCCCTAACAATTTTATTCACTTGTCCATCAAGTGTGGGAATTTTTCACTTATTGTATTTTCAGATTCCCATGTTGCCTCTTCAACCATATGGGTTTTCCCCAGAACCTTAAACTAATGGATTGCCTTATCCTGAAATAGATTATCTCTCTAACCATGAATATGGACTGTTCATTCTACATAAGAATGATTATATTCCAAATGCACTACTTCTAGACTCAAAATATGAGATGGATTCAGTATATACTTTCTTAACATTGAATCATGAAAAACATTGTGTTACTTGGATAAAATAAGAGGGAAAGACACTTGGTAAGAAATTGATCCAAAATTCTCTTCGATTTCATATGGTCTAATAAATAGTGGTCGTAGCTTCCCATTTGTACCAAAAAACGTTACACTTTTTCATTGACAGACTTTGAGAAAGACAAGATTGCCTACCTTAAAACAATATTCCTTCCAACGGTTATCCATATATCTTTTATGCCTACTCTAGGCTGTCCTCATGTGTCTGTAAATAAAACCATCTTTATATTCCATCTTTTCTAAAAACCTTGGTCCCATCAACTTCTTTCAACTTCATCATCCCAAAAATTAGGCCACCAACACCGCGTTCTATATAATTTCTCAGATGGTGCTATCTATATATTGTAATGAAAACTGTTACAATAAAAATAAACTCATTCAAAGACACATGTTGATCCCAAATTCCCTGGTAATCCATTGAATAATAACATAGAATATCCTCCGAAATCAAAATTGTTCATTCAATCTACTCATCGAATTGAGGGTGAAAATATTTACTAAAATTTTATTCAATACTGAACGACTTCTGAAGGTCATTCCATTGGTTAGAAATGAAAATTGAATTATGATTATATAAAATCTTGAGTGAAACTATATGTAACATAACTGTGACATTAATATACAACTGAGAAATATTATCTACTTATTGAGTATCTCAAAACAGGAGAAAATAGGAAAATTTCGTCAATCAGTCAATAATAACCTAAATCACATTATAATCTCATGATGTTTTTAGAAAATCCAATAATTACGTCCATGGATATATTTTCCCATTTCCATTATATATCTAGAAAAGGATGAATAATTCATTTTTGTAAATAAAACTCTGTATTAACATATTGAAATGTCAAACAATTCATGGTAATGTTAGTAATATCTCTTTTTATTCAGTCCCACCATTAATACTCCCAATTATCTCAGTACACCTTAGTGCTACCATGATGAACTTAAAATAGAGAACTTTGAGCTTCACTTATCAGATATTTCTTCAACTATAAATTATAAGGAAAATATAATTTCTTCCCAATCCTCAAAACAAAATCTTTATAAATATTAAATTCAGGTATCTTTCCCTTATGAACCAATTTTACCTTTTTCATCAAATCACTACCTTCATTTTGTGTTTTATATTTCTATCTGATACAAATGATTGCACTAAAACCTAAAAAAAATAGATGAATGTCCAACACTAGCAACATCCAAGAAAAAATTCATAAAAAATTTTATTAAACAATCATGTTCTTAATATTTCATGCTTAATGTTGCATTAATTTTTTAAATAAAATTATCAACCACTTTATTTTATTTTCCGGGATGGTATTGAATAGTGAATCTATAATTGTTGATTAGTTCCGACCATATTATTTGTCTCATGTTCACTTATTTTTGAGTTAATATATACATCAATTTTTTTGGATCATTATATATTTCACACAATATTGCGTAAAAATGATACAACCGAATTTTCAATGAAAAAACATCAGTATCTAATTCACCATTTTATGAAGGTATTGTTAAATTTATATCATTTATCTATCTTATATTCAGTTCTAAAAAAATATTTACATTATTTTGTCTAGAGGAGCTTAACTCTCTTATATGTTATGTTAGATAGTGAGCTAGATAACAATGAATTTTTTCTCAAAAAACTATGGATAATAACTAGCTAATCAAGGAAAAATTTGAATCTATATGACGGTGGTAATTTTTGGAAACACTTTAACAAATATTGTTTTAAAAGGGTAAATCATTACGCCATTTGAGAAAAAATATGAACAAGTAAAGAAATTTTTTACTACCAAAATTCACTCTTACCAAAATTTTCATATAATGTATTTTCATTTAGTTTTTTTAAAACAATCCTTAAATAACTATAATGTTACTCTAGAATTTTATAATATACAAAAATATCAACTTTAAACCACACCACAAGCGCATTCAAAAACTAATGAAGGACAAAATTTCTACTCTCTCAGCACATCAGACAAGTTTTCATATCCTTTGAACTCACGTGAAGATAATTCCAATAGATAAATTGGATTAAGCTCTGAGTAAAACCAATTTATCTAAATCTAAATATCCCAGATGAAATTTGGGATATAACTCTCCAAAGAGGTGAAATTATATTCATATGCATCCACCAAAGATTCCTCCTTATGTCTCAATTAAATGAATTTTTTTTCCATCCTACATTGAAGAGGCTTAGGAAAATATTTCTATAGTAAAATATTATTAAATTCATCTAATAATATAATATCAATATCTTAAATTCCTAGGATATTTCTATCCATTTACCACCACTGATCGACTTCACCTTCAAAAGGATAAATTATAAGAGTTATATTTTTCTACTCTGACCAACCATTGATGTTGAATATCATTTATTGGGATTTAAACTATCATTCAGCTAGCATGGGATTTGAAAATCCTTTGAATGACTGGGTAATATGTCTCATAAAATGATCCAATATCTTCATGATCATCTATGGTAGTTCATTATTATATCTTGCATGAACACCTACCCAATATATCTCCTAATTCAACTGATCCATCACGACCAAAAATTGATCAGTTATGATAATGACCATCTCAGGATGCTGATTTAGATGGAAGTTTTCCTCTTGATTCTTTCTTAACAGAGCATCCATGTTTCCCCTATGGGAAAAAATTTCTGAATGGATATTTCTTAGATGATTATTGATGGAAGACATCAATTGCTATAACATTTCAACTTGAGTATATGGTATAATATTTCAAGGTAATTTATAAACATTTCCCCAACCTATAATGTTATCTAACTTGTTATCATATACTAACTATATATACCTGACCTAAAATATTACATATTCTTGAATTAAGTCGTGATATTTTATTTATTTCACATTAAGGATGATTTACTAATTAGTTATCTAGATAATTAGCACATATATCATATAGAAAAACTCAAATATTATAAATTATCATCTTCTATTAACTTTTATTTTTTCCCTAAAACAAGATCTATTAATAAGAAACAAGGATTCATTTCACATTTAGTCATCATAATGATTTATTGATTCCACCCTTAACTCTAATCTATTTTAAATAAAATGAAAAACATTTCCAAACATGTGATAAACATAAAAATTTCATTATGGGATTCACAAGAAAGAAAATTATTAGTCTTATGAAAACATATAATCCCAAGAAAAAACTATTACAATGTAATACATTTTAGCCTTATGAACTAATAAATACATTATTATGAATATAAACTCATTGATTACATATTATGTAATAAAAATACTACCACAACACCCATATAAAGCATAGATAATATATGATGTTTAATTGGAACATAATTATACAAAATGGAATAACCATGTGGTCAACATCCATACATATCACTCTTAAAAATAGATTATTCATGTGGCCACCTTCCATTTCTAATGAATTGGAGGTTATAATGTAACCACCCACATTTGTTAAACATATAACCACCTTTTTTTGGTTTATCACCTAACCTCCCATAAAATTTCCAAGTACCATTACATAATCATAACTCATAATAGATTGAAATTATCAACATTTCATTCATAAAATTTCGTTTTCAATCACAAGAATTCATTCCATGATATTGCAATAGTCAATAAATTTTCAAAACCATTTTCAATACCAAAATACCCCAACAATAGAATATCCTATTTCTTTTCTTTAAAAAAATAAGGCATATACATGACGCTAAATATCAATTAACGATTACATGGGCATAAAATTTATTATCTCCATATGCATTAAAACAAAATGTTCCATTTTCTCATTTTGTATGGAATCTATAAATATTATTATATAAATTTTCATTTTAAATTATTTTAATGATATTAAATGTAAAAAATTGGTTGATTATAATATATATATATATTAAGTTGGTGTGTAATATCCTAATATTCGTTAATGGAAGGATATTGAGAAAATGTCCCTTACATTGAGTCCAATTATTCACATATGTTCATTATCATAATGAATATTAAACATTGGTTAATTTGTACTGTATTCAAACCCCTTTTCATTTTTATTATTCATTTTATATCACTTATACAAATTTTATGAAAATTATATAATTGTTTATGTTTATATCGTATCATTTGTCGATATTCGATACTTCTGTCGAAAATGAAGTTGGTATGATGTCAATGATGACAAGTCCATCATCTCAATAATAATATTAATTAAATAATAATCACATTTATATATTAATTATATTTTTAAATCCACTTATTAAATATATATATATATGAAAAATTAACAATGCTATAACCATGGAGATGGGGAGTCATATGCACGCATGAGTAACATTTTCTTTTTTTCATTGAACGTTACAGAATGAAGTTAAGTATGATTTTATCATTAAATAATGAAAATAATATCATTAATATCATATTAATAATATAAATGTACTTATATATATCATAGAAGTGATGTTTTAATTAAAAACAAGTCACATCGCTTTGTAGAGATGATAGTTCACATATACGCATGAATGACATTATCATTTTTAAGTGCATAGAAATTAAGAATTTAATTGATATTTTATTTTATTAAAATTATAAATATGACATTAATATCAAAAAAATATATTAATTCCATCATTATAACTATTCATTGGAGACCGTTATGTATAATGAAATATATCTATTCGTGGAGGTGATTGTTAAAATAGATTCATGAAGTATTAATTCCTTTACCATTGGATGGATGTAGAGAAGGATTTAGGTTAAGATATTAACATAATAAAGTCTAAGTATATTTATGACACTTGATCAATTATTTCTTCAATTTTTAATAATATATTATGGATTTGGAAGAATAAATAAGATAGAAACACTTTAATAAAAACATTACATTTCCTTCAGATTATCAACTTTCTTAGCACCTTAAAACCCCTAAGTCAGGTGTTCTGAAAAGTCTAAGGAATCAATAGTGTTGGGAGGGAATCTATGAAAGGTTTTCAATAGATTTTGTTAGACCAAAAAGGATTTTTAATTGTTATTAATAATGCGGAAGATATGTCTTTTTAAAAGAGAGGTGAGGGGTAACCTTGAAAACACTTAAAATAATAATTTAATATAAATTTATTTTATATTATAAATTGGTAAAAATTGAAATAGTTAAATTATTGGACGATTATGGATATAAATCCATTCATTTAATAAAACATATACAACGTTTGGATGTTTTTTAATAGTTTTCATTTTTTTCCATAATTTACCATTTTTAATCTTACTGTGATATCATGTTATTTAATATTTTTGGTTCATATATTTACGCTAACAAGCCAAAAGACCAATAAAAGAGTAATTAATTACATATTTGTAATTTTCACATCTATTTGTATGAATCTTTCAATTTTAGATATTTTATAGTATTTTATAAAATATTTTATATTTCAAAATACAAATAGTGTCACTTTTGACAGTATTCATTATTTTACTTTTTCAACATCTCATAACAAAAAGGTATGTTCTAGAAAAATACATCAAATCATCACTACCTTTCCCAGTGAATCTATAAAAATCATTTGTGACATCAAATATGTCCAATTATTTTTATTTTAATATTTATAATCTAATTTATTTGATTGTTACATTAATTAAGAAAGTTATACATCATCATTGTGTCTCCATTTAATTTAATTAATCGTTTCATAAAAATTTGATATAAATTACCAAAATATAGATAATTGTTTAATTTTATTAAATACTTTTTATAGTCTAATATACCACTTATATTAATCCATATTGAAGGTTTTATAGTTATTAGACATATTATTATAACATATTTACCTTTACATTAAATAAAATGGTATAAATGTCATAATCACACCCGAGTGGAATCCAATGTCTATAATTTCATACCAAGGAATAATTTGGTAGACAATAAATGATCCAATAATATTTTTTCATATGTTAATATAGTTTAATAATATTATTATATTGATTTTACCCATATTTATGTCATTATACCTTTTAAAGTGGTAAATAAAATCTAAAAATTAAAATTCACCAAAAAAATTAGTTGATCCTATTAGATAAATTTTTATATTGAATATAAAATTTTATTTCTATTTTTTAAAATTATATTTTTAGAAGTGGAAAAATTAATTTAATGTTAATCATGTTGGTGGATTGACAAAATTTGGGTTTGAAGTAAAAACGTACAAAAGATCATAATGTTTTTACATCTGATTTCAATGTAAAATTTATTACAAGGAACTACATTGGTTTATGGATAAAAAAATAATATAAATATTATTTTAAAAAAATTAAAATCTAACAACACAAATAAATTATACGAATAAGAACTTTTGAATTTAAAAGCTGTATTTTTCACTATTTATTAAAATTTGAATTTTATGAGAGAAATATCAAAAAATAAACCAAAGTAATTTATTTACCAAATCAAATAAGTAGTTTATTTTTCAAAAAAAAATTATAAAATATTACAAAAAATTGATTTAAAATGTGTTCACCATCAAAAATTAATAATACTGTTTTTTAAAAAGACAATGTTTTTAATCACAAAAGTAGATTATCATATAAGATATTAAAAAATATTATATTTTTAAATTATGAAATATAATTAATAAATTTTAAAGACTTATTTTAGCATTACATGGGATTCTAAAATAGCCATAGGATTTTGGTTTGTGCTATCAATGTTATTTTGGTAGATATCATATTTTTATGTTAGTGCTACTGGTATAGGTACAGATGAATGTCTAAAAGACATTCATTTCACTAAAATATATGATACCATGTATTTTGGGTTATTTTAGTTTTTCATTTACGTTTAGATAAGTGAGTCCACTTTATAATTAGGTTTCATGTCGAATACCATGTATTTATATTATATATTATGTATGTATATGAATTGGTTTATTCTTCTTATATAATTTATTATGTGCATTTATGATCATTATTATTTTTAAATTTATCAGTGATTTTACAATTTCCCATATTTTATTCAATTTTTAGGTACCATCGTGCCTCTATAAAGTCGCATAAATAACCTTAAATAGGGAGGAATGACTTATTTTATATGGATGATTAGTCATAAGGATTATAATATTATCCAGGAATGATTAAGAATCATCTCGGATATGGAGTATAGAGAATATGTAATTCGAGGATAGTCTCTAAGAATTACTATCAAACAATGTCTGGAAAAGGACCAATCATAAGTGTATATTTTTTTGAGGTACCATTGATCCCCCAGACATACAGGATTTGTTGGGTAAAATAATGTGAATAATTTATTTTTTTGTGACTCTCAAGGTTGAAAATTTATGGTGGGATGCTTTCATATTTGATAGTCCTAGTATAACGTGGATTAAATCTATGATCCATGAAAAATTACTAGATAACATTGACTCGGGGGTTTTAAAATTTAATTTATCTCAAAAAAATTACCAATATTTTATGAATCTTTCTCTATAGTGGTGTTTTTGGTTCATTAGTTATGTGATTGTGTTTTGATAATGTATATTATTAAATTTATATAACTTATCCTATTTTCAAAACAACATACATAAAATGAAGGTTTAAATGTTATTTTTATTGAAATTGGTATCTATCAAGAAATTTGATCTCATGTTTACCTATTAAATAACAAAAGATACACTGTGGTTCTATTCCTAGAATGCATGGTGATGATCAACCAAATAAGGTTTGTTGGTTTTCTTAACACCTTTAAAATGACTGGTTGTGTGTAGGATGGATTTTTTGGAGGAAGAAAATGTAGAAAGATACCCAAAGTGTTAGTTGAAGTGGTTCTCAAAAAACCATCATTTTTGATATATTCATCCCCTCTATGGGGAATGAATAATACCTATGACTAATACAATACGCTTAGTCTTTTAGAGCCTTTGTATCCAGAGAATCAAAAGGTTTGATATGTTGGTGGAACATTTGGATACCTCATGTGTTTTTTTCTGTAATAATCCTCTAATAAGGGGAGATATTGGGTCTTGTACTCTAAATGGATCTCAGGAAACATTAGTTGTATAAAAATACATAGGATATTTCTATTGAGCATAAGGATTTATAAGAAGATAATTGTATGGGAAAATTCAATTGACTAATAATCCATATGCTAGTGGTAAGAACTAGACGTAGGTTGTGGAATGAAAACAACTTTCTATAGGGCCATCTACCATGGAATTTGAAACATGACAACTAATAGTGAGAGGTGACAAGTGTGTTTCAGCACCTATAATTATTGATTTATCTACCACTAGACCCTATAACTGATTTTTCTTATTTCATTTTTGGAATTTCTTAACCCTTTTATCTGTTCATATTCCACATTCTATGGAGATATCTGGTTCACTATATATAAATAATGTGCCCAAACTTATCTATCCGTATATTTTTTTCTCCATGTTAAAGGTTATGAAATAATAGGATTTACTCATAATTTATGTCTATATATTATGTATAATATTTAAAATAATATATATTAATTATTTTTTGGATCATATTTATAATTATCATCATATGGTATCTTTCACTACCCTCTACGGAGTGTCTATATATTTCCTAGGTTGTTTGATCCTCATTCATGTTGGGTTGAGCCTCCTCTTATAGACAATTAATGGATTTTTATGTATATATTCTCTTATTTCATATGTATATATATAATTACATGGGAATTATTTACCTCTCTTGGATGAAAATTTCACTGATGTGTTCCCAGAAGACATAGCAGGATTACCCCTAAAATGGGATGGTGAGTCTAATATTGATTTTATTCATGGGATACTACTAAAACACCTATCCAAATATCTATTTCATCTATCTAAGATTATATAGTTTATGATTCAAATCCATTAAATGGAACGTAAGGGATTAATTCTCCCCAATGTGTCACTGTGGGACTCCATAGTTCTCTTCATCAAAAAGTATGATGAACCTCTGCAGCTATGTATCAATTACGGAATGATAAACCAGGTCACTGTTATGAATAAATACATATTTACCCAAAGCTATGATTTTTTACCAATTAGAGGAAGTGACGTAGTTCTCAACGTTTAATCTTTGATAAAGTTATCAATATTTATTGATAAATTACTCTATTATTCCCAATATGGATTATGGAATTTGATATGATCATTATAAGTTTCTCATGATTCTTTTTAACCTGAATAATTCCACTAAAATTATTATGTATTTGATAAAAAATATATTCCATTTACCCTAGGAATATTTTATCATGGTGTTTTTTGGTAAAATGAATGTCTATTAAAAGGCTGAGGAAGGGCATTCCTGAAATACTAAAATCAACATTAGGTATTTTGTGAGAAAAATATTTATGTATTGTTGTCTATTTTTTTAAATTTAAGAATTGAATTTAATAGAATATTTTGTATCCCAAAAGTGGATTTTAGATGATATTTATTTGTTTAAGGCCATTATTCCTTAGGAGAAGATACAAAGCTTAAATGTGATATGATGTTTCCTATTATATTTAGGATATTGTAAATTTTTTATAATATAGATTTCAAATAATAGAACTAGTTTAACCACACTCAATTATAAAGGAGAAGAGTTTTTTATATCTAAAAATATATTTCTACATTTAAATAGTTAAATTAACATATGACATCAATCCCAACCTTGATATTTACATTTACCAATATGGTATATGTGGTTATCTTCGATACTTTTTTTTGTGCTATTTTGGAGTGTTTTTATTGCTGTATTAGTACAATGGTTCCTTGTTTTAATGATCTTAATTATGTTTTATTTTATTGTACATGAATTTTTCTAGTCTGATAGTAATTTTTTAGGAAATATATAAAAATTTACTATCTATATAAATGATGGAAGGTTATATGAATCTATTATATTTTCAGTGTATGTCCCACAAGAGGGATAGCATGAGCACATGTTATGTTCAACATACAACATGATAATATAGATGGAATGGAGAATATAATATAACTATCATATGTGTTGTTCTATCAAGATAATAAATATATCAATGTGGTGAATTGACTAAAAAATATAGACAAGTGACTGCATAATATTTTCAGAGTAACTATATAAAAATGTTTGAATTTTTTAATGTCCATGCTCAACCAATAGAATAAAATATACTAACTATATAAAGAGTCTCATGATGTAAATAGAAGTAAATAAAGTAAACACTTGAAATGACTCACATTGATCAATGTTACCATGTTATTGGTTTTATGTTACATTTAAATGATAAAACATCCATGTAAATGTATAAATAAATGTAATAAAAATGATCTATTATCTATTAGATATTTTAGAGAGCATCATCGAACATGCGAGATCTCGGTGAAAGATTCATAGTCTTTTACATCTGCACTTAGTTTTTTTAATGACTACATTAATGAGTATATAACACTATTTATCAACCAAATTAGATATTTGATAGGGATTTATAACATATTAATAAAAGCTCACTTCCTCCAGTTACCATTACATTTATTTAGTGATTTTATTAAACATTGTATAATTTAGGCACACTCCTAAATTTTAAAAATTTGGCTCTGATACTCCTTATATTTTCATTCATTTCATATGATATCTGTTTTCTATATATAGAAGATGATTGCTTTTACTCTGGACAACCTTATTTGTAGTTTTTTTATTTTCTTTTCGAAGATAGGTTCTTGATTAGTTTTTTGTTTTCAATAATAATTCTTGAATTTCAGTTTATTATTTAGTTGGGAGGTCAAGGTATTATATTAGAAATGATTCTCATGTTTCTAAGAATCAATTGTAAATTAGGTATGTTAATAAATTATTTTGTATATATTTTCCCATAATCATTTTAATATTGTATATTTATATTACTTAATTTTTGTTTTTTTGTAAAGTAACATGAATAGTTAACCCTTATCAATGATATAAATATTATTTCTTATAAGTTATATAAATACAAAAGTTAATGTAAACCAACGTGTTTTAACTAATGTTTTTATCAATAATTTGAGAAATTATTTTACACATAAAAATATATATATGAAAAATATTTATTTAAAAGGGAATTTTTTATTTGAGGATTTTGTGTTTTAAATCTATTTTTTGAAATATAAATGTTGGGATTCTCAATTAATCCCCTCTTGATCACACCAATAGGGACAAACATTTATTATCTAATATTGTAGTTTCCAATAATTCTATTCTAACATGCATACTATATTTATTTTACATTGAAATCAATCTTTTCCTTTCTGAAATATCTTCCCTTTTTAGTTTATTATTCTTTGTTGACATTTCTATAGAAAAGAACTATTACTAATAGAAATCCCACCATTATTATCCACAACTATACTCAACGGAAAGTATTGATGAAAATACATCTTGAGAGCAAGTATTTTAACATTTGTCCCACTATAGTAGATATATATGAAAAACCCAAAGCTCGTAAAAGCACTACAGCGATGAAGAAATGGTTTCATATGATAGTAATTATAATTTTATGAATGTATTATATTATACATTTAGTGATGATGAATTTGGTATAATATATGTTTGTGTTTCAAATTTTGAAATATGGGAAACTCTTTCTATTTCATATGGAAATACATCTATTAATAATGATTTTATGAAATAAATATACTATTAATTATGATAAAATTGAAATGAATCGTTATGCATCTATCATGGGAATGTATCTCATGTTTTTTAAATTTATATAAACCATAATTTCACATAGATATACAAGTAATGAAAATATGTTTCTGGTGAGTGTTTTACGATATCCACCTAGAAAATGCATATGTGAAATCATATTCATTTTAGAGCCATGTGATATCACTATGTTTTTAGTGAATCAACTAATTGTAATCAAATGATATATGAGTAAGAATACAAGAATAATTATTATGAAAAATTTTCCAAAAATAAATATGATGCATTCAAAATATTTACGTCAAAATCAATGGATGTAGTGAAAGATGATTCAAGTGGAAGTGAATATGAATTTGACAGTTATGAGCAAATGGGTAACATAAACATTCAAATTATGAAATTATATAAAAATAAAATGTTTTTACAATGTAAACATATAATAGAATGTATAAAAAAGATAAAAGGGAAGAAATACCACCCATTTGGAGAGATAAAATTCCATGAGTATAAGAGAAAAAAACACATCACAGATGATTGAATGAAGTTGAAGTAAAAAATATGTGATGATATATATAATAATCCATCAAAAAATATGAAAGAGAATGGATAGTTAATAGGATAACTGCAGTGATTTATATTGTTAATGGGATGATTTATGTGGGAAAGATAATGTGTATTTCATGGTCACTACAACTAATTGAACAACCAACACTTTGATATTTTCCAAAAATTGATTACATTAGAAATATAAAATGTAAAATAAATAAGTATTTTTGTTTAAATCTATGATTTAAGATAATATTAATAAACCAGAATATAAATAAAAAAATTATATTTGAGATGTGATTTATATTTTAATGCATGAAAATATTTTTGTTGTTGAAAAATGAATGAAATCCAACATACTAAAAGGGAATAATGAGATGAAGTCAAAAAATGAAAAATGTTAAAAGGATATAGAGTGTTTTAATGAAAGAATTAAACTCTACGAAGAATATTAGGTATTTATACAATAGATTATACAAAAACATCATCTGGATACTATACATGATATAACCATAATCTGTACCAAAATTATGTTATCTCTAGTAAGATTTTTATAAATAATTTTTTAATGTGTAATAAAATGATCAATTATGGGAATGGGCCAGCCGATATTTTACATAAAAGTTATATGGTTACAATTAACTTATATATATTTAGATATCTATTAATAATATGTAAAATAGATCTGGATTCATATTTATTAAATTAGTATATTTATGGATTTGAGAATACAAGGTTATGAAAATAATTTATTTTATAAATATTTTGGAAATGAAACTGAAGTGTACTAAAAAATTTATATTCCATCTGGGAATTAGATATTCTAAAAAAATGGATGTATAATAATCAATGTAAAATTGATTAGAAAAATAGAATGGCATATATTCAACTTTTGATGAACCTTCCAACGTAAAATTAACTGTTATAAGAAAATGGTAACTTGGAAACCATGATTATTAAAAAAAAATTATTTATAGATAGCATAAAATTGAATATTTTCATTATATCTCAATTATTAGGAGATTTTTTTCAAGTTAAAAATGATAATAGTTCTTTTCTTATTTATGATTATAATGATTATTTTGCTTTCTCTATTTTAATATATAAAATTTTTTATGATGCTAATTTATATTCCATATATTCTAAAAATGTATTTTTTTCATGACTTCTTTTTATAAGGAATATTTTCATTCTCAAAGGATACTATTCCACTGTATTTTATACTCACTAAGAAATATTATTAAAAAGGATTTAATCATGTATCAAAAAAATAGATATTGAAAAAATATAATGTATAAAATATATGTCAAAAGGAAATGCATAAAGAATCTCATTCAAACAAAAGAAAACGATGTCTTCCTATCAACTAATTGAATTAGATCACTTGTATTTGGTAAATGATATATTTTCTATTAGAGTGGGAAAATAGTATGAATATGTGACTGTAGATTACTATTCAATACTCACATGTGTATTTTTCTCAACATACATATGTGTAATGTTTTCTTTTTTGGTAAAATATGTTAAAATATAAAGAGAACCATTATGGAATTAATATTTAAACCCTAAAATGTGATCATGTTCATAAACATATGAATCAATACATTAATAATTTGTTTTAAAAAATGCATTAATAAAAAATATATTTGCTTTTAAAACTCGTAAAAAATGGGGTTGTTGAAAAGAGAGACATAAGAATTATAGAAAATTCATTAGCTATTTTTATTGATTCAGATTTACATATTTTTTTAAATATAAGATATTAATATAGAATTTTATTTAATCAATACATTTTTAATAAAACCGCTTTTTATGAATAATACATATTAAATGTGAATTTTTAGTTAATATATGGTATATTAATTTTTTTTAGATCTAAATACTTTATACAAAAACGAAAGAGAATTTGGAAAAAACTTCTCCGAAGGATGAATAAGGAATTGATTTCATTGTTATTCATCCTCAAGTAGGTATTACTGATTTTTTAGTTAGTATTTTAATATTTTGATGGAATTTTTTCATGTCACTTTTAATGAGAAGGATCCATATGAAGAAAACGATAGTTTGAATGACTGTAAGGATGACATGTCATTTTTGAATATAAATAATACCTTATCTACTACTAAGTATTGTGATGATTTACGTGATTTATTAAATATTTGAGACAAAGAAGACTGTTATATCAATGATAATGACATGGAAGAACTAAATACTTATATTCTAATAACAATTAAGACCAATAGAGAATATAATTTATATTTTTTAGTTGGTGATCTTGATTGAGGATCTTATAAAATAGCATCACTTAGAAATATAGTTGAACAAGAAACCTTATTGTCTCTTCTATACCATATGAACATCAATTAAATTATAAATGATGAAAACTTGGTATTTGATATATTCGAATTATTTAATCTATTTACAAGAAAAAATTTCTAGTAACAGATGAAAAACATAATGACTGCCTCATTTTTTGTTGTAAGTGATTCTATAGAACTAGGTTGATGAATCAGGAACTCTAGTCAGAATCAAATATATATTGGTGAAAAAAATTTAGAGTTAAGAGGAAGGTATTTATTATGAAGAAATGTTTTCATATAAATCCAATAATGAATCCATTATATTTTTTCCTACTTATGCAACCCATCATAAATTCAAAATTATTCAAATTAATATCAAGATTTATTTCCTGAATATTTATATTATCAATGATGCTTTTGTTAAGAAATCCCTTATTTTTCAAAACCCCATTTTCATAATCATATATACAATAATTTTGAATCACATTATGATTGGAAACATTCTCTTATTTTGTGGTTTCATATGATCATCATTTTTTATTTCGAAATAGATTTATAAAAGTTATATAGAGTCATTTACTATATAAATAAATAACCTCAAAAATTGTTCTATTTTACCAAATATATTTTTGATGATATTATTTTTTGTTCGACCAAACTCATTATTTAATGAATATTCTATACATATTATAGAATAATTTTAAATTAGATAAAATTGTGGTTTAATGTTCTTCCTTGGATTTTAAATTTCTCAATACTAGGATTAAATTTCAATAAATTAATGTAAAATATATTAAAAATATATCTTTTTTGGAATGAATATTAATAAAATATGTGATATTACTTTAATTAAAAAGTAAAAAATATTTTTATGAAAATGGGAAATTTGTGGACTAATATATTTATATAGATATGATTGGCAGTTTACTATAAATAATTATTAATTAGATTGATATTATGTTCCATGCTTGTTTGTGTGTTTTTTCTAGGAAACCCTTGCGAATCAAATCCATATAATTTTAAAAAGTTTTTTTATAAATACCTTAATAATGAATTAAATTATGTATTATTCTACTCAAGATGAAATAATTTTGATCTAGTCAATTATTTTGATGCTAATTTGTGTGGCTATATGTTTTATAGAGTTGGATCCTATATAAGATATAAAAATTTGAATATTTTTTGAATATACTGGTGTAGTAAATATAAAAATTCGATTTCATTATCAACTATATAATTCCAACATATAGACACAAGATGTTATTGTGTACAAATTACTAGGACAAAACACAGTGTACAGGACTATCGAAATAAATTTAGACATTTCACAATAAATTATGAAAACAAATATCAAATTAAAATATATTAAAATATCTATCACATTATGGAACTAAAACCATTAAAATAAGATATCATTTATTGAGAGATAATTTTCAAATATTTGATATCACTCTTTGGTTATTTAGAACTTAACATCATTTTGGAAACATCATTATAACGTACTTGAATGTAATTATATTATATTATATTATATATTTATAATAAAGAATAATTACTAAAAATACATTGATAATTAATTTTTTTTAAAATAGAACTATTTTTAAATATATGTATAAAATCCTAAAATTTGAATGATCAAAAACCCTTATTGATAATAATTTATAAGATTTTTTTATGGAAAAAACAATTTCTATAAAAATCACATAATAATTTATTTAATATACTTCCTGAAGTGAAAAATCTCAGTTAGAACTTGGAATATTCTATGAAACATTTATGGATCTAGGTATTGAGTTTTCATGATATTCTAGGGTTTGTAGATCCTTTAAAATGGTAGAATAAAAATATTAAATTTAATATATCATTATTGTGTGATTTTAATGAAATAATAGAAAATCAATCAAATGGTGTCATGGATAAGAAATCATAGACTCCTTTTAGTTATGAGATTATGGGTTTACCATAGGCGTAAAATAACCATTGTGTGCATTGGGTATTTGGTTAAATAACATGTGAGGGTAATTTATTAAATATTTGAAATATAATATTAAAAAACAAAATATATCATGAACAATGGCTCGTATGAGAAATATGAAACCTCTATTAGGTATAGAATATGGAATATACCATTTATTTGGAATAACTTTTTTGTGCATTAGGTATTTTGTTACATCTCTTGTCCGAGTAATAACAATTTGTATATGAATGTTTGTTAGGAATTTGAAAAGAATAAATATAATAATTGGATTTTTAATGTTATTTTTGTTGTTTTTATTGATTGTTTTGAAGAAGAAAAATTTATATTGGATGTGTAATTACATATTTGTTTTAATTAAGGATCAACATTTCTACATGGGTGAATATTTATTGGTAGGTGAGGTAATAATATTTAAATTATTACAACTCATATATGAATTCTTTCAATTTTTAATTGATATTTTTTTTGGTGAAGAGATATGTGTTTTAATTATGGGAGATATTTAATAAAATTAACAATTATAATTATTATTAAATTTAGAAAATTTTATTGGTGTGTGAAAAAATTAAATGTGTAAATATATATATATATATACACATATGTTAGTTATATATATGTGTATAGATGTGTGTGTGTTTGTGATTCACATATTAATAATGTGTCTATATTTGGGATATATATATATATATGTTTTTTTAGTATATAAATATATATGATATATACGTATATAATGAATTTTAAAATATTTTTAATTTGAGATTAATGGGTTTAAGAGGAAGAAAAAAATATATTTCATGTGGTTATTATGGGAGATACATAGTGAAATGGGTCCTTGAGGGAACTACATAGGGAATTAATGAGATAATGAATAACAAATAGAAGAATGAAATTAAAAAACAAATTAAATTAAAAAAATATATGAGGGGAAAAAATATAAAGGATGAATGGGGGTTCTTAAGGTTATGGGTCTCTCACGCCTATCCCATTTCTCTCTTTCAACTTTCTCTCTTCAACATCTCTATATTATTGTTTTTATTTTATATTATTACACACCATTCTTTTTCATTAAATAAATTCTATAATACTAATCATAGTGTTATGTCTTCATTTCCATTATGTTATTCTTAATAAGAAGAAGCTAAATCCTGAATTTATTTTTTGAAGGTAGTGAGGTATTTTTAATATAAATATTTTAAAAAAAATTAAGATAATAATTTCACATAAATTTTCAAAATATAATTAGGAAAATTTAATTTGTATGAATTTATAATAATTTAATTATATAAAGATAATTATTGTTGAGGGTTAAAGGGCTGACACATGCATTTTAAAAAATTGAAAATATAGAAATTATCATTGAGATAACAAGTATAATTAAAAATAATATTTAATATATTAGGGAAATAAAATAGTTAGTTTATGTTTAAGGAGTACATGGCATGTGGCAATATTTTGGTTAGTGTGAAAATGTGGTTTGGGTGAAAAACATTCGATGAAAATTCTTTTAACATCATAGAGTATCAGGTATGATGTTCCTTACCGTATTGTACCATATATAATTGGGGTTTCCATGATATGTTTTATTTTGTATTAACCCACACTTTTTATGTGAACTATATGTGTACATAGATAGAGGGTGTTCACCCATCACGATGTTATCATAACGTCCTTAAATTGTTTTTGGATACCCATTTTTAGAGTAAAACATATTGGATTACTTGTTGATATTGTTATGAACATCACATGGACATGGGTTGTATGTGATTAAATTGACAAGCCGGTCAAGGATTGAAAATAATGAATTTGAGATGTTCCAATGACAACCACTGAACTGGTGGGGTGAGTTATTGACATGGAAGAGAATTCTACATTCTAGCGACAACTACTAGTGGGGAGGGGTGAGCTATTGACATAGTGATACATGAAAAATTCCTTAGAAAGCCATCAGATGGTTGGGGGAAGTTGTGTTAACTTGATAATGGTACCAAACATCTAGAAATATTTACAATAAATGGGCTGAAGAAGGCGGGGTTATGATTTGTGGTGGCTTAGTCAGTGCATGATGACTCGACACAAGTATCATTGAATGGTTATTTTTGGATATTTTTATGTAATTATATACAATGTTATATATATTACAAACATATTTTAAGGAGTAATTACTAGTTTTTTACTAATCCTTATACTCACACCCTACATGTTTATTTCAGCGTGCTTGTATATTTTATGTATTATGATCTGGTGAAGATTTAGGCCCCTTTGGTGGATAGTATATTAGTGGATAATAGACATGGAGTGGATCAAAAGAGGCTGTGGATGAACCCATATATGTTTATTTATTGTTAAGATATTTTTATGAACATAATTTTTGAGTTTGGACTTCTATATTGGGATCCTATTTATTTATATGAAATCTATGATATTTATTTTGTTCCTAGATATATAATTTTATGATTTATTATATTATTTAATTTTTATTACAAATTTTAGGGAATGATGCAGTGTTTATAGGATCCCCACTAATAGACTTAAATAATCAGTAATAGTTGACACCCTCTTGCATATAGTGAGACATGAAGGAAATTATATGGCACTCCAGATCAGACCCCATGGTTTTAAATTGGATGTTACAAAATGTAACAAAGAATTATGATTCACTAGAATTATCTTCTATTATACTTGGTATGGGATATGATAACTAGGTGATAGAACAATTTGGACTGAAAGAGGGAAATTGTGATAGTGTCTATCCATCATTATATAGTAGGAATATCAGTTTCCATTACATGGTGAAATTATGAATTTAGTTTTCATTGATTAAAATCACCATGGGTTATCCAATAGATGATGATATGTATTTTTTGATTTTTTGGTTTGATTCATCCATCAATGCTAGCAACACAGTCTAACATTCCATATATATATATACATATTGTTGTGTCGCATAGTTGTTATTTAAT
The DNA here is from genome assembly GCA_963277665.1 of Viscum album. Classification (NCBI taxonomy): domain Eukaryota; kingdom Viridiplantae; phylum Streptophyta; class Magnoliopsida; order Santalales; family Viscaceae; genus Viscum; species Viscum album. Next base: position 1,238,500,660 of record OY728119.1, read on the forward strand.
TAAATAAATGGAATTTTGATATAAATTATTGACAGTATCTATTTGTGTGGCCTATCAATATTTTTACGTTATTATGATATAACATTTTGGTAATTAATTATTATAATTGAGAATTTTGTCATGTTAGTGTATTTATAATGATTGTGACTACAAAGTAGGGAAAAATACTTGGGTTAATGTTTGGAGGGGTATACCTTGGGTTATTTATAGACCACTGGAGAACCTGGTGGGGTCAGATAGGCTAGATAAGATCTATTTATGTTCATAATGTTCCTCTTTCTATGAATATTCGAGACTAAAAGACAAATACTTTAGTTGAGTGGAATTAGTTGTTTGAACATGTCTGCTAGAGTTACTTATCAAAGAGGATATGTATATAAAGTCGAATAATTAAAACATCCACAAATTTTTATTATAATAAAACACTATTTCACAATAAATTATAATTGTTTATGAGGAAATATTTTTTTTCAACAAAAAACACTTAATAATGAATGAAAGGCTTAAAATAGTGGTAAAAACCAAGTTAGCACATTGGAATATTCTATGTAATATGTTGGATCTACGAACTGATGTAGAGTGTGATTATTGGGGTGTAAAGCCTCAATGCTAACAGAATAACAATATTAAATAAATTAAATAACACATGGATGATTTTTCAAAAATAATGGAATATCACGCAAACACTATCTTTGATGGGAAATATGAGGCCACCGTTAGGTCTGTGATTCAGAATTTACAACACTCAGGAAGGAACGTATGTGTATATCAGATTTTAGGATAAATCACATGTTTGATTAATTTATTTAATATTTTTATCATGATATTTTACTAAAATTATGTAACTCCAAAATATTGTCTTACTTGAGACATATGAGAGTGACATTAGGTCCAAAATATTTTTTTCCCTAAGTGCATCATAACATATATCTACCAAATATGTTTAGTTACATCACACATATGGGTAATGATAATTAGTGTTTACATGAATGTTGGGAACCTAGAAATAATAATTATAAAAAATGGATTATTACTATTATTATATTTTTTCAATGTTAAATAACTGAATCTTCATGTCTAATTTAACACTATTTTTTTCATAATTTTAGATAGATTTTTTTTCATGGGTGGATATTTTTTGGGAGGTTAGGTAATAATGGTTGAATTATTACTTCTTCTATATAACTTGTTTCCATTTTTGAGGATGGTTTTTTTGAAAAATATTAATGGTGATAATTATAGGAGATATTTAATATTAATAATAATAAATATTATATTGAGAAAATAATATTAGTGTGTGATAAATTGAAATGTGTATATATATAGATGTGGGTTATATATAAATACATATATGTATATTTATGTTTCAGTGAGGATGCACACACACACACACATATATATATATATTTTGTATATATATGTGTTATATATATATACATGTGTGTGTGTGTGTGTTTTTGTGTATGTGTGTATATATATATATATGTGATTTATATATATATGAAGTTTTTTATATATTTTAATTAATAATTAATTTGTTTATTAGAAATAAAAGAAAGTAAAAAATAAATATATGAAGGGTTCCTTGAGGGTTATTTATAGGGAAAGGGGAATTTTAGGGCATTAAACCTAGAATAAATGGGTATATGAAAAATTCATGGATGATGGAATGTGAGTTGATAATGAAATAAAAAATAATAATGAGATAACATAATATTCAATAGAAATGTGGTGGGGGTGTGCATAATGCACCGAGTATCTCATGCCTCTCCAATCCCTCTCTAATTCCTATATCTCATAACTATATCTCCATTATACATATTATTTTATTTTACCACCCATCAATCATATATCTTTAACAACTTCCCCAATTATAATTAGATTGACCCATTGTTGGTGATGTTGGGTTTTCCCCAACGACAAGACGCTAATTCCTAATTTTGTTTCTGAATGAAATGGGGTATTTTGAATCATTATTTTATATATATATATTTTAAATGACATTATAAATAAATTATTAAATGATAGTTATAAAAATAATAATTTATAATAAATTATCTGAAGATAATTAATGAATGAAAATTCACTACCACATAAACTGCTTTTCGCAATTCTACCCTTTATGAACCTTAGTAAAAAAGTACTGATAAAGGGGTTACCTTTAGTCATGATAAAAAAAAGTGATGATAAAATGTACTTTTAATAGTAATAAAAAATGCACTAAAAAATTACTCCTTTATCAGTGCTTTTTAAAACAACTGATAAAATAACCCTTTTATCATCGCTCTTTTACTAGCGTTGATAAATGATATATCTCAAATAAAAAATAATGTAAAATAATATTTTAATATGTAAATATAAAAATATAAAAATATAAAAATATAAAAATATATTTATATTAATGTAAATATAATATATATTTTTTAAATACGTTTTAGTCAAGGATAAATTAACATTTGATCTTAATATATATTAAATATAGTAAAAAAAGTCTTATACAACAATATAAAAATATTTTTAATTAATGATTTTGTAATTTTTATCAAATATTAATCCTTTAGCATCACTTTGAATATAAAAAAAATAACAAAATATAATTTCTAATATAACTTCAAAATGAAACTCAAACATCAAACAATAAAAACTTTCTATCTAGGTGTCTATTTGGGCTCTACCAATAATTAAATCAAAGCCCGCGATAATATTTACAGCCCAGTGATTTAGGGAAAACACTCTATCACATATTTAGATACGAAAAAAGGATCATCAGGGCTATAAAATTGGGTTTTTAGTTCTGGTACCCAAATGTTGTAACATTAGATGGATTTTTAGCCTCGTTTAAGGTGGTATGTTTTCCCTTTTACAGTGGGGATTGAATTTATTTCTAGGAATTACATAAATATTGATATTATGGAATTAAAATTTTATCTCTTTTCACAATGTATTCTAATTTATTATAACATAATTGACAACATATACATATTTCATATATATTGACACATTAAAATTAATAATATATATAAATAATTGAATATATTTACATATAAAATATCATTCACAATATATAAGTCTTAAATAAAAAAACTAATATACATTTTAATTAAAATATTATATATATATATTTATATATCTATATATTTTTTTTGTGTGTATTAGTGTGTGACTGTATTAATAAACTGATATATATTATCAATATATTCTAAAATTCATATATACATATAAATATATAATATATGAAAATATATGAAAATTGGTGTAATTATAATTCTATATGATGATAAAATATAAATATATGTTTCTGTGTGTATGTATGTTTTATATTTATATATATATATATTTATTTATTTATAGACACTGTGTGTATGTATGTTTTATATTTATATATATATATTTATTTATTTATAGACACACAGAAATGAATATTTGATAAATGTATTTGAACATAATCTTTTAAATATATATCAATATAACTAAATATGTATATATATATATATATATCTAAATTAATATATGAATAAATATAAAAAAAATATAAATAACTAGATATATCATTAAAGTGAAAACAAAACAATATGGATGAGTGGTAAATATGAAGGAACAAAAATGTGGGGTATCAGTTATGAGTTCAAGTAGAGGCCGAGGTGCGTAAGGGGGTACATGGTGCTCTAGGGCTGTTAAAGAGCAGCGTAGGAGGGTGAAGCGTGGAAAGAAATTTTAAATAGGTGGTCAAGCACTATTAAAAGATGGTTGGGTTTACACTCAGATTTATAAATTATTATTATTTGTGACTTGTTAGAGTGATTTTTAAATTACAAGGAAAAAGGCCCCTTTTATCAGTATTTTTTAGCACTGATAAAATACCCCGTTTATCAGCATTTTTTGGAACTCATAAAAGGGGAATTTTTAGTGCTTTTTTTACACAGATAAGATTGGAATTTATCATATCTTTTTTAACACTGATAAAATGGACCACCCTTTAAATAGTGCTCCGATTACTAGTGCTATTTTAGAAATGATAAATCCTTTTTTAGCACTAGTAAACAGAATTTCTTAGTGGAGATTATTCTTTTGTGGGGACGGAATTGGAAATGCATATTTTTTACTTAAATGATAAAATTATCCCAGAGATAAATTATCATTTCATGTATTATATTTTTTCTCTTAGAATGGAAATTCTTGGGTTTCTCTTATAGATGTCCTTGGATTGAGATCATATCATTATGGTTTTTTAAATGGGGTACAGGTGGAGACACCTTCGACTAACATAATGTTGATGTTGTCTAAATTTAAGTAAGAGATTCCATAAAATCTTGAGATATATATTGTTGTTTTCATGATTTTTTATATTATTGAATAACAAATTAATGTGATAATATGCATGTTTTTTCATTAGTTTCCATGGTATTTCTTTATTATGACCATGTAATTATCCACATCTCCTAAAATTTATCTTGGATGGCCTTATTGTTCATTTTGATGGAATGTATTTTTTTTTGAAATATCGCATAAATTCTTCTCTATAGAAAAATATAATTAGGTAGAGTATTTATTTTACTAGGGATGTGGTTCTAACATCCATAATGGTGGGTTTATCTATATATATAAATGGAAAAAAATCAGTTGAAAGTTAGACCACATAATGAAGTCATAATGTCCTTAATGGAGGGGATGATTATCCCTAGAGAGGGAAAGTACGCATATCTTATTAGAAGATATAGGTATTGGATTCCAAAGGATATGGGTCACTGGTGATTAAATTGATAAGCTATTTTTTGATTGAGCTAAATGATTGTGCGATACTCATGTGACAACCAATGACTAGGTCAGGTTTATTGTCATCATGAATGAATGTGGTAAATTAATATGATGAAAACTAGTTAGGTTTGGGTAGTTGTTGATATGGTGGAACATGCATCATTCTTATGACAACATACAAATGTGGGGGGGGGGGTTGTTTCATTGATGATGGTACCAGAATTCATAAAAAACTTGTAGTGTGCCATGGTAAGTGGGGTTAAGGATTATGGTAGCTTGGCCAGTGTAAGATGACACAACACATGTATGGTTGTATGATTATTTTAAAATATTCTAATTTCATTCAATAAATTATTATATATATTATGCACATAAATTAAGGACTCTTTTTTGGTTTGATACTACATATTTTACTCACACCCAACATAGTAATTTTATTTAGAATGTATATTTCATGTCTTCAGATCCAACGATGGTAAATGCATCTATGGTAGACAACTGAGAAATGGAGAATATAGCTAGAGGAGAATGATAAAGAATCCAAACATACCAAAATATTTTATTTAAATATTTTATATTTTCACTTATTAATATTGTTTTTCTTTCCAATTTACAAACACATTTTTTTGCACAATATGTATGCCATTTATTTAGTTCACTCACGTCAACATTTATTATTTATTATATTATTTATTATTAATTATTTATCTCATGAAGTTAGATTTATGTTATAACCTCCCCATTGATGGACTTAAAATAGACCTGTAAGTTAACAACCTTTTGCATAAGGGGAAGCATACATCAGGTAATGTGGAACTCTATATTTGATCCAGTGGTTTGGGTTGGTTTTTTACACTGTTATTGATGAAATTTTATTTAATTATTATTATTAATAATGTTTTATATTATATCTCTTAATTTCATAAAATACATTGTTCTATAAACTTAAGAAATAGTATATTTTTCTAACGGTGATAAGTGACAACTAGTTTCAATTCTACGATAAGGAATTAAATACTATGAAAATTGATTACCTAGTATGTTGAGCTACAATGAAATAATGTTATTTTTTTCATATGGCACCACAACCTACTATAAATCTCTTAAACATATTATATTCTTATGATCGATCCAAATATTTTGATAGTTCTCTATTTTCTCATGACGTAGGTCATACTACCATGTTAAATAATATTATCTCATAGGGTATGATTAGTCAATATGAAATATATAATTTGTTCTATTTTATAATATTTATTTATTTGTTCTATCTATTTAATAAATATAAATCCCTATATGATATAAATTATCCCAAAATTTTAAGTTAAATTAGTTTATATATGTACTAAAATAAAGAAACATAATAACCTTGAATAATCATTTCTTAGGGCTCCCTCTTCAATGAAACCCTAGACTCTGCAACATTAAATATATAAAGAATATCGTTATTGTGAAGCATTATCTTGATTCATTATAACCAAAATCCTAGAATCCATCGAAGAGGAACAAAATGAACACTATTTAATTAATAAATCCTATATATTTTAAGCAATCAAGAAGAGTGGTTATTGTTAAAAAATGAGTAGATTCTAAATGGTTTAAATAAAGTGGATCTTTAGTGTGGAATGATATATAAAAATTGGGATGGACTTTGAGTTTTAGTTAGAAACATACTTCATTTGTCTAATTTTTTTTTGAAATATATTTACGTAAATATGGAAGATTAACATGGAATATAGATAGATTTATTTTGAATGACTATAAATGTGAATAAATTGGATTATTCATCAACATTATCATCCATGAAGTTGAAAATCACACAATAAAAATAACATAAAGGACTATAGAATTGGTATAATCTCATAAGGGGATAAATCTAGATTAGATAGTAATGATTACCAGGAATGGGGAATTCCACAGAAAATTCTAGAACAAATATTTTAGTTTTATCTGGATATCCACAATGATCACATATTTCTATAATAGGCCATGAAGACATTATGGGTAGGATTTCTATGAAATTTTTTCCCCATGTTCAGACCAATCAAACCATCTATGATATTATTTGTAAAATATTTTTGGTCAATCTTCAAAAAACAACACTATGACATAAAATTCTTATGACATGTAATAACTAGTTAGATCTAGTGATATAGAATTGATTGAAATAGGCATGTCAGAATCAATCTCAAGGGAAATTGAAATTTAAATAGAAGTAGTTAAAGAGGATAGTTGGTTATATCCTCAGATATATGCATTTCCCCATCCTCAAAACCATATATATATATATATATATTAAAAAACAATTAAATTAATTTAATGAAAGTAAAATGATTTTGAAAGAGGAATTGTTGATTACATATAAAGAAAAAATAGAACTCCCTATGGAAGTTAAAATTTAATATATTTTTTCAAATGTGACTAATTATTACAGGAATAATATTTTTGTCATTTTAGGGGAATATTAAATACATATCATAATAATGTAATCCCAAGAACATTAATTATTTTGTATCTTTTGAGTATAGATGTATAATTAAATTATTTCATGAAATATTATATATATTATCCAAAAATATCTTCTAAAATGGAACTATTCTTAGATATACCCAACATATTTTTTTTCTTCATAACCTAGTTAAATGTAAAAATTTGAAATAGTGAGAACATATTCTCAGAATGTGTAAAAAAGTAGATATCAATCAACGATATTATGAAGAATAAGATAAACATAAGGGTATGATAATAGGATAAAAATTAACAAAATTAAAATCCCATAAGTCAAATATCAAATATCATGAATCATTTTATATTGTTTATTTATACAAAAATATTTTATTCATAAGAGTGAAAAATCATCTAGAATCAACCCTGATTCATGAGAATATATAGTATGAATGAGATATAAAGCTTTTATGTAGATTAAAACATATAAAATCACATCTATAGTTATTTTTTCTTATATTCTACTATGTTACACTAATTTCCATAGTGTATAAATTTTAATCACCATTTTATCATTTTAGAGGTCATTGTTAACTCTTAAAACTAACATAGTTGAATGTTCTACATACTAAAATGAGTTCACATAAAATAATAATATATATTATCTAATGATATATTAGTGTTTACAAAATCCACACAATGGAAATATAATTATAGGTACACCCGTAAATTAATAAAAACCTTATATAATTGTGTCACATGATCAAAAATAAATTCATAATTTCATCATAAAATAAACTCTAAAAATAAATGTGTTTAATAAACATTCCATCCTTTAAAAATCATAATTTATTTATTTAAATTATGTGGTTTTTATCATATAACATTCCATACATAATCACATCTCTAATAACCCATAGGAATGTAACATATTTCATTGAATCATAAGAAAACATCATTTTCATCATCCATAAAGATATATTATATAGATGATATCATAAGAAAATATCCCTAATAAACCATAACTATCTTTAAAATATGTTGGCATATATAAAAAATAAATTTAAAATGGAATTTGATCATATCATTGAAAACATGAAAAATATCATTTTTTGGTATGCTTAAAAAAGTAGAATTTTAAAAATATAGTAAAAGAATAACTTCATTGAAAATGACCACGATATTTATATGAGTAAGATTCAATAAAATTAATGGTGATCAGGCTAGTAAAATCTATTCATGTTATTTACGCTAAAGGAGAAAATTCTTTTCATAATTTTATAAAAAGTAAAAAGTGAGTCGTACATAAATCATTTGAAAAGATTCAATTTAATAATTTATAATGAAATTAAAATAGAGTCAAAAAAATTTCAAAAAAATTTTATGTATATAAAAAAATCCATAAACCATTTAAAAAAATGGACATAGATGAGAAAGTTCACTAACAAAAGGGGAAATATGGTTTTATTTTCGTAAAAATGTTTTCTCAATCATTTGAAGTAAAATAGTGTAAAATATTGTGCTCATGAATGAAAATTATATGAATAATTATAGGAGAATAGACTATATGGATTTTAATGGATATCTATCATAAAAGTTTCCTCAATGGGAATTTATCATAGATAATACGAAAAAATGATATTGTAACATAAACCATTACCTCATAAGCTATCAGTTTCTATGCATGATCAATAATATAAAATAATAAATATAGTTGTATTATATATAAATTATACTAGAATATTCATTTTGATATATAACTATATATTATTACCTTATAAAATCAAATTACCATTATATTATAAATTATTCATTAAAATCATTAATATTGAGAAAACTATATGTTTTTATTGAATGTATCAGTTTGATGGTTTTAGACCTTACTCATTGGAAATTAATTCATCATCTAAAAAAATTAGTTATATTATAATTATCATATTTATTCATTAAAAACCATTATATAAACATTTATTTACAGTGATGATGAAAAATTAAATACATCACTTCCGGGAGACAACAGTCCGTTCGTACACACATCTGATGTTTTCACATTCAATTGATGGAATGAATGGAATGTAAAATAATAATTAAACTTTATAGAATAATTATTATATCATTAATATAATTTATATTTACTAATTCAATCTGGTTTACTAACCACGTAACAATGAATCACTCCTCTTCAGGGATGTGGTAGTCCACATATACACAAGAGCGATGCTTTCATTTTCTAAAATATGGGTTCGAGTTAAAAATTAAAATATGATAAAAAAATTATAATTATATTAAATATACTTATTCATTCATTTTATTATGGTTTTAGCAATTTTTTTAATGGTTCAAGAAGAAAAAAATATGAAAAATATTTGTCAAAAAATATACCTCTTCTACATGTATCATCCATTGAAATGTTAGTTAACGATGATTAGATAGGAATATTTGGGATGTAAAAATCCTTAGTATTCTTGATAATGATTTTGAGATTGTATTTCTGGAGATCTTGGTTGAGATAAAGGCCACTTTTATATTGCATAATAGAGGATAGAATGATATCTTTTTGAAGTTGGGGTATTAAATTCCTATAATTGTGAAGAATATTAAAATATAATAATGTCACAGTCATATTAATATTGTTCAAGACAGGTTAAATATTGATGATGGGATGAGATAATATTGAAATCCATTAACAAAATAGTATTTATAAATTTGTTTAGGAAATATCACCCCTTATCACATTATTTTTACCCCTCATTAACCCTTTTAACCTTTTATGTGGTAAAATAATTTTATCATGGTAACTATTCAATATGGTAAAAATATACTTCACATGAAATACTAGTATTAATTATTCTTATTTCAAATATAGAATCTATTTTACTATATTACATTAAAACTACTATAAATAGTACATATACCAATGGATTGGACAAAACCGTTGGTATAGGTCACTTATATGGACGTGTACCAGTGGTATGAAAAAAAAACATTTTGGTCCAGGGTCACTATAATGGACCTATTCCAATTATTTTAGCCAAACCCTTCGTATAGGTCCAAATTATTCCAATGGTTTCCCCAAAATCATTGGTATAAATAAAAAATCCAAGAACCTATACCAATGTTCCACAAAACTGTTGGTATATGTACACATATTTCTTATGGAATATTTTTTCATATAATATTAAATAAATCAAAAGTTAAAATACTTATGTATATACATATATATATATATATATCTTAAATTATGATCACAAATGTCTTGTTATGTTAGTGGTTTGGTTGTTGGAATATAAATGGGAGGTGTTGGGATCAAATCCAAGATGAGTTTTTTTTGAATTACCTATACCAACGGTTTTATGAAACCATTGGTATAGTTTATTCAAAGGACCAATAACAATGGTTTGACAAACCATTGGTATATTTTTATAACAATGGGTTTTCCTAAATCATTGGTATAGACCTATCGAAATGCCAAGCCATCCATCGGATCTCCAACCCGTTGATATAGGCTATACAAATGGTTTGGAGACATATACCAATAGTAACAAAACATTGGTATATGTTACATTTATATTAGTGTAATATAAGTGGTGGAAATTATATTTAATATACACACATAAGTACATAAAAAAGTTATAAGGAATTGATTATATAGAATAGAAGTGAATTTAATTCAATTACATACTTAATAAAAACAATTAAATGAGAAAAAAGATATTTAATTGAATATTATATCTAAAAATTTAATTAAAATCTTCCATAAATAATGATTAATTTATTTTATTGTGATAAAATCACACTATGTGCCGGAAAAATTGTTTTTCTAAAAAAACTTCTTTCATACCTTCAAATGATTGATTTTTTTTCAAATAAATAGGTAAACAATAAATTAATTTTCAAATAAAGTTATAGATTCATTTTCATCACTTTAATACAAAAATTTAGTTGTAGTAAATTTTATTTTACTAAAAAAGTTTAAAACATATTTCTCAAAATTGTTCATAAGGATCAAAAGTATTTCCAAACAAATTATTGTAGGATATTATATCTCATTTATATTCCACATATTTGGATTTTTTTTCTAATCTATAAGAATTATTAACCTATATTCAGAAATATGTACTAAAATATATTTTAATTTTTTTAAATTTATTTTAATAGATATATTCTAAAATATAAATTGGTTACATTTAGACCACCTTATATGACAGTTATCCTCAAAATCATGTCACTATGATAAGGTAAATTGTGGATACCAATGCTCCATCACATCCTTGGGTTATGATGAATCTTCCTAAAATGTATGTATTCTATAAAATTATTTGATTGGTTTATTTCTATGTTGCCTAAACAGTTTCAATCTTTGATCAAGAATAAATACAAGTAGTTCATTGTAAGGGAGATGATGATGTGATTTTATGAACTCTATATTCATTACATGTGAAGGAACAGGTATATATAGCCTTAAGTGACATACATGGAGCACACCATTAAATTGAGATTGGGTTCATAGAATTAAATTTTTATAAGATATCATCCCAATATGATCAACAATTTAAAATGGATATATTTTTGTGGGTCCATATTTCTATTTATTATAATTAACATAACTTTTTCCAAGTTTATATTTTTTGGAATACCATGTCACCTACTTCAAACTCTAGATATCACTGAATTTTTTTTCTATAAATTCATTGTTGGATATATGTTTTTATGACGTGCTATAGAATTGATCTAACCATATCATCCTTTTCCCCATTATACTGAGGTATCAATTAATTTTTTTCTCTATATTCATCCTTTAAAATTAGAGTTCATCATTTCTATCAATCTAAGGACTAATAAAAACACATTTAAATACTAGAGTGATATACAATTTTATAAGAAAACACATCCAATGAAAGGTATTAATCCAAAATAAGTTTTCATTCAGTAAAAAAATCTATTAATATAACATATAGGGTTTGAATGATCCTCTAGGAATGAATATCATTTGAAGATGACATATAATGCTAAACTACAACTCTACCTTCAAATATTATTGAATAGTTCTATATAATTTCTTTGTAACTATTAGATCTTAATTATATAAAATAAAATGAGGTTCTCCTTGAAACCAGACAAAACTGTCAATGTATTTCCACAAATGATGATCAATAGGGAAATATTACTTGATTGCAATGAAATGTGATGAATTCATAAGGAGACTGACAATAGCCTAAATAACATTATGAGATTAAGATGTTTTTGGGGATACCAATGATTAAATACATGGTTATTGATTCACATTAACAGTCTAGTATGGTCAATGGTTTTCGGATACCCATAGACTTCTTCCTAACAAAATTATATTGTTGACCTACCACACATTGAGATATAAACTATGAAATATCCCTTTTCATATTTTCCCTAAAAAAATATACTTTTATATCTCTACACATATTCGTACATAATGGATGAATAATATATGTTGAACTATGATTTTATTCCAAAAAATCCTTTAAATATGGTAATAATGTGAGACTTACATGGTTATTGAACCTTATTATTTGATAACCATAAAAGTTTAAATCATAAAATTTTTTAGACTTCTTCTGTACACCTACATCATCCTTCTATAACTCCTTAATACCAAAAAGGGTGTATGTTTTGAAATTAATATGATATAGATATGATATATCCCCTTTTATTATGATTTAATGAAATCTCTTATGAAAATATGTAATTACAGGATAACTTTTAATCCTCATCAAGGAAAAAAATCATTGTCCTTCTGACTCAGAACATCATCCACCTTATTTGCATTCTATTGTTGTATTATATTCCATAATAATAATTATTAATCAAATCCAAACATCTGATTTGATAAATATTAAACAATTTTATAGTTAATATATACTTAAATATTTTACGATATAAATATATAACACACCTTGGACCATTAATTTGATGCCTCTATAATATCGATGTAATGATTGTTTCTTCCTTACTCCAAATAACCAGAAAGTTAATTATCATCATGAATTTTTAATTTTTACATGGTATAAGATATCCTCATATTGTTTTACATGAGTAATCATACAAGTAACCTCTTATATGTTTCATTATAGATCCAGAAAACATGTCTACAAATGGGTAGTTTGATAAAAGGTGCAGTAACCATTTTTCTATTAATCTCATTAACATTATACTACAATTTATCTACCAAATAGAACATGTCTCCGAAATTAATAAAATTTTTAAGTGTATTTCATTTCTATGAGGATTTTCTCAAAAAACATTGATAGAATCCAAAAATCTAAAAAACTATGGATCACAATCACCATAGTCTGTTTGGGCCATTTCGATATAACCATTAACATTAATAGATCCATTCAAATATCCTTTCAGGTGATTATAAGACAAACCAATATAAGTATTATTATCCTCATTTCAAACATTATGAATTTATCAAATAACTTTTACATCCTCAATTTATAAAAAATGTTCCTCAAATAATCATAACACTCCTAATTTATCATGGAATATATAAGAATCTAATCTATAAAGAGTACCCAAAATAGGTTTGAGTTATATTAAATTCCTATATTCATTAAATCCATGGATATAGTAGGGGAATTGGAATATAGACATATAATCACTACAAATTCAAAAATACCATACCCCATATGGAAGTCTATATTCATTACGTCATCTGTTCTGACCCAAAATTAATATTATCAAGGATGAAGGACAGTCATTTAAAGTTTTGTATATCATCACAATTGATCAGAAAGATCATTTATAAGGAGTAGAGGATAAATGGTCTTAGCAGTTATATTCCTATACTCTAGATAATAAATAAAAATATTATTTTGTCAAAAAATTATTTTAAAAAACAATAGGTGAACCAAATAGTGTTGCACAAGTGAATATGAATCCCTTAATAAGACTATACTAGAGGTTCTCCATTAATTCCATGAACTCATTTGAGTCCATTATATATGGATTATTTAAAAATGATCCATAACTAGTTATGAGTTACGTATAAAACTCAACTTCATGATTCATCTGATTATGATACTTTTATTTTTGAAATTTAATGGGATATTCCTAAATGTTTTTTATATATTTAATATTGAGTTTCTATAAAACTATTTCAGTTAAATATCACTTGGGAATAGGTTGCGAAACCCGTAAAAAATATGTAATCACCACTGGAAGTTTATTTTCATCATCACATAAAATGATGATCATATGTAGATTAAAAATATCAAAAGTGACTAAAATTACTAAATAGATGATAAGGGATATATATATTATGTGTCATAATACAAGAAACAAATAACATGAAATTATTATAGTTTGCGAATAAATATATTTTTTGGAATAAAATTCTAAAAAATGATTATGTGAAATGAGATATAGACATGAGATTCATTCATCATAACGTTATGAGAATTTATTACAAACTGAATATCTAATAATTTAGTAGATGGGGTATTAACATTATAAAATTCATTAGATATGAATGGGTGTATATAGAATGAATAAAATAACATGTTAACAATTTAATATTGAATAGTATGTATACTTTTCACTACTTCATTCTCATAACCCACTTCAGTAGTTCTGATGTAATATTATTTCCCTTTTTCCATTTTCATAAGAGGTTATGGATATTGATTATCAATATTAACCCTCTAATTATTGAATTTATTTACATAATTTCTATAGTCCTTTAAATTATATCATTCTAGTGTGGGTGACACTGTAACACCCTAATATTTCATAGTATGTAATCTCTTTGTATTATTTCAATAACATGCGCTACACACAACATTGAATTCGAGCGCACCGCGACTTACCAAACTATCCGTTCAAAAAACGTTATGGATAGTATTAAATGAATTTTGGATTTTATATACTCCATATAATTTTAACATCCATATTATGTGTTTCTTAGACATAATATAAGAACAAATTCGACTTTTTAGATAAAAGAATTTTTTTTTTCAGAAAAAGCAATTTTACCGCCTTTTAATGGACAACCCTTTTTAAATCCAATATTTTACACTATTATATAATCAATCTGACAAAATAAACTTCTAATTTATATTTGGGACATAAAAATTTAGTTTTGATAATTTTTTGGTATTTTTCTGATAACCTTCATATTTTTGTGCATAGTGAAAAATACAAAATTTTAATTAAAAACAACATCTTTAATTGAAATAATTTATAGTGTTAAATTATTAATTTTAATGGTTTTTAAGTATAATTAGATTATATTTTTATCATTTAATAAAATTATGTTTATTATAATTAATATCACTTTAAAATTGGTCATAAACAAGTGTCAATCTTTTGATTGGTATTGTTTCTTAAAAACACAGTATTTGTTTTGACAATGAGAATTAATATTAAATTAATTATTGCAAATTTTATGTTTTTAATTTGGTAAAATAGAAATAATTTTAAAATTTTGAATATCAAATATAGCGTAGGATAAAATTTTGGTATTTTTCTGAAAACTTTCTATTTTTGATAAATAGTAAAAAACACTAAGTTATTGGTTAAAACAGAATTTTTATTTAAATAATTAATTATTTTATTTAGATTAATTTTAGGTAAAAATAGATATATAATACCTATATATTTTCAATGTAATCCATTGGAGTCATTTTTTATAAATATTGGATATATAAAATTTTATCGAACTTTTCACCGTCTTTTACCCACCTCCTAGTAGAATTTTCAAATTTAAATAAAACATAATTTTACCGATTCTGTGTGTTTAATTTAAAAAATCATAGAGGCATGGTTGATATCAGTATGTAAAATGTGGTTCAATATGATGGAAACAATTTTTGGCGAATAGTAACATTTGACTTCTATTTACCATGGTTAAAAGTAAATAGTGTAATTAAGAATAAAATGATATTTTATTTACCCTAACACATGTCCTAATTGAATTGGATAAGTGTTATTCGACAAAAAAACCTTTGGAATAAAATATGATCTTTTAGGTCCACTTGTATTAAATTAGGAAGTTTATTTTTATTTTATATAACGAAGAGTTAAAAGAGTTAAAATCAATGATTAATAACTATTTTTTTTTAATATATGGTTATACATAAGATAAATTCGACTATAAATATTAATTATAATGCTAATAATATTTCCTACATAATGGTATTTTATTTATAAATTTTATACATTAACTAATAATTTTTTTTATGAAACAATGAGGAAGCAGTGATTACCGTATTAATGAAAGATTAAAATAATTGACATTATAAATATCCAAATAAATGTAATTTGAGACATTTAATAAACTACAGTATTTTTATAGGTTAATATGACATGTTAGGGTTGATTCGATGATTTTTTAGAAGTAATATTTCAATTATGAATTTGAAAAAAAAAATCAAATAGTGTCAAAATTTACATAAAAGAGTTTTTAAAACAAATTCTATATTATTAATTGTTATTCTATTCATAAAAATCTATGGTTTAGTCAAAATACTTATATAATGGTAGGTGTATGATTAATGAAACAGTTGGTGTTCTCTTGGATTTTTAGAGTATGTTTATTAACCATATATTATAAAAATAGAAAGAGACATGGTGAATTTTAAACTATTTATCTAAGAGTTAAATCTAAAATATAAAGATAATATATTGGACCAAACGAGTCTAAATTTTATTGATTGAGTGTTATTTGACCCATCCCCACCTTATCCTTTAAATAATATATTTTGGATCCATTAGAAACTGAAAATTATTTTATTATAAAATAATATTTCTTTCTTTTCATAAGGGGCCCCTCACTACTCTATAAAAGCACAACTACAAAGTTGACCTATAGCCACGGTTTAAACCGTGGCTATAGGTGGATATGCCACCGTTTTAACCATGGAAATAGCCTCGTAAAATCGTGTCAATAGATGAAATCAAAACTATCCTATGCAGAATTCAATCCCTGCACCTCCACATTGAAATCCATCGCACTTACCACTACACCACATGACTATTAGGGTATATATATATATATATATATTTACATAAACAATGGTAATAGCCTCAAAACTGTGGCCATATGTGTTCCTACCAAATTTTTGGTGGGAAATTTATTTCCCATGGAAGCACGGGAACCCTATTGCCACGGTTTTAGAAACCCATGGCTATAGGCCATCAAAACATTTTTTCCATAGCCACGTTTTTAGAATTGTGGCTATAGCCACGACCTATAGCCATAGTTTTGAAAACTGTGGCTATAGGCCTCCGAAAACATTCCAATAGCAACCATTTTACAACCGTGGCTATAGCCACCTATAGCTAGGGTTTTAAAACTATGGCTATAGAAACCTATATCCATGGTTTAAATACAAGGGCTATAGGTCTGTGGTAGTAGCCTCATTTTCTAGTAGTGAAGGGAACTCCCCCTTCTCTCAAATTACCAAATTCAGATCCATTTGACTTAGAAAACCCCTACCAAAATACCCTCTCAACTGTCCTCCATTCATCTTAGAGGCATTTCATTAGTCAGAAATCCAACCTATGGATCCCTTTTCATCAAATCAATAGGAATAACCTGAAGAAGAGGTAAATATTTCATCACCACTTTCATGTTCCTTTCTTCTTCCATTTCCTCTTTCATTTTTGTTTATAGTCTAAAATAATTACCCTAGTAGCTTGTATATACTGTGATGTTATTATAAATATGGTACAACCATATTCATTATTCTATCCATTTTTTGAATTACATGTCACCATACATGCGTATGTACAGCGTATCGTCTCTACGTCGTGGTGTAATTGTTATTAAATACATTATTATTTAGATGTGTATATTAATGATGAGTAATTGATGTAAATAATATATATAACATGACAATTATTCTGTATATATGATATACCATCCAATTATATATTATTTTAATATCAAAAGAATGAAATTGTCGCTTGTGTGTACGTACAGATTACCGTCTCCATGAACACGATGAGATTAATTCCACATCGTATCCAGTCTAGATTAATTTTAATTTGATTAATAAAACTAATGTTTAAAGACTTAATATCATTTTTATATGAATAAGATACATACCATCCATAACAAAAATTATCCACATAACAAATAATATAATGGAAAACGAATCAGTTAACACCCGAAACGATTATATTACCATGATATTATTAATAGAGAGATGTTAAAAGATCATATATGATATCATATTAACTGATATTATTATTGTAAAATTTAATAACAATTATTTCACCATTATAGAGGAGTTTAACCTACCCTCGACAAAGGAAAAGTACAAGGTAAGGGTTAATTCTACAATCTCTTTATTATCTGAGGTTGTTTTTACGTAAGTATCTACTCGGACTTCTTTACCATCCACATCCATGTTTCATAAAAATGTATTTCAAAACATTTTTTCTACTAGATAAAGGGGTAAAGTAATTTATAACCTTGTTTAACCCTATATGTTTTGTAAGTAATCTTTCTGTCATCTTCCAAATAATGTACTTTATGGCCTTTTCAAAAAAATTAAGAGAAGAATGTTTTTTCACTTATACGACGGGTGTAGCTATTTCCCACCATTATAACATCGTCGATTCTTCCGTTACATTTTATAATAATATTTTCAAAATAAATGTTTTCAATACAATTATTTGACACTTAAATTATTTCAAAATTAAAAGAGATATTTCTCTAAAAGTGGTTTTGATTTCATCTATGTCGACATCCCGTAATGGATTTTATGTTTATTAGAAGTTGATTTATTATGATTCAAAACATCCATATTGTATTAAAGGTTTTGTGATATTTTACAATGTGGATGTGCTATTTTTATACCATTGATGGTTTATGGTTAAATTATTGGCATTTTTCATGCTTTTTTTAGTATGAATGTTTATGATCTATTTCTAAAATTTCATATGAGGAATGTATTAGACTTAGTAATAGATGGGTGGAGACCGTTATAGCTCCTCGATGAATCGGTAGGTCTCAGGAGAAAACTAGCCATGGAATTGGCCGAGGCCTTTCCAAATTTGACATATGGTTTTGGTCGAGGGAAAAATCACTTTTAGACGTCTTTGCCGAGGCCATAAAAAAATGTTTCAAAATGTCCAACATTATAAATTCCCTCATTATGAAAATAATATTGATGGGGCATGTGGTCATTTGACAAGTATAATACCCATGATTATGTTTTATTATGGCATCATTTACTTTGATCACATTCATTCCATATAAGTATTCATGCTTATTGGTAAAGGCATGCAGTTTCAATTATTCACCATGATTAATATTTATGTTATCTTCTGCTGTATTGCTTACACTTACTCTGCATTTCAGTTCACCCCTTTCTTATGTTTCATTTTCCAAGGATATGAAGAAGTTAGTAATGAGTGACTTGAAGGCATAATCTAGGAGGCTTGGACGTTTCTAATGGAATAAATTCATGTTGTATTTCTTTTCATGTTGTAAATTTGAACTTATGTATCAATCTTGTTTCCAATAATACTACACTGATTGGTCTTTCTAGGCATGATTTCCATGTGATCATGCCAATTTTAAGTAATAATGCACCGAATCTTGGAATCTAGGGTCAGGGCGTTACAGTTCGTATCAGAGGATGTTTAGTACAAACCTTTTAAAATATATTTTGATAAACATTGATTATAACAAATTACCCTGAGATAGAATTTTAGGATTAGTGTAGAAGAACATCCTAAAATTTTGGTAATGTAGATATTTTGTGAGTTTTCCAAATAATACATCCCTGTCAAGGTATGAGCAGGTAGAGGCGGCTCTGGCACAAATGTACCGAGGGGTAAAACACGAAAACACTACTTTGAGATAGACTCGAATGGGAACTGGTGCATGAAAATGGGCCTTGCCGCACTCTTGGTTATGACAATCCCGTGGGATATGCTTAGGATAATTCTCATTTTCGTTACAAATCATTATAAAGAATTTATGAGTATAAAATCCTCAAAAAATATATTTTTTATGGTTATGGATTATATCCATAAACTGTTCAATGTATATTAGGTATTTTACAAGTTTGTAATTGCAATTGATAAACAGTCCTATTGAATGAAATTGGGTAGAAATGGCACCCAGTAGAAGGAATGTGAGATTGAGTAATACATATGATCCAACGAGTAAGAAGGATCATATATTTCAAGGGATAAAGACAACATTTATAAGGGAAATAGTCTCCCATGTATTATCATCATATGAATAAATAATATCATGTGTTAATAAGATAGGTAAATAATTCGATGTGTCTGATAGCTTCTAAGGGAAGCAAGAGAAGAAAAGGATGAAAGAGAGGAAGATGGATAATGGGAAGAGGGAAAAGAAGGATTTCCCATATGTGATAACTGTGGAAAGAATACCCTTGGTAAGTGTTATAAGGGAATGGGGTTTTGTTATATGTGTGTAGAAAAAGGGCACCAAGTACACGATTTAAAGGATAATAAAATGTTTCAAATTTACAATGCTTCATTGGCATGGAGTTGGGTCACTACCCGAATCAATGTCCAAATCATCAGTGTATACCCCAAATCATACTATTGGATAATAATAAAGTTATGATACTACCATAGATGATGAGGAAATATTATATTTCTTACATTGTTATTAAATTATTGTGTCATTTGATTGTTGTATTAATAATGTACTTTTTATAATAAATATAGAGTATATAAGGATTGAACTGCAGTACTATTTCATTAATGACTTGAGATTGTGTGGAACCATGAAAAGTGATGAAATATCTTGTTAATGTTTTGGAAAATACCTAATTGAAATGTAATACTTAATATAGTCCTGATAATGTGGTAGTGATTTTGTAATAAGAGATGGTTGATTTGCATAAATTATATTGGATATTCTTGACAACCTTGGAATTGATTAACAGTTTGTTTATTTCATAGTTTTTGGAATATTTAATATTTTTGGATATAAGGAATATATCCAATATTATATAAAGGATAAGGGAGCATGAATGTAATAAACATGGTTTTATGGTAATTCAGGGTGTTACCATGTTTTAAAATAATACATGATAAAGGTGTTCACATGTTATTACGCGGGAAAAATGATCTTCATTGGGTTTAAAATATTTATAAATTTTGGAGAGTGAATTTGAATAGAAGTATTTTAAATATTTCTAAAGGTTGGAATGGATTATTTTTTAAATTGGATACTATTGATAAGGTTATTTTTTATTTTTTATAAAAAGGAAAACACGCAGACCGTGTGACAACCCGTCGCATCGGGCAAAGCTGTGGGAATCGAACCCACAACCATAGTGAGATTGGGATTTATCTCCTACCACTAGACTATGTGAAGTCCCTGGACTGTTTAATTTAGTTTTTAAAGGGTTTTATTGGTGAATTATAAATTCATTTTTTGGAACCCTATACGAATAAGATAAATAAAATAATATTTTAAGTTCTATTATCTTCTAGAGTGAAAGATGTAACGACCCAAAATTTCATTAATGGAAAATCCCTCTTGATCCAGTTAAATGTCTCCTTATGAAAAATGTTTTTATAAGATGTCAACTTCTTTGGTTTTATGTTAAGATTTGTGACCGTTACTTTTATAGTCGTTGAACAGTGACCACATGAGTAGTATAAATATAAGGCTTTAACAAACCCAATTTTACTCAGACAAAGGAATCGATGACCTCATCCAGTAGAATTGCCCCGTACGAAGCCCATTTGTCAGAGCTTGGAAAGGAGGTGGCGTCTATGGGCTTCGCCCTTGACCAATCCCAAGCTGAGCTTCATTATGTCAAGCTCGAACCAGACCGTCTACGGGAAAAGTGGAAGTTGATAGAGATTACCACTCGAGCGATGTTATCTGAGCCGCCCCAAGAGTCTGTCACCATCGCACACCTTACCCTTAGGACTTATGCGGCTATTCAAAGGGGTTATGTGACAAATAAGTAGTACCATGTTCATGTACATTATTTTTTTATATAATAATGAATATAATTTCTAGCCATTTTTGATACATTGTAAATAGTATTTAAGGTACAAATGGTGTTTTTAGTTATTATTTAATTAAGAATTATATTTTATTATATTAAAGGATTTGTTTGAATTAAATAATATTTTAATAAAATATTATTATTAATATTAAGTTAATTTTTTATTAAATATAAATGATCTTATGATTTTATGAATTCAATTAAATTTTTTATTATGGTTTGAAAGCCATTTCTGTCAAAAACCGTGAATTTTTTATAAATGTTGTTTTTATTTTAAAAGTAACAATTCACATATTTAGAAAAATATTTATATAAAATAAATATTATTTTTGGAATCAGGATGTCGAAATTATCCAACAGTGAATTTTTCAGAATTTTCTGATACAGTCAAATTTTTGGGTAAAAATTAAATACCATTTAAATATATAATGTGTTTTATGACATCATAATGACCCAATGGTGATTCAATAAAATACCATAATCCTTATGTTCAGAAAATATATGTTCTATCATTAAAATAATGTGATTTTGGGTTTGTTTGACTTACTTTTCAAAGCATTAATGGAGCCCTCAAGACTTATTCAACACTTTGCCTTTTTAAATTAATTTCCATGGGAGTGTGACTCACCTCCACATAAGCAACCCTAATTTATTAATATGTTCGGACCTTTGCCTTGTAAAATATTGTTTTCCTCTTTCCCTTTCCAGAATCCATGTGAAAATACCATGGGATGGTTTGTGGTTTGGATTATTTTAATATAAGGGGTCCCAAACCTAAATAATAAAGAATTCTCTCACCTTTCCTATATAAACCCACCCAAGCATCCACTTCCTCCTCACTAAAATCCCTTTGAGTTCGTCCAACCTCTATCCTACTCTCTCTAGAATCCTCCCAAGGTGCCCCAAGCTCCCAAGAAGCCTCTCACAAGCCTCTCTCTAGCCTTTGGAAGCACACTTCCATGTAAGGGTTTTTCTTCCTTTCTCATTTTTGTCAATTTTCTTTAAGTTGTATTTCCTTTTTAATTTAAATTATGAATGTTGGGGTATGGTTTGTAACCTCTCCCATATTTCCCTATTATTTTTTGAATGATGGGATACCCCTTTCTCTCTCATTAAATGCCTCCCATGTACACCCGTTACTGTGCTGAAATTCCGAAGGGAACCTTTTTCTCCTCTTTTATATTCAAGCAATACTTTTGTATCATGAATCCAAATTCCTTTTCAATTGTTGGGACATGTATCTATATGACCTACTTACTTTCCATTACATTTAAATATTATGAGGAACCCCATTCTCTCTCATGAACCATTTTTATGAATTCTTATGTCACATCGTTACGCTATCGTAATCACACCGATTTTCTAAGCCAATATCATTGTGTAGTGAATACCATGCCCATTTCTCCATCAAGGGTATTAAACTTTATGAACATTTACTTATTTATTATAAAGTTTCATGTATGAATTCTACATTCCTTTATCGTGGAATAAATGATTATGTTTTATGAATCCATGTTTTATGATCCATGTGGCACACTTATGCATGAAATGAAATGTTTAAGAAGGGTGCACCCTTTATAGCGCTCCAATGCATTGGGTAAAGTATAGTATCATGATACGTCATGTGAAATGAGTGTTGACTCATTCTAATTCAAGTGAAATGGGGGTTGACTCGTGCTTCATGTGCAATGAGGGTTTACTCATGTTCCATGTGCAATGAGCCTCGGCTCATGCTAATTCAATGTTAAGTGTTGTTGCCACATTTCCATATTATGATTATCATGCTTTATCATGCCTTTATGTTCATTTTTCTCTTATGCTCTATTGATATTCCTATTTCCTAACATTTATTGTACTCCTCATGATATTCCTTGTGTAATCCCTTATTGGGCTTTATAGCTCACCCTTTTCTTATGCATGTTCTAAGGTTATCCCATGCAATGCTAAGTAGGAAGGAATGTAGTGGTCATGTAAAGGATGTTTTCAATAAAGATGTTGTATTTCAAGTTTAATGTTTTTATGTAACTATCCTAATCCACAAATACACTAAACCTCTCGATCTTCATTTTTGTATCAGGTGAAGTTTTATGTAATAAAGCATGTTTAAGTTGTAATAAAAATCAGGGTTGTCATAGTTGGTATCAAAGGATAGGTTTAGTTATTTTTGGGATTAGGAAAACCCTAGTAATGCCTTAGATTCAAGAATAAGTATAAAAAAACATCCATATGTTTTGGTATGTATTGAGTATGTGGTTTATCAAGAAAATACATCCCTGTCTGGATACGAGCAGGTAGAGGCGGCTCTGGAACAGATGTATCCTAGGGGTAAAACCCAAAAACACCGCTTTGAGCTCGACTTGAACGGGAACTAGTGTATGACAACGGGCCTTGCTGCACTCTTCATTACAACACTCTCGGGGGATATTATTTGATAAGTTCCCAATCTTAATATGAACACTTATTAAGGGAAAAATGCCCCTAAGAATATATGTTAGAAGGTAGATCATGAAAAGCCTGGATTGAATCCTATAAAATCATGATTTAAAGAGATTAAAGTTTATTTATAAGTCATAAACATTTGTATTTGGATTAACCTTTATGTGTTACCCCTAAATTTCCTTTTATTCCTGCCAATGGCCGGTAGTAGGAGAAATCCGGCTAACAACCGTCGTGGAGATCAGTGTGATGATTGTACTAATGAGATGCCCAATCCAATGGGAGTGGGAATTGCGAACTTTGTCACGCTTCTCTCTCAGCTAACTCAAGTTTTGAATAGAAACACGGGTCAAGAGGAACGTTCAACCCCCCCTAAGAAAGAAAAAGTCGCTATCAAGAGCTTCATGAGACAAAGGCCTCCTACTTTTAGTGGATCATCTGATCCCATGATCACTGAGAAATGGATCAACTCCATTGAAATGATATTCTCCATCCTCCAATGTTCTGAACAAGAGAAGGTTCTCCTGGCGGCTTATCGTATGGAGGGTGATGCTGATTAATGGTGGATGTTGATCAAAAATACGAAGACTGAGGAGGAGATCGAGGCTTTGGAATGTAAGGAATTCCGGAAGATGTTTTTCGATAAATATTTTCCGCGCACCCTCCGTCTTAAGATGGAAAGGGACTTCCTTTCGCTCAAACAAAATGATGAAGAATCAGTGGGAGCATATGAAGCAAACATCACAAGGCTTGCACGATACACTTTCGGCTTTGTCGTTACCCCCGAATGCAAGGTTGACCTCTTCTTTGGTGGTCTGAAGCCTAGTTTGCAGAAAGCATTAACGATCTGGGACTTCAACAGTTATGAGGAAATTGTCTGATGTTCCCTCAAGGTTGAAATGGAGATCGGAGAATCACAGGGGTATCATGGGGACAAGAAGTGTAAGGTGGACTAAAATTCTGGTGGTCCGATGGATAAATCCAACGGCGCTAAGAAGATCCAGCACCCCACTTTCCAAAAGTGAGGAAATAATCACCCTGGAAATTGCCTTAGGGGGACGAGAAAATGCTTTAGGTGTGGAAGAGAAGGGCACCTAGCTATTAACTGTCGGCAAGAAGGACCCGCAGCTGCGACAGAGGAGAGGAACGCTCCGTTCGAACCTCAACGCGTTGTTCAATGCTACAAATGCAAAGAACCAGGCCATTTTGCAAATCAGTTCCCTAATCTAAGGGTCTTCAGAGGCAACCAACAACCTCCAAGACAGCATGTAAGAGATTTTGCCATAACTTCTGCCGAAGTGAACCCCGAAAATGAAGTGGTGACAGGTACGCTAGTTATTGATTCAAGAATAGCGAATGTACTTTTTGATTCAGGTTCTACACATTCTTTTATATCCCAAAAGTTTAGTGGAACAATCCTAGCACCACCACAAATCATGGAAGTAAAGATGTCGGTGAGTACGGATAATGGGGAAATCATTACATCCCATGAGTATAAGTCCTCCCCTGTTATGATCTGTTGATTGAATTTCCCGGAGAACCTCATTATACTCCCTATGGTGGAATTTTATGTAATTCTTGGAATGGATTTTCTTTCCTTATATAGAACCAACATAAATTGTCAGGAGAGGGAAATCACACTCCATATGGAGAATCGACCCCCGATTCTTTACATGTGTCAGGAGGAAGATGAATCTCCTTTAGCCCCATCATCTCAAGCATGGATATTACTACCTTATGAGCACGCATATCTGGCTCAGATGATTGAGTCCAAGGAAGAAACCACCCTTTATGAAATGCCTATTGTGAGGGAATTCGCAGAAGTGTTTCCCGAGGAACATCCTGGTCTTCCTCAAAGAAGTGATGTTGAGTTCTTAATTGAACTTGTACCTGGGGCGCTACCAATATCCAAGACTCCATATAGAATGGCTGTTTTTGAGCTTAAAGAGCTAAAGAAACAACTACAGGAGAATCTGGAAAAAAGGTTTATACGCCCAAGTGCATCACCATGGGGTGCACCAGTCCTCTTCGTCAAGAAGAAGGATGGGTCAATGCAGATTTGAATCGATTATCATGAACTTAACAAAATCAAAATAAAAGAACAAGTATCCTCTCCCAAGAATAGATGACTTGTTTGATCAGCTGCGTGGAGCACAATACTTCTCCAAGGTGGACTTGTGGTTGGGATATTATCAAGTAAGGGTGAATAAGAAAGATATCCCCAAGACTCCTTTTCGTACAAGGTACGAGCACTATGAATTCGTAGTAATGCCTTTCGGACTCACCAATGCTCCATCAATATTCATGGACTTGATGAATAGATTCTTAAGAGATTACCTTGACAAATTTGTGGTAGTCTTTATAGATGATATTCTAATATACTCCAAAACCATGGATGACAATGAGGAGCATTTAGAAACTGTACTAGAGACTTTGCGCAAGGAGAAGCTCTATGAAAAGTACAGAAAGTGTGTGTTTTGGTTGAAGGAAGTCTCATTCTTGGGCCATATCATCACAAGTAATGGGATATCTGTGGACCCATCCAAAACAGATGCAATTGAGGGATGACCGAGGCCAACATCGGTAACTGATATCCATAGCTTCTTGGGGTTAGCTGGATATTATCGATGATTTGTGAGAAATTTATCACGACTTTCCAACCCTCTTACCAGGCTAACTTGAAAGGGAGTAATGTTTTCTTGGAGTGATGAATGCGAAAAAAGCTTCAAGGAGTTGAAAAGGAGGCTAATCACCGCACCCGTGCTCACATTACCCACAAGTGGGGAACTTTTTGTGGTATTAAATGATGCATCAAAGAAGGGATTAGGATGTGTGCTGATGCAGAATGAAAATGTGATATCCTATGCCTCAAGTCAGTTGAAAATCCCTGAGCGTAACTATCCAACGCATGATCTGGAGTTGGTGGTGGTGATATTTGCATTGAAAATCTGGCAGCATTATCTCTATGGATAGAAATGTGAGATATATACTAACCACAAGAGTCTTAAATATATATCCACACAGAAAGAGCATAATATGCGCTAGAGAAGATGGATAGAACTCATCAAGGATTAGGACTGTTCAATACATTACCACCCTGGGAAAGCGAACAAGGGGGAGGATGCCCTATGTAGAAAGGATCCAGCTATTCTATCAATGATGAGAATTGAGAAGGATCCAATCATCATAGACTTGATGAAGATGGATGTTGGAATGATAAAGAAGGGAACATCATCAATCCTTCCACAAATGATTGCTCAACCATATCTTTTGGAAAGGTTAAACGATGCTCAAAAGGATGATGTGGGAATTCAAGAAAAAGTGGAAGCTATCAAAAAGGGTAAATCCTTGGAGTTTAATGTTAATGAAGAAGGAACTATGCGGTTGGGGAGAAGACTATGTGTTCCATCAAGTCTGGAGATGAATAAGGAACTTTTGGATGATGCACATAGTTCAACATTCTCTATTCTCCAAGGAAGCACAAAGATTTATCTAGATCTCCGAGAAATATTTTGGTGGGATAATATGAAGAAGGAGATCACTGAATATACATCAATGTGCCTGGTGTTTCAGCAAGTGAAGGCAGAGAGGCAGAAGTCTAAGGGGATGATGCAACCATTTCCCATTCCAGAATGGAAATGGGAGAAAATCACCAGGGACTTTGTCACAGGACTTCCAAGGATATCTAAAGGCAACAATGCAATCTGGGTTGTTGTGGATCGTCTTACAAAGACTGCACACTTCATTTATATTCGAGAGGATTTCTCTTTGGATCAACTGGCATGAATATATATCAGGGAAGTGGTATGGTTGCATGGAGTACCACTATCTATTGTTTCTGACCGAGAACCAAGATTCACCTCTATGTTTTGGAGGAGTCTTCAACATGCTCTGAATACTGAACTGAACTTCAGTACGGCCTATCATCCTCAAACTGATGGCCAATCCGAGCGGACTATCCAAACAATTGAGGATATGTTAAGAGTTTGCTCAATGACTTTACAGGAGGATGGGATCAATATCTTCCTCTGGTTGAGTTCTCTTATAATAATAGTTTCCACTCAAGAATCCAAATGTCACCATATAAAGCCCTCTATCGGAAAAGGTGTAGAACACCGGTATATTGGGATGAGGTCGGTGAACGTAAGCTTCTTGGACCAGAAATGGTCGAAAAATGGTGGAGAAGGTGAAAACCATTCAGCAATATATCAAGGCAGCCCAAAATCGACAGAAGAGTTATGCAGATAATCATCGATGAGACCTTGAGTTCAAAGTCGGAGACATGGTGTTTTTACGCATATCTCCATGGAAGAAGGTAGTGAGGTTTGGAAAGAAAGGGATGTTAAGTCCAAGGTAAATCGGCCCCTTCGAGATTCTTGATCGTGTTGGGGCTATGGACTATCGACTAGCACTTCCACCTAATATGGCCAAGGTACATGATGTCTTCCATGTATCCCTCTTATGGAAGTACATACCGGACCCTTCACCTGTACTATCTTCCGAGGTGTTACAATTAGAAGACGATCTCTCTTATGAGGAGCAAACAGTGAAGATCTTAGATCGTAGAGAAAAAGTTCTACTAAATAAGACAATGCCCCTCTTCAAGGTGTTGTGGAGAAACCACATGTTTGAAGAAGCAACTTGGGAGTCGGAGGATATGATGAAGCTGAGTTACCCACATTTGTTTTATTGTGGGAAAAGGAAAATTTCGAGGGCGAAATTTCTTAAGGGGGAATATTGTAACGACCCAAAGTTTCATTAATGGAAAATCCCTCTTGATCCATTTAAATTTCTCCTTATGAAAAATGGTTTTATAAGATGTCAACTTATTTGGTTTTATGTTATGTTTTGTGACTGTTACTTTTATAGCTGTTGAACAATGATCACATGAGTAGTATAAATATAAGGGTTTAACGAACCCAATTTTACTCAGACAAAGGAAGTGAAGGCCTCATCCAGTAGAATTGCCTAGTATGAAGCCGATTTGTCGGAGCTCAGAAAAGAGGTGGCGTCTTTGGGCTTCACCCTTGACCAAGCCCAAGCTGAGCTTCATTATGTCAAGCTCGAACGGGACCGTCTATGGGAAAAGTGGAAGTTGATAGAGATTACCACTCGAGCGATGTTATCCGAGCCACCCCAAGAGTCTGTCACCATCTCACACCTTAACCTTAGGTCTTATGCGGGTATTCTAAGGGGTTATGTAACAAATAATTAGTACCATGTTCATGTACATTATTTTTGTATATAATAATGAATATAATTTCTAGTCATTTTTGATACATTGTAAATAGTTTTTAAGGTACAAATTGTTTTTTTATTTATTATTTAATTAAGAATTACCTTTTATTAAATTAAAGGATTTTTTTGAATTAAATAATATTTTAATAAAACATTATTATTAATATTAAATTAATTTTTTTAAATATAAATGTTCTTATGATTTTATGAATGCAATTAAATTTTTTTATTAAGGTTTGAAATCCATTTCTGTCAAAACCTGTGAATTTTTTATAAATGTCGGTTTTTATTTTAAAAGTAAAAATTCACATATTTAGAAAATTATTTAGATAAAATAAATATTATATTTGGAATCAGGACGTCGAAATTATCCAACATTGAATTTTTAATAATTTTCTGAGACAGTCAAATTTTTGGGTAAAAATTAAATACCATTTAAATATATAATGTGTTTTATGACATCATAATGACCCAATGGTGATGAAATAAAATACCATAATCCTTATGTTCGGCCAATATATGTTTTATCATTAATATAATGTGATTTTGGGTTTGTTTGACTTACTTTTCAAAACATTAGTGGAGCCCTCAAGACTTATTCAACACTTTTCCTTTTTAAATTAATTTCCATGGGAGTGTGAATCACCTCCACATAATCAACCCTAATTTTTTAATACGTTCGGACCTTGGCCTTGTAAAACATTGTTTTCCTCTTTTCTTTTCCAGAAACCATGGGATGGTTTGTGGTTTGGAATATTTTAATATAAGGGGTCCCAAACCTAAATAATAAAGAATTCTCTCACCTTTCCTATATAAACCCACCAAAGATTCCACTTCCACCTCAATAAAATCCCATGGAGTTCGTCCAACCTCTGACCTACTCTCTCTAGAATCCTCCCAAGGTGCCCCAAGCTCCCAAGAATCCTCTCACAAGCCTCTCTCTAGCCTTTGGATGTACACTTCCAAGTACGGGTTTTTCTTCCTTTCTCATTTTTGTTAATTTTCATTAAGTTGTATTGCCCATTTAATTTCAATTATTAATGTTAGGGTATGGTTTCACACCTCTCCCATAGTTCCCTCTAATTTTTTTTTAATGATGGGAGACCCCTTTCTCTCTCATTAAATGCCTCCCATGTACACCCGTTTCTATGCCAAAATTCCGAAAGGAACCTTTTTCTCCTCTTTTATATTCAAGCAATACTTTTGTATCATGAAACTAAATTCTTTTCTATTGTTGGGACATGTATCTATATGACCTCCTTACTGTAAATTACATGTAAATATGATGAGGAACCCCTTTAACTCTCACCAACCATTTTTATGAATTCTTATGTCACACAGTTACGCTGCCGAAATCACACCGATTTTCTATGCCAATATCATTGTGTAGTGAATACCATGCCCATTTCACCATCAAGGGTATTCACCATTATGAACATTAACTTATTTATTATAAATTTTCATGTATTAATTCCACATTCCTTTATCGTGGAATAAATGATTATGTTTTATGAATCCATTTTTTTATGATCCATGTGGCACACTTATGCTTGAAATGAAATGTTTAAGAAGGGTGCGCCCTTTATAGCGCTCCAATGCATTGGGTAAAATATTTTATCATGATACATATTGTTCAATGAGTGTTGAATCATACTAATTCAAGTGAAAATAGGGTTTACTCATGCTTCATGTGAAATGAGGGTTTACTCATGCTCCATGTGCAATGAGCCTCGGCTCATGCTAATTCAATGTTAAGTGTTGTTGCCACATTTCCATGTTATGATTATCATGCTTTATCATGCCTTTATGTTCATGTTTCTCTTATGATCTATTGATATGCCTATTTCCTAACATGTATTGTACTCCTCATGTTATTCCATGTGTACTCCCTTACTGGGCTTTATAGCTCACCCTTTTCTTATGCATGTCCTCAGGTTATCCCATGCAATGCTAAGTACGAAGGAATGCAGTGGTCATGTAAAAGAAGTTTTCAATAAAGATGTTGTACTTCAAGTTTAAAGTTTTTATGTAACGATCCTAAGCCCCAAATACACTAAACCTCTCGATCTTCTTTGTTGTATCATGTGATGTTTTATGTAATAAATCATGTTTAAGTTGTAATAAAAAGTAGGGTTGTCATAAAAGAGGAGTTTATGGTAGAAATTAGTTAGAAGATGAAACTATACTTATCGAGTATATATTATTTCTTCACTTATTCAATGAAGGAATTAATTGTTAAAATTTAGGTAAGGGATCTTAAATCTAAAAATGTGTTATCATAATAGATTCTCTTTTGTTAAACCAGTGATATTTTAAATCATCATAGATTGATGGGTTTGAGGCCATCAATTCTACAATTGTTTGTGACTGATGAGCACAATCACTCCCTATAAATATTTACGTTTTCCTCCAATTATGTGCCTCTAATTTCCACCAATTTTCTTCTAATTGAAATCATAATTTGTTGGTGACTTTTTCATTCCACTTTTCCACTTATTAAGAATGAATTTTATTAACCCAATTTTCAATGTGGGTTTTTCCCTAAAGGTATTTTCTATTTTCAACCTTTTAATTTAGAAGAATAATTTCAAATTTCGAGGACGCAATTTATTTAATGTGGGGAGAATGTAATACCCTAATATTTAATATTATGTTATCTCTACAAATTAATTCAATAACATGGGCGACATGCAACACCGAATTCGAGCACACCACGAATTACGAAACTAGCCATTCAAAAAACAGTTATGGATAGTATTAACTGCATTTTGTATTTTATATATTCCATATAATTTTAACATCCATATTATGTATTTCATAGTCATAATATAAGAACAAATTCAATTTTTCTGATAAAGGAAGTATTTTTCAGAAAATGCAATTTTACTGCCTTTTAATGGAAAAACCCTTTTATATCCGATATTTGACACTTTTATATATTAAATTTGACAAAATAACCTTCTTATTTAGAATGAAGAAATAAAAATATAGTTATGATAAAATTTTTGTATTTTTCTGATAAATTTCATATTTTGGTGAATATTGAAAAATACTAAATTTTAATTAAAAAAATATTTAATTGAAATAATTTATAGTGTTTAATTATGAATTTTAATGTTTTTAAAGTATAATTAGATTATATTTTTATAATTTAATAAAATTTAGGTCATTATAATTAATTTCACTATGAAATTGGAAATAAACATGTGTCAATCATTTGATAAATATTGTTTCTTAAAAAAAGTTTATTTGTTTTGAGAACGAGAATTCATTTTAAATTATTTAATTCAAATTATATGTTTTGAATTTTTTAAAATAGACATCATTTTTGAATTCGGAATATCAAATATATCTTAGGCTGAAATTTTGGTTTTTTTTCTAAAAACATTCTATTTTTGATGAATAGTGAAAACACTGAGTTATTGGTTAAAACCTACTTTTTATTTAAATAATTAGTAATTTTATTTAAATTTATTTTAGGTAAAAAATATAAACATAATAACTATATATGTGGAGTGTAATTAATTGGAGTCATTTTTTAATAAAAATAGATATATAAAATTTTATTGAACTTTTCACCGTGCTTTATCAACCTCTTAGGAGCATTTGCAAATTTACATAAAAAGTAATTTTACAGCTTATATGACTTGTATTTCAAAAATACAAGAGACAACGTTGATATCAGTAAGTAAAATTTTGTTCAATAAGATGAAAATAATTATTGGGGAATAGTAACTTTTGACTTTTATTTACCACAGTTAAAAGTAAATAGGGTAAATAAGGGTAAAAATGATATTATAATTACCTTAACAAATGTTCTAATTCTATTGTATAAGTGTAATTCAACCAAAAAACCTTATGAATAAAATATGATCCTTTAGGTCCATTTGGATTAGATTTGGATAATTTTTATTATTTTATTTAAAGAAGAGTTAAAAGAGTTAAAATCAAATTTTAAGAACTACATAATTTTTAATATAGAGTTATAAATAAGATATTTTCGACAAAAAAATTATTCATTAGAAATATAAAAATATTTCCTACATAATGGTATTTTATTTATAATTTTTAGACATTAAATAATTAAATTTATTTAGAACATAATGATAATGTAGTAATTACTATATTAATGAAATATTAAATAATTTACATTATAAATATCCAAATAAATGTAATTTGAGACTTTTTATATATTAAACTGTTTTTCTAGTTTAGTATGAAATGATAGAGATGATTTAATGAATTTTATTTGAAGAAATAATGTTGTTATTAATTTTTCAAAAACAATATAGAAAATAGTGACTAAATTTACATAAAAGAGTTTTTAAATCAAATATTATATTATTAATTGTTATTCCATTTCTTAAAATCAGAGGATTTTCCAAAATACTTATATAATGATAGGTCTATTATTAATGAACCACTTGGGGTTCGATTAGATGTTTATAGTATGTTTATTAACCATATAATATAAAAATACAACGATACATGGTAAATGTCAAACTATTTAACTAAGAGTTAAATCTAAAAGATAAAGTTTATATAGTGACCCAAACCTTTAATAAACCAATAGGTTGAGTGGTTTTTAACCCCTTCCATTTGTAGCCTTTAAATACTTCAATTTGGAGACATTAAAAACCAAAATATTTTTTATAATAAAATAATATTTATAGCTTTTCCTAAGGTTCCCCTCACCCCTCTAACAAAATTGAACTCCCCATTCTCTATAATTCACACAATGAAAGCCAATTTTCTCAGACAACCCCTGCGTAAATACCCTATAAACTATCATACCTTCATCATATAGGCCTTCCTTTAGTCAGAAATCACACCTAAGAAGCATTTTTGATCAAATAAAAATGAAGAACCTGAAGAAGAGGTAAATATTTCATCACCTCTTTCATGTTTCTTTCTTCTTCGACATCCTCTTTCTTTGTTGTTTCTATTCTAAAATAATAACCCTAGTATCTTCTATATACAATTATGTTATTATAAATATGGTACAACCATATTCATTATTCTATCCATCCATTTATTGACATATCCCCATACGTGTGTACGTACGGCTTACCGTCTCCACATCATGGTGTAATTGTCATTCAATACATTATTATTTGGATGGGTATAATAATGATATGTAATTGATGTAAATAATAAATATAACATGATAACGATTCTTTATATATGATATTTCATCCAATTATATGTTATTTTAATATCAAAATAATGAAACTGTCGCTCATGCATACGTACTGATTACCATCTACATGTACATGATGAGATTCATTCCTGATTGTATCCATTCAAGATTAATTTTCATTTGATGATTAAATATAATTTTTAAATACTTAATATAATTCTGGATATGAATAAGATACATCCCATACATAACAAATATGACTAACATAACAAATAATATAAAGGAAAATGAATCTGATAAAACCCAAAACAATGATAATACTAAGATATTGTTAACAAAGAAATGCTAAAAGATAATATATGATATCATATTAATGTATATGATTATTTTATATTGTAATAACAATTATTTCACCATTATAAAGGTGGTTAACCAACCATCCACCAAGGAAAATTACAAGATAAGTGTTAACTCACGAATTTCTTTATTATCTAAGGTTGTTTTTACGTAAGGATCTATTGGGACCTCTTTATCATCCAAAACCATGTTTCATAAAAATATTTTAAAAATATTTTTTTACTAGATAAAGGGGTAATGTAATTTATAACCATGATTAATATTATATGCCATGAAAGTAATCTTTTTTCTGTTTTCCAAGAAAATTATTTTATGACCTTTTTGAAAAAATTAAGATAAAAATATTTTTTAACTTATATGGTGGGTGCAGCTATTTTTCGCTATTATATCATCGTTGAAGCTTCCCTTACAAGATTATAAAAATATTTTCAAAATAAATGTTTTCTTTATAATTATGTGACACTTAAATTATTTCAAAATAGAATGATATATTTCTCTAAAAAAAGGTTTTTATTTCATATATGTCAACATCCTTTGATGGATTTTATGTTTATTTTACGTTGATTTATTATGATACAAGACATCAATATTTTATTGGAGGTTTTGTGATATGTTTGACAGTGGATGCAATATTTTTATACCATTCATGATTTATGGTTAAGGTATTGATATTTCCTATGCTAGTTTTAATATGAATGATTATATTATATTTCAACCTTTTCATATGAGGAATGTATTGGACATAGTAAGTGATGGGTGGAGCCCGCTATAGTTTCTCGATGCATAGGTAAGTCTCACGAGAAAACTATACGGTGAATTGAATGAGGCCTTTCCCAATTTAATACATGGTTTTGGCTAAGGCCTTAATCATTTTTAGATATCCTGGCAGAGGCCTTGACAAAATGTTTCAGAATGTTTGGCATTATACATTCCCCTGTTATGAAAATAATATTGATGCTTTATGTGGTCATTCGACTCATAGAATACCCTTGATTATGTTTTATTATGACATTATTTGCTCTTCTCATATACCTTCCATAATTTTATTCTTGTTTATTGGTAAAGGCATGTGGTTTCAATTATTCACCATTCTTAATGTTTATGTTTTCTTCTGCTGTATTGCTTACCCTTACATAAAATTTGAGCTCACCCATTTCTTATGTTTCTTTTTCCCAGGATATGAAGAAGTTAGTTATGAGTGACATGAAGGCATAATCTTGGTGGTTTGGATGTTTCTAATGGAATAATTTCATGTTGTATTTGTTTTCACGTTTTAAAGTTGAACTTATGTATCGATCTTGTTTACAAAAATAATAAACTGATCGGTCTTTTGAGATATGATTTCCTTGTGATCATGCCAATGTTATGTATTAATGCACCGACTCTGGTAAACTAGGGTCGGGGTGTTTCAAAAATATTTTGTTATGATTGTATCCATATATTTAATTTACTATATTATTGATAATCCATTAAAACTAATTTTCTGAATGATATTTTTTTAAGGTGTAAAATAGTTACTAGACCACATAATGAAACTCCCCCCATGCATCATTTTTCACTACAAGGATGAAGAATGATTAATTGTTTTCCTCTATGGGTTCAATTATTATAATTTCAACAAAATTTCATTCTTGTCTTCACATCCTCAAAAACATGAGAATGAAAAGTGTCTCCATTATCCATTTCTATCGTAAGATCAAATATGATTATTTAATCATTATTATTCTCATTAGTTTATTATTTTTAATCAATTCTATTAATAGGATTAGTATTATCTATATATAAAATAAAATAATTAATTAATGTTTGCAATTGTTGGCTTACATCAGCTTTACATCATCTATGATTCCATAAATTCATTATTGATATTTTATTGTAAACTATATTGTTTTACTATTAATAAAAATTTGGTGTATTTTAGAAAAATCACCAAAAATTACCAAAACCATTTTTAGATGTGTATAAGTAAAACATGTGCTCAATTTTATAACACTAATGATCTATACATGTGTAATTTAATTTTTAATTTAAACCATTATATAATTGTGAAATAAAAAGTATAAAATTATAACTGATTTTATATTACATAGAAAAAATTTACTTATGGTCTCATGAAATAATATTAAAATTGAAAGTCATCTAAATATATGATTATGAGTACATTTTATGATAATAAATTATAAAATTAATATAAAAAACTAATTAAAATTCATGACATACAAAAACTCCAACAATTAATTAATAATTTTTTAGAAATTTAATTTACTAATACTATAATATAATTATACCATACTTTCATTTATAAGATGCATAAATATTATTATCAAAAACATTGGTGAGTATAAAATTATTTTCTCTAGTTGAATTTTCATAATTTTCATATTAATATTCCTAATAACAAGTTACTACATCATTGGTATTAATTCCTAAAAATCTAGAAATACTTCTTATTTTATTAATTTTTCTCTTATAATGATTTTATTATGGCATATAAGTGATTTTATGTGATTTATAATATATGAAATAGCTATAATAAAATATAAATTCCATTGATAAAATTTATGGTCGTTAAAGGTTCCATTCCTAAGATGTATTTATGAGATTCCCTTTCTATGAGGATGAATAATGGTGACAAATGTTATTAGCATACAAACATTACAGTGAGGTCCCAAGATAATTAGTATCCTGATAAAATGTTTTTCCCAATAAATACCCACTGAAATTTCCATATATAAGTACTGTAAATGATGGTCATCCTCAATGTGATGGCCTCGTGAATGAGTCCCATGAACATGAGTTAACACTATGTGGGAGTCCTAGACTAGGTGAAGATTTCCAAGTAAGAATCCATGTAAGGAGGAACAAACATCCCATAATCCCATTTTGATCATGGATTAGTTGTTTATATTGAATTTTCTAAAAGTCAACCACATTTGGAAAGTGGTAACTATGGGTAACCAGAATGAAAATGCACATTCACATGTATATGGTGGCATCAGTGAAATAATTTGAAACTGTTATGTTCTTATTGATCATTTATATTGATTCTATTATGATTCATGTCTAATGAAATTATAATATTTATTCCATAACTCAATATTTTTATCACAAATATGTAGGTTATATTGTTCAAATGTATTTATCGTTCTCTCAAACCCTTATATTCTTGTGATTCATACTTATCTCCCTTGTTTACCCTTACTGAGCAATGAGCTCACCCATTCTTATGGTTCCTTTCTCTATGTTATGAAAAAATTAATTATGTATGATATCACTACAAAGTGTATTATTTATGATGATCAGACTGTTATATGAGTTTTTTTATATATGGACTAGTCGTTTATGTAACTATGTATCGAATGAAACTAAAATAATATGTTCTGTAGGCATGTATTTGTGTAATGTAATTAATATTCACCTAAAGTGATATAACATCTATGTATGATAATCATGGGTAACTTTGGTTGATATTAAATTATTGTTTTCGGTTACCATTAGAAACTAGGATGATAATTCCTTAGTGATATATGTAAAGAAATTTCTAAGGATATGGATAAATATGATTCAACTTATAAGAAAATTTCATTGAATTTTGTTAAATGATAGAGAAAGTGGGTTTAAATAAATTATGTCAGTGTATGTAAAGAAAATGTGGGTTTTAATTTGCAATAGAGGTCATTGGGGGAAATAAATATAAAAAATAGAATATTGAGATATACTCAATCAATACTAGGTGGATGAAAAAGGACCTTGTTGAACAATCAGGCTGACACTCTTATAGGATATTTTTTACAAATCTGTAGCCTAATGAAAAAAATCATGATTGATTTATATAGAATATGACCCTGAATAACAATGTAGATACCAAATGTATCATATATTAAATTAATATTCATTATTTAGGTCTCCAATAACTAATTTCATCTAATTCAGTGGTTACCAATCATGATTATTGTTTCTTCCCCACTGTTTATTTATTTTAGTCAATGGAAATAAATTGATGAACTGTACTAATCACGAGAGGGGTAAAAAATGAAGTGATTTCCCACATGAA
Source organism: Viscum album (assembly GCA_963277665.1). Classification (NCBI taxonomy): domain Eukaryota; kingdom Viridiplantae; phylum Streptophyta; class Magnoliopsida; order Santalales; family Viscaceae; genus Viscum; species Viscum album. Next base: position 1,238,540,084 of record OY728119.1, read on the forward strand.
AATACAATTATTATTGGATATATAATATCATTTATATTCTTACACAAATTTCTCATGCTATAAATAATTATATATATCTAAATGATTAAGGGAGGGAACAACATTTTCTTTTACACGTAAGAGGCTATGTACACATTCTTTTAGTTGGTATTCAAATCAACTTGTCGTTAAATAATGGATTAGAAAAAAAGTGAATACATTTATATTCTCCAAAGTACATAACATGAAAAATTTATTTTGGCTATATATCATTTGGAAGGTGAAGCAGGTCAATGGTGGACTCTTATCCAAAATATGACCCTACATGATGAAATTGATTCCATTGATTGAGATGTGGTAAAGATAATATTTTTTGATATGTAATATTATCAAATTATTATTAAGAAAATAATTAAATAGTTCCACGAGTTAATGTAAATGGATTGAGAATTTATTTGGAACTATGAGGTATATTTTACATGACTTATTAAGAACACATATATATTATCATCTAACCAGAATGTAATGTAGATCGATTCTTTAGTGGCTTAAAACCATTTCCCCAAATGGAATTATCCATAAGAGTGTTCAGTAGAAATAAAGATATTTTTTATGTTGTATTAATGATGATATAAATGTGGGTGTTATGTATCAATGTCATTGGTTTTGTAAGAAATGAAAAATTGAATTCATAGGAAAATCGAAGAACTATATTGATAAGATAATGACATTTACTTCATGCTCAATGTGTGGAAAGAATAATGGGAGGAATTTTCATGAGGTGAATAGTAATATTTTTTAATGTGGAAGGGAATTTCATCTGGTAATTGATATAACATGTTATTATAAAATGTTATCTAATTATGTGAATAGAGAGACTGTTGCACATAATGCATCACATAGTCTCCAGTGTTTCAATTTCCCTGAGTATTGGAATTATTATAACCAATGACCAAATATGAAGCATGATGAAAATGTATGATTTCAGTAACTAATATATTTTTAGAGATAAAATTAATTATCAATTGAGTATGGGTTTTGTTAATGTAGAAGTAAAAACATGTTAAAATGAACACTTTCCTTCCATCCTACAAATGAAGCTGTCTTTTTTGATTATGGATCTACCCATTCGTCCATATCAGAATAATTTTATATGGGTATCAAAACACCAACGAAATGATTATATGATTATTTAGCAGGGAATACCCATAACGGTGCGATTATCACATCTGATGTATAAAAATTCTCTTAAATTAACATTGGAGGAAATGAGCTTCCAACAAATCATGAAATTCATCATATAGTTGAATTTGATGTCATTCTAGAAATGGAATAGATTTATCATCATAAATCCCACATAAAATTTAATGGTTTTAATGACAAATTTGATATTCAACCCATTCTACAATCTTCTATAAATGTGATGATATTTTTCAAAATCTAATGGTGATTTGATCCATTGTACGAGTCTTAATTAAAATGTAGAAGGGGTGTTTATTTCTGATGGTTTGGGTGAAACTCAATATCATTTGAATACCTATTGTGTGATAATGTTTTATATATTTCAATAATATTTACTTATAATTATACTAGAATTTGATGTTTAGTTCTCAAAATAACTCATACCTTGAACCAGACCAATTTCATATACTCCCAAAAGAATGTCCTTGGATGAGATTTATGAATTAATGAAGTAACACAATTAATAACATGAAAAGTGATTCATTATTCTAAGTGTGTCAATATGGGGTTAATTAATTATTTCTTCTAAAAAATATATGGATCAATGTGACTTCGAATTGATTATCAAGAGTTGACCAAGATCACAATTTAGAAGAAGTATCATCTTCCAAGCATAGATGACTTGTTTGATCAACATTGAAAAGATAAATAAGTTTTAAATATTTAAATATATTCTAGATAACATAAATTTTTGGATAGTATATGATATACCAAACACCACACTCCCTACAAGGAATGGAAACTATGAAAATATAGTGACAATAACCAGTCTTACTAATTACCTCACTATATTCATGGATATAGTGAACAAATATTTATAGATTACCATGATCATTTGTGGTAGTATTTTTAAAATATATACTTATATATTCAAATAGAATGTAAGCTCATGAATACCCATTGATAATTGTACTAAAGTCCAAAAGTCTGGATAAAATCTATGAAACTTTTATAAAGATTTAATTTTTGCTACTGAAGGATTCATTTCTGGAAATATAATATCAAGAGAACATCTATCAATAGATCCATCAAAGATGGAGGCTATTGAATATTGGCCTAATTCAAAAAAAATGACTGAGATATATATTTTTCATAGATTATTTGGATATTATTTATGGTATGTGGATAGTTTCTAAAGAATGTAAATTCAAGGACCAAGATAACTCGTATGGGTGCCAAATTCATAATGATAGATGGATGTGAGGAAAATTTCAAAGTGCTGAACAGAAGATTACTTAGCCCAAATTTTCTAACATTACCATACAGTGAAAACGGGTTTTGAATTTATTGTGATTCTTCTAGGAAGGGATTGTTATGTGTTATTATGGTTAATGGCATGTTTATAGATTATGTCTCATGAAAATTTACGATTCATGAGAGAAATTTCCCAAATCATGAGTTAGAGTGACCTGTTGTAATTTTTAAATTAATAATTTAGGAGAATTAAATATACTTATAAAATATAGATATATATACTAATCCTAAAAGTTCGATGTATATGTTCACATTGAAGGATATGAATAGGTTCAAAAGAATGTGGTTAGATAAAATTAATGATTATGAATGCTCAATGCATTACCTCCCAAGAAATGTGAACATTGTGGCTGCTAATTTTAGTTGAAAATATCATTCTATATTATCCCTGATGTTAATTACAAAAGAAAAAACGTTTTTGAATTTTTAAATGATGGATTTTGAAATCTTATTGGAAAGGGGAAAATTGATTCTATATCAATTAAATGTTTAACCATACATCCTTGTGATGATTAAAGAGGCCCAAAAGAAGATTTAGATATGAAAAAGATAGAACAAAATGTTCTCTAGTTTATCATTGATAATAAAGGAATGATTACATCTTGGAACCATGTATGTGTTCAATCCAAACCATATTGGAAGGAAAAGTTGTTAGAGGATTCACATAGTTCATCACTCTAAATTCATATGAGAAGTACAATGATATATATAGATTTGAATAAGTATTTATTGGAGGATGGCATGGAGAGAGATATAGTGTATCTTGTGTCTCAGTGATTAGAATGTCAATATGTTAATGATGAATTGAAAATATATATAGGGATGTTAGATCCATTACCAATCGAAGAATGGAAATTGGAAAACAACACCATGTATTTTCCCTTTCGACTCTCCAAAACCTATAGATGGGATAATTATACATGGGTTAGAGTTTATCACCTTAAAAATTCATCACAATTTAACTAAATTAGATAATAATTTCCAGTGGATCATATTTTTAGGAAAGACATTGAGGAAGTGTTTTGGTTTAATGGAGTACCAGATTCCATTGTGTTTGACAAGGATAATTGGTTTACCTCATTGTTCTGGATAATTCATCCGAAATTTCATGATACAAGGATTTTTTTAGGATTGTTTTATCTAAATCATACATATGGTTAGTCTTAGAGAATAATTAGAACCCTAGAGTATATGGTTGGACCTCATTATTTTGATTTTAAACATGGTTCTGAAAAATATAATAATGTAGTTGAATTTTCTTCCAATAATAGCTTTCACTAATGAAATTTTATGGATCATTATGAAGACCCAAATGGAATGAAATATAGATATAGAATATAATATGAAGTAGTTTGGGAAAGAAATTTATTAGTATATGAGATCCCTAAAGAAATGGAAGATAAGGTTATTTTTATTTAGCCCAATTAAAGGAAGCACGATGATGTAAAAGAGATATATTATTATAATCATTGTTGTGAAATATAATTTTAATTTTGTGACAAGATTTTTCTGAGAATGTATCCATAAAAGGAGGATTTCATATTCATGAGTAATGGGAAACAAATACATAAGTAAATTTTTATCATTAAATATCATTATCATATCAAGATGGTACCCTATCAGAATGTACTTCTAAAATAATATCTCAAGTCAATGGTGTGTTCCAGGTATCTCTCATGAATAAGTACATACATGAACTGTCAATTGAACAAAATTTGGTGTCCACACCACTGGAGCATGAAATTTTCTTTGAGGAGCAATAGGTGGACATTATGGATCATATAGATAATGTTATATGAAAAAATAACACTTACCCATTCAATTTTTATCTTGGAAAAGCCACCAGTTTGATGAAGTTAAATGGGAACATGGTGATGTGATAAGGCAGAAGTACAGTATTTTTTATCAGAGTGATGAATTTTGAGGGAGAAAATCATATTAAGGGGAGAATAATTTAACATAGTTAATTTTTATAATTTTTTTTCAAATAAATTAATACTCACTGATTTATTGTATTACATGCAACAAAATGACAATATGAGTTACACACACCACTAGTTCAACTTGTGTAAGATTTGACACTAAGTTTTAACAAAAATAAGATATATTATTAATATAGTTATTTATACATGAATTTTTTGACAAATCCATTAAACATAGGGATATGAATAGTAATAACTACATTTTTAATCGTAATTATGATGGTTTCGTATAATGGAAACATATTAATAAAAAACAACCTAAATTTTGTTAATGTTTTTATATGCTTCAAAATTGAATTTCTAAAAATATTCTTGTATGTTCATTTTGAAAAATAAAATAAAATCAATTTTTAAAAATTTTAGAAAATAAATTTGAAAAAAGAAAACTCATTTTTTAAATAATGATGATTAAATTACTTTTGGGAGAATTTTTTGGATTTTACTGAAAATATTCAATATTTGATGAATGATGAAAAGTATTGAATATTGTTGGAAATTTTCGTTTTCATGAAATTTATTTATAAAAAAGTATAACTTACATTGGTTTTAAAGTATTATTTTTTAACCATACACAAATTAATTCAAATTAATTCATTTCAATAAATTTTATATTTAATTTAAATAAAAACTCTTTGAAAGATTTTATACATTTTTTCTTAAAACCCCCTTTCTCGTAACCTATGTTTGATTAATTCTAAAATACATTATTCCTCTAATGTGAATCAAATTTCGAAAATGGATTCTAAATTTACAATCATAGAAATTTTTATTATATAGATAGAACAACATAATTGTTGACCAAAATTAATAGTAAAAAAATAAAAATTATTTACTGTGGTTAATGAAAAATAGTGTTACATGGGGTCAAAATAAGAATATAATGGTACAAAATAACCCAAAACATGTCCAAAACCCATTATATGTACATTGTTCTAACATATATATTCTACTATTTATAATATTCTTTAATATTATACTTTTTAAATGAAATAACTTTTGTGGATTTAAATCACGAAAATTTATCAATTGTTCCACTCACCCCACCTATAATAAGAAACTCCCTCTCCTATAAAATTCACACCATGAAACCCTTTTGTTATTACATATACCTACAATAATCACATAAAAAATTCCTTTATATCATCCTATAAGAATATTTTTTACATAAATTTAACTTAGGAATGCCTTTGGTGAAAACCAGTGGAGGATACCCAATGAAGAGGTAACATTCATCAACTAGCATCTTTTCCCTCCACCAACATCACTTATTATTATACCTTTATGATATAATATTCTTAGTGTATTCTAAAAATGAGATGTTTTTGTTTTATGCTCATGACCTAGACCTTTCTCCACTTCAGTCAAATGTGTAATAAAATTAACGTTCGTGTGTACGACAGACAACTTCCTCACGAACCGATGACATTAATTTTTTCATTAAAAACATTAATGGATGAATATAATGATAGATTATTTATTTATCTATGATCTTTGTTAAAAAATTATACTTCTATTATTATTATCTCCCATATATTTATTCTCTCCATTATGTAGGAATACAATAGCGTCTCTCATGTGTACGATAGACTATATCCTCACAATGCAATGTGATTCCTACACGCTTTACTTTAAAGGATCTAAAGATTATTTTAATGAAAATATGTGATATACATGAAATTAAAATGTTTCTTTAATTGTAATAAATCATGTACATTTCTTAATCTCAATCCAATACGATAATTGAATCAATGTTCATGCATTCATATGACCTACCGTCTCAATGATCAGTGTATTTCATTTGATAACATTAAATAATATGGGTTATTCTAAATAAATATATAAGTAAAATATATTATAATTATATCATGGTAAAATTTCTAGAAATGATGACATCATTATCAATATCATCGGACCAAAATAAAAATCAAATCATATATGATAATTAAAGTGGTTATTACCTAAAACATAACATTAACATGGAATTATTAATAAATGTGTAATGAATGGTTATAGGAAATTCATATATTGTATGGTATATTTAAATATTGTTACTTAATGGGTTATTAAAAAACCTTTATTTATTACATAGGAGATTTGAAACTATATGATGGATGTTGAGATATATGGAAAAAGATTTCTATTCTCAGTTTTATTTTTAAGAGACATATAAAAATACAAAAATAATTTATTTTATGTGGTATATATTGTACCACATTGACAGGATATACAATGAATCTCATTATATTAATTATTTTTATTGATTCATTTGATATTTTTTATTATTTATTCTTATGATTCAAAATATTACTAAATTGTTAATGTATTTTTATCAAAATTTTCATTCTTCAAGACATATGTTATATTATGCACTTAGAATCCTTCATGATGTGTATATAAATACCCTTTGACATTTAATATTATGATTTTATTTGTCCTCATAATATTGGAAGTAACATTTTTTGACATTCCATTATATGGAGGATTATTGAATATTTCCATTGTTGTAATGATTTTATGTTATAGTCTCATCATTTATCAGGATTTTTTATGATTATGATCTTGATTATAAAATATTATGAAGTCTCTATCACGAATCTCATGAATCATTTTATAATATAGTTATTAATAATATTTTAATCTAATAGAACTATTTATACAACATTTGGTAATTAAAATAATTGAGAAAATATTTATATTAATATTATGATTTATTTATCTCTTAGATCAAAAATTCATTTTCTTACAAAATCTCGTGAATATATTTCAAAAAATAATATATTATCCTATATTTATTTTTTCTAAATAAATTACTAAATGTTGACTTTTTTAAACAATTTATTTGAAAATAATCTCCATGTTATATTGCTAAGAAGGACAGTTTGGAGGTTAACAAAAATGTGAAATAAATATATTTTTTAACATGTGTAAAATGAATGAAACATTACATCATCAAAAAAAATTTATTCAAATATTCCCTTATATGTTTTGAAGGATAATTTTAATGAAAAAATTTTCAAAATGTTTCATTTTTTGAAAATTTATTTTTAAAATTGGAAAAGATATTTTCCTTATGAAATGTTTTTAATTTTTTTTCCAAATCATTTTCCATATAGGATGACATCCACTAATTTCACCTATTCTTTTAAATTGGATATTATCCAACGATACCATTATTATTGTTTCTATAAATCTGTTTTTTTTATTATGGAATAATGTTTATGAAACTCAGTTTTCCTCTATGGTTCATTCTATGATAAAAATTCACTTTAAACCCACTAAATTTTCCTTGTGTTATGAAATTATGATATGATGAAATAACTTTGAAGCCTAAATAGTTTATAGAGGAATTGTTATGGTGAAATTTTTGGGAGTCTTGTTTCTTTTCATTTGTAATGATATGATTAAGGATTTATGATCTTATAGAAGATATAAATATTGTTTTCATTATTAGTCGGGTGGGAATTATATCTCTATCTAATGAATTTCATAATGATTTAAATATCATGAGATTTATAAGACATGAATCAGAAGTGAACTAGGATAATTAATGTACTTTGTATACTACGATGGTATTGAGAGTTAACCCTTAATACTATGATGGTTTGGGGTGTGAAACTGTTCTAGTATGATATCCTTGGAAATTATCCATGACATATATGGGAATTGTTTTCAATGGTTATGTATATAAAACAATCTATTTCTTATACAAATTTTAAGCTCTGATGGATCATGTTCATCAATTAAATTAAAATTCATATATTATAAGCTAGAAATATTTATACACCGGCTCAAGATTATGATCTTTAATATGAATGATATGGGTTTCAAATTCCATGATCATGTTATCACCCTATTATGTTAATTCTATTATTATGAGTCTACAATGATTACCATGACTGTCACTACTAAAAAACATGGTTATAAGAGATCTCAAAAATTACCACTATCAGGTCTAAAAAAGAACATATAATAGAAGTTCTATTAAAATGGAGGTCCCTTTTATTAGTGCTAAAAAATCACTGGTAAAACGGTCCTTTATCAGTGTTTTTTGGCATTAATAAGACAATAAAAATAAAAAATTTAATTTATATTTCTACATGTTAGAGGGTTATAACAACGCTTATTTCAATAGTGTTATCAAGCCACCCCACCTGCCCCACATCCGAACCATCCCCACCTGTCCGCATAAGAAACCGCACACCTATTAAGAGGGTTATCACCAATTTCAACTTTGTACACCCCTACTTAACCTTGATTTGAACTCGAGATTTCTCCCCAACATGCCTAGACCATTCACCACTCCTTGATGATTCATTGTTCTTTGTTTAATGATATATCTATTTATATAAATATATAGTTATATTTATTCATATATTATTATATATAAATATATATATTAGTATATACATATATATATTAATGTCTTGAAAATATTTATATATTTGTATACTTATATATTTATATATTTATAAATTTATATATTTATAAACAGAATAAAATATTAATATATAGTTATTTATATTTATCTAATAATATATAAATATATAGTTATTTATATTTTTATATTCATAAACTTATTCATATATTAAAATATATTTAGATATATTTTTTCATCTATATATTTATTTATTTATTAATATATATTTGAAATATATGTGTTAAATACATTTCTCAAATATGTTTTGGTATGAGTTTATAAAAAAATAAATAAATAAATACCTATATAAAATATACACAGAAAAACAAAAAAACAAAAAATATAAATATTATATATATGTGTATCTAAAAGTATAATTATACATATTTCTTTTATATTTATATATATTATATATAAATATGTATATAAATATGTATATAAATATGTTATAATATATAGAAAATATATCTCAATTTGTTAATAAAGACACAAAAAATATATATTCACCCACTGACACACACACACACATTATATAGCTATATACCTATTCATATATTAGTATTTTATATAAATTTCAAATTAATTTTTATTTAGATATTTATATAAATATTGAAATTTAATTTATATATAAATATGAATAATTATTTATTTGTAAAATTAAGTTTTCATTTGAGGATATGTAAAAAAATTTATATAATGTTATTTATTTGATTATAACTAATAGTACATTGTGAAAAATGATAAAATTTTAAATCCATAATATCAATACGAATGTAAGTACTAGGAATAAATGCATTCCACGCAAAAAAAATTGACGGAATGAACCCCATAAATGTGGAATAAATTCCATCAAATATTAGAAAAAATTGGTATCCTAACTATGTACTTTGTTTTTAGACCTTTTAGGACTTTTGGCTACTATAAATGTAATTAAATGATTTATTTTGTAACTAGTGCATTGATATGATCGTATGATTTGATTTGATATGTGGTATAGCTCTAATAGACACCGTCTTCAAAAGTTATGGTCATTTGATATGTGAGTTATGTTATTAACTTATTTTAGATATTTTAATATATTTTTTGCTTCTTTACGTCTTCAAGTTCTTATTTAGTGACTATTAATCCATAATAACCAGAAAATTACTAAATAATAATATTTTTTAAATATTTCATAACCCATTATCCTTTAATATCACATATATTATGTGTAAATGTCAATTTTTACTAATCTAGAAAATAATTTAAAATATATATATATTATTTATATCAATATAAATATATTTGTTGGTTTATATGATAAAATATTCATTGTAATGATTTTTTTTCATTTATAACCGTTATTAATTATAGTAAATGAAACGACAATAAAGACCCCCATTTATCAATGCTGCTAAAAAAGAGCTGATTAAGGGTCCCAATTTAATAGTGCTAAAAAACCTTGATTAAGTTCACACCATATCAGCACTAAAAAAATGTTGATAAAGGGGTACTTTTAACAATATTTTTAGCACTGTTATAAATACCCAATTTTAACACTTTTTGTAGTGCTCCTAAATTTACTACCTTCATCATCATTTTTTAGTGATGATAAAGGGAGGTGTTGTGGAAAATTGTTTTTGTGGTTGTTAGAGCATATGAGATCACCATTTGTAAGGTTTAATTTCCACACGCTATGAATAATTTTACTACCTATGTTATTCCTATGAATGGAGCTAGTTATGAACATCATAATGTTAAATGGTTTAGTTAAATTATGAAGTAATTTTTTTTTGTTTTAAATTCTCCAATGAAATTATAGTATTGTGGTCCTCCAATGTTTCTTTTCATAATTTAATCAATATTGATAAATATTAATGTAATATCATTGTATGATATGTTTGGGTCACAATATCCACAATATTTTATGAATATAAGCATGATTATGGTATGAGGTCAGGATACGTTGACCAGTCATAATTGATGTGGGGGTATGAGCCAAATTCATGTATTCATTCCCAACATAAATATACCGATTATCCTCAATAAAATAAGATTCGATGTGGGAATCCATCAGTGTTGCCTCAGAAGGGTGTTGGTGCATTCATTCATTGGTGAAAATAGGATATGATCCTTGCTTCCATGATTTTCTAGAAGATGATGAGTGGATTCATTAGAAGGGATACTAGTAATAATTTTATGTTACTTCCATATTATACTAAAATAGATGAGATTGAGTAAGTATATGAGCTTGGTGTAATTAATTTTGAGTATATGTTTTTTTTATAGAAATGTGTGCTTGTCCCATGAAATTACCTAGACTGAGTTAGTGAGCCCTAGTCGCAACATGGATATCATACTGGTCTCATTCCATTGACTTATTCCATTGGTTTTTTAAAAATTAATGTGTTTCTATCTTGAGACATGTTACAAAATATCTTGGTGACCCTTGGTTGGAATGGGGATATGATACCAGTACTGCGTTACACCCTTTTCCAGAATATGACGATAATCATCATAAATGATAGAGAGAATCTGTGATTTCACTAGAGTTACCCCTATTTATACTGATCGTTGTGATATTGATATATAAAATTTATGTTAGAAATATGTGCATATTCCTATTTCTATATTAGTTTCAGGATACGATGGTAGTGAACTTTGGATTTTTCTAGTATGTAATGACACATTACCGAAGTTTGTGGAAGAATATATACCTACACATTTTCGGTCTCCAAAATATACAAGAAATTAATTAAGGGATACTGTACTACTCATATCCTCCTATTTATGTTGGAATATTATGATGGTATTCATATGTGGGGGAATATATTTGAGCCACACCTTTCCTACAGCAGAAATATGAGTGCAGACAAAATCTGATTGAGTAGGGATATGAGCATGCCTGCCTACTAGTAATGAAATATACTAATGGGATTCATTGAAGAATGTAGCTATATTATCCCAATAATAATTATCCATAGATTTACTCAATAGGAGATACCTCTTTTTTTACTTTTCCATGGGTTTCAAGGTTGAAAACTTTTGAGGTGGCATATTCAATAGGTGACCAATAGGCACCAGTGAGATTTTTTAGGTGACAATGGTTGACTTGAGGCCTCCTAGGGATCTCTTGAACTAGTATTGATTAGTAATTGAAACCTTGGTCTACGTTCCTAGGCTACGGATGGTTATAAATGTCATGTTATGTGGATATACTTTTGATGTTTTTAGTGGTTGTGAAGAGTTCCACTGGTTTCATTTGTTGCATCCTTGAATGGAATCAACTTACTTGATTTAGAATCTATTTACCTTAACATGAATCCTCTTGGTTTTTGATAGTACCATGTTGGTGGTATTCATGAACTGTCATGTTTTCCACCAAATGCTAAAGTTGGCTAGTGGGTGTGTTTGTTTTTTGACTTGGAGAGGTTACAATGGTAGCTATGGTTCCTCAAAATTCGCATAATGATGACACGATCTTGGGTATAGTGGTTTATGAGAGTAATATATTCTGTCAAAACACAACAATTAACATCCTCACCGACCATTTCATCTTCAGAAGTATGATAACTTTTTAATTCGTTATTCATAGTCAAAGCAATTGTTCTCTATTGTTCCTACATTAGCCATTTTTCACATATGGAATTTCCAGGGTGGAAATGGAATTATTCCATTTGACCACCATTTAAATATTCCCGTCGAAGGATTTCACATCAGCCATACCACCTTTTTGTCATAGGATACAAACTACAGAATGGACCAAAATGTGATCAAATGATAATTTTTATCTACTGAGTGATTAAAATTGGTCTAATCATTTTGTTTTTCCTAGAAACACATCGAAATATAAATGTTGTTGGGTTTATTGTAAATGATATGACTTTCCTATAAAGATTCAGTTATTATATGATTACATGCTATCATAATTTATTTTTTCCATTAGTTAATTGTGGGGGGGGGGGTTCGAGTATGGTTGCACCATCATTCCCAGAGGGTTTACCATTTCAAACTTTCATAGAATCACCCAATTTTACTCAAATACATAACTAGGTACAGACCTACTTTCTAAAGGCCAGTGTAAAATTTGTGGTTAAAACCCACTAAAACATATTAATTTACATTGGCCTAAAAGATAGACTATCGTGATCATTTCAACACTATGGCTGGGATTTTATCCAAGTCCAATACTCTCTAATAAAATTATGTTATGTTTATTAAATTTATTCCAAATACTATTACAGGAATGGTTACCTAAATAATATTATCAAGTGTTGAATCCTTCAATATTTAAAGGGGGTTATATTAATGGGACTATCTTTATTTAAATGAGTATCTCTATCTTTTTCTATTATTTATTATAAATTGGTAGAATGTTTTGTTTTAAATTAATATAAATAGTATATCTTGAGTTTAATGCCATATATGGGGAAACTTGTGGTTTGAAGGATGTTATTTTACCTTTATGAGGTCTCCAATCTATACAATTTAATAAAATAATAAAAAACCATGTAGTTAATTTGAATTTAATCTATTTAGTTTAAAATCTTGTAAAAAGGAAATATATGAGGGAACATAGGCATAGAGAATAGAGTTCAGTTGGTGTATTCTTTCCTATGTATCCAACATATGGAAAGAATCAGATTCATCGTAGTTTTATTTTATCTATCCCACTAATGGGTTATAGGAGGTAATTCATTACTATGTGGATTAATTCCCTAGGGTTTATAAATATATTAATTCCTACTAGGATTACATCCAGATGATTTCCCTTGTATGGGGTTAATCATATCATGTCAATGAAAGAAGCCTATAAAAAATGATTGTTTAGTTAGGGGAATTTATTATAGTATGGATAATATCCTTGGAAATACCTAATCCCATTAGATTCATGATCGGAGGAAAAAAGGGATATAAAGTGATTCGAATCAATGCATGTGGATATAGTTTTTATGCCCTAGGGAGACCCTAATGGGGTATTTTATGTGGAGATTATTCTTTAGGGAGGCATCCTCTGTATCATGTTTATAGTTCGAATCAGAGTCCTCATAGTTATATTAACTTCACAATTTGTTGATGGATGAAGAATAATGATAATCCCATATGAGAGTTTTAGACCAATGGATTAATATTTCACCGAAATTTATGGGGTCATATAATTTTCTATTCCCAATTGGATCTTAGGAATTCAAGAGGCACCCTATATATCCTTATTTGATAAGAATCATATTTCTCATTGGTCAATTATTGTGTATACTTATGTCTATTTACCAGACAAGGTTTTCATGTAATGGGGTGTTTTCTGGGTATGTGGGAAACATAATAGGGTATATTATATATGTTATTTAAATGTTAAGATTATAATTCAAACATATTATGGTTCTCTATCAATCATTTCGGAGTTGTCTAGATGAAATGCCTAATGATTTTTGTACATTCCCTAATATCTTCTGCATAATATGATTGGCACATCAGGGGAAGCCTCATAGAAATTATAACATGTCATAGGTGATTCAAATGATTGAATTAGAAACTCAAATGGACTATAAAATGAATTCTATGACCTATCTCAGATCCTTTATGTGACCATCAGAAACATGTCTGAGGGTTTCTTGTGATCTTGTGGGCTTGTCAGGAGTACATATCATGATCCAGAGGACATGCCTGCAAGGTATCGTGGGATATTAATGACATCCATTGAGGGATTCAAATGATTTTAATATTTCATGAAATGAATATGACCCTTATATTTCATAAAAATTGCATGTTACCTTGACATAAAAATCATAATACTCATCTTCGTGTAAGGATTCCTTCTTTTTTTGCAGACATTATTTCATAAATGACTCAATATTTTTCATACATTATATTGTTGAGACATTTCATGAATAATTAAACCTGTATAAATTCATTCCCATAATCTATCTAGTTCACTATATTCATTCATATGATTAATATGATGACAACTGGAAGCACATATTCAGGTTGTGTAATCCCATATGCCATTCCCTATTTTTACATGGTGGATGAACCATAGTATTACATGGCTTTCTATTGAAATAAATTCTCTCTAGCTTATATAATCCTAGGAATCTCCCCTATCTATCCTATATCTCTATGCCATAGGAGAGGAATTTACAGGCCTTAGTTCCCATTTTCTACACCACCTTTCATTTAATTTATTTTGCAGATATTGGATTTAGTTGGTGGAGGGAGTATTCCATCATGCACTTCACATAAACCAAATGTTGGGAATCCATGGGATGACATGAAAAATAAATAACATGATTACTCTTCATAATCACTATATTTATTAGACCCATAACATTACAAGG
The DNA here is from genome assembly GCA_963277665.1 of Viscum album. Lineage (NCBI taxonomy): Eukaryota > Viridiplantae > Streptophyta > Magnoliopsida > Santalales > Viscaceae > Viscum > Viscum album. Next base: position 1,238,555,272 of record OY728119.1, read on the forward strand.
GGTTTTACATAATTTTGCTGATATTTTAAGGGACCATTACAAGATGTAGCTATAATTTCCTGGAGTCTTCACTATATTATGTTTCTTGTTGAAATCGATTTCATATGATCGATAAAGACTTTTCTTCTGCCAATTAGAAGATCATGATGGCATGTTATAGGACCTATGTGAGATCAGTTAAAAAATTTTTAAGGTCCTCTTTATGACTAATGGTTATCAATCAATCCATAATACACCATCACATTAAAAAAAATATAAATAATACCTCCAATTTTTTTAATCATTTATTCATTATATTAACAGATTTTTGACCATTTACCATTGAATGTACATTAGGGTCTCACATGAATAATAATTGTTCTCACAAGGGAATTCAAGATGCCTCCACACAGAAAACAAGCTAGGGTTCTAGGTAGAGTATGCGAGGACATCCCACTGAGCGACGAGGCCACGGTGTAGGTACCTCTTCTAGTAGAGGCACTAGCAGAGGCACTAACGGTACCATTACCCATTACGACATTGATTCCACCACCCCTAGCATTAATGAGTGAAAATTTCTTGAGTGAGTTTCATGAGTTCCAGTGCCAGAGGCCACCCAGGTTCAAGGGGGAGATGTACCCACATGTAGGTGAGGATTGGATGGAGGTTGTGGTGAGAGTCTTCCGACTGGTAGGGACACTAGATGATATCATGGTGATCCATGTCTCAAGTCTCTTATAGGAAAATGTAGGCAGATAGTAAAGCATGATTCTCTAGGTTCAGGATTAGGTAAAGCTTCTATGGGTAGTCTTTGAGAGCTTGTTTCTTGTAGATTTCATCCCAGTGACTCTTCGCACAGTGGGAATACCTAAGCTTCTTCATTAGAAATAGGGTAGCATTACTATGTCTAAATACTCTACAAGGTTCACCGACCTCTCATGCTACTCCATTGATATGGTGTGAGATCATTTTCCAGGGCCCGAACAATTGAGCAGTGACTCAGGTGAGAGATCAGGGCTTCGATGATTTCACTCAACATCCCCGTGCAGGAGGAGGTGTTAGAGAGAGCCCCCTTAGTAGAGAGTTTTATTCATGAGAAGTCATCAGTTGTGAGACCGTTCACCAGCCGTCACATTGAAGAGTCTTCTGCAGCTGGCAGCAGACAGATGTCATAAACGTCTAGGAGGACCGGCCAAACATGTGGATGACCACAGGATTCAGTGTTGGTTGTGCAGTGTACTGGAGACTGAGCTAGTCATGCAGGGAACATGCCTTGTTTCACATGTAGCGATCATGGTCACATGGCTCATGACTATTCGACCCGGCGTACGAATTATCAACAAACAGTCGAAGGACCACCCATGTAGAGATATAGGTTCGACCGAGGAGGTCTATAGAGAGTAAGAGGACGTGGAAGAGGAGACAGATATCTAGCTAGCGGTGGGCGACGATTTGAGGTGTTACCGCCACCACCACCAGGTGGTTCACCCTGACTATAGGGAGGTGGTGGTCAGGGGTGATATCAGCTCCAGGAAGCTGAGGCCTATGACCATGGAACTCTGCAGATGATACGAGGTACGATTTTTGTCTAATCCACCTTAGCTGTAGTACGTATAGACACAAGTGTTAGTAATTATTTTTTTCCACTACCCACATACGGATCTTAGAGAATTCTACGGAGACGTTGGATTTATCATTATGGGAGAGTCTTCTACCGGAGAAAATTTCACGATTACGCACTGGGGCCGGAAGTGTGAGCTTATTATTGGAGGCGAGAGCTACGGTTGGGTTCTCCTATTAGTGGCATTGAGGCCTTACGATGAAATAATGGCAATGGACTGGTTATCTACAATATATTCTTAGATATAATGTATTAGTCACAATGTGCAGTGTGTCCACACGAATGGGATCAGGTTTACCTTCATCGATGGGAATGATGCCATTGCAGCTTAAGATGGACTTACCTAGAGGAGAGTGCAGCCGATCACTCATCATTTGGATAGAATTACCCTCGTAACAGTTGATGTGGAGAGTCTGAGCTATCCTATAGTAGTGGAAAGGTACATGGATGTCTTACCTGATTATTTTCTATGTCCACCTACTTATATAGAGGTGGAATTTTACATTGTCTTGTACCCCGAGATGACACCGATATCTACACCAGAATCTCAGATGGCTCCTGTAGAACTTCGTGAGCTACGGGTACATATGGAGGATTTACAGGGTAAGGGATTCATTCAGCCCAGTGTTTCTCCATGGGAGACCCTAATTTTGTTCTCGAGGAAGGAAAATGGGAGATTGAGACTTTGTGTCAACTATCGGTGCTTGAACCCAGTGACTGTGAAGAATAAGTACCCACTTCAGAGGATTGACGACATGTAGTGTCCCGATCTTGACAAACATGGACATTACATTATTTCTGCGAAATAATTAATACATAACAAAAACTAACACTCAAGGACCATAAGAGTTTAGTGTCTTTGGAAACACGAACATAATATTCTAATCATGGTGAAAGATCTTCAACATCTCCCATAAAAATATACCCCTTTGGTTTTCTTACCTAATAAATTTCATTAAATATTGAGCAAAAGAAAATATATAAAGGGTTAGATAAAATGATAAGTAAGGGTATGCATGGAGAAAACCAATCATATTCATTTGAACATAATAAAACCTGATCATAATGTTTAAAAATCAAAATTCTTGAGAAATAAATCATTGTAGTACATAAGGCATAGGTCAAAAAGGAAAATTAATCAAGATAAAATAGCATGGGAATAAAACATGTAATTGTGGAAAACCATTAATCATATTATATTATTTCCATAGTAGCCAATGGATTTCTGCCAAGACCATCTTAGTGGACACAGTCCCTTACTAAATCGAGTTCACTCCTTGTTCCAGTCCTATATCACTGGACCAGATTAACTTTTCATTCCACACATGTCTAAATCATGGGATATAAATCTTCAACTAATGAATTAGAGGGAGATATAGGTCCCACCCATCTCATAATGAAATCATTCATACATGTTCCACAAAATAAACATAAATCATTCATCATAACCCAAAAAATAAAATGGGTTTCATAAACATCATCCCATCATATCATAATCCATAAAAAACAAATGGATATAAGTTCATCATAAGAAAAGTGAAAACATGTAAATCATAGAGAAATTATACGTGAAACATACACATATGAAATATTTTCATCTTATACGGGAAATGGTTTTTATAAAACACTGAAATGAATTCTTGAAAAAAATATCATTTCTTCTTCAAAATCAATTTTGTTTAAAAAATGGTGCGCAATTTTAAAAGAAATGGATTTGGTAGAAAATAGCAATGAAATATTGTAGAGTAAAATTAATGAAAATAAGGCGTTATTAATCTATAAAAATCCATTCATGCCATATAAGTTAAAAAAACATTATCATCGTACTTTTAACAGAAAAGTCGAAAACTACCTCGTATGGTAAACAAAAGAATGATTTCATCGATAACAAAAAGTAAAAGTCAAAGAGGGGTAAACATGACTTTAAACAAACATGGAAGAATATTAAACACTTTATGAAAAAAAATTATGGACATGGATTAAAAATATAACCCCAGTAAATACATAAAAGCAATCTTGGAAAAAATTATTAGTGCAAAATTATCTCTTTCGTTAAGTCCAATTTAATCCGTACGTGTTTAAAAATCCTGTATAGTGGATAGAGAAATATTATTAACTTGTAAAAAAACCATAATAATATTTATGATATCATATATTATTCAATTATTACATTATATTACCCGTTAGTTTTTCAATTCCATGTTAAAGAAGCATTTTCGGTAAAATCGTTTCATTTATCGTATGGGTTTGGAGTTGTTGTTCATGACATTATTGTTAATTATATCATGATTTACTTACTTAAATAATGTATAACATGATTTATATATCATATATATTCAGTATATTTATATATATATAACAGATATATAAATGAAATGAAACAAACCGTTCATGGAGACGGTAGGCCGTACGTACACATGAATGATGTTTTCCTTTTCTTATTGAATTGAATCGAAGTAAGTAGATGAAATATATATATGAAATTAAATCCAGTAGAATTATTATGTTATATATACCATTATTATTAATTATTTATACTTTATAATCATTCCTGAATGGTTATCATGGAGAATGAATCTCATCGCGTTGTGGAGACGGTAATCCGTACGTACGCTCGAGCGATGATATCGTTACCATAATTATTGAATGGAATTGGAGTGGATGATATAATATCTAACAAAAAGTATGATGTTATAATAATCATATATATTTAGTATTTGCACAATTATACCTATCCATGTAAGGTGGTGGTGGAAAAACCGATTACACCACGACATGGAGACAATATTCCATACTTACGCATGCCCGGTGATTTCATTTTCTGTAGGATGGATAAAATGTGAAATGGAGTTGTTTAATATTTATAATAATATATAAGTACAGTATTGATACTGATGTTATTACTTTATAATGAAACAACTAATTAAGAAGATGTTTAATAAGTAAGAAACTTTAAGGAATTGGTAGAATATAAAACACTTTTCTTCGACGCGACTCTTTTATGATTCCCCTTAAGGCACTAGAGTTGGTGTTTTGAGAAGACCAGAACCTATATAATATAACTAGAGAGGTTGAGAATAGATATTTTTAGGGGTTGGCCGAGCTTGAAATCTGAAAATTGAGTGAAGAGGAGAGGGAACGAGGTGCCCTTATATAGGAGAGGAGAGGGGCACTTTTGGATGCCTTAAAAATATTAATTAATAATAAAATAAAACCCACATAAAAACCTCCAAAAATTACTCAATCCGAATATCAGATTATATAGGGTTGTAACATCATTAGACAATAAATTTTAGACATGTTTTATGTTTTTTAAACCATATCAACTTGATTTATCATTATTTAATCTATTTAATTTTATCTCTGGTAATAAAATTATAAATTTTTAGTTGTCATAAATACAAACGTAAATGTTATAAATTTTCCATATTTGGATACTTTATAAATGTATTGACCATATAATTTTCAATTTGTAGTTTTTACATATTTTTGTGATTTTTATATAATTTAATAATATGTTTTTTTGTACAAAATCAATAGTGTCAATTTTGACACTATTTATTATTTGAATTTAAATAAAACCCACATAGAAGATATGTTCAAAAATAATATATAATAGATTAATAGCATGTCATATTAATCAAAAAAATTCATGGGGAACATTAATTTGTTCATATCTTATTTATTTTTATATTTTTAAAACCATTTATTTGGTATATCTCTTAATAAAATAATTACTGCAACTTTTTTGTATAATTATTTAATATAATTATTTGTTGAATTAAAATTAAAAATAACATTATATGATGAATATAAATATAATACCTATCATAATAATATTTTTACTCGAATTTATTATATTATAATCAAAACATTTAAATTGTTATCTTTATTAAATTATGAAGGTGACACCTTTGACATCAGTTAAAATAAAATAATATAAATTTCTTAATCGGTTCTACAAGGCTCCAAATGGTCCCCAAATTGACCCTAGGATTATTAGAGTATATATATACACGAAAAATATTGTTTGGTATTGTTTTTGGTCTTTTTGATAGGTATTGTTATTTTAATAAAAACTATATCATTGATTTTCCACTAATTAAATAATTTCTATATCATTAATGTATAAGCTAATAATGTAATTATATATTTCATAAATAATACAAATATATTACCATGATAAAGATAAACTATATATCTTTCAAATTAGTATTTATAATCTAATTTATATTCTCTATAACCTTTTATTAAAATTAATATTTATTAAATTTTGAGTGAGGCATATTTCACATTCCATTAAATAAAATAAATAAAAGGTCTTAATCAAATATAAGTGGGTTCCATTATATTCCACTTCGAACCAAGTATGATTTTGGAAAAAAATATAATCATCCAATTATATTAAGACAAGTGTTAGGGTAATTTTATAATATTATATTTCCCCTTAATTACACGATTTACCTTTAACTACGGTAAATAAAATTTACCGTAGTTACTATTAATAATGCCTAAAAATAAAAAGTTGCATATTAACATAATTTGGACCTACTGATTCCAAATAGGTAATCCATTTTTCCAAATTCAAAACACATAATTTGTATTATTTTCATTAAAAATAATCCCGCTGTTGAGAAAACGAGTTTTAAAAGTAAAAACTTTTCAAAAAATTAAAATGTTATTACTTATGAATTCAGTGAAAAATTAATTGTAATGACTTACATTATATGAAATGGTAAAATATATTCTATTTATACTTTAAACCATTCAACATTTTAATTTAAACATATAAATTATCTCCATGAAAAAAGTTGTTTTTAATTAAAATTTAGCGTATTTGTACTATTCATTAAAATAAGAAACTTATGAGAAAAATATAAAAAATTCATCCAAGGTAAATTTTTATATCCAAATTCCAAAGAATAATTTTATTTTGTCGAATTGAAATTATAAACATGTCAAAAACTAGATTTAATGTGGGTGCACAATCAAAAGGTGAAAAAACTACATTTTTTTAAAAATACAAATTTTACCAGAAAAAAATTATTTTGTTCACATACGATGTTCTAGAAAATGTGTAAGATGAATAATAATGTTATAAAATTCAATATGTAGTTAATACTATTCATAACGGCTAGTTCATAATATTATTATAACAATATATCTTTGTTTAGTGAAACTTAGTATTGCGTATAACACACACTATTGAGGATGGTTTCTCTTACGTGAAACACAAGCCAAGAATAGGTTTGCATATAATAAAAGCTAATAAGTTATTGCATATAGAACATGCTAATTTTTTTGTAGCGTACAACACAAGACATCAATGAAATTAAAAGAATATTTTTCATAAAATCATAGGGTGCTACATTCTACCCCCCTTAGAATGACTTTCGCCCTCGAAATTCATCAGGGTTATAAGCCATTTACTACTTGAACGTTTCATTCATAGAAACCCACACCATAAAAATAAATACCAAAACATATCTTCAAAAACTATAATATGAAATGTAATGGTTACCCAAATTAACTAATCAATGGGTTTCCACATAGGATAACATAGGTGAAAATATGGATATGGAAGAGAAAACCAACCATCATGTTCTGATGGAGAGTGGTAGAGAACCTGCTATGAAAAAGAAAACTATCACAAAGCCATATATTTGTGATGATCTAAGGTACCATCTGAATCATCAGAAATGGGGGAAATATGACATCATTTTTGGTTTTCAAGATCATTTCCCTAATGTTGAATAATTTTTTAATTAAAAGAAACACTTACTTGATTTTGGTACAATCTCACTGTTGTTCATGCCTTGGAAAATTTCCTCTTCATATCTTAAGGAAATTAAGTTGAATTTGTCTTCCATGAAGTGTTAGCAGATCATGTGATAGAATAATAGGTCATTCCATCTATTTCTAACACATGGTTAAAAAAATTTATATACATAATTCCATCTTATGGTGAGATTAAACATATATGTTTCCAAATATGGACTTATACTTCATCTATCATACCTAAAAATAAACCAAAAATAATTTATACTAACCAGGGACTTCCTGTAGGTCAGTGGTAGGAGATAAAGGTCTGTCACAATTCAGTTGTGGGTTCTATTCCTGCATCCTTGTCCGACGCGACGAGTTGTTGCTCGTCCTATGGGTTGTCCTTTTTCTAAAACTATACTATTATAACATTCCAGAAATAATATTGAAAAACAAGTTCTATCATTAAATAATACTATCTGATGTTCGACATAATCCATTACAATCTTTAGGCTTATCCCAGATACTTCTGTCCAAGCTCATAGTATAAAGAAAACGATTACTAGAAATGTCATCTACCGAGCATTTTAATACCATCATTTATCCCCCATATATCATACGATATATCTTTTTGGTCACGTTCCAAACATGTTAATACATTAATCATGTATTCTCTGAAAAATGGCTACCCTTTGAACTTTAGTGAAAACATGAATACTAGGTAAAGTTAACTCTTTCCACATACCAAAATCCAAAAATTTATATATACTCAAACCATGATATAAATTTGTCCTTATATAATTGTTGAGCTCATTTCATTTTTGCTTTATCCCTTCATTATGCTCATATCATCTTGTTTCCAAAAATATTTCAATCAATTTTCATGGTTACCGGCTCTATATATTTATTGAAAACCAATACATAGGTATTCAAAAATTCTACAATACCATAGATGAGATTCCATGATACTATTTTTAAATCCCATTACATAAACACTTAATCATTCGACAACATAATTTCCAAACTCAAAATCAGAAATAGTTACCGCATGTGACTTCCCTTTATCCTTTTACTTAAGAGCTTGCTGACGTCGATCATCATTAACTTTTGGATTAGGGCACTGATTAACATAATTCCCCATTTCCTTTCACTTGAAGCATTGAAGTTTTGGTGGAGCGTTCTCTGTAATCTTTTCTCAATTCACATCATTAGCTACCTTTTCCCCATTACTTCGACACTCAACAACTCGATGACCTTCTTTTCCACACTTAAAACATTTTCTATTACCTTGTAGACAATCTCCACCATGCTTCTTTCCACACTTTGAGCATAAAGAATCATTCATCTTCTTTTCACCATTGTTCTGATATTTTTCCTTGAACTCCATCTTTCATTTCATGTTAAAACCATGAGACTGATATGTAACACCAACATCAATTTCTACCTTGATACCACAACGCACAATTTCTTCATAGCACTTGAAGTCTCTTATAGCTAATGGCCAACGAAGGCATGTTGTTAAGCCACTGAAGAATAGATAAACTTTACTTTCAGGGTGGATGATAAAGCCAGATGCATACCTTGAAAGCCTTGTAAAATTTGATTCGTATATACCAACATATTCATCATCCTTTTTCTTAAGATCAAGGAAATCCTTTTCCATCTTTGTTCGAAGAATACGAGAGATGTACTTATCGAAAAACAGGTTCTTGAACTTGTCCCATTCCATTGATTCAATTTCATATTGGGGCCTTGTATTCTTAATGAGAGTCCACCAATGGTCTACATCAACTTCTAAATGGTAAACAGCCAGAATGACCTTTTCATGTTCTGAACAGCGAAGGATGGAAAATATCTTTTCAATGGTACTAATCCATTATTCAGGAACAAGTGGATTATAAGACCAACTGAATGAAGGTGGATGTTTCCTCATGAAGTACTCACTCGAATATCATTCCCTTATATACTAATTTGGAAGTATAGAATGATTCATAGCTTTTGTAAGTATAGCTATAATATATTTCACTCCATCTCATATAACATTGTTTTGTTCAGCAGTACAATCACTGCATTGTCCATTACATTGATCAACACAGTTCCTTCGGGTTCCAGTCATCATCTAAAACCCAAAAAGAATGGTGTGAGAGGAAAAAATCATGCTAGGGAAAACAAAATAATAAAGGAGGAGTACCATAAATATCTAACATCTTAGGTTAAATTCTACGATCTTTACCATAATTCTAAAAATATAACCTATACTTATACATAACCTTAGGGAAATCCCTATACATACCATAGAAATATCTTCTAGGGATCTCACTAAATTGTCCGTATCCTAGTTTACAAAGGATAACTTATCCTTTCATCTAATACCAACTGTAGTGACCCAAGACTGACATACATAGAAAATACATTACTTTTTTGGATTAATTAATACATAACAATAACCAACACACAAGGATCGTAATAGGTTAGTGTCTTTGGAAACTCAGAAAATAAGCTTCTAATCATTGTGAAAGATCTTCAACATCTCCCATAAAGATCTTCGGCTTTTGTTTTCTTTCCTAAAACCATTCTTTTAATCCTCGGGAAAAGAAAACAAATAAAGGGTGAGATCAAATTTTCAGTAAGGGTAATATTGGAGAAAACAAATCATATACATTTTAACTTAAAAAAACATGAACATAATGTTTAACCATCAAAATCTTGACAAATAAACCTTGGCAGTACATGAGGCATAGATCATAAAAGAACATTAATAATGATTAAATAGCATTGGAATAAAACATGTAATTGTAGTAAACCATTAATCAAATGATATGATTTCCATAGTAGACAAGGCATTTCTGCCATGACCATCTTAGTGGACAAAGTCCCTTACTGAATATATTTCCTTCCTCATTCGTGTCCAGTATCACTGAACCAGATTAACTTGTCATTCCAGCCAGGTCTATCTCATGAGATATAAATATTTACCCAATTCATTGGAGGGTGATATAGGTCCCACCGATCCCATAATGAAATCATTCTTATGTGGGCCACAAAATAAACATAAATCAATATCATAAACCAAAGAATAAAAAGGGTTTCCTAACCATCATCCCATCACAACATAATCCATATAAAACAAATGGATATCATTTCATCATAAGAATAGTGAAACCATGTAAATCATATAGACATTATACATGAAACATACACATATGAAATAATGTCATCTTAGATGGAACATGGTTTTGATAAAACACTTGAAATGAATTCTTGAGGAAAACATCAATTCTTCTTCAAATTCATTTTCTTTTCACAAAATTACATGCAATATTAGAAGAAAATGATTTTGTCGAAAATAGTCATGAAATATTGTAGAATATGATTCATGAGAGTAATCCATTATGAATATGTAAAAATCCGTTCATGCTGTATAAGTTAAAAAAACATTCTCCTTGTACATTTAACGGAAAAGTCAAAAAGTACCACGTATGGTAAACAAAAGAAAGATTCATTCCATAACACAAATAAAAAGTAAAAGAGGGGTAAAAATGATTTTAAACATACATGGATGAATATTAAATAGTTTATGAAAACAAATTATGGATATGGATGAAAAATATTACCCTAGTAAAAACATACTTATAAGCAATCTTAGATAAAATGAGAGTGCAAAATTATCCCTTACCTTAGGTCCAATTTCTTCCGTACGTGTCCAAAACTCCTGTATAGTGGGTTTTAACCTACTATAAACTTGCAACAGAACCATAATAATATTTATTATATCATATATGATTCACTTATGACTTTATATTACCTGTTCTTTTGTCAATTCAATGTTAAAGCAGCGTTTTTGGTAAAATCGTTTCATTTGTCGTACATGTTTGAACTTATTTTTCTTGATATTATTATTACTTATATCATGATTTAATTACATCTATAATTTAAAACATGATTTATATATCATATATATTCAGTATATATATATATATATAATATAGATAAATGAAATGAAACACACCATTAATGGAGACGGTAGGCCGTACGTACGTATGAACGTTGTTTTCCTTTCATTATTAACTTGAATCGAAGTAAGTAGATGGCATATATATATATATACATAAATATAGTATAAATATTATGTTATATATACCATTATTATTCATTATATATACTTTATAATCATTCTTGAATGGTTAACATGGAGAATTAATCTCATCGCGTCGTGGAGACGGTAATCCGTACGTACGCACAAGCGATGATATCGTTACCATAATTATTGAATGGAATTGGAGTGAATGATATAATATATCATAATATGTATGATGTTATGATAACCATATATATTTATTATTTATCTCATTATACCCATCCATGAATGGTGGTGGTGGAAAAATAGATTACACCACGACGTGGAGACGGTATTCTGTACGTACGCACACGCGGTGATTTCATTTTCCGTAGGATGGATTGAAGGTGAAATGAGCTTGATTAATATTTATAATAACATATCAGTATATTAGTGATACAGATGTTATTACTTTATAATGAAACAACTAAAGAAGAATAAGTTAATAAAGAATGAATGTTGAAAGAATTGGTAGAAGAGATTACTTCTTCTTCGACGCACCTCTTTTAATTTTCCTCTTAAGGAACTAGAGTTGGTATTTTGAGAAGTACATAACCTCTATAATATAACTAGGGAGGTTGAGAAGCTAAATTTTGAGTGGATTGATGAGATTGAAGGCTCAAAATTGTGTGAAGAGTAGATGGAAGGAGGTGCCCTTATATAAGAGAGGATAGGGGCACTTTTCGAAATCAATAAAAAATTAATTAATAATAAAATGATACCCCACGTAAAAACCTCAAAAAAGCCTCCATTAGAAGATGAGATGATATAGGGTTGTAATTACATCAAACAATAAAATTTAGACATGTTTTATGTTTATTTTAAACCTTATCAACTTGATTTATCATTATTTAATCTATTTAATTTTAATTGAGGTAATAAAATTCTAAATTTGAAATTCTTTAAAATACATACTTAAATGTTGTAATTTTTCCATAATTGGATAAATTATAACCATTTAGGCCATATAAATTTCAATTTTTAGTTTTTAAATTTGTTGGTGATTTTTAAATAATTTAATTGTATGATATTTTTTTCAAATATCAATAGTTTCAATTTGGGAAAAATTCATTATTTGAATTTAACTAAAAACCACACAGAATATATGGTCGAAAAATATATATAATAGATTCTTCACATTTCATATTCATCAAAAACATTCACGGGGAACATTAATTTGTTCATATATTGTTTATTTTAATATTTTTAATACCATTTATTTGGTATATCTCTTAATAAATTAATTACTACATCATTTTTGTATAATTATTTAATATACTTATTTTTTAGATAAAAATTAAAATTAAAGTCCTATGACAAAGATAAATATAATAACTTTAATAATAAAAAATTTACTAGAATTTATCATATTAAAATCACAACATAAAAATTGTTATATTTATTAAATTTTGAAGGTGAAATATTTGACATCATTTAAAATAAAATAACAAAAATGTCGTCATTGGTTATATATGGCTCCAAATGCTCCAAAAATATACCATTGGATGATTAGGGTATATATATGTACTCGAGCAATAATATTTGTCAATTTTATGGCCCTTTCTATGGGTATTTATATTTTAATAAAAACTATATTATTTATTTTTAAATAAATAAATAATTTCTACATCATTAATGTATAAAATATTAAGGTAATTTAATATTACTTACAAATTACAAATAAATTACCATGATAAATAATATCATTTTATCTTTAAAATGAGTATTTATAATAGAATTTATATTCTGTATAACCATATATTAAAAATAATCTAATTATTAAAGTTTGAGTGAGACGTATTTCACTTTCCTTAAAATAAAATAAGAAAACGGTCTTAATCAAATACAAGTGGGTTAAATTAGATTCTATTTCGTCCCAAGTATGATTTATGTAAAAATATATTCATCCAACTATATTAATACAAGTGTTAGGGTAATTTTATAATATTATATTTACCCTTAATTATCCGATTTTACCGTTAACTATGGTTAATAAAATTTAGCGTATTTACTATTCATAATGCCTAAAAATAAAAATTGGCTTATTAACATAGTTTGGACCTACTTATTTCGAATATGTAATCCATGTTTACAAATTCAAAACACAAAAGTTGTAGTATTTTATTTAAAATAAATCTCGTTGTTGAGAAAACGGGTTTTAAAAGTTGAAACGTTGCAAAAGATCGAAATGTTTTTAATTTTGAATTCAGTGTAAAATTATTTTGAATGACATAGATTATATTAAACGGTAAAAATATATTCTTTTTATACTTTTAAACCATTCAAAATTATATTTTAACCACATAAATTATCTAAATGAAAAGAGTTGTGTTTAATTAAAATTTAGCGTATTTTTATTATTCATCAAAATAAGAAACTTATCAGAAAAATATCAAAAATTTATCAAAAGTAAATTGTTATATCCTGATTCCAAATAATAATTTTATTTTTTCAAATTGAGGTTTTAAACATTTCAAAAACTAGATTTAAAGTGGGTGCACCATCAAAATGCGACCAAACTATTTTTTTTAAAAAATTCTTATTTTACCCGAACAAATTATTTTCTTCCCATACCATGTTGTAGAAAATGTGTACGATTAATAATAATGTAATATAATACAATTTTTTTTTAATACTATTCCTGAAGACTAGTTCATCATAATATTATAACAATATATCATTTTTTAGTGAAACTCAATATTGTGTACGACACACACTATTGAGGAAGGTTGTACTTGCATGCAACACAAGCCAAGAATAGTGTTTGTGTATAATATAAGACAATACAATCATGATTATAACATAAGAAAATATTTGTGTAGTATACAACACAAGACATCAATGAAATTAAAAGAATATTTTTCATAAAATCTCAGGGTGTTACACGACCTCTTTGATCAGATGAAGGGAGAACAGTGGTTCTCGAAGATAGTCCTCAGATCAGGCTATCAACAGCTTAGAGTGCGAGATGAGGATGTACAAAAGATGGGTTTCAGATGTTGGTTTGACCATTATGAATTCTTGGTTATGTCGTTCGGCATAACCAACACTCCAATAGTGTTCATGGGACTCATGAACAAGATCTTCCAGCCATACCTTGATAACTTTGTAATAGTATTCCTCAACGACATTATGATCTTGTTGGCTATAGAGGAGGAGAATGCATATCATTTGCAGATAGTTCTAGACACACTTTGAGAGCACCATATTTATGGTATGCTCTCGAAGTACCAGTTCTGGATCCGAGAAGTTCAATTTCTGGGGCCTATCATCTCAGATGTTAGAGTAGTGGTGGATCTAGTGAAGATTGAGGCAGTACATGATTGGGAGCCACCAAGGAGTGTGATGAAGGTAAAATGTTTCATGGGATTGGCTGGATAGTACAAACAGTTTGTGACAGATTTCACCCAAGTTGCAGCACCTTTATCAGCGTTGACAAAGAAGCGGAAACCCTTAGTGTGGTCAGATAGATGTCAACGGAGTTCTCGGGAGCTGAGGTGGAGGATGAATAGTTGCCCCATCTTGAGGCGTCCAGAGGAGGGTGTAGGGTACGTAGCCTTCTGTAATGCATTAGGGCCAGGCTCAGATTTGTCCTTATGCAGGAGTGAGTACTGATCGCATATGGTTATAGATTGCTGAGACAATATGAGTAGAACTATGATACCCATGAAATAGAGTTAGAAGTAGTGGTCTTAACATGGATTATCTGGTGAAATTACATGACGGGTGAATGTTTTAAAGTCTACACGTATCACAAGAGTCTCATATATATATTCTCTCAGAATGAACTGGAAATGAGTCAACAATGTTGGCATGAGTTCCACCATGACTATAACTTCGATATAGTAAATACTCCGGGTAAGGGGAAATTTGTAGTAGATGCACTCAGCAGGAGATCTGGTATACAACTACTAGGTGACGCGACAAAGGAGTTTGACTCTTTGCAGATATCTTTTTCAATCGAGATGGAGGAACTTTTCTTCAGTCTCTTATAGTCACTTATCCACTTCTTTAGCGATTCATGTGGGAGTGATGTGAGGACACTGACTGTGAGGCTCGACGTGCTCACATATCCACAAGACATGCATCTTATGGATTTTATGAAGGTGGGGAGCACATCATCCACTTCAGAGGACGTACCATGGTATAAGTGTCACTTCAGGGGGACTTTTTGAGGGAGTTCCACACATCCCCCCTAGAGGTACATCCATGAGTGGCGAAGATGTACCAGGACCTCCGATGAGAGCATTGGTGGCTGGGAATGAAGAAAGTAGTAGCATAGATTGTCTCTCAGTGCCTCCCTTGTCAGCAAGTAAAGGCGGAGAATTAGGTACCAGTAGGCTTTGTTCAGCCATTAGAGGTCCCAGAGTGAAAGTGAGATGGGATACCCATGGACATCGTTACAAGAATTCCACATACATCTAAATGTCATGATTCTATCTAGGTGATCATTTACCGACACAACAAGTCATCCCACTTTCTACAGATCAGAGAGCTTGGTTTAGTAGAGAGATTGGGGAACCTCTCTTTGCAGGAGATTATGTGCCTACATTGAGTAATCTCGATGATTGTATCTGATCGCGATACACGATTCAGTTACCAACTATGGAAGGGGTTGCAACAGGCTTTTGGGATGCAAATTCGTTTGATCACTACATTCGACCCTCAGAAGGATGGCCAGACTAAGCGTACCATTCAGAACCTCTATTACATGTTGAATGCTTGTGTCCTTAACTTCAGTCACCAATGGTATGATCACTTTCCATTGGTGGAGTTTTCATACAACAACAACTATCACTCCACCATTGGGATGAAACCATTCGAGGCTTTGTGCGATAGACCTTTCGTATCACCATTGTGCTGGAATGACCCAGGGGATTCAGCAATCATGGGACAAGATATGGTATGGGATACCACGGAGATGGTTCAGATCATCCAGGAGTGGATGAAGATTGCATGGAGTTGGCATAAGTCTTTTGACGAAAGGAGAAAAAGGACTCTGGAGTTTGATGATGGTGACCACATATTTTTACATGTCTCGCCCCGACAAGGATTTTGGAGATTTGGTCAGGGCGGAATGTTATCTCTGAGATTCATTAGACCCATCTAGGTCCTCAGATGAGTTGGCCAGGTGGCATACCACCAAGCACTTCAACCTTAATTACATCGGGTGCATGAAATCTTCCACGTATCCCTGCTGAGGAGATAAGTGCATGAATATTATTATATCATCAACCACAGCAATATGGACATCCACGATAGTGAGAATTTTACGGAGGTTCTATTAGATATTGAGGATCAATAGGAGTAGTCCTTTGTGATCACTCGATACCTTTGGTGCGTGTTCGCTGGCAGCACGGGAACCTCCATGAGAGCACATGGTTGAGGGATGCCAATATAGGTGCTCAATACCCCCACATGTTCACTTAGTTTGAGTTATGGATTACGGGGATGCAAAGCCCTAAGGTGGGTATAATTTAAAGACCTAAATTTTCCATGAATTGTTTTTAATTTATGTGTAATATTAGGAGTCCGAACAAATTTACGGTGCATGATTCGGAGGCCCAGTGTGCCTGGAATGAATTTATAATCCTTTTTTTAGGAACGTTTAGTAAATGTGCACGTGGGATTTGGTATCATTTAAACTAGTTATTGGAATTGAAATCTGAAGAGACCATTAAACTCGTAGAACTGGTATTCACTTATGGAGAACATCCCCTCGACCGCAACAGGTCTAGGGTACAAGTTAGTTTTTCACATTTTCATGGAGGAATAGAAAAATAAAAATAAAAATATTTTTAATTTATTGTAACCATCTATGGGGTTAAGGAGGTGGGAACCACCCGTACTAAACCCACCAATTTGAATTCAATGTTTTGGACCACCAGACTTTTGAACACCCGCTTTAATAAGGGAGGTGACATTTTGTATCCTCCAAATTAATTATTCCAACACCATCATAATGAACGGAAAACGCTATTTTAAATTATTGAAACATAATTTAATTGGTTGGCTATTCATTTTTTAGGATTTGAGGAAAGTGTTGGGAAGGGGGAATTGGGAGAGAACTTTGGAGGAATTCTTCTTCTCCAACGAAGAAAGCTTCTCCAACAAAGAATTTCGATGTTCTCTAATGACATCAAATCCATTCTCAAGGCATCCTCCAACATGGGATGTCTTCAACAATGAAATACTGACATCCATACTTCCCTCCTCACAACTTCCAAAAAACATCGAGGTGGGGTTTGATGTTTTAGTTTCCCCGCTTAACCATTCTTGAAAACTCTTCATGATTCAAGAAATAATTGAGCCACTTTCTACTGCACAAACGTGGAGGGTGTGGTTCAAAAAAACAAGGCTCAAAACCTCTGAAAATCTTGTGGTTTATATTTATTCTCTGTGATGTAGGAGGACGGCACCCAACACCAGTGGGGCTCGGGATCGGCGGTAGGAACCACGACTGGCCGCAATGATGGCGGCGGTGCGACTGCGCTACCAGAGAAGAGGTATGGCATGTCGGACATAGTGGTAGATAGAGGGTGGTCGAAATTTGGCCAACCACAGAGGGGTGGTGCACGATGCGTCTCCATTAGAGAAGGGGGACACCACCCTCCTGGACGTGGTGGATGGTGGAAGGAGGCCGATGTTCGTCCATCCACAAAGGGACGATGCACGACACTCCACCGGGAAGAGTAGGTGCCCTCTGTTTTGACCGGCTAAGTTGGACCGCGTAGGACTCGTGATGAGTCCCGCATGATACTAGTGAGAAAACCGCTTCTGCCATTCGGTGTTCAAGGGTGGGGGCGTGGGACTTCCCCCCCCCCCACCCCCCACATGCGGCCTAGCTGGGCCGGGCCACCCAGTGGGGGTCAGGCCGGACGAAGCGGGTCGGGCCGGACGCAGCGGGCTGGGTAGGACCCAGTTGGCCAGGCAAGAATCCATGGGCCTGGCTGATCCGAACTGGGTTGGGTCGGCCCACGCAGGGTCGGTCTGGGTCAGTCTGACCAGGTGGGACCGGACCCGGACTATTTTTGGCTCTTTACATTCTTTCTGCTATAACTTTGGCACCAGATGTCTGTTTGACGAATCGTCTATGGAACCAAAAACATTGGAGAGAGGAAATCCTTTTTCTATACCCACTTGAGATTTAGATAAATTTGGGGCATGGTCTGGATGGACTGAGCACGAATCCAACTGGGTCCTCGGGACAATAGGATAATAACTTATAGACCGGTCGTCCGATTGATGCAATGCCCATTGCATTAATACCCATTTTACATGGATTTAATTTGGGCTACCTCTTCATGGGAAACAATGGTAGTTGGAGTATCAACTAGTATCACGAGGAGAAGACTCTCCCGGAGACAAGAAACCTTAGTGCTAATACCTTGTAGCTGGCATTGATGATGTACTAGGATCCTGTGTGGGTCTAACGATGTAATAGCATTCTCTGTGGATCTGACGATGTACAGGATCCTGTGTGGGTTTGACGGTGTACTAGGATCTTGTGTGGGTATGATGATTTACTAGGATCTTATGTGGGTCTTAAGATGTACTAGGGTCCTATGTGGGTTTGTAATTTGGTATCCTTTATGGGGCTGCCTCTTGACGGAGTATGATGATTCTATAGTTACATCTAATCATTTCTACTACTATAACTATGATATACCTATTTTGAGATGAGTTTGTACCTATGTGGTACATTCCTTCGTGGTAATTACTTGGAGGTATTATTTTGGGTGGTGTACCAGTGTGGTACATACCTTCATGGTATTCCTACCATTGTGGAACAATTGAGCATTGTGATTTTGGGTTAGACCATGTGTTTCCTGATGATTAAGATGGGTATACTTCATAACTGAGGTATATATATGGGCATATACCTATGTAGGGTTGTTAGTGGATGTCATGATTTTTTGTTTATCCTTTTTGTATTTTTTGAGACAATGAGGGTCTCAGGGTCCCTACTGAGTATCGTTATACACACCCTTGCACGAGCTATGGCCACACATTGATGTGTTTAGTGCAGATGATGGTAATTGCTGATCAAGGATGAGGGTACATGGACTAGACTGTGCCCAGAGGTGGACTATACGGCGTGTCGGTACATAGAGGAGAAGGGCGGATGAGGAGTGTTGAGGAGGAAATCCATACCTACCCTTCAGGTAAGAACCTCGGAGGATGACCCAATAGCTGTCTTTATCTTTCTTATGTTGTATTGTATTTCAGTTTTACATGTACCTTTACTATTGGTATTGTATTCCAACCCCTCTTAATTTTAGCAGTATATGTTCTATACAGTTTACTTGTGTTCACATATTGTTGTGTTCTTGGTTGATTGTATTTATAGGTTATAAAGGCAATGTCTTCCTTGTTTTAGAGAATACAACTTTTAGTCATAGTCGTCAGCCCCTGGCCTATGGAAGGAGGGGTTGGGGTAGTCATGGAATTGGCCCCAGGGGACGGGTCATGACATATTTGTATCAGAGTATATATAGGATGACCTTAAGATATTAGTAATGATTTTATGAACAAATAAGAGTACATAAAGACACCATATAATGGTGTGTATCACTCTTCCAAGGGACTCTTCATTTAAATTTTCTATACATTTCTTAACCATCATGAAATAACACATATCCCAATAATTCATGTCCATGTCCAACTACATTCCACCATTTATGGTGCTCAAAATATTTCCAAGACAGTGCTCATCATGGGAACTACCTTCAATTTACTCAATGATTTGGGTCTCTAGGTCCACAAGAATCAAATCAATACCAATGACCAATGGATTACACATGGAAACTCATTGGGTAGTTATTTAAATTGTATTAGATGAAACTGGCAGGTATCATTCATATTCCAATCTGTATAATGGGTGTACCACCCCATACCACTAGGTTTATTATGTGACTCATTCTCATATATGTATTTCACCACCTAAGAAAACCTGACTATGATATATAGATTTTCAATATAATTGAATAATGAGATTCAATTAAACTTTCCATAAAATGGTAATCTAAAATCTCCTCAATTTATTGAAAACATTCCCACCACACAGTGTTGTCTCATGATTTCGACCATTAACTACTCAATCAACCACATCATATTAATGATTCTTTACAATCATAGTTTCACTATTTAGCCATTATTTCGATTTCTAAAGGATAATCCACTTTCCATTCTCTATACCTAAAAGAAAACACTTAACATGATCGATGTGACACTACCTAATTTATGATTTTTCTTGTCATCATTTTCATGAAAACGGTAACTCATCCAACAACACATGTTATATCAATGCTACCAAACATAGTCTCCAGAGATGTAAAATGCACTTATACTGATAAAAAACATGATAAAAGAGATAAATTAATATCTTATAAGAACACTAGATCAAGATCATTCGTAGAAGTATGCCTGAAAATAATTTGGTGTTATGTCCCCATGAATCACAACATAATGTTTAAAATCCAAATGAAACATGGATATGCAATATAAAGGTTATTTCTTCTTTTTAAAATTTCATCCCCATCCATTCGGGAATCTTAGTGTAACGACCCAAACATTCATTACCGGATATACCTATTGATCAAATTAAATGTCTCTTTATATAAAATGTTTATATAAAATGTAAAATTATTTAGTTTTATGTTTTTTGATTTTAAAATACTTTTATGAATTGTGACTGTTGCTAATATAGCCATTGAACAGTGATCACATGATTAGTATAAATATAGGGCATTAACAAATCAAATTTACTCAGACAATGGAAGTGATGGCCTCATCCTCTAGATGTTCCCCATACGATGGAAATTTTTCAGAGCTCGGAAAGGAGGTTGCGTCTTTTGGATTCTATATTGACCAAACCCAAGCCGAGCTTGAATATGTTACATTTGAGCCAGACAGCCTACAAGGTAAGTGCAAGTTGGTAGAGATTAAAACCTGAGCAATATTATCTGAGCTACCCCAAGAGTATGTCACCATCGCACACCTTACACTTCAGACTTATGAAGGTGTTAAAAGGGGTTATGCAACAAGACCTTATGAATATTGTTATGTACATTATTTTTGAATATAATAATGAATACACTTTCATTTTATTGTTGTTATATTTTAAATAGTTTATAATGTAGAAAAAGTATTTTTAGTTAAATTTCTTCTAAGAAATATATTTTGATGAATTAATGGATTTTTTGAATTAAATAAAATTTTAATAAAATATTATTATTGTTATTAATTTAATTTTTTTAAATATTAATGATCATATAATTTTATGAAATCAATTGCAATTTTTGTTACGGGTTGAAAGCCATTTTTGTCAAAAGACATGATTTTTTGATAAATGTCGATTTTTTTTTAAAAGTGAAAAATAAAATATTTTTAAAATTTTAATGATAAAATGATAATTATTTTTGGAATTAGGATGTCAATATTATCTTATGGTGAATATTTCAGAATTTTCTGAGACAATCAAATTTTCGTTTAAAAATTAAATATCGTTTAAGTATATTGTGTGTTTTATGACATCGTAATGACCCAATAGTGATGTAATAAAGTAAAATAAACTTTATGTTAGAAAAATATAAATTTTACCATTAAAATAATGTGATATTGGATTTTTTTTTTAATTTAAAAATCTTTAGTGGACCATTAAAAATTTATAAAACATTTTGTCTTTTTAAATTTTTTTCCTTGGGAGTGTGACTGACCTCCATAAAAGAAACCTCATTATTTTAAGAATATTGGACTTTGGCCTTATAAAATATTGTTTTCTACTCCCTTTGGAAAAAACCATGATAAAAAATCATTGGCTGGTTTGTGGTTTAGATTTATTTAATGTGAGGTGTCCCAAACCTAAATAATAAACAATTCCCTCTCCTTTCCTATATAAACCCACCCAAGATTCCACTTCCTCCTCACTAAAAGCATACGGTGTTTGTAAAAACTATTCCCTCCTCTCTCTAGAGTCCTCCCAATGTTCCCCATGCTCCCAAGAATCCTCTCTCAAGCCTCTCTCAAGCCAATGGAAACAGACTTCCAAGTAAGGGTTTTCCTTCCTTTCTCATTTTTTTCCTATTTTTTTTTATGTTGTTATTCCCTTTTAATTTCAATTATAAATGTTGGGATATGGTTTTTCACCACCCACATACTACCCTATTTATGTTTTAATTTATAGAGACTTTTTTATCTCTAAATAACTGCCTCCCATGTACAACTGTTACTATGCCGAATTTCTGAAAAACATTATCTCTCCTCACATACATTCAAGAATAATTTTTTATCATGAATCTAAATTACATTTAAATTGTTGGGAAATGAATATATATGACCAAATTTCTGTCCATTTCATGTAAATATAATGAGACACACCTTTCACTCTCATCAACCATTTTTATGAATTCCTACATCACGCCCTAACACTGCCGAAATTGCACCGATTTTCCAATCCAAGGACACTATGTAGTTAATACCATGCCCATTTCTCAATCAAAGG
The DNA here is from genome assembly GCA_963277665.1 of Viscum album. Classification (NCBI taxonomy): domain Eukaryota; kingdom Viridiplantae; phylum Streptophyta; class Magnoliopsida; order Santalales; family Viscaceae; genus Viscum; species Viscum album. The sequence goes on from OY728119.1 coordinate 1,238,578,255, forward strand.
TATTCACCATTATGAACATTTACATTTTGATTATAATGTTTCATGTATGAATTACACATACATTTATCATGGAATAAATGATGATGTTTTATGAATCAATGTTATATGATCCAGGTTGCACACTTTTTCATGAAATGAAATGTTTAAGAAGGTGTGCCCTTATATAACTCTAATGCATTGGGTAAAGTATAGTATCATGATACATCATGTGAAAAGGGAGATTACTCATGATAATTCATTTGAAATTAGGTTTTACTCGTGATTTATAGGCAATGAGGGTTTACTCATTCTCCATGTGCAATGATCCGTGGCTTATGCTAATTCCATGTTAAGTGTTGTTGCCACATTTCCATGTTATGATTATCATGATTTATTATGAATTTATGTTTATCCTTATATTTTTCTCTATTGGTGTTCCTATGGTCTAACATGTATTTTATTCCCCACTTTATTCCATGATTATTCCCTTATTGGGCTTTAAAGCTCACCCTTTTCTTATGAATGTCCTTAGGTTATCCGATGAAATGCTAAGTATGAGGGAATTTAGTTGTCATGTAAAGGAAGTTTTCAATAAAGATGTTTTATTTCATGTTGTAATTTGTTATGTAATGATCCAAACCCCCGAGAAAACTAGACCTCTAAATCTTCTATGTTGTATCAAGTGATGTTTATGTAATAAATTGTGTTTAATTGTGAAATAAAAGATCAGGGTTGTCATAGTTGGTATCAGAGGATAGGTTTAGTGATTTTTGGGATTAGGATTATAAAACCCAAGTAAAGCCTTAGAGACAAGTCTAAGTATAATAAAAACATCCGAAAGATTTGGTGAATACTGGCTAAGTGGTTTATCAAGAAAATACCTCCATGTCTAGATACGAGCAGGTAGAGGCGGCTCTGGCAGAGAAGTTTCCTATGGGTAAAACGAAAAAACATTGCATTGAGCTAGAATTGAATGAGAACTGGTGAAAAATAACGGGCCTTACTACTCTCTTGGTTATGAAACTCTCGGAGGATATGCTTTGCTAAATTCCAAGCTTATTATAAACCATTATTAATGGACTACCCCAATTCCTTAAGAATATATGATAGAAAGTAGATGATGGATAACATAGACTGAAGCAGATAGATTAATATTTTAATGAAATATATATTGTTTATAAGTCATTAGTTTTGTCATTGTATTAAACTTTATGTGATACCCCTAACTTTCATTTAATTCCAGAAAATGGCCGAAAATAGGAAGATTCGGGCTAACAATAGATGTGAAGATAAATATGATGACAGTACAAATGAGATGCCAAATCCAATGGGAGCGGGAATCGTGAAAATTTTCACGATTCTCTCTCAACTAACTCAAGCATTGAATATAAATATTGGTCAAGAGGAATGTTCAACCCCCCCCCCCCAAATAACAAGTCGCTATCAAGAGCTTCATGAGAGAAAGGCCTCCAAGTTTTAATGGATCATCTAATCCGTCAATCACTAAACAATGGATCAGCTCCATTGAAAAGATCTTCTACATCCTTCAATATTTTATCCAAGAGAAGGTACTCCTATCTTTATATCGTATTGAGGGTGAAACTGATCAATGGTGGACATAGATCAAAAATACAAAGCCTAAGGAGGAGATCAAGTCTTTGGAATGGAAGTATTTCTGGAAGATGGTTTTTGATAAATATTTTCCACGCACCCTCTGGATTAATATAGAAAGGGACTTCCTTTCCCTCAAGAAAAAACAATGAATCTGTATGAGAATACGAGTAAAACATCGCCTGGATTTCATGATATGTCTCTTGATTTGTCGTTACCTCCAAATCCAAGGTTGACCACTTCATTTGTTGGCCGAAACCTAGCCTACGAAAGGTGATAGTGATCCGTGACTTTGACAACTATGAAGAAATTGTCCAATGTTCCCTCTAGGTCGAAAATGAGATCAACGAATCTTAGGGGTATGATGGGGTTACTGAGTGTAAGGTGGAATTCAGTTTTGGAGGTCCGATGGATAAATTTAATGGTGCTAAGATGATCCAACACCCTACTTTCCAAAGGTGCTGAAAGAAGCACCTTGTAAAATGCCTAAAGGGGACGGGGAAATGCTTTATGTGTGGAAGGGAAGGGATCCTGGCTATTAACTGCCAGTAATAAAGAGTTGTGGCCGCAAAAAAGTTGAGGAACACTCTGTTCGATCCTCAACATGTTATTCATTGCTACAACTGCAAGGAACCAGGACATCTTGCAAATCAGTGCCCTAAGCCAATGGTTTTCAAAGGTAACCAACAACCTCCAAGGCAGAAGGGCATGATTTTTCCATCACTACTATAGAAGAGAACCACAACAATGAAGTGGTGACAAGTAAACTAGTTTGTCATTCAAGAATATAGAACCTACTTTTTGATTCAGGTTTTAAGCATTATTTAATATCTCGAATGTTTAGAAGAACTATCCTATCACCACCACAAATCATGGAAGTGAAGATGTTAGTGTTTATGGAAAATGGGGCATTCACTGCATCCCATGAATTTAACTCCTCCCCTATCATAATCTGAGGTTTAAACTTTCTGGAGAACCTTGTCATACTTCCTTGTGTGGAATTTGATACAATTCATGGCATGGATGGGCTTTCCTTATATAGAGACAACATAAATTTTCAGGAGAGGAAAATCACTCCCCATGTTGATAATCGACCCCCGATTCAATACAAGTGAAAAGAGGAAGATGATTCTTTTTTAGATCCATCAAGTCAAGCGTGGATGTTACTGCACTACGAGCACGTGTATCTTGATAATATGATTGAGTCCATGGAAACAACCATCCATGAAGACATGCCTATTGTGAGGGAATTCACTGATGTGTTTCCTAGGAATTTTCTGGTTTTCCTCCTTGAAGAGATGTTTAATTCTCAATTGATCTTATACCTCAGGCATTACCAATATGCAAGACTCTATATATAATTGATATTATAGAGATTTAGTAGCTGAATAAACAACTATAAGACAATCTAGATAATGTGTATATATGCCCAAGTATTTCACCATGTGATACACCAGTCCTCTTCGTCAAGAAAATAAAGGGTCAATGCGCCTTTGCATCGATTATCATGATCTTAACAAAATCACGATAAAGAACAAGTATCCTCTCCCATGAATTGATGACTTGTTCGATTATCTTCGTAGAGAACAATACTTCTCTAAGGTGGATTAGTGGTTGGGATATTATCAAGTAATGGTGAAAAAGGATAATATCCCCATGACTGCTTTTCATACAAGATACGGTGACTTTGAATTCATAGTAACGCCTTTCAGAATAACTAATTTTCTATAAATCATCATGGACTTGATGAATAGAGTTTTTAGAGATTACCTCGATAAATTTGTGTTAGTAATTATATATGATATTCTGATATAATCCAAATCCTAGGAGGATAATGAGAATTATCTAAGAACTATACTAGAGACCTTGTGGAATGAGTAGCACTATGAAAAGTACAAATAGTGTGAATTCTGGTTGAAGGAGGTCTCATTCTTGGGATATATCATCAAAAGTAATGGGATATCTGTGGATCCCTCTAAAAAATATGCAATTCAGGGATGGTCGAGGAAAAAATCGGTAACGGATATCTGTAGCTTCGTGGGGTTAGCTAGATATTATCGACGTTTTGTGAGAGATTTCTCACAATTGTCCAACCCTCTTACCAAGATAATTCTAAAGGGAGTTGTTTTTTCTTAGAGTGATGAATGTGAAAAATTCTTAATGGAGTTAAAAAGAAGGCCTATCACTGCGCTCGTGATCACTTTACCCTCATGTGGAGATCTTTTTTGGGTATTAAGTGATGCTTTGAAGAAGGACATGGGATGTGTGTTGATGAAAAATTACAAATTCATTTCTTATGCTTCAAGGAAATTGAATGTTCATGAAAAGAACTATCCCACGCATGTCATCGAGTTAGATTCATTGATATTATCTTTGTCAATTTGGCGGCATTATATCTTTGGGGAAATGTGTGAAATATATATGGACCACAAAACCCACAAGTATATCTTCACAATGAAATAGTTGAACATGCGCCAACGAAGATGGTTAAAGCTGATCAATGACTATAACTGCTCAATCCATTACCACCCTAGGAAAGTGAACAAGGTGGCAGATGACCTAAGTCGATTGGTCCCAATGATTATATCATTGATGAGAATTGAAAGTTATCCAATCTTCTTAAATTTGATGAAGATGGACATGGGAATCCTAACGAAGAGAACATCATCAATCCTTTCCAAAATTATTGCTTAACCATAATTTTGGAATGGTTAAAGATTCCCCAAAGGATGATGTTGGAATTCAAGAATATGTTGAAGCTATCAGAAAAGGAAAAGGCTCGAAGTTTAATGTTAATGAAGAAGTAATTGTGAGATTTGGAAAAATAATAAATGTTCCATAAAGTCTGGAGCTGAAGAAGGAACTTTTAGATGATGCACATATTTCAAATTTATCTATTCATCTAGGAAACACAAAGGCATATCGAGATCTCCAAGAGAATTATTGGAGGGATAATATGAAGAAGGAGATCATTTAATTTACATCAATGATCCTCGTCTGTTAGCAAATTAAGGAAGAGAGGAAAAAGTCTAAGGGGATGATGAAACCATTACCCATACCAGAATGGAAATGGGAGAACATCACCATAGACTTTTCAATAGAATTCTGAAGACATCCAAAGGAAACAATGCAGTCAGGGTTGTTGTGGACCATCTTACTAAATCTTCACACTTCAGTTCTATTATGTAGGATTTATCATTGGATCAAAAAGAACCGATATATATCAGGGAAGTGGTAAGTATTCATGGAGTACCACTATTTATTGTGGCCGTATGAGATCCAACATTCACCTCTTAGATTTGGAAGAGTTTTTAACATGCTCTAAATACTGAAGAGAACAATAGTATGGCCTATCATCCTCAAACTGATGGCCAATCCGAGCGGACTGTCCAAACACTTGAGGACATGTTGAGAGCATGCTCAATGGACTTTAAAGGTGAATGGGATGAACATATTTCTATGGTTGAGTTCTATTAAAATAACAATTTCCACTTAACCATTCAAATGGCTCCATATGAATCCTTGTATGGGAAAAGGTGTAGAACAATGATGTGTTAGGATGAGGTCAGTGAGCGTACGCTTCTCGGACTAGAAATGATCAATGAAATGGTTGAGAAGGCGAAAAACATTCAGCAACATATCAAGGAAGCCCACAGTCGACATAAGATTTATGCCAATTACCGTCAATGAGACATTGAGTTTAAATATAAAGAGAATGTATTTATATGCATATATCCATGGAAAAAGGTCACGAGGTTTGGAAAGAAAGGGAAGTTAATTACAAGTTACATCAGTCCTTTAGAGATTCTTGATGGTGTCAAGGCTATGGCCTATCGACTATCACTCCCAATTACTATAGCCAAAGTACATGATGTCTTTCATGTATCCCTTTTTAAGGAAGTACATATTGGACCCTTCACATGTACTCACTTAAAAGGTGGTATAGTTAGAGGATGATCATTATTATGAGGAGAAAATAGTAATGATCTTATATCATAGAGAAAAATTTCTACGAAATAAGATAATGCCCCTCATCAAGGTGTGGTGGTTAAACCTAGAGTTTGAAGAAGTGACGTGGGAATTGGAAGAAATGATTATGCAGAGTTACCAACATCTGTTTTTGTGTGGGAAAAGGAAATTTTGAGGGTGAAATTTCTTATGGAGGGAGATTGTAACAACAGAAACATTCATTAATTGAAATCCCTATTGATCTAATTAAATTTCACTTTACGTAAAATGTTTATATAAAATTTCAACATCTTTGGTTTTATGTTTTTTTTGATTTTAATATAATACTATGAATTGCGACCGTTGGTAATATAGCCATTGAACAGTGATCACATGATTATTATAATTATAGGTATTTAACTACTACAAATTACTTTGACAAAGGAAGTGATGGGCTCATCCAGTAGACATGCCCCATATGAAGCCAATTTGTCAGATCTCACAATGGAGGTTTCCACTTTCAGATTCTCTCTTGAACAATCCCATGTTGAGCTTGAATATGTTACGCTCTAGCGGGACTACCTATGAGAGAAGTGGAAGTTGATAGAGATTACCACCTGAGAAATGTTATCCCAGCAACCCCAAAAGATAGTCAGCATCGCACACCTTACTCTTCGGTCTTATGCAAGTGTTAAAATGGGTTTTGTAACAAGACCATACAAATATGGTTATGTACATTATTTGTCTATATAATAATTAATATACTTTCATTTTTTTATTGTTACCTGGTAAAAAGTTTTTAATGAAAAAATAGTAGTTTTATTTAATTTTCAACTAAGAAATATATTTTGATGAATTAATGGACTTTTTGAATTAAATAAAATTTTAACAAAATATTATTATTGTTATTGAAATAATTTTTATTAAATATAAATGATTGTATAATTTTATGAATTCAAATGTAATTTTTATTAATGTATGATTTCCATTTTTGTAAAAACCCATGACTTTTTTATAAATGTCGGGTTTTATTTTAAAATTGAAAATTAACATATTTAGAAAAATATTGAGATAAAATGAATATTATTTTAAAAATCAGGTCATCGAAGTTATCCAACAATTAATTTTTCATAATTTTTGAGATAGTAAAATTTTTGGGTAAAAAATAAATACCATTTAAATATATAATGTGTTTTATGGCATCATAATTGTAACACCCCAAGCTTCCACGGTACACTTCTCTTTGAATAATACAGTAGCGTGTGTTGTACGCAACTTCGAGTCCTAACACACACCACAACCAATCAAACTAGCCATTATGAATTGTAATACCCACATTTTGAAATTTTATAAATTTTATCTTTCAAAATGGACCTCATTTTTGGATTTGGAATTTCGTAATTATCCTAGGGTGAATTTTTGGTATTTTTATGAAAACCATTAATTTTTGATGAATAGTGAAAAACAATGAGTTATAGTTTAAAACAGAATTTTTATTTAAATAATTATTTATTTATTTAAATTTTATTAATTTCAAAATAGATACATAATACCTACATAAGTTCAATTTAATTCATTGGAGTTAGTTTAGAATAATTTTAGATATATAAAACTTTTATGGAACTTTTCACTGTCTTTTACCCCCCTCCAAGGAGAATTTGAAAATTCACATAAAACATAATTTTACCGCTTGTGTGAGTGGAATTTTGAAAATCCGAGAGACACTGTTAATATCAAGGAGTAAAATCTAGTTTAATAAGAAAAAAATAATTTTCAGTGAATAGTAACTTTTTTACTTTTATTTACCACGGTTAAAATTAAATAGGGTAATTAAGGTTAAAAATGATATTAATATTACCCTAACACATGTCCTAATAAATTGGACAAGTTTATCTTGACTAAATAAAACCTTAGGAGTAAAATATTTTCATTTAGGTCCACATGGATTAGATTAGGACATTTATTATTATTTAATTAAAAGAAGAGTTAAAAGAGTTAAAATCAACGTTCAATTACTAAAGTTTTTTAATATAGGGTTATACATAAGATAAATTCGGTTATAAATATTCATTATAAAGCTAAAACGATTTGATACATAATTGCATTTTATTGATAATTTTTAGACATTAAATATTTTAATTATTTTAGGACACAACGGTGATGTAGTAATTACCTAATTAATGAAATATGAAAATAATTGATATTATAAATATAAAAATAATTTTCATTTTAGACTTTTTCTGAATTACAGTAATTTTATAGGTTAATATGACATTTTAGGATTGGTTATATAATTTATTTTCGAAGAAATAATGCTTTTATGGAATTATGAAAAACAAAATACCCAATAGTTCCAAAATTGACATGAAAGTGTTTTTAAAAAAAATATTATATTATTAATTGATAGTGTATTCTTTAAAATCTAACGTTCATCCAAAGGAATTATATAATGATAATTGTATCATTAATGGACCACTTGGGGGTCGCTTGGAAGTATATGTTAATTTTATTAACTATATAATATAAAAATACAAAGAGACATGGTAGATGTCAAACTATATAAATAAGAGTTAAAACTAAAAGATACAGTTAATATAGTGACCCAAACCTGTCTAAAACCTATTATTTGAATGGTTTTAGACCTATCCCCACCATATAATTTAAAGAATCCATTTTGGAGCAATTATAAACTGAATATGAATTTATTATAAAATAATATTTCTAGCTCTTCCAAAGGTGCCCCTCACCCCTCTTATAAAAGGGAACTCCCCCTTCTCTATAATTTAAACATTCAAAGCCTTTTGGATTGTCCAAAATCTGCCCAAACACCCTCTAAAATATACTCCCTTCATCTTTGAGGACTTCATTTAGTCAGAAATCCAACCTAGGGATCCATTTTAATCAAATCAAAAGGAAGAACCCAAAGAAGAGGTAATGTTTTCACCACCATCTTTCATGTTCCTTTCTTCTTCAACTTCTTCATTCTTTTTTATTTCCATTATAAAATAATAACCCCTGTATCTTCTATATACTGTGACGTTATTATAAATATGGTACAACCATATTCAGTATTCTATCTATCCTATGAATGACATGTCAACATACGTGCGTACGTATGGCTTACTGTCTCCACGTCGTGGTTTAATTGTTATTCAAAAAATTATTATTTGGATGGGTATAATAATGATGTGTAATTAATTTAAATAATAAATATAACATGATAATGATTATGTATATATGATATAATATCAAATTAAATATTATTTAAATATCAAAAGAGTGATATTGTTGCTTGTCCGTACGTACGGACTTCCATCTCCACAAATGTGATGAGATTCATTCCCCATCGTATCCATTCAAGTCTAATTCACATTTGATGATTAAAAATATTGTTTAAGGACTTGATATAATTCTGGATTTGAAGAAGAGACAACATATCCATAAAAAATATGGCTTATGTGACAAAACATATAAAATAAAATGAGTAAGTTAACACCAGAAACGACGATAATACTAAGATATCATTAACAACGAAATGTTAAAAGATCATATATGATATCATATTAATGTATATGTTTCTTGTATAATATAATGACAATTATTTCACCATTCTACAATAGTTTAACCTACCCTCGACCAAGGAAAAGTACAAGGTAAGGGTTTATTTCACAATCACTTCATTATCCGAGGTTGTTTATACGCAATTATATACTGGGACCTCATTATCATCCACATTCATGTTTCATAAAAATGACTTTTCAGAAAATCCTAAATATTTTACAGAATATGGGTTAAAGTAATTTATACCCTTGTATGACCTTTTATAAGAAATTTATAAAGAAATCTTTCTGTTGATTTCCAAACAAGGTCCTTTTTAAGCTTTTCGACAATATTAAGGTAAGAATATTATTTTTAACATATACGGCGAGTGCGGATATTTTTTGTCGTTATAATATTTTCAAAGCTTCCCTTACAAGTTTATAAGAATATTTTAACATTAAATGTTTTCTTTTATAATTATGGGACATTAAAATGATTTCAAAAAAGAGATATTTCTCTCAAATAGTTTTTATATCATCTATGTCAACATCCTTTGATTGATATTAAGCTTATTTGAAGTTGATTTATTATGATACAAAACATCAATATTTTATTGAAGGGTCTGTGATATGTTTGACTATGGATGTGTTATTTTTTACCATTCATGGTTTATGGAGAAATTATTGACATTTCGTATGATAGTTTTAATACGAATGTTTAAGTTATGTTTAAACATTTTCATATGAGGAATGCATTGGACTTAATAAGTTATGGGTGGATCCCTCTATAACTCCTCGATGCGTCGGTAGGTCTCATGAGACAGACTATTGTCTTGGAACAATTCCTTGAAAAAATATTATTTGTTGTCTTGGCACAAGGCCTTGACAATGTGGTTATGATAGTATGTCATTATGCATTACATCATTATGAAAGTGGTTATTGATATTGCATGTGATTATTCGATTAGTAGAATATCCATGTGAATAAGTAAATGGAATTATTTCATTTTATTTCTTCTATATTATGATGAAGTTCAAGTTTAAAATGATTTTGTTTTAGTTATACATTTCCTTAATTGTTTGTGCCTATTTATGAAAGTTTTCACTATATTGTTATCCTTACTGGGCATTTGAGGTCACCCCTTTCTATGTTTTACTTTTCCAAGGATATGAAGAAGTATTTTATGAATGACCTGTAGGGATAGTATAAGGGGATATGAGTGTGGAGAAAATATGTTGTTTAAGTTATCATGTTATGATGTAATGTTAGACTTATGAATGTATCTAGTGATTCAAAGGCTGCAAAACTAATCAGTCTTTCGAGACTTGATCTTTTGTGATCATGTCAACGTTATGTAATAATGCACTGACTCTGGATAACTTGGGTTGGGGTGTTACAATTGGTATAAGAGGAAATTTTATACAAACCTTGGAAGCTAGATTTAGATAAACTCTGATTAGAGCACATAGACCTAAGATGGTCTTTGAGGATTAGTATAGAAGAACATCCTATAATTTTGGTATTTTAGATATTTTTTGAGTCTTCCGAGAAATACATCCCTATCTGTATACGACCAGGTAGGGACAACTCTGGAATAGATGTACCTAGGGGTAAAACCTGAAAACACCACTTTGAGCTAGACTCGAATGAGAACTAGTGCACGACAACAGGTCTTGCAGCACTATTGGTTACGACACTCCTGGGGGATATGCTTAGGATAATTCACATTTTCATTAAAAACCATTATGAAGGGTCTATTAGTATATACTTCCTCAAAGAAAACATTTTTATGATTATGGATTATATCCATAAATAGTTTAATTTATGATAAGGGTTTTATAAGCATTGAATAATATATTTTTGATTTATAAACTGATCTAGTTTATGCCATTGTTTAGAAATGGAGCCTAGAGGAAGAAATGGAAACTGTATCAATGCACGCACTCCATGTAGGGATTTCCCTCCTGCTCAAGATAATTATAGTGGAGCTGGTGATACAACTGGTGCTGATTATCTTATCACCATACTGGGACAACCCTCTCAGGTTATGAATAATAACCTTACCCGTATGGAGTACCCTAATCCATAACGTGGAAGATCAATGTTAGATCGCTTCATGAGCCAACAACCAGAAAAATTCAATGGGTGTAAAAATACATTGGTATCTGAGCAATGGATAAGTTATCTGGAGAAAATATTTCAGGGTTTGGGGAGTAGTTAAAGGGAAAAAGTTATCATGATAGTTTACCACCTCACTGGAGATGCTGATCAATGGTGGTCTTTGATTCAAAACATGAATGAATATCATGAAATATCAAATATAGAATGGAGGGAGTTCAAAGATCCGTTTTTAGGAAAATAATTTCCTCGTGACCATCGAGCAGATATGGAAAGGCCATTTCTGAGTCGGAGTCAAAAGGAGGATGCGAATGTCGCAAGGTATGAGACTAACATTACATGGTTAGCAAGGTATGCTCGAAATTATATATTTATCCAAAGAAGTATGATTGATCATTTCTTTGATGGGTTAAAACCATTTCTCCATCGAGCATTAGTCTCACAATCTTTCTCGTCATACGAGGACACTGTCTATTGTGCTATCAAGACAGAAAAGGAATTATCTAAGTCATATGACATTAAAAAAAAGAAAGAGAAGAATATATCTTTTGATCAATATGGGAATTGAAATAAGTGGAAGGAGGAAAAAGTTAAATATTCATCCTGTAGTAAATGTGGGAAGAAACACCCCGGTACATGCTTGAAGGGAATGGGAGTCTATTACAAGTGTGGTGAAAATAGATACCAAGATCGTGATTGCAAGGGGAAGAAGGAAGCTACTGATGTCCAATGCTAAAATTGTAGGGATATGGGACATTATGCAAATAAATGTCCTAAGCATCAAGGGAACTTACCTCAGAAAAGTCCAATGGATCATGTACTAGCATATGCTATAACTACTGTTGAGGTAGAAGCTCTGAAAGACGTGGTGGCAGGTAATTTAGTGGTTTCCACAAGTTTAGCAAATGCATTATTTGATTCTGGATCATCACATTGTTTCATATCTTCCCAGTTTTCTATGAAAATTAGATATATCAAATTTGATATAATAATGGAGTTTTTAGTTAAAACTCCTAAGGGAAGTATCATTGAAACAATGTTTTGTGAATTAGTCCCCATTGGAGAATATAAATGTTCTTTATCTGCGGATCTCATCATCATACCTATGATTGAATTTAATATAATCTTCAGTATGGATTGGATTTCAGACCATGATGCAAATATTTTCTGTAAGAAAAAAGTGGTTACGATTTTTGATGATAATGATAAAGAAATCCATATCATTCGAGAAAAATCATCACCAACTAATTCTTATCTAGATCCACACCCAGTAGCTCAAATAAATTCAATTAGTGTGGAAGAAGAGAATGAAATAACTGTGGGTAAGGAAATTAATATTCAAATAGAGGTTGTACCTATTGTGAAAGAATATGTAGATGTGTTTTTAGAAGATTTACCTGGACATTCTCCAGAATGATAAATTGAGTTTTCCAATGATTTAATTCCTAGATCAAGGCCCTTATCGAAGACCCCTTATGGAATGGCCACTATAGAATTTAGTAAACTAATGAAACAACTAGAGGAATTGAATAATAAGGGATTTATTCACCCTAGTATTTCTCCATGGGGAGCCCCTATCATTTTTTGTTGAAAAGAAAGACGGATCTATGATGCTATGTATCGATTACCGAAAAATAAATGCTATAACATTAAAGAACATATATCCCCTACCTCGCATTGATGATGTATTTGACCAACTACAAGGAGCTCAATACTTTTCAATGATTGACCTTCGATCTGGATACCATCATTTTTGTGTGAAGAAGGAAGACATTCCGAAGAGAGCATTTTGAAATAGGTAATGAAATTAAGAGTTTACAGTAATGCCTTTTCGGATGACTAATGCACCCTCTTTATTCATGGATCTTATAAATAGACTTTTGAAGAAATATCTCGATGATTTTGTGGTTTTATATATTGATGATATCATGGTATACTCCAAAATCAACTAAGATCATGAAAATCCCTTACGAATTATCCTGAAGACACTGAGAAGACATGAATTATATGGGAAGTTTAGCAAATGTGAATTCTAGATTCAAGAGATTTATTTTCGTTGCCTTATTGTCTCTAAAGATGGAATATCTGTTGATCCTTCTAAGATAAACGCAATCCAAGAATGGATTGCACCGATGAGTATAACTGAGGTACACAGTTTTATTGGTTTAGCTTGTTATTATCAACGTGTCGTCCAGAATTTTTCCCGGTTGGCTAACCCATTAACAAAGCTCACACGTAAAGGGGTTAAATTTGTTTTTACACAATTGTGTGAAGAATGTTTCGAATAACTGAAGAGAAGATTATTAAATGCTCTTATATTTACTCTACCATCGGGGAATGATGGCTTTGTTATTTATAGTGATGCATCGAAGAAAGGTCTTGGTTGTGTCCTTAGGCAGAATGATAGGGTTATTGTCTATGAATCACGACAATTGAAAATTCATGAGAAAAACTATCCTACTCCTGATCACGAGTTAGTAGATGTGATATTTTCTTTGAATATATGGATACACTGCCTCTATGGTGAAAAATGTGAGATTTATAATGATCACAAGAGTTTGAAGTATATTTTCTCACAAAAGAACTCAACATGAGGCAAAGTCGATGTCTTGAACTACTCAAGGATTATTATTGCACGATTCACTACCACCTGGGGAAGGAAAATAAGGTGGCAGGTGCCTTGTGTAGAAAATATCATGGAGTTTTGAACATGATGAGAATTTAAAGGGATCTTATTTTAATGGATCTAGTGAAGTTGGATATGGGAATCACCATGAAGGTGAAACATCAATTCTTTTTCAAATGGTTGCCAAACCATATTTACTAGAATGGATTAAGAGTTCTCAGACTAATGAAGAATAATTTCAAAAGAATATTAAAGAAGTGAATGATAGGAGATTAAGTGAATTTGTGTATGAAAATGGAATTTTGAAATTCAGGAAGAGACATTTTGTTCCTGATATACCTGATCTAAAAAGAGAATTGTCGGACGATGCTAAGAATTCCAATTTCTCTATACACCCTGGAAGCACCAAAATGTATAGATATTTGAAGGAACATTTTTTGTGGGACAATATGAAGAGGGAGATTACTGATTTGGTTACAAGATGTATGGTTTTTCAACAAGTGAAAGCTGCAAGGCAACAACATGGAGGAGTCATGCAACCTCTTCCCTTAACTAAGTGGAAATAGGATAATATCACGATAGACTTTGTCATTAAACTACAAAAGACTCCTAGAGGGAATGATGCAATATGGGTTATTGTTGATCGTCATACCAAGTCAGTATAGTTTCTTTCTATAAGAGTAGATCTACCACAGGGACCTATAGCAAGACTATATATTAATGAAGTTGTGAGACATCATGGAGTACACATATCGATTGTTTCTGATCACGATCCCCGTTTTACTTCAAGATTCTGGAATGGTCTTTAAAAATCCATGGATATTGAACTTCGTTTGAGCACTGCCTACCACCCCCAAACTAATGGACAATCAGAACAAACTTTTCAAACCTTACAAGACATGTTGAGATCATGCTCACTTGACTTTAAGGGTATGTGGGGTAAATATTTACCTCTAGTGGAATTTTCCTATAATAATAGCTTCCATTAAAGTATTTGGATGGAACCATATGGAGAATTATACATAAATAGATGTCGCACAACAACCTCTTGGGATGAATTTGGTGAATGAAAACATGTAGGCCCAGAACTGGTGGAGGAAACAATGGAAAAGGTAAAGGTAATCCAAAACCACATCAAAGTAGCTTAAATTAGGCAAAAGAGATATGTCGATAACCAAATGAAGGATTTGGAATTTCAGGTAAGAGATCATGTTTTCTTGAAGGTATATCAATGGAAGGGAGTTATATGTTTCGGTATGAAAGGTAAATTGAGTCCCAGGTACATCAGACCTTTCGAAATTCTGTAATGAATTGGGGTTATAGATTACCGTTTGACAATGCCGCCAAGTCTCTCCAAAGTTCAAGATGTGTTCCATATATCATTGTTGAGAAAATACATCCTTGACCTAATGCATGTACTCACATACGTGGAATTAGAACTGGAACCCGATCTGTCTTATTGGGAAGAGCCCATCAGGATTCTTGATACAAGAGAACATGTGCTGAGAAACCAGACGACTTGTTTGGTAAAAGTTCTATGGAGAAACCATAAGAGGGAAGAGGCAACATGGGAACCCGAGGAACTTATGATGAAGACCCACCCAAGTCATTTCATGAGTTAGTATTCTAGAAATTTCAGGGATGAAATTATTTGAAGGAGGGGAAAATGTAACACCCCAAGCTTCCACTGTACGCTTCTCTTTGAATAATACAGTAGCGTGTGTTATGCGCAACTTTGAGTTCTAACACACCACAACCAATCAAACTAGCCATTATGAATAGTAATACCCTCTTTCTGAAATTTTATAAATTTTATAATTCAAAATGGACTTCATTTTTGGATTTGGAATGTCAAAATTATCCTCGGGTGAATATTTGGTATTTTTCTGAAAACATTCAATTTTTGATAAATAGTGAAAAAACCCCGAGTTATAGTCTAAAACCAAATTTTTTTTTAAATAATTATTTTTTTTATTTATTATTAATTAAGGTCAAAATAGATACATAATACCTATATATGTTCAATGTAATTCACTGGAGTTAGTTTAGAATAATTTTTGATATATAAAAATTTTATTGAACTTTTCACAGTCTTTTACCCATCTCCTAGGAGAATTTGAAAATTTACATAAAACCTAATTTTACCGCTTCTGTGAGTGGAATTTCAAAAATCTAAGAGACACAGTTAATATCAAGGAGTAAAATTTGGTTCAATAGGATAAAAATAATTTTTTGTGAATAGTAACTTTTTACTTTTATTTACCACGGTTAAAAGTAAATAGGGTAATTAAGGGTAAAAATGAAATTAATATTACCCAAAAACATGTCCTAATTCTATTAAAGAAGTGTATCTCGACCAGAAACAACCTTAGGAGTAAAATATTATCATTTAGGTCCACATGTAATAGAATAGGAAATTTAATGTTATTTAATTCAAAGAAGAGTTAAAAGAGTTAAAATCAATGTTTAATTACTAAAACATTTTTTATATAGAGATATACATAAGATAAATTCTATTTTAAATATTCATTAGAAAGATAAAAATATTTCCTACAAAATAGAATTTTTTTATAATTTTTAAACATTAAATAATTTAATTTATTTATGTCACAATGGTGATGTAGTAATTACCTAATTAATGAAATATTAAAATAAGTTATATTATAAATATAAAAATAAATGTAATTTGAGACTTTTTATGAATTAAAATAATTTTCAAGGTTAATTTGACATACTAGGATTGTTTATATAAATTGTTTTCGATGTAATAATTCATTTATGAAATTATCAAAAACAAAATACCCAATAGTGTCAAAATTGAAAAAAAGTGTTTTTAAAAAAAATTATATTATTAATTGATATTCTGTACCTAAAAATCTAAGGATCAGCCAAAAGACTTATATAATGATAGTTTAATCATTAATGGACCACTTCGGGGTCGCCTGGAAGTATATAATTTGTTTATTAACTATATAATAAAAAATACAAAGAGATATGGTAAAAGTCATCCTAATTAACTAAGAGTTAAATCTAAACGATAAGTTTAATATAGTGGCCCAAACCTATCTATAACCTATTGGTCTAATCTTATTTGAACTATACCAACCTTAAAATTTAAATAACATACTTTGGAGCCATTAGAAATAGAATATGAAATTTTTATAAAATAATATTTCTAACTCTTCCAAAGGTGCCCCTCACCCCTCTCATAAAAGGGAACTCCCCCTTATCAATAATTTACACCTTCAATGCCTTTTGTGTCGGAAAACCTCTTCCCAAGTTCCCTCTAACATATCCTCCCTTAATCCATGATGCCTTAATTTAGTCATAAAGACAACCTATGGATCCCTTTTGATCAAATCAAAAGGAAGAACCGAAAGAAGAGGTAATGTTTTCACCACCCTCTTTCAAGTTCCTTTATTCTCCAAAATCTTCATTCTTTATTGTTACAATTATAAAATAATAAATCCAGTATCTTCTATATACATTGATGTTATTATAATTATGGTACATCCATTTTCAGTCTTCTATCCATCCTTTTAATGACATGTCACCATACATGCGTACGTACGACTTACCATCTCCACGTCGTGGTGTAATTGTTATTCAAAACATTATTATTTGGATGGTTATAATAATGATATGTAATTCATGTAAATAATAAATATAACATGATAATGATTCTGTATATATTATATAATATCCAATTATATATTATTTTAATATCAAAAGAGTGATATTGTCGATCATGCATATGTACGGACTACCGTCTCCATGAACGCGATGAGATTCAATCCCCATCGTATCCATTGAAGTAAAATTCTCATTTGAAGATTAAAAATAATGTTTTAGAAATTGATATAATTCTGGATATTAATAGTATAAAAACTATCCAAAACAAATATGGCTTATGTAACAAAACATATAAAATAAAACGAGTAAGTTAACACCTGAAACGATGATAATAATAAGATATTATTAACAAAACAATTTTAAAAGATCATATATGATATCATATTAATGTATATGATTATTTTATAATTTAATAACAATTATTTTACCAATATACATTAGTTTAACCTACCCTTGACCAATGAAATGTTAAAGGTAAGGATTTATTTCACAATCTCTTCATTATCCGAGGTAGTTTATACGTAATTATCTACTGGGACATCTTTATCATCCACAAACATGTTTCTTAAAAATGTTTTTTAAGACATTCTTAATATTTTATAGAATATGGGTCAAAGTCATTTATACCCTTGTTTGAATTTTTATAATAACTTTGTAAAGGAATATTTTTTTCGTATTCCAAACAAGGCCTTTTTAACTTTTTTTACAAAATTAAGGTAAGAAATTGTTTTAACTTATACGGTAGGTGAAACTGTTTTCCACCATTATAAAATCATCGAATAATCCCTTACAATATTATAATAATTTTATCAAATTAAATGTTTTCTTTTATAATTATGTGACTTTTAAATTATTTCAAAAGAGATACATTTCTCTCAAATAGTTTTGATTTCATCTATGTCAACATACTTTGATAGATTTGTTGCTTATCTGAATTTGACTTATTATGATACAAAACTTCGATATTGTTTTGATGCTTTTGTGGTATGTTTGACTATGGATGTGTTATTTTTTACCATTAATGGTTTATGTAGAATGTGTTGACATTTCATATGCTAGTTTTAATATAAATTTTTATGTTATGTTTAAACCTGTTCATTTGAGGAATGCATTGGTCTTTATAAGTGGCGAGTGGAGCCTGTTATAGCTACATTATGAATCAGTAGGTCTCATTAGAAAAACTAGTGTCTTGGCACAAGGCCATGAAAAAAATCTTATTTTTAGTCTTGGCACAAGCCCTTGACTATGATGTTATGATAGTATGTCATTATTCATTACATCAATATGAAAGTGGTTATTGATATTGCTTGTGATTATTCGATTAGTTGAATATCCATATGAATAGTTAAAAGGCATAATTTCATTTTATTTCTACCATATTATGTTGAAGTAAAAGTTTAAACAGATTTTGTTTTATTTATACATTGCCTTAAATTTTTATTCCTATTTATAAATGTTTTCTCTTTATTGTTATCTTTACTATGAATTTGAGCTCACACCTTTCTATGTTTTATTTTTCCTAGTATGTGAAGATGTATTTTATGAATTTCCTATAGGGAAAGTATAATGGGGTATGAGTGTGGAGAAAAGATATTGATGTAGTTTTCATTTTATGATGTAATGTATGACTTATGAATGTATCTAGTTATTACAAGGCTACAATACTAATCGGTCTTTAGAGACATGATCTTTTGTGATCATGCCAATGTTACGTAATAATGCACCGACTCTGGGTAACTGGGGTCAAGGCATTCAATAATGCACCGAATCTGGGTAACTAGGGTCAGGGCGTTACAATAATGACCCAATAGTGATGTAATAAAATACTATAAACCTTATTTTCAGACAATATATGCTTTTTAATTAAAATAATGTGATTTTGGGTTTGTTTAATTTATTTTAGAAAGCTTTAGTGGACCCTTCAAGACTTATTAAACATTTTGTCTTTTTAAATTTTTTTCCTTGTGAGTGTGACTCACCTCCACATAATCAACCCCATTATTTAATGTAGTTATTAATTTGGCCTTATAAAATATTTTTTCCACTCCACTTTTAAAAAAACATGGGCAATAACCATGGGCTGGTTTGAGGTTTTGATTAGTTTAATGTGAGATGTCTCAAACCTAAATAATAAAAAATTCCCTATCCTTTCCAATACAGTCCCTTCCTAGAACCCACATCATCCTCACTAAAAACCTTTGCAGTTCGTCCAACCACTTCCCTACTCTATCTAATATCATCTCAAGGTTCCCCGCGCTCCCAAGAGTCCTCTCTCAAGCCTCTCTCAATAATATGGAAACACACTTCCAAGTAAGAGTTTTTCTTCTTTTATCAATTTTGTCTGATTTCATAATGTAGTTATGGACATTTAATTTCAAATATAAATGTTGGGGTATGGTTTCTAACCTCCCCCATACTTCCCTCTTTATGTTTTAATTATGGCATACCCCTTTCTCTAGCAATAAATTCATCCCATGTACACCTGTTACTATGCTGAAACTCCGAAAGGAATTTATCTCTCCTCACTTACATTGAAGAAATTCCTTTGTATCATGAATGTAAATCCCATTAAAATTTATGGGAAATGTATCTATATGACCCCTTACTGTCCATTTCATGTACATGTGATGAGACATCCCTTTATCTCTAATCAACCATTTTAATGAATTATTACGTCACGCCGTTACATTGCCGGAATTGCACCGATTTTCCAAGCCAATGTCATTGTGTAGTGAATACCATGACCATTTCTCTATCAAGGGTATTCACCATTATACATGTTTACTTATTGATTATAATGTTTTGTGTATGAATTCCACATTCCTTTATCATGGAATAAAAGATGATATTTTATGAATCTATGTTATATGATCCATGTGACACACTTATGCAAGAAATGAAATGTTTATGAAGGGTGAGCCCTTATAGTGCTCCAATGCATTGTGTAAAGTCTAGTATCATGATGCATCATGTGAAATGGTTGATTACTCATGATAATTCAAGTGCGACAAGGGTTTACTCATTCTTCATGTGCAAATAAGTCTTAGTCATGCTCCATGTGCAATGATACATAGCTCATGCTAATTCCATGTTAAGTTGTGTTGCCACATTTCCATGTTATGATTATCATTCATTACCATGACATTAGGTTTATGCATATCTTGTGCTCTATTGATATTCCTATATTCGAACATGTATTTTATTCCTCATGTTATTCCATGATTATTCCCTTACTGGGATTTATAGCTCACACTTTTCTTATGCATGTCCTGAGGTTATCCCATGCAATGCTATGTACGAGTGAATGTAGTGGTCATGTAAATGATGTTTTAAATAATGCTATTATATTTAATGATTTGAGTTGTTATGTTATGATCCTATGCCTCAAATACACTAGAAATCTAAATTTTATATTATGTATCAAGTCATGTTTATGTAATGATTTATGTTTAATTGTGAAATAAATTATCAGGATTGTCATACTTAGCTTCTAATTACTAGATCAAGGATAAAACACTCATGAAGAGATCATAATTACTAGGTCACTCTACAATAGAGATGACATATGAAGGCAATAATTATTTACCCATGAAACATACCAAGAAAATAGGAAACCATATGAGTCAATGTGTTACACAACCTTGTTTGTCAACATCATATGGCTTAACATATAATTTGATGAATCGACCTGAATGTCATTTATCAACATGTCCTATTGTTATAGAAAAATTGTGTAATAGATCATGTCACATTTTTATCTTTACAAGAATCATGATGCTATGTATTAAAATATGAAATCACCACACATTAATATAAAAACATTACAAACTTCTATGTCATATGTTAGAGAATAATAATCATTGTTCTCTATAAGGCAGATTACCATGGCTATGGAATGGCTAACACACTACACTTGAGAATTAATCAGTTCTCACACATTAAGAAAGGATCACTTTATGAATGAACACGAACATAACAAATTGGTCTAACAGAACCCATGAAATGTAAATAAGGAAATTTATGTAATGATCATGTACGAGTCTCAAACACTCAATAAGGAAAAATAAAGATAAACCATACAAGATAGTTTGAGATATAACACATTTAAGGGTTCTATTTTAGGGATTTTATCTAATTACG
Source organism: Viscum album (assembly GCA_963277665.1). Classification (NCBI taxonomy): domain Eukaryota; kingdom Viridiplantae; phylum Streptophyta; class Magnoliopsida; order Santalales; family Viscaceae; genus Viscum; species Viscum album. The sequence continues at coordinate 1,238,599,850 of OY728119.1, forward strand.
ATTCATTAAAATATTTTAAAAACCTCATATATATTTTATATTAAGTACCGATTACATGTATAACTAACCTAATAATTTTAATCGGATAGAACCATGAGTCATTAGAGATGAAATATTGCATTATAGAAATTTAGGGAATTTATTTATCCATGATCCTTCTAAATTGGGAATTTCTAAAGAATATTTAAATTCCAAGATATAGAGGAGAACACTATTTCTGTTGTAATTGGATTTTTCATTTACTTGATTTTCAAAAGAATAAATATCAAGAGTAGATAAAATGTATTTTATCTAGAAAATGGTGGGGGGGAATTCTATATTCTTGTATATGTTTATTTTTAACACCATATTGTATGTGGCTAACACACTAAATAACAATCACATATTATATTGAAAACACCGACATGGTGTTATGAACTAAAGAATGAAATGAATAAGGATACCTATGAATGTTCCATCAATATAAAGATATATGTGGTGGTCAAATAGGGTCCTTTGATGTAATGAAAATCACCTACTTACCAGGGTCATGTCACACCCACATGGGTTTAGTTTTATGGGAATCCTTGTTATGTGAAACCCAGAATAGTCAATTTAGTCATTATTATTTCAAAAAACTATTAATGATTTTATCTAATAAGTATTTACTACTAGGACTAATATAATTGATTATGTTATTTATTTTATATATTCATTTATATAGGTGATAATTCCTATAATTACAAAGGTACATTACTTTATTTGTTTCAATGGATGCCTAATTTAAATTTAATCCATATAAAATGATTCAAAATTATCAAAACAAATAAATCTAGGTATAATTTATTTATTCTATACACGTCACATCATTAAAAATGTGAAACCATTATGTTCAATTAATTTATTTTATGCTATTTAAATATAATTTCTTTATCATGATATGGGGGATAACGTAATTTACACTGATGGAGACTCTATATTTATCTCTCCATATATCATTACATTTACCCATAAAGTAATCACCTCAAGAATGATTATAGTTATACCAATCACTAAACAATAAATCATGGCATAATGGTAGATATAATACATAATCGCCATTTTTTACAGAAATTAATTTTTATAAATCACACATCATAGAATATAAATCATCATGCATAAGCAAATCAATGATACAATAAACATATCATTGTATAAGAATGGAATATGGATCTATATTTTCTATAGTTCTGCATGTAAAATAACTTCCATTCCCTAATTTTATAATGGAAAATATCATAAATAATTGATATTTAGAATACTAAATTAATCAATCAATGTGATATAAAAATAAACATTAATTATGATGAAGTGAACAATTATACCATCCTTTGAAATGTTATATTTTCGTTATTTGTTGGTTGAAAAAATCCAGACTAGGGATATCTACCAATTCAAGACACATTCCTAGTCTTATTTCTTCCATCCCAAAATATTGAGACAAAAAAAATTAATAGCACTGATAACAACTTTTAATGTCATGACCATGGAACCAAAAAAATGTTGCTCAATCTAGTTCAGCATAAGGCCATAAGTGCACCACCCAATATGATAGATGATTCAAATATCTATAATGGTAGAATGGTGGTATAATGGGGAGACTATACACTCATGAACAATGTATCAAAATGATATATAAATAACGTAATATAATTTCTATATGAATAATAGAGAAACATAAGATTACAATAACATTTTATAATAAATTATAAATGAATGAATAATCATCATGAACATACTAAAATGTACAAGTAGCATCCATTAAGTAATTAATGCATAACAATTCCATATAGAAAAATGAATAAATGAGAAAAATGATCCATATCTTGATGGAAGCATGGGGACAAGATCAAACATTATATTGAAACCCCAATGTCCAGTCCTAGTCAATAATCAAAAACAACATAAAACACACACCAATATTTATTTTACAACAAATAGAACGCATCAGGTTAAAATCATAAGACTAAACATGGTGTGAGTGAAACTCATTAGGTCACCACCTATGTATTATATTTCATATCCAATAAAATGATATAAAATAAGAGTGAGAAGGTATAATTAATAATCTATATGTAAATACTGAAATTTCAATCCATGGTGAACTCAAGTTCCTTAAGGAAGCTCAGAGGACCATACTTTCATTGGGATCAGATAGTATATAACTAAAAAATAAATCATGTATATATATACATAACTATATATTCTGATATATTCATGCATCAGTAGGGAACCAAGCCATATGAACAACGAGTCCATATATAAAAATATTAATTATGAGTCTCATATTTTTATGTAAGTGTTTCCAATACCATTAATTTAACAAGAAGAATAATTCATTTTGTCCCCATTTATATCCGAATAATAATATTGAACACTATATATATAAAGGATTGAAGAAATATAAGTGTTCTATATGACATGGTAAATACATTTTTTATTTTTTAATTAACTGATAACTTAATCACATCTAAGGAAGTTCATATAAAAAACAAAAGTATTAATCCAGGTGTACTATAAACCCATCAAATTACTTTATCTCCCATGTAATTACATGCATTGAACATGGTATCTCTCCAGGAATGGTATAATGGACATTCCCACTATGTGTTTCCTTTTAATTACACATTGAGTTCCCATGTATCACCCATATAATAAAATCATGCACTACGCTCTGAGATCATCATTGAAATTTCCTATAATGAATCCAAGTATCAGACATGGATTAATATAATTAACTTCCCTATATGAATATCCATAAAATTACATATCATGAATCTAAGTATCACATATGGAATAATACAAGATCATTTATCATCAATTACCATAAAAAAATTTATTATTTGGAATCAAAGTGTCTACATAGGCTTCTTTCACAGTCATGTATCATTTGAGCCCATTCAAGGAATTTTGTATTAGGTATCCATGTGCCTATCAATCCATACTATAAGAAAAAAGATTTCATAAGTTATTATTTAAAATATTTCATGGTCTTATTCCGTGCCAATTTACAATATATGTCATACATTAACTATTTAATTATCATGTATCAAGAAGAATGGAAGGAGACATGTTTTTTACAATTTTCTTTTCATTTGATTAAATTAAAAAATTAATATACAAAGAGAAACTGATAACACCTCAGAAGGTTGTTTAATAACAGAATTAAAACGTGTTAATAATTAATCAGGTTCCATGTGTTACTTTTAAATAGTTTTATAGTTCATTTAATCCTATTAGTATTTTCATCGATTCATAATTTAACAAAACACAAGTGACATGTCCATTCCATTAAAATTATATTTAATAAATTTAATAAATTTCATTTATAAGGAAAAACTATCACACTAAAAAAAAATATTAATCACAGTCCTTGTAATATGAGGCTAATTTTGGTATCATCCCATTCGATGAATTCAACTTAGAAATTTATTTTAGAAAATTCAAGGTAAATTTAATATTATCTAGCCATTTAGAAAGGCATTCCACATTTTAATTTTTACTATAACACCAACAAAATTCAATAATGGTGTTCGTTACATAGAAATGAAACAATTTTCTTATTAACACACAAAATGGGGTGGTTATTACTGGGGTATAAAACTTCCAAAAATGGATTGCAGCCTCAAGGGAAGCTAATTATTGGTTATTTAAAATTATTAATTTCATTTATCATTTTAAATACAATGCATGAAAAATCGTTTGTGCGGAACAAATGAACATTTTAAAATGTCCCAAATTTAAGGAATACTTATCAAGGTCAACTAAATAATGATTAGGATGATTAAATTTCGCAATAATGGTCTTTTATTTAATCTATAATGAGATATATTAAATAAATAATAAAAAATCCTAAAATAGGGAGAATGAGAGTGCAAGGAAATAACATCCAATACAAAAAGATTAATGATGAAAAGTAAGAAGCTAATCATTATTCTTACTGAGTGTGATCAAAATCAACTGACAAAGATTGATTACATTATCTAATGTATAAAATCCACCATAGGTAGAGGATGAGGATTTGTGCATGTTGGGGAGTTGATAATGGAATGTGAGGGGTTATTTTGGGACAAACACCATGGAGTGGGGGTAAAAACAACATTTCTGCAAATTTTATAAGAATCATGTTTAGGAAACATATTTATGATAACTATGTGGAATCCATTTAGGTCACACTGTATAACATCAATTCCCACCTGTATGACTTTCATACAATTAGAAAATACCATGTTCATCCCATGCGTTCACCAAAGAATCTTTTTCAGACATCCCACACAATCTTGATTCATGGAGTGCTTGATTTATGAAATAGTGTTATATTCCCATAGGGATACACAATTTATATACCTAGTTTAAACTAATATGTTGAAAACCATGTGACCCACCTTTTCATTTGATGATCCTGAGGTTCAAATATTGATGCGTCAAAAACTCAATCACACTTGCGATACACATCTCAAGCCTTATACTCCATCTAAAAAAGTGTTCAAGTGTTTTAACACTCAGAATTCCATTGTGAATTATAGTTCTAAGTTTTTATCTTCAACAAAAAAATATGGAATTTCATTCGAATTTTCATTTGGGTCCACAACACGGAACCTTACATTAGGGTTATCCATAAATGTAAGAGATAAAAAAAAGAATTTCACAGTTTAGTGAGATTGTTCGTCGTGCGTATCCATTAATGTTGTTTGAATTTTTTGATGGATAGAATGAAATAAATGTAATTAATAAAAAGACATTATAGAATCAATATTATATAATATATTATATATATTTATTAAATACATAGTTTTTATCATATAAGAAAAAATTAATGAAAATAAAATCACGTCACTCAATGGAAGTGGTAGTCCACATGTATGCATGAATGAAGTTATAATTTTCCAAATTTTTTTGAATGTAAGACGTTATATATGGTATTCCATTATAGGAGTACTATAATTTCTTAAAATTAATATATAACCATTAAAACACCATAATAAAGATCAACGAAGGAAGGTGATTTCAATGGAATTGGGTAACTATGTCAAGTGGGTAATCCATACAAAGACACAAGTGATACATTCACATCGTATTTGATTGAAATATGGTTAAAAAATGTTATTTCATAATCATAATAACATTATAGTATATTAAGGACACATACATGATTATTTTATGAAGATATTTATATATTTATATTAGGTAAATATAATTAAAATGAAAGTGATCGGTTTAGGAGATTACCTTTTATTTGAATCAACTCCTATATAAATATTCTTAATGGTGCTATGGTTGTACTTTTGGGATGAAAACCAACACTAGAAATTCTAGAGTTGTATTTGTTATAAAATTTGATATATTGGGGATTATCTATAAGTTACAATGTTACATGATGAAAAAAAATTAGGGGTGACCATTTATAATTGTAGAGAGGAGAACTCATGTAATTTATTAAAATATTGTCATGTATTAAAGTAATTGTTAATATAAATGGTTTGAAATGGAATATTAACGGGAAATGTATGAATTTTTTTACTATATCTTATTACCTTATCGTATTTTAGTAATACTTATTTATTTTTATATAATTTAATAAATTATTATTCTCATAAAATATCATTAAAAACAATTTTGTTACTATTCATTTAATTTTTCCCAAAATGAAAAAAGAGAAACATAGAATTAGAATATATAAATTTAACCTAACCCTAACATTTCATAATCATCTGAAAAATTAATTCAATATATTAACTCTAGGAATGTATATTACTTATTATATTTTTTATATCATCATTATATTTTGTCATGATGTTGAGAAATACTATATTGGTGAAGCATAAAACAATAAGGGAATTATATGATTACAACAAGTTAGAAATAAATTACAATCGTCGATTTTTTATTAACATTAATTTATACAGTTAATCTCTTTCATAAATTTCTTTATTCCCTATATAAAAACTTAATGGATTTTTAAAATAAAGAGAGTGATATTGTTTTAACATTATTTGATATAAATATTAATAGGTAATTTTCATTGAAATATTTCTATTATAAAAAATATTTCTTATCTATGGTGATACTTTTATATTTTTATTAATCAAATTAAGAATTTTTCCTAAAAATTATGGCTTTTTCATTTAGTTTTAACCACATTTAACATGATTTACCATACAATAGGGTGATAATTTTACGTAGTTTATTATTCATTTGGACTGAAAATAAAAGGAATGAATTTAGAATATTTTTTCTAACTGATTCCAGAAATATGATTTGTTTTATAGAATTTAATATCAGTAATTGGATGAAATTAATAATAAATAAGCATGAATCAACTGATGAATCCCACTTTTTAGGAAAATATATTTTTAATAAAAAAATTGTTTTATTCTTATCCCATTCCATGAAAACTATCAATATAATGTTAATGAAAAAATATTTACATTATAATATATATATTTCATTAAAATTAATCACCATTAGTTAATCACATAATTTCTTAAGATAAAATTACATTGTGTTCCTAAATCTATTTTCCATAAAAATTTTAATTTTATATTCAAATGATTTTCATTTTAATTTCTTTTTAACTGATAACCAATGAATTAATTTTTAAAATATTTAAACCATATCTTTTTAATAATTTAGTTATTCCTATTCATAACATCCATTCTAGTGGATTGGAAAAACCTATCACATAATAATATTATAATATTATCTCATAGTTAATTTATACTATGTTTTTAATGTAATTCATGGTATCTAAACATTTAAATTCATTTCATAAAAATATTACATGTAATATTGATGTGATGCATTTTACTTAAATGAAAACGAATTTATCCCTTGAAATTATTCACTATATTACAAAAAATAGGAAATATCATTTTTTTCATTACATCCTCATGGTCCCATGTTGTTTCTTTTAATTTCTATATCTTAGATGAACATTCACCAGTACATTCTTCTTTTTCTATAATAGTTCATATTTAATATCCATGATTTCTACTAGATATTCTATATAATAAAGACTAAGGTCTTGTGTTATATATTCTGTTATTACTAAATGTGATGGATAATGTTTGTACAAATATATGAGAGATAAATGGAAGACATCATAAAATATAGAGATGTTCAATTGAAGCACTAAGAAATATGACATATTCCTTACTCAGTGAGGTATATCAAAAGGTTCAATATATATAGTTATTATATTTATATTATTTAGAACTTCAAAACCTTATTCTAGTATGAAATTTCTAAAAAAATCGCTGCCCACTTCAAATTCAATGTCATAATGTTGACTGTTTTCAAATCGTTTTTATCAACTATAGCTTTATTGATTTGTTACTAAATGGATCTGATGTTCCTTAACATTTCGGTATATTCCTCAGGTCCCAATAATATTATTTATGGAAAATAATCCCACTATGTTGAAGTTATGAACTTTCTATTTTATAGGGCATCACAAAGATCTATATGAATACTTGAGTAAATGTTATAGATTTATGAAAACTCAAATGGACTAAGATGTTGATCCCAAACACCTTTGAATTATATGAAATAATATTATTACATATTGTTATAGGTTTGAATTATTCTATTTGAATGGCCTTATATTTGTGGAAGGTATTTCATACTAAAAATCATCTTTATACCGAGATCAAATTTTAGGCTTCACCAAAACAATGAGGTAAATTATATATCCTAATAAGACATAATGGAGTGTCATACTCTATGCACCCTTATGAAATCATTTATGTATATAAAATAAAATTACTCTAGAGAGAAATATTATCAAATTGAAATAAATTTTCCTAACATTATATGGTAAACATCATAATTCCAAATAAAATTGTTTCATTTGGAATTTTTTGGGAGCCTAATGAAAAAATCCATGACGATGTTTGCCCATTTTAATTTTCGTATGGGTAATGGTTGTAACATCACCTTATATTTCTATATCACAAACTAAATATTATAAGATACTATGGACTTCCTTACACACTAAATATATATCTCTTAATTTTTTCCCTCCATTAATACTATTTCAAATATATATTCATATTTGTACTTCTAGGATGAAATGACAATGATGGACCTTTAATTTTATCCAAAAACTCCTTAAATTCCATTATGAAAGTAACATATACAAAATTCCTAAAAATTATCTTCCCATCACAATCAATGTCAAAAAATAACATTTCACACATTAATTTTCTATTCCACAACATCCTTATGCACATATTTAACCCTCACATGAATAGATGGATAAACATTCATTTTTAGAAGACAAGATCCTCCCCATTCCTTCTATAGTTTCACCTATATCCATTGAAAGTAAAATATTATCAGACCATTCATGAACCTCACCATATATAATCTCGAATGAACCTTTTGACACAATGCATCGACCAACTTATTTTCTTTCATAGGGTGGTAATGTATAGTGCATTCAAAAAAAAATAGTTTTCTCAAACCATATTACCTGATGCGTATTCAACCCTTTTTGTGAAAAAATATACACTAATCATTTATAATCAATATATATATCAAACTATTCTTCATAAAGACAATTCTTCAATATAATTAATGGAATAATTATAGATACAACATCCAAATCACAAATTGCGTAGATTTTCTCTTGAACATTTAGTTGTTGTGAGGCATAAGAAATCACTATATCATTCTACATGAAAATGAATCATGATATCTTTTTGGATTCAACTATATAGAATTAAAATTCTTATCCTCTAAAATTTAGTATGGGGGAAGGTTCACTATCCAACCTTCTATTTTACTCTTTGAATTTATCATCAAATTCATCCAACTAATGAAACATGTCTACTTTTCCGGATAACATAGTAATTGGATTAGATAGTTTTTAGAAATTTTTCATAAAGCACTAATAACATATAAAAAAAAAATAACATTCTCAGTTATATTGGTTGGTCTTATCCAATGTTCTATAACATTATCCATGGAAGGATTTTCTGATATACGACCAATTGAAATTATTATACTATTGAATTAAACATTACATGGATAAAAATTTACACATCGAAAATTTCTCATAAACATTATACTTAGGGATTTTAGGATAATAATATAGTGATATTTCAGTTCTTAATGGATAATTAAATTTATAATATATATATATATACTTACTACCCATAAATGAACATGGTAATATTAACATGAATCTTATGAAATATATTAAGAAAAATGGAGAATTTTATGGACACATAGAGTCATTATAAATTCATTTTCTATAACATTTACGCAATACCATCTTGGGAAAATATTCATTTTTGACCATCTATTTATGTTATCAAGACAAAATGTTTATCATAAAAATGAATTTATTTCCTCAGAGTAGAGCAAAAAATTCATTAATATGGGGTAAATGACACATGATCTTGATTTCGATCTTTTTATGTTTTTCATAATGAATACAAATACTCATTGATTCATCATTATTATTATTAAAAATAATAGGATAAATGTATAGTAAAAAAATAGGTTAAATTAATGAATTTTCGATAATATTCTAGAGTTTCTTCAATTATTATACAAACTCAATCAAGGCTAGTCTATACTGATATGTTGACATATGTATTGAACTATGTAAGAGTTGTAACAACCAATAATTTTAACAATGTAAATTTATTTCTTATAATTATATCATATAATAAAAATCACAAAAAATCACATAGTGAAAAAAATAAAATGTTTAAAAATGAATAATGAATGAAACAAGAGTTATATATAAAAATTATAGAACATATAACAATAGAATAGTTACTTGATGAGTAGAAGATTAACGTGACCATTAAGAATAATAATTTGTATAGTTGGATACAATCCCTACATATCAATATATAAATATATTTTAGTTATATTATGAATGAAAATATATTTTTATAATATAATTGAATATGAAAATGAATGTTTTATAAATGATACATTTGGCATATTATTTTTAGTGAATTGTAAATTTTTATTTATAGTTTAATAATTTATATAAAATTTTTGATGAAAATTAATTTTCATAAAATAAACAAATATATTAATATTCTGTTTTCAAATGATTATATGATACATTTATGAGACCGTAAGTAATTTCAAATTGATTTAAAAATTCAGTTTTAATTTTAAAATTTATATTTTTTGATTAAATTCTGAATTTAAATAAAAATTAAAATACCAATAAATAAAACATTATATTAAACATTTTCAGCCCATTTTTGAATTCTACAGGTTAAAAAAATTTCATGTCAAATTTTTGGGATTTTTCTTAAACAGATGTTTTTTATTATTGTCAAATATTCTAAATTTGCTTGGGTAAAATTAGAAGTAAATAAATTACTTGTTCATTCATGGTAGAGACATGGATGATGTAGTCACTATAATATTTAAACAACCTTTTATATTTAATTTATTTATTCATTATTATGATCACTATTTATAGTTGTGATCCAAAATAATAAAACAATGAATAAAATAATTTAAAACACCACTATCCTCTCACTATAAATACCACCCCAACCACCTATTCTCCTCTCACCTTATAAGACATAATATGTTTAAAATATTCCATGAGGGATGAATAGAGTATTCCTTTTCTCTATGGCATTAGAAGGTTTCTCTTAGCTGAAAATGTTTACTAGGATTCCTTCCATCCTACACCTTAAGCATTTCTATGTTCCCATTAGGAAATTCCAAGGGATATATTTAATCATCTTTGACAAGGGGGTGTCATAATTTTATATCACATTTGGATTTCTCCATAAAACCTCTAGAATTAAACTATTATTTAACATTCATGTCCCCATGATTTCTTAGAGACTCTCTGACCACCATATCAATTTTCAAGGAATATCATAGAATTTCCTAAGAGCTATCAAAGAAATCGATCAACATGGATTTTAATATACTTGGATTTATAAAAAAATAATCAGTTAACCTTTCATTTGGAATTAATGAAGAAAAATAAGGAGTATCATTCATTTTTAATGATGTTTACCTCCTACAACACAAGAGATTCATCATCTTTTTCCCTTTAGTGCAAGGAAATGGTTTCCCATGTTAGATGGAGTGTTTGAGGAACATATTTATCAATATTATTTCAGAATTCCTTCCACTATATTGTTTCTATATCTTCTTCTAGCTTTGTATTATAGATAAAAGTCCCCCACTGATCATCGTTTACCTACATTTAAAAAATTTCTTAAAGAACATTATTCTGTTCTGAAAATTCACGGATGTATAAGATTGTATCAATTGTGTTGATCCACTTTTATGTAATTAAGGGATTAGATGATCTATCTAAAGGAGGCCTTTTTCACATAAATACATTGATTATGTCTTGTTTTATCTTTGGTGGACTTGGATCCTACACTTGATCTAGGATTATATTCAAAACCTGAATCAACTATGAGAGTATAGTCATGATGTTCTTGAGTCCTCTTACCATTCATGTTATATCATTGGGGCAGTCATCACATTGTCAGTTTCATTGATTATTTACCTGATTTCCTATATATCTATCCATTGGAAATATTTAAAGTAAAATTAGGGGTGAATATATTTATCTATTAAACAAATAATGGGTAATCCAATGACACCAACATGATAACATCAAACTTCCATTTATTTCCCTAACATATTAATTTCTAGGCTTTAATTTATGTTATCCAGGATATATTTTTTATCCTATATTTTTTGGGAATATTTTTCCATTAATAATGGTTTGTAATTATTATATGAATTTACAATATAATATTCCTTGGGAGTGTCAACACAGGTGCACATTATGGGCCGTTTTTGTGCACTGGGTTACTCCAACTTAAGCTCAGAACACTATGTCAAAGATATTAATCCTAGATAAATTTGTGCTAGAACCACGTCCACTTATAGAATCCAAATAAGAGTATATTTTCACTATAAAACTATTACTATATACATAAAAATATTTAGGGATTTTATTATATCTAGAAATATACCTAAGGATTTCTCTAGAGTTCTCTAATTATAATACCAAAATCTATTAACTTTTCCTCTAATACCAACTATAACAACACTATTTTTTATTTCAAATGAATACTAGATTTATTACATAAAAACAATTTTATACAAAACAGATGATAAATTATACTAATGTGTTCGAGAAATAATTACATTAGATAAAAACACAAAATTTACAATTTAACATATTTATTTAAAACATATTTATCTGCTCAGAATAATACTTCGAACGAGAAACTGCATGGGATAACCTGTGGATAAATATATGAAAGGTTGAGATAAAAAACTAGCAAGGGAATAAACATTTATTTACATGAAGATGAATGCATGTTATACAATAGGAATATAAATGAGGCAAAAAAGTATAGTTTCATAGACATAAATAAAGAGACATGATATATCATGACTGTCATAATTTGTGAAATGTGGAAAACTATTTAAAAATAGCCTCATATACATATTCCAAGGACAAAAACTATTAGAATTCATGGTGGAAAAATTCCAATAATGTAATCAGGTTTACTCCCAATCCCATCATGATCTATCTTGAGACTTCCATTACCCAATGTATTGGAGCGCTATTCGTGTCCACCCATCATATTCATTTCGTACTCATGCTTAAATGTGCCACCTAGATAAAAAAACAGATTAAATCATTATCATAATTTATTCCATGATCATGTTGTGTGAAATAAACCTATGTAATTCCACAATAAAAATTTATACGTGAGTAAATATGAATATCTTTGATTGGAAATGGGTATGGTATTCGCTATAAAACTTTTTGTCTTGGAAAATTGTGGTGACATTTTGATAGCGTAATGACGTCACATAATAATTAATAAAATACGTTGATGAGAGAGAAAGAGGTATCTAATCATATAGAAATTAAATTAAATGTAATAGAGACATTTAAATACATGTCCCAATAATAATAATAAAAAATATATGTTATATGATATTGAAGAAACATTAATAGAGAAGATAAGGGAAAGAACTCTTACCAAAGTCTGGCATGGTAATAGGTGTACACAAGAGTTCGTATGAGTGGAAACGAGAGTGAAGGGGAATATAATAATTTGTTCGTAAATGCGGATATACAAGGGATATGGAATAACATATCCCTACATATTCAAATTTAAATTAAAATAAATTACACAAAAATGATTTCTTGATAAAAAGGGAGAGTGGAAGATACATTACCTTAGTGTAAAACTCCAATGGATTAACATAGGATTGTTGAGATCTTGACAGATCCTTCAAAGGAATCTAGGTAGTTTAGGGAAGATTATTTTCATAATAAAAGTTGTTTTAGTTAAGGGAAATTGATTATTGTGTGGTATTAAGTTGGAAAATATGGATATTTCTTGAATATTTAGGTTTTTGGACTCTTAATAATAAAATATTAACAAAACACAAACCATACCAGATATTTTTCCAATTATTTCTACCAAAATGTGTTGTTTTTTTATTTTATAAGGCCAAGGGATTAACTAGTTAAATTAATTCCCTTAATTATGTGGAGGTGTGTCACACTCTTAAAGAAATGATTTTTAAACCATCAAATATATTATAGGTTTTGGGGAATTCATAATGTATTTATAAAATAAATGATATAAACATAAAATCACTTTATTTTCAATGGAAATATATATTAGGTTTTGTATCATATTTTTAGTAATTATTACATATTTTCTGGGGAATTCTGATATCATAATACACAAAGTATAATTATATGGTATTTAATTTATAACAAAAAATTCTAATGTCTCCCAAAGTTATGAAATATTTAATGTTGGATAATTTTGATATTCTTACTCAAAAAAATATTAAATTTATCTAAATAATTTTATAAACATGTGAATTTTTATTTTAAAATAATCAACAACGTTTATTGAAAATGATAGTTTTTTTTGAAAATAATTATTTTGAACCATTACAAAAAGTACATTGGACTACATAAAAATTATATTATATCTTATATTTATTAAAAACTAATTAATAATTCTATTTTATTAATATTTTTAAATAAAAAAATACATTAATTCATCAAAAACAATTTCCTTAATTGAATTTTAATATAGCTCAAAAAATACTATTTGGAATTTATTGTGTCAAAATAAAAATCATTTGGAAAATAATAATAATTGGAGGAAAATATATTGATTTTATTATATAAAATAATTTATATATTCATAATATTATGGTCATGATTCATATCATGTTAATATAGATGAAAATTACATAAGAGTAACATTGGCGATGGTTGGACATTCATGGGCAGTTCAGCAAACATGGTTTGGGTAGTGATCTTGATGAGATTGATCTTCATAAAAAAAGGATTTTGATCAAGCAAAGATGTTGGATCTCAAATTGGGATCATTTAAGGAAAACACCCCAAAATAATATCTCAGATAGATTTTATTATTAATGGGATTCATATTGAATATTTCTACTGGTTGAGGACGTCACTTCCTTTGACTCTGTCAATGGGGGGTTTTAAAACCGTATACATATTGTAACCATATGATAACTATTAAATGGAAATATTTCCAAGGGTAATGAAAATTATTGGTTATTTATATCCAATGTTATTAGTTAAATAGTATAATTGAATGTGTTTTCTATACCCATATATTATCATAAGACACTTAGTTAAATCAACATGGGAATTTTATTTATATTACAGTTTGGGTTGTTATATGGTAAATCTTATAGAATATCCCAAGAATGTATAACATGATTGGTATGTTGGAATGATTATACCAATTATATATTTCTTCCCTGGATGGATATGTTCAATTCTCTATTTATTTGAGTTCAGTTTCATCATGGTTTATTCAATTATGTTTTTGTATTCCTTGTTGTTAATTGGGTTGGAGAGAGGAGGAAAAGTATCACAACATGATTCTTGGGAGTTCATGTTTTTTAAGAATGGATATTTTAGTTACATCATGAACTTTGATATTTTCTTTACATGGGTTGGATCATTGATTTAGGAAGATAATTCCCCATGCATTTTGATCAAACATTCATTGAAAATTGATTACCCATATCATACCATTTTTTTCAATTTTTTGTAATATTTATACATTCATGGATTTTATATAATTTACATCATATTAAACTTATTTCTCCAAACCATAGGTAATTAGTAGATCATATTTGGGGGACATTGACCATTAATTCATTTTTTATCTCAAATATAATAGATCATATCATCCAATAAATTTCATTATCCGATCAATTATTTTTCTAATCATTTTAATTATTAGAGGGATACTATATAAAATGATAGCATTTGGGTTTTCAGTATATGTAAATGGGATTGATTACTGCAGTTATGTTAAATACTATTGGTGATATTAAATTTGAGTTATCATAATGTAGTTTATATTCTATTTATTATTATTCAGGATTGATGAAGTATCAATTATTATGTGTAAACTGTGAAATTATCTAGATTTTGTTTTCATTGTATGGATTGTGAAGATTAACCTAATAATAGAAAAATATTAACTAGTGGAATTTAAGGGAAGAGGGAGATTCATATATGATTTAGAAGATACAATGATAGTCCATACTAATTTTTGTGTTTGTTATTATTCTTCCTAAGTGAATTATATTATCTACTATATTGTACTTTATTACAAAATTATATAATATGATTATTATTAATTCTGGGATAATCATATAAAAATGTTAATCTATTGGTTTTATGTAAATTTAGAATTTAATTTCTAGTATTTTTATAATTCCCTGGACATATTGATGAGATAATATTTTATGTCTCGCAATAAAAAATTTAGAAACCCAGGACAATGAGAAGTAGTGGCTTGTTTGGTCCTTAGAGAGGAAATCAATATGAGTTTGTTTCCCATTATTCATTATGGATTCTATTTAATGAATAAATGTTGAATTGATGTGGTTTTTATTTTCACTAATAAAATTTAATTGTCAAATTGGATTTGGTTTTGAAATTGTGTTTTTGTGACAGATTCCAATTCATATATCATCCCCTTACCTCACCAGTAAAATAATAATTATATTTTATATCTGAAATATTATCTCTTTAACTGAGTGAAACTACACTTAGATTATCATATCATAGGTGTCTAGATTTTTGATAATGATTACAATGACTTCTATAAATCTATATCCTTCATATCCCATTGATTGGATATTTTAGATCAACCTCCTATTCACCCACTACTCATTATCGAATGTCCTAGATCGAGGAATAGTTTAATGTGTGAGAAATAAACATATTGAATGATATTAAATTTAAATTTCATAAGTAGAAGAAAATATCATATAACCTAAAAAATCTCAAATAAATAAAATATGAACATAGAATATAAAATTGAGTAAAAAAATAAATTATATTACAATGGTAAGGTAAATCAACATTAATGAACACCTAATGTCTTAGTGAGGCATTTCCAGAGAATTATAAATAATATAAATGAAAGGGAAAAAGAATTTAATATGCATCATCTATAATTTTAAAAATAAAGTAGTGAATTTTTTTATGAATAGATCATATCTTATAGAGATATAATTAATTTTCTTCAGTATACATATCTAGAAGCATGATTAGCATGTGTCTTGATTGCAATGAACACTAAAAGTATATTTTAACCCTGAAATTATGATCCCACATATGTTTATACCTATTTCCCCCATTTTTATGCCAAGGATAAATTATTTTCCAAATAACTAAAATTGAATATTTTATATTAAAACTCTCTTACCCATTGATCAAAAAAACTCCTTCAATAAGGATAAAAAAGAGATGATTTTAAATTCTATGGTTTCAAATAACAACATATTCTATTTCATAGATGTAGATGATGTATGTTTTGGGATAGGTAATTATATTTTCTATGGAATTTGGATGGGGCCACATAGTGGGATTTAGTGATGCTAAGCATGGGATTGGTATTTTATTGAAATTTGGCATGGATAATCCAGAACATTAATTATGGTATCTTACTATTTATTGGGTTTATCATCATCTTAACATGATTTTTACTTTTTTGAAATACTCAGCTACAACTCATCATCAATACACATCCATATATTAAAAATGTAGTATCAAAACTTCCTCAAAATTAACCACATTTTATCTTTTACTCAGGTGATTATTCCCAACATATATGAGCTCTATATTTCAATTTTCCTAGTTTAATCATCATAAATTTCTTGAAATAGTAATTCTCATTGATCAAATTTTTTTAATCAGTTATAGTTTTAACTCACTCCCAATTGGGAAATTTGGTCTTCAATGAGTGATTCATCTTATAGATTATTTTTTAAAAAAAATCTAACCACTTTTTATCTTAACCAATATTTGAAAATCATATAAATATGATGAGAATATTCACCCATTAATTGAGTGAGGAATTTCATAAAATATATTGTGGGTACCAAATAATAGACATGCCCATTGGGGATTTGTGGTCCATTTAGGTATTTAACTCCTTACATCGGACAAAATACATTGAGGAAAAATAATCAGGTAGGCTTTATCTTTATCAGTGTCATCTAGGAATCCCCTATAACATCACTGAATATTTCTTTAAGGTATTAAATGAATGTGAGGGAGGATCTTCATGGTTCATCCATACTCGATAACAACCTTATATGAAAAACACATCTAGATAATCATGGGATCTAATTAATCTCAATAGTAACATGGTTTTTTCGGGATTGGGGGTTTTGAATTCATCAGCATAAATACGGTGTTGTGGTTGATAATCTTAAACCTCTAATTCCCATTAGAATATATTCATCACACCGTGGATATATAGGTAATTCATATTAGTCATCAAACCTCATTTTAATTATGAAGAAATGATAATTTCTGCATATGAAAAATAATCTATTTATATTTCAATAGGGGGTGTATGATTAGTGGAATCAACTCAAATATCCCTTTTGTACTATTGGGTGAAACTTTAGGGGTTTCAAAAACATTAACGGAAAGAACATGTGGAAAAATGTGTACAAGACTTGCTATGTAATTCATTTACAAAGGGAATAAAGAATATAAATTATCTTATCCGATCATCACCCAATGGGGGGATTTTACACTTCGATAGTGAAGGGTCGATTCTTGCTTAAGTTGAATGGATTATAGTGGAGGTTGAATGATTATTAGAATCAACCAACTAGATGGGATGAAATCAATGGTTGATTAGTGATAATATTGTGGCCAATCATTTTCCCCCACATGACCTCTTTATCTATTGGTAGGATTTATGGTGTAAGAACACGGTTCTTGTTTTAGAGGTACATGCATCTGGATTTTCCTTTTCCTTAAGTGTTTTGAGAAAATATGGAAAACGGGGAAAAATCCTGAATTTTGGAACTACACGCCGTGTACTGTATCCACATGCCGTGTACTTTTGGCTTTGTTGGGATGAGTACACGGGGCATGAAGACATGCCGGCGAAGAAGGGTGTAGGAAGTAGTACACGTCGTGTAGTGGTGCATTACACGCCGTGTAGTCAGTCGACAGGCTTAAACAGTAAGGCGGTGGCATCACCTCCAGCTGGGAGACAATACACACCTTGTACTCGAGAGTACGTGCCACGTACTCTTGTCGACGGATGAACAGTTTGGCGGTGCCGCCAAATGAATATTTAAATGAAGGGAATACACACCGTGTACTTGGATGTACATGCCGTGTACTTTGTTTTTTCGGCTTAAAATAGGCAGTAGCCTTCTCATTTGGCAGAGGAGGCACTTGAGCCATTTTGGAGCCAAAGGAGGAGGCCAGATCTTTGAAAATCCATCGGGTGTTCGTCTAGAATACGTTTCATATTTGGAATATCTCATTGGAACCGCATGGGTAACCCCTCTCCTCTCCAGGTACCGTTCTTGCCAATTATTCCCCTAACGTAAGTTATTTACATTTTAATGGGTTTTGTTCTTTGTCAGATCTACGCCGTTCATGGGAGTTTCTGGAGTCGATGTTCGTGTATAACGCTCATTGACGTATAAGGTAGTTGTATTTGTGTTTATTTTCCAACTTCTATGTGTTTTGTGTGTTTTTGTGCCACGAACCCATGTTGGGGTGTCGTGTGGGTGAGGTCGTTTCTATGTTTAATGCCTAGAATTGCATAGGTGAATAAACAATGATAATAAAATGTTGTTTCAGATCGCAGCTTGGATCTGGAACCACTCCTGGGGTGTGTTTCACTATTTAGCCGTTTGGCCAGGATACCCAAGGGTATGCCTTCAAAGTAGTAAATATAGAATTTCCTTGAGAGGAATTGCTTGTTACTGCTTTTTTACCTGTTGGGCATGGCTCGATTGCCTGTTTATCCTGAGGGCGTTGTTGTATTTGGCCTGAGGGAGTTGTTGTGATTAGCATGAGGGAACTACACTATTCAGCCCGAGGGCTGTAGAATTTCGCCTGTGGGAAACCTTTTGGGCCTCCGGGCTTGACTTCTGTGCCTGAGGGCGACACTTCCTATGCCTGAGGGCAATTTCTGTTACACCTGAGGGATATACATGCGGGTTGGAATCTGCTTACCTGAGGGTAAGGTTTTGTTTGTCTGAGGACGTGGACTGTTAACTTAGAAATGTAATGTGATGATTTCTAATATTTAAATTGATTAAATGGATAATAAAATGGAAATATGACTGGTAATTATTTATTTCTGAGTACTTCTTACTTTATTGATTTTTACTACTGCACACTGTTGTTGCATTGCTTACACGTAGTTGGGAACAGGCCTTTGGTGGGTGCCTACTGAGATATATTTCTCACACCCTGTTTGGGTCACGCTTTTCGGCCCAAACAGATTACGTTGCTGTAGGTGTAGATAGGGGAAAGATTCCCTATACAGGTACTTGACTGTTGCTGAGTAGGATGGCATGGGACCGAGCCTAGGCTCGCGATGCCGCTTCCAGCTGTTTTGCTTGTTTTTCTGTACTCTGTTTTATGCTGTACTGTATTGATGTATAACATGTTCTGACTGTTTTCTAAGAACATGAACATGTAGCATAATCACTTATATATTGTTGTATGTATCCACTGCTGTAGTTATTTAAGTTGTGTATGTATACTGCTTCCGCTGTCTGTTGTGTGTTTATGTTGGTATTCCACTATGCTACACTTTGACAACTGAGGGCATAGTTTCCCCACTATCAGACCTAGTCCCTCACTTCTAGTCGACAGCCTCTGGTGTTTGGGGAAATGCGCTTGAGGTCACGTGTCGAACCGGGCTCGGGGCACCCGTTGCGTGGCTCCCGGGTTCGGGACGTTACAAAGTGGTATCAAAGGTGGTTTCTTTTCTTTGACTTACTATTTGGAGCCGTAGTCAGGGATAGGACTGAATGGTAGTTGGTAATAATCTATGCCCGAGCGTAGCTTACCCGTTTACAGGTAAAAGTCAGTCTACCTCGTATTTTGCATTATTTTGATTTTTCAATTTTACAGTTGATATATTTTCACCGTTGGGTGACACACTTGGATTGTGCTGATTATATTTTATATGTGGGTTCTGTTTAGTTACAACCCGATGAGATGAGGGTATGCTGTCTCATGCATCATATAGGCACATGCTAGAAATCACATGTCATGCATTGTTTCCATGCCATGTAGATGCATTAGAATTTGCATGTTGTTGAGATAGTTGATGTGCTAATAAGCATGTTGCTGTGATAGCTTCTTGATAAATACTTGCCTTGTAATATGGTACGTTTGATTGAGCTTTTTTATAGGATGGATGCCAAACATTAGTTTTTCAGGAGTATGGGCCCCCATTGACCGGAATTTGGTGGATCATTGACTGTTTATTGGTTATAACACAGATAATATGTCAACCATTGATTCGTGGGGAGTATGGGCCCCCACGCGTCGGAATTTGACACTTAGGTGTTGGTTTTTAGAAATATCCGGGTTCCGGGGAAGTTTCTGAGGCATACTGTCCGTAAAAACCAAGTATACACGCCGTGTAGGACCCCATACATGCCGTGTGTGTTCTTCTGTTCGGGAAGAAAAATGAACTTTTTGAGTACACGCCGTGTACCCCGAGTACACGCAGTGTAGTCTCTTCCTGTGTCACAAATCGTGTGGGCGGCAACACGGGGTAGGGAAGGGCTTGGGTAAAACACGCTGTGTAGTTTTGTGCACCCCGTGTAGTGTGACCCGGAGTCCGGCCATGTAACAAACAACACAGGTCGGTGAACTCCAGTACAGCATGCCGTGTCAATGATGAACACGCCGTGTAGTGTGACCTGGGGAATCAGCCGTATAACTAACAACACGGGCCGGTGTCAGCTCTCCCTGATCACGTCGTGTACCTGTGGGACATGCCATGTAATCTTGTCCGAGGATAGACCGTGTGGAGTTAGCCGTGCGGCTAGGAAACAGGGTGTTGTACACGCCGTGTACAGGTGTAACACACCGTGTAGAGTCAAGCCGAGGAGTCGGCCATGTCACAGACGACATGAGCAGTTGGAAAATATCACCATACACGTCGTGTAGATATTATACACGACGTGTAGTTTTTTGGAATGGAAGCCGTGTGGCTTAGCCATGTTGAAGGACCCAGGAAGGGGAAAGGAAGTCAAGTACACGCTGTGTAGTCTTGTTTTGAAAATTTTGAAACACCTTCTTCCTCTTGTTCCTTTGTGGTTCCTTCGTTTCAGTCTTAAAAATCTTGAATCTGAGGTGCGCTTTTGACCTTGTAGAGTCATGCCGCCTAGACGACCACAAGATGTTCACCAGGAGAGCGGCGGCGATTATACTCCAGAGATGGTGGGCCAGGGGCTACCAGTTGATCCACCAGCATAGCCAAATGCGGCACCAGCTATTATACCGGACATAGGCACGGAGGCGCAGTTCCGTGAAGGCTTATTGCGCTTCATGCAGACCTTTCAGGGAGCACCGCATGCTCCCACATCTATGGTCGAGATGACGCGTATCTTTCAGCAGCAGCATCTGCCTACGTTTTCAGGGGATGGCGGACCACATGCTGTAGAGTCTTGGAGAGGATCGATGCAGACTATTTTTGATCATCTTGAGACGCCTCCAGGGCGGAGGGTCAAGCTCGCGACATACATGCTGGGTGATTCTTCCAAGAGGTGGTGGGATGTTACCACCCAGACAGAGCATCACATGGACATGGTGTGGGAAGATTTACAGGCAGTCTTCTATGAATTCTTCTTTCCTGAGACGCTGAGGGAAGATAGAGCTCGAGAGTTCATGAATCTACAACAGGGTGCTATGTCGGTGATGGACTATTCTGCTCGTTTTACAGAGGATCATCATTTTTCACCCGTGCTGGTGGGTGATGAGACGTTGAGATCCAGACGTTTTGAGGATAGTCTTCGGTATGACATCCGAGTGCCGGTGAATGTTTTCAGGTTGCATATTGTACACACGATTGTGAAACAGGCATTGATTACAGAGAGGAACCTGCGGGAATCGAGAGGTGTGGGCTAGGGCGGTTCAACACCAGTTACTGGTACTATTTCTGCTGCCAAGAGGAAGAGACATATAGACTTCTCTCAGGGCGGATGTACCAGCCAGACAACTTCTTCAGGTGGACCAGCCAGGTGCTACCAGTGTGGCATAGAGGGGAACAATTGGCCGCAGTGTCCACGAGACCCAGTGGAGTGTCGAGCTTGCGGCAAGATGGGTCATCTGCAGCGCTTTTGAAGGGAATTTCTACCAGTGGATATTGAGAGGGGTTCTGTGAAAACTCTGTGTGCTGGAGTAGGACCAGTGGCTTCTTACCAGTCTTGGAATTGGAATACGTCAGGGCGTGTAGGCAGAAATAGTGGTCGTGTCCGTGGTAGCCAGACACCAGGATTGCAGAGGCAGTAGGGCGGGACAGCTCAGAGTAGCCAGACTGTGTCGCAGGGCCGCGGCACTGGGCATGCATATGCAGTGCAACAGACCCAACAAGAGCAGGATCTCGGACCTTCTACAGTCAGAGGTGCTATTTTAGTAGCTTCTGTCTTGTCTTCAGTACTTTTTGATATGGATTCTACACATTGTTTTATATCTACACCCGTTGTGGAGAGCCTTGGGCTCTGTGTTTCTACTTATTCTGAAATCTTGACACTAGACTCTGTATTGGGGACTAGGACGGATGGTGTGCATCAGTGCAAGGAGTGCCCCCTTGAGGTTGGTGGGTGTCAATTCCTTTGGGACCCTTATGTCCTGGAGATGACGAGTTATGACATCATTCTCGGGATGGACTGGTTGGTTCCCATTCGAGCCTTTGTAGACTTCTATCTTCACAGGGTTTGTTTCACGTCACCAGAGGGCAGAGAGTTTCTATTCAAGGCAGAAAGGGATGTTCAGGTGAGTCGAGCTGGACCAGAGCATCATGGGCGAGGTGGAGTCAAAACCGAGATTGCGAGATTATATCTGAATGACCAGGGGACTTGTCAGACAGATTTCCCTATAGTTGTTGATCATTTTAGGGATGTCTTCCCGGATGACTTTTCTGGTCTACCTCCGGTGCGTGAGGTGTATTTCTCTATCGAGCTAGTTCCAAGAGCAGCACCAGTGTCCATTCCTTCTCATAGGATAGCCACACCTGAGTTGCAGGAGCTCAAGAGGCAGTTAGAGGAGTTACAGGTAAAGGGTTTTATCCGACCCATTATTTCTCCCTGGGGTTCTCCGGTCCTTTTGCGATGAAATAGGATTGTACCCTCAGACATTGTGTGGATTATCGGAAGCTGAACCAGTTGACGGTTAAGAACAGATATCCCTTGCCGAGGATAGATGATCTGTTTGATCAGCTTCGTGGAGTGCTAGTGTTCTCGAAGATTGACTTGAGATCCGGATATCATCAGCGGTGTGTTAGACCATCTGATATACCTCTCACATCTTTTAGGAGTAGGTATGGTCTATATGAGTATACGGTTATGCCCTTCGGACTCACAAATGCGCCAGCAATTTTCATGGCTCTGATGAATCGTGTGTTTCATCAGTATCTTGATTAATTTGTGGTAGTATTCGTGGACGACATCTTGGTGTACTCTCACACTCGACACGACCATGCCACCCATCATGAGATCATATTGAGTACACTGAGAGAGCATCACATATATGCTATGCTCTCGAAGTTCCACTTTTGGATGGACCAGATTCACTTCCCGGGTCATATCATCTCAGAGGCAGGAGTTGCAGTAGACCTAGAGAAGGTGAGAGAAGTAGTTTCCTAGGAGTATCCCAAGAACGTGTTTGAGATACGGAGTTTCTTAGGGCTGTCTGGTTACTACAGGCGCTTCATACAGGAATTCTTCCACTTAGCAGCACCATTGACAGGTCTAACTAAGAAGGGTGTTAATTTCCTTTTGTCAGAAGCATGTGAGGCATCTTTTTAGGACATGAAGGGAAGGCTGACATCAGCACCGATCATGATACTCCCAGAGCAAGGGAAGAGCTATACAGGTTACTGTGATGCGTCAGGGATTGGGTTGGGAGTCGTTTTGATGAAGGGCGACCGAGTTGTGGCGTACGGGTCACGGCAGTTGAGGCCACACGAGAGGAGTTACCCGACACATGATCTCGAGTTGGTAGCAGTTGTGCATGCATTGCGCTGTTGAAGAAATTATCTGTTGGGAGAGAATTTTGTGGTTTTCACCGACCACAAAAGCCTCAAGTAAATCTATACTCAGCGTGACATGAATCTGAGGCAGAGAAGGTGGGTCGAGTACCTACAGTCCTTCGATTGGAGCTTGCCTATACACTTAGTAAAGGTAATGCAGTAGATGATGCACTGAGCAGGAAGACTCAGATACAGGAAGTGCAGGAGGCCAGTAGTGAGTGGAAGCTTATGACTTTGTTCTCTAAGATTCATCTGGAGGTGCATGACAGTCAGGGGTAGACTTATCTTTCATTGTTAGCTGTAACTTCTACCCTCCTGGACATAGTGAGGATGGAGCAACTATCAGATTTAGAAGGCATAGTTCTACGGGAGTCGGGGACAAGTGAGGACCCTCCTCCCGGTTGGACGTTATGCGATGATGAGTTTTTATGTTTCCATGGACGTGTATGGGTTCTGGGGGATATATGCGAGGAGCTGATGTGGGAGTTTTATGCTTCAGCTTGGGCAGTTCATCCCGGGGTTACCAAGATGTACCGTGACTTGAGGCATCTGTACTGGTGGCCGGGTATGAAGGGAGAGATAACTGTTTTTGTTATGAGGTGTTCCACCTATCAGCATGTGAAGGCAGAGCACCAGAGGCTAGCTGGGCTGTTACAGCAGTTCCCCATTCCAGAGTGGAAATTGGATGATGTCGTGATGGATTTTGTGACGGGATTTCCATGGTCACCTCGAGGCAATAACGTCGTGCAGGTTGTTGTGGACAGACTCACGAAGGTAGGTCACTTCTTGTTGATCAAGGAGACCTTCGGTGTGGACGAGCTCGGAAGGCTGTATATCTGAGAGATAGTACGTCTTCATGGGTTCCCTCATTTTATCGTTTCAGATAGGGACGCCCGCTTTACGTCTCGTTTCTGGCAGGGTTTTCAGAGGGTGTTGGGTATATAGGTGCTTCTGAGCACAACATACCACCCTCAGACAGATGGCTAGTTAGAGCGGACGATACAGGTGCTAGAGGCCATACTGCATGCATGCATCCTAGACTTTGGGGGCTCTTGGGAGAAACATATACCCTTAGTCAAGTTAGCCTATAAAAATAGTTTTAATGAAACTATTGAGATGGCACCATATGAGGTTTTATATGGTAGGACAGGCCGATCACCATTGTGCTAGTTAGAGGCAAGTGAGGCAGCTTTACTAGGGCTACAGCTCGTACAAGAGACATCTGAGAAGGTCCATTTGATTCAGAAGCAGATGGCTACCGCACAGTCTCGTCAGAAGTCTTTTGCTGATCGTCATAGACGACCTTTGGAGTTCGTCGTTGGGGATCAGGTTCTCTTGTGTGTTTCGTTGAGGCTGGGACACAAGCGGATCAAGAGACAGGGTAATCTTTCACCGAGGTATGTGGGACCATTTAAGATTTTGGAGAGAGTCAGGCTGGTTGCCTATCAGTTTCAATTACCACAGCGGTACCAAGCCATGCACGACGTCTTCCACGTGTCTCAGTTGTGTCGCTACCATTCAGATTTGTCTCAAACCTTTCAGACATAGGAGGTTGAGCTTCATAATGATGCGTCCATTGAGGAGAATCCGGTCCGTATCGTTGACAGGTGCCTGAAGGTTCTCCGAGGCCAGTCAGTTCCTCTCGTACGGGTGCTATGGCAGCATGGCCGAGTGCAGGAAGAGACCAATGAGCGAGAGGCCGACGTATGTGCTCAGTCACCAGAGCTGTTCTGATCGTTAACTTTTCCACCCTTGGAAGGGAAATTCGGGGACGCATTTCTATAAGGGGGGATGTTTGTAAGAACCCGGTTCTTGTTTTAGTGGTACGAGTTTCTTCTTTTTCCATTTCCTTATGTGTTTTGAGAAAATATGGAAAATGGGGAAAAATCCTGAATTTTGGAACTACACGCCGTGTACTGTATCTACACGCCGTGTACTTTAGGCCGTGTTGGAATGAGTACAATGGGCGTGTAGCCATGCCGATGACGAAGGGTGTAAGAAGCACTACACGCCATGTAGTGGTGCCTTACACGCTGTGTAGTCAGTCGGTAGGCTTAAACAGTAAGGTAGTGGCGTCGCCGCCAGCTGGGCGACATTACACGCTGTGTACTCGAGAATACGTGCCATGTACACATTTCGATAGAAGAACAGTGTGGTGGTGCTTCCAAATGAACAGTTAAATAAAGGGAATACATGCCGTGTACTTGGAAGTACAAGCCGTGTACTTTGTTTTTTCGGCTTAAAACAGGAAGTGTCCTCCTTATTGGCAGAGAAGACACTTGAGCCATTTTGGAGCCAAAGGAGGAGGCCGAATCTTTGAAGATCCACCGGGTGTTTTTATGGAATCCGTTTCAGCTTCAGAAAATCTCGTTGGAACCGCACGGGTAAGCCCTCTCCTCTCCTAGTACTATTCTTACCAATTCTTCTCCTAATGTAAGTTAATTAAGTTTGAATGGGTTTTGTTCTTCGTCAAATCTACACCGTTCATCGGCATTTCTAGAGTCGGCGTTCATGTATAATTCTCGTTGACGTATAAGGTAGGTGGCTTTGTGTTTATTTTCCAACTGCTGTGTGTTTTGTGCGTTTTTGTGCCACGAACCCATGTTGGAGTGTCGTGTGGATGAGGCCACTTCTATGTTTAATTCCTCTAATTGCATAGGTAATTAAAAAATGATATTAAAATACTGGTTAGGATCGCTGCTTGGATCCGAAACCACCCCCGTGGTGTGTTTCACTGTTTAGCCATTGGGCCAGGATACTCGAGGGTATGCATTCAAATTAGTAATTTTAGAATTTCCTTGAGAGGAATTGCTTGTTTACCTATTGGGAATGGCCTGTTTTCCTATTTAGCCTGAGGGCGTTGTTGTATTTGGCCTGAGGGCGTTGTTGTGATTAGCTTGAGGGCACTGCACTATTTAGCACGAGGGCTGTAGCATTTAGCCTGAGGGAAATATTTCGTGCCAAATGGCTTGACTTCTGTGCCACAGGGCGACACTTCCTACGCCTGAGGGAAATTTCTGTTACGCCTGAGGGCTATACCTGTGGGTTGGATTCTTCTTACCTGAGGGTAAGGTTTTGTTTTCCTGAGGACGTGGACTATTTACTTAGAAATGCACTGTGGTGATTTCTAATATTTAAATGGATTAAATGGATAATAAAATGGCAATATAACTGGTAATTAGTAACTTCTGAGTACTGCTTACTTTATTTCTTTTTACAACAGCACATAGTTGTTGCATTGGTTACACGAAGTTGGGCACAAGCCTTTGGTGGGTGCCTACTGAGATATATTTCTCACACCCTTTTTGGGTCATGCTTTTTGGACCAAACAGATTATGTTATTGAAGGTGTAGATAGGGAAAGAGTCCCTATACATGTACTTGACTGTTACTGAGGAGTAGGAGGGCATGGGACCGAGCCTAGGCTCGCGATGCCGCTGCCACTTGTTTTTCTTGTTTTGTTGTACTATATTGATGTATAACATGTTCTAGCTGTTTTATTAAAACTTGAACATGTAGCATAATCACTTATATACTGTTGGTTGTATCCACTGCTCTAGTTATTTCAGTTGTGTATGTTTACTCCTTCCACTGTTTGTTGTATGTTTATGTTGGTATTCCGCAGTGCTACACTTTGACAAATGAGGGCATAGTTTCCCCACTATCAGACCTAGGCCCTCGCTGCTAGTCGGCAGCCACTGGTGTTTGGGGAAATGCGATTAGGGTCACGTGGCGAACCGGGCTCGGGGCACCCGTTGCGTGGCACCCGGGTCTGGGACGTTACATATTGTAGGTTTAGTCAAGTGAAATGGATAATATTGATTTGTTATTGAACCAATCCCTTTGAATACTACCAAGAATGTTGTAGTCATCTATAAAAAAAACAATTAAAATCAAAATCCTTTTATTTTTTGTTTTCTAATTTTCATTATGTTTTATATTTCCTCCCATGGTTTATTTACCCATCCTCATGATCACTTATTTCATTTTCAAATTTTCATACCATATAAACTCACCTGATATTTTTTTCAATACGGGTGAACACGTAGAGTGATGAGCATGACATCAATGATACTTTTTCTAATTTTCAATAAAATAACACTATTTGATGGCTAATTTTGTAATATTGATATTTATACCACAAACACATTTCCCTAATGCCAGATTAATTACTAATTGAGAATCAAAATATAAAAAAAATCCCAAAAATAGAAATTAAATAGATTAAATTAATTCCGAATGAATTTAAATCACTATTATAAAATTTAATTTCATATGCACACATCATAATTCAAAATCAAAATACATTTATATTTTTATAATTTTTAATGTAAATGTATAGATTTAAATAAATAATAAAATGAATAAATCAATTAATATAAAAATAAATCCATTTAGGAATTATAATCATATATTTAATTAAATCCATTTAATTTAAAAATAAAAAACAAAAACTATCCTCAATTTGATTAAAAAATTTATTAAATAATTAAAAAATTTAATTGATCAATAGAAAAATTATATCCAGAATTCGATATGCTAAAATATCCAATATATTACTAAAGTTTTTGATTAAATTATAGAGTTAATTATCATCAAAAACATATAATTTATTTTTAAATTTCATATCACATCACTCCCCAAACTGAAACTATATCTATCCAATAAATTTTTTTCCCGAATTTCAGTTATTTAAAAATCAATTAGTCATACCTATATTTAAATATACAAAGTAGAAATGTATAATGTTATAGGTTTGTCCATTTCTTTAATTATCATACATCTTTTTTGAATTAAACTGAATCCTTATTTCAATTCAAGTGAGTTCTAAATTTCATGTAGTGAATCAAACTTGTTTTAAGTGGAATAAATTTTTGTAACTGAAAAACATTCTAATTTTCCATCACTCTTAGTCTTCATAAATAGGAGGCCAATTAATCACATTATTGATTCAACGAAATCGAATTTTTTACAATTTAGGTGGTAATAAAATAATTCAAGTTCAATATCCCCCACACCTAAAAGATTTAATTTTTTAATTTTTATAATATTATTTATATTTGGAATTATTCGCATTAATTTATGTGTTGAGAAAATTTTTAATGCACATATTTAATATGCACAGGGTAACTTAACTGACACACGTTGTTCTAAATGTCTCATAATGTAACTTTTTTATATCAATTTACCATTTTATTGTAGTTTTATAGAACTTATTTCAATTTCTTTTATGTTCCCCCCCCCATGGTTTTGGTTTTGAATATTTCCATGTTACCATATATTATACTAAAAAACTCTAACGACCAAAAGATGTAATTATAATTCCATATATATCTTTCAACTGGTAACCAATTTTGGATTTATAATAAAAAAAATTACATGATGGTTGTTAAAAATTATTCCACCATACATATATGTAATACATGTTCAGAATTTAAAAATTTATTAACAATATCATTTTATTTTTACATGAAATATAAGAATTTAACTCAATTATCGTATGAAAATTTCAAATTCAAAATCTATAGAGGGGATATTTAAAATAAATTACAACTAGTTTTTTTGATATATATATATATATATAATATTTAAACATACTAAATTTAAAAAATCATATTGTAATTTAAGTAATAATTTATATTTTCTTCTCTATACCACACTTGTTTTTATAAAATATACATTAAATTTATATCATTAATTTTTTCATTTTTAATTGGTTGATGAATAAACAAATATAAACTGCTGTGATGGATAGAGACAACATGTGGTTATGTATTCAATTTATATAAAAAATGAATTGGAACATTCATTATCTATTTACCAAAATATTCAAGGATATGGTTCACTTGTGAAATAATTTTATTAAAGTGGTAATTTGACTCATCTCCCTTGATCATAACTGCACCAAACATAAATGTGTGAGTAATTATTTATTGTCCAACCCATATGGAAGAATTTTTAACTAGAATGAGTTACATCCTTGATGATAATGAAAAAATATTAAAATTTTAAATAATTTTTTAGTTGCATATATAGTGTATGGATTTGGATATCTAATTATAAAATATTGAATTATCCTAACATTATCTTCTCAGCACCTCAGTCTTAAATAACTTTAGCTTCCTCTACTCATCATCTTTTCAAAAAATTATGATAACTATCTTAGTAGACTAATATTATTTTAACTATGACTCTAAAGGTAATAGACAATGTTATCCATAAAATATTATGTAAATAGTGATACATAAGGGAGTTAATATGTAGTCTATTGGGACTATTGTGAATCCTAGTGCTTTTACACATATCCTTCTGTTTGGTATGCACTGTTATCTAGATAAAAAAATTATTTCTCCATTAGAAACCTTATTAATCCCATTGTTTTATTGGTGGTAGGATGTGGTTGTTTTCATTGGTATACATCATATTTATTCATCAAGGATTCCATGTTCTTATAATATAATTTTTTACCCAAGTAACATATTTTAATTATAAACTACAGACTTACAACATGTATATAATTATATAAATTCATACATAGTTTTGGAATAATCTCTTCCTGTGACGTTTTATTTGATATAATTAGAAACATAATTGGATACTAAAAATTTAATAAAATTATAATGATATAAGAAATGGGTCAATTAAATCTAATTCTCTTACAATAATATGTGATAGAAAATAAAATTGTTTTAGGGAATCTCATGAATATTGATAGTTCCACCGTGAAAGTAGCATTTTTTATTTTAAAAAATTATTTTATTACTTACAATTCTAGTACAAAAATAATCATTATTTGGGTATTTTTATAGTATTTAATTGACGTCAAAATGGTCCACCACATTAAATAATATGATAAAATTTAAGAAAAGATTCAACATCCCCTTCATTAATACATCATCTTATTATATAATTATAAAATTTTATAAAATTTTTGATATTACCGAAAAATAAATCTCACTTTATAATTGAATTGAAGTGTATGTTGTTTGGAAAATTATATCATTATCATTGATGTGAATATAGAATTATTTAATTCACAAAATCATGGCACTTGTGTTTCATTATAAATCAGTTCACTAGGAAATAAATCATCCACATTTTTTTTCTGTAAGGAAACCTATTCTTAAGGTCAATAACTAGATTTTAACAACCATTCATGTTTATAATCGATAAGTTAATTTATTATTGTAGTTACAACCATCTCACTAGTCTCATATTTTCATTATATTTTTGAGCACTCATTTGAGTTATACTGCATCAGAATAAACAGTTACTTTAAATCCAAATACATATGATCAAAAATCTATAATGTATCAATAAGAGATAGAAAATTATTCTCTCATTTTGTATAATTTATCTGATCCGCTTCCACGGTCTTTAATGCATAGGCTACCAGTTTTTAGGTACCATTATTATTATGAAAAATATTACATCATATATATTAATTTATATCATCACATAGTGTATAAAAACATGTTTTCTTTAATTTATGGGATAATTATGGAATTAGTGGTTAATATTTCTTATATATTATCAAATAATATCAATTATGAATAATAATAAAACTCAAATTAATTATAGTCTAGTCTTGTTAGTGGGAAATAATCCTATTAAGTTATTATTAACACGTCCATAAAATCCATCATTTCCTTAAAATTAACTAACATGTCTCAAAATAGAGAGGAATTTGAATTTATTGAAAACCCATATATTTTCCTTGTCCACATCAATTCTATATTTAAAAAAAAAATTGGCCTAAAAAATTACCTTTTCCACTATAAAATGGGATTTTTAATATTCAAAACCTTGTTTTTGTTAAGGATTATTTATATATATAATTTTCCCTGAACATTAGGGATCATTTAAAATGGGTTTTATAGGAAATGAAATCATTATTTAGTACCTCTATGAATTACTCAATCAGTTTTGAGAAAATACATACCGTACAATGTTCAATGATATATGAGGAATTATAATGACAGAAAGGAATCCTCCTATAGAAGAAATTCATAAGGTATATGTTTTGAGGGTCTTTTCATTGTCTTCAAACTCAATTGTAACCTAAAAATTCCCAAATAATCCTACCATTAAAATAGTAATGATCTTTATGTAAATTTGTATCAGTTTTTCTACATTGGGTATGGATAAATAACATTTTTGGTCACATTTTCCAATATCTGGTATTATATACAAACTATCCAGTAATTATAGATTATTTTGGGTGATAGATTATTGTATTTATTTTTCCCAACTGTGAATTTTGTTTTCATCTTGACTATTTTAAGGGGTATCATTCATTGAGATTCAATGATTGGGTAAATGAATAATTTACAAAAACCTATTTTTAATTTTATTTTTAGTAAATCAAAATGATTTAGTTAGAGACTTCATGGGGGTTTTCCTCAGTGGTTTGGAATTATTTTTATATATCAATATATACATCAAGTGGTTGGTATAATCCATATAATTTACCTTTTTTACTATTTCAATGATATTTTGATTCAAAAATTTCAAATGATTACACTATTTTTTTTGTGGATTAATTTTTTTGAAATTATTACTATATGTTTTTAGATAACTTTAAAAAGTTAAATTTCATTTTTTTGGAAGAAGTTTCAATTATAAATTCATATAGTTTTTTGAGATATTTTATTTTCAGTGTTCTCTATGTTATTACGATACACAAGAACGGAAGAGATTATATAAAAATTGAGTAACTCATAAATATTACTGTCATTGATTTCTCTAAAAATTTCAACAATTAAAACCATTTACATATTGAGCTCATTTAAAAAATAGAATCATCAACCATATCTGACGATTCTAATGATTCGTTAAATAAAATTTTGATAACAATATATTTAATTTCATTTTATTAGAATCAAGTTAATTCAAATGGATAATTGTATCAAAAAATATTTCCCATCATGTGTTTGTTTTATTATGTCAAGGATTCTGATATATATTGTTTAATAATAAGAATTAAAGTGAAGTGTTCAATAATTGATATAAATTTTGGGTTTAGTTTTCCTGAGGAGTTTCCTACATAGAATGATCAAAGAGTGATATTTAACATTTTCATCTTCAGTGTAGAGAATATAGAAGTTAGAAACAATTGCAGTTTCTTTTAAACTATAAAAAAAGATATTTATTATGATTTTCATGATAATAAAAGACTCGATTGACAATCGACACAAAAAATTTAATTGTTTGGATTTTTATTAAATGATAAAATAATAAATTGAATAAGGAATTTCATTTTTTAATTTTCATGAATCATATAGTGCATTAGAAAATTTATGTTCCCATATGGTGTAGGGGTAGTGAAATTATATGGATCCTATAATTTCATACTAATTTGTTTGGAAATAAAGATAAAAACATTCTTGTATATTCTTACCTATTCATTACGTTGTAATATTATTTTCTAGATTTATTTTTCTATGAATTCCGCATACCATGTAATTTTGATGACAGCTTCTAGCATAGGGATATTGATGTACAATTTCCTTAATAGATCCAAAATATTGTATTATAGTGTGTTCCCCATATGTTTTTTTGGTTAGATTAGTCCTTATAGGGAAATATTTTTTGGCCATTTTGAATCCCCCTTTGGTTTTCCCAATTTGATTCTTCATAATGGGTGTTTATATATGTTGTTATTCAACTTATTTTTCTAGGAAATATTCATTATTTATTATGGGATTTCAACTTCTACCTCCCAATTGATTTATTGAATCTTCACTTCTTCACATATTCAATACAATCTTAACGTTAATTGAAAAAGAGTTTAACTTGGGGATATTAATGGATTGTGTGAGAATATTACCATAACCACGCATTTTTTATGTCATTAGTAAATGTCATAATTTGGATTTAAGATCCAGAAAGATCCCATTATGAAGATTCAGGTGTTTTGAGAGTAGTCTATTG
This sequence comes from Viscum album, assembly GCA_963277665.1. Lineage (NCBI taxonomy): Eukaryota > Viridiplantae > Streptophyta > Magnoliopsida > Santalales > Viscaceae > Viscum > Viscum album. Next base: position 1,238,634,396 of record OY728119.1, read on the forward strand.
GAGTGATATTCCCAATGTTGTTTCATTTAGTTCTTCATGGTGGCCTATTGATTCTGATGATTTTTTACCTTATACAAGGTTCTGAGCTGAATATTTTGATGGGTGGAGTTTGACAGGATGGTTAAAATACTTTTTGGAATGGTTATCCTACCTTTTCTTAGTTCTAGGATCTGAAATGGAAATTAAAAGTATTATAAATAATTTTTTATTTGGTAGTTTCTAAATAATTTTCCTCAAGTACCTAGCATCAAATCTCTTTGTTCATTTGACTCATGGGAATCCATCAGTGTTGTGGCCTTGTGAATAAAAAATATGAAAGTCCCTTATAATAAAGAAGATACTGCGTCTTGTAAGTTTTTTATAATGAAATTTAACTCATGGGATATGTTAGTTCATTAATTTTATTTTCATGAAAAAGAAATTTATTAATTTTTACCTCACACAATCCTCTTTTTTGTGAATCTTATTCCAAAGAATTTATTGCTTTCGATGATCATATAAATTATCTCTCTAATAAAAGTAGGGGACCTATCAATTAAATCTTTTTTAGAGGAATCATCTAGAATATTCCATTAACAATCAATTATTTCGTGGATAAAATATTAAATGAAATGATGAGAATAAAATATTTTATGGGGGAAGTAGGTTGTTGAATTCGTTAAAATTTCTCAAAATGAATATTTGGTTTCTCCACTTCATTCTTGATCTATTAAATTTCATTATTAGTATGAGTGATCCTCATGGTAGGTATATACTTATGGAGAAAGACATTCAATATTTCATATAATTTTGTAACTTCACCAAGATGGATGATATAGATCCATTAAATGGATTCTCATTCCAGAGAGAAGGGGAAAAACCTCCACCTCACTTGATCTCTAGAAATTATTTTAGGACTGAAATTAATTAAAGTATTAGATAATTTTATTAGATATTATTTATGGTCCCCTCCAACTAATAAAATAAAAATTTCTAGGACTTTTTTCATTCCAACTTATAGTTCTTTCTATTTTAGTGAATTATTTTCTTAAAGAATATAATCATTATTGAAATTGGGTTTATAATGTTCTCTTAATATTTTATTAAATCATTAAATTTTTTCATTTTTTTCACTCCATAATGATACACTAGTGGAAGAAGATGTCTTAGATGTTGTATATCCCTATAGAATGATTAAAAATCCTTTGTCATATTTTTTTGTTAATTTTAATGTTCTTAGCATGGATAGGATAGTTTGTATGAACATAGGATCATGAAAGATTTGGTGAGGAGAACTGAATATAGTCATTTCATTAAAAACATTAAAACCTAGTTAAAATAAAAATGTTGGACACCTGGAAAGGATATTGGGTTTGATTGCCACAATTCTCAGTGTGATCTGTATACAAATTTTTCATCCCAATATATTCATGTGGTAGTGGACATGAGTTATTGTAAGAGAGGAAAATGATAATGGTCTGTTACCCTTTTTAGGTGTTTGATTTAGTGAAAATATTCTATAAATAATCTAGTTTTAATTCCACTTTTTATAAATACCGGTAAACATTAATTGGTCATTTAAATTACTATTTTAAGATAGTTGAATAACCTCACCTTATCCACACATGTTTCCAATAAAATCATAATTTTACATTATATCTCACATATTCTCCATATAAATGTGTAAATCCACAAATATATCACTGTATTTGGGGTTTACTGAATGGAGAGAGAGATTTAATAATTATTTTAAATCCTAATATCACATGGGATAGTGATTTGATATTTTTTATGACCATTTTCTTCACCCAATACAATCTATCTCATGTTGTGGGGTGAGTATGGGTGGCCTCTATATGAATACCATAGATAGAAGGATGATAACATTAAAGTTAATATATAAAAGGAACCCTCCAAAAATCTATTCAAATTAACATAAATGAAATGATATAAATGGGGGGAAATTTTATAATAACATTTAATTAATTAATCAGTGGTAATGGAAATATAATTAGCTCCATGTAAAATGGATTAGTATAATACAAATATAGATTTATAGATAAGGAAAATGAAATAAATGTGTAAAATTAACATGTACATCTTTGATTGGATGATCGAGGATATTTCCATTCTTTTTGTGAATATTTCAACATTTAAATAGAAATAATCTTAGTTATTTAGTTTTCCATATATGGAAATGTGATTAGAATGCGCCTCAATTCCAAAAAACATGGATCAATTATTATTTTATTTTCAAATTTTTTGTCTAGTTAAATTTATTAATTTTTTTGAGACACATGGAATGATTATCATGATTTCTCTAAATTGGTGTACTCACTTTGTTATGTTAAAAAAAATTCAACGATGATAAATCTATTTACTCCTTAATGAATTATCCAATATGGATTATTTTCTACTTTGAGATTCACAAGACATAACATTATATTTTTGGTAAGGACATAATTTGTGTTTTGGGATAATGCTTTGGATTTATATTGGAATTGGAGTGAGATTGCATAGTGGGATTAGTGAGGACATTATTGTGCTTGGGTGCACCTATATTTGGGTCCATACAATAATGTTGTTCAATTCGAATATCTTCTCACTCATCAGATTCTTCTTAATCTGAGATACAACTATCCACTAGTTTTAAAATTAATCAATATATCTCATCATCTATACTCTACCTAATCCTAAAATAATAGTACAATAATTTCTCAAAGTTAGCCTCAATGTGTCTTGGCCTCAGTTTACCATTCATAACTTTCTCGAGCATTAATTTTCCATTTTCTAATTTTATTCTTCAATGATGTTAATGATTCATCTCACTTAATTGTTTAATTAAATAACCTAATTATTGTATCAGGTCACTCTTTATTTGACTCTCTGGACTCAATTATTGAATTAAACTATTATATTAGTCTTCAAAAATTCATCATAACTCATACCATCCAGTATATCTCAAAACACTATTCATATAATGAGAAACACCACACATGAATTCAGAGTGGAATTTCATCTAATAGGTAGTTGGATTTCATTAATGGGATCAGAAACATAGACTTTGGGGAAATTTTGATCTATCTCTAATTTCAATATAGTATATGGGATAAATTTCAGGCATAAAAAATAATTAGGTTAGCTCAATCTTCATTGGTGTTAGATTTGAATCTTCCTTTCATAAAAAATATCATTTGGTTTCTACAAGATAGGTATCACATCACCAATGGAATTCAATGAAATTCAAATTTAAACTTAGTGGCTGAAAATTCAGGGATTCAACATCTTCACTAGAGTGAAAAAGAATCTCAATGTCATTACAACTTGTTAAATCCATTAGTTGGAATGGATGTGAAAAAATCTGATCATTTTAACCCACCTTCATCCAATATAAGTTGTAAACTATCTAATAATGTATGGAAGGTTGAGGATATAGTTGATAAATATTCTTGTGGAGGTTTCAAGATCCATTGAATCTTTAATATGATCGGTGTATCACTGATGATTGATTGTTAATGAAATTTTTCTTAAGTGTATTTTCACACACATTCACTTCATCCTTTTGTGGTATTTTCGGTTGGTTCTAATGATTTTACCTAAGGAAGTGGATATATCATCAATTCAGGAATGCAGATTATTATTTAGAATCTTAAAATAAAATCAAGAAAAATAGTAGAAAATTCACCCCTTAATTATTTTTAATTTCTAATTTTTCAATATTGGATATTTCATATCATGATTGAGTAACCCATTCTCATGGTCACTTTATGAATTTGACACTTTCTGTTCCATGAATGTTTTCCTAATAATATTTTTTAACATTTTCTTATTCTGAGGAGTTGAGGGAATAAATGATTTAGGTAATTTATTAATATCCAATGAACTGAACTGGTTTCTTGAGTCATTTCAAAATTATACTATTCATATCAAACGAATCTTGTTTATTGAATATTTTTTTCTAATTTAAAATTATATATTAAAAATCAAAATTTAAATTCATAATAATAAAAACCAATTAAATAAAATTCCTTTTATATGAATTAAAATCATAAATTTATAATTAAATTAAACATTCAAACATCTCTATACAATATCACTATCCAAAATCAATTTTTTCCAATGTAAATGTATTAATTTCAGTGTACAAAAAAAATAAATAAGTCAAATAAAATTAAAAATAAATAATATTAATATCTATAATAACATATTGAATCAAATAAATTAAATTTCAAAATCATAATTTATATCCACAATTAATTAAAAATTGTCTAAATTAGTAAAATCCATTAATATAGCCTTTTATCGATTAGGTCTGGAAAATATAATGTTACGAAATCATAATAATTTATTGGGATTTGGTTTAAATTTTGCACATAATTATCAATAAAAAACCTATTATTTTTTTGATTATTTCTCATAACATCTCTTACACACCTAGATTCATTGCTAATGATATACTCTTTATATATGTACTTTAATACCAAAAAAAGTGAACCGATCCTAATGTACGATAATTAAATGACCATTAAATTAAAATGAGCCACATTGACTATAATTTCATTTTAACAATATAGTTATAGAGAGATATAAATCCAAATTTCGGAAGAAAAATTCTATCCTTCTCATCCATTGGATATTTTTACCATGATACACAAGTTTTATTATTAAATAATATGTTTTCAACATATCTCACAATATTTATATACATGATATTGTTTTTGATATATCATATCTATTAGTCAACATAATTAACAATGTAATTGGAATCATAATAAGGGTGATATCGGATTCTTATTGAGGTTATGCATTATCATTAGTAACATAATATCATAATTATAATGAATTAATATTTTGTAAATATAATTCCCCTTTCATTTTAATCCAATGGATTATTATATATTATGGATATAGAAAAATCATATAATTCTCTAGTTTTATTACATCGTATATGATTTAAACAGCTATTAGGTATAACTGTCATTGATAAAATATCTTTTGAAATGCGATCACATGATGATTGTAAATATATTGTTTTAACAAAATCAATTGACATTGAAAATGTAAGTGACAACCTCATGCAGTAGGATCATACCCTATGAAGTACATTTATGAGAGTTTCTATGGAAGATAACATCCCTAGTATTTTTCAGAACCAATACCAAGATAATATCAACCAATATATGAATGATTGAAACTGTTTATGGGAGAAGTTCAAGCTCATCAAGAAAATGAATGAAACCATGTAATTCGAACCCCCCCATAAAAGTCACATTGTTGTTAAACATACAATAATTGCATTTTTTTGTGTTTAAAGGACATGTATGAAGACAATAATAATATGAATATTTATATTGTTTTTCAATATAATAATGTATATATTTTCCTTTTATTGTATCTTTATATGTAATTTTGATTTTAATACAGTATAATATAATGTTGTCTTTTTAATTATTAATAAATTTCAATTAATATGTTTATTTGGATGAATTAATTTATTTTTTAAATAAATAAATTTATCATAAAATATTATTTTAATTTAATTTTTATAAAATAAAATTACTATATATTCTTTATGAAGTCAAATATAATTTTTTTCAAGGATTGAAAAATGGTTTGTAAAAATACCACCATTTCCCAATAAATCTAAATTCATTTTTTATATGTTAAAATACTAATTTTTTCGAAATTTTTTTAGAAAATGAATAAATTGATTGGAATGAGAACATAGAAATTATCCAATATTTAATTTTTTATAAATTTTCTTGACATTTTAATTTTCATGTAAAAATTAAATACTATATAAATATATATCGTGAATTATGACATATTAATGACCAAAAATGATGCTAAAAATAATATTAAGGGTATCTAGGATCAAATATATATTTTCTATCTTAAAATAATTTTATTTTATTTTTTCTATTTTATAAATATTAGAATTCCTTTACGAATCATCCAAAACCATTAATATAATTTTTGGTTTTAAAACTGTTTCTTTATGAGTATAAATTAACTCTAAATATAAAATGGTAATATATTATTATGTTCATCCCATAGACTTATAAAATAATGAAATTACTAATATTTGGTAAAACCCATGTGCCAAAACTAAAGGATGTTTGTGGTTTTTTTATTTTATTATATAGAGTCGAAAACATAATTTTGAACAAAAATAATGGAACCCCCACTATTTTACAATATACACCTCTCAAATACCCCAGATATCATCACTAAAAATCCATGGACCACATTTTTACACTACCCTTCAATCTGTAGAGTCCTCCCCATGACCCTCAATCTATCTTGAAGCTTCTGCCAATAATTTTAATTCACACTATCAAGGTAAGGGATCCTATTATTCTCTAATTTTTTAAATTAGATAATTACATAAATTCAGAATTCATAATGTTGTTATATGTTTTTACATTACCTTATTACTACCAAATTTATGAATATATTAAAAGACACTTCTTTTTATCTCATCGACCGATTTTAAAAAATTTTACGTGGCTCCATTATACGGACTATAATTGACAATGATTTTCAATTCCAAAACAATTGTGTAGTGAATATTATACCCATTTCCTATCAAGGGTGTTCAAATGTATACGCACATACTTAGACACATGTGACACACATTTCATTAATTTTAATTTTTTGATCATGGAATAAAACCGTATGATAAATGAATCCATGATTTATGATTCATGTGGAATACTAAAGCATGAGAATGAAATGAATGTGACGAGTGCACCAAGAATTATATAGCACTCTACTGCCTTGATTAATGTACAGTCTCATGATATTTCTTGTTAACACATGTATTGAACTACCTTCCATTATGGGAAAATTTACATCATGATGTCTTGGATGTTATCCTTTACCAATTTTTATGATGCATTTTTTCAAGTTGTTAATACATTACTCATGTTTCCATTATGATTATCATGTCATATCATACATCATTATCAATGTTTATGATTATCAATAATTTTAATCCCTATTCATATTAATATGGTCTAAAATATATTATTTTATTCATTTTCTTCCAGGTTTATTCCCTTTTCATGGAATTATATCCCACAACGTTCATTTGTATATCCCTAGTTTATCAGATGCAGTATTATGTATGAGAATGTTAAAGACGTTTTCAATAAATATGATATATTTACACATTTTATGATTTTATTTAATGTACCTAATTCCCAAATAAACTATAATTATTGATCTTTTAGGATGTATTAAGTATAATTTCATCTAATAAATCATGAATTAATGTGTAAAAATGAGCATGATTTTTATAGATTGTATAAAAAAAAGATTAATGTATTTTTGACATTACGATTAAAAAGAAAAAGATAATTGTTAAGGGATATGACTAAGTAGAAGAAAAAAATTCATAAATATTGTCAAGTATAAATCCGGTGGTTTTTCATGGAATTAGAACATTTTATGGATACTATAAAGGGATGTATCTCTTGAACATATGTACATAAGGATAAAACCTGAAAACAGTCTATATAATTAGACATAATGGACATTGGTTCATGAAAATGAGCCATACAAACAACTTGTTTAACAATCCATGGGAATATTCATTGGAAAAAACAATATTTAAATGGAAACTATTATTACGTGAAAATTACACCCATTAGAATATATGTTAGGAAATAGTTCAGAAATAACATTAATTGAAGTAATTAAATTCATAATTTAAGGAAATATAGGTAATTTATAAATTATCTTTTTAATTTTATTATATTTCTATTTATATTTTTAATAATTTAAAAATTATCATCCAAAATTTTCCCTTTATTATATCTACTTCTTGGAAATATGTGGAATTACGTAAAAAATCAATGTTAATAAAAATGTGATAAATTCACCAATGAGATGGAAAAACCAATAGGGGCATGAATGAAGAAATTATTGAAGATAAACTCTCAACAAAATCTTGTAATGAATATAAAAATATATCATCAGGAAAACCTAAATACTGCTAAGAAATAACAAGATACAATAGAGAGATTTATGCGATTAAGGCCCATAAATTTCAATGGATCATCTAATTTCTTAATCACTGAATAATGGATCAATTATATTGATAATATATTCCTTATGCTTTATTTTTCTGAGCAAGATAAGGTCATTATTTATGTTTATCACATAGAGGTAGAATCTAATCTTTTTTAGAAATTGATCAAGAATATGAAGCATGAATCGTAAATTGATGAAATGGGGTTGATGGAAATCCATAATGTTTTTTGATAAATACTTTCCTCCCACTATTAAAATTTAAAAGGAAAGGTATTTTCTTATCCTCAAGATTCAATATAATGAATCTACCTGGGTGTAAGGAAAACATCCCATAAATTTCAGGATATACCTCTATATTTTTAGTTACCTGAATGAATTGTTGACCCCTTAATAGGTGCGCTAAAAAAGTCTTCATGAATCCTTGGTGATGTGAGACTTCGATTTCTAAAAGAAATTTTTTTCGTGTTCCCTAAATTTATAAATGGAGATCAGTGAATCTCAGGGGTATCATCAGGATTTTATTTGGAAATTAGTTTTTAATTATGGAGGTATGATGGAGAAATATAACAGTGTACTGAAACTTTCAACACCCCACATGTCAATGGTGCGGAAATAAGAACAAAAAAAATTGACTATGATGGTGAGGAAATGACTCAGTTCTGTGGAAGAAGAAAACCTATCTAGTGATTCCTGATTAGTGAAAACCACTTATGTGATGGTGTAAGGAAATTATCCTATAAAAACCCATCACATTTTTCATTTCTTCAACTATGAAGAACTATAATACTTATCTAAACAAGTAACTAAGCCAAAAAATTTATGTTACCACCAAAAAAATCCCTAGAAGCATGTGTGAGTACATTCCATCACAACCACTAAGGTGTATCATGATAAAAATGTGTTTATGGGTTTGATATTTGTTTATTGATTAATAAAAAACATAACTTTTTTCAAGATATATGGATACATTTATATCAAAAATTTCATTTAAACTATCCAAATGACACCATAATGCATAGAGGTATAATTATCTTTGAATATAGATAATTTAAAAATTATTGCATACTAAGTATATAACTCCTCCCCTATTGAAATTATTTTGAAGAACTTCCCAAATAAACATTTTATACTCATATTTGTAGAATTTGAATCAATTCTTGTAATTTATTATCTTTCCTATATAGAGACAACATAAATTTTTGGAAGAAAGAAACCACTCTACCTAAAATGGTTCATCCTTTAATTATATACCAGTGCAAGGGGGGAAGATGAATCTTATTTTTCACCCAAATTTATAGCATCGATATTATTTCCCTATGAGAAAGAATATATAACACAAATTATTGAGTACTAGGAAGGAACCGTCCTTGATGACAAACCAATTGTGAGGGAAGGCATTGATGTGTTTCTTGAATACCTTTCTAGTCTTCTACATAGTATATAGGTTTAATTTTCAATCAATCATATACATATAGAATTACTATTATACATGAATTTAAATATAATGGCCCTTTTGAAAAATTATAAGATGAAGAAATATCTATGCGAGAATCTGGAGAGAGGGTTCATATACCCATGTGATTCACCTAAGGATGAACAAGTCCTCTTTACCAAGAAGGATGGGTCAATGAGCCTTTGCATTGATCATAATAAGCTTAAAAAGATCATTATAAGGAAAAGGCACCATCTTCCATGGATTGATGAGTTTTTCGATCTTATATATGGAGAAATATATTTATCTAATGTGAATATTTGGTTGCGATATGAACAAGATAGGTTGAAGAAAGAGGTTATACCTAAGATTTCATTTCATATAAGTTAAAAGAACTATGACATCATAATAATGCCAATCAGACTGACTAATTTTCCAAAATTATTTATTTAATTAATAAATACAGCCTTTAATGATTTAAAAAAAATGTATTATTTATAAATGATATTCTAATGTACACCAAAATCAAGGAGGATTATGTGGTGTACATGGAAACTCTTTTAAAGATATTACGAACAAATAATCGTTATACAATTTTAATGAAATATGAGTTATGGTAAAAGGAATTATAATTATAATGGAATATTTTTATAAGAAATGGGATATATTTGGAACTTTCAAGGACATAAGCATTTGATGGATGGTTGATGATTCCATGTGTGATAGATATTTGTAGTTACATTGGATTATTGGGTACTATCATTGATTTGTGAGAATTCTATCCCAATTTTCTAGCAATCTTACCATGATAACTCAAAAGGGATTCAAGTAATCATTAAATGATGAATGTTAATAGATCTTTTAGGAGTTTAAATGTATTATTATCATTGGTCTTGTACTCACACTGCCCATAAGTGGGGAACTTCTCATGGTACTCACCTATGATTCAAAAAAGGGGTGGGGTTTGTGCTCATGAAAAATGATAATTGAATAAACTATTTTTTATGGTAATTAAATTTTCATGAATTTAACAACCCAATTCATTATCTAGAGTTGGATTCAGTATTCTATGGTCCTATAATATATAGTCATTACCTATTTGGGGATAAATGTGACAAAAAATACGAATTTAAAAAGGATAAAAAAATATTTACCCTGAAAGATTTGAATATGTGCCAATGAAGATAGTTAAAGCTAATCAAGTATTATGACATCTCAATTCCCTACCATCCTAGGAATGAGAATAATGTTTAATGCACAATATTTAGATAGGATCCAATAGTTCTATCATTAAGGGTAATTTAGAGGGATCTTATTCTTTATGATTTGGAATTGATGAACATGGGAATAATAAATGAAGGAACACAAGCAATACTTTCACTAATGATTTGTCAACCATCCCTTATAGATAATATTATGGTGGATCAAATAGATGATGTAGGAATTTAGAAAATATTGGAAACTATATAAAGTAAAAATACTTAAAGTCTAGTGTTAATGAACAAGGAGTTGTAATATTTGGGTCATGACTACGTACCCCATCAAATATGGATATAATTAAGGAGATGTTGGATAAGGAAGATAGTTTGACTTTATCCATCTATATATGAATTATAAATATGAATGATGATCCATGGGATTACTATTGGTGGGAAAATATGAAGAAGGAGATCCAATAATAATAATAAAATCTACTTTTTCAGAAAGATAAGGAAAAAGTAACAAATTAAAGGGGTTGGAGCAACATTTACCCAAACCTATTTGGAAATGTGAAAACATCACTATGGACATAATAACTCGTCATTGGAATAAATCAATAGAAAGTAATTCTAGATCGTTTATGGTTGACCAGCTTATAAAGACTTCTCACATTACAACTGGAGAAGATTCAACACTCGATAATGTTGCAAGGGTGAAAGAAAAATAACTATTTATTTTATCTGATCAAGATCATTGTTTTACCTATATTATCTAGAATAGTCTTCAACATCCTCTAAATAATGAGGGGAACTCTAATAAGACTTGTCACACTCAAACTAATGACCAATTTGAGAAGACTATCCAAACACTTGAATACATTTGGAGAACATACTCAATTTACATAAAAGGTGGATGTGGTCATCATATTCCTCATTAATATCTGATACAATATGATTTTCTACTAATGAATCCAAACGGCTCCATAGGAAACCCTTAAGGTAAAAAGGATCTAAACACCATCATGCATGGATGATGCTTGAAAAAAAATTGATAGCTTCTAAAATGGTATATGAAATGGTGAAAATGTTTAAGATCATTCAACATGAAATCATGTCTTATCATAGTAAAAAAAAAATAACCATGATTATAATCATTGAGGATACCTACAGTTTGATGTTAGGGAAAAAGTATTCCTTTGTATATAAAATCTTATGAAAGTAATGTGATTTTTCAAGAAGGAAAATATTAGTTCAATATACATAGATCCCTTCGGGTTCCTTGATCAAGTCAGAGTAGTGTCATATCAGCTAGAACAATGAATGAACATATCTAAAGAATGTGATGTATTCTATGTATCCCTATAGAGAATGTATATATAAGACCCTTCAAATTTACTCAATACAGTGATGGTATTATTATTAAATGATCTTTCCCATTAGGAGAAGTTGGTGAAAATAATATATTGTAGATAAAAAGTTAAAAGAAATATGAAAATGGACCTTGTTAAAGTGATATGGAGAAACCAAATGTTTTTTGGATGAACAAGGGATCCATATGATGTTATGAAACATAATTACCCTCATATATTTTAGTGTGGGAACTGAAACATTCTAGCGAGAAAATTTTTAAGGTGGGATGATTTTAATTTACTAAACTTATATATATAAAATTCCTTTATCATTTTAATAAAATGTTTTATTATATATTAACGATATAGAAAATAGATTCCATTATTTAATTTTCTTTTATCCCTACTAATTTAAAATACCATTTGGAATCATTTATGTAGATAATATACCCATTGAACTACTATCACATGATTATTATAAAAATATGGTTTTAAAAAAATCCAATTGACATAGATATTGAATGTGATGGACTCAAATAGTAGGATTGTTCCACATGATATCAATTTAATGAAGCTTTTAAGGGAGATAATGTCATTGTGATTTTACATTAACTAATCCCTAGGTGATATCCAACCAATTAAGCATGAGAGAAACCATTTACAGGATAAGTTAAAGATCATCAATATCACGGCCCAAACTATATACACTGAACCACCACACGGAAGCCTCACCATATCACCGCTTACACATAGGTAGTTCGGTGGTGTATTAAATCAATATGTGTTAAGAATGTAATAATATGTTTTTATATTTTATTTTCAACATAATATTGTTCACATTTTCTTCTTATTGTTAAATTATAAATGAATATTAATTTCATAAAATAAAAATGAAATTGTATTCTTAATTATAGTTAAATTACAATTAAGAAGTTTATTTTAATGATTTAATGATTTTTTTTAAAAAAAATATTTTAATTATATATTTTTATTAAATTAATTACAATAAAAGATTAATAATCACGTATTTTTTATGAAGTAAAATGTAATTTTTATAAGGGAATTATAACTAAAATTTTCAAAACCCTATCTTTTTTCAATAAATATAAATTATTATTTTAACAGTTACTATTAAAATATTTTGTAAATTATATTTGTAAACTAAATAATATTTTTGGAATCATAACATTGAAATTATCCAAGGTTGAAATTTTTATAATTTTCCAGGATATTTTAATTTTTAGGTAGACATTAAATAACATATTGATATATTATGTCTTTTATGACAACATAATGACAAATATATTTTTAAATAAATTCGTTATATTATATCGAGGACTAAATAAATTCTCTAAAAATCCTCCTAAATATTTTTTTTATTTTATGGTTCTAAAATAATTTCATTATGTATATGACTCACTTTGAAATAACCAAGGGAAATATTTGAATATGGTTGACCCTTATAAAAGTAAAATTATGAAAACCAATCCAATTTTTTCAAATAAATAGGTCAAAACAATTATAAGGATCCTGGTATTTATTTATTTTTATATTGATTCCAAAACGTAAGTTTGAGAAATAATAATAAAATTCCTAACATTTTCCTATATAATCACACAAAACCTCCCACTTCCCTTCACTAAATATCCTTAGAGGACTTCCTTCCTCTGACCTCCCCTCTATAGACACCTCTGAATGTTCCCCCAATCTCTTATGAAGCACCTCTCAATAATTTTCTATCACACTCCCAAGGTAAATAATCCTATGATTCTTGTATTTGTTAATGACTCTTTATTTTCTAATGCCTTATATTTCAAGTTCATAATTTTGGGATATTTCTTTCCATTTACCAATTACAACCCATTTCATTTAAAAAAATGAGATACACCTTTCAATCACAACAACCCCTTTTATGAATTTTTATGTGACACCACTTTGCCTCCGAATTGTCACAATGATTTTCTATGCCAATTTTTTTATTGAATACCATACCCATATCCAATCATGTTTGTTAACCATTATACACTTTTATATGTTTTAATGGGACTTAAATTTTTTTACTCCACAATCCATGATAATTGAATAAATTATAATGATGAATTAATATTGGTTGCATGATCTATGCAACACATCTAAACATGAATATGAAATTAACATGATCGGTTCACCAAATATTATATAGCACTCAAATGAATTATGTAATGTTTAGTCTCATGAGACATATTTTTGGGACATGGAGTGAAACTAATTTCTTTATTTGACCTTTTCTATAATGCCCCGACCACAGAATGCTGAAGCAGAGGCATTATTTTAATACATTGGAATTATTACGGGGCATCAAATTGAGAAGTACCAATTTGTTTAATAGTCTTTAATGACATAATTATATTTTTTATACAAATTATATATTGGGAAAATAAAAAAAATATGATAAAATATGAAATAAATTGAATCATTCAAAGGATATTAAAATTTTCATCTTGAAAACTAGGGGAAAGGAATCATAACAAAGGGGTGACCACAGATGATCAATAAGGGTAATTGATAGAACAAAATATATCATAAACAATAAGAAAATGTGAATAAATCATTGAAGTAAAAAATATTCTTGAGTATAAAATTGAAATAAAAAAAACTGAATGAATAATTCCATATAAATAATCACATGTCACCTAAACATGGATAATATTCATGTTAAATAATCACATGCTTTTTCTATTAATAATATTATAATGAGGTAATCCATATTTTGGGCATTATAAACTAGTCATCAAGGCCTCCTCTAATAATTCTGAAAAACCAGGGTATGGCCTAGGCCAAAACCCAATTTTGATTTATCTCCGGATACCGATAGATGCATCGAGGGGATACTGTGGGCCCCATCTATCAACTGCTAAGCCCAAATAAATCCTCATATGTATAATAAAATATATATTTAGATGAACGTGTCACATAAAAAATTGATGTATTTGGATCATAATTATTGATGAAAATAGACCAATTAAATCATTGATAAACTCTGAAAGAAAAATGATCACTAATAATTCCCGAGTTTCCCGAACCACTTTGAATAATTTAATTATTAATTAAATATAATATCATATAAATAATATGAATTATTATTTGATATGAAAAAGGGAATTATATACACCACATTCAAGTAATAACTGGTGAACATGTTTTAAATCATATATAATTAAATGTGAGATGAGAAATCCCCTTTAATTATAGAAAGTATAGTTTTTTTGGAAGAACATGTTTTTTAAAACATATTGAAAAAACGGTTATAAATGAAATGGAAAAGGGAAGAAATTGAAATTATATTTCAAATATGATTTTTTACCAATGAAGATATATTATGTAAATAGAGATTTTAAAGAAGCATTATAATTAAAACATTTTAGGGCGGTTGAAGAAATATAATAATGAGATTTTACAAATGAATGGAATGTTTGTTTTCATAAAACCATAAATAAGACATGATAATCTTTTCATGATAAAATGTGTGATTTTACAAAAATAATGATCGATTAAACAAGATTATATAATGAAATTGAAAACGGGTAAGAATTCACCATGTTCTCTTGTATCGATCCTATTTAACAGAAATAATTAAGAAGGAAAGTATTTTAAAACATATAATCCCCATAAATAAAAGTTGAAATTATAGGAGTATAGTATTTTGGAACATAATAATATAATTTATAACATTTACACAAAGTTAAATAATCCTTACATTTGGCTAAGGATAGTGAAGGAATAACGTAATGGAAGAAATGAAGGTTCTGGTAGAACCCCTTACAACTTTTTAATCAATCGAATCGTATACCCCAAAATAAATAAAAATAAAATGAAACATTGAGTACCATTAAAATAAATATATTCCTAATACAATGAAAAAATTCGGTTTTCTACATACACTATACATAATAAATACTGGTGAATAAGGAATTTCTCTAAAAAATGGATGTCAGATGAGAAAACAGTTATGTATGTATGAATGTGTCATGCAGTTGACCATAAGGTCCTAAAATATGAAATTAGACCGATTAATAATTTAATTAATAACATTATATATATGTATATAATTCATTAAGTTTTAATACATTCATTGATGGACAATTGTTAAGTTATAAGATTGAATTCCGTTATTTTGGAGCATTTGTTTCTGGGGATTGATGATCTGTTCGCATGATTATATGTATCAATGTTCTGGTGGAATGGATATAATTATTCAAGAATGGATTTATATATTATTAATCAACACATTGATGTTTAAATGATTATATATATCTTATAGTTACATTGTATGATGACGAATCATTATATATTTATTTAGTGATAATCATTCATGTTTTTAAATTGGTTTCTCGATCAAAATGAAATAGTTTTGCTATATTATTTAGTATCATATAAAAATTATCATCCCAAAATCATTAAATAATATATAATAAATATTTATGAATTCTTTAAATACATAAAAATGGTTTCTTAACCATCATGGAAATATAAAATGAATAAGGAAGGTTTGTCGTCCATGAAGGATGTAAATTAGCATCTCCTAGATGATGATATAAATAAATATTGATAGGAAATAAGGATATTGATGATCTATATTCCATTAATAGGATAAAATTTTAGTTTATATATTATAATAGAGTTTTCATGGACATTTTTATTTAAAAATGTAGGAGAAATTAAAAGAAAAGGGGAGTTGGTTGACCTCTTGAAATATCCTCCTCGAGAGCCTCCATAAGAAAAGGGTTTTCGGTATTTTCCCCAGAATAAATTATCCTGTAGATCTAGTGGAACTAGGGAAGATTATTTGGAAATAATTTTCATAATATTTAATGCTAATAGAAGTGAAGAGAAGAGGGAGTGGGGGGTGGTATTTATACTGGAGGAGAGGAGGGGTTTTTTCATTATTTTAATCATTATTTTATTATATTGGATCAAGACTACAAATAATATCAATTATTATGACTAATTATAGTAATTTATGCATTTTAGTTTAAACCAATGTCCATTTTCATAATCTATGACTCAACCATGATATAGAAATTCATTTATTTAGCATATTTTGTAAATTATCGAATTTTACTAATCACAAAAAATTCATGTATTTCAGAAAAATCACAAATATTCACCCAGACCATTTTCCAGAATTTATATTTCAAAAATGGAATCCATTTTGACAATATAAATTTATAAATATGTGAAATATAATTTTTCCAAAAAAATAATTATCTATTTGAAAATATAGATTTTATTTTTTAAAATGATTTTATAATACATTTAAAAAATAACTGATGTCTCACAAAAATATCCTAAAGTCATTGGACAATAATATATTTATTTAAAAATAATTTTTATAAAATTTTTTTTAATTTTAAATATATATATATATTAATTTTAAATTTTAAATAAAAATTTATTACCTACAAATTACCAACAATTAAGTATTTATTTTCAAAATATTCACCCTCAGTTATAATATTCCTAGATATTATTTATACATTCATGGGTGAGAATAATATTCATATGGGTCATGTTTCTATTCATAAGGGTAACATTACAATTAATAAGGGCACATTACACTTCATAAGGATTAATTTACTATTCACCAATAAAATTATGTTCTTCTACTAGACAATAAAAAACATACTAATCACTACAATGTATGCCTATTTTAGGAAACTATAATCAGTATTGTAGTAAAATTATGATCCATGGCTAGGTTATAACTATAAAAGACTTTGTGTTTCATAGAAACTCGGATTTTGTGTGCATAAAATCTATCTAATGAGTTTAAATTATTTATGAATAATTCTACTATAAAATCATGGGGAGTAAAATTAATATTGATTATATTCATAACATTCTTTAGTATTTTTCAAAAAAAATATCATATTCATTATATATATATTATATTTAATTAAATAATCCAATGATAAAAATAATTTTTTTACAAATAATATAATATATATATATATATATTCATATTAAAATAGGAAGAATAACTCAATACAATACTATTTTTAAAGTACATTAATTAATTCTAAAGCTATAAATTATAAATATTTATTAGTATTATTAATAATTAAAACACATATTTTTATAATATTTATAATTAGAAAAATAAATTACTATGGTGTCACATTATTCCCTCTCAACATAATTGCATCACAATAATTCAAAATTACATTTCGAAAGATAAAGGATCATTTTGGAAAATTCCCTAGTGGAAAACCGACATCTAAAATAAGGTTAAAAAACATCCTCTTAAAAATTGGTTAGGTTTGATGATGTGGTCAGCATTAAAATTATTATTTTGAATGGGGTTAAATTAATTGGAATTAAAATTATAATCACTGAAGAAAAATCAAAAAATGATTTTTTGAAGAGATGTGATAGATAACAAGTTCATATAGCTGTTGATTACTAAGAAACAATAATCGATTGTTAAAAAAATCAGTAATTTCATAATACATTATGATAATTTGGAAAAATAATATTTAATCATCCTTTCATTGATTTGAGGAATTATTCAACTCTATATGTGTATAAATATACATTTCATTTTCATAAAAACAATCTTATCCTATGAGTGTTCCTTGAACCATCTAAAATTCATCTCTTAGAATAGGTTGGGTCATTTGGTGATGTAATACATTAACCTCTAAAAAAATATACAATCATCAAATTAAATAATAAATATATAGTTAAAAATTCTAAAATGAATCTACACATTTGAAAAAAGTGCATTGACTTTATAAGATGTACGTAGCCATGAAGCCGATCAAATCTATCACATTCAAAACATGTGAATAACTTCATCATGTATCTTCTTAAAATATGTTAATAACTCGAATTACCATAAAAGCTTATTCGAAACATGTATTCTTTTGTATTGGAGTTGTATGATTTATGTTATTGGGTATATTACTAAAATCATAAATTGTTGTAAACTCTATCAATGATACCATAGAACACTTGTTGAGAAGTCAATAATCAGTTCCAAGGTAGTAAATACTTATCTAAATCAATCTATTTTTCATCATTATCCAATCCTAAGTAATATATTAATGAATTACTTTTCCTCAATAATTTATTTTAAAAAATCATAGATTTCAAAAAAAAATCTTTTCTTAGTACCATTCAACATATGACCTAGAATTCTAAATGAAAAAGTACTCCAGTATAATAATCAGTTCTTTCATTATTCTAATAACTAGTACAGTAAAGTTAATTTTTAAAATGAAATAACTCTTGAATATACATATTAACCATTCATATTCATATGTGTAATTATATGAACATTATCAGTAACCAATAACATCATTTGGGGTATATTTCTATGATTCTTCAGACATTGATTCGCAGGGTGTCCCATCTCCTCACATTTGAGGCATTGTACAACCGAAAAATATGAATTATCCTAATCATATTTCTTGGGGGTTTCAAACTGAGGTCTCATTAAGGATCATTGTCAGGTAATTGGTTACCACAATTCAAGCTCAGAAAAACTTTTCATGGTTTTACCCCTATATATATCATTTCATGAACCACATTAACATGTCTTATATATCCATTGGATTATTTTTAAGAAGATCCACATAATATATAACACCCCGACTGTCGCGGCCTAGAGCCGGTGAATTATTTTAATTCCTTGGCAGGATTACAAGGAATAAAATCATGAAGGACCAATTTTTGTATAATTCATGGAAGGCCAGATTACAATCATGATAGCCATAATACATTTTAACAATGCAATAAAACAAGATACAATATTAAATAAACGGTATCCTTGAAATATTATTCAATGTTTTCTTCTTCATAACCTTGGGAAAGGAATTATAGGAAAAGGGTGAGCTCAGATGCTCAGTAAGGGTATGTGATACAATAGAATATATCATAAGAAATAGTGCAATGTCAATAACTCATGAAATTAAATAATATAGATCATAATATGAAAATAATAAAAAATAATAGAATAATGAAATATAAACAATCACATGAAGCGTCACCATGGATATTATTAAAGATAAATAATAATATGACTTATCTATTAATAATATAATCATTACGGAATATATATTTCCTACATCATAATCCTATCATCAAGGTATCAACCACTACTTCTAAAAATAATAGGCTAAGGCCTCAACCATAACCCAATTCAGTTTTGTATCACGAGACCCACCAATGCATAGTGGGGATATAGTGGGTCCCACCAATCTCTTTTCAAGTCAAATTCCTTCCTTATATGTCCAATAAAACATTTATTTAAATCAAATTTTCTCAGACCACATTGATATATTTGAATCATTGTCACATAGAAAATACTCTAATTAAATCATTGATTATCTATTGTGAAAAATGATCATTATATATTCCAAAGCATCCTATATAACATTGAAACATTAAAATACTAATCCCATATAATAGCATAAGAATAATGAGTCTAATTATTTGATATATAAAATGGAATTAGATAAAGGACATACAACTAAGAATTGACGAACATATCATAAATCTTATAGAATTAGAAGTGAGCTTAGAAAAACTATTTTATTTTGGAAAGAATGGTTTGGGAGGAAGACCATTTTTATTTTTCATGAAAGAGAATTGTAAACATTTTTATCCCATAATAGAAAAGTAAAATACAATGAAATTATATTTTAGGTATAATTTTTTTCCGACTAAGGTGAAATCATGTAAACCTTTATTTAATGAAGCTTTAGAAATAAAATATTTTATTGCAGTTTAAGGAAAATATTAATGATATTTTAATGTGGAATGACATGTTTGTTTTAATAAATCCAAAAATGAAACATGGTAGTTGTTTCATGATAAAATGTTTTATGTTTGTAAAATTTTGATTCCTTATAACATATTATATAGTTAAATTGATATTGGGTAATAAAATTTGAAGTTCTCTTATATCCGTTTTGTATATCAGGAAAAATTAAGATGGGAAATAATTTAAAACAGATGATCTCCATAAATGAAATATAAAATTTTATGACAATATGAATTTAGAAAATAAAAAAATAATATATAATATGTAAAAAAACTAAAAATCATTAAATTTGTGTAATGATAGTGAAGGAATAACTCAAAGGAAAAAATTAATGATTGGGTGAAACCCCATACCACTTTGTAATCAATTGAATCATATGTCCACAAATTAATAATAATAAAATATACCTTTAATACCCTAAAAATAAAATTTTACATTATATGATATATCAAAATTTATTATAGATACACCATACCTAAAAAATAGTGGCAAATGTGGAATATCTCAAAAAAATGGAGGTTAATTGAGAAAACCCTTACCTTATCTATGAATGTAATCTTCACTTGACCTTATGGTCCTAGAATATGAAATTATAAATCTTAATAATATAATTCATAACATATAATAGATTTATATAATTTATTAAAATTATATAAATCTCATTTATGTCATTTTTATTTTATAAGATTGATTCATGTCGTTCTAGAGCATTCATTTCTTGAAATTTATGATATGTTTACATGATTTTAAGTATTGAAGTTCATGTGCAATAGATATAATTACCTTGGATATAATTTATAAATTTTTTTAATGAAAATAAGTGTAAATGGTAATATATATCATTTTGTAACATGGTCAGAGGATGAATCATTAGATAATTCATTTAGTTAAAATATAAAGATTTTTACAGTTGTTTGTCGATCGCAACAAACTAGTTTTGTTCTATTATTTACTATAATGTAATAGTGAATGTTCCTGAATCATTACATAAGAGAAAGTAAATATTATTGAATATTTTCTAATAAAAAAATGTTTCATGACCGTCCTTGAAGTAGAAAATTAATAAAAATGATTCGTTGTCCCCAATGGTCGTAAATTGGCACCTATCTGAGGATTATTTTGTTTCCAAAATAAAAGAGAGAGAGATTTAGAGTATAAGGATTTATAAATTGTATTCCATTAGTAGGATATAAATATATTATTTATATTATAATTTTTTTCATTATCATTTAAAAAATTGCGTATTGGAGAAGATAAGAATATAAAACAAATTGAAATTGAAATTAAATGAAAAAGGGAGTGTGTTTACCTCTTGAAATATCCTCTTTGAGAACCTATTTAAGAGAAGGGGTTTTGGTATTTTTGAAATAAAAAGGTCTATTAATGGTGTTTCTAGAATTGGGAAGAGTATTTGGGAAAAACACTTAGTGGCTTAATTTCTTAGAGGTGTGATGAGAATAGGGAGCGTAATGGTTTTTATAGTGGATGAGAAGAGGTCTTCCATTATTTTAATTATTACATTATTATTTAGACACAAAACTATGAATATTCTTGATTTTTTTGGGATAAAATAGTAATAAGTGCATTTTTATGAACCAATGTCCTTTTAAATAATCCATGACACAATAATGAATAATATATTCATTTATTTAGCATATTTTTTAAATCATAGAATGTCACAATTCATATGAAATCAAGTATTTAAAAAACAAAAAATTTACCACAACTATTTCTCACTGTGTAGAATTAAAAATGGAATCCAATTTTTAAAAATATTTTTTAAAATATGGGAAATTTATTTTTTCAATAAGATCAATATTTACTTGAAAATACATATTTTAATTTTTAAATTGATTTTAAAATATGTTCTGAAATTAAATAAGTTCTCAAAAAATTATCCTAAAATCATAGAACAAAAAAATATTTATTGAAGAATAAATTTTATGAAAATATAATTTATTCAAATTTTATTTATTAATTTAAAATTGTAAATAGTTATTTATTACTCACAAAATACCAGCATTTAAGTATTTATTTTTCAAACAGTCACTCTAATTTATAAGGAACCTTGATTTTATTTAATCATTCATGGGTGTGGTGGCCATTAATAAAGGTCAAGATAATATTCATAAGGGTATCATTAATATTCTTAATAACACATTACTATTCATATGGGTCAAGTTTCTATTAAAAAAATATTATTTGATCCAATTAGACTCAATAAAAATTACCGATCAAAAAGTTGTAAGTTCTTTTTTGAAATTTAAACCACATATGTGAAAAAACAATGTTTCATGGCTAGTTTATAACTAAATATAAGTATTGTTTTGTAGAGACACAATGTTGTGTGCATATATGTTATCTAATGAATTTATATTATTTATGAAGAAATATACCATAAAATCATGGGGTGTCATATTAATAGTGAATATATGCATAGCATAATATATTATTTATCAAAATAATTATAATATTCAATATATATATATATATATATATATTATTTAATTAAATAACCTATTGATAAAAACTAAATTTTAAAAATAATCCAATATATACATTCAAATTAAAATACATTAACAAAGTCCTGTAGAATATTATTTTTTAGAACAATACTAAATTTGAAAGCTATAAATTAAAAATATTTTTAAGTTTTATTTTCAAATAAAACAAAAAATTTCAAATTATTTAAAATTATTAATCTAATTACAATGGGGATACACTTTTCATTATGATTTATTGTTAGTTATCCATTACCAATGTCAATGATGTAGGGTTTTAAGTCTTACCACATTTCCCATGTTTCCTTCATGGTTATCAATCCATATCATGTCTCATTATTCATGTTTATCATTTTCACACATTTAATGCCCTATTAATTTTCTTATTGTATAACATGTATTATTTTAAGCAATTTATTCCACAATTATTACCTTAATGATATTTATATCTCAAATTTTTTTTATATTTATCCCCATGTTATCCTATGTAATTTTATGTATGGTAATGTTAAAAAAATTTGAATAATGATGTTATATTTCCAAAATTATAATTTTTAGGAAATGAATCTTATTCACAAAGACACGATACTTGTTGATCTTATAAGTTGTATTAAGTGTAATTTTATGTAATAAATCATGAATTGATTCACAATAAGGAGTTTTGTTGTTATAATAATTATTCATGATATACACATAAGTGAATTAAAAACTAATAATGACTATTTAATAAGATATTCATACCGTAGAAAACATGATTCATATACAATGAAACATATAATAATAAATGACATAACAAAATTAAAAATCCATATGATTCAATAGGTATGTGAAATAAATATACACTAATGAAAATCATTTATACTCATAAATATCATATAAAAACAATGTAGGAATCTTGGGATATCATATTTATCAACCTTTTTAATCATACTTCACTTGTAAAATATTAATATGTAATTAAGTAATTAAAATAATAATTTAAATAAAAAATAACTATTTACCTAACACATTGTAGAAATGTATCCTAGGAGAATCTTATATTATTTACAGTGTACAAGAACCATTAAATGAAAAAACACATAGGTACTTATTTTAAAGATAAACATCTAAAACCACCATCATTCTTTTACATCATGATTATCCATTGTAAATGAAATTTGTTTCGTGGATATTTCCAAAAAATGTCAGCATTATCCTTCAAGATAATTAATTTGGATAATATCATTAGAAAAATCCCTAGATGTGAATAAGAAATAATAAATATTGATTAAGTGGAAAACTAATTATATTATAAATAGTATTAGTAATATAATTTGAAAGATAAAAAGTAATCCCCCCTTATTTTGGTTTTTTAAATGAACATTTATAGGAAAATGGGGGAATTATTTTCTTGGGAAACCAACAGAATCATGGAATTAAAAACTAATGATAATGAAAATCTAATAATGGGAATGAAAAGGTGACCATGTGGAAAACAATTAAAAAATTTTCCCTTCATTAAAAGAATTATAAAATAACATGCACTGATAGAATTGAAAATTATCATTTTTTAAGAATTTTAAAAAGTAAAATATAGTTGAAAATGTATTCTATATTTAATTTATTTAAATAGAAAATATTATAATAATAATATTCAGAATATGTTTATGGATAAAATATTGTTCTATAAAATTCTCCAAAATGATTAAAGTATAATTTTTAATGAAAATGATTTATATCCTTTAAATTAAAACCACTATTGAATAAAAGAAAATTAAAATGTTTTTAAAACATCATTATTATATAAGATGTTATGATATAATATGTCAAGGGGAAAATTTTATCAATGATATAGAATAAAATTGGTTTATATATTAAAAAGAATTTCATGGGAAAACATTTAAATAAATAGTCCATATATATGTTATAATCCATATAGATTATATATCAGTTGAATAATAGTTTATTGATATAATAAATAAAATGTGGTTATATAAATCCCATGAATTACATAATATATTCTTTAAATATATATTTATGTTCAGTAGGAACACCATTTAAAATAATAAATTGTTCATAATAAGAAAAAAATATCTAGAAATATAAATTTAGACTAATAACCATTAAAAATTTTATAACATATTTTGTTAGAACTAATAAATGAAATTGACTATATTAAACTAAATATAAATTGAAAATAATTGAAGAAATAAAATATAATAAAATTAGATATAATATAACATAATATTGGAATAATATAGTCAATGAATAAAGTATATAACACAATTAAAGGAAACTGACTTAAGGATAACATTAAATGAGACTTCTACTTCGTTGGGTATTATCCAAAATAATTTACAATAAATTTAGATTTATTATACAAAAAAATAAAACCCATGAATATATTCTCTTTAAGAAATTTTATTAAAATAAAAAAATTTCTATCCAAATTATTAATAATTAATTAGTAAAACTAATTATTTTTTATGTATTAGTTTTCAATGAATGTTCTTATTCAATTGTTTAGGTACTTTTTTCACTTAATGAATATATGTTAATCGCTCAAATGAATCATTAAAAACATTTCTTTTTGGTGATTTTTTAATTAAAAAGGACTGGATTTATATGGAAGTATATATTTAAAAATTACCACTATTGATTTTTAAAACAACATAAACTGATTATTATTATATAATATTACCATTACATAACATTCCTCATCCATGAATAACATAAACATAAAAATATTCATGTAGGTTGTTAAATTAATAAAAAAGATAAGAACATGTTATAATTGAAAATTGATAAATAAAATGTTATCATATAATGGTAATATAAAATTTATAGTATTTTAATCATGTTATAAATAAAATATTTAGGCAAAAAATAAATTCTTACAACTATTCACTTATGGTCTTAATGAATAATGAAATATGTCATTCATGGCGGTTGTATTCTGGACATACATACGAGCAATGTGTTTATTTTTCAATGGATGGAAAATAACTATGGTAATGAATGATTAATATTTAGGTAATCCTAATTTATTCCACAGTACTGTAGTAGTCACCGTAGCATTCATTGTTCGGTACTGTAGCAGTTAGTGTTCAGTATTGTAGCAGCCGAAACTATTCACCCGATTTGGGCCTTCGGGCCAACGGTTTGGGCCTTCTTGTCATCAACAGTATTCGGGCCACAGGGCCTTCGGGTCACATAGACCATGCAGTAGCCCAGTTCAAACAAGAACAGGCCCCAGAAGAGGATCATTGTAAAAGGAGTAGCAGCCACAAGATGCAGAGCTAACCATATTGGATGAATGAGAGGGTATGGAAGCTGCCATCGGGACCAGGCACCTTGTAGCTTTGTATGGGGCAATGCTAGCTGATAAACAATGCAAGGTGGGGAGCATAAGATATCAATGTTTCAAGATAATGGGGAGGGGAAATTCTAGTGGGCTCGGCCTACAGGTCATGTAATTGGCATGGTATGCCTCTGGGCCTTCGGGACATGTGTTGCAGGTAATGTTGGGCCTTGTGCCTTGGGCCTACGGGTCATTTACGGGTTCCCCTTCAACCCTTAAAAGGGGGATTATCTATAATAAAATATAAAAGAAGGCCTTTGGGCCATTCGGTCTAATTGGATGGGAAGGATATAAATTATGGTTTTATACCCCCATAATCACATTTTAGTAAATTATTTACATTGACTCGATTTTATTGAGGTGGTTATATACTAATTTAATAAGGTTAAATAATAATTATACTTGAATCAACTTTTTAAAGATGATTAAAACTTCTTTCGATATACTTAATTTGAATTGATCTTAAGGCCTTTAGAAGATGGTTTACTATTCCACCAATGGCATAGTAATGTTGAATTGGAATTCTATAAAAGTAATTGTGAATTTTTTTATAAAAAACAACACATTAGGGTATTTTTATATTTTATATTTTCTATCCTTTTATGGGAAAAAGTCAACTATGTTTTAAAAACTTTTATGAGGATGAATGTAATGAATTTAATGTGAAAAATTTAAAATGGAACATAAATGTAACATGTCAACTATTATAGTCCATTACACATCCCACATGTACTTTTTTAAATGTTTTTTATAAATCACTTCTTAAAAAAATATTGTTTAAGATTATATATCATAAAATCCATTTTTTTTCTATTGACATAATTACAGATAAAAATAGCAAGATAACAAGACAGTTATCATATGATAAAATAAAAACTATTATCCTCTATATTTATCAGTAAAACACATGTAACTCAACAATTCATTAAATCCTTATAACTTTTATGAATTTTAATATTATTCACTAGATTTATTCTATAACATGAAGACATGTTGTGTTGACTCTATATAAGAAATATAGAGAATTATAAAATTAATTAAATTGAAAAAGACACCAATATAATTTTCAATACATTATAATAAATATTTTGATCATGAACAATTAATATTTAATTTTTATCAATAATGTTATCAAGAGAAATTATTATGTTTTTGTGAGTGAAATTTTTGTAAAAATTATTTTCATAAAACAAATGATGTTTCATAAACATGGAAACCAGAACCAATTAATTTTTTTTGAAAAATATTATATCATGGAATAATAATATATGACCTAATAAAATTTAATCATTTTATGTGGTGTTTTATTCATATGTTCAAGTTTAACCCCCTTATTAAACCTTTTAAACCTTACTATGGTGACGAATTTTTCCATGGTAACTATTCTTTATGACCAATAAATGATATGGCCATTATTATAAAAATTTAATATTTGTATTCCAAATATTTAATATATTTTTTCATTACTCATTTACCATTATTGTAAAAAATTAATATTAATATTGGTATTCAAAATGAAATTAAAATCATTTTTATAAAATAACACTATTAAGAAAAAAATTGAATTTACATTAAAATCCTAAATAGAATCCATCATAATGGAAATTATTTGTTTCTGAATACTAAAATTTGATTTATATTACATTAAAACAATATGGAAACATATATTATCTTTTATTTAATAAATTAATGAAAATGTTGTAAAAATAGATCGTTTATTAGAATAAATCATTATTTATGTTTTAAAATGGAATATACAAGTCTCCATATTCAATAAGAAAATATTATAATGTTTTTTATTAATCCTTGTTCATAAAAATGGTATATATCTTCTGGGAAAATTAATTTCATTAATTTATCCTGATGATGTTATATAAATTGTTTCATTTTTTAAAACAATGTTCTCACTATTCTCATTAAAATGAACTATTTTGAAAAATGAAAATGACTCACAAAAGATATGTTTTCCATGATAAATATATTATATAATATGGTTTCATGAAATTAAAATTTAAAAAATCCAGAATATGTTTCAATGAAAATAAAATAAGTAATGAAATATTAATTTTATAAAGAATTTCACTTTCTATATTTTATGGGCTCTAAAAAATGTATCATATCAATTAAAAGTGTTTATTTATTTATTATTTTCATCAATATATATTCAGAATGAATTTATGTTTACCTATAATATGGGTAATATATAATTTGAATTTGGTATGGTTCCTTTTTTCAAATAATCTATCAAACGTAGTTTTATTTAAAAAGAAAATTACATATATAATCTTTGGGTGTTACAGTTGGAAAAGAAAATGATTCATTATTATGAATAACTATTAAAGGGAATTAAATATCAGTTAATTTTATCTATATTTTCTATTATTTTCTTGCTTAATTTTGATAATTAATGTTGTAATAAGACAGTAATTTATTTTCACTGCTGATAATGGATAGGTGTGTTTTTGTTTATGATGTGGTGTATGGGTTATTTTGAGATTATAGGGGTAGTGGTAGGTATGGATTTGTGAATATTTATAGATTCCTAGAAGTTATAATCTCCTATAGATTACATTTTATGGTCATTTATGTTGTGATGGTTCAACTATTCGGTGATATTTTTTAAATACCTGATTGTATGGAATGTGGTTGGTATCAATAAGAACAATAATCAGTGGTGGGATTGAAATTGTAAAATGATGGTCTATTTTTTGGATTACTGATCAATGATATAATAGTTGTGTGTCATAAATAAAAAATGATGAAATAGTTGTGAGTAATTTATGTCAAATTCTTTGGATTTATATGTTCTTTTACGGATGTTTTGAAATTAAACAATGTGAATTGACCATAACATGTTTTTTAACGTAGGATTAAGAATTAACCTATGATAAATCAGTTACATTATCAGTATGGATTTACAATGTTATTTTATGTTATATTCTAGTGATTATTTGTGCCATAGTAATGAAAATTATTTTTAGTGAGTGATACTAATGATGGATTGGGTGTTGTGGGTGATTTTTGGGTAAACTGTTATATTGGGTTTGTGTGTTATTATATTCCTCATGTATATTATTTTTATTTATAATGAAACACCACATCATTCTGATAACCATACTGATACCAATAAAATTTTCAGTTTTTGGTTTTTTACCAAATATCCAGCTTATAGAGTGAATGGATGGCTGATTAATCTATTTATGTTTTCTACATGTCTATATATGAAATAAAAGATATAATTGTTTGAAAATATTAATGGTAAAAAATGATCATATTGAGAGGGGATTCATCAATACCTTTATAGGGAAAGAGTGGTTAAAGGGGGATGTTGTATACCAAGCTAATCAAGGATTCTACTTGTGAAGATATGATCCTAATAAAATTTTTCACATTTTTCTGCAGTATGGAATACCAATAAATATTCTATATTCTTCATCCCTATGTGTGTTTCTTGTCAATGTCGTCGATATCATCAATAATAGTACAAGGATAATCTTGGTATTCACCTTGTATTAAATTACCATTTTCTTAATTGGGATCCATAATAGTTGACTTTTAGTCCTTATTAGCCACAAGGTTATCAGGATTTCAATTAGATGAGAGGAGATGGGTAAAGGAGTGTAAAATACCATGATATTCCTCATTCTCAGATTAAGGGTTAAACACAATAGTGGAGGTGGTTTTCTGAATAACTATAGAGTAAAAGATGTAGTGTGTGGTTTTTCCATGCCATATATATTCCATCGATTGGTGGGATAAATATCATATGTCTTGCTATATTTTTATAATCATCCATATTTTTTGGCTATTTTTTAATTTTGAACATTTTTTTCATTAACACTCAATGGTTTTCACATTTTTGCCCATGGTGGAGATGCCTATAGTTCCATTAGTGTATTCTACACTAGTTTTAGGCTCTTCTAATCTAATTTATGTGGGATGAGATTGTGAGATGATGACTGCGAAACATTAGTCGTTGAAATACATATTCCTTTTATAGATAATTCCTTAAAATTATGTTCATGCCATGTATGTGTTTTATTATTCCCATGTGGTTATCAATTCAATTTAGTGTACAGTTTTATTTAGGGATGTGGAAAGAAAATATTTTATGTTCATTTGTTTTTGAAACCATTATATGGATAACATTTTTTTGATCCATTTTTTAGCTAATTTATTTGTTGTTTCCTCAATAGAGTTTCATCTAGAAGTGATTCAGGTTTCTATAATAGATTTTGTTATTATTTTCACTAAAAAGGATATGACCCTACACCATTGATTTGATGACTTTTTTTTCATAAAATCTCTACTCCTTGAATATATGGTTTCAATTTATGTATATAGGATGGATAATTTTTTTTAATGAGTTATGGTGTAACATCCTCAAATCTAACAGTCTATTGCATGGTTGAATCAGGTTTGTTATGAGACCTCAAGCATGCCTCCCCATACCCAAGTGGCTATTAACATGTATTAGGGGTCTGATAAGTTTAGTGGGGAGATGATACCCTTGGTAATAGAGTTATAAAATAGAGGAATAATCATATAAAAAATTCCACATAGTAATTTTTTTGTAAAATTAAAAACATAGTTGAAAACCTAAAAAATAAAATAAAACAGAAAATTTTATTTAATAACAAAGGAATAATTTACTGTCTGGAAGATAATTAACTAAATTTAAAGCTATATTTAAAATAAATAAAAACTATTAGACTCAAATAGAGTCTGAAAAGTCCCCAGTCCTAAGCCCCATGTTGGTTCCATATCCAATCACTATTCCATTATATAAATAATAATCAAAATCAAGTTACCTTTCTCATGCCAAATCATACATCCATGTAATCATCATTTTTAGTAAAAGGTGGCCCAAATATGGGGTGAATATAACTCAATCGGTTGACACCACCATATATAAAAATAGCTTGTATGATAATAAATTCCTGAAATAAAGAGATAATTTGTGTTTTAATTAAATAAACAATTAAAGTTTTACGACTTAATCCTACTTCTGCACCATAATGGAATATCATTGATCATGTCTCATGACCATTCCATCCCTGGCCATATAAGTATGGTAAAACATAACTTGCTTCATCTCCATGATATATTGTCTCTAATAATTTACCACATCCTAGAAAACAATAATATTATATCTACGATTTAATTCACTCAAATAGGGGTCATACCTTCTATATAATAACTTCTTCAATAAATCCAGGAATAACCTAGTGAATATAAATTCTATCATATATCAGGGCCGAGCCAGGAGTATAAGCACTATAACATGTTTCATGGTCAATTCTGATTAATAATTATATGTATTACAACATTAATCATTGGGCGTATATCATTATAAAAGGATTACACCATGAATTAGTATACTTATAATGAAATATAAGATTTAAAGCATGGATATCCCAATATCACATCATAAATTCCAATAGTTAATTTTTTAAATTCATTTATCCTCTAATTACACATTCTATTTACCATTTTATCATGAACCAATGTCATGCCATTAATTTCAATAATCAAGCCACACTAAGGTGAATCTTTATCCAGACATCAAATAAAACCCATATAATGTTACACACATCAAACCATTAATCAATTAATTTATAATAAAGTGTTTTCTCAACGAAATTGTATCGATATGAAAATTCATAAAAACTTGTATCCAAAGAGATTCCAAAGAACAATTAAAATAATTATTTATTTAAAATGGGAACATTTTAATTTTCATCAACTGAAATATTTCACACACACTGAAATTAAATAGATCATATGGTTAATGGTTAAGCCCCCTAGAATTAATAGACAATTAATATATTACATGTAACACCCCAAGCTTCCACGGTACGTTTCCCTTCGAATAATGCGATAGCGTGTGTTGTACACAACCTCGAGTTCTAACACACACCACAACTAATTAAACTAGCCGTTGTGAATAGTAATACCTACTTTTTGAAATCATATATATTTTATATTTCAAAATGGACTTCATTTTTGGATTCGGAATATTGAAATTAGCCTAGGGTGAAATTTTGGTACTTTTCGGATAACTTTTATATTTTGATGAATAGTGAAAATTACTAAATTTTAATTAAAAACAACTTTTTTAATCAAAATAATTAATATTGATAAATTATGAATTTGAGTGGTTTTAAAGTATATTTAGAATATATTTTTACCATTTAATTTAATGTTTGTCATTGGACATAATTTCACAATTAAACCAGACATAAACAAGTGTCAATCTTTTGATAGTTATTATCTCTTAAAAACACGATTTTTATTTTAACAATGGGAATTAATTTTAAATTAATTTCTGCCACTTCTGTGTTTTGAATTTGGAAAAATGGATTACATATTTGGAATCAGGATTTCCAAATTATGTAAATAGGTAACTTTTAGTTTTACACATTTTGAATAATTACTGCGGTAAATATTTTATTTACCATGGTTAAAGGGTAAATCCGGCAAATAAGGGTTAAAAAATAATACTATAATAATACAAAATTACCCTAAAACGTGTCCTAACCTTATTGGTGGACACATACCCGACCATGGGCATCCTTGGGTCAATTTGGGGACCCCTTGGAGCCACTTGTATGTGGTAGGGACACATTATATTAATAAAGTTAAAATAAAAATAAAAATGGCATAAGCTTACATCTTTTAGAAGAACAATTTTTACATAGGGTTATACATGTTGTATTTTAGATTATAAATATCCATTAGAAAGCTAAAACGATTTCCTACATAATGATATTTTATTTATAATTTTTAGACATCAAATAATTTAAATTATTAATGACACAATAATGATGCAATGTTTACCTCATTAATAAATCATTTAAATAAATAAGATTATAATGATTAAAATATTAACTAAAACCTGTCCAATTCTTATTGGTTGATGTTATTTAGAATATGAGTAATCTTATCTTCGACCTCAATGATTTTTGAACCATTATAAACCGAATATAATAATATTATAAAGTAATACTTTCACTCTTTCCTAAAGAGCCCCTCCTATCCCTTATAAAAGGAGACCACTTCTACCCATTCCTCACACCTCTCAAGCCACTTGGCTCGTCCAAACCCTGCCCAAATAAGCTCCCCACATCCCTATCCTCCTCCTTGAAGCTTCCCATTAGGCAGAAAGCATTTCAAGAAGTCCTTTGGTTCCAACCAAAGTGAGTTACCTAAATTAAAGGTAACAATATCTCTTAAATTATTTTCATTTATTTTGCTTCTCCAACCCCCAAACTCTTTTTATTTCCTTTATTTTGTAACAAAACCAGTATCCACAATATACTAGGATGTTGTTATAAGAAGTATTCAAACTACACATACACACAACTCCATCTAATGGATGATGAACATAATGTTTCTGTGGATGGAAAACTAACACCTCACGAAACGATGATTGTTCAAATACATCTTACCGCCACTCATGGTGGCCATTATGATGGCACTGTAATTAAATATGATATTAATGATATATATTATGTAATTCCATTTTATTTCATACCATTATTCGTTTCATGTTGTTTATACATATGATAATTTCATTTGAGGAAGTGCGGACTACCGCCCCCTTAAAATGATATGACTCGTTCATACCACACATGGAACGTATAAAGGATGGTGTTAATGAACTTAAGTAACATATATAAAATATTATATTATACTGGAATATTAATATACCTATGTATCATTTGGATTAGATTCTTTTAAAATCATAATTAAATGGAAGTAGCGTTCGTGCGTACGTACGGACTACCGTCTCCACGAACGCGATGAGATTCATTCTCCATCGTATCCATTCAAGTCTTATTATCATTTTAGGGTTAAAAATAATGTTAATATCATTCTGATTATGAATAAGATATAATATATCCATTACAAACATGTCTTACGTAACCAAACATTTTAGAAGAACGAATCGATTATCACCCGAAACGACGATAATACTAGGATATTATTAATAAAGCAATGTTAAAAGATCATATATGATATCATATTAATGTATATGATTCTTGTATAATTTGATAACAATTATTTCATCATTATACAGGTGGTTAACCTACCCCATCAAAGGAAAATTACAAGGTAAGGGTTTTTTTCGCAATCTCTTCATTATCTGAGGTTGTTTATACATAATTATCTACTAGGACCTCGTTATCATCCACGTCCATGTTTCTTCAAACTGTATTTCAAAACATTATTAATATTTAATAGAATATGGGTTAAATTCATTTATACCCTTGTTTGACTTTTTATAAGAGGTTTATAAGGGAATCTTTCCTTCGTTTTCCAAACAAGGTGCTTTTTAACCTTTTCGACAGAATTAAGATAAGAATGTTTTTTTAACTTATACGGCGGGTGCGGTTATTTTCTGCCATTATAAAATCGTCAAAGCTTACCTTACAAGCTTATAAGAATATTTTCAAGAAAATGTTTTATTTTATATGGCTCTTAAATGATTTCAAAAATAGAAAGAGATATTTCTCTAAAAAGTGTTTTGATTTCATCTCTGTCAACATCCTTTGACGGATTTTATGCTTATTTGAAGTTGATTTATTATGATACAAAACATCTATATTGTATTGATGGTTTTGTGATATGTTTGACTGTGGATGTGATATTTTTATACCATTCATAGTTTATGGTGAAATTATTGACATTTCGTATGCTAGTTTTAATACGAATGCTTATGTTATGTTTAATCCTTTTCATATGGGAATGCATTGGACTTAATATGTGACGGGTGGAGACCGCTATAGCTCCTCGATGCATCGGTAGGTCTCATGAGACAAACTAGTGTCTTGGCACAAGGCCTTGGCAAAATCTTATTTGTAGTCTTGGGACGAGGCCTTGGCTATGTGGTTATGATAGTCTGGCATTATGCATTCCAACATTAGGAATGTGGTTATTGATTTTTTGCATGTGATTATTCGATTAGTAGAATATCCATGTGAATAAGTAAATGGAATTATTTCATTTTACTTTTGCCATACTATGTTGATGTTCAAGTTTAAAAGGCTTTTGTTTTAGTAATTCATTGCCTTAAATGTTTATGCTTATTTTTGAATGTTCCGCTATATTGTTATCCTTACTGGGCATTTGAGCTCACCCCTTTTCTATGTTTTATTTCTCCCAGGAAGTGAAGAAGAAAATTATGAATGACCTACAGGGATATTATGTGGGGATATGAGTGTGAATTATGGAGAAAATATGTTGTTGTAGTAGTTTTTCATTTTATGATGTAATGTAAGACTTATGAATATATCTAGTGTTTCCAAGGCTACTAAACCAATCAGTCTTTCGAGATTTGATCTTTCTTGTGTTCATGCCAATGTTATGTAATAAGGCACCGACTCTGGGTAACTAGGGTCGGGGCATTACAGTTGGTATCAGAGGAAGTTTAGTACAAACCTTGGAAGCTAGATTTAGATAATCTCTGATTAGAGCACGTAATCCTAAGATGAACATTGAGGATTAGTATAGAAGAACTTCCTAGAATTTTGGTATTGTAGAGATTTTGTGAGTTTTCCGAGCAATATATCCCTGTCTGGATACGAGCAGGTAGAGGCGGCTCTGGCATAGATGTACCTAGGGGTAAAACCCGAAAACACCGCTTTGAGCTAGACTCGAATGGGAACTGGTGCACAACAACGGGCCTTGCTGCACTCTTTGTTACGACACTCCCGGGGGATATGCTTTGGATAACTCTCATTTTCTTTACAAATCATTATGAAGGGTTTATTAGTATATACTTTTTCAAGGAAATTTTTTTTATGATTATGGATTATATCCATAAATAGTTCAATTTATGTTAAGTGTTTTATAAGTATGGGATTATGTATTTTGATTCGTAAACTGATCTAGTTTATTCCATTGTTTAGAAATGGAGCCTAGTGGAAGAAATGGAAACTGTATCAATGCACGCACTCCATGTAGGGATTACCCTTCTGCTCAAGATAATTATAGTGGGGCTGGTGATGCAACTGGTGCCGATCAGCTAATCACCATACTGGGAAAACTTACTCAGGTTATGAATAATAACCTTACCCGTATGGAGCACCCTGATCCGCAGCGTGGAGGATCAATTTTAGATCGATTCATGAGGCAACAAACACCAACGTTCAATGGGAGTACAAATCCCTTAGTAGCTGAGCAATGGATAAATTTTCTAGAGAAAATATTTCAGGCTTTGGGGAGCAGTGAAAGGGAAAAAGTAATCCTGGCAGTTTACCGCCTCACTGGAGATGCTGATCAATGGTGGTCATTGATTCAAAACATGAAGGAAGATGATGAAGTATCAAATATGGAATGGAGGGAGTTCAAAGATCGGTTTTTAGAAAAATACTTTCCTCGTGACCATCGAGCGGATATGGAAAGCCAATTTCTGAGTCTTAGACAAAAGGAGGATGAGAATTTCACAAAGTATGAGGCTAACATTACAAGGTTAGCGAGGTATGCTGGAGATTATATTCGCAACCCAAGGAGTAAGATTGATCGTTTCTTTGATGGGTTAAAACCATTTCTTCGTCGAGCATTAGTCTCACAATCCTTTTCATCGTACGAAGACATTGTCTCATGTGCTATCAAGACCGAAAAGGAATTCTCTAAGTCTTATGACTTTAAAGCAAAGAAAGAGAAGAAGAGACCTGCTGATCAATCTGGGAATGGAAATAAGGGGAAGAAGGGAAAGGTTGAATATCCATCTTGTGGTAAATGCGGGAAGAAACATCCTGTTACTTGCTTGAAGGGAATGGGAGTTTGTTACAAGTGTGGTGAAAAAGGCCACCAAGCTCGTGATTGCAAGGGAAAGAAGGAAGCTACCAACGTTCAGTGCTACAATTGCAGGGAGATGGGACATTATGCAAATGCATGTCCTAAGCGTCAGGAGAACATACCTCAGAAAAGGCCAAGGGATCAAGGCCAGGCTTATGCTATCACTAATGCTGAGGTAGAAGCTCCGAAAGACGTGGTGGCAGGTAATTTAATGGTTTCCTCAAGTTTAGAAAATGCATTATTTGATTCTGGATCATCGCATTGTTTCATATCTTCCCAGTTTTCTAAGAAAATTAGATATTTCCAATTTGATTTAATAAGGGAGTTGTCAGTTAAAACTCCTAAGGGAAGTATCATTGCAACAAAGTTTTGTGAATCAGTCCCCATTAGAGCACATATATTTTCATTATCTGCTGATCTCATCGTCATACCTATGATTGAGTTTGATATAATCCTCGGTATGGACTGGATTTCGGACTATGATGCGAAGATTTATTGTAAGAAGAAAGAGGTTACGATTCTTGATGATAATGATAAGGAACACATTATTTTTAGAGCAGAATCATCACCACTTAATTCTTATTTAGATCCACCCCCAGTATCTCAACTTAATTCAATTATTGGGGAGGAAGAGAATGAAATAACTATCGGTGATGAAAGGAATGTTCAAATAGAGGATGTACCTGTTGTGAAAGAATTTGTAGATGTATTTCCGGAAGATTTACCTGGACATCCTCCAGAACGAGAAGTTGAGTTTTCTATTGATTTGATTCCTGGATCAAGGCCTATATCGAAGACCCCTTATAGAATGGACACTGTAGAATTAGTCGAACTAATGAAACAACTAGAGGAATTGAGTAATAAGGGATTTATTCGCCCTAGTGTTTCTCCATGGGGATCCCCTGTTCTTTTTGTTAAAAAGAAAGATGGATCTATGAGGTTATGTATCGACTACAGGGAGATCAATGCTATAACGATAAATAACAATTATCCCCTACCTCGTATTGATGATTTATTTGACCAACTGCATGGAGCTCAATACTTTTCAAAGATTGACCTTCGATCTGGATACCATAAGTTGTGAGTGAAGAAGGAATACATTCCGAAGACAGCATTTCGAACCAGGTACGGGCATTACGAGTTTACCGTAATGCTGTTTGGATTGACTAATGCACCCTCTGTATTCATGGATCTAATGAATAGAGTTTTCAAGGAGTATCTCGATGAATTTGTGGTGGTATTTATTGATGATATCTTGGTATACTCCAAAACCTACGAAGATCATGAAAATCACTTGTGAATTATCTTGAAGACTCTGAGGAGGCATGAATTATATGGGATGTTTAGCAAGTGTGAATTCTGGCTTCAGGAGATTTCTTTTCTTGGCCATATTGTCTCTAAAGACGGAATCTCTGTTGATCCTTCTAAGACCAAGGCAATCCAAGAATGGCCAGCACCTATGAGTATAACTGAGGTACGTAGTTTTATTGGTTTGGCAGGTTATTATCGACGTTTCGTCCAGAATTTTGCCCGATTGGCTAACCCATTAACGAAGCTCACACGTAAAGGGGTTAAATATGTTTTGAAAAAAGAGTGTGAAGAATTTTTCGAAGAACTGAAGAGAAGATTAGTCAATGCTCTTATATTGACTCTACCATTGGGGAATGATGGGTTCATTATTTATAGTGATGCATCAAAGAAAGGAATTGGTTGTGTCCTTATGCAGAATGATAGAGTTATTGCCTATGCATCATGACAGTTGAAAATTCATGAACAAAACAATCCTACTCATTATCTTGAGTTAGCAGCTATGATCTTTCCTTTGAAGATATGGAGGCACTACCTCTATGGTGAAAAATGTTAGAATTATACTGATCACAAGAGTTTGAAGTATATTTTCTCACAAAAAGAACTCAACATGAGGCAAAGGAGATGGCTTGAATTACTCAAGGATTATGATTGCACGATACACTACCACCCGGGGAAAGCAAACAAGGTGGCAGATGCTTTGAGCAGAAAAGACCATGGTGTTTTGAACATGATGAGAATTGAAAGGGATCCAATTTTCATGGATCTAGTGAAGATGGACATGGGAATAACCAGGGAAGGTGAAACATCAATGCTTTTTCAAATGGTTGCCAAACCATCTTTACTAGAAAGGATTAAGAGTTCTCAGACCAATGATGAAGAATTTCAGAAGAATATTAATGCTGTGAATGATGGGAGATTGAGAGACTTTGTGTATGAAGATGGGATTTTGAAATTCGGGAAGAGACTTTGTGTTCATGATTTACCTGATCTAAAACGGGAATTGCTGGATGATGCTCATAGTTCCAATTTCTCTATACACCCTGGGAGCACCAAAATGTATAGTGATTTGAAGGAACATTTTTGGTGGGACAACATGAAGAGAGAGATTGCTGATTTTGTGTCATGATGTATGGTTTTTCAACAAGTGAAAGCTGGAAGGCAACAGCCTGGAGGAGTCATGCAACCCCTTCCCATACCGGAGTGGAAATGGGACAATATTACGATGGAATTTGTCATGGGGCTACCAATGACTCCTAGAAGGAATGATGCAATATGGGTTATTGTTGATCGTCTTACCATGTCAGCACATTTTCTTGCTATAAGAGAAGATCTACCCCTGGAACGTCTAGAAAGACTATATATTAATGAAGTTGTGAAACTTCATGGAGTACCCTTATCGAGTGTTTCTGATCGTGATCCCCGATTTACTTCAAGATTTTGGAAAAGTCTTTAGAAATCCCTGGATACTGAACTTCATTTGAGCACTGCTTACCACCCTAAGACAGATGGACAATCAGAACGGACTATTCAGACCTTAGAAGACATGTTGAGATCTTGCTCACTTGATTTTCAGGGTATGTGGGATCAATATTTATCACTGGTAGAATTTTCCTATAACAATAGCTTCCATTCGAGTATTCAGATGGCACCATATGAAGCGTTATATGGAAAGAGATGTCGTACACCAACCTGTTGGGATGACGTTGGTGAAAGAAAACTTGTAGGCCCATAACTGGTGGAGGAAACGGTGGAAAAGGTGAAAGTAATCCAAAATCACATCAAAGCAGCTCAAAGTAGGCATAAGAGCTATGCCGATAATTGAAGGAAGGATTTGGAATTTCAAGTCGGTGATCATGTTTTTCTGAAGGTATCTCCATGGAAGGGAGTCATACGTTTTGGTAAGAAAGGTAAATTGAGTCCCAGGTACATCGGACCTTTCGAAATTCTAGAACGAATTGGGGTTGTAGCTTACCGATTGGGAATGCCGCCAAGTCTCTCCAAAGTTCACGATGTGTTCCACGTATCTCTGTTGAGAAAATACATGCCTGACCCAACACATGTACTCACCTATGAGGAATTACAACTGGAACCCGATCTGTCTTATTGTGAAGAGCCTGTCAGGATTCTTGATACAAGAGAACAAGTACTGAGAAACCGGACGACACGTCTGGTAAAAGTTTTGTGGAGAAATCATAAGATGGAAGAGGCAACGTGGGAACCCGAGGAACTTATGATGAAAAACCACCCAAGTATTTTTATGCAGTAATACCCTAGAAATTGCGAGGATGCAATTATTTGAAGGAGGGGAGAATGTAACACCCCAAGCTTCCACGGTACGTTTCCCTTCGAATAATGCGATAGCGTGTGCTGTACGCAACCTCGAGTTCTAACACACACCACAACTAATTAAACTAGCCGTTGTGATTAGTAATACCTAAATTTTGAAATCATATATATTTTATATTTCAAAATGGACTTCATTTTTGGATTCGGAATATTGAAATTAGCATAGGGTGAAATTTTGGTACTTTTCGGATAACTTTTATATTTTGATGAATAGTGAAAATTACTAAATTTTAATTAAAAACAACTTTTTTAATCAAAATAATTAATATTGATAAATTATTAATTTGAGTGGTTTTAAAGTATATTTAGAATATATTTTTACCATTTAATTTAATGTTTATCATTTGACATAATTTCACAATTAAACCAGTCATAAACAAGTGTCAATCTTTTGATAG
Source organism: Viscum album (assembly GCA_963277665.1). Lineage (NCBI taxonomy): Eukaryota > Viridiplantae > Streptophyta > Magnoliopsida > Santalales > Viscaceae > Viscum > Viscum album. The sequence goes on from OY728119.1 coordinate 1,238,675,900, forward strand.
TTATTATCTCTTAAAACACACTTTTTATTTTAACAATGGGAATTAATTTTAAATTAATTTCTGCCACTTCTGTGTTTTGAATTTGGAAAAATGGATTACATATTTGGAATCAGGATGTCCAAATTATGTAAATAGGTAACTTTTATTTTTACACATTTTGAATAATTACTGCGGTAAATATTTTATTTACCATGGTTAAAGGGTAAATCCGGTAAATAAGGGTTAAAAAATAATATTATAACAATACAAAATTACACTAAAACGTGTCCTAACCTTATTTTTGGACACATACCCGACCATGGGCATCCTTGGGTCAATTTGGGGACCCCTTGGAGCCACTTGTATGTGGTAGGGACACATTATATTAATAAAGTTAAAATAAAAATAAAAATGGCATAAGCTTACATCTTTTAGAAGAACAATTTTTACATAGGGTTATACATGTTGGATTTTCGATTATAAATATCCATTAGAAAGCTAAAACGATTTCCTACATAATGATATTTTATTTATAATTTTTAGACATCAAATAATTTAAATTATTAATGACACAATAATGATGCAATGTTTACCTCATTAATAAATCATTTAAATAAATAAGATTATAATGACTAAAATATTATCTAAAACCTGTCCAATTCTTATTGGTTGATGTTATTTAGAATATTAGTAATCTTATCGTCGACCTCAATGATTTTTGGACCATTACAAACCGAATATAATTATATTATAATGTAGTACTTTCACTCTTTCCTAAAGAGCCCCTCCTCTCCCTTATAAAAGGAGACCACTTCTACTCATTCCTCAAACCTCTCAAGCCACTTGTCTCATCCAAACCCTGCCCAAATAAGCTCCCCACATCCCTATCCTCCTCCTTGAAGCTTCCCCTTAGGCAGAAATCATTTCAAGAATTCCTTTGGTTCCAACCAAAGTGACTTAGCTAAATTAAAGGTAACAATTTCTCTTAAATTATTTTCATTTATTTTGCTTCTCCAACCCCCAAACTCTTTTTATTTCCTTTCTTTTGTAACAACAGCAGTATCCACAATATACTAGGATGTTTTTATAAGAAGTATTCATACTACACATACACACAACTCCATCTAATGGATGATGAACATAATGCTTCAGTGGATGGCAAACTAACGCCTCACGAAACGATGATTGTTCAAATACATCTTACCGCCTATCATGGTGGCCATTATGATGGCACTGTAATTAAATATGATATTAATGATATATATTCTGTAATTCCATTTTATTTCATACCATTATTCGTTTCATGTAGTATATACATATGATAATTTCATTTGAGGAAGTGCGGACTACCGCCCCCTTAAAATGATATGACTCGTTCATACCACACATGGAACGTATAAAGGATGGTGTTAATGAACTTAAGTAACATATGTAAAATATTATATTATACTGGAATAGTAATATACCTATGTTTCATTTGTATTCGATTCTTTTAAAATCAAAATTAAATGGAAGTAGCGTTCGTGCGTACGTACGGACTACCGTCTCCACGATAGCGATGAGATTCATTCTCCATCGTATCCATTCAAGTCTTATTCTGATTTTAGTGTTAAAAATAATGTTAATATCATTTTTATTATGAATAAGATATAATCTATCCATTACAAACATGTCTTACGTAACCAAACATTTAAGAATAACGAATCGATTATCACCCGAAACGACGATAATACGAAGATATTATTAATAAAGCAATGTTAAAAGATCATATATGATATCATATTAATGTATATGATTCTTTTATAATTTAATAACAATTATTTCACCATTATACACGAGGTTAACCTACCCCAACAAAGGAAAAGTACAAGGTAAGGGTTTATTTTACAATCTCTTCATTATCCGAGGTTGTTTATACATAATTATCTATTGGGACCTCGTTATCATCCACGTCCATGTTTCTTCAAAATGTATTTGAAAACATTTTTAATATTTAAAATAATATGGGTTAATGTCATTTATACCCTTGTTTGACTTTTTATAAGAGGTTTATAAGGGAATATTTCCGTCGTTTTCCAAACAAGGTGCTTTTTAACCTTTTCGACAGAATTAAGATAAGAATGTTTTTTTTAACTTATACGGCGGGTGCGGTTATTTTCCACCGTTATAAAATCGTCAAATCTTCCCTTACACGCTTATAATAATATTTTCAAGAAAATGTTTTATTTTATATGGCTCTTAAATGATTTCAAAAATATAATGAGATATTTCTCTAAAATGTGTTTTGATTTCATCTATGTCAACATCCTTTGACGGATTTTACGCTTATTTGAAGTTGATTTATTATGATACAAAACATCTATATTGTATTGAAGGTTTTGTGATATGTTTGACTGTGGATGTTCTATTTTTATACCATTCATAGTTTATAGTGAAATTATTGACATTTCGTATGCTAGTTTTAATACGAATGCTTATGTTATGTTTAAACCTTTTCATATGGGAATGCATTGGACTTAATATGTGACGGGTGGAGACCGTAATAGCTCCTCGATGCATCGGTAGGTCTCATGAGACAAACTAGTGTCTTGGCACAAGGCCTTGGCAAAATCTTATTTGTAGTCTTGGCACGAGGCCTTGGCTATGTGGTTATGATATTCTGGCATTATGAATTCCAACATTATGAAAGTGGTTATTGATTTTTTGCATGTGATTATTCGATTAGTAGAATATCCATGTGAATAAGTAAATGGCATTATTTCATTTTACTTTTGCCATACTATGTTGAAGTTCAAGTTTAAAAGGCTTTTGTTTCAGTAATTCATTGCCTTAAATGTTTATGCTTATTTTTGAATGTTCCGCTATATTGTTATCCTTACTGGGCATTTGAGCACACCCCTTTTCTATGTTTTATTTCTCCCAGGAAGTGAAGAAGTAAATTATGAATGACCTGCAGGGATATTATGTGGGGATATGAGTGTGGATTATGGAGACAACATGTTGTTGTAGTAGTTTTTCATTTTATGATGTAATGTAAGACTTATGAATATATCTAGTGTTTCCAAGGCTACTAAACCAATCGGTCTTTCGAGATTTGATCTTTCTTGTGATCATGCCAATGTTATGTAATAATGCACCGACTCTGGGTAACTGGGGTCGGGGCGTTACATTACATCCAAGGGGTAACACCAATGAGGGACAAGGTATAAAAGAAAATGATATGAAACTTATATCAAATTTAATAAAGATTAAAATCAAGCCTAAATGTGTTCTAATGTATCCACCCCATAATACTGAATATTGTTAGAGTATGTTAAAAAAAATAAAAAGACTAACTAAGGAATGATCACACTATGTGATGTCTAGCTTGGAGGGAAGGCATGGAAAATTGATTGAAATTTTTATTTGGTTGGGAGCAGAAGGTTTCACATGACGAAGGAGGTGAATTCATCCCCATAGAGCTTGTAAATATTCTTCTCATGATATTACATTACATGTAACTATTTTACACATATTTTATTTCATTTGGTAGGGATATGATAAAAACCACATCACCTTGGGTTAATATTTAACCCAAAAACATTTCAAAAATGTGAACGGTTTACATGATATGTAACCCTTTCATTCCCAATACTACTCATTGTAATGTATTTGTAGGAAGTTAGACATTATGTAACATGTACATGGTATGTAATCTCCCATTATTTTGGTCTCAATCTTTTTTATTAAAGGACCATAATGACCTCAAATACATTACAATGACTAGAAAATCCTCATAATCGCATTTAATAAGTTTATATATGGAATTCATTAACTTCAAAATACATATATTCTTTAACTATATGTCATTTACCCAAAAAAGCCTCTCCGCCTCTGAACAATAATCATCCACATCGGCTTAAAGACAATGGATAACCCAATGAAAGGAATTTATTGAGAAAACACTGAGGGACATACTAGAAAAAAATATGGTATCTTAAAACATCCCCATAATATAATATCGTTGCCATGAGCTTCTCTATGAATAACTATGTGGTATCAGTGGACATGTTTGGAAACTATTCTCACATACCAGACTTTCTCTCATGGGCCTCCTATGGAATATTACCATGTTTCGACTACGCATGAAATAAATGAGTCACCATTCCACATGGATATTGTTCAATATAGTTCATATTCAATCTCAAATTCCCCTCAACAGATGCATAAACACTATGCTTGATATCCTAGACATGCCCCACATGAGATGGGTATGGATAACATCTCTCATGCTATGCCACATGAAAAACATCATGTATGTAATTATAGTGTTGTTGGGGGTCTAATATTTATTCTACTAGACTGATCCTATCCACTATCCCAAATAATCCAACAAAAATAGGTGATAGTTATCGATGTTTCTGGATACGTCATTTCCCACCGAAAGGGAACACCAAACAAAAAACACAAAGACCAATCTTGAACTACATAGGTCAATCTGATGGTCCATGATGTTTTTTTCCATAATTTTCAGGGTCAAAACCGAAACAAAATCATCTAAACCTAATCATATAACTCCTACGCATGACTAGTAACATCATGAACTAAATCTCCAACATAAAACAAAAAAGGAGCTAGACGAAATGACCTACCATATTTATCCTCTATAGCTTCCAATTAGATTAATTTCGATAATCATTTATTATAACAAAAATACTTGAGTTTCATATGCTTCTCCCATGAAACACAAAAATCCAAAACATTTACTCATAACATACCATGGATAACTATAATTTTCTTCCCATATTGATATTATATCTGAGATACTAGAATCATGATGTAAATATAGGATATCATAATGAAACGATACTATTCAAAACATTGTCTGTGAAATCTACCTCCAGAACAAAATGACTACCCAGAACATTTACTATTAATGTCTCCATGATTGGATAGACATGAGATACCTTCATTAATCAATCCTCTATCAGTCAAAGAACATCATTACTATGAGATATATTTTTCAATACTAACAAAATATCCATAGTTATATCAAACCATTTAAACTCAAAAATGATATTATGCTTCAAAATTCTATCTCATTTGAGATAATGAACTTTCAATTACTTAAAATTGAAACATCATTCCAAAAATCGTACAACCTCATTTTTCTTTCCTAACCACCAGTACAGTCTGTAGAAATCATGATATATTTTAGTAAGACCATGTTGTACTACCAATCTAGAAACCTGTAATACTCGTATCATCTCTTTTTGGAAGCCCATAGAAAACCATACCCAACACTAAAATGAATATAAATTTCACTACCAAGAGACCATATAAATGGTGTATCACCGCCATATATTCTCTATCTTAGAACATAGCCACTTAGATCATAATGATACTCTCTATTTATCTGGTCTAAAAATATGGGTATAATAGATGTTGCTGTAAGATATTCTCATCCCTGAGACTCCTGAACATCTGTATGCATATTCTCAAAGAGATCATATACTCTCAAATCACCGCAATACTTCTATATTACCACTATAGATGTAGTTTTTTCGCAATTAATCAAAAATGATGTTCGCTTTATTAGTTTATAAACAAAATTGATGTTGAAATACAATAGATTGATGAGACACCATGTGTGTTTAAGGTATTGTTAACACTAAAAAAAGATCTACATGGGGATCTTATGGCCAATGTATACTAAAAATCTCTTAAAAAGGAGATTATTTTTTCATCACCTCAGTGCATGTACCTCTACTATTAACTCAAAACCAGGATTAGGTTAATTCCTCTTGTGTGTTCTCATCACTATAGAACCATAATCATCAAATTTATCCAAATACATTATAACATCTCCACGTCTAACTTTGAATTCTTCATAATTCAAAATATATGAAATACCCAAAATAGGTAATGTTAGGATAGGTTCTAGGGTTACTATTTTTTACCTATTGAATAGATCTATCACAATAATGTGACCAAACAATCTTCACTCAATTTTTTTTGTTATCCCTGACATCGTTACTTCTAGATGGGAGAAGTACTAGAAATGATCTAACAATAACATGGTAAAACTCAAAAGATATCAATTTGGAAGACATTATTTGGATTCAAAAACAATGTAATCCTTAAACATGTATACTCCAAATCATTGATTTTAGATGACAAGGCCCAATAAGTGATATTTATCAATCCAAAAACTGCATTTTTTTATCTTTGAGAAAATATGATTCTCACTAAATGTACTCATGATTGTGTCGAGAGGTCTGGAATGATTGTATGATGATTGAGAGTACACTAATATTTTATAGGAAAAACCACTAAAATACGTTTAAAAAAGGATTAATGAAATGATTCAACAAGTCCATGAATACATCCTGTGTGTTTGTTAAACCAAATTGTATGACTACAATCTCGTATGAGCTATAAATTATTAAAAATATAGTCTTAGATATGCGTGATGTTAAACCCAAAAATGATGCTATCCGAATCTCAATTTTTTCCTTGAGAAAATCTTAGAACCTATCAACTGATCAAAGTGCTCATCAATATTTGGAAGAGCAAACAATTTAAGTACAATAATCTGGTTCAATATTAAATAATCCATGTATAAACACAAAAACCCATCATCCTTCATGTATAAATGAACTAGATAACCACTTGTAGACATAGCAGGCCGTATTAAACCTCTATTTACAATATCTTACAATTGGAATTTCAAAATTTTAATCTATTATTGTATTATCTTATATAGAGGTATAGAATATGGAGCTTCTCCCTATACTAACTTGGTCGCAATCTAGATATCTTTTTAGGGAGGTAAGCCGTAGAAATCATCTAGAATGAGATCCTGAATATGGTCAACCATAATGAAAAACAATAATACTTCATTTCACATTAATATATAAAAATACCATCTATCTATGCTGGGATACAATTCGATCTACTCTAAACTCATTTTGCATGACCAGCCTAAGGATAACACTCTCCTTGCTCAAGATTGCTACATCATTATAGAGAGAGAAATCTAACTCCCATATGTTAATAGTTGATATGATCCCAGTATAGGAATTGCTAAAAAATACAAAGAATAAAATAAATACTATAATTTCTATCAAAAATAGGATCATATTATAAATGGTAATGACTGATCTCTTGAGAAAATGTCTTGGATCATGTCATATTTTATGACCACAATCCCAACTATGTGTCGATGGTTCAAGAACCATATAAATTCTACACATCCAAGACCAAAAAAATTTCAAAAATAGAAGTTATAAGGAATGATATTCTTCTATATCGAAAAAAACAAGGAAGGGTATACTATATATGAATCATTCCTCTAATAGTAGATGGTCTTATATCCACAATAGTTAGATTAGTATGCATAACATCATGTTGATTGGAAACTCCATCCTAGGTGAAATCCCAACTCCTTGAAGTGATTTCATATACATGGTACATATATTCCATCACTGTGATTCCACATCCCCTGAAATGACCCAAATTTCATGATTAACACCAGCTACCTTCTAACAGAGGAGTAACTATTTCATGACTTGAATTTTGTGCATATTTCGATCTCTTAATATTACATTGTTGTTTAAATCTTCTACAAAAACATTGTAGGTAACCCATTCTTCTACAATCATGACACTTCAAATTGGGGTACATATTTTGACATAGTTTGAGGTGTATCATTCCAAACAAAGAGGACTACAACAGAAAATGATCCTTAGATTGATTTCCACTACCCTGAATTTTCTATCAATTTGTTTACTTGGATAAAACCATCATAGAGACACATAATTACATTATATGATGTGTTCATAGTCTACAATGCTTAAACAATAGGTGCTATCACTGAGGCCTCTCTTACATTCCCTTCTAGGATTGGTGCCAGATTTAGCAGATCCAAAAAACTACTCAAATGGACCACATTCACTTATGAACTGATATCATAGAGAATAAAATCCCAAAAACATCTCACTCTGGATATCTCAACTGCTACCAAACGTGGTAAAAAGCGATTAATGTTGGTGAAATGTTCATTGTAGTACAATACTAACATTCCCTCATATGACAATTGCATGAACTCATGATCTTTCTCATCCCTCATTATCTTGAGATATGAATGGATAAATAGAATTTTATTGAAGCCCCCCCATGATATCTTATCATGTTTCACATATTTATCCCAAATATACCACCAAGGATTTGTAAGTCTATGAAGAATATATAAATCAATCATAACCCTCTTATATATGCATATATAAAGTATAATAAATATCATATACAATAACTTGATCTAGAACATGGATTCCTAGGTTAATCCCTACGTACTGAACGTAGGATTATACAATAGTTGGAAGTACCTCGTCAATTCAGACCTTGAAGTCATTGTGTGAACATTTTCATATTCCATGGATGACATGACCCTTTGGATGGAATAAAAAATTTGGAAATCATTTTTATTCTTAGGTTCTATTATAAGTTCACATCTAATTCTATTAGTTTCGTTTTGATATACAGTCTCTTAATGCTTAATTTGACAATCCTTAGGATTCATTTTCTCTACAAAATAAGAAAACTCATTTGAACCCTGGATATAACAACATGGTCAACCTCAACAGGTGAAAACAAAATAGAACCACTAACTCTTTGTCCCTCTAAACATGGATTTTAATAGTTAAATCATGAAAAAAAAATTCACTTCATTCCATTTATCGAATAACATGTGTCTCATATCAATGTTCTTATAGGAAAATATATAACAAATGAAATAAATACACCAATACCATGAATATTGTATTTCAATATCTCCCTATGTTTCTATAATGATGAATTCATACTCATATCACAACATACCAATCCACAAGTATAAATATGTAGAACCAATAACATCATTACTTAATAAACTCATACATCTTGCGAATCACCAAGGGTAAAATAACATCAACTGTATCAATAAAACCACATAAAGAACAACCCATTTATGGGTAATCAAATTTACCCTGTATATAAGTTAGACACACCCTAAAAAAGCTCAATAATATTTCTTCAATTTATCAAAAACTATTTTATATCTTTTTTAAATAGAAATTAAATAGAAATGAAACATGGTGTGTTGTGATACAACTTTCTAACATTCCAATATCAGAAATCTCTCATGTGGATGAAATAAGTTTTTTTTATGGGATCTTATCTTTGCCATCCCATATTCAAGGGAATTTCAAAAAATTATATGGTTTTTATATGTATAGTTGGGAGACTCTGCCCCTAGTTTTATAGTTACAACACATTGGAAAAATTATATTATAATATATATCATAGTATAAAAAATAATGTAAAAATACAATAATATGGAAAAAAATAAATAAATGGCAAATGAATAATGAAATAAATAATAAGGGAATAATATAATTAATTGTTGGAATTTAACTAAATTTCATAGTAAAAGTTATTCAAATAGAAGACCCGAATAAAAAAATAATGACTCTAAAGACCCCAGTTCTGATCCACAAGTTTGTCCAATCTCCAAAATCCAAACAATATAATATACGGAAATCAATAAAAGTTCACTTTCTATGCTGAAATACTACATTGAATTAATATTTTAAGCTTCTAAATAGTGGACCCATAGAGTGTTAATATAACTTAGTAGGTCGATACCAATATATAGAAATATAAAAAACCTGATAATAAGTTATTTAAATAATGCAATAAATAGTTGTATTAATTAGTTTAAAAATTAACTAACACCACATCAACCAAGTTGAACACCATACCAAAACATCTCAGAGCATGTATCATTTCCATGCCATCCCTAACCATGTAAGCTTGTTAAAACATAACAGTATTTAGTGAAATGATAAAATATATCTATCCTTTCCTCACAACCTTTCTAAATATAATCATATATCCATGGAATAAGTCCATAAAATCATGGTCAATCCCTCGATATATTCATTTCAAAATTAATCTAGGGCCAAGACCGATGTATAAGCATTTAAACTTGTATCAAGTCCAAGTCTAGTATATAAACATTGTAACATGTATTAGGTCCAAACCTAGTACTTAACCATTTCAGCATGTCTCATCTTGAATATCCATCAATATAAGGTTTACTACATGAATTAATGAGAACATATCTCTATATAATAATTACAACAAGAAAAACTAGGAATAACAAAAAATATAATCATTACAACATGGATATGAAAATAACACATCAAAAATATCGATGGTTAATTATGAATAGTACAATATATCTAACAAATAAACATTCATATTTATCATTTTATCTTTATCTAGTATCATTTGAATAATTTTAATTATTATGATTAGACAAGGTGAATCAATGTCAATAAATCACCCAAAAACACATGTCATTCTAAACAAACATAAATAAGTTAATCAATTCAATAATAATAAATGGATCTCTTATCCAAATGATCACCACAATCCAGGTAATAAATAATTGGATCCAAATGGAATCGAAATAATAATTCAATTCATCATTTAATTAATTCGAGCACACATTCGGTTGGTAGAATTAAATTATTTCACATACTTTGAAATTAAAACGTCAATATTGTTAAGGTTTAGAATCCCTACCTCTTACCCACGATTAAATATGTGCTTCTAAGGGGTATAAAAAATTATGAAGAAGGTGATGAAGAATACATTATGAATGTGAGATCTAATCAAAATAGGATTAACAGAAAACCACAATCTATTACAAATCTTCCAATTCACTAAAGGAGAACAATGAATGTGTAAGTTAAAACAAAAGATAAATAATTACTATATATAAATCACACAAAAGGGACATCCATAAGGGAGTAAAGGAACCCAATATTGACTTCTAATTCATTATGGGTCAATAAGATAAGGATTCATGTGATGTAGAGTGGGAAATTAGCTGCAAGAAACATTTAAAACTATTTTTTTTGATATTACATAGAGTGTAACTTTTTTACAATTTGTGTATTTTTTCATAGAGAGATAAACCAGAACCCAATCATGTTTGGTTAATAATTATCCATGTGAATATTTTCATTCCATGGATATTTCAAAATATATTCAACTATTTCATGCACTATACCGGTTTACGATGTGTATATGGAGAAAGATACACATCGCATAACATGTACAATGCATGAAATCTGAAGAAAATTTTCAGCCCGTTTTATATAAAAGGAATTGAAACTCCTAAAAATCCATCCAAATAATTTAAAACCATCATAAATAAAATTAATATTATAATATGTGGAATCCAATAACTATAAAATAGATGCCCCTATGCTTTATGTAATTTCCCCCAAAAAAGGATCTGCTTATCTGAATAAGACTCGACCACCAAGGCTTAAATACAAAGGAAAAACTAATTAAATGAATTATATAAAAATACAATATGAGGGAAATAAATGATAAATTTCATGATCTTAGTAAAATATTTAGATAGTTTATTTTATAAATGTTACATTCATTTAGCTCAATATTTTTTAATGAGGTTCTTTTATACTGTTATCTAGGATGTTTTATGGAAATATGGTGTTGTGAATAAATAACATGTGATTAAACCTAGTGATGACCATAAAATATTATCCTTTTTGAGGATATATTATTTATTTGGTCAGCTTCTTAGAGCATTATGTGTTTTAAAAAGTCATATTATGAGATAATAAAAATAGGTGACAATGATGTCTGAGGACATATAGAAGCCTAATTTCGGTTTTTTATATTTCACAAGCCAACATAGGTTCCTCATCACCCAAGCACCTGAGATGGTCTTCACCACTTCTTGAATTGTGTTTTCAATCCATATGGACTATAAGGTAGGTCAATAAATTCAAAAATATATAATTACAATGATTTTTTATAAATAAATATTTTAAATACACAATAGATTTTTATAATAGAATTTTAATGACATATATATACATAAGATTGAAATATAAAATTCAATAAACTATTTTAAAATTCATAGTGAACCAAAAAATGAATAACAAAAATATACATTACTTATAAAAATTTACTAGGACTAATGTTTGCATAAGATAAAAAATTAGATTTATGGAATGATAAACATTAGAAAAAAATAATGATAAATGTAATATATAGTTATGAGAATTGGATATGTGGATGCTCATACACCATATAACCCAAAATAACATAACAAAACAATAATCATGATCACCCATCTCCATGTGTCAATATATATATCCCCTTACAAGGAACCATTCCCATATGAAAATCAAAATTTTGAGACCAACCTCCCGACTAATTTGAACATGAAAAGAACATGTAAAATATTGGAATGAGACAAAGATCATATAGTGTATCCTCCCAACAGTCCATGCATAACAAATAAAAATTAAAATACATCATTCTAGTTTTAAAATAGTGATATAATGTATGTATTATATTTTCCTATTAAGAAATTTCAAATGAACTTCTACTAAATAGATAATTTTCATTTAAAATAAATGATGATTTTCAAACTATAAAACCATTTTATCACTTTCAAAATTAATTTATGAATGTCCTAAAGTCATTTAAATTTTATTTATTACAGAAAATCTTATTTTTAACTGGGTTTAGAGGGATCACTTACAGGACATATATGCATGGTGGAATAAATACCATTACATGACCTATATGACTAGAGGAACAATTAACAATAAATGACACAAACGCCCAATGAAACTAGATAACAACTACCCCTTTTGCACATCTATATCATCAACGGTCTCAATATCCCCTCCTCATATTGCTAATCATATACCATTGCCTCATGATGAGATTCACATGTTTGGTAATGTTGGAAGATTATATACCCTCTAATTCTTCCCATTTAGTTATATTAACTCTAAACCAACTCATTTAATATGGGGAACTTTTATCTAAATTGGAGATCTAGAAAATAGCTAACCAGTCATCAGTATATAAATACAAATATTAGATACTAAAAATCAAAAATAACACTTTTTCATACCGTTACATGATTAACTGAGTGTAAAATTCCATAATAAGGGAAAACTATAAACATAAGGAAATTGGTTATAGAATGATAATAAAATATTGAGACATGTGTTTCTATATTTAAAACCTCAACCCTAAGGATTTGAATGGAATAAAAATAATGTTGAGTAAAAATATTTTCACTTAAGAATTTATTCATAAAAAAGAATATTTATATATCACAGTCTCCCAAGGACTCCCTTCATAGAAATAACACCTTTCATCAAAGATTTTAAAATTATAATAAATTCCCTCTATAAAGAAAATTTCATAAAGGATTATAACCATTAAATATTAAAATAAATTACAAAATAACAAAGTGAATAGTTTTAAGGTTTATCAGTTATATAATCCCACATTTATAAACCCTTAAATGTCTTTTTCACATTCCATGAGATAAAAAAGTTATTTATAACACACATGAGAGAAAATAATATAACCATAATCAAAATAAAAAACAATTTAAGGGTTAAATTAAACATTATGTAATTGAAGAATACCCTTAGTTATCAAAATATATTAAAATTCATTTATGAGTCATAAAATTATCATTCATTATTGTCAAATTATTTGAATGGTTATTGAATAATTTTAACAAGTAGCTTTATTCAATATAATTTGAAAATAGATATTGAATATAATTATAAGGAAATGTATAATTTTAGTATTAGTGTATTTAATGTGTAAAATAACATTTTTTTAAGAAGAACCTATGAAATAGTTTTTGAATCATTTTTAATTAATCTATGAATATTATTTAACTTAATAAGAAATCATCGATATAAAATTAAGGATTGATTCGAGGAGAAACTATGATTTCTCAATTATACCCATAATGAATGTGGATTATCAATTACAAAAGGGTTAATCTAATTAAAAAGTTAAAAATAATTTTTTGTACCTTCAAATAATTAAAGCATTAAATTATTAATTAATAAAACAGGGATGAAATATCGTGATTCTTAGGAAATCAAATACAATCATACTTTATTACATTCGTAGATGAATCCAATGACACTGATGATATGTACTTCTAATAAATATCCATGGTGATATTGATAAAACATGGTGTAAGGACATAAGATATCTATATGGGAGAACATGGGAGAGGGAGGGAGGTGATAGAGGGGATAATACCCCTAAACATTTTTCTATGTCATGTGAACACCCTCTATTTAATTTCATTTCATATTTCATATTCACTTTTATATTGTTTTCTTTTTTATTAGCTTTACATAAAAACAAATTAAAATCCCTAATATCCATATCATATTTCCATTTTATACTTATTTAATCTTGGTCATTTATTTTTATCATTTTTATTCGTCTACTTTTTTGTATTTAAGTTTTCCTTATCTTAATCCTATTGTTGTGCATGTGGATTTTATCCACAATTTTTTAACACCACTCTTCACCTTCAAAACAACCCCAATGACCACACATCATTTATTAATTTATTTATGTTCACACTTTAATTTATCATAACTAAATAATAATATTTATTATTATATTACTCAAATAGGGTCTTACAAGTTACAAGAAATGGAAATAACACACACAACACTGGGCCTACAAGGACGTAACACACCCTTCCTAGGGTTTACAAAGTCTATTCTAAACTATTAATTTATGTTTCATGATTTAATTGTGAACCAGAGAACAATAATTTATATCAAAACCCTACATATGTTATTCTTGAATAACCACATTTCATGACCAACATCAACAACACTGGCCTTTATCAATACATATATCTCAAATACACAAAATTATTATTATAAATAAATTAATAAAAAATCCTAAGAAACATGTCTTCCATTAGATATGCGTGTTTGTGTGTGTGTATGTTAGACAAAATGAATATATATACATATTATGAAATATATTTATGTGTAATTGAATTACATTTTAATTTAACATTTTTTTAATAATAGGAAAATTATAACCATTTTATTATCAGTTTTTATAATTTCCTAAAAAATAATATAATATAAATATATTTTTATTTTTATATTTAAAAATATATAAAAATTATTATTCAATATTCTTAAATCAGTAACAATTTTATTGGGATTCTGAAACTCTTAATGAAATGATTTTTTACAGCCTTATCTCTATATAAAATTACACCCATAGAATGTACATGAAACATCATATTGAGAAAAAAACACTCAAGAAAAGGAATGACTCCAAATAATAATATTTTATACACAAGGACAACAAGAAATAGATTAAAAAAATTATACTGAAGAAAATGTACCCCCACCAATAAAAATTACATCCTCTAACTATAAAAACTAATATACCCACTATAATAAATAAATGCTCTTAATTACCAAACAACATAAGAGGAACACATTGATGAAAACATGAAACATTATCAAAATATAAAAAATTTCTATACCAACGATTATATGAAATCATAAAATTTAAAATATATAATTTGAAATGAAAACCATAATTTCATTTTATAACTAAAAATAAAACTAAAAAATACTATGAAACCACTGATGAAATTTTATATATATACATCACCATTGTGAATAATAAAAATTATAAGAGAATATTAATTAATTTATTGGTAATAAAATGCTTAAAAATTACAATTGTATGATCACTAAAACTAAAACTAAAATAATTCTATAAATTTAAACCCAAAACAAAAATAATAAAAATAAATTTAAAACAAATTTCATTTCATTTGTGTTCAAATTATTTAATTGTAAAATTTTAAATTATTATATATAATATGGAATAATAAGAATCATACCAACATTTCAATAATCTAACATATAAAATTAAAAAAATATTACTTTACCTTGAATCCTTTTAAATTATAATTCAGAAAAATCATAATAAGTTAATTACAAATTTTAACTCACATTATGAACCATTAATGTCAAATTTAATTTTGTTGTAAAACATTTAAATCAATGAGAATATAAAATTCCATAATATTTTAAATTTTCAAATTATTCATTTTGTAATATATTATATAAGAAAAAATATTGATTATTAGGAATGACACGGAATCCATCATATTTACAGTAAAAAAGGGAAATAACATACTATTATTAATTAAAATAACTAATATAAACATTAATATACATTTAAAAATATGTTAGTATACTTTAAAAATTTTAATTTTCACGATAAATAATTAAAATGAATATAAACTACTCATCAAAGATTCATGGAATAACTATTTCGATTAATAGTTTAAAATTTTGTAATTGACTACATATAACACAAAACTAAATTAAGAATAATCAATTTTAAAAACTACCATATTGAAATGAACTCATTCCATCTAAAATTTGATCAAAATAAGGATTAAAAAACATAATCAATTATAATTTTCAATAATTTCTATCAGAATAAACCCATAAAATCAATTGGAAGGGTTATAAAATTGTTAAAATGTGTAGAATATTAAAACCAAAATTTTACTAGATTATCTGCCAAGGTGAATAATCAACAACCTATGTACTTTATCCATGCTTATTTTGGGTTTGCCTTTAAACTTATTACAGTTCTGGAATTTAATTAACAATATATGATTGATTAATCCTAAAACTAGAAGTAATCATTTTCAAATTTAAATGAAATCTCAATCATGTGTAGTAAAATTTATTTATATAGTATTCTTCATATCAATCTTAGGAGTTATAAATATCATATACCCTTTCTACTTTGACTCCTAAAAAAATAAAAACAAAATACAGCTGTGATTTTTTTTAAAACCAACCAAGCATTCCCCTAATGTGGGAACATGATATGTTCTCATACGTGGCATGATGTGTGTTACAAAATAGCATGCTCTTATAACTATTGAATGAAATTCAAATATATGAAATGATAATGAAAATTAATTTTTGATGATAAATAATATTTAACAAAATATATAATTATACATGAACTCTAGCATGAATAATCCATACATTGGATAACAATGCCTAACTAAACAAAATATTTCAAAATATTAAATGAACCAGTATTTGGATGATATAAATAAACATTACACATAAAAATGAACGAGAACTAATGATCCTAAGAAACAAATATATGAAATAAAAAATATAATAACTAAAAGATAACCAAATTAAAATAAACTAATGTGAAGTGTTTTTAGGGAGGATGATACAACATATAACTATAAATAAAATACTGAAATAATGGTAATGATCACCTATCTCATTATTTTATGAAACTTTCCTTTACACTGATTACCATCAGAATACATAAACCGAAATCCCATGCCTAAATAATGAATCATGGAAAAACCTAAAGAAAACAAGTAATAAACTATCAAGATGAAATCTTATCAGTAGGTATCATCCCAAGTCTCTTGGAATTACCATTAGAAATAAATCATTTTCTTACAACATTGAAAATAAAAATTGAATATAAGACTTATTATTTTCCTTATAATAATTTAAAACAAATTCCTTTAATTTCATCTTTTTCATATAAAATAAAAGAAATTTTTACAAAAAGGTAAACTAACTTATTCCATTTAAATGCAATGTAAATTTTTTAAATGAAATGAAATATTTTTAAACATGTTTTTGAGATATCGATGAATAAGGAAATGAATGCATACAATTTTCTCCTAAAATACAAATTTATTCAATTTAAAACGAAGTCATAATGTCATAAAACAATAAACATATATATCGTATAATTAAATACCTAACAAGAATGTATAATATTTTGTTATAATCTAGAATATAGTTAAAAACATTAAGGTAGAGATATATATGGATGATACCAAATGAAAAATCTCTAACACCCAGTCCTACTATTAATATCCCAACTGAGGGAAAATCCCACATATAGAGAATATTATTTAAATTGGGCCACTATTACTAGCATGATGTTTAACCAGTGTTATATATATCCATATATTTTCCACATATCAGAACATAAATTCACACTATATATAAATAAAGGCCAGTTAAACTACTTTATATTAACAATATACAAAGAGAAATAACTAATTAAATTTTACACTCACCTATAAACACCATTCATAGACACCATGATAACCTATGTAATTATAGTATTATGTAAATAGTATCATTAAAAATAAAAAATTATATTTTTTTATTATCATCATAGGTTTTTAAATAATTTTACAAGTGTTTTTATTAGAAATATTTATTGTTGTATTCACCAAATTGATTTCAATGATTTATAATGTTTAATTTAAAAGATAACATCTAAAATTTTAGAAGAAAAATTAATTAAAATAGATACTATTTAATATATCGATATATAAAATTTTTATTGGACATTGGTATTTTTATGAAAATATTTACTTTTGAGTGAGTTGAAAAAATTGATGATTATTTAAAAAATGATTATTATTTAAAAAATTAATGATTTTTTATATCAATAATTTAATTTAGGTGTACTATAATTTTTTAATTATTAATGAATCATAATATTCATTTAATTGAAAATAATATAAATAATTCTGTAAAAATTGATATTGTATTTTATATTGGTATATATTCATTTTTATGCTGTAGAAAAAAATCCATATGAACTTATTTAATATTTTTTCATATATAATGTAATTTAGAACACATCAATAATTCAATCATATAAATTATTTTATATTGGAAATACATATGAGTTAATTTACTAATACGGTAATATTTTTTTCAATATGAATATGGACCATGGTAAAAATATGTCACCACAATAAAAGGAAAATCGTTATTTTTAGGTAAATAATCTATTACACAACCACAAAATTTGATAATAAATTTTAGTAGATAATAATATTTGGATCCTTATCAACTTATATTCAATAGGGGTAAATTTTTATCTAATTTTCCATTTTTCAGGACATTTTTAATAATTAAAATTTAGAAAAATTAATAGTGTGAAACTCCCCTCACATATAGGTAAGAACATTTTATACTCTCTTAATTATGAATTTTGAGCACTCCATCTCGTCCAATGAAGAACTAAATCACTTCCAAACATCCCTCCCCGTTTTTTATTGGTCCTAATATTAGTAAATGGCCAATCCCATAAGTCTTAATGTCTAATCCAATAAAGGTTTTCCAAAGAAGATATATAACTGTTAACCAAGTGTTTCATTATTATTCATTCTCTTCCATCCTTTATATCATCCAAAATAATACTCAATTTACAAAATAAATAACTTCTACGTACTAATATCTTATTATTCCTGAAGTAAAAAAAAATTCATCACTTTTTTCTATATTCATTGAAATGAAAACACCGCTTATCCGTACATGTGGACCACCAACTCTAAAAAGAAATGTGAAGTATTTTTCACCATCAGTTAATATGGATTGATAAAATTATGGATGTAATGAATATATATTGAATTTATTAATTAAAATAAAATTATATATATATATATATATGTTATTATATACAACCATACTATTTTTTTCTATTGAAAATTGATAACTTGTATTCTGTGTATGTGTGGAATATCACCTCCACCAAGTGGTATGATTCATTTTTCACTTCCCCCATAATATGATGGTCATAATTATAAAAATCTAAACAAATAATAAATTTAAACCGTAATTTTTATTTTTCAAAAATTAAAATTAAAATTTGTTTCATTCTTTTCAAATCAATTGTAAAATAAATTTGCCTTTCAGGCATATGTACAGACAACTATCTCCACAAAACAATGTGATACATTTTTCAGGTGCACCTTAAGTGGTTCATTTTAATAGATTATTAAATGTGTAAATATGATAATTATAAATTTTTTATAATTTTAGATAAAGTAGATCTATAAACCCATTATATACAGTCAACACATAGATGTTTTTTTATGTTATAATAATATATACACTAAAATCTTCAAAATAATCATAACCATTTAAGTTAAAAAATGTAATATAGTAATAAATGAAATTAAAGGAGTAATTATAATGAAATAAAAACTAAATAGGTTATTAATAATTTCTAAAACTAACATAAATATTTTATTTATTATTTTTAAAATATATAAAGCTATATTAAACTTTTGGTTTGTGATATTAGTTTAAATTTTTTTAAAAAAAGTTATTTATGAATCCCTTTTGTCCATGGAGAGGTTACTCAAAATGTTTTTGTAATATTATTGTTTATTCATCAGAGTTTTATAATAATTTTATTTTTTGAATAATTTTACTTTCATTACAAAGGATTAGAAAATATGTTTCAATGTTTTCCATAATGAATTTTTTTAGAATTTATAATATATTTTTTTAATTTAAAAATCATGACCACCTTTTCCCACTGACATAACCATTTTTCGTTAAAAATATTCCCCTAAAATAAAACCTGGTATATAAAATATTATAATTCTATAAATTTTTAGTGAATTTATCATTTTTTATTCATTCCAACATAAAAAGGTTATTTCTATTTATAACTATGAGAAAACTGTTGTTTTTTTAATTATGTGTAAAAAAGAGTTTTCAAGGTTTTTATGATGAAAAAGTGATAGTTTACAATTTTTTACCTTGATAGAATACATGAATTTTTAAGATTATTATGGGTGGTCCCTATATTTTTCATGTTGAAGGCTGGCCATGATACAAATCTCTAATATAATTTGTAATGATGTTTTCTTCAAGGAAGAAAATGAATGAGGTAACCTGGATAATTAATAATTTTTAATTAATTAGGATCAATTTATTTTGATAAAATAATTCAAGATTGATCCCACGATATGAATGTGATTCAACATGATTACTATATTATTCTTGTAAACTAAAGGGTTTTTATGGAAATCTGTTGATTTAATGAGGCGTGGAAATTTTATAAACTTTTAATGGTGAACTACATAAAAGTTTTTCAAAAGATACCACATGCATCAAGATTCCATTTTTTATTCTTATTAATGTGTTATCAAATATTTTCATCTAGAGGAGTATAATTTCTATATAAGTAAAATGATTTATTGATGTATTCATTTTTTATTTGAAAAAGGTAATTATTTTTATTGGTTTCTATGTTTTTACTAGAATTATATGATTCCATTAGTTTTATATCACTTACTTATCATTGTTTTGATCGTCCCATGTCTACAAATATTTATCACATTATATAACGATGAGAATAAATATTATTAAGGTTAAGATTAACTCTATGGTGACTCATATTATATGATGACAATGTTTCTTGAATGAAAAATGGTTGAAAAGAGAAATGTTTATTTTTTTGGAAAATGTAGAATTGGGGAAAGGGTTCACTTAAATATGTAATTATCTTTTTCCTGGCCATTTAATCCCTATTTTTTTAATTATATTAAGGTTAAACACTTGTAATAAGTCATATAATTATATTTTTTTCATTTTATAAGAAATTATAGTGTGTATTAAAAAAGGTACATATACTTTATAAGGATTAATAGAATGATATAATGAACATTAAATAGATTCCAATTTATTAATATATTATCATATGATATATATTTAATATTTTTGGGGATCTTAATTATATAAATATTATATAGAGTTGATTTCCATAGATGAAACAATGGTGATAACGTAGGAGAAAAATAGGAGGGTAATAAACATATAAATAAAAAACCTGGACTATTTTAAATATAGTAATTTTTGGTTGTGTTAACTCAGTTGATGTGGAATGTAAATGTTGTATCACTTGAATTATAGAAACCAAATTATCCACATAGGAACGAGGTTATAGTAGAAAATTTCACAAAGTATCACGCATTGATATTTGGTGGATCGTTAAACCCAATGAATAATAAAGGTTGTATCAATGCACTGGATATGATATATGATGTTTTAATATGATTGAAATATAAAAATGTAGCTATTATAAATTTAATTTTAAAGATGAAGTCGATCATTAGTGGTCTCGGATTGAAATTTTACTCAAAAAATATGACATTGATTGCATGATTTTTCCAGACATTAAAAATAATTTTATTGAGAGGTAATTTCTTAAAATTATATGAATTGTAATGTGAAGAAAGTTTCAAGAGTATATGTAAAATGAATATGAATCAATGACCACATATATGTGAATTCTCACTATACTAGCCTTGTTTTTAGAAAAAATCATACTAGACCATGAGAGTAAAATTGATAGGCATTGGACAATTTTGAAACCATGTTTATAAAAATCATTGGCATCTACTGAATTTAAATGTTATGAGGAATTGGTAGGTAAAAATGATAATTATGAGATGGATTTTCCAAAAATTATACACTTCATTAAAACAATATTAAGCTTTAGTCAAGGTTGATATAATTCGTGATGAATTCAACCAGGAAATCATGAAATATATTTCAAAAATATTCCATATGAGGTAAAAGACATTTTAATGAATCGTTACTATAATTTAAAATGTTTTTTTTGATGTGGTAAATGTAGTTTTTTGGCATGTTAATATCAATAAAAGTTCTCCAGTAAGACTAGTAATAGGAAAATATTTAGTCTAGTGAAGCTGAGAAAATTTACATGCAAAGAGTTAGGTCACCATGATAATACATGTCTGATGTTAGTTAGTCATTGTGGGAATCAGTAAGACCTGTAATAAAATTGTATAGAATTCAATTTGTACTACTAAATATGAATTTAGTTAATCTAATTAATTTTTTTAGGCACATTACTGGTCTATTCTAATTATGTAATGGTGCAATTTTATTTTAGATCCAAAATTCTATTATTTATAGAAATGTTTCTAGTATAATAGAAATACCATAATAATAAATGATTTGATAACATTTTTTAAAAACTATTTGGGTGTAGTATAAAGTCCCTGAGAATTTATAAAAGTATTTATATTGTAATTTTTGAAATGATATTTCTTAAAAACTTGGTTCTCATTCCCAAAGTACTGTTTTCTGTTATTCTACATATGTATTTCCATTCATTTATTCTGGTTATGATAAATTAAAGTGATAAATAATCCATATTTAATTTTTAGATTGAGATTAAACTTATATATTATAATGAGTTTATATCATTCATAATACATCAATTAGTGGAAAATTTGATAAATATCGAAGTGAATGATATATTTCACACATTGTTGAAAATAAACGAATTTTTAAAATTAGTGATGTACTAGTGGTAAATGAATATCAATATGAAATTTCATATTATTTTACAAATTTTATTGTATTGAGGATATTGATTTTAATGTAGAATTAATTATTGATGCAAATTAAATTTCAAAACCCCCTTACCAATTGGGTTTAGATGAGTTGTTGAAATTTAAAACAAATCTATTACAATATTTTGTTGAAAAGGATTTCAACCATCCATGCACTTTTCCTATGGAATCCCTTATATTAATTATTAAATAATATGGTATAATGGGTCTTTTTAGTGATTATAAGACAATAAATAACATCATTGGTAAGAATTTGTATCTTCTTTTTTCATGTCAATGATTTTGTTATTTTGTCTAGGCTAGATAGAATTTTTTGTTATTGGAATTAGGATATGTCATCCTTGCCTGATGGTAAAAGATGAACACATTTTGAGGAAACAATTTTAAATTAGGTATGGGAATTATAATTTTTTGGTTATTCATATTTGGTAAATGAATCTACCTTACATTCTTATGGTTCAAATGAATGTTGTTTTATATAAGTTTTTGAAATCTATTATGGTAGTTATTGTTGATGAAATCATGGTGTTCTATAAATGTTATGAGGAACATGATGAAAACCTAATAATTGTTTTATTGACTATATAATAAATGATTTAGTTTAAAAATTTCACTAAATATGATCTTTTTTTAGTATATATTTAGTTTCTAATGATTAAATTTTCTAATGATAACATAACTATTGATCCTTCTAAAACTAATGTGGTAGAAGAGTGGTCAAGGCCCTCATGGGTAACTAAGTTTAAAATCTTTTTCGGACTAGTTGGTTAATACTGATGGTTTATTGAAAACATGGATTCATTATATAACTTGTAATTACATGGGTTTTAACCCATAATATATCAGATTAATTTAGAGAATATTTATGTAGATGTGCACTGAGTCAGTGAAAGATGATGGGGCCCAGGGTGCCTCTGTGTAGAGATTTTAAAAATATTAAAAACATTTTTTCAGGTAGACACAATTCCAATTGTAACATAAATATCTCATGTATGGAGTCTAAGATCATATTTCCAAGACCATGGTTGTGAATGGAACATCGTTTTTACCCTAGGCATGACTAATGATTGTCTGCATAGATAGATTATATCAGGGGTGTTTATGGGACATGGTGTTACGAGGTGTATTAAATTAATTAAATTTAATTTAATTAAAAATATAACCTACCCTCCCCTCTTTCATGTTGGAGCACATGACACCTCGATGGGGATCGACTCATCCTCCTCTCTCCTCCTCTCCCCATTCGAGACAAACGAATCCAATGGAAAATTGATAAAGCATTGTTCATCCGATCTATGTTCTTGACATAGATCATCATCAATTCTAGGAGTACAATAATTTAGTAAATTTTCTTTTTCCAAAGCATCAACCCTTCACCAATGAGGTAGGTGTATTTGAGTTTGGGTTATCATCCCCTTATTTAAGAATTGTTTTAATGTTCTAGAGAATAAATAAAATTTCATGGGACCCCTTCTAGGTAGATCTATAAGTGTCAGGGTAATCATGGGAAAATAAGTGGGTTTTTTGAGGTGAATCTCAACATTAACTTCCATATAAAAAGAATGCTTTTCACTAGAACATCTCATGTAAAACTTCATGTTCAAGGATGATTGTATTTGGGGACTACATGCTATGTAATGGGGTTACACACCCTTTAGTTCCCCAATCCCTATGACCAAGGGACGTGGATTGGGTTATCCTAGTGAAACTACATGGTTGAGTACTAACCCACAGCCCATGTACATGAAAATATGTTCCAGTACAGATACATGGGGAAAATACATGGGAATGTTTCTGTTTATCATGAACACGCCATGTACTATGGGATACATGCTGTGTTAGGGACCCAATTGGTTGGTTCATGTAAAAGTTAAACACAGTAAGAGGATGTGTGAAGAGGGAAACTAAATATACCTCCTTTACTAACCATGTACCCCTAAATTGGTTGGTAAACATTGTCAATAGTATATGTGGATATGTTAATGGGCCATCTCACACACAGTGTGTGACCCGGTGTATGTCATGTACTCATAGGAGATTCTCTTGGGATCCTCACTATTCCATATATTCTTCTTGGATATTTGTATTTTTTATTGTGAATATGCTATTCTAAGTGATTTTATATGTATAATTAGATGGTGGATTCCATTATAGATTAGGATAAATGAATAGATGTAAATAGATTATAGTGCTTATGATGATTTAAATAACTGATGATGGAGGTCAATGCGGTTATTGAAGAGAGACATTGGGACTGGTACTCCCTTGTATCCTCAGGGTGTGGGTTTCATTACATTTATACTTTGGTAGTGATTGGACTCCCCACTTTATGGGTTCTGGTTTTTTACCTTTGGGTACTTTCCTTCGTGGGTCTTACTCCCCAAATGTATTTGGGTGTGGGTTTTCCCATGATGGATGGGAAGATAATAGTGCTCCATTACTGTGTTAGGTTGAGGGACCTCTATACTTGTCGGATGGTAGAGTAGGTACTCCCCTTTTAGTATAATGTGTAGGAGCTATGTCAGTGGATTCGGTACTCTATTATTGGACTGGGGTGTTGGTCCTCCATATTTGATTGATTCAACCAGATGGCACAATGTACCCAAGAGGGAAAGTGGTCAGATGCGTACTTGGGAGTATATCATTTTTATATTAAGAAGGAGGGTCCCCTATTAAGTATCCTTAAATATATTTTCAAGCATTCAAGTGTTTATATAATAAATCCATTTCAGTTATAATGTCATTATATGGTCTCCAATTTGTTTATTTGCAGATCTAGAATCACCCAATTACCCAATATCCATGATTCATGGAACATCAATCCAATGGTCATCGCTCATTGTATATTTTTGAAAATTGAACTTGAGGTCTCTCATTGGGTGAGAGGATGTGAGATTAGGTTCATCTCACCCTTTTGGGGGGATTTTTTTCTTCTTCCATAACTCTCTTATAGAATTAATCTCGGTTCATATGTTCGTGAATCATTCATTCACTCCCAAAAATTTGTTCATGGATTAAGCCTATGTTACAAGATCAATAATAAGTATAAATATACATATAATCACCTATACGTATATTTGTATCTCAACAAATAAGGAAATATATATATACATGAGGTTCTTCATCAATATTACCCTTTTCTGGAAAAAAATTCAATCCATTTTTCATTCACTAATACAGTGATGGTTTAATCAATGTGATGTTGGTTCATGGGAGTTTATCATCATCCAAGAGGGAGTATATATATTTTAATTACAATATCGAACCCATGATATGTGTTTCCTAGGTATCCTCATGAGGGGAATCAAAACCCATATAGTTTCATGCCACATAACAACACACAACACCTTTAAGGGTCGTGCGACATGGAAAAAACCATGTAGTTTAATGTCGTGAGACAATGACATCTAGGAGGAAGACACCTTGTCAATATAGAATTCGGGAAATACACGAAAGTGTCTCAAGGGATCCATAAGATAGGTAGTCGTCTGGGTATATGTAACCCTACTGGGGGTGTGTCATGAACAACAAGAGGGTTGATCTAGGAGCTAGGTTTGGAACTAATGGAGGCATCCTAAATATCATATATTATAGTGAATCATATCCAATATATTATATTATGTTTGGAAATTACACATCAGTGGAGGACCATTCAATACACTGGTTGAGAATTGTTTTTGGGAGATTCCCATTAAGGAAGCATGATTTGGGGCTTACATCCAAAGAGAAGGCCCTTCTGAGCATGGGCCTTAGACATCCATCCTACATATCCTTTTCAAAGTATGAATCAATGTTCTCATAGTTTAACAGATGGGTGGATCATATAGATTCCATGATCTACACTAATCTCTTAGTCTAACTAGGTCATGATCAGTTCCAGAAAAAAGAGGAATCAATAGATTTAGAAAACCACACACATTCCCCTCTCTACTAGTGGAAAAGGACGAGGTATATGGAAGAAGTGGTCAGGGATACGTCAATTCCCTAAAGAGAGGCAAGGGGAATACCTTGGATGGAGTGCACATTAAGTGATAAGGACTGGGGTATTCTTTGACTGATAAATCCTATTCTAGGGGATTTGATCAGGGATTACACATTCTTGGAGGACCATTTGAATTTGGGGCTTGGATATATAGAGAATTACCATTCCTTGGCACCATAGAGATGTCATGATCGCTACCATCCTCTAATAGAATTTATGTCATGGTTGTTATGAGAATCAAGAGTAGGAAGTGGATACAAAGATCACAGGTCCCTATTCATCTTTTGAAAGATGGTATTAAGATCCAAGGGGAGAGATAAATGGATTTGGATGGGCATGTATCCTATTTTATTTTCATACGATATATAGTCATATTTGGTGGCCAATCTGGACTTGTATCATGTATGGGAAGAGAGGAGCATGGGCGGATCATATTTTAATAAATATATGTGTTTACCTCAATGGGAATGCCCTGTTGTATGTCATATTTTGTATACTATAGTTCAAATTCAAATATCATGGATGATATAATCATATTCTAATGTAATGATGTAGGTACTGACATTATACTATTTAATTTCAAGTTGTGAGGACTTATAGGGGTCGGGTTGTTTAAGGTCATATGGCAAGGACAACTTGTTATTGAATCATAGGTTTACTATAGGATAATTAGCCTTGGATGTTATGAAATTCCTTTAACATTATAGGGATGGAATGTGTAAACAATTATTCTAGTGGTTATTAGATCAGTATAAATGTTAAGAGTCATGTAAGCCATTTTGGCGTACAGAGGTAGGGAATTCCTCTACCAAGGAAGAATTTTTTTTGGTTGATAGTTTTTTAGGAAAATTTTTCAGAGACGTCAGATTTCATTTTAAATATTCATGAAGAGGTGTACTAAATATAGTAGCCTTCCATTTTCTCTATATGGGGAGGTTTATGATGATCAGAAATCCTCCAGCACATAGAGATGGATGATTGGAATAGATGTGTCTAGGCATGTAAGAAACATTCATACCACAATTGTCTATGTTGTTCCATATCAACTTATAATAATAGGAAGGTCATTGGGGTTTAGGGGAGTCTTGAGGAGCTGGTTGACACATGGGATAGAAGGAATGAATTTTCGGCCCTTATAAGGGGAAAACAAAAAAATTTGTTGTCTTGGCTTGAAATTTTTTTGGTGTGACTCTCCATATTTCATGGGGGATAGTGATTGTATAGAAGGGAAACGTCTAGAGGGATGTGATAACATCTTGAAACTGATCCAGAGTGGGGGTGGAGGGGCATATTTCCAATCGAATGGTCTAGTGAGCACATATAGTTTTCCACTTAAGGAATGTCATGTTGGAGCTGGCCGCATTAGAGATGGGCTCATAAGAGCATCCATATAAGAGTGTATGCGAACAATTTTCCACATAAGAGTGTTTGGGTACATTTTTTTTGTAAAGGGTCATATAAAAATTATTCTTTGTAATGGGTCATCTGCACACAGTTTTCATTGAAGTATTAGCCCTAAAGGGTCCATTCACAAATAATTTTTAATTCATTCACAGTTTTAAAAAATGATTCCTCAATTCCGGGAACAACATATCCTCTACATTTTATCATTTGTGGTGGGTCTTCAACATTTGTTTCAATGGGTGGATTTTGTGAAGGGAAATCCACATATGGTTTGTGAGATTGATTCCCCATAGTTCTTTGGGCGTGGGAGATATTTCTCTCACATCCTCTATATTTTATCCCCGAGACTCAACCATTTTACACCCATCTTTAATCACTTTTTCTACCCCCTTAGATGATCCTTATATGGGAATGTATTGTGATAAATGGTGAATTTTTTAGGGGACCATGACAGACTTAATTAGCGACATTCCCTTTCGGGGATGATGGAAATGACACCTCATCCGATAAACTTATTAGTTCACCCATGATCATAACTTTTGCGGGAATAAATAATCACCTAACCCCACAAATGATATTATTTTGTAAACAGGCCCCAGTAATACAGAATCCTTCCATGAACTATTTAGTTATATTATGCTTCCTAGAATTTCATATAGAGTTTCATTCTATGATGAAATATGAGCTTTTTGGTCATTACCCCTTGAACATTTTCATCAATCTTCATCTGGGTTTTTGGTTTACCATCTTCCGTGTTTGATGAAATTTACTTCATCTTGAATGTGGAATTTTCAAGACCCAAAAAATTTCCCCAATCGGAACGGGATCTAATCATAATGAAGTGAAGGACATTTTGATGGATAAGTGGTCTTGATTTCAATGTAAGATCATATTACTCTCTAATTCTGTTTTATGCCAAGGGGCTCACTATACATTGTTCTTACTATTTCATGGGATATATGAAAAAATATAAAATCTTTTTATATGTTTATTTATCACACATACTTTTTCCTAAACCAAATTTGGTGTGGCCTTAGTAGTTATAAACTAACATTTTCATGGTCTCCCTTTATGGGATTTTGACCTAACAATATTTGTGACACTTTATATTTATTATTGGTTGATATTCCTCTAAAACAATACAATTTGTAGTTCATGTGATACAAAAACCATCATTTTTATTGTGTTGCCTTTGTGGGTTTTAATCCTTGAGAGTCTCATCTCCTCTTTATGAGCAGTTTATGTTCTTGAAAATGAGACTATAATTATTGATGTTTTAGGTTGAACAAAATTCAATGAGGCTAATGTTTTTTGTTGAATAGTTTGGACCAAGACTGATGTATTAGGTCTAACATTTTGGACTTTTATTATAAAGGAAGGGGCCCCAATTTAGGATTCATTGACCCAAGATTTCCCAATAACGTTCCCACATAAATGAGGGATTTATTATCCAATTTTTGTTTTGTTTTTGGATATTGGATATTATATTCCACATGGACACCATGGGGTGTTTATAGTTCAAATAATCCTTTATGGAGGGTGAATTTTCATTTGGATAATAGGACTTAGTTGTGGGAAACTTATGCAAAGCCAAAAGATAATTGTGTTCATAGTCACACAATGGTTTTCACAGGACACTAGCCATCCATTTCAAATGTTCATAAAATTTTACGAGGATTTATAATTGTTTTGTAGTTGAAGGCCACAATGAGTTTCTTATTGAGGGAATGATGAATGAATGTAATAGGGGAATTTCTGTTGGCCTCAAATGTGAATTCCACTCCAACACAGATTTGACTAATGTAAAGGAGGGTTTAATCATGGTGTATTTTAATGATGATCAACTCATATATTTTATATTTATGACATAAAGATATTTTATTCAATATAGAGGGGTGAAAATTTCATCTTTTTAATATGGAATGACTAGAAGAGTTATATCATCAATAAGAATGAATGGTAATAGAGGTTGTAAACTATAATATGGGGTTTTTAAAACCAAGAGTGAGGTGGGATGTAAATATCATACGGTAATTCGAATGTAGAAATATCCTCTCATGAGGAAAAATTATTATTTTCTTGATATGCCTTTTTTATGAGAATCTTATGAAAATCTACCAGAGAATTGTTTTCATTGCCCAAAAAGGATTCCTTAGGACACTATAATTCCATTTCTGATGGCCATGGATGGTTATGTGGATTTAGAACATTCAGGACATAGAGTATTTTTTATGATAAGTGTGACCAAACATGAAATGTGGCACTATAGGCTGATAATATCTAGGAATTGGTGGAGGCATTCATTGTATATAGGTGTGAGGAAGATCCCTTTATAGGTCTGACCCTTGCACATGAATGGAGGGGGAAATTTGTTTCTGGAAAGGACCTGAGATATGATATTTTTTCATCAATACAAATCCAATGATGATTCGCTTTTAGAAAAATGTAGTTTTTTATGGTTTAATGTTTATCCATATGTAGATATCGTTTTCACATATGAATGAGGCATTTGTGTCTTTCATACGAGCTCACCAATAAGGTGGGATGGATAATTAACTTTCTTGTAATGATTTGTTTCATGAAAGGTAACATGGGGAATATTATATTCTTTGACATTCTTGGAAATAAGAGTGAAAATTTGTTATCAATCATCATGCAGTTTTAATGTCATGTGATTTGGAAATTGATATATATTTCCCATGTAACTGGATGATAAGTATACTAGAATAACCCAGCATGTCTATGATGTGGGAAGGAAGAAAATTAAAAAACATGGTTTTGATGGCTCTTGGATCGAGAGAAATGGTTTGGGGATAGGATACCATTCAGTGCATGGAGGTAGGAAAAACAACTTCTGAGGATGAATTATCCATTGTTTGTCTTAACGTTTATGTGGGAAATGTATTTAGAGCGGTCAAGAAATTGTGTTCATTTTCAAACAATGGTGTACCTATGAAAATGAACATTCATATACACTAGTTGGGGAGGTTTCTGGAGATCTAGGATTACTCATATCAGGGATATTTATGGATGGGAATGATGGGTATGGACATATTTTGAAAAAATCATTACATAATTACCCTTGGAATTTAATATTTACCAATATAGATATAACTTATAAGTTGGGTGGGGAATATCATTTTCTTCATTTGATGTGGATACAGTTTTGAAAATTTGGGGTGTCATGGAATTAGACTCTTAAATTTGGTCTAGTTTATATGTGGGGAGTAATGAAATTTTAGATATATTTATTTTCTTTTGATGATTGATGGGCCTAAGATCAATAATCTATGTGTTAGTATTAATCCTACATGCAAAAGAATCAGACTATATGTATATCATGGTTTTCCTCATATTTTAATGTCATTCATTTTAGACTTTGGGAATCCCCACATAGAGGAGAGTACTCTAGATTACAATTTAAGGTATTACCGCTAGGACTAACAGTCAAGGATATATTTTCCATGTATTTTTGGGGAATCCCATGTCGCGGTCCCGAAGCACATGTAAGATGTTCTTGGTGTGAGAAATAAGGGGAATATATAATTAAATCCACCGCCTAGAGATAGCATGATTGGGGAAAGGGGGAATTTTATATTTATTGTGATTCTGTTCATTTTTATTATCATATAACAAGGATATTTTATCATGTACATTAATTTCATTCATTTAGAAAAGTACAATATAATTTATCTTCATGTAGAGATGATGTAGTTACCATGAATTTTATTATTGTGCAGTGAAGACATGGATGGATTGATATGAAAGATGAAACATGTGATTCTTCATTAAATGGTATTTCAAATAGGGCTTGTGTGGAAGCCCATTTATTCTCCATAGCATT
Organism: Viscum album; assembly: GCA_963277665.1. Classification (NCBI taxonomy): domain Eukaryota; kingdom Viridiplantae; phylum Streptophyta; class Magnoliopsida; order Santalales; family Viscaceae; genus Viscum; species Viscum album. The sequence goes on from OY728119.1 coordinate 1,238,708,261, forward strand.
CATGTAGAGAAGGGAACATTTTTCTATGCTCTACAATCAAAACAATTTGATTAGAACAAGAAATCACTACATATCCAATGGGATGATAGGAATCAACACACACAATGTTATTTACTGAAATAATTCATCATTGGTCTTGGTCAACTATAGGGGTAATTTTTTTTACTTTTTGGATGGCTAGATCAGGATGAGAATTACGCTTCACTACATATCGGATGTAGATTCAAATTATTTCATATATGGTTTTTCAATGTGGCATAGTAGGTTACCAATGTTGGAATTGGTATCCTCTTAGGTGAAAACAATATTATTCCAATCAGTTTAATTAAATAATGTGAGGATGCTAGTAGCCGAGTATAACATTATGTTGCGTGAGATAATTATAAAAAAAAGTATGTATGGGAACATCAGATCTAAATATTCAGACATTCCACAGACATGAGGGGGAGAATAGAGCATAAATCATAAACCCTATGACCCTCAAGTTAGGATGGATGATACAAGGATTAGAGGTCATTTGGTGTACCGAGGTAGGAAATTCCTCTCACGAGGATGTATTTTTCATTAGTTGACAATCCTTTTGGTGGGTAATTTAGGCAAAGACGTAGGGGAATTGTGTGAATAGTCATACAAAGGTGTCAATAGGAAACTAACAATCCATTTCTGTGGGCTAAGGAAGTTTATTGGTATCCAATGTTTCTCAGGGTCTAGAGTTTTATGGATAGAAATGATATATTTTGTAAGACTAGAAATATTTAGACTGTGATTATTTATGAAGTGTGGAATACCCTACATTGATAAGACTTGTATATTGGGGGTATAATGTTTTGAAAAATACATATTTGAGGGATCATGTTTTGGAAGCTTCTTTACATTTTTACATTTTTTTGATATAGATGTGGAAATGTTTTCATGGTGGTGGCTACTACCAAGGTTATAGAATCTGGAGGTCACTATGTATCCTAAATTTGTCGTAATCAAGACACAAGTAGTTCTTTAATGAAATTACATGCATAGGTTTGGTCCATACATAGGTATAATGGAAATTTAATATTTTTATTTCATTCTATTGATAATGGTTGTCCTATGATATAGAATCCACGAATCACTACATATCTTGTGAGTGAAGAAATATAGTAACAGGTAGTTATAGAAGAATCAACCCTATACCAGTCAAATCTCGGCATGGGGAAGGGTTTCTTTTATCCATTTTTTCGTGTTGATGGGCTTATAATGTACACTGAATATTTTTTGTGAAGGGGAATCCTTTATCATACATATTCTTATCAATAGAGCTATGATCTATGTGAGAAAATAGGAATAAAAAGGGATTTATATTTCAGTAAAGAGGTAGTTGTAGTCACAAAAGTGGTATATTTTATCATTCTTGGGTTCGAACAAGATCTAGGATTGTGTTTTCCTTTTTTTATCCCATTGGCAGAGGGGAATCAAGCCTTACGAGGTTCTGTGAAGAGACCTCCATGCATTTGTTTGGTCCATAGACAAGGAGTGGGGGATTCATGACAATGTCTAGTCATGGGACATAGAATTTAGGTATCACTTTATAACTAGTGCAGTCATGCATCATGCCAGACATAGTTATGGGGAATGCAATTTTCCATGTGGATATTACTATCACATAGAAAGATGTGCATTAAATATTTCTTTTTCATAGATCTGACTCATGTGTGATGTATTATTGATTGGAACACAATGTTACATGGTACATATTAGGTACATGTGTTTCAGATGACTAATACCATGAATTTTAATTTCATATGGTAAGTATGATTCATCTTTCAATTTAACAGCAAGAGATTATGAAATTTTTTCCATATAGTTTAATGTATGGTAGTTTTAAATTCTATATTTTGTAGTTTAATGTCATGTAGAAAGTACATTTTGGTTGTGAAATTTAGCATCATGTGGTGAATATGATTTCATCATTCAGATTAACATCATCTAGCTATGACACATTTCCCATATTTTTTAATTTTGTCCAATACAGATTTATTGAACATGCAGTTTAACATCTTTTGGTGAATAAGATTTCAACATGCAGATTAACGTCATGTGACCAGGATGCATTTTCCTTGTACTTTAATTTCATGTAAATGTATGATTTATCATTCAGTTATTCATCATGTTAAATGCATGATTATATTTTAGATATATGATATATTTCTTCAAGAAATTAACCTTCGTATGAGATTTAGTGAGATTTCTGTCCATTGAAATTAATGTGTATGTTCCTTTCGGTTAGCCCTTGTGTATGACATATGGTAAATTCATTTTTGGTTCCAATTTTGGATGATTATCCATAGGTATCATCAGGGTTATGGGGAACAAAAACATTTCTCATTCGAGGAAATATCGGAGGTAAACCTTTTTATTGAAGGCTCATGAACTCTTGTATTGGAGAATATATAAATTGTCCAAAGTGCGAAATATTTTATCATCTAGTTTCTCAAAATCATAGATCTATTTCTAGAATTTCTCATTTGTGGATAGTTTATCATAGACATAAACATGGATGTAGGGTATTTGAACTTATATGGGTAGAACCTCCTTTATCCAGTATACTAATTCGTATTGGGTTTCAAGAGTGTTAGTGCAGGTCATGGATCTGAAATCCCAAAATGAGTAGATGAGATTTTATGGCAATTATTTCATGTCCTTGTCTACTAGCTTTTGTATTATTTTTAATATAGTCTTATTCAAATCCCCTATTTGTCTGTTGGTTACTACATCGTAGAGGGATGAATGTTTGGACTTAATGACATACTCCAGATATAGATTTTAAAATTCAATAGAGTATAAATTGGTTAATTTATTTCATAGTATCATATTAGGGACACCACATATGGTGATTATATGGGATTTTAAAATTTTGACAACTAATCAAAACTTAACCTCTTTAATGGGTACAACCAATACACATATGGAAAATAATTTTATTTAGTATTTTATATAATTGAATTTTTTTCCAGTAGTGGGAGGATATAGTCCCATGATGTCAAATTTTTCATATAAAAAAAGGATAGGAGTACCAATATGTGTGATGTATATACAAAGTTTTATTTTTCAAATTGGAATGGACATGAAATTAATATCACAACTTGGTATTCTTAGTGAAATCCTTCATCATGGTTAGACAATAGTATACATGCCTTCAAATTTAATGAGAGATATTGGAAATTGCATGATGTGGCCCCACATGTTCCCAAATGCAATTCATTCCAGAAAAAATGGCCACTTCTCAATCCATTTGTTGAGAAGGAACACATAAATGAACCTCTTATAGAAGAAATTTTATAAATTTGATCCATAATATAGAAAAAGGTAATTTCCCATCACTGGATTTGTTATCATCCTGTTATATCTGATGGAAGGTCTCCCTTTTAGAGGTAATTTTTAATAGGTTTCATCCAGCTAGAGGTATAACCTTATGAAATATGTGTATTTTTAATCTCATTTATTTCATCCATGTTGGACTTAAAGATTTCTACGAACAACAGACAGTGTGAAATAATGATGATCATTTCCTCCATATTTGTATTAGCCAGAGCAGTTGAAGCATTTTCAAATGAATCTTATTATGAATTTTGTGACCAGGGGTCATGATTATATTTTAGATATGATAATAATTACTTCTTGAGAACATTTATTTGGCCATAAAAGTGATTAGTTCCTCTTTTCTGAATATGTAGTCACCCTTGAATTTCATGATGACCAATTTTGAGTCACATTTTATCATCAAGTGTTCTGATGGTACAAGAAGTGCTAGCTCCAAGCCTGTAATGATGGTATGTCACTTTTTTTCCTAGTTTGTGTACCCCTATGATTATTCGAAGATTTAAGGTAGGACATTCCTTTTTGGAGATACGAGTACAACTCCCAACCCTACATTAGTGAACTCATGATTTTCTGTCCTTTTTTTGTTGGGATTTTAGATGCACATAGAAATGCATATCACATATCATGGAATCCACTTTAATAGATAATACCAATTCATTCATAAATTTAGTATCTAATGAATTCATCTCTGTAGAAGGATGTCAATTGAGGAAATTTTCTATCACAAGGCCTTTTAGAGCTTTCTGAGGTATAAACTGTATGTAAAATAGTTGTATGATGACCACCCACCTTGACAGACATCCAATCATCATTGGATGATTGAGACATTGTTTTAGTGGGTAACTGTGTGAGTACACGTGTATATCATGGTGCTATAGATAGTGTCACAACTTTTGGATTGTAATTTTGATGGCCAGAGAGCTCTTCTCGATATTCAAATAATGGATATCACCATCGATCATGGTTTGGCTGAGATTATAGAGACTATTCTCACTGTTGACACCATTATTTTGTGTGAGGATGGTGCACAAGGATTAATCTATGTAATTAAAATATAAAATGAGTGGTCTTCCTAGGATACAATAATATTGGTATACTCAAGATACATTTATTAGGGTTTAAATTGCTTCACGACAATAATCGGTCCATAAATATGTAACCACATTCTTTATCAACCAAGTGAAGGGAAAACATTTCCTTACTAGGTTGGCTATAAAGCTCCAATATTAGACCAAATTTTCTTAAATTTTCCTCAACATAGTGGGGTTCATCATGTGATAAATTCCAAGTATTGATATTTTCTTCTTGGGGTTGGCATTGATACAATGGTGGTGTATGAAAAAATCATGTAATTTTCATGAGGTATCACCAATAATGCATTTTAAGGGGTTCTTTTTCAGACTATTCTATCATAGGTTATTGAAGACAGTTTCATGATCTTCCATTTTTTCTATGCATTATCACGACACATCTACCAGCTCATCAATATAGCATTCGGTGAAACTCTCTAGGAATGCTATGAAAATTAGATGCATGTTTTATTGGTATGTGGCACCAACAATTTTCAATACAATAGATATTACCTTGTAGAATAATACTCCAAGGGGTTCCTTAAAGGGGGTGTAATATTCAACTTCCCGGGACATTGAGATTTCGTTATACACTAAATATAAATCCATGAATGAATTTTCCTAATATCTAGTTGTTTCATCAATTAGCAATTCTGTAATTGGGATCAGAAAGTCATATTCAATACAGAGACAATTGAGATCCCTGAAATTGATTCAAACGTTGAATTTAAAATTCTTATTTTTGAATAGGACAATATTATCCAACTATATTGGTATTGTACCACCTTAATGATTCTTTTTATGATGAAAATTTCGTATCCAACCGCTATTACGGGAGTATGTGTTGGGTGCATCTTTCTGGTTTCTTACTTATAACCATGACAATCTTCTAGTAGGACCAAGTGGTTAGTATCGAAATTACGGATTGATTCCTTGAGTTTTATTTTAATTATAGTTGAATAAATCTCAATTATATATTAGGAAGGAGGTGTAGACCAACATTTCTTCACAATACATGGCCCCACTAATAATACTAGGTCGTGATTCTTCTTTGGTACCAAGGTTTATTTCTCAATTTTCATCAATAGTGGTAGAGACTCCCTCCAAAAATGTTAGAGTGGAAATCCTATAGTCTTATTCCTCTTAGAATTCAACATTTTCATCATCTTCATATTACTATGATGGAGAAGAAAATTCATCTGATGGTTGTCCATAGTTTAGAGATGAGTATATATTTTGGAATCTAGTGTCTAAGATGACTTCTTCTGGCCTGACTAAAAAATAAGCAATTTTTTTGAGGTGGTGGAGTGGGAGAATTCTCACTTCCTAATTTGTATTTTATCATATAGATTGATCAATGTATAATCTAGAGCCATGAGGATAGAATTAAGGTATTTCTATTCGAGTTGTCTTCATTATTATGGGGGCCAGTTGAACTTTCAACACTCTGAGGCTCTGTGGACCTGACTAAAATGATGAGGAATTTTGAATACATGTCCAAATTTATAGGCATACACTCCACCTAGTCGATGGGTATTACATATTATTAAATGATAATTTGAAGGGGTCTTCAGGGTCTATTTAATGTTTTTTTTGTATAGTGACTCATTACATCCCATCTGCTGAGCTTTTCTTCCCTCCAACTCATAGAATTAATCAATTGATATAGTTCGACTCATATGATTTGAAAAGACCATGTTAATTTATAATGTACCATTTTTAAAATTAGTTAAATATTTGAAGCACTGGGGGTATGATGAGGGAGTTTAGAAAAGATGATGCAATGAGGTTCTTCCTAAAATGTAGTTGAAGGCCACATTTTTTTGGACCACCAGAAATTATGAGTTGGCTACGAGGTACCCAAATATGGTATTGAGAGTTATTAGGCATTGTATTTTCTTACCACTCTTTTCATAACCCAACAGAGCTATGGTGTAGGGTGTCAATTTATCCTCACTATAGTCTAGTGGGTGATGTGTATATTGTTTAATTATATTACCCTTCAATCTGTTGTTGATGAAGAGTTTTTGTATATCGCCATCATTTATCTTTCCAGAAACAAATAAGAGGTTGTTCTGTCCCTATGTAATGGAATTCTCATATCGATATGTGAATGAGATAATAACATGGAAATCTATATTATTGGTCTCTATCTGATATACTTTGTTATCGGTTACATCATTGTTAAAATCCTAGAAGCTTAGAAAATATTCTATAAGCGCTTCTTTGTGATCCTTTGACAAAGTCAGGGCATCCATGATTGACAACATGACTGTTACTGAAGCCAATTATTTCATAAATTAATCTTAATGATTTAATGATAGGTTCTCACCAACATGGGGATTCCCTTTCATAGGAACATTATGGGCATGACCATTGGATGAAGATGGACTGGTCCCCAGGACAAGAACTAGTGGGGCTTCTGTAATTCATGGATTTTTCTGGGCAAGTCATCCTCTATGCCATGGAAAATTATAAATTTTTTCATATTCTAGTGGATATTTTAGGATTATCGGTTTGTATTATCTTCTAGATATTGTAGGGAAATTTACCTAATCTAATTGGGTCTGTTGAAAGGCTCTTACATGTGTTTCACAACATTGATAGTTTGAGCGGGAGTGTGGCAATGAATTGGGTTTCTACCCTGACCGAATCCATACAAGTATCCTCACCTCCATAGGCCTCTTCTTCTAGTTACCCTAATGGATGTGGTGAACTTGTTTTCATTACCAAGTTCTTTATCTTATAAGAGTTCCATTAAAATGATGAAATTAATAGAGAAAACGACCAGTTCTTCATCTGATGAGGATTCTACCTGTTCAACATCGTCTATTGTTTGTTTATAGGGGATGTGTCTATATCATTAGATAAGATGGAATAAAATCTAATAATATCATTTTTAACATTGGACTTCTCCTAGGTTCATCATCTTTAACATGGTCCAAATTGTTTTTGAATGAATTTGGGGCTAATTATGTCAAATGGGATACATCAGATGCTATTAGAGGCATATTTTGTTGCTTCAACTATGCTTTTTTATTCCATTAAATTGGTGGACTATTTTTTGAGTCTTCCAATTGTTGAAATTCAGTTCTATTTTTTTTAAAAAAATTCCACTATCCTACATCATCTAGGTTAGTGGAGGAATAATATAAAACATGTGGTGGATGGGTCCCAATTTGACTTTCCTAAAATCTACCACTCATTCTAGGAAATCCTTGGAGATGAACCACTCCTAAATTATGCATCAAAATATCTGGTGGAAGTTAATGTAAACATTTCGGTCATTGAGACCTACATCATCATCCCTATTTATCTTGGGTATCCTCAAAGAGTCGTACTTCTGGAGGGTACAAAGTATCCACAAACATGGCCGTCTCAGAATGAATTTATATAATTATTTAATTCCATGAATTGACATTTCCTTGGTTCCCAACTCACAAATTGTAAGCGCGAAGGTAGTTAATGACATGCATGGGGTCTTAAAGGATTTAATTCATTCTACTGATCTGGGGCTAGTGCTAGGGGTGTATTTAGAGTAATAGAATCTACTTCATCTTTTCCCAGTCTCTTTCCTCATGCACATGTGACTGGACATGAAAATAGACAAGTCCGCTATAAATAATCCTTTATCCTTTGGTAAATGGCCAAGATATCATGAAATACACTCATAAAATTTACTAGTATGGGTTGTTTTAAATGACCTTTATGGATGTTATCTATGAATATACCAATAATCTCATACAGTTGAAACAGTCAATTTAGAGTGTAGGTTATTCCTTCCCATATGTATATTAAATATGAGACTTTATCATTCACAGATTGTTCTTAGTTCATAAGTTCGCTTACTGTTCTATTTTGACATGTTGAATTGGAATGGAAAAGGATCTATCGTTGGGGATCCACAAATCCTATAATTGACAGTGATGGAATACTGTTATTCCATAAAAGATGAACCATACAGGGTTCATATGAATCATCTATGTTTCAGTACATAAATTCACTCCGGGGTTCCAATCAAGGGATCACGATAAGAATAATAATGCATTAGATTTTTTTTCTTGGTAACCTAATCTATTTAATATTGGAAATATGGGGATCCCATAAATTTTGTGTTGGTGGAACATTACTAACCAAAATCAAGTAATAGTTTTATTTCCAGTTGTATTGGAGAATGCCACCACTCCATTCTTTCCAATAGAGCTGACTATTACATGATGGTATTAATGATCCCAGGATTGTTTTCATATTGAACATTATCATAGGAGGGTGTAGTAGGGTGAAAAATTGGTTGGGACGACATTAATGGATCTTGAGGGGGATACTAGGCCTGGGAAATCTATTGGGTATTTTCTAGAATTTTTTTGGTAGTTTATCCATTGGAGGGAAATCATGATATTTTCCTAGGATTGGGTTTTGGTCAACTAATGGACATATCATGGAATTGTACAAGATTTCTCTTATTTCTTCATTTACTAGGATGAGACATTATGAAAGAGTAACACTTGATGTAAGGGTATATAGATGATCTATCTGGGTAATATATTTTCATGATGACATCCTCAGAGCATCTCCATGTTTACTAGGATGAACTCTTTCATTTCATCATCCTACAGAGCGAATCTCTCTTTGAATTTTAGGGAATCATTCTCTCTAGGAAGAGGTGGGTGATTTAAAACACATAATTTTTTATTATTCATGTTGACGATTCATTGTGCTAGTACTAAGTAATTGAATGAGTGAGTGCCTAGATTTTACGGAGCCCTATGATTTTTATTGTGTAAACCTTCTGGTGCAGTGTAGATCATATTCTAGAAAAAACTATCCTCTCCATCTTCATCCACATTTTCAACATTTTTGGGATGTTTCATAATATTCATGTCTATGACATTTAGTGACTTATAAAACATAGTGGGTGTTGTATGAGAATATATTTGTTAGGATAGATTCTTACATTGTTTTTTTATTTTTCCCGCAAATTCTAAGAGCCTCTTTGAGATTATTAGAAATGGGTATCACAAACGGAACACTTATAGGACCATGTTTTTGGCCACCCTCGAAAGGTAAGTGAATCATGAGATAGGATGGAAATTGTGGAATCTCTATTTGTTTTCCACTATAGGATAGAAAATGTTTAGGTTCATTGGGCATGCAATTGATGTAAAAATTAACCCAACATTGTGGGATGGGGTTCCCTAGTTCCTATATTACCAAGCCTCAACCCAGAGTTATTGGCTTTAAAAGGGAATTTTTTAATTAATTCACCCATCCAAAATGGTTTGGGACTGATCCCATTCTAATGTAGTCATTGCTGATATTACTCCTTTCATGATATCATGACCCCCATTTATGGGTGAGATGGATATGATTTCATGTCTACCATTGAATTATTTTTTTCGAGGGCTTCAAAATTTATTTATAATTTGATTCCCTTATGATGGAATCTCACTAAATGTTCTTAGTCTCCTTGTTTAGAAAATTTTCAATGGATAATTCTCATCAGGTTGGATGCCTCTAATGTTTACATGAGACTGATTCTTATTGAGAATTATGCCTTTCCTTAGCATTGATTTAATTTGATCTTCATCTTACGATAATGAAATTATAAGACTTCATTTCCAATAAGGTTTTATGGATTTTGATGCATGATTATGTGAAATGATCCATTCCCTCACTAACCCATATATTAATAAAATATTGTGCTTCACTGATAAGGGAACACAACTTGTGCGCTTTGTATCAGAAAATCAGTTTGAGATCATTCTTTTGCCTCTCATATAGTCGATGTCATGCATATGGAAGGCCTTTTAGGTAAATTTTATAATGAATGTCCCCCAATATATTGACATGGTTTACATTACCATTATATTGAAAATAATATACATTCATATGGAAGAGAGTTGTAAAAATATTTAGACGATTGTTATGTATGTATTCCTCATAAAACACTCTTGTTGTTTCGAACTGAGATGTGGGTGTTGTCCAAAAAAGAACTTATATGTCAACCCTGGATAATTTTCTTCTCCTGAAAAACATATCCTTTTTCTCTTTTTCCATAGACTCTTCATAATGGTCTATCCAGCTTGGATGCATCTTAATGATTTCATACCCAACATTAGGTCTAGTAGGAGTCTCATAAATATATGAATGGTATAAGGGGGGATCAGAAGATGAGCATGGACTCAGACCACCATATAACTGAGAAATGATCTCTCTTTTCATATAAATAATTCCACGGTTGTCTGAATATTAGTGATTTATCATGTATCCCTCATCAAGGGGAAAACATTTTTACTAGATCAAATGTTGACTATGAGGAGGACCTTCGTAGCCGATATTGTAGTTGGTAAGTCTTCCATCATGGATTATTGTATAATGTTAAGGAGATGTTTTATGGTGTGCACCATGGGGAGGACATCGAGGAAGACCACGGAAAGGGGATTACCTTCTCACCGCATAGAATCAGAATGGGGGAGGGACTTAACTATCACTACCAACATGTTGAGGACTTCAATCATAGCTTAATATCCGACTGCATGTAGAATATCTACAATAAGCATCCTGAGGAGGACCTCTAATATGGGATGAAAGAAGAGGAGGAAAATAATGATTCAATATGTAAATTCAGGGAGGGTATTCTCAATGACTTCCATCATGTCGAGGACTATAATCATAGACTAATGTATGAAAAAATAGATAATTGGTACAATAAATACCCTTGGGGGAACCATCAGGTCGAATGAAAACAAGTCGAGGACAATATTTCTGTCTGATCATTGGGTATGGGGGAGGGTTACCTTGAGACTCATCAGGATATTGGTTCTTCTGGTCGATTGTTTCATTCCTATGAAGTACGCCACTATGGATGATCATAGGTAGACCATCATAACTACTGGTCACATAATTCTGGGGGGTACCTACACAACTTCTAATGGAACTCCCATAATTTATTAATGTTCTGAAAGGATCCTGATCCTATATTTATAGGTGATTGATGGCATCAAGAACACCATATTTTAGTTGGGAAATACCAAGATTGTGCTCTTAATTTTCTAGTTCCCTTTGGCATGTATCATTTTTGGGAACTCTCTTATGGGAAATTGTTTCCTCCAACTATTGGTAATGAACTTCATATGTGGGTTCCTAGTTGGTTGGCTTCCATGAATCCATCCGGATATGCATAAGGGTATATTGAGTTCGGATATGAGTATATTCATTCCCCAGAGTAGCCACTATAGTGGAATGGAGTCCCCTAGTTAGAAAATGTGCTTGTTCCCCAACTAGCTATCCTAGTATCACAGAATATGGCTATTGACCCATCAGAACTGGTGAATAGATTTAGGTATGCTCTAGAGTGACTATATTATCGTTTAGATGAGCAACCCACATGGCGAAAAAAGTTGGTGGGATTAACTCCTTGTTATTTTCACAGATGTGACCAATTTTTTAATGGTCGAGAGGATATGGTCATGAATTGATGTATGAACCTCCATCATTTCAAGGATTTGTTGGGATATGTTTTTGGTTGGAATGGGGATAAATTCCAATTCTGCTATCAGGGTGGGAATTAGTTCCTTCTACGGTCCTCCATTTTTTCTAGTGGGTACTAGTAGTTATCCTTTTCTGGATAACTGAAATTAGTCTAACCCCAATTTAAATCTTGGATACGATAGATTGTTTCTTTTGTTTCTATGGTATTTAACTAGTGGGATTCATATTTATTACCAGGATATTACATTTACTATTTTTCTGATGTATTTGTTTCACCATCTTGATATGAATCTTTTTCAATTTGACTCATCTTGTATTGTATTGCCATCAGATATTACTGATGATATTGATACGATGGAGAAATAATTTCACTCCACCTATATTTTGTTGCCACCATAATATAATGGTGGGTTTCATATTCTATGTAAATAATGTGCTCCTACCTATAGTTTACCATCCTATTTGGATGAAGGGATTCATGCAAATTGGTAGGGATTTGAATCTTCCTATATCTTGATTCCCTGTTTGTGTTTTGAGAATGATTCTTGTTAGCCGGAATTTACGCTTTCTCATATTGTTCCACTATATTTTCATGGTGCACTTTAAAAGTGGATGATTTCTTCCTCAGGAGACATGGTGATGACTCGCTCCTGATTATATGTTTTTTTCCCATTTCAGGAATCCTAGGGGACCTTTGATCATTGAAAATTAAAAGGATACCTTGTCATGGCATCCTATTCGTAATGAAGATACTGGGATGCATGACATTGGTGGGTACATCTTCCTATATGGGCCCCTGAATGAGAGCCCTATATAGTGGGGGAGATGTCATGGTTGATGGCATTATATCCATCCTAATGAAAAGGGAGGTACTCGTTTCCACTTTCTGAGGATAGGATCTCAAAACAATTAGAAATTATAAGTGGTGATTCCTTATTCTGGAATGTTTTCCACAGTTGAAGAGGCGGTTGGTGAGTTTTCACTGATTATAGTGTAACACCCCAAGATTTCATAGTGTGTTATTTCTTCAAAATAATTCAATAACTTTCACTACACGCAACACCGAGTTCAAGCGCACCATGACTTACCAAACAAGCTGTTCAAAATAGGTTATGAATAGTATTAACTAAATTTTAAACTTTATATAATCCTTATAATTTTAGAATCCATATTATGAGTTTCTTAGACATAGTGTAAGAACAAATTCATTTTCAGTATTGTAGTTTTACCAACTTTTAATAGTGAACCCTTTTTAAATAAAATATTTTAAACGTTTGACTAAATGGGGACATCAAAAAAATTTAAAATAAAACATCCCAAGCTTCCACGGTACGCTTTCCTTTGAATAAAACAGTAGCGTGTGTTGTACGCAACTTCGAGTTTTAACACACACCACAACCGATTAAACTAGTCGTTGTGAATTGTAATACCTACTTTTTGAAATCATATATATTTTATATTTTAAAATGGACTTCATTTTTGGATTCGGAATATTGAAATTAGCCTAGGGTGAAATTTTGGTACATTTTGGATAACTTTCATATTTTAATGAATAGTGAAAATTACTAAATTTTAATTAAAAACAACTTTTTTAATCAAAATAATTAATATTGATAAATTATTAATTTGAGTGGTTTTAAAGTATATTTAGAATATATTTTTACCATTTAATATAATGTTGGCCATTGGACATAATTTTACAATTAAACCGAACATAAACAAGTGTCAATCTTTTGATAGTTATTATCTCTTAAAAACACGGTTTTTGTTTTGACAACGGGAATTAATTTTAAATTAATTTCTGCCACTTATGTGTTTTGAATTTAGAAAAATGGATTAAATATTTGGAATCAGGATGTCCAAATTGTGGAAATAGGTAAATTTTATTTTTAGACATTTTGAATAATTGCTGCGGTAAATATTTTATTTACCATGGTTAAGGGTAAATCCGGTAAATAAGGGTTAAAAAAATAATATTATAATAATATTAAATTACCCTAAGACGTGTCTTAACCCTATTGGTTTATACATGGTCGACCATGGGCATCTTTGGGTCTATTTTGGGACCCCATGGATCCACTTTTAAGTGATAATGACACTTTATTTTAATTAAGTTAAAATGAATACAAAAATGACACAAGCATATATCTTTTAGCAAAACAATTGTTACATAGGATTATATATGTTGGATTTTAGATTATAAATATTCATTAGAAAGATGAAAAGATTTTCTGTATAATGATATTTTATTTATAATTTTAAGACATTAAATAATTTATTTTATTTATGACACAATGATGATGCAGTAATTACTATAATAGTGAAAAATTAAAATAATTGATATTATAAATACCAAAATAAATATAATATGAAACTTTTAATGAATTAAACTAATTTTCTAGGATAATATGATATATTAGGATTGATTTAATTGACTTTTTTCGAAGTAATCAATCTGTTATCAGTTTCACAAAAATCAACTATTGAATAGTGTCAAAATTGACATAAAAGAGTTCTTAAAACAAATATTATATTATTAATTGATATTAAATTCCTAAAAATCTAAGGTTCGGCCAAGAGACTTATTTCATGATAGTTTCATCATTAATGGACCACTTGGGGGTCTCTTGGATGTATGTAGTAAGTTTATTAACCATATTATATAAAAATACAAAGAGACATTGTAAAAGTGAAACTAATTAACTTAGAGTTAATACTTAACAATAAGGTTAATATAAGTACCCAAACCTGTCTAAATTCTATTGGTTGAGTGGTTTTCGACCTATCCCCACCTTAACCTTTGAATAATCAACTTTGGAGCCATTAGAAACCGAATATGAATTTATTATAAATTAATATTTTTAGCTTTTCCAAAGGTGCCCCTCACCCCTCTTATAAAAGGGAACTCCTCCTTCTCATTTCATCACACCTTCCAAGGCTTTTGGTTCGGCCAAACTCTGCCCAAATACTCTCCAAACATCCCTCACTACAACCTAGAGGCCTTAGTTTGATCAGAAAGCCAACCTACGGAGCCCTTTTGATCAAATCAAAAGGAAGAACCCGAAGAAGAGGTAATGATTTCACCACCCTTTTCTATGTTCCTTTCTTCTTCCACTTCCTCTTTCTTTGTTCTTACCATTCTAAAATAATAACTCCAGTATCTCACATATACTGTGATGTTATTATAAATATGGTACAACCATATTCAGTATTCTATCCACCCTTTGAATAACATGTCACCATACGTGCGTACGTACGGCTTACCGTCTCCACGTCGTGGTGTAATTGTTATTCAATATATTATTATTTGGATCGGTATAATAATGATTTGTAACTCATGTAAATAATAAATATAACATGTTAATGATTCTGTATATATGATATACCATCCATTTATATATTATTTTAATATCAAAAGAATGAAATTGTCGCTCGTGCGTACGTACGGACTACCGTCTCCACGAACGCGATGAGATTAATTCTCCATCGTATCCATTCAAGTATAATTATCATTTGATGATTTAAAAATGATTTTTAAGGACTTGATATCATTCTGGATATGAATAATATACAACAAACATGGCTTATGTAACAAAACATATAAAAGAAAATGAGTAAGTTAACACCCGAAACGACGATAATTCTAAGATATTATTAACAAATCAATGTTAAAAGATCATATATGATATCATATTAATATATATGATTCTTGTATAATTTAATAACAATTATTTCACCATTATACAAGAGGTTAACCTACCCCAACCAAGGAAAAGTACAAGGTAAGGGTTTACTTTACAACCTCTTCATTATCCAAGGTTGTTTATATGTAATAATCTACTGGGATCTCGTTATCATCCACATCCATGTTTCTTCAAAATGTATTTCAAAACATTTTTAATAATTAAATGAATATGGGTTAAAGTCATTTATACCCTTGTTTGACTTTTTATAAGAGGTTTATAAGGGAATCTTTCCGTCGTTTTCCAAACAAGCTGCTTTTTAACCTTTTCGACAGAATTGAGGTAAGAATGTTTTTTTTAACTTATACGGCCGGTGCGGTTATTTTACGCCATTATAAAATCTTCAAAGCTTTCCTTACAAGATTATAAGAATTTTTTCAAAGAAAATGTTTTATTTTATATGGATCTTAAATGATTTCAAAATAAAAGGAGATATTTCTTTAAAAAGAATTTTGATTTCATCTATGTCAACATCCTTTGATGGATTTTAAGATTATTTGAAGTTGATTTATTATGATACAAAACATCTATATTGTATTGAAGGTTTTGTGATATGTTTGACTATGGATGTGCTATTTTTATACCATTCATAGTTTGTGGTGAAATTATTGACATTTCGTATGCTAGTTTTAATACAAATGTTTATGTTAGGTTTAAACCTTTTCATATGGGAATGCATTGGACTTAATAAGTGACTGGTGGAGCCCGCTATAGCTCCTAGATGCATTGGTAGGTCTCATGAGACAAACTAGTGTCTTGGAACAAGGCCTTGACAAAATCTTATTTGTAGTCTTGGCACAAGTCCTTGACTATGTGGTTATGATACCCTGGCATTATGCATTCCAACATTATGAAAGTGGTTATTGATTTTTGCATGTGATTATTCGATTAGTAGAATATCCATGTGAATAAGTAAATGGAATTATTTCATTTTATTTATGCCATACCATGTTGAAAGTTCATGTTTGAAAGGATTTTGTTTTAGTTATACATTGCCTTAAAAGTTTATTCTTATTTATGAAATTTTCCGCTATATTGTTATCCTTACTGGGCATTTGAGGTCACCCCTTTTCTATGTTTTATTTTTCCCAGGATGTGAAGATGTAAGTTATGAATGACCTGCAGGGATATTATGAGGGGATTATAGTGTGGAATGTGGAAACATTATTTTGTTGTAGTAGTTTTTCATTTTATGATGTAATGTAAAACTTATGAATATATCTAGTATTTCTAAGGCTACTAAACCAATCGGTCTTTCGAGATTTGATCTGTCTTGTGATCATGCCAATGTTATGTAATAATGCACCGACTCTGGGTAACTAGGGTCGGGGCGTTACAGTTGGTATCAGAGGAAGTTTAGTACAACCCTTGGAAGCTAGATTTAGATAAACTCTGATTAGAGCACGTAGACCTAAGATGAACTTTGGGGATTAGTATAGAAGAACTTCCTAGAATTTTGGTATTGTAGGGATTTTGTGAGTTTTCCGAGCAATACATCCCTGTCTGGATACGAGCAGGTAGAGGCGGCTCTGGCACAGATGTACCTAGGGGTAAAACCCGAAAACACCGCTTTGAGCTAGACTCGAACGGGAACTAGTGCACGACAACGGGCCTTGCTGCACTCTTGGTTACGACACTCCCGGGGGATATGCTTAGGATAATTCTCATTTTCTTTACAAACCATTATGAAGGGTTTATGAGTATATACATCCTCAAAGGAGACATTTTTATGGATTATATCCATAAATAGTTCAATTTATGTTAAGTGTTTTATAAGTATAGGATTATGTATTTTGATTCATAAACTAATCTAGTGTATGCCATTGTTTAGAAATGGCGCCCAGTAGAAGGAATGAGAACTCCAGAAATGCACATGATCCAAAGAGAAGGAAGGATCATATCTTTCATGGTCTTAAGCTAGAATTTATAAGAGAAATAGTCTCCCATGTATTATCATCATATGAATAAATAATATCATGTGTTGATAAGATAAGTAAAGAGTTTACTGAGTCCTATGGCTTTGAAGGGAAGCAAGAGAAGAAAAGGATGGAAGAGAGAAAGATGGATAAAGGGAAGAGGGAAAAGAAGAATTTTCCCATATGTGGTAACTGTGGAAAGAAACACCCTGGAACTTGCCTGAAAGGAATGGGAGTTTGTTATAAGTGTGGAGGAAAAGGGCACAAAGTACGTGACTGCAAGGGTAAGAAAATGGTTTTAAATGTACAATGCTTCATTTTCAAGGAGTTTGGACACTACGCGAACCTATGTCCCAGTCATCAGACTATGCCGCAAATGATGTTATTGGATAATAATCAAGTTATGATACTACCAAAGATGAAGAGGAATTGAGTGTTGTATCAACAATGTACTTTTTATAATAATTATGGAGTATATAAGGATTGTACTGCAGTACTATTTCATTAAGGACTTGAGATTGTGTGGAACAAAGAAAAGTGACTCAATAGCAGAATAAATTTTTGGGAAATATATGTTTGAGAGAATGATAAATCATAATATAGTTCTGATACTGAGGTAGTGATTTTGGAATAATATGTGATTGTTTTGGATAAATTATATTGGATAATCTTGACTACCTTGGAACTGATTAATGATTTTTATATTCCATCATTTTTTTGGGGTTTAAAACATTTTTGGATTGATGAAGTATATCCAGCATTCTATATGGAATAGGGGAGCATGAATGTAATCAATAAGGAATATGGTAATTCAGGATGTTTCAGTGTATTAAAAGAATACAAGATGAAGGTATTCATATGCTATTACGCGGTAAAAAGGATCTATATTATGTTTACCTTCCTTATAAATGTTGGACTGTGAGTTTGGACAGAAGTATTTTGGATAGTTCTAGTTTGGATTATTTTGGATTACCATAAAAGGACAACCCGGAGGTCGGGCGGCAACCCGTCGCGTCCGGCAAGGGTGCGAGACTTGAACCCGCAACCGAAGGGCGACAAGGGTGTATCACCTACCACTGGCCCACGAGATGTCCTGGATTAAATAATGTAGTTTTTTTAAAAGATCTGGTAGATGAATTATAAATTCATTTATTTTGGAACCCTGTACGAATAGTATAAATAGAAATTTTTTTACGTTCTATTATCTTTTAGAGTGAAATATGAGTTTGTGGTAGAAATTTATTAATGGATAAAACTCTAATTATAAAGTAAGTATATCTCCTTATTATCTTAGCCAATTTCATAAATAAATTCCTCAACATTAATAAAAGAAACTTAGAACTAAAAATGTTGTCCTAGATGGTACCTTAAATCATCACTAATTTATGGATTTGTGATTGTTGGCCTTTTCATAGCCATGTTCTCTACCACTCTCCATCGAATAATTGATGGTTAGATTTCTCTTCCATATCCATATTTTCCTACATGGAACCCTAGTATGTGTTATTTTCGGTAATCTTCATACTTTCCACTCTTTATTTTAAATAGAGGCCTCATTAATTCATTCTTCGATGTGGGATTTCAACTAAGATATTTTGAAACGTCAAAAATGTGTTATCCCAATACCCTATATTTTGTTGAACCGATGGTACTTCAAATCATCATAGATTGATGAGTTTTAGGACCTCAATTTTATACTTGTTTGTGATTGATGACCTCAATCACTACCTATAAATATTTACGTTTTTCCTCCAATTATATGTCTCTAATTTCCACCAATGTTCTCCTAATCGAGATCATAATTTGGTGGTGACCCTTTCATTTCTCTTTTCCACATATTAAGACTAAATTTTAGTAACCCAATTTTCGATGTGGGTTTTCCCACAAATATATTTTATATTTTCAACCTTTTATTTTCAAAGAACAATTTCAAATTGCGAGGACGCAATTTATTGAAGGAGGGGAGAATGTAACACCCCAAGATTTCATAGTGTGTTATTTCTTCAAAATAATTCAATAACTTTCACTACACGCAACACCGAGTTCAAGCGCACCATGACTTACCAAACAAGCTGTTCAAAAGAGGTTATGAATAGTATTAACTAAATTTTAAACTTTATATAATCCTTATAATTTTAGAATCCATATTATGAGTTTCTTAGACATAGTGTAAGAACAAATTCATTTTCAGTATTGTAGTTTTACCAACTTTTAATAGTCAACCATTTTTAAATAAAATATTTTAAATGTTTGACTAAATGGGGACATCAAAAAAATTTAAAATAAAACATCCCAAGCTTCCACGGTATGCTTTCCTTTGAATAAAACAGTAGCGTGTGTTGTACGCAACTTCGAGTTTTAACACACACCACAACCGATTAAACTAGCCGTTGTGAATAGTAATACCTACTTTTTGAAATCATATATATTTTATATTTCAAAATGGACTTCATTTTTGGATTCGGAATATTGAAATTATCCTAGGGTGAAATTTTGGTACATTTCGGATAACTTTCATATTTTAATGAATAGTGAAAATTACTAAATTTTAATTAAAAACAACTTTTTTAATCAAAATAATTAATATTGATAAATTATGAATTTGAGTGGTTTTAAAGTATATTTAGAATATATTTTTACCATTTAATATAATGTTGTCCATTGGACATAATTTTACAATTAAACCGAACATAAACAAGTGTCAATCTTTTGATAGTTATTATCTCTTAAAAACACTCTTTTTGTTTTGACAACGGGAATTAATTTTAAATTAATTTCTGCCACTTATGTGTTTTGAATTTAGAAAAATGGATTCCATATTTTGAATCAGGATGTCCAAATTGTGTAAATAGGTAACTTTTATTTTTAGACATTTTGAATAATTACTGCGGTAAATATTTTATTTACCATGGTTAAGGGTAAATCCTGTAAATAAGGGTTAAAAAAATAATATTATAATAATACTAAATTACCCTAAGACGTGTCTTAACCCTATTGGTTGATACATGGTCGACCGTGGGCATCTTTGGGTTTATTTTGGGACCCCATGGATCCACTTGTAAGTGATAATGACAATTTATTTTAATTAAGTAAAAATGAATACAAAAATGACACAAGCATATATCTTTTAGAAAAGCAATTGTTACATAGGGTTATATATTTTGGATTTTAGATTATAAATATTCATTAGAAATATGAAAAGATTTCCTACATAATGATATTTTATTTATAATTTTTAGACATTAAATAATTTATTTTATTTATGACACAATGATGATGCAGTAATTACTATAATAGTGAAAAATTAAAATAATTGATATTATAAATACCAAAATAAATATAATATGAAACTTTTAATGAATTAAACTAATTTTCTAGGATAATATGATATATTAGGATTGATTTAACTGACTTTTTTCGAAGTAATCAATCTGTTATGAGTTTCACAAAAATCAACTATTGAATAGTGTCAAAATTGACATAAAATAGTTCTTAAAACAAATATTATATTATTAATTGATATTAAATTCCTAAAAATCTAAGGTTCGGCCAAGATACTTATTTCATGATAGGTTCATCATTAATGGACCACTTGGGGGTCTCTTGGATGTATGTAGTATGTTTATTAACCATATTATATAAAAATACAAAGAGACATTGTAAAAGTGAAACTAATTAACTTAGAGTTAATACTTAAAGATAAGGTTAATATAAGTACCCAAACCTGTCTAAATTCAATTGGTTGAGTGTTTTTCGACCTATCCCCACCTTAACCTTTGAATAATCAACTTTGGAGCCATTAGAAACCGAATATGAATTTATTATAAATTAATATTTCTAGCTTTTCCAAAGGTGCCCCTCACCCCTCTTATAAAAGGGAACTCCTCCTTCTCATTTCTTCACACATTCCAAGCCTTTTGGTTCGGCCAAACTCTGCCCAAATACTCTCCAAACATCCCTCACTACAACCTAGAGGCCTTAGTTTGATCAGAAATCCAACCTACGGAGCCATTTTGATCAAATCAAAAGGAAGAACCCGAAGAAGAGGTAATGATTTCACCACCCTTTTCTAAGTTCCTTTCTTCTTCCACTTCCTCTTTCTTTGTTCTTACCATTATAAAATAATAACTCCATTATCTTACATATACTGTGATGTTATTATAAATATGGTACAACCATATTCAGTATTCTATCCACCCTTTGAATAATGTGTCACCATACGTGCGTACGTACGGCTTACCGTCTCCACGTCGTGGTGTAATTGTTATTCAATATATTATTATTTGGATGGGTATAATAATGATGTGTAACTCATGTAAATAATAAATATAACATGTTAATGATTCTGTATATATGATATACCATCCATTTATATATTATTTTAATATCAAAAGAATGATATTGTCGCTCGTGCGTACGTACGGACTACCGTCTCCACGAACGCGATGAGATTCATTCTCCATCGTATCCGTTCAAGTATAATTATCATTTGATGATTTAAAAATGATGTTTAAGGACTTGATATCATTCTGGATATGAATAATATACAACAAACATGGCTTATGTAACAAAACATATAAAAGAAAATGAGTAAGTTAACAGCCGAAATGACGATAATTATAAGATATTATTAACAAATCAATGTTAAAAGATCATATATGATATCATATTAATATATATGATTCTTGTATAATTTAATAACAATTATTTCACCATTATACAGGAGGTTAACCTACCCCAACCAAGGAAAAGTACAAGGTAAGGGTTTACTTTACAACCTCTTCATTATCCAAGTTTGTTTATACGTAATAATCTACTGGGATCTCGTTATCATCCACATCCATGTTTCTTCAAAATGTATTTCAAAACATTTTTAATATTTAAAAGAATATGGGTTAAAGTCATTTATACCCTTGTTTGACTTTTTATAAGAGGTTTATAAGGGAATCTTTTCGTCGTTTTCCAAACAAGGTGCTTTTTAACCTTCTCGACAGAATTGAGGTAAGAATGTTTTTTTTAACTTATACGGCGGGTGCGGTTATTTTACGCCGTTATAAAATCTTCAAAGCTTTCCTTACAAGCTTATAAGAATATTTTCAAAGAAAATGTTTTATTTTATATGGATCTTAAATGATTTAAAAATAAAAGGAGATATTTCGTTAAAAAGAATTTTGATTTCATCTATGTCAACATCCTTTGATGGATTTTAAGATTATTTGAAGTTGATTTATTATGATACAAAACTTCTATATTGTATTGAAGGTTTTGTGATATGTTTGACTATGGATGTGCTATTTTTTATACCATTCATAGTTTATGGTGAAATTATTGACATTTCATATGCTAGTTTTAATACGAATGTTTATGTTATGTTTAAACCTTTTCATATGGGAATGCATTGGACTTAATAAGTGACGAGTGGAGCCCGCTATAGCTCCTCGATGCATCGGTAGGTCTCATGAGACAAACTAGTGTCTTGGCACAAGGCCTTGACAAAATCATATTTGTAGTCTTGGCACGAGGCCTTGACTATGTGGTTATGATAGTCTGGCATTATGCATTCCAACATTATGAAAGTGGTTATTGATTTTTGCAAGTGATTATTCGATTAGTAGAATATCCATGTGAATAAGTAAATGGCATTATTTCATTTTATTTATGCCATACCATGTTGAAAGTTCATGTTTGAAAGGATTTTGTTTTAGTTATACATTTCCTTAAAAGTTTATTCTTATTTATGAAAGTTTCCGCAATATTGTTATCCTTACTGGGCATTTGAGCTCACCCCTTTTCTATGTTTTATTTTTCCCAGGATGTGAAGATGTAAGTTATGAATGACATGCAGGGATATTATGAGGGGATTATAGTGTGGACTGTGGAAACATTATGTTGTTGTAGTAGTTTTTCATTTTATGATGTAATGTAAAACTTATGAATATATCTAGTATTTCCAAGGCTACTAAACCAATCGGTCTTTCGAGATTTGATCTGTCTTGTGATCATGCCAATGTTATGTAATAATGCACCGACTCTGGGTAACTAGGGTCGGGGCATTACATATAGGGACTGTTTTTCAGCATCCAATCTGGGGAGAGTAAACTTCTAGTGGTACTCCTAGATTTGTGTGTTTAAAACCTAATCTGGTGATGTTGTTTGGATTATGAAGTCATCTACATTGTGGAAGACTCAACCAGTACATTAATCGACATGAATGCCTATGAAAACATTGAAAATTCCATTAGATTGAAGGTATCTATGAAGATCTACAATATATGTGACATGTACAGACAATAAAATCCCATCAAAGAATAATCTTTTAAACACATACATAATTAATTATATTCTTTTTGAAATCATTCTTGTTAGATATGATTGGGGAATTGATTGGATAATAATACGGCCTTGTTTATGGATTCATCTAGAGTTCCCCATTTTTTGTTTCGACCTAGTGATGTATCATACCAAAGATTAAATGTGGTCTAATGGGTAATAGGATTTATATCCTTTTTATGTTATGAAGGAGGTTCCGCAGTAAAGAGGTACCAATGGGTAATTGTAGAGAGTTAAGTGTTTGTTTAGTCAATCCACATTGGGTACAACTTCCCCAGATAGTATACAATGAGTTTCGTATTGTCTCCAGAATCCGCCAATGGCACACTTATCATTGATTCATTAAATCTATTTTCCTAGGAAGTCACTCGTTGGATCAATTTCCCAATAAAACATGAGGCTGAAACTTTTTTAGATGATGGGAACTTATGATAATTATTCCATTTTGGGGATTTTTTCTTATAATGGGGCCCTCTTATAGATTGAAGTTGTGTTCATATGTTCAAGAATAATTTGTTAAATCCCAACCAAATTTCAGTAGATTACATGTAGATTTAAAGATCAATTATAAATAGTTATGGGTCCAAAATATTATTTATGTATCTGAGGATTTCCATAAATGATGATAGATGTAAATATATTATGTTCATCAAAAATGTTTTTATTTTGGTGATAAATATGGAATCCAGTAGTCTTTTACTGAGACTATGATGTTTTAAGCCTTGTGATGACGGGACATTGGACATTATCATCAACCTAGTGGACTGGAGATATTTTGATACTAGGATCGAAACCATGAGATGGGTTTCCTATGTATACTCCTAAGAGGAATCAGAACTTATATTGTTTGATTCCACTTAATTGGACACATCACCTATTATGGCCGTGTTACAAGGACCCAACCATGAACATTAGTGTCATGTGACATTGATGTATGGGTGGAAGATACCTAGTAAATACTAAATGTGGTACATACACTGAATCCTCACAAGGGACCCATAAGTGATGTAGCCTTCAGGGTGGATATAACCTGATTATGGTATGTAGCCCAAATAATATTAGGGTAGATATGGGAGTTGGGTTTTTTCTGGACAATGGATTACTACATTACCAAATTTACTGTGAATCCAAGACCAAATAGTTCATGAAGATATGGACTTAAACATAAAAGGATACCAATTAAACATATTGTTTCTATTTTATACTTGGGATCTATCCAAAAAATATGCATGATAATTTTTGAATACATCATGATCAATGACCCATCTACATTCGGGGTATAGATAGGTGTCCTACATATCTTACTATGATTTGGAATCATAATTCTTGTTGTAAACTATAGGATTGATCAGGTAGATTCAATGGTTGACACTAAAATCTAATCTCATCTGATATATGCTCGGTGTGTTAAAAAAGAGGAAGAAGTAGATCCGAAAAAACCACACACATTCCCCTCTCCACTAGTGGAAGAAGAGGATGATAACCTACATAAGAGGATAGGGATGCGAAAGATCCCCAAATAGAGTATTGGGGATTATCTAATATGTATTTCCATTTAAGGGGAAATTAATAGGGATTACATCTATAGATAATTCCCATTACATGGAATTTGGTAGGGGCATACACCTTCAGGGTGTCCCATATGGATTTGGGGTTCACTTATATTCATAAGGCTCATTCATTGGTACAATTTAGATGACATGATCTCCAGAAACCTTTACTCCCATGTGTGTAATTATCGGTGTGAGAAACAAGTGGAGGTAGTGGATATGAAGATCACACATCCCACATAATCAATTGATTGATGGAAATGGAGCCTAACGAGATAGATAAATTTATTTTGGATTTTCATGTATTTTATTTTAGTTTCATATCCTAGGTAGTTATATTTTTTGTCCTAACCGAAAATTACACAGGTGACGGTAGAGAGATGTGTGGGTGAAACCTCCTGTATGAAAGGCTTGAGGATTACCTTATTGTGAGTTTCCTATTGAATATCATATGGGGTATACAACATTTTAATGTCATATACCATGGACAATGAACATAGAATTTAATGTCATGTTGTATGGTCTAACAACATAAAATTTAATTTTATGTGCTCAATAGGAATGGGGGTCTTGATGTTTAAGATAATATGATGAAGAAAACATATTATTGAATCCATGATTAACTATAAGATAATCTGTCTAGGGCGTTCTACCATGCCTCGAACATGAGAGGAATGGAATGTGTAATCAATGATACTTAGATTTTTCAGATCAGGATAATTGATATGTGTCACAGAATCCATTGTGGCATATAAAGGCTAGAAAACATTTCCTGAGGACAATTTTGTCTCCGGTTGTCAGGAATTTTTTTGGGAAACATATGCACAGTTGTAGAGTAATTTTTTACACAGTTAGGGATATATGCCATCAAGACACCGGCCATACATTTCTCAGGGCTAGGAGGGTTTATTATGATCGAAAATCACTTGGGATACAATGTTTGATGAATGGAAATGATGTTTTTTGGGAATATAACAAAAATTCAGACCATGATTGTTAGTGGAGTTCAGGATCAGAATTTCATAGGAGGATGGTGATGCAGTTTTAGGAGAGTTATGAGGAGTTGGTAAACTCACAGTAATAAAGGGACAATTATTGGGGTGGAATAAGGGAACAACTTGAAATGTCATAGAACTACCCCAAAAATTTCACGGTGTGACTGTGCATCATTTACGGGGGTTAGTGATAGTAGTGAAGGGATAGACCGATGGGTTGAGACGACACCCTGAAACTAATCATAAGTTGGATAAGGGGGTTAATCCCCCGTGGTAAGGACTAGTGAGCACATAATGTTTTATGCATTAGGACGACATCCAATTGGATGTCTGCATAGAAGTGTCCACGAACTATTTTTCATATAGGATCATATGCGAACAATTTTATGAAAATGTTCATCAACTTACAATTTTCCACAAAGGGTCATCTGCAACTGGTATTCCATGAATGGTTTTCCATTAAGGGACTATCAGCAAAGCATTTTTATTCACATGTCATGTCAACTAATGGCACATCCATCCAATGTATGACACTACCTCCCTATATTTTCTTTTGCAGAGTTCCTTCCGTATACAATTTAAAAGGAGGAGTTTGATGAAGGGAGAATCACATATTGTTTATGGGATGGAGAAAATGAGGTGCTTTGGGAGCATGTAGATTATACAAGCCCCTATATATTACCCTCCTTTATTTTTTCAATTTTCACCATTATTTCATCCCTTTTTTGATCCCCCTTCATAATTTATTAATAAAGAATTGGAGTTGGTTATGGAGAATAATTTTGGGGAACCAAAGATGGATTATATAGGGTGTTCACACTGTAGATTCTTGTGATTCCACCTTACCATGTGAAATACTTAGTCTACGGGGGATCATCGGTCATGCGAGTGGAAATCACCACCTTAACTATGAAAATGATATAGATTTGTTCACATGCATAAGAAATACTACCTCCATCCATGAACTTTTGAGTTCATGGATGCTTCAGGAATTATCATTTGAAGTAGTGATCCATGTAGAAATAAGGGCTTCACAGTTTCACCACATTGAACAATTTCTTCAGTCTTCTTCAAGTTTTTATATCTACCCTAATTCGAGTTTGATGGAATTTTATACATATCGAATTTTGAATATTGAAGACCAAAATTGTTGAATAGATAGTGTGGGTACTACCCTACAATGATACAGTGCGGAACATCTATCCTAGGAGTCTGTACTCCTCTGCTTTCCCAAGGTATAAGACATCCACACATGTTGTTTTGGTAGAGTCAGTACTCCCCTGAAATTATTGGGAGCAGTTCCTCAATCCTAAAGATGGTATTACCCTATCTTATTATGGTGTACGTCCCTAGTAGATAATTATGTAATATATTTAGTAATCCAGTATCATACTAGGGTGCCAGTCCTCTAGATATAGAGTAGTTCTCCCCTACTAGGATAAGGTGTGGGTCCTCAGTCTATGGAGTTATACTCCCCTATCGTATCAGGGTCTAGGTCCTCCATTCTCGAGGTAGTACTCCCTTATCATTTTAGGTAATGGGTCCTTACATATAGAGTATTACTCCCCTGTCTCCATGTAGTAGCGGGGAGAGGGTCATCCATTGTAGTTTACATTCCCTGGGATATGGGATATAGTTATGAGGAGCAGGAACCTCCACTTGTTATGAATGATGGGATATAGTAACAAGTAGAGGGACCCTCCACTTGATGTGAATGATAATTAGTTAGGAGTTAGTAAAACCTCAAATGAATAAGGAGTGTTTAACTTCATACAAGAGCGAAAAAGGTTTGATAGATTAGTTAGGAGCATTACTCCCTCGAATGTTGGTAAGATTCAAGGTGAGGGTCCTTATGTTCCATCCTTTTAGTGAAGAAGAACATGGTGAAAAGATATGAGTATTTCACCCCCAACTATTGGCAATAGTGAGGGGGGGATCTTCCAATGGGTTTCATTAGTTTTTAACCAGTTTTAGGTAATGATGGTATGAGCTCTGGTGATGGGTACTATAGCTAAACCTAGTAAGTTGTTCTCGATGGAGTATTGTGACTTTACCTTAGGAATGACCTAAACATGTTCGTTGTAGTCCATCGGTACAAAAATAAACTAGGGGTGAAACCATAAATAAAATTATTTTATTTTAAAATCCTTATAAGTCATAAATGTTAAGTTGTATTCAAAATTCGGGGCCATAATTGAGGTCATTAGGGATGTTTTTATTTAGTAAGAACAACCATTAGTTTGTGTGGGCCTAATATGAAAGACTGTTTTTGGATGTAAACATCATTAATGTATTTTTTAAAAAATAATTTATTTCATGTGTAAGGACAAATTTTCTTTTAACACATGTTTTCCATAGAATTTAGGGTTATTAGTATGACCCTATAATTCTGATAATGGAAAGACATAGATCATTCCCGATGAACAATGGTAGATCATGGATCTATAATAAATGAAGAACTTCAGATTTAAGGGATCTTTACTGATGAAAATGATTCATTGGCAGTTATTCATATTATATCTGACAAAATGGAGGTAGGGAATTTTTTATTTTATTTATTTTCCCCATTCATTAATTATTTGACAAACAAGGACCAATCCAGAAATAGATTGGTGCACTGATTGGTCATTGTGGCGGGATGGGATTTAACATTGTGGGGATTTTATGAGAGAATGATGTTAAAATATTTTTTCCATTTTATTGTAATTATTTCAGAAAAACCATGATTGAAATGAACATCAATCAAGGTCCATTCAACTCTGTTGAATTATGATTTTATTCCCCCGTTCTTCTTTCTTCATGGACATTGCTCATTTCAACCGTGACTCAACATGTTGTGATCATTTGATCATTTCACACTCAATCATTAGAGGAATGATCTGATATCACAGATCGTAGATCAGAATGGAATGAAAAAGGAGGGATGGTGAAAGATATAGATGGATCCAAGAATATTTGGAGATATATCAGTTTGAGAATATTTTCACTAGAATGGATCAACGCATCGATCCATGCCAGGGTAGTGAAGAACGTGATATGAGGATCATAGGTGATACATCATTTGGAAAATGGATAACTAAGGTGAACTATGGGCTGGATGATAGGGCCACCATTGTGTGTTGTGGAGGAAGAAATTGCATTAATGTAGTGGCCCACATGAGACTCATAGTGGAGGGTACGGGCCATGAAAGGATGCTATGGTGCTGACCAGGAAATGATGAAAGGGGTGTCACATTGACTAGTAGGGAACGTTGATGAGGAGGGCCACCTATGGTGAGGAAGGCTAACCACACACATGTGGGCCAAACCAGGTGGAGGTGGGCCACTCTAGTGTCCTATCTGGTATGAACAAGCAGCCTATGGGGCTTGGTCGAGCCATTCTAGTGGGATGAACTGAATGGGTTGAGCTAAAAAAGTGGAACCCAGTGGATTGTGGACAACTGGCAATGCCAGTTCAGAAATGACCGGGATCATCCAGGTCTGTCAGGTCAGGTCAGGTCAGACCCGACCCAAACACGGATCAAGAATTTTTCACTAAAATGCCCATATCATTTGAATGAAGCGTTATATTGACGATACATCAATAATTTTGGTACCCTTACGGTATTATGATCCTTTTTGAGATGTCATGGAGGGTTTTTAATAGGATCATAAGAAGTTGTGATATTACCCATTGTATTTTCTTATGAGGGTTTGATGCTAGATATCATTCCTATCATTGCTGATGACCCACATTCTGATGTGAGTTGTCTCAGCCTAGCTTTGAATGTTGAATCCGTGG
The DNA here is from genome assembly GCA_963277665.1 of Viscum album. NCBI lineage: Eukaryota > Viridiplantae > Streptophyta > Magnoliopsida > Santalales > Viscaceae > Viscum > Viscum album. The sequence goes on from OY728119.1 coordinate 1,238,738,494, forward strand.
GTTGGATCATGTAAGACCATAAGAGGCCTAGTCGGTCCTCACATCTCTCAGTGGTTACATAGAGAGGGTTATTGGATATGATGTGGCTAATGTATATAGAAGAACCTATATCCAATCCAGGATTATGTTTCCAGTAGAGTGAGGTGTCCCATGAGGGAGCCGTCGATGTGGCGGATCCCGTATACATGTATTGAGATCATGTTATTTCTGTAGAACATGTCTATAACTAATGAGTGTTCTTACGAAAGATTTCACTAGATGATGTTGGGATGTGAAATGGCGACTACGTGACTTGGGGTGTATGACTTATCAACACTTCATGTATTATTGGTACTTCGTGTGTTATTGAAACTCCATGTGTTACCGAAACTCTGGGTGTTACCGAGTCATTTTGTGTTATTGAAATGACAGGTATTATTGATATTGTATGTCTCATGGAAACCACATAACTCGGAAATACCTTAGTGACCTCTTTGGAACTTTTGGTAGAAATTTTCTACATGCTTCTGTCAGAGAGCTTGAGTATTGAGATCTCTCAAAATAAGCTTTCTACAAACGGAACTGTGTAGGTGGCAGTGGATGGGACCTTTCCTCGTTGAATCATTTATGAGTATACATAGATGTTCTTTTTATATGTTCTATTTACATATACCTATGTTGATATGAATATATATTCCTACTGGTGTTTTCCATTTATAGTATTTCTACAAGGTATTTTCTCTGTGATGGTTCCTATGCTTGTTTTACTTTCGTTTTCAATGTGTCCCACTATGTATTATTTTAATCACCAATACTCGGGCTTTTCCATCACGTTTCATGTCTCGTGTCGACCATAGAATCATTGAAGATGTTCTAGGTGGACCAGAACTAGGTTGTTCTTAGAAAGTGAATATAAAGTTGAGATGTTCTCTTGTTTATTTAGACTATTTTTCCTATACGTACCCTTTGGGTCGGGTTTTATGTGGACGTGCATCAGGAAATTGTGCTATATGCCTTTTATTTTTTATGGACATGTATTCTTGACCAGTTTTTCTTTACGAAACATTAAAGTCCTCTCGTTCTATATTGGTTTGGATATATTAGTATTCATGCATTTTTTTACTTAGTATTTTTACATTTCTGTACTTTGGGCATATAAAAGTGTCTTTTTGTATAGTTACATAGGAAAATAACTCCCATTTGTGAGATATTCCTACTCAGTGCTAGTAAGCAGCCCCTAGACTATTGCATGTGGGAAATGGGTAGTCATGACATTTTACCCTGTGGGGAAGGTCATGATATAGTGGTATCATATGGGTTGGATCAAAATTTGCATTGAAAGTTTATGAGATTGGTTTGGGGAAATAGTGTAATATTTTCGATTTTAGATTTCAATCCAGGGACTCATGTGTTTGAGCAATAGTCAATATATCCATACACCAAGACTTTGGACAACTAATTTTCGACTCGGTACATGGAAACACATGTTTTATTAACAAAAATAATGGCTAATGAATCATATATGAATGAGTTTTCTTCCATTTTCATATTGATTCAGCTCACCTGGTATACTCTTTTGACTATGATACATCATGTTTTCAAATAATATATATAAACAATTCCAACTAGAGATGATTCAACATTAAGATAAGGATTTTGACCATATGATTGATGAGGCCTCCCCAAGGGGATCCATTCTTGAAAATCATTTTTCATTAAGATGGTCACTAGAATGAAATTTATTATGATGATCAGTTCGTAGACCATCCTCATATGGTTTAAGTAGATGCAGCATGCCAGACTAAGTCCTGCATGGATGTTTTGGCATTGGATGATGATGCACTAGATTTTATCTCATATCATAGGCTTCTGAGGTTGTGATCGTCCATGATACATGGTCAGAAGTACCAACTGATAGTACATGATAGATCTAAGATATAGAACAAGAGGCTCAGTTTGATATTCTAGAGGTATGTTAGTTCCCAGTGGGATAGGCCATTCTATGCTTATCGTGATAGGGGACTTCATGCTCAAAAATTTCCAATGGATCATGTTGTAGATATTGGGGAATTTGATGAACTATCAAGTAAGCTAAAATAGAAGGAGAGGTCAGATCCTTTGGGGGACGAACATGGAAGAGAAGTTGGGAAAGCAATAGGAGTTGGCCAACGTTTTAACATTTCACCACCACCACCCCTAGGGGGCCCATACCATTCTTTGGAAGCTAGAGGACATGATAAGATACAATTAAATTCTATCAAGGAACATGACCCTCTGACTCTAGGAATGGATCAAGGTACAATTTGTGTCTCTCTACTTTAGTAGCAGAAATTGGTAGACACTTGTACTAGTTATTTAATTTCCTACCTCTTTTATGCATTCATACTTATAGAATCTGATTAAACAATGGAATTGTCCCTTATTCATATAGACACATACTAGAAGAGATATTATAATCACACTCTAGGGCTAATAGTTTATCTGGACTCTTATGGATGAGAGTTTCGGCTGATATCTCTTGGTAGTAGTGTCGAGGAAATAAAATTTAACGCTTAGCATGGACTGGTAGCCACAGTTCATTATTAGAGTAATTTTTTTTATGTAAAGGGTATGGTTCATATGTGATAATAGAACCATGTTTCCATTTTTATCAGTGAAGGGGAAATCCCTACAACTTAGGATGGGCACACACATAAGAGGTTGCATCATTTTACTCTTTATTTGGCTAGCATGGCCCTCAGTGTAAGCGATGTATTGAGTCATCAATTTCATATATTTTTTTCAGAGTATAAGGATTTCTTCCATATAAATGTTCTAGGTTTACCTTGCCATTCGGGAGACATGATTATGCGTTGATCTAAGACAAATTATGATATTAATATCATCGACCCCATATCTGTTAGGTCCCATAAAGATTCTTTTTCTATGTGTGCAGATAGAGGACTTGTAGATGATGGGCTTCAGGAGACCTAGTGTTTCAACCTCGGTATCCATATGTTTTCTTCATTAGTCTCTTACATTCCATCTAAGAGACTAGAGTTTCAATGTATCTATAAGAGGATGCGGTAGAGTTTGACATTTTTCCCCTCTTAAGTTTTCCATAGAATGGTGTCAAGTATATATTCTTCTGTGATCCCTCATGAATTGAGCTTGGTTTTTTCTTGATTCAGAGGAGTATAGTTATTTATTATGGTTTAGGCTAGTTGAAATCAAATGATAAACACTACATGAACCATGATCTGGAGTTAGAATAAGCAGTATTTTAATTGAATATACGGTGAAACTACTTGTGGGAAGAGAGATTTATCATCTATTTTGACCACAAAACTTTCATGTATATCTTCTCTTAGAAGGATTGGAACATGAGACTGAGGAAATGGTTATAGTTCCCCAAGAACTATAACTTGGAGATTATATATACTATTATAAAGGAGAAAATTGTACCAAACACTCTTAATAGGAGATCAAGAATTCATTTGATGAATGATGTATCCAAGTTGTTCGCCTAGTTGCACATTCATTTCTGAATTGATATAGAATAACATATGTCTAATCAAGGTTTTTCACCCCTATACTCTATCATAGAGGTTTGAGAGGCATGACAGTTGGAGACAAACTGTGAGGCTCTATATTCTCAAACATACATAGGGTATTCCCGTGATGGATATTTAAATGTTGGGGAGAGAATTGTTTGTTTCATAGGATTCATGATGATACCAGTTTCATTGAAATATGAGGTTTTTAGGGAGTTTCGTACATCCCTTTTAGTAGTATATCTATGTGTGGAAATGATTTACAAAAACCTAAAATGTCAGTTTGTGGCATGGGATGATGAAATAAGTTGAAAGTTTTGTGATTCAATGCCGTAATTCTAAACATGTGGAGGCTATTAATTAGGATACAGAGGGATTGAATCAACCCCTTGTGTTGCTGGAATGGATCTGGTATGGGATAGAAAAAGAATTTGACATGAGTTTACCACTAACTTCTAGGGGAACGATACCATCTGGGTGATCATTTAACAACTCACAATGTTGACCCACTTCCTAGCCATCTAGGAGTAGAGTTCAGTAGAGTTATTAGGATGCCTTTATGTTAAGGAGATAGTTTGACTTCATGGAGTTCCATCAATGATTTTTTAAGATCATGATCCTTGCTTCCCATCTCAATTGTGGAAGTTATTATAGGAGGTGTTTGGGACTCAATAGTACTTGAGAATAACATTTACTCCAGATGAATGATGATACTGAAATAACAATTATGTATATTTAGGACATGTTTCGGGATTCCATGTTTTGTCTTGGGGATTTTGGATGATTTCCTACCTTTGGTTATGTTTGCGTACAAAAACAGCCACCCCTCCACCATCAGCATAGTACTATAAGAGGATAGGTATGACTGACCCTATAGGTCACTCTATAGGTCACCCCAATGGGGATAGTTGATATATTTTTTTCTTTTAATACTGTTTGGCGTATTAATAAAAGAAGATGATTACAAATGAGAATTGATTTTTTACTCAAGATTTATTTTCAACTAATATCTCAAAGGTTACAAGTCGTATATGGGGGATATTTTTCATAAATATTATAAATTTTATTATTACAGTTGGTTAATGACAGAACTATAATTATATAACCCATTTTTTTCCATAGTTTATGTTATTTTTAATTATTATTATGAAAATTATTTCTTTTCATGTTATCTGATACGATGAATGATCAACGTTCTTCTGGAAAACATATGTATGGTTTTCATTATGAGTCCGGTGGGACCTATATGTTTCTCTAATACATTGGATAAAGATATATATCTAATGATATATACTGGAATAGAATGCGAACTAAAGCTGGAACTATATTAAATTTATCATGTAAGTGTAAAATCGATTTATAAATACAATTTTGTAATAATAGTAAACTCAGTTTAGAAATACAATTTGTCTATTGTAATGGCCTTTTCAATAATCCTTGAGTAATATGGATATGATTTTATATTCTTATTTTTAATCCACAAATATTATTTAATATGTTATTCACCTTTGGAATATGTTGATTTATTCTTTATAAACATCTATTATTAATCCCATGACACTATATCATGATCTTTGATATACATGGTATGATTTTAAAATGACATGTTATTATGTCTACTGATTTTGATAAGATTGATATATCCCATTTTTATTATTAATAATAATATGATTTCACCCTTTATTATGTTTTATTACTAGGATATTATGATGGGTATCAATTAAGATATATCAAAATGGTGTTCTAGATAAGATGGAATAACATGGAGACGATGTAGAAGTCTTATGAACTTATATGATACTTTTTTGGTTATTTACGTTTTGTAGTGAATATTACTGAAATTTGAAGAAATATATTTGTATTTAATATATGCTCTATTACACCATAAAACTATCAAATAATTACATAATTAATTAATATTTTGGGGATTAACAACACACCCTTAATATTCAAATGAAAAACATTAAAATTCATTTCAGATTCATATAATCACCCTTAAATCATAAAATATTTTTTGAATAAAAATTTATGTAATATAACAACCAGTTGGTGCACATAGAATAGAATTATGTATTTAGAGTTTAATTTAATGAAAAAAAACCATTTTAAAATAATTGGAATTCATTTTAAAAAATATCATATTTTAATACATAATGTAATATAATTTAGATTCATTTATAAATGATCTAAAATTGTTATATTATAAAAAAATAATTTATGGTATTAAAATTTTACATTCATGTATCGATTAACCAAACATAATCTAAAAAAATCACATTACATGGTGGTAACCACTAATTAAAAGGATTTTGAAATTGAAACCATAATCATAATACTTTTAATCATCAATAATAAAAACATATATATAAAATTTCATTAAATTTTATAAAAATCTTGGAATCATTTGAAAAATTTAAATCCCACCGTATATAACCAAAGATAAATAAAATTCCCTTCATGATTCATCAATATAATCAATATCAAAAAAGATATTAAAAAATGTTGTGTTTGATAACATAAGAGATATATTTTAGAGAACACATTATGGAGAGAGTTGAGAGATAAGTTAAACTTTCCCATGCAAGTTCATTGATATAGTGAAAACACCCCAAATTTTATTTTTTTCATTTATTGATTCTTATCCATATTTCACAGGGAATGATACTCCCCTTATCCATCATGAATAATATTATATTTATATTTCAATTAATTTCATATATTTTTCATATTTTATTTATTCATTTTGGCACCTATTATCCTAAGTGATAGGTATAAAACCCTTCTCTTCAGTACACATTAGTACATAACATATTACACGAAATTACATTTAATAATACCGAAATGTATATATAATCATAGTTACATTTTAATTAAATACATATCATAACATCTATAACATGTTATAGAACAAAATTATTAATAACATCCTTAACATGAATTATGGAAAAATTATTTAACATGCCCCAAATACCCCATGAATCCTAAAACTGCATTGGATAACATGGGGAAATACATAATATGGGGGAATCAATAAATAAAAATATGAAAATAAAAATAGAATAAACTATACATTTTATAAAAAAAAATATAAATGATGAAAAAAGTGACATGAATAATTAGACATGATATCGAATGATAATCATAACAACAGATGTGTGGAAACAACATAAAATACTTAATCATGAACACATGTTAATGATAAACCACCAAGACTTCTTGTTTGAAATAATACCATAGAGGAATCAGGTACATCTCTTTTCAAACATGACCTATCATGATACAAAACATTATCCAAAGCATTGGAGTGCAATCTGGAAACACACATCATAATCACTTACTTATCATGCTTATAGGTGCCACACAGATAATAATAAATAGATTCATTCATCTTCATTATTTATTACATGATTAACTAATGTATATTTAATAAATTTAAATCTCCAATAAATATGTATTTCTGAAAAAATATGAGTACACTTTATATAATAATGGGTATTGTATTCACTACACAATTGTTTTGGCATTGAAATTCGACGTTAAATTTAGGTAGCCTGATAATATTTCATAAAAAATGAAAATAAAAGATTGTGATATAGAATGGGGAATATAATTTTTTTTAAATATAATGGGATGTAATAAAAACATGTAAATTAATATACCAACATTATAAATTTGGATGTATATGGAAGATGGTAGGCAAGAAACATGAATAGAGAAAAGAATCCTTGTGAAATTTTGGCTTGGTAACAATTGTGGAAAAAGGATAATGGAAGGCTTAATGGAGGTAAATGAAAATTAAATAATTTATATACCAAATTAAATGTAGTGGGAATATGTAGAAATCATATCCCATCATAATAAAATCAAAAGTAAAAGACATAACAGAAATGGGGTTCTTGATAAAAGATGACAGTGGAAGATCTCTTACATGAGTGTGTCCTAACAAAGGAATGGGAGAGACTTATTGAAAGCATGGGGACACCATGGGAGGACTCTATGTAGTGTAGTTCATAATGTGGATGTCCTCCAAGGAATTTTTGTGCAGATAAAGTGGATCTTCAGTGGTATAATATATTACAAATTTGGGAATTATTTATTATTTTGGTTATGGATTATACCTAAAAAAGTATACAAAACCACAAATCATTCCATGGTTCTCACTCATGTTTTCTGAAAATGGGTAGTGAGATTTATTATTTTCTAATGACATGTCCTAAACATGTCAAAATATAACCCTTGGTGTTATGGAGGTGGGTCACACTCGTAGGAAAATGATTTTAAAATCATAATATATATTTTACGTTATGGATGATTCATAATGGCTTTTAAAATTTAATAAATAAACAAAAAATCAAAAAAACATTAATGGTGAAACATATATTTCTTTTTGGATTTCATTTATGTAACATATTAAATCACTTTTAGGTCATTGTGATGTCTTAAAACACAAAGTATATTTATATGGTATTTAATTATTATACGAAAATTATACTATATGAGAAAATAAAGAAAAATTAATGATTTGATAGTTTAGTTGTGCTAATTATAAAAATAATTTTATTTATATATAATTTTTTTATAAATATTTTAGTTTTTATTTATTTATTTAAAACCGTTAATTATTGAAAATGAAGTTTTTTTTGACAATAATAAACTTGGAACCGTTATAAAAATTAGAATTGACATCATTAAATATATATGATCACATGTATTTAATAAAGTTAATTTAATAATAATAATTTATAAATAAATTATTTATTTTAAACATCCAATAATTCATAAAAATATATTTTTAAAATGAATTTTAATGTTTAAAAATCATATTTGTTTTTTAATGAATCAAAATAAAAACAATTCATGAAGTTACAATAATAGGTTAGAAATATATTCATTAGTATATAAATAAATAATATTAATATTAATATTTCATGGTTCTTGTCATATATCCCATTTTACCACATCAAAAGCCCTAATGGTAAGGTGTGTGATGGTCATACATTCAAGGAGTTGTTCGACGAACATGGTTGCCACCATGACCTCATTGAGAATGAAATTTTACAGTAAACAGTTTTAGTCATGCTTGTGTTATTGGATCTCAGATTGGTCTTGGTCATGGGAAAATCCCAGAAATGATATCTCAATTAGATGCTCCAATAAATGGGATTTATAGGGTATGGACCAACTTATTGAGACAATCTCAACCTTTTTTATTGTTAATTAGATTTTACAAAACAATATAATTACAATAATCTTTCATTCATTATTCAAAAAATATAATATCAATTTTTGGGATATATAATGGTATTTTAAATCCAATAGTAATAATAATACAATAGAAGTGTATGTATTTTCCATAACCATATTTCATAATAAAGAATTTAATAAAAATGAAACTGTATTTTTTTTATAATTTTTGGGTTATTAAATCCTCACCCCCCATGAAATTTAGCAGTCAATGTTTTATTTTCCTAGACAAGAAAATATTTGGAATACTCTTCTTCATCACTTCCTCCATTTCTGACATTACTTCTTCAAAATTATGGATTTTCCACAATACTTTGACTAGGGCCATTGTCTTATTACATATTACTTTTTATCTATGATCTATGATCATCACTGGATTCTTCTCATAAGAAATGTAATTCTACAGTGGAACCATCATTGGATTGAGTATATCAGAAAGTTTGGTATGTACTTTCTCAAGAGGGATACATGGAATACATCATGCACAGAGATATTTTATATGGAAGTTCTATTCGATAGTAAACCAATATGATAAAATAATGGATAAAAAAGGGAATATTCACCTTGTACTAATATTTCCACTCTTCAAAAATATAATAAATTTACTCAGTGGAGATATAAAGTGGAATACCATGTCTCTAACATCAAACTATAGGTCTAATTTACGATTCTTATCATAGATCTTGTATCGAATCATGGAATATTTTAATTAATTCTGGATTGATTTATGCTTCTCCACTATTTCCCAAACCATTTAGAGACCTATTAGTTTTAATTCCCCAACATCATCCTCTTCCTATAAAGGGATTCAAAGGGAATTGTTGGATACTTGAACGTAAACTATTATTTAAAGTGAACTCAGCAATATGAATATATTTATCCCATACTCTATTGAATTCAAATGAGAATTATCTAATAATTTCTTAAAGTGTATTTATAATCCACTCATATTGGCCAATATATCAGCTGTAACAATTCATACTAAAGATCAGCTAAGGGTTTAGAGAATACTGTAGACTTTTCGAAGACATAAAGGTGAATATTTGACCATGATCATACACAATTGATATTTTTTCTCCATGCAGTGTCACCACTTCTATAATGTATATTTGTGTTAGTTGATCGAGTGAGAAATCCTCTCGAATCGCCAAAAAGTTTTCCATATTTGTACAATTATCCATTAAAAACCCAGATAGCAATTTTTCCTTTGGATGTTTTTGGAAGTCTAGTAACAATGTTTTTTGTGTTTTTTTTTAAATTTAAATCTAGGTATGGGTAATGATTGCATCATCCCCTAATAATATTTTTTTATCCTTCACCTGATTACAAACCAAAAACATTAAGGTATATTTTGTGATCTCATTCTTCATGTTGTCCCGCCAATAATTTTCTTAGTGAACCAAATATATTTTTTTTTCCGGGTGAATAGATAATTTCCAACTATGTGCATCATACCATATCTCTTTATTTAACCGATTGTTTGATGAAAAATATATTTTTGACCAAAATCAAACAATTAATTCTTCTTTGAGATTGAAATATGAGGATTTACCCTTTTTTATAGTTTCCATATCATATTAATTCCAACATCATCGTTTATATTTTCCATTATATTTTCAAGAAGATATGTTTGAAAATGACTTTTGAAAGGATTGATAATGTTACTTACCTTAATATTTACATGTATATCCACATAAATTATAAGAATATTGGATCCTTATCAATTCTCATTAATCATATTATTTATATATCCTTTCCACTTAGAGAATCATCCATTTTTTACAGTACCATGATAGTAGTATATTGAATAGAAATATTCCTTGATCATCTCCCAATATCTTTTTTATAGCATATGCATCTCTTTCTAGGTGAATATATATTTTTTTCTCTAGTGATAAATATATATATCACACTTCTCCACATACATATAATATAACTACATATTCAATGAAAAGATCATATTCTACAACTCCTAATCATTTTCGGGATATTTTATCTCATGAACTATAAACTACCTTGTGGCACAGGTAATGAATTTTTCATTCTGCGTCAACACACAACTTAATATCTTCTTTAAAGCATTGCTAAATACATTAAAAATTTATCCATTTTTGTGTATTGTGAGAAAAAAGGAAATGAAAATCCTCCATTTCAAATGCTTTAATATTTATTCAAATTCATTATTCTAGGAAAACTTTACTTCATTAAAAGTTTTATTAGTAAGAGGGTTCAATAATCTTGTGTATTTTCTCCCAAATCAGCAATACTATATAGCTAAATCATGGAAACTATGAAAATATATGATAAATTTCATCAACATCCATCCATTAATTTTTTTTGTCATTGAATGATCTATTGATATCCCACTGAGTTTGAGGATATTCCCCATAAATGAGACTTCCATCAACCAAAACTCACACATTAGAAACATAGAATAAATCTTCTCCATTCTTATGGTCTTAAGATCAGTGTTCAAATTTTCCTAATTCACCTCATTGATTTTGATTATATTAGGATATTATATATGAAATTCTACAAATATGTTATCATGAAAATATCTATTTTATCTATTCATAATATCCATTAATATTTCTCTATAATGATTGAGTTAAAATGGAATCACTAATAATTTATAGTGCTTATACCTTATATGAAATGTTTTATTTGGGAAATCAACTTTCTCCACCATTACATGATAATATCCTGACCGAAGATCCACTTAGAGATGAATTTTCCCCCCAGCTAGTCGAAAGAAGATATCAATATATCGAAAAGAATATATTTCATTATAATGGTCTTGTTCAGAAATCAGTAATCATTAGAAATTCATATAGACCCTAACTTCATCATGAAGAAGTTATATGTCTCACCCCATGGTGAAGAACATAGGTTTTTAAAACCATTATAAAAATTATCCTATAGTTGTTTCTTTAGCTTCTCAAGTTCCACAACATCCATCCTATATAGATTCAGGGATATTGGTAGTTCCCCATGTATAATCATGATGGCAAATTAAATCTCCCAGCTGGGAGGAAGACCAGATAGATCATTGATAAAAAAATCAGCATATTCACATTCAATATGCATGAATTTTAGGTTGATCCTTACAATAGACTAAATCATTTGAGCTATATATGATTTCCCAGAGGGAAATAATATCAACGATTGAGATGATTATGTTAAATAATATTTGTCCTTCTCTTTGAACTATGCAAAATATGGTGGTCAATTATTTATTCATAGATTGATTTCCTTCTTAGAAATATTTATTTTCGCCCTATACATGGAAGTCCAATGCATTCCAATAATAAAATAAAGTTCCAATAAACAATGTATGAAAAGGATAGTTGGGATTTTCAGCATTCAAATTATGATTTTGGGGGGTTTATATATGTGGGATACAATAATTTACCTATTTTCCATTTTCATTGACATCTCGTCTTCTATGATTTTTGTTGCTTTTTGAATAGTTTCACTAAACATTAATTATACGATGGAATACATAAAACTAGAATCAAATATTATATTTGTTATTAATGAATTATTATAGAGACCATAGATTGACATAAAAGGACATTAAATTACAATTTCAAAATACATAATACAAGACATAAAAAGATTCCCAAAGATTGTATTAGTTTAGTCTCTTTGGAAACCTAAAACATAATCTTCTAACATTGTGAATGATCTTCAACATCTCCCATAAATAATAACTTTTTTTCCTAACTTAAACCTTTCTTTATATCCTTGGAAAAATAAAACATAAAAATGGCTAGCTCAAATTCTCAGTATGGGTAAACATGGATAACATACAACAAACCATAAAAATATGATCATAAAAACATGATCATAATGTTCAAACATCATAATATCGAGTCATGAAATAAATCATGGGAGTTCATAAGGAATATATCATTATGTAACATTACCCATAATAAAATAAAATTGGTGTAAAATAAGTAATTGTTGAAAACTAATAATCACCTAATATGTAATCTAAAGTACACAAGTCATTGCTTCCATGACCAGCATAGTGGGAAAATTCCATTATTGAACTGAGTGTACTTGTCTGTCCATCCATGTATTAATGAACCCGATTTACATTCCATTCCAGTCTTGTTTATATCATGAGATTTAAATATTTACCAAATAAAGTGGAGGGAGATATAGGCCCCACCCATCCCGTAATGAAATCATTCTTTCATGAGCCACAAAAACATAAATCACTAAGCATAACATTTCCCAAAAAATTAAATGGGTTTTTATGCATCATTACATAATATCAAATAACACTCCATTATTAAAAAAAAATAATAGTAATAAAAGGGATTGAATTATAACCATATTTGAAGAGGGTCATCTCAAAGGAAAATAATTTTGATACAGAACATGAATTTAATTTATTCAGAAAATATCCTTTCTTCTTCAAAAATGTTTTATTTTCTCAATCTGCCTTAAAATATTAATATAAAAAATTCAGTATAAAAAAACATGAAAATGAGTAGAGTAATGTTTAAGAAAATATGGAATTTCTAATATGAAAAAAATATTTTCATGCTGTGTAAGTTAAAAAAACATTATCCCCGTACATTTGTTAGAATAGTCAAATAGTACCTCCTATGATAAAAAATGATTCCATCTATAACATGTAGTAAAAGTAAAAAAGGGTAAATATTTCTCTAAAAATACATAGAATAATAGTAAATATTTTTTGAATAATTTTTAGAAAACATGGTCATGGATGAAAAATATACCCATAGAAAATACTTTGGTATAAACAATATTAAAGAAAAATAAGATTTTCAAAATTATCACTTTCCATGTACATTTTGTTTTTTGAGGGTGTGTTCACCTACTGTATAAATGATAAATCATGTTATTAAATTATACTAGGACCATATAAATATTTATAATATCATATATCATCCTATTAAATCGTTTTGTTAGTAATATTTCAATATTACTGTTATTTTGGTTGTTAACTACTTCATTTTTTCATTCCAATTTTTCCAAATAAGTCATTATCATTTTTCATAGGAAGTATTTTATTCATGAATTTATTTTTATAAATATTATTTTCACTCATTATATAAATTTTATAATCATTTTTGAATTTTTAGCATGGAGAAAAATCTCAGATCATCATAGAGACGCATGGCCGTACCTATGCACGAGCGACAATATCATTCCCATAATGGTTAAATGGTATGTAATTGGATGGTATAATAATTATAAAAAATAATTATAAGTTAATACTACTTATTTGAATCCATTATACTCATCATTATACAAATCATAATGTATTTTTGAATAACACATTACACCATATCATGGAGATGGTAGGTCAGACGTACGCACTGAAGGTGATATTTTTATTCATAGGGTGGATAAAATGAGGTATTTGATTGTCCCAATATTATAATAACATATTTTCATTTGGAATATACATGTTTTATTACATTATTATGATATTTACATAGAAATGGGATGTAAATGAAAAATAGAAATTTAAATGAATTTGTAAATGAATTACCTCTTATTCATTGTACTTCTTTTGGATCGATTCTTAGGAACACTTGGGATATGATTTTAAGAAAACCAAGACCTCTAGAAGTTAAAATATAATATTATTAGGATAATTTGGTAGGGTTAGGTTGAGGTAGGAGGCTCATGGTGGTCTGACGAAATGTTGGAGGAGATGCCTTTTTAAAAGAGAGGAAGAGGGGCACTTTATTAAGGTATTGAAACGTTTCATTATTATAAAATTATGTTTAGTTTCAAAAGACCCAAAAAAAATTTAATTCAAAGATAATATGAGTATTGTTCTAAAACATCTAAACCAATATGTTTTAGGCAATATTAGGTCTCATATTTAATCTTATATTTTATCATTAACCCTTAGTTAACTAATATAACTATTACAATGTATTATTGTATATTCATACTATATGGTTAATATGGATGATATAAATTTATAATCAAACCTCAAGTGGCTAATGAATAAAATTTTCAACTTTATCTATGTCATTTTACCTAATATTAGATTTTATGGACTATTATATAATTTAATAAAATAGTATTTTTTTTTAAAATCATTTATATCAATTTTTACTATTCGTATTATGCATTTTTTAAAATCCATACAAATATTAATATTTCAAAAAAATATCATTTATTAAATTTTAAAAATTAATAATCATCCTTAAAATTATTTTATGGTATAAAAATATTGAAACTAAATTTAAAATTATATTAATAATTTCATTTATTTAAATCATTCATTAATATAGTAATCACTATGTTAGCATTGTAACACAAATAAATTTATTTATTCATGTCTAAAATTTATAAAAAACTAAATCATTTAATATATAATTATATATTACTAATGAATATTTATAGTCTAATTTATCTCATACACAACCCCATATTAAAATTGTTTTATTTTAGAAGATACATGTTTATGTCATATTTCTATTTAGTTTAAATTAATTCATATAAAATTTCATTTTCAGTTCCAAGTGGTTCCATAGGGGTCAAAAAATCGTCCCAAGGATTTACATGGTTGGACATATCTCATACAATATGGTTAGGAAATTTTTACGGTAGATTAATAATATTATAATATTATTTTTACACTTATTTATCTGATTTACCCTTTATCAATTGCAAATAAAATAATTACCGAAGTTACAATATATAATGTCCAAAAATAAAAGGTACCTATTTATAAAATATGAATAATATGATTCCAAATATGGAATACATTTTTCAAAATTCAAAATAGAGAATTATCATTATTTAAATTAAAATGAATTTCCTTTTTCAAAACCAAAATGAGGTTTTTTAAGAAGTAATAACTATCAAATGATTGACATGTGTTTAAGTCCAAATTAAAAGTGAAATTATTTACAATTACTAACATTGTATTAAATGATAAAAATATAATCCAATTACCTTTTAAAACAAATTCAATAGAAAATATTACTATATAAATTTATTTGATGAAAATTAATTATCGCTTTAAAATGTAATATTTTTCATCATTCATTAAAATATGAATTTTAAAAGAAAAATTCCAAAAAATAATCAAAAGTAAATTTTTATGTCCTTCTTCAAAATAAGATGTTTATTTTTTCATCTTTAATAGATAAAAATTTCTAAAACTAGAGTTAAAATTTCTATTCCATCATAAGTTGGTAAAACTACATTTTAAAAAATAATACTTCATTTAGCTGAAAAATTGAATTTTTTCCCATAACATGTTCAAGAAAATGTTTGTGAAGAATGATAATGTAATATAGAATTATACATTTTGTAAATACTATTAATAAAATCATGTTTATATCCCATTATATAATAATATTTTATAGATATATTGTTGTTTAATGAAACATGGTATCACTTACAAAACTAGCTTTTGAGAAAGGTTGCTCTTGCGTGTAACCCAGGCCAAGAATAGTGTTTCATATGCTGAATGCTAATAAAACGTTGTGTATAACACAAGATAATATTGGTGTAGTGTATAATAGAATACATCAAAGAAATTATAAGAATCTATCACATAAAATTTCAAGGTGTTACATACTATCCGCCTTAAAATGATTTTCTCTTTCACAATTCGTCGGTGTTATAAATTTTTTACTACTTAAAATTTTATTTCATGAAAATCCACTTCGTAAAAATGGATATTGAAACTTCATTTTAAAAAGGAATTTTAGACACATAATAGTTATCTAATGTAACTTATCATTGTGATTTTGTATAAGAGAACATAATTGGGAAGAAAAAACATAGATATGGAAGAGAAATCTAATTATCGTGTTCTAACGGATAGTGATAGAGAATAAAGATTGGATAATGTAAACTACAAGAAATTCATATTTCATTATTGATTTAATAGACCATCTGTTTCATCAGATAATATGGTACTAGGATAAAATTTTGGGTTTCTATGATTATTTCCCTAAAGTTGATGAATCAGAATAAATACTTACTTGATTTTGGTGGAATCTCATAATTGTTATTGCCTTCAAAGATTTCACTTCATCTATTATTTAATAAAAAGAAGATTAATTTTTCATTCTTGAAGTTTTATCATATCATGTTATAGAATGATAGTTATTCCATCTGTATATATCACCAAATGAATAGTGCATGTTATCAAATATACATAAGTCCATCTATGTTGACAATAATCATATATGGTTACAAAAAACAGACTAATACATAGTATATCATGCTGATTAAATAAAATAAAACTAATTTATACTAATCATGTAATTCTAGTAGGCTGATGTTAGGTGATAAAGGCTTGCCGCACTTTGGTTGTGGGTTGTTTTCCCACGACCTTGTCCGACGTGACATGTTGTCACATGTCATGTAGGTTGACCTGTGTCTAAACCTATATTATTATATCATTTCATAAATAAAATAAAAAATATCCCTAAAAAATACAATCTTATGTTCAACTTAATCCCTTCAAACATTTAGGATTATCCAAATTACATCTGTTATGTCACACAGTACAAAAGAAATTAAAGAAAAGGTCAAATAACCAGCATTTGAATACCATCATTTATCCCCCATATATCATCAGATATTTCTTATTGGTCACATTCCAATCACGTGAATGACTACATAATGCATTCACATGTGTCATGGTAATATCTTAAATTACCATATATCCTTACTAAAAACATGCTTGTTTACTTATTCCAAAACATATTGGATATATTCATTAAGTCCCAAATAAGTGTATTCTTCATCCAATATATCATAAACCACATTCCATTAAAAAAATAATTAGATCTCAAGAAAGTATCACGATAAAATTTAATTATTCAAATCCATCATTTCGTTATATAAAAATCATTATATCAACATAAAGGGATGTGTTAGGGGTTAAATTTCCCTAAAAAATATTTTCTCCAAGTATATCACCATACACATAAATCAATTTTTTGGCTCCTTAGAACTAGTTAAAATATTCTTTCCAATTATAAAAGAAAAGATTATTATAAAAAACATATATATTTCAGGATTCATATAATAGAATCATAGAATTAAGAAACATATACACGTCAATAATACAACATTATTATTTAACCATTACCCTTGATCAATTATCGTTATCTTTCCTATAATATAAATGGTGACTTAATGATTACCAACCACAATATTCTTAGGTTTAATAGAAACAATACTCGAATAAAATCACATAGCATTCATATGTAATTTAAAATATCTTTTTCCTTAGTAGTATAACCAATAGTTATACGATCTTCATGATTTTATTCATGATATTTTATCATAGGAAATCAATATTCATTATTCTCATAATTTCCACATCTAAAACATTCAACGGTTATCCATGTTCTATAAAGTTCTTTATATTGACTATAACTAGAATACAAAATGTTATAATCACATATGAGAGATTAAAAACATACAAGTAAGGTAAATTACATTCAATATTTAAATCTATGTTATCTTAGGTATAATCATAGTTATTCCTAATTAGCCCAATAAGTATAGGATTGTATCCAATAGTTATAATTACCTTTATGAAAATCCCTAGACAAACCATACAAAATATATTGGGATATTGGTTATATTTTGGGATCCTAATTTCCAAAGGATAACTAAAACCTTGGGTATGATACCAACTGTAGAGACCCATGATTGAAAAACATGGGTAATACAATTCATTTGCGGAATACTCAATACAATACACAAAATGATGACCAAAGACTGTATTATTCTAGTGTCTTTGGAAACATAGAACATAATCTTTTATCATTGTGAAAGATCCTCACCTTCTCCAATAAAAATCTTCCCATTCTTTTTTCCACATTAAATCATTCATTATATCCTCTAGAAAATAAATCATAAAAATTGTGAGCTGAAATGATATGTAAGGGTAAGCATCGATAACATAAAACAAACCACTAACATTTGAACTAAAAAAACGTTAACATAATGCTTAAGCATCAAAATCTTGAGTCATGGAATATATCATGGATGTTTTTAAGGACAAGATCATAAAGGAACACTAACCTTGATAAAATTCCATCGGTATAAAATATGTAACTGTCGAAAAATAATAATCACTTAATTTGATTTCTAAAGTAGCCAAGGTATTGCTGCCAAGACCATCATAATGGAAATAGTCCATTACATTACTGGGTTTACGTTTCATTCCATGCATATAATATGAAACCAAATTTACTTGTAATTCCAGTCATATATATATCATGAGATATAAATCATTACCCAATACACTATAGGGTGATACAGTTCTCACCCATCTCAAAATCAAATCATTTTTACATATGCCAGAATAACATAAATCACAATACATAGCATAACCCAAATAAATAAAATGGGTTTTCTAAAACTTCATTACATAATAAAATAATCCATATAAAATACCATTCAATAATTAAGACAATAAAATCATAGTAATAATTGGGATATAAACATAACCCTATTTAAAAAAGAGTCATCTTATATTGAAATAAATTTTAATAAAGCACATGAACTTAATTCATGAAGAAAATATCATTTCTTCTTCTAAATGGTTTTCGTTGTTCAAAATGTCGTGAAATTTTAAAATCAAATAAATTAGTGGAAAATAAACATTAAAAAATATAATGAATGATTCATTGAAATAAGTAATTATGAAGATATAAAAATTAGTTCATGATGTGTAAGTTTAAAAAACATTCTCCTCGTACTTTCTGTGGAAAAGTCCAAAAGTACATCGTTTGGTAAAAAAAGAAATATTCCTAACAAACATTGTTGTAAAAGTGAAAAATAGGTAAAAACGACTCTAAAAATACATAGAAGAATTGTAAAAATTTTATGAAAACGTTTTTATAAAACATGGACATTGATTATAAATTTACCTTTAGTAAATACTTACATGTAAATAATCTTAGTTAAAAATGATATTTTTAAAATTTTCCCTTACCTTGTAATGTTTATTACATGAGGGTGTGGCCAACTTATATATAATGGTTTAATCAGGTTATTAAATTATACAATTACCATATCTGTATTTATGATATAATATATGAACCTTTTATATCATTTTGAAAATAGTATTTCAATATTACTATTATTTTTGCTGTTAACTACTTCATTTTCCCATTTGTATTTTTCCATGTAAGTCATGTTTTTTTCATAAGATGTATGTTTTAATGAAATTATTTTCATAAATTTTATTTTCACTCATTATATAAATTTTATATTCATTCTTGAACTATTAACTCGGGGAACGAATCTCACCAAATTGTTGAGATGGTAGGTCATACGTATGAATGAGCGACGATAACATTTTATTGATGGTTAAATTGTATGAAATTGGATGGTATATTAATTATATAGAATAAATATAATGTTATATTCAATATTAAAATACATTATACTAGTTATTATACCCATCATAAAAATGTATTTCTGAGAAACTCATTTCACCGTGATGTAGAGACGATAAGACTTACGCATGGACGAATACAGATATTGTTATTTGTAGGATAGATAAAAGGAGTTTTAAGGGTTTCTCATAAATTTAATAAAATATCAGAATTTATAATTTATTATATTTATTTCTTTATTATGGAATCATCATAGAAAAATCAAGTAGAAGAAGAAATGAAATTGAATTGAATTAGTAACGCAATTTCATCTTCTTCATGGAACATCCTTTAGATCTCTTCATTGGGACACTAGTGATGAACTTTTTGGAAAACCCAAAAATATAGAAGTTAACTAGGAAGGTTGATAAGAGAATTGGGAAAGGGATTGTTGAGATAGAAGGCTCAAGGGGTTGTCAGGAAATGTGGGATGATATGCCTTTTTATAAGAGAGGAGGAGGGGCACATTAGGAAGGTGTTGAAATATTATTTTATTAAAAACTTATTTTCTCTTTCATATGGTAGAAAACTCATTTATTTCTAAAATATGATGAGGAATGTAATAAATCCTTTTATACAATATGTTTTAGTGATGTTTAGGTCACTAATTTACCCTTATCATTATGCATTAAACCTTAGTTTTCTAGTTTAACTCACACCATGTCTTATGTTATATTCATACAATATTGTTAATATAGTTACCATATAATGATAATTAAACCAAAAGTGCCTCATTAATGAAATTTTCATCATTATATAAGTCTATTTACTGAATCATATATTTTTAGTACTGTTATAGAATTTAATAAAATAGTATATGTTTTAAAAACACATTTTTGTCAATTTTTTACAATTCATATCATGACTTTTTAAAAAACCATAACATCTTGATTTAAAAAAACATCATTAATTCAATGTTATCATGTCATAATAATCCATAAAATTCTAATATGGTATAAAAAGTTCCCAAATAAAATTATGTAAATATTCATAGCCTCATATATTTAAATCATTCATTAATAAGTTAATCACTATATCATTATATTATCTAAAATAAAATTATTTATTTTGTGTCTAAAAATTATAAATAAAATAACATGAGATAGGATATATATTAATCTTTATAATGAGTATTTATAGTCTAATTTATCTTTTTTATAATCCCATATAAATATTTTCTTATTAAGAAAACACTAGTTTATGTCATATTTCTATTTATTTTAAATTAATTCTTAAAAAATGTCATTTTCACATCCAAGTGGATCCATGGGATCCCAAAATCGACCGAAGGATTCCCATGGTCGGAAATATATCATCTAATATGATTAGTACATGTTTTAGGGATGTTTAATATTATCTTAATATTATTTTTTACAATTATTTAGCAGATTTAACCTTTAACCATGGTAAATAAAATAATTAATCAATTAAGTATTCATAATGTCCACAAATACAAGGTACATATTTACAAAATTTAAACCTTCTAATTCCAAATATATATTCTATTTTTCAAAAGTCAAAACATAGAAGTTTTAGTAATTATATTAAATTTAATTCCTATTGTCAAAACAAAAAAGCGGGTTTTCACGATATAATAACTGTCAAAATAATTAATTGTGTTAATGCCCAATTTAAAAAGTTAAATTACGTATAATGACCAAAATTGGATGAAATGATAAAAATATAATCCATTTATCTTTAAAACCATAAAAAATATAATCTAAATATATAAATAAATTAGATGAAAAAGAAGTCTTGAATTAAAATATATTATTTTTCACTATTCATTAATGTATAAATTTATTCATAAAAATTCCAAAAAATTAGATTTTTTTTATTTCCCACATCCAAATAAGAAGTTCATTAATCTAAATTTAATTTATAAAATTGTCAAAACTATATTTAAAATGTGTGTTCCATCAAAAGGCAGTAAAACTGCATTTTTATTGAAAAATAATTCTTTTATCTGAAAAATTTATTTTGTTTCGTACCATGTTCTAGAACATGAGTAAGATGAATTATAATGTTATATAAAATTCAAAATATGGTTAATAATAATCATAATACCTAGTTTGTATCCCATTAAATAATAATTTTTTAAATATATATCGTGGATTAGTGAATCTCAGTATGGTGTAAAATGCAAGCTATTTAGTAAGGTTGCTCTTACATGTATCTCATGATGAGAATAATTTTGTGTATAATGCAAGAAAAGTAGGTGTTGTGTATAGAACAATATATTATTAGTGTATCATACAACCCAAGACATCAAATAAATTAAAAGAAAATATCTCATAAAAACTTTGGCTGTTATAATGAATAACTAGCATACCTATCACCACTTCGTTGTTTGAATTAAATTCAGTGGTAGTGATGAAAATTCTTTCCCATATATACTTGGAAGTTATTCTTTACCTCTGATTCCCTTGAATTGGGGTATTGGATTGCAAATTTCCCTAGATCCTGATATTTTTCTAAATTATAATGTGTTGAGTTATGATTGGAGAATTCCCTTCCTCAGCCTCATTAGTTGGTTTCTTCTATTAGAAATTATTTGATATTTTCCCATCATTACCATACCTAAAAAATTTCTTATTCCCAATTTGTAAATTTCTAGGGGGATTCATTTCGAGCCTTTGACAACACTAATGCTGAAATTTTTTAGAACCACTATATTTCTCCATTAGAGTACCAAAAATAAATTCTGCTTTACACTTGTTATCCCCAAAGTACCCTTAGGTTTCTCCAATATAAATTTGGACATTCAAGGAACATTGGATAATTTATTCATACTTATCAATATCGCAGATCACCTTGTATTTTTTTAGACTTGGTTTTAGCCCAAGAAAGAAGTGTTCAAACATGAATTTAGAGGTAACGACAAAGCAAGAGGTGTATCGTGAATTTACATTGATGTATTTTGAATACACCCTTTTAGAATTTAACATCATTTTTCTTGATGGTGGGGAAATCCCATTCCTTTTTATATCAAATAGTTTCTGGAAAATATTTTTCAAAAACATTTTCTAGAATTTATTTTCCTCCAATGCTACAATATATTTCTTTAGATTCATAATCTATATTAATTTAAACCATTGATTAGTATCTATCACATACATAGCTTATTTTAAATGTGTTTTTATTTTAATTTCCATTAATGTTTTGTTTTGGGAGTTTCCATAGTTTTATGTACAATAGGTGAGTTTTCATGAATTGGGCCAAACTGTGAGCCCAATTCCAGATTTAAAAATAAATTTTGTTTCTTTTATAACCATTTTATTTTTTAATATTTTTCACAAATTCCAACTCCTAAATGTCTTGACCTGATATATTAACACCACAATTAAAATTAGTAGCTTTTATAAATTCATAACCAATGTTTATTTGGGTTTTTATTTAAGGGATGGGGCCAGCCCAGAAGCCCATATCCAGTTTTAAAAATTTATTTTATTTATTTATTAACATATTCAATATTAGTTATTTTTCGGTGATTCCAAGTCTCCCACCATCCCATTACACCCAGCCGCGCCCCCAGTCTCTTTCTCCCCTCTTTGAAGATATTAGGAATTGCGATTTGGAGACGAATTTCTTAGGGTTCCTCAAATATTACAGTTTTGAGATGGTAAGTTGGTTATTTTAAAAATCTAATAATTTTTACTCAATTTCCCCCATTTTAGTATCCACATGACCTTCTCATCCCATTAAATAATCCATATCATGTTTGGTTGCTTGGAGATTCAAATTTTGTTGTATTTGGTTCGTTTAATTCATGATGTCTCAAGTAAGTGTTTATTTCCTTGATTTCATCCCCTTCCTTAGGATTTCGTTCACACTTTCATGATGTTCCTCATGTCAGGAAATTGAATTTCGAAACTACTGTTTGATTTGGTGTATTTTTGTTCAAATAATTGTGGTGTAGGGCTGGATTTATATTCTTTTAGGTGCGGCGGTGGTGTGGTTGATGTTTGACACCATGTTTTGAGGGTTTCAACATAAAAGGTAGGTGATTCCATGTGTAATCATTTATAGATGAGTTGGATAGCATGAAATACTTATTATTAATGTTCATAATATTTTGTGTGTGGTGCGGGAACTATTTATGTTGGATTTGGTAATGCATTTGTTTTTTTATTGTTTCATTTTAGCTTAAAATTGGGTGTTTTTCAGGTGCAATTATTTGGGTATTGTTTGGGTGTGTTTTATAACATATGAAAATTGTATAATAAATCTTGTTTGGGATGGAAATTCTGATTTTGTAGGTTATTGTTGTGCCATTAGGTCTTATATAGGTTTTTTAATGGGTGTAAGTTGTTAAACCTTATATTACATCTTGAATGTGATTTTGAAAATGTGTGCTTTTCATGTGGATATTTTGTGGTATTTTTTGAATTGTTTGTATAACACTTGGGGGTAGTTTAATAAATGTTTATGGGGTAGAAAATTCTGTTCTGAATTTGTATTGGTGTGATTTTGTCCTTGAAATACGGTTCTGAAATGGGTTTTATGTGAGAAGCTTTGGTACACTCTTTAGAATTGTTTTATAAAAGATTTGAATGGTTGAATGATTTATGTAAGAGGTGAAACCATATTGGAAAACAGTTTTGGATTGTTTCTATTTTTAAATGGTCCATTTTAAATGTGAATAGTTCTATCATGTGATGTGTATCCTCTTGGAAATGTTTTATAAAATTTTTTAATGGATTTACTGAAATGTGAAAGAGGTTTGAAAGTGATGTGGGCTGTTTGTGTGAGTGCGATGTGAAAAATGAATTTCTATTTATAAAAAGGGTTTTATGAAACATTTGAGTGGGATGTTATGTTTTATTTATCATATTTGGAGGGAATTTATAAAATTCCTAAAGGATGTGTTGTATTGTGAAATTTATGAAAAAAATCGTTGTGAGCTATTTTGGAGTGAGTTTTATTTCAAAATGCATTTGAATGAAAAGTGGAATTTGGGACTTATGTAATGTACATGGGGATGTTTGGTTAATGTGTGATTTGGAAGTGATATCTCTATGTGAAAACTATATTTCATGTCTTGTTGTACTTGTTTGATCACAAAGGGAAAACCTGGGTATCCAGGTGGGTGGACGTGTACTAGTAAGCTAGTGAATCTATGAGGTTTGGCATTAGTTTCACTTAGCAAGATTGATGCTTACAACTCTAACTAAACTATGATGATGATGATTGGTGACTAATAGGTTATGGGTATGTTCCCTATTAGTGGCTCGTGAATGAGAAAATATATTTTTTTGGTTACTATCACCGAGATATGAGGTACCTGGGACCCACAACTAGATAGTGCCTAGGGGTTATTTCCTCTTACTTGTGATCATTAGATCCTTTATCCTTACCGTCGGCATACGGTATATTTTTCTGGAAAATTCAATAGATTTTTAATTTAATTTAAAAGTTTTTATTCTTTAAATTATCCCACTTGAAAACAATTTTTTTAAGTTTCATCTAATAGAAATTGTAACTAGAAATTACATTCTTTTGAAAACATTCATTCTTTTCATCTTTAAATGTTTATCAAAAGGAATATCTTAGTGGTTGTATCTTACTGGGCATTGGATCACACCCTACATACACCGTTGGGTGTATGTAGACTTGGTTATTTTTATTGTCGCAAGTTTGGGTACAACTATTGTGCCAACAGTTTGGGTTTTTTCCTGTCATTCATGATGTGTTGTTGTGGAGATGGCTTGAGGGAGATGCCTTTTTCCATGTTGATGTTCTTGGCCTATTATTTTTTTTGGTTTTGTAAAATTGTGATTTGTTTTAGACTTTGTAATTCAGTTCTGAATTTTTCTAAAACATTTTTATGTTTGAAAAAAATATAGATTTCTTTCATTAGATTCTTTTGTTGTATTATGTTTATAAACCTAGGTAAATCGTTCCCAATTTTCATTTTATGATACCCGGGAACTTATGTCAGTCTGTGGGTATCGAGAACGCCTTTCGGGCCATGTCACGTGATGGGTTTGGTGCTAGTTTTGATGGAAATCGATTCGGTTCGTGACAAAATGGTATCCGAGGAGGTTCACTCTCTTTGGGTCATGTTATTTGGGGAATAGTGGAGATAGTTTATAGTTAGGATATTGGGGACATGGAATTTTGTTTATGAGTAGTGTGGCTGATCACCACACCACATGACGAGATTGAAGTCTCCAGGGGAATTTTGGACCTTTCAGATTCCTTCGGCTTTCTTGATTTAATGATGATTAGGGGGAATGAAAAGAGAGTTGAGTTAATGGTCTCTGTAATCTTGTAGAGACAGGTAAGCGATGTTGAGTTGGGGATATTCCCTAGAACACTCTCTTTGACAGTGAAGTGATTGGAATATAGCTGCCAACAATATGTCTAAGTCACCCACTGAAAATAGTTTCTTCTCGTATTGTCTTGTGTTCTATAGTTTTGAAATCTTGGAACTTTGGTTTTAAAGTGAATTGGTTTTAAGAAGTGTAATGTTTTTGTGAAATGATTTTCAAAAAAATATAGAATGGTTTGATTTATGAAATAGTCGAACTGAATATTCAGAATTATTTTGAAATGGAAAATGGTGTGCTTACACCTCTTTTGAAAGCATAAACTATACTGAAGTTGGTTTTGAAAAAGTGTTTCCAATAGAGTTTTCTAAACTATCATAGGGTGTTTTTGGGGATGAGATGTTATGAAATTGATGTGAATAAAATGAAATTGAGTTATTGTATAAATGGTTTTGTATTTATAAATTTTTTTTGTAATATTTGAATTGGGATTTGGATCTCCCGGTTAGTAGTTTTGAGAAAAAGGATGTGTTGGTTGACCGTTTTGGTTTAGAAAAGTGGAAAGAATCTTTTTTTTAATCTTTGGTATTTCCATGAGTGACCACATTCATGGGGTTATATGGGATTGTGGATAGTTTATAGCATGATAGGATGAGTGGTAGGACAGATATGAGGTGGGTGCCTGGTGTGGCACAAAAACATGCATGTGTGAGGCCCAGGGGGTACCATTGGTGGATACACTTAATGCTAAACCATTTGTTTTCAAAGAATTGGGTTTAATGAAAAATATTATGTATTGATGAACAGTTTGGTATGGTTTGTAATATGGGTTTTTGAAAATGACGATGTTTTGGGATGTTTTGAGTCCAAGAACCCCTTTTGTTTGAACTGTGTTTTGGGTTTGTGTTTGGTTGGTAAGCTGTGTTGTAGGGACAATTAGTGGTCTCTTTTGGAAAATGTTTTGGGATTACTTTATGGTGGTTCCTTTCATTTGTTTGGATATGGTTTGTGGCATGTTTTGACCAATGGACCAAATAGGTTGGGTCCTTGGGATCTCTCATTTTATATGGTACACCCCCATTATGGGTTAGTGCACACCTGAAGTGGAACCTGGATTGTTTCACCATTGGAATATCCTCGTGTTGTTCAATGTAAGGAATCCTTTCTTGAGATTTGTTGATTGAGTCAACAACCATTCATTTTGTTGATTTTTGGATCCTCTTGTAGTGGGAGAGTGCTTGTGGAAGGTTGAAAAAGACCTTAGTTTCATAATTTTCATGATTCCTGGAAGGTGGATGTGTTATTTGGTTGTCAGTGTGGATGAGTGTCTAGATGGTGTCTAAGAGGGCCTCTGGGTTCTTCATAGTTTCTTTGCAGAAAAATTTATTATTAAACCACCAATTTTGAGATTTTGGTCATGACATGATATTTTTTTTTCACTTTTTGGACTTGTTTATTGTTTAGAGACTTGGAATATTGTCCCATTCCATGTATTGTTTATATCAATCACAAGGTTCATGTTCGGTGACACATTGTTATGTTGTGTACTCTTTTGACTATAAAGGTGAAGGTCAGACAATCCTCATAAGTTCTCTGTTCTGTTGCCAGTATGTCTCCCTTGAGAAAAACATCAAATCCTCTATCATAGAGGAAGGTGTTTATACGTGTCCTTCCCTTCTGTTGTTTCTCACCCAAAGAAACAAGATGTCATGTGTGTGCATCATATGATCCCTTGTTTTAGTAAAATGTAAGGTTTTGGTAATGTGAGATATGGAGTGTGTTATGTCTTGATGAACCCATCAGTGTATGCAGTGTAGTAGTTTGTGGCATCGAAAGAAGAAGTTCCATAACGAGGTTTCCACAGCCTATCTACGAGGCCAAAGATGCTTCAATATTTTGAGCTCCAGCCATAGGTCCCTAAGAGAAGCTGGCGCGTAGTCAGGGGAAACCCCAGTGTTGTTTAAACCCTTGTACAATGTACTATCCTCAGTATGAAAGATAAGAAGAGTTTAAACCTATAGTTTCATCATATTTCTTCTATTGTTCCTGTTCGGTGGAAATAGGTGGAGGGTTTTTACCCATGTCATTACACAATGTTATTCCCTCCCCCTTTGGTTTCCATTGAATATTTGGAGAATGGTTTGAAATTTGGCTAGACAAGTTGAGAACACGGTTTTCACATTGATAGTTATAACCATGAAAAAATAAATAACCATGAAGATATAAGGATCCACATAGTTATCACATAGTTTCCCAAACTGTGCAGACTAACCGTGTGACGATCCCAGCTCCTTAATTTTGGGGTCTTTTCAAGTCAGCCCACGCCGGTTGGTTAAGATGGTTGGTTATTGTGGTGGGAATACCCACCATGGTCATCATGAATATTATTTTTTAAATTTATAATGGATGTATACCCCTTGTACTAGGGACTCTGTTTGGGCCTACCCTAATAGTGTCTTGATTCTGTCTCGGGAAAAAATTTAAGTTGTCTCATATGGTGGGAGCCCATTTGTGTCTCTTCATACGAGTAACTCATATTTTTACTTGGTATTGTCTGGGATGTTGGTATTATCATTTGGAGATATCCAGCTACCTACATATTCATTGGGTAAACATTGATATTGGAGAGTGCCCAATGGTTTAGTTATTGAAGGGTAAGTGTAACATTGTTCGATGTTGTTGTTTATTTGGGTAAATTGATTGAGTATAGTTCAGATTCTGTTTGAGGAGTTTTAATTTGAGATAAATCCATATTCTTATTGATTGTTTCAGGAATCTTGTGTATGTTTGGTTTGTGAGAGTATTCATTCCTTCATTGATCACTGGAGGTGTTTTGGCCTTTGGGTGAGAAACATGGCAAGGGAGTACCTCTTGGTTTCTCAGTTGGGATTGGTTATTGCATAGGACTTGTTGTGAATTTATGGGACTGAAGGTTTTCATGGTGGGGACAATTGTCACATAAATAGCTTATTTTAAATGTATTATTATTTTAATTTCAATTAATTCTTTGTTTTGGGGGTTTTCAAAGGTTTTATGTAGAATATTTGAGTTTTCCTGAATTGGGCCAAACTGTGAGCCCAATTCCATATTTAAAAATAAATTTTGTTTCCTTTATGACTCTTCATTTTTAAATATTTTTCAGTCATTCCAACTCCTAAATGTCCTCCCATGATATGTTAAAACCACAAATAAAATTTGGAGGTTTTAGGAATCAATAACCAATGTTTATTTGGGATTTTATTTATGGGATAGGGCCTACCGAGAAGCCCCTATCCAGTTTTAAAAATTAATTTTATTTATTTAATAACATATTCAATATTAGGAATTTGTTGGTGATTAAAAGTATCCCATGATCCCATTGCACATAGGCGTGCCCCTATCCTCTTTACCCCCTCTTTGATGCTCTTAAGAATCATGACTTAGGGATGAATTTCATAGGGTTCCTCAAATCGTCTAGATTTGAGATGGTATGTTGATTCTTTTATAAATATTTTAATTTTCATTATATTCCCACCATTTCAGTCCCCACATGACCTTCTCATCCCCATTACATAATCCATATATGGTTTGGCTTCTTGGAGATTCAAATTTTGGTGTATTTGGTTCGTTTTATTCAAGTTGTTTCAATTATTGTTTCTTTCCATGATTTATTCCCCTTCCTTAGGGTTTCTGTAACATCCCAAGTATTTAAGGAATAATATATATTTTTATCTTTGTCTATTAATGATTAATATAGTGTTTTAGAGGCCTAAAATCAAAATAAATACAATCTTATGCATGGAATACACTAATATTCTTAAAAGATTGTTTTACTGCCTTTTGATGGCAAGCCCTTTTTAAATAAATCTTTTGACAATTTTATAATCTATATTTGTCAAAATAAACATATTCATTATGATTGGGACATTGAATTTTACATTGGATAAATTTTTGGTATTTTTCTGACAATGTTTATTTTTTAATGAATAGTGAAAAATACTGCATTTTACATAAAAAATGCTTTTTAATCTAATTTATTTATATGATTAGATTATCTTTTGAATGTGCTTTTAAGTGAAATTAAAATATATTTTTACTACTTAATCCAATGGTGGTCATTGGAATCAATTTCACTTTGAAATTAGTCTTAAACTGGTGTCAATCTTTTGATACTTATTGTTTTATAAAAACACGCTATTTGCTCTGACAGCGGGAATTAATTATTAAATTAATTAATGTGACTTATATGTTTTGAATTTTGTAAAATAGACTTCATTTTTGAATTCAGAATATCAAATATAGCATAGGGTGCATTTTTGGTAATTTTCTGAAAAACATCAATTTTTGATGAATAGTGAAACCACTAAGTGGTACTTATAAAAACTGATTTTCAGTTTAAATGAAATTTTGCCATCATTGTGTTTTGAATTTCAAAAATCAGACATACATGGTTGTAATTAAGAAGTAAAATGTGGTTCAATGAGATTAAAATAATTTTTTGGTGAATAGTAACTTATTAAGTTTTAATCGCGATTAGTGGTAATTAGTGTAGTTTAAGGTAAAAATAATGCTTTAATAATATGATATGAGCTTGACACATGTCCTACGCTCATTGGTTGTGTCTTGGCCGACCAAGAAAAGCCATGGGTAAACTTAAGGACACCATGGAGCCACTTTGGTTGGGAAATGACATAAATAACTTTTTATTTAATGTAAAAGTAAATATGACACAAACATAATATGTTTTACGAATATAATTTCTACATGGGGTTATAAAGTTCAGATTTTTTATTATAAAAAATAATTGGAAAGATAAAAAGATTTCCTACATCATAGTTGTTCTTTTATAATTTTTAGACTTTAAATAAAGTAAATTATTTATGACATCATGATGATGCAGCGATGACCTCATTATTTAACGATTTAAATAAAATGGAAAGATAATGTAATATCTAAAACCTACACATGTCCAAAAACTATTGGATGGGTATATTTCGAAACTATATCACCTAATCCTCGAATTATATCAATGTGGTACCATTTAAATCTGAAACTCATTTTCAAATAAAGTAATATTTCATTACTTTCCAAGAGTGCCCCTCCTCTCCTCTTATAAAAGGCCCCCACCTCTACCTCATTACCCACACTCCCAAAGCCTTTGGATCGGCCATCCCCTGCCCATTTACTCTCTCCACATCCCTATCCTCGTCCTAGAGGATTCCTTTTGGGCATAATCTATTCAAAAGAAGCCTTTAGGCTCAAATCAAAAGGTGTTACACTTTTAAAGGTAATTCATTCTCTCATTTTCATTTGTTTTTTTTTACTTCTCCAACCCCCTAAACTCTTTTTATTTACTTCTTTTGTAACAACAGAACTATCTTCAATATACTAGGATGTTTTTACAAGATTTATTCGAGCTACACTCTCACACAACTACATCAAATCGTTAGATAACATACGGTTTCCGTGGATGGCGAAATTCGGCCTCCCGAAACGATGATTGTTCAATACTCATTTAACACCTTCAAAGGTGGCCATTATGATGTCACTATTTTTATATATGATATATTATATGTTTATTCTTTCCTTAATCTTCTTTATTTTTTCATTTATGCAATACCATTATTGTTTCCATTATGGGTAAACATGATATCTTCATTTCAGGAAGTGCGGACTACCGCCCCCTAAAAGTGATTTGATTTGTTAATACCATATGTGGGATGTGTAAAGGATAAAGTTAATGATATTAAATATGTTATTATACTGGAATTATAATATTCTCTTATATCATTATGAATCCATTCCAGAAAATATGAAATAGAAATGGAAGTAGCATTCATGCATACGTACGGCTTACCGTCTCAATGAATGGTGCATTTCATTTCTTACCTCTAAATGTGATGTAATATTATAAATACATGTATATGTTGAATATATATGATATATATGTTATCCAAATCTTTAATATCATTCTGGATATAACAAACCATTGACTAAATTAACAACATGTAAGTGTAATAAGTCTATTTTTGACTTAAGAACCAAATACCGACAAAATGAACATTATTAACTTAAATGATTACATGATGTTCATATCATGGTATAAAAGTAATAATGAACTTGAAAAAGGTTCTTAATCAAGTATATATTAACTCAAGTTTATTATTCAAGAGATTAAAAACGACCGAGTCA
The DNA here is from genome assembly GCA_963277665.1 of Viscum album. Classification (NCBI taxonomy): domain Eukaryota; kingdom Viridiplantae; phylum Streptophyta; class Magnoliopsida; order Santalales; family Viscaceae; genus Viscum; species Viscum album. Next base: position 1,238,771,113 of record OY728119.1, read on the forward strand.
AGTCGGACCCTAGGTATGGGACTTCGTCTCAATCTCCTTTCATTGAGGCATATTTTGTTTTATACACAACCTTCTTTTTGCGGTGTATAAAACCCTTTGACTTTTACATTTATTCAAAAAGAATTTTTTTTATACGAAGCATTTACTAGACGACAAAATAGAATGTTTTTGTCGTACGTATGCGGCGACAACGACTTCACCACCGTCGTGACCGTTATTTGAGTTTCGACTTCCTCTACAAGCCATACCTTCTTTTTAAAAGAACAATAAATACCATGTTTAACTTTTCATTTAATTTGGTATCGAAAATGGTTTTCATAATGTTTTATATAACAATGTGTTGTATTGATATCTTGTGATTGAAAGGTGGGAATGTTATGTTTCCTTTATCCATGTTTTATGTGATATGATTATGTTGAGGTTCTTGGGCATTATTATGAAAACGGGTGGTTCTGTGATAAACTAAGGGCGGGTGAGCCCGACATAGCTCTCCAATGCATTGGGTAACGCGAAGGAGTGAAACATGAACGTTTCTCCGAAGAGATTTAGGGAATATACTGTGATGGGTATTCCAAACGTAACCAAGAGGGTTACTTCCTACTTTAGAATGTTATGAATGCATCAAGTTACCTTTATGTCTTATGATTTCAATGATTTATTCATGATTTGATGAGTTATGTTAAAGTTCTTATGTTTTATGGGTAAAGTATGATGTCATTCTTATGTATATATATGTACCCATGTTTCCTTTACATATTTTTATATCCCTTACTGAGATTTTTATGCTCATCCCAAGTTTTTTTGAAATTTTTTTCACAGGTCAAGGGAAAGGTACATGATATGATGATAGTGTCAAGGAAGTGTCAAGAAAGAATCCATGTTTATTTTAAATATGTTTCCATTGATGGGAATGAATAATTCTATCTTTATGTAACAACTTTGTTTATATTTGGAATGTAATGCATGTTTTATGATCTAATTCTCTAAAACTATAAACCCGAAAAGATCCTTAATGTGTAATCTTGTAATAACTCAAGATTAAGTAAGTTTTATGGCTGGGGCCTTATAGTTGGTATCAGAGGTCGGTTTAGATAACTTTAGGAGTTAGAATTCTATTAAATTATTATCCAAAAATATTTTTTATGTTCAAATTGAAGTGATATAGTATTTGAAGATTACCATGCTGCTTCATCTAAGACATGTTTGTTCAGAATGGTTTTCCACAGTGGAAACAGGGAAGCAGTGCAAGGAAGGCATACAGAAGGAAATAACCTTCTGAATCAGCATCCTGAGATGGTCTGAATTGGAACTGAATAGTTTGTTGAAGTAATGGCATAGTTTACTCAGGCTATAAGTGGTGGTGGTATCCATGCATGCGATCATCCAGACCAACCACAGAGGAACATGTCAGTAGTGGAACATTTCATGAGGCAACATCCCCCATCATTCAGAGGATCATCTGACCATGTGCTAGCTGAAGGGTGGATTAAAGCACTAGAGAATATTTTCGATGTCATGGGGTGTTCAGACAATCAAAATTTTAGTCTTTCTATTTAACGTTTGGAGGGTGAGGCAGATCAGTGGTGGTCGATGGTTAAAAATATCAGGGATGCTGATGAGATTGATGTTCTTGACTGGGATGAATTCAAAGGTATGTTTCTTGAGAAGTATTTTCCTAAGGCTATTCGACTTAGGATGAAAAAAAATTCTTGGAATTGAGGCAAGAGGAAGACTCAGTGGCTACCTATGAAGAAAGGTTCACTCGATTGGCAAGGTATTCAACAAATTTTATCCGAGACCTTGATAGTAAAATCAATCATTTTTACTCAGGATTAAAGCCAAAATATCGAAGGGCATTAGATTATCGTGAGTTTAAAAGTTATGAAAACTTGTTCGATGTGCTGAGAAGGTGGAAATGGAGTTTGCCGATGATCAAGTGTTATATAAAAACCAACAGAAGAAGAGACTGAGTTGGTAGGAGAAAGGTAATAATTCTTCAAAAAAGTATGATGGTAAGAAAACTAAGTTTCCAGTTTGTGATAAATGAGGTAAAAGTCATGCTGGGGAATGTCTTCTGAATACTGGAAAGTGCTACCAATGTGGTAAGATGGGACATAAGGCTCGTGACTGCACTGAAAAGTATCAAGGTGAAGGTAAGACCAAATTTGATTTACAGTTAGTGAAATGTTATAAGTGCAATGAGATGGGTCACTATGCAAAAGAGTGTCCGACAAAGAGCTTGAGTGATGGGAAGCAGTTAGACTACAAGCAGAAAGGGGTGGTGAAATCCTTTGAAAATACTTTAGAAGATGTCGGGCCGTCAAATGAAGTTGTATCAGCTCCAGGGAGCTCATTATTTTTCAAATATTGACTTGAGATCGGGGTACCATCAGCTAAAGGTTAAGGAAGCAGATGTTCCGAAGACTGTGTTTCGTACAAGATATGGCCATTATGAATTTGTAGTAATGCCTTTTGGGATAACCAATGCACTTGTTGTATTCATGGACTTAATGAATAGAATTTTCAATGAGTTCTTGGATAAGTTTTTGGTGGTTTTGATTGATGATATTTTGCTAATTACTAAAAGTAAAGAGGATCATGAAAGACATTTAAGGGTTATCTTGCAAACCTTAAAATAAAAGAAACTGTATGGAAAATTCAGCAAGTGTGAGTTTTGGTTCCAACAAATTTCTTTCCTTGGTCATATTGTTTCTAAAGATGGAATAACTGTTGATCCTGCAAAAACAAAAGTTGTGGAAGACTGGCCAAGACCCACAAATGTAACTGAGATTCGTAGCTTCCTTGGTTTGGCAGGCTATTACCGAAGGTTTGTTAGAAATTTTTCATTGTTATCTAGTCCAATGACTAATCTAACTCGGAAAGGTGTTAAGTTTATCTGGACAAAATAATCTGATGATTGTTTTCAGTAATTGAAAAGAAGATTGGTGAATGCTCCATTTTTGGCACTACCTTCCAGGAATGGTGAGTTTGTTATATACAACGATGCTTCATTGAAAGGACATGGTTGCGTCCTAATGCATAATGATCAGGTAATTGCTTATGCTTCACGACAATTGAAGATTCATGAGGAAAATTACCCTACACATGATTTGGAATTAGCTGTTGTTGTTTTTTCTTTAAAAATTTGGAGGCATCATATGTATGGAGTAAAGTGTGAAATATATTCTGATCACAAATGTTTAAAGTATATATTCACTCAGAAAGAGTTGAACTTGAGACAAAGGAGATGGCTAGAATTAATCAAGGATTATGATTGTACAATTCATTACCATCCGGGAAAAGAAAATAAAGTGGTTGATGCTTTATGTTGAAAAAGTAAGGCTTCATTAGAAATGTTGTGTTTGGAATGTGATCCTTTGGTTAAGGATTTGATGAACATTGGAATAGAAGTTTTTGGTTCATGATGTTCTTCTATTTTGTTTCATGTATCAGTGAGATCATCTCTATCAGATAGAATCAATCAAGCACAGAAGCAAGACAGTGTGTTGCAGAAAAAGGTAGAGCTGGTTCAGAAAGGTAAGTTGCCTGAATTCAACATTGATAATGATTGAGTTTTGAGATTTGGGTAGAGATTGTGTGTTCCTTGTGATTCACAGTTGAAGAAAGAGTTGTTATGTGAATCTCATAGTTCTCCGTTTTCAGTTCATCTAGGCAGTACTAAGATGTATAGAGATCTGCGGGAGTATTACTGGTGGGATGGAATGAAAAGAGATATTGCTGATTTTCCTGTGAAGTGTTTGACATGTCAACAGGTTAAAGCAGAGCGACAGTTACCGAAAGGGATGATTCAGCCTCTACCAGTTCCAGAGTGGAAATGGGAGAATATATCCATGGGCTTTTTTGTGGGATTACTGAAGACATCTCGAGGTAATAATGCAATCTGGGTTATTGTTGATCGCTTGACCAAATGTGCTCATTTCCTTACTATACGAGATACTTTTTCCCGGGATCAACTTTCCCATTTGTATCTTAAAGAGGTAGTCAGGTTACATGGAGTTCCTCTCTCCATTTTATCTGATCGTGATCCCAGGTTCACTTCTAACTTATGGAAAGGCCTTTAGAAGCCTTTGGGTACTGAATTAAATTTTAGTACATCATTTCATCCTCAATCAGATGGGCAGTCAGAACGAACAATTCAGACCTTGGAGGGTATGCTACGAGCTTGTTCGATGGATTAAGAGGGAAGTTGGGACCAACATCTTTCTTTGGATGAATTTCTATATAATAACAGTTTTCATTCCCGTATACAGATGGCACCATTTGAGGCATTATATGGGAAGAGGTGTCGAACTCCAGCTTTCTGGGATGTAGTGGGTGAAAGGAAGTTGATGGGACCAGAATTGGTAGAAGAGATGTCATAAAAAGTTCAGCTGATTCAGAAACACATGAGAACAGCTCAGAGCAGGTAGAAGAGTTATGCGGACAATAGGAGGAAGGATCTCTCTTTTGAGGTAGGTGATCATGTTTTTCTCAAGGTTTCTCCCTGGAAATGTGTGATGTGATTTGGTAAGAAAGGAAAGATGAGTCCAAGGTTTATTGGACCATATGAAATTTTGGAGAGAGTTGGATTAGTTGCTTACCGAGTGGCTTTACCTCTGAGTTTATCTCAGATAAACAATGATTTTCACGTTTCGATGTTGAGAATGTATATGCCAGATCCATCTCATGTTTTGAGTCCAGAGGTAGTTCAGCTGGAAGAGAACCTATCTTATGAGGAACAACCGGTCCAGATTCTTGACCACAGGGAGAAAGTGTTACTAAATAAGGTGATTCACCAGGAAAAGGCTTTGTGGAAAAACCACATGATGGAAGAGGCAAAATGGGAATCTGAAAATGCAATGAGGGATAAGTACCCCCATTTATTTGATAAGTAAATAAATTGCGGGGACATGATTTTCTAAAGGGGGGAAGGATGTAACATCCCAAGTAAGTAATGAATAATTGATATTTTCATCAATGTCTATTAATGATTAATATAGTGTTTTAGAGGCTTAAAATCAAAATAAATACAATCTTATGCATGGAATACACTAATATTCTTAAAAGATTGGTTTACTACCTTTTGATTGAAACCCCTTTTTAAATAAATATTTTGACAATTTTATAATCTATATTTGTCAAAATAAACATATTCATTATCATTGGGACATTGAATTTTACATTGGATGATTTTTTGGTATTTTTCTGACAATGTTCATTTTTTAATGAATAGTGAAAAAATACAGCATTTTACATCAAAACTGATTTTTAATCTAATTTATTTATAATATTAGAATATCTTTTTAATTGGTTTTGAAGTGAAATTAGAATATATTTTTATCATTTAATCCAATGGTGGTCATTGGAATCAATTTCACTTTCAAATTAGACTTAAACTGGTGTCAATCTTTTGATACTTATTGTTTTATAAAAATATGCTATTTGCTCTGACAGCTGGAATTAATTATTAAATTAATTAATGTGACTTATATTTTTTGAATTTTGTAAACTAGACTTTATTTTTGAATTTGGAATATCAAATATAGATTAGGGTGAATTTTTGGTAATTTTCTGAAAAACTTCAATTTTTGATGAATAGTGAAACCACTAAGTGGTACTTATAAAAACTGATTTTCCGTTGAAATGAAATTTTGCCATCATTGTGTTTTGAATTTCAAAAATCCGACATACATGGTTGTCATTAAGAAGTAAAATGTGGTTCAATGAGATTAAAATAATTTTTTGGTGAATAGTAACTTTTTAAGTTTTAATCGCGATTAGTGATAATTAGTGTAGTTTAAGGTAAAAATAATGCTTTAATAATATGAGATGAGCTTGACACAAGTACTAACCTCATTGGTTGTGTCATGGCCAACCATGAAAAGCCATGGGTCAACTTGGGGACCCCATGGAGCCACTTTTGTTGGCAAATGACATAAATAACGTTTTATTTAATGTAAAAGTAAAAATGACACAAACATAATATGTTTTACAAAAAAAATATTTACAGGGGGTTATAAAGATCCGATTTTTGATTATAAATAGTAATTGGAAAGCTAAAAAGATTTCCCACATCATAGTATTTGTTTTATAATTTTTAGACTTTAAATAAATTAAATTATTTATGACATCATGATGATGAAGCGATGACCTCATTATTTAACGATTTAAATAAAATTGAAAGATAATGTAATATCTAAAACCTACACATGTCCAAAACCTATTGGATGGTTAGATTTAGAACCCTTATCACCTTATCCTCTAATTTTATAAATGTGGGACCATTTAAATCCGAAAATCATTTTCAAATAATGTAATATTTCTTTACATTCCAAGAGTGCCCCTCATCTCCTCTTATAAAAGTCCCCCACCTCTACCTCATTACCCACACTCCCAAAGCCTTTGGCTCGGCCATACCCTACCCATTTACTCTCTCCACATCCCTCTACTCATCTTAGAGGATTCCCTTTGGGCAGAATCCTTTCAATGGAAGCCTTTAGGCACAAATCAAAAGGAGTTACACTTTTTAAGGTAATTCATTCTCTCATTTCATTTGTTTTATTTTAATTTTCCAACCCCTTAAACTCTTTTTATTTACTTCTTTTGTAACAACAACAGTAACTTCAATATACTAGGATGTTGTTATAAGATTTATTCGAGCTACATGCTCACAAAACTACATCAAATGGTTAAATAACATACGGTTTCCGTGGATGGTGAAATTCTGCCTCCCGAAACGATGATTGTTCAATACTCAATTAACACCTTCAAAGGTGTCCATTATGATGTCACTATTTTTATATATGGTGTATAATATGGTTATTATTTCCTTAAGCTTCTTTATTTTTTCATTTATGGCATACCATTATTGTTTCCATTATGGGTAAACACGATATCTTCATTTTAGGAAGTGCGGACTACCGCCCCCTGAAAGTGATTTGATTCGTTAATACCATATGTGGGATGTGTAAAGGATAAAGTTAATGATATTATATATGTTATTATACTAGAATTATAATATAATATTATATCATTATGATTCCATTCCAGAAAATACGAAATAGAAATGGAAGTAGCGTTCATGCGTACGTACGGCTTACCATCTCCATGAACGGTGCATTTCATTTCTTACCTCTAAATGTGATGTAATATTATAAATACATGTATATTCTAAAAATATATGATATATATTTTATCCAAATCATTAATATCATTCTGGATATAACTAACCTTTGACCAAATTAACAACATGTAAGTGTAAGAAGTTTATTTTTGACTTAAGAACCAAATACCGACAAAATGAACATTATTAACTTAAATGATTACATGATGTTCATAACATGGTATAAAAGGAATAATGAACATGAAAAAGGTTCTTAAGCAAGTATAGATTAACTCATGTTTATTATCCAGGAGATTAAAGAATGACTGAGTCATGTCGGACCCGAGGTATGGGACTTCTTCTCAATCTCCTTTCATTGAGGCATATTTTGTTTAATACAGAACCTTCTTTTTACGGTGTATAAACCCCTTTTACTTTTACGTTTATTCAAAAGGAATCTTTTTTATATGAAGCGTTTACTAAAAGACAAAAGGGAATGTTTTTGTCGTACGTATGCAGCTACAACGACTTCTCCGCCGTCGTGACCGTTATTTGAGTTTCGGCTTCCTCTACAAGCCATACCTTCTTTTTAAAAGAAAAATAAATACCATGTTTTAATTTTATTTTATTTTGGTATCAAAAATGGTTTTCATAATGTTTTATATATAAATGTGTTGTATTGATATCTTGTGATTGAAAGGTGGGAATGTTATGTTTCCTTTATGCATGTTTTATGTGATATGATTATGTTGAGGTTCTTGGGCATTATTATGAAGACGGGTGGTTCTGTGATAAACTAAGGGCAGGTGAGCCCGATATAGCTCTCCAATGCATTGGGTAACGCGAATGAGTGAAACATGAAGGTTTATCCGAAGATATTTAGGGAATATACTGTGATGGGTATTCCAAACGTAACCAAGAGGGTTACTCCCTACGTAAGAATGTTATGAATGTCTCAAGTTACCTTTATGTCTTATGATTTCTTTGATTTATTCATGATTTGATGAGTTATGTTAAAGTGCTTATGTTTTATGGGTAATGTATGATCTCATTCTTATGTATATATGTACCAATGTTTCCTTTCCATATTATTATATCCCTCACTGAGATTTTTTATGCTCATCCCAAGTTTTTTTGAAATGTTTTTCACAGGTCAAGTGAAAGGTACATGATATAATGATAGTGTCAAGGAAGTGTCAAGAAAGAATCCATGTTTATTTTAAATATGTTTACATTGATGGGAATGAAGAATGATGTCTTTATGTAACCACTTTGTTTATATGTGTAATGTAATGCACGTTTTATGATATAATTCTCTAAAACTTTAAACCCGAAAAGATCCTCAATGCGTAATCTTGTAATAACTCAAGACTAAGTTAGTTTTAAGGCTGGGGCCTTATAGTTTCTTTCACAATTTCATGAAGTTCCTCATGTCCGGATATTGAAGTTAGAATCTATGGTTTGTTTTGGTATGCTTTCGGTCAAATATTGTGGTCTAGGGCTGGATTTATATTCCTTTAGATGCGGCAGTGGTGCGGTTAATGTTTCGCACCATGTTTTGAGGGTTTCACCACAAATGGAAGGTGATTCCATATGTAATAATTTCTATATTAGTTAGTTTTCTTTAATTACTTATTATGCATGTTCCTAATATGTTTTGGGTGGTGCGGGAACTATTTATGTTGGATTTTATAAAGCATTTGTTTTTTTATTGTTTCATTTTAGTTTAAAATTGGGTGTTTTTCAAGTGCAACCCTTTGGGTATTGTTTGGGTAAATTTTTTAACCTATGAAATTGGTTTAATTAATCATTTTTGGGATGAAAATTATGATTTGGTAGGGTATTGTTGTTCCATTAGGTCTTAAAGAGGGGTTTTAATGGGTTTAAGGTGTCAAACCTTATTGCACTTCTAGGAAGTGATTTTGAAAATGTGTGCTTTTCATGTGGATATTTTTTTGGTATTGTTTGAGGTGTTTATATAACACTTGGGGGTAGTTTAATAAATGTTTTTGGGGCTTCCAATTCGGTTTTTAATTTCTATTGGTGTGATTTTTTCCTTGAAATACTGTTTTGAAATGGGTTTTATGTGAAAAGCTTTGGTACACTATTTAGAATTGTTTTATGAATGTTTGGAAAGGTTGAATGATTTATGTAAGAGGAGAAACCATATTGGAAAACTATTTTGGATTATTTATACATTCAAATGGACCATTTTAAAAGTTAATAGGTCTTTCATGTGATGTGTATCCTCTTGGAAATGTTTTATAAAAATATATAATGGATTTACTGAAATGTGAAAGAGGTGGGAACGTGATGTGGGATGCTTGTTTGATTGCGATGTGAAAAATGGATTTTTGTTTATAAAAAGGGTTTTATGAAACATGTGAGTGGTATTTTATGTGTTAATTATCATATTTGGAGGGACTTTATAAAATTGTTAAAGGATGTGTTGGAATGTGAAAGTTATGCAAAAAGTGTTGTGAGCTATTTTGGTGTGAGTTTGATTTCAAAATGCATTTGAATGAAAAGTGGAATTTGTGACTTATGTGATGTACATGGGGAGGTTTGGTTAATCTGTGACGTGGAAGTTATATCTGCATGTGAAAACTATATTTCTTGGCTTGTTGAACTTGTTTTTAGAAAAAATGGAAAACCTAGGTATCTAGGTGGGTTGACGTGTACTGGTATGCTAGTGAATCTGTTGGGTTTGGCCTCAGTTTCAATTAGAAATATTGTCAATAACAACTCTAACTAGACTATGATGATGATGATTGGGGACCACTATGTTATGGGTATGTTCCATACTAGTGGCTCGTGCACGAGAATAGATATTTTTTGTGGTTACTCTCACCGCGATACGAGGTACCTGAGACCCACAGCTTGCTAGTGCCTAATGGTTATTTTCTATTGCCTGTGCTCATTATATCCTTTATAATTACCATTAGAATACGATATATTTTTATGGAAAATTCATTATATTTTGAATTTATTTTAAAAGTGTTTATTCTTTAAATTAGCCCACTTGAAAACTGTTTTTTTCAGATGAATCTTTTAGAAATTGTAACTAGAAATTACATGTTTTTGAAAACTTTCATGCTTTTCGTCTTTAAATTTTTATCACATGGAATCTCTTAGTGGATGTATCCTACTGGTCATTAGCTCACACCATACTTACACCCTTGGGTGTAAGTAGAATTGGTTAGTTTTGTTTTCGCATGTTTCGGTACATCTATTGCGCCAACAGTTCGGGTTTTCACTTGTCATTCATGATGTGTTGTTGTGGAGATGTCTTGGGGTGATGCCTCATGCCATGTTAAAGTTCATGGGCTGTTATTTTTTCTGGTTTTATACCTTTGTAAGTTGTTTTAGACTATGTAATTCAGTTCTGTATTTTTGTAAAACATTGTTTGGTTTTAAAAAATCTAGATTTGTTTCATTGGATTATTTTGTTGTATTATGTTTATAAACTTAGGTAAATCATTCCCAATTTTCATATTATTATTCCCGAGCACTTGTACAAGGCCATTCGTATTGGGAACGCCTTTGGGCCATGTCACGGGCTGGGTTTATTGCGAGTTTTGATGGCGATCGATTTGGTTCGTTCCAAAATGGTATTAGAGGAGGTTCGCTCTCTTTGGGTCATGTTATTTCGGGAAAAGTGGAGTTAGTCTAGAGTTAGGATTTTCGGATATTGGAATTTTGGTTATGAGTAGTGTGGCTGATCACCACACCTCATTATTAAATTCAAGTCTCCAGGGGAAGTCGGGACCTTTCAGAGTCCTTTGGATTTCTTGATTTAACGATGATTAGGGGAAATGAAAAGGGTGTTGGGTTAATGGTCTCAGTAAGCTTGTAGGGCCTAGCATGACATGTGGATATGAGGATATTCACTAGAAAACTTTCTTTGATAGTGAAGTGATTGGAATATGGCCACCAACCATATGTCCATGTCACCCACTGAAACTTGTTTTCTCTCGCATTGTCTTGTGTTCTTTAGTTTTGAAATCTTGGAACTTTGGTTTTAATGTGACTTCAATTTAAGAATTGTAAAGTTTTTGTGAAATTATTTTCAAATAAATATGGAATGGTTTGATTTATTAAAGAGTGGAACTGAATATTCAGAATTATTTTGAAATTGAAAATGTTGTTCTTAAACCTCTTTTGAACACAGAAACTATACTGAAGTTGGTTTTGAAATAGTGTTTACAGTAATGTTTTATAAACTATCATTGGGTGTTTTCCTGGGATGAGATGTTATGAAATTGATATGAATAATATGAAATTGAGTTCTTGTATAAATGGTTTTGTCTGTATGAAAATTTTAGTAATATTTGAATTGGGATTCGGATCTCCTGGTTAGCAGTTTTGAGAAAAAGAATATGTTGGTTGATCGTTTTGGTTTTAAAAAGTTGAATGAATCATTGTTTTAACCTTTAGTATTTCCATGTGTGACCACATGCATGGGGTTATATATGATGATGGATGGTTGATGGCATGACTGGATGAGTGTCGGGACGGATATGGGGAGTGTGCTTGGTGTGGAAGAAAAACATGCATGTGTGAGGCCCATGGGGTACCATTGTTGGATACGGTTACTGCTAAGTCTTTTTTTTCAATGAATTGGTTTTAAAGAAAAACATGATGTCTTAATGAATAGTTTGGTATAGTTTGTATTATGGGTTTTTAAAAATGTTGATGTTGTGGGATGTTTTGAGTCCAAAAACTACTTCTATTTGAACTGTGTTTTGGGTTTGTGTTTGGTCGGTAAGCTGTGTTGTAGGGACAGTTAGTGGTCTATTTTGAAAAATGTTTTCGGATGCCTTTACGGTGGCTTCCTTCATGTGTTTGGATCTGGTTTGTGGCATGTTTTGACCAATGTACCATCTTGGTTGGGTCCTTCAGTTCTCTCATATGATAAGGTACGCCCCCATTAAGGGTTACTGCACAACTATAGTGCCACCCATATTGTTTCGCCATTAGAAAATCCTCCAGTTCATCAATGTAAGGAATATTTTCTTGAGTTTTGTTGATTGAGTCTACACCCATTCTTTTTGTTGATTTTTGGATCCTCTTGTAGTTGGATAGAGCTTGTGGAAGGTTGAAAGAGACCTTTGTTTCTTAAGTTTCATGATGCATCGAAGGTGCAAGAGTTCTTTGGTTGTTAGTGTGGATGAGTGTTTTGATGGTGTCTAAGAGGGCCTCTAGGTTCTTCATAGTTTCTTTGAAGCAAGATTTATTATTAAACCAAAAATTTTGAGATTTTGGTCATGATACGATATTATTTTCACTTTTTGGACTTGTATGTTGTTTAGGGACATGAAATATAGTCCCATTCCATTATTGTTTCTATCAATCACAAGGGTCATGTTCGGTGACGCATTGTGATGTTGTGTGCTCTATTGACTATAAAAGTGAAGGTCACACAATAATCAGAGGTTCTCTGTTATGTTGGTAGTATATCTCCCTTGGGAAATCATCAAATCATCTATCTTAGAAGAAGGTGTTTATACGTGTCCTGCCCTTCTGTTGTTTCTCACCCGGAGAAACAAGGTGTGATGTGTGTGCATCTTCTGATCCCTTGTTTTAGTGAAATGTCTGGTTTTCATAATGTGATATATGGAGTGTGTTATGTCTTGATGAACCCATCAGGGTATGCAATGTAGTTATTTGTGGCATCGAAAGAAGACGTTCCATATAGGGGTTTCCACAGCCTAACTGCGAGGCCGAAGATGATTCAATATTTTGAGCTCCAGCCATTGGTCCAGGGGACAAGCTGGCGCGTAGTCAGGGGAAACCTCAGTGTCATTTAAACCCTTGTATAATGTCTTATCCTCAGTATGAAAGATAAGAAGAGTTTAAACCTATGGTGTCATCATATTTCTTTTATTGTTCCCGTTCAGTGGAAATAGGTGGAGGGTCTTGTACCCATGTCATCACACAATGTTATTCCCTCCCCCTTTGATTTTCATTGAGTTTTTGGAGAATGGTTGGAAATTTGGCTAGAAAAGTTGAGAACACGGTTTTAATATGGTTTGTTATAACCATGAACAGAAAAATAACCATGTAGATATAAGGATCCACATAGTTATCACACAGTTTCCCAAACTGTGCAGACTAACCGTGCGACCGTCCCAAGTCCTTAATTTTGGGTTATTTTCATGTCGGCCCATGCTGGTTGGTTAAGATGGTTGGTTCTTGTGCTGGGAATACCAACCATGAGTATCATGAAAATTATTTTTTAAATTTCTAATGGATGTATACCCCTTGTATTAGGGACTCTGTTTAGGCCTCCCCTATTAGTGACTTGATTCTGTCTCGGGAAAAAAATTAAGTTTTCTCTTATGGTGGGGAGCCCATTTGTGTCTCTTCATACGAGTAACTCATATTTTTCCTTGGTCTTTTCTGTGATGTTGGTATCATCATTCAGAGATATCTAACTACCTACATCTTCCCTGGGTAAACATTGATATTGGAGAGTGCCCAATGGTTTAGTTGTAGTTGGGTAAGTGTAACCTTGTTCAATGTTGTTATTTATTTGGATAAATTGATTGAGTATTGTTCAGATTGTGTTTGAGGAGTTCTAATATGGGATAATTCCATAATGTTATTGATTGTTTCAGGAAAGTGTTGTAATTTTGGTTTGTGATAGTATTCATTCCTTTATTGATCACTGGAGGTGTTTTGGCCTTTGGTTGAGAAACGTGGCAAGGGAGTACCTTTTGGTTTCTTAGTTGGGTTTGGTTGTTACTTTGGCCTTCTTGTGACATTCAGGGGCGTAATGTTTTCATGGTGGGGGAAATTTTTACATACATTACTTATATTAAATGTATTTTTATTTTCATTACCATTAATTGTTTGTTTTGGGGGTTTCCAAATGTTTTATGTAGAATAGGTGAGTTTTCATGAATTGGACCAAATTGTGGGCCCAATTCCAAATTAAAAAATAAATTTTGTTTCTTTTATAACATTTTCATTTTTAATAGTTTTTACACATTACAACTCATAAATGTCCTCCCCTGATATATTAACACCACAAATAAAATTTGGAGCTTTTAGAAATCAATAACCAATGTTTACTTGGGTTTTTATTTAAGGGATTGGGCCTACCTGGATGCCCATATCCAATTTTAAAAATTAATTTTATTTAATTTATAACATATTCAATATTAGGTAATTTTTGGTAATTCGAAGTCTCCCACGATCCCATTGCACCCAGCCGATCCCCAGCCTCTTTACCCCCTCGTTGAAGCTCTTGGGAATCATGATTTAGGGACATATATCTTAGGGTTTCTCAAATCGCCCTGATTTGAGAAGATAAGTTTATTCTTTTATAAATCGTTTAATTTTCACTCTATTTCCCCCATTTTAGTCCCCACATGATCTTCTCATCCCCATTAGAGAATCCATATCGGGTTAGGTTTCTTGGTGATTCAAATTGTTGTGTATTTGGTTCGTTTTATTCAACATGTTTCAAGTAAGTATTCCTTTCCATGATTTCTTCCCCTTCCTTAGGGTTTCATTCACCCTTTCATGAAGTTCCTCATGTCCAGATATTGAGGTTCGAATCTACGGTTTGATTTGGTGTCTTTTTGTTCAAAAATTGTGGTCTAGGGCTGGATTTATATTCCATGAGATGCGGCGGTGGTGCGGTTGATATTTCACACCATGTTTTGAGGGTTTCAACATAAAAGGTAGGTGATTCCCTGTGTAATCATTTCTAGATGAGTTAGTATTCTTTATTTATTTATTATGCATGTTCCTAATATGTTGTGTGTGGTGTAGGAACTGTTTATGTTGGATTTGGTAAAAAATTTGAATTTTTATAACTTCATTTTAGCTTAAATTTTTTGTTTTTCAGGTGGAACCCTTTGGGTATTGTTTCAGTGTGTTTTATAACATAAGAAATTGGTTTAATAAATCTTGTTTGGGATGAAAATTGTGATTTGGTAGGATATTTCTGTGCCGTTATGTCTTAAAGTGGTTTATTTAATGGGTTTAAGGTGTTAAACCTAATTTTACTTCTTGAAAGTCATTTTGAAAATGTGTGCTTTTCATGTGGATCTTTTATTGTAATGTTTGAGGTGTTTTTATAACACTTGGGGGTAGTTTAATAAATGTTTTGGGGCTGACAATTCGGTTTTTATTTGTATTGGTGTGATTTTGTCCTTGAAATACTGTTTTGAAATGGTTTTTATGTGAAAATCTTTGGTACACTCTTTAGAAATGTTTCATGAATGTTTTGAATGGTTGAACGATTTATGTAAGAGGTGAATCCATATTGGAATACTGTTTTCAATTGTTTATAATTTCAAATGGACCATTTTAAATGTGAATAGGTCTGTCATGTGATGTGTATCCTCTTGGAAATGTTTTATATAAATGTTTAATGGATTTACTGAAATGTGAAAGTGGTTTGAACATGATGTGGGCTGTTTGTGTGAGTGCGATGTGAAAAATGGACTTTTGTTTTTAAAAAGGGTTTTTTGAAACATGTGAGTGGGTGGTTATGTGTTATTTATCATATTTGGAGGGACTTTATTAAATTGTTAAAGGATGTGTTGGAATGTGAATGTTATACAAAAAGTGTTGTGGGATATTTTGGTGTGAGTTTGATTTAAAAATGCATTTGAATGAAAAGTGGAATTTGTGACTTATGTGATATACATAGGGATGTTTGGTTAATGTTTGATGTGGAAGTGATATGTTCTCGTGAAAACTACATTTCATGGCTTGTTGAACATGTTTGAGCATAATGGGAAAACTTGTGTATCTAGGTGGGTGGACGTGTGCTAGTATGCTAATGAATCCGAGGGGTTTGGCATCATTTTAACTTAGCAAGATTAAAGCATACAACTCTAACGAAACTATGATGATGATGATTGGGGACCACTAGGTTATGGGTATGTTCCATACTTTTGGCTCATGCACGAGAATAGATATTTGTTCTGGTTACTCTCACCGAGATACTAGTTACCTGGGACCCACAGCTAGCTAGTGCCTAGGAGTTAATTCCTATTGCTTGTACTCATTAGATCCTTTATACATACCTTAAGAATACGGTATATTTTTCAGGAAAATTTATTAGATTTTGAATTTATTTTAAAAATGTTTATTATTTAAATTATCCCACTTGAAAACTGTTTTTTTAAGTTGCATCTTTTAGAAATTGTTACTAGAAATTACATGTTTTTGAAAACTTGCATGCTTTTCGTCTTAGAATGTTTATCACATGGAATCTCTTAGTGGTGGTATCCTACTGGGAATTGGATCACACCCAACTTTCAACCTTGGTTGTATGTAGACTTGTTTATTTTTGTTGTCGTAGGTTTGGGTACAACTATTGTGCCAATAGTTCGGGTTTTCAATGGCCATTCATGATGGGTTTTTACGGAGATGGCCTGACGGTGATGCTTATTTCCATGTTGATGTTCTTGGGCTGTTATTTTTTTTTGGTTTTGTACCATTGTGAGTTGTTTTAGAATATTTAATTCAGTTCTGAATTTTTTTAACACATTTTTTGGTTTGAAAAAAATCCATATTTGTTTCATTGGATTATTTTGTTGTTTTATGTTTATAAACTCAGGTAAATCGTTCCCAATTTTCATTTTATGATACCCGGGAACTTGTGCTAGCCCGTGGGGTTCGGGAATGCTCTTCGGGCCTTGTCACGGGCCAGTTTTGGTGCCAGTTTTGGTGGCTATCGATTCGGTTCGTGACAGTATCTCCCTCCATATCATAAAAAACTAGTTGAATATTGTCTTTATCAGAACATTAATGGTTGAATATGATCTTCTCAAGGGATTTTATCCATTGTGCTTCAATTGAGGGATCATATGATCTATTAAATGTAGAAGGACTTTGTCACATGAAGATATCTATTGTGGAACATTTTATCATAGGGAGGTTAGGGTTTTCTTAAAAATATATTAATTTTATTTAAAACTGGGGTGATTTGAGAGATTATCATTAAAATTTTACATTTCAAACTCCCATCAGATTGGGTTTCGAGTTAGGTCAGTCATCACATTACCCATCCCATTGATTGTATACCTGATTTAGCCATTGGATAGAAAAAAATGAAAATTATGGATGGTTATTTTAAACACAGTATGGGGGATTCAATGGCATTAATGGGATAACATATAAATTACATTTATCTCTTTAACATAATAGTTTATAGACATTAATATATGTTATCCTCTACCAAATTCAAAACATATACAAATATATTAAATTTTTCTTGTTCTATTAATAATGGATAATATTGATCGTATGAATTTACCAAATCATGTCCCCAGAGAGTTTCAATTGAGATGTGTGGGAAATACATTTTTCATGCACCAAGTTACCATGAGTCATGCCTTTAACATCTTTTTAGAGTTGTTACCCCTAGTTACATTTGTGAATTTTTTTTTCCACTTGTAGTATCAAAACAGAGATATATTTTCATGAAAATTAAATTAATTAATATTAAATAACAATATTTAGGGATTTTTTCTTATACATAATATCATGCCTCAACAATTTATTTTATTTTACTAATCATAATACCACAATAACTAAACTATTCCTCTCAAACCAATTATAATGACCCAAATCTTTATTTTCACATTAATATTTGTTTTCATTAAAAATAATTAATGTTAATAGAACACAACAGATGGATAAGTATAATATATTTTTTAATTAGGTACATCACCAAACATATTGATGATGGTATACACCAAAATTATTAAAACAGTACCTACCATTATTTATTGAAAACTACTTTAACATGCTCAAAAATACCCCTTTGAACATATAAAATTATTTGGTATATTAGGGAAATAAATAAAAAGGGGTGATATATAAACCCTAATATGGGAATAAAAATGGATTTACTGATACATGTTAAAAAATATTCCTATCAATTTGGAAAAAATGGTGCATGAATAATGAGGCATGATATACCATGATAATCATAACATGGGAAAAGTAAAATCCACTTAAAACACTAAATCATGAAAATTGGTCAAGGATAAACGGACATGATTTCATGGTGGAAGAATTCCCATAGAGTAATCAGGTACACCCTTATCCCAACATGTCATTTCATGACACTAAACATTACCCAATGCTTTGGATAGCTATCTGGGTGCACTCATCATAATCATTTCATTCTCATGCATAGTGTGCCTCATAGATCATACAAAATCGATTCACTCATCATCATAACTTATTCATGAATCAAGGAATGTGGATTGAATACATTTAACTCACCAAAAATAATTATAATTTCATAAATGTGAATGTTCATTATATAATAAATAGTATGGTATTCAATACAAAATTTTTTGGACCTGGATAATTGGGGCGACATTTCGACAACATAATCATTTTAATTAACAATTAAAAAAATTTATATAAGATGAAAATGGTAATATAATTATTCTGAAATAAAATGAAAATTTTGAATGGGATATATAAAATCAAATCCTGACATTATAAATTTGGAAATATAATTTATATGTTAATGAAAAAACATGAATAGAGAATAAAATCCATACGAAATTTTGGCATGGTAATATGTTTGCATAAAGGATATTGGGAAGAATAAGACGAGTGAAAAGAATATATATTCATTTAAACATCAAATTTATAGTAAGTTAAATATTAAATATCACATCCCATCATAAGAAAATGAATATTAAATGACAGGTCATAAAAGGAGTGTTTGATAAAAGAGAATAGTGGATTATCCCTTACTCGAGTGCATGTATCTAGAGGCCCCAGATGGGGTTCATGAAAGCATAAGGATGCTTTGGGGGGACTCTAAGGAGTGGAGGGATGATTTGGGATGTGATAAAAAAATAGTTAATATAAGTGGGATAATCGGTGGGTTTATATAGGGAAATAGTGTTATTTCTTTATAATTTTGGTTTTGGTTTCTACATAATAAAATATAAAAAACCAAAAACCATGTAACCGTTTTTAATAATATTTTCTACCAAAGAAGATTGGTTTCTTTTATTTTATATTTCCATGGCTAGAAAATAAAAAAATATTTCCCTTGGTGATGTGAAGTTCTGTTACACTATTAATGAATTGATTTGAAAAAATTAAAATATTTTAAGGTTTCGATGATTCGTAATGGATTTAAAAAAATCAATAAAATAAATATAAAATATAATTTTATTAAATTGAAAAATATATTTTTTCCCAAATACAATTTATATTAATTATTTCATCACATTGGGGTCATTGTGATGTTGTAAAACAAAATTATATTTACACTGTATTTAATTTTAACACTAAAATTTGATGATCTTAGAAAATTATGAAAAACTCCCCAGTGGTTAATTTCAAAATTATGATTACAAAAATAATATTAATTTTCTAAATTATTTATATATATGTGAATTTTTACTTTTAAAATAAAACCTGACATTTATTGTAAATGACATATTTATTGACTATAACATTTTTTTAAAACATTATAAAAATTATATTTGACTTCATAAAAATTTTAAGATCTTTTATTTTTAATATAAATTATTTAGTACTAAAATTTTATTTATTTAAAATATTCAATAATTCATAAAATGAGATTTAATTATTGAATTTTAATAGTAACCAAACATAATATTTGTGTTTTATTGAACTAAAATTCAAATCATTTATAAAGTAACAATAATAGGATAGAAATATTTTAATTTTTCTATATAAAATTTTAGACATAATCATATTAATAATGTATTGTTACATATCAGTTTAATACACCTACAAATTCACGATGGTGGGACATTCATGGTGTAGTTTATCAAACATGGTTTGGGTTGTGATCATGATGAGTGTTATCTTCTCCAGTAATCAGTTGAAATCATTCTTATGTTGTGGAATCTCAGCTAGGGATTAGTCAAGGGAAAATAATAGAAATGATATCTCCATTAGAATCTACGATCAATAGTATTTATAGGGGATGATCCTACTGGTTGAGTCCATCATTCCTTTGTATATGACAATTCGATTTGATAAAACAATACATTTAGACGAATCATGTATTAACTATTCAACAACTACATTATCAATGGTAATGACACACAACTATCTTTTAAATCCAAGGAGAATAATAGAACCAATGAAGTGCATGTATTTTCTATAATAATATAATATAATAATTTATTTAATAAAAATGCAAGGAGAATTTAGTTTATAATGGATAGGGTCATGAAACTACGCTGGGTGGGGGGTGTTCCACTCCATTATTGGTTTCAAACGCCACAATTCAAAATTAAAATTTTTACCTTCATGAACATCATTTATTTATTTCATTCAACATGATTAATGTATTTCCAAATAATAATAATAATATCACCACATTGTTTTTTTAAAATGAATTAAAAATAATTTTGAAAACCCATTTGTATATATATATATATATTACTTTATATATATTTATATATATTTTAAAAAACAATGTTTTCATTTCAATCAAATTTTTTATAAAAAATAAATAAATTCCTATTATTTTAATATTTAATTTCCCCAATAATATTTATTCACAACATAAATTTTGTAATTAATTTTAAATAATCTAAAACTTAATAAATATTTTTTTATCATGATCTCATTTCACCGGAATTCCACTGACCCATAACGATGTGGTGAATTATATGATTTTAGAAACAATTTTTTTTTCAATTATTCCATGTAGTGGAATGAATGATCAAACTATTTTCATGGGACACACGAACAACAAATTTGGGTGATTTCCTAGATCATTAATTTTTTGTATTCATTGATAAGATTCATGTATATTTGTAGTCATAGTAAGATTTAGATAAACATTGGAGGACTGTATTTCATATCCAGTATCACGAACAACTATATAGGAATTAGTAACATTTTATGGTTTAGATGTGCGACGTTCATGTTATTGGACATACAGTGTCTCAAAAATGAGTTTTAATTGATACATTGATGACTAATACAACTACTTCCTAGGAAATAACCTAGAATCCTATAGAGGTTTATAGTTTTCATTAATTTTCTAGGCTATTATGGGAGGTTAATATATGTATTATCAAAGAATGTATCTCCTTTGACTACCTTGATTATGATGGATAATTCATTTACATAGATTGATCAATTTCACATGAATTTTGAATACCCATGGGATAATTTTATCACTGCACATTTTTTACCTCTCTAGAAGAAGGAATCATGTATGAGTTTTTATAAGAAAACTTGATTTTTATTGTTGTGTGTTTTAATGTAAAAAAGGATATAATATCCTATGAGTATATCCATTCACATCCATCTGATAATAACTAGGGAACCATTGTTCTAAATTGGTTATCAATGGTGTTATATTTGAGGCATCAGTAAAATTAACTCATTGGTGAATGGATTATAGTCTTCTCAGATCAATTATTTTGGAGGTATTTCTTTGCTCTATAAATATAGAATTTCACACGAGGAGGTGGATGAAGATTATGATGGAATAAAACATCAAGTTATAATTATCCTATAAAAATAGACTATGGTTTCATATGTGTTATAAATTAAGAGATCATGTTTAAGAACATAGAAATACGAGTATAATTGAGGAGTCATAAATGATATATCCTCATAAATAGAAGAATAATGATAGGGGTATCTTTTAGAATATGAATAAACATTATTTCTATTTGTTGTAGTTGTAGGAGGATTTATGGGGTGGCATATTGGTTCATATACCATGGAATAAAATATTCAATGGTGATTCACCTGAGGTGTTTTTAGAGGATTTTCAATATGAATATTATTTCATTGGAATATTTTCATCCCATTAATGATGAAATATGTGGTTCTTCAAGAGTTTATTATCTCACTGATCGTTATACATTCCTATGTATCAAAAAAGAATAAATCAGTTTGGGGCCAACTCAATGCCCAGATACGAATCATTTATTGATTAAAAATTTACTTTAATACTTTTTTATTGAAAATTACACTCTACATTATTCGGAATGATTTTTTATATAATATTTTTTTAATCTGTGTTGTGTATGAAGAACTTTCAATATTTTTTGGTTGGTTGGAATAACATTAACTCCATTAATTCTATACTTTTTTTGACACAATTTACATTTCAAAGTGTATATAATAGTTTTCATTGAAAGATGGGAGTTCTCTACTGATACTATTTCAGATGATTATGGAGATTACAAATATTATTATTACAGTTAGTTACATCATTTTTTAAAGTTTAACCATTATTCAAAGAAGACATTATATGATGTGATGAGATATATTATGATTATTTACCATAATATTTGGGCATCATATATTAATTTTTATGTTATTGGTTTAAAATATGTGTTTTTTCACATAGAGATTATATTTTGTGGATATGAATTATTAAGGATATATGTTCTATGTTGTAATAATTCATCTCCATGTCATAGGGTTTATAAATATTTAGGGTGTTGAATATTAAACATCCAATATATCTTATCAATGTTGTTTTAAGGATAATAATCCATTTACTAATGACTGATAATGTTCTATAATGTACGGGGATCAGACAATATATTGATTATGAAAATTGAAGTAGATCATAAGGATAATGTTTCTTATTGAACACTACTTGTTAATAATATTTTTTTGAATTCATTTTTTCTTGTGATTGAGAAGATTATTAATCTTCTTGATTATAAATTTGAATCTGTTTTTACGATTACAAAACTATTTAATAGATAATATCAAAAATTAACACTTAATAGGAACTCTTTTAATTGTAATAACCTTCAATTTATTAGTTTCATTGTTATCCAATACTCTATATTTTTTTCAAATTGGATTACAGATTTAAATTCTAAGTGGATTTATATTTCAATTATATTTTTCTCTTCTAATTCTTATTTTTCATTTGTATTAACTCTGAATCTATTATTTTTTGGATGTTAAAACTTGTTAATATCTTACATTTTATGTCGAATGAAAATTATATGTTATGTATGAATTCAATTAACCATTCTTGAAATTTTCATTCACTGATATATTATTAGAAAAATTTGGTGTCAGAGTCTTACTCTACCTTTTTAGTCTGATTCGCATTATTTAGGTGTGAGTCTGTTCACATGAGATAATCTCCTAAATTTTATAATTTTAATATTTAATTAGATCTTATATCTACATAAAACACTAAAAATTTACAAGGGAGTAGATATTTGTTTATAGAATGGATTATTCAACATATATGTTTAGAGAATATAAGTCCAAATATTCCACCTTTTTTTGAGGGACACGATTATTATTTTTGGAGTTATTTTATGGGAAAAATACAAGTAATACAATTGTATAAAGATAAATTATAATTTATGAAAATTAAAATATAATATAGAAAATTGGTCAAATTTTAACTTATGTAGAGTAATGGGTGTTTCAATAAATATTTTCAATGACGAATATTTTTTTTTTCTATAGGATTCAAAGGGAAATTTATATACATGTATCACCTTATAGAAAAAAAATGCTATCAATAATATTAAATAACACTAAAAATTAATATAATAAAATGTTTAAAAAAATTAAATGTTTTTCCAGGTTGAATTCAAGTCATTTTATTTCGTTGTTGATTAAATAATTACCAAAATGGAAAATGGATTCATAATTATATTAAATAGACCGCAATAACGTTTCAAAATGAAATTGTTAGATGATCAAATTGTCATAAATATAATAGATATTCATCACAAATAAGTTTAACCTAAAGTAATTGTAATCAATGACACTAATAATATTACAATGCATAATATGAATTTCATTATTGGAACCTTATATTTTTTGATAATTAGATGAATACAGATTCTGAAAAACTGAGAAAGATAAATTGAGATTTACTCAAAATCACTATGATATGATTGACCTCTATAGGTAACACATAAAATAAAGGTTCCACCATGAAAATATATATGATGTGTTTAGATGATATTTTTACATTAAATTTTGAAGATAACTTTTTATATATATCAAAAATAATGTTTTAAAATAAAAATATAATAGTGTTTATCACTAGGAATGGAAATATTGGAATGACATGAAGTAATCATGCATTGTTTGTTTTTCTATATGTTCAAGATTCCCACTAATACTAGTCTTTAGTATACAAAATTTATTAAAAATTATTAAGAGATCTAAATACTGAAATGAAAAGGAAAAAATATATTGATTTATGTATATATAAAGAGAATAATTAATGAAAAACTTAATTTTTATTTCATATTAGATAACAGTGATGATAATTGTAATATATCTACTTTTAATAGTTTGGATTCTTAATTTTTTTTTATTGTTTAGGGAAAATGAACCCTGTTTCTTAAATGAAATTATATATTGATTATGAATTTTTGTTTTCATCTGTGTATGAAATATCATATTAGAATGATGAATAAATATAAAAATAACCTTCATATGAGTAGATGGAGGGTAATATGATGCTATTTAATGAAACATCATAGAATCCTTATGTGATACGAAGGACTAAAAGATGATGTTTCTACAATGAATATTTCTGTTGTTATTTTTATACGTGATATATCATAATTAAAAAAATTTTAATTCCAATGTGAATTATATTATTAAAAATAAGTATGTTGTTTTTAGATAGATAATAAAAATACAAAGATTACTATTTATTTGAAATTGATAAAAATACATTTACTATAACTAATGGGTATTAGGTTGTGAAAATAAAATCTGATATTGAATATTACATTCAATATATGAATATTTATATGATATTTGGGATGTCAAAAAGAAATTTATAACAATCATACATAGTTCAAAATATAAATTATGATATTATTTTATGGACAATCACTTTAGGTTAAATTGTCCACTATTCAATTCATAGCGTAAAATAGGAGGAAACATAAATAAACGATTTTCAATAAAAATGATTAATCCTTTAGAGAAGACCCGTAATTTATTTCAAAGGATATTATTTATATGAATCAAACAATTATTTATAGAATGTTGGTACTAAAATTAAGGTAAAACAATATAATGAATCCTAATATATTCTTGATTCTAGGTATGAAATTTTTCAGAAGAGAAATAATTTTTATATTGAAATAAAAAAATATTGTCAGATGGTAACATTTACATTAAAAGATGATATATTTGTACTTTCAAGTATTTTTATTCAAAATTTGTCTGATATTATTAATTCAATGTTAATCAAAATATTTTTTTAATTCCATGAGTGAATGTGTTGTTTTTCTTGGTTTCAATTTTCATTATATGTTTTTTATCACCTAGATATATAGATTTGTGATTTTACTCATATTTTTTTATTCATCCTTAATATTTCAATGGTGATCTATATCAATATAAGATAATTGGTTTTATGAACTAAATTAGTAACAATATGCATTTATATAATATTATTCATTAATTGATATATAAATTATATGAGGTTCATAATTTATTCACATCATAAAATAATTTTGATTCTGACACATTCCATTAATAAGTCATCCTTTATTATAGGAAACCGATTCATCTGAATATTAAAAATCTATTTCATAATGGGATTTAGTTCCATGTTTTTATGTTGAAATATAGATAATATGATTAGAATTAGATCAGTTTTTTATACTATATATATATAAATTTAGACACATATATTTGTTGGTATAATTATTTATAGTGTAGTACATGTTTTGAGAACAAAATTTCAAATAATTTAGTTATAGTTTCAATATATTAATGAATTATAATAATGAAATATCACTAAAGTAAATTAGAATTCGGAGAATTAATTATTTATGAAGGCACAATTGGTAAAAATATCTCTTAAATAAATATAATAAATTTCATGTGTGGGATATTATCACATTAAATATAACAGTTTATCAGTATTTTATCCATGTATTACATAACAGTTATACTAAACCACTATTATTAATCACTTTGGGGTGAATAAGATAGAAAAGTTTATCATGAGTGCCAATAAATCCATTTTTACATTAAATTTTTTTTATAGTATTTTAAAAAATACTACATGAAGGTGCTTCATTTCCCTTTTCACATAATCTTCTAGAAACATTATGATATTTCACTATGGATAAGGGGTTATATCACAAAATTTTTGTTAAAAAAAGGTTTATAAATTTACGAACATGATTATAAGGATGAAATTTTTTTATTTCATTTTAGGATTCAAGTAACTATGAAAATGATATAACAAATTTATTTTGATTCATTAATGTTTTTATTGACTTTATATATAGAATGAAAAATATAACAGCAGTTAAATTGATTTTGGTTTAGATAGATGATGTATGTTACGTTATGATGAAGATAAAAATAATATTGTATTCAATAATTCTAAATATTTTATTTTTGGAGATATTGGAGAATTGGATGTTATGGACAATTCGACACAATAATGTTTGAATAAATACCAACTGATTTATGATACCATTAGAAAAAATTATAGATTATTATTAGTTGGTTATAAAATAATTTAAATTTATGGAACAAATAATATACCTAGTAATGTTTAAAATATAAATATTAAAAAATGTAGAAATGTTACAGTGAATTATAAAATATTTTTATGGAGGTAAATTCGTATTCAACGATTAAGGTGAAAAAAATCCCAATACAAGGAATTAATGTGGCTTCTTAAAAACAAAGACGATTTATTGAAAAGGATAGCAAGTGGAATATAGAAGAGAGTAGAATAACCAAAATCCTGGAATCCATCTTATAAGTCAGTATGTGTTGAATTTATGGTATATAATATATATGGAAAAATAGAAAACCAATGTGAAAGATAAAAAATATTATTTGAAAATGAAGAAACCAAGAGTTTTTGTTTCAATGATTACTATCACGGAACACTATGGAGGGGTTCAGGGTACCCTATGAAATATAATAAGTCGTGGAAGATAAAAAATTGATAAATAATTATAATATGAATAATTTTGAAGTTCAATAATAATAATAACATACTAAACATTCATCATTTGAAATTGGAGATACTGATTGAAGAATTTAAGATGTTGATACCGTGGTTAATGATACAGTGATGAATTCTAATCCAATATAGTAATTTTACTCTATATGATTCCATTTATACCCATATATCTTGCCTATAAATTGTAGTAGATTATTTAATTATGAATCCATATGGTCGTAGTGCATTTATGATGGGTATAAAATGATATTAGAGAGAGCAGAGGATGCATAATAAAAATATTTGGATGTTATAGAAGAAAATGGAGAGAAATCTGATGAAGATGGATGTCACATAGAAAGAAATATTCATATTGATGATATATTCAATCCACAAGTAAAATAATGGGTAGATTTGTTGAATTAAAAATAAATACAAATTGAATATTCTACTAAGAATTAAAGGATGAATTGTCTTGAATATTTCTGGGATGAATCATCTAAACTAGTGGTCCAACTAATAGATGATATATATATACAACCCATGATTAACACTATGTTAATATCTTTTATATATTTGATCATGAAATTTAAAATTACATTGATGTAGAATATATTCGATGATTACGGAGTTGATATAAATGAATATTTATTATAATTTAATGATTAATTAAAACAACAATTATTGAGCCTAGAGAGAATGTAACAATAAGTAAAATCATTACATGATGATGTATTTAATCATTGGTATAAGAAAAAAATACATGGAAATAATTGGATAAGGAAAATATAAATTGATTAATGTGGGGGAAAATTTTATAAGATCAAGATCATTATAGTTAAATTTGAAATAAAATTGAATGAATTTTGAAAATAAACTGATGATTTGGAAAATAATCCATATAATATAGAAAAATATTTTTCAAAATCTCAAAAATGTAAATAAAATATATTTATCCAATATCATTCAAAATGTAAATTTGAAAACTATTTCTTCTCATGTGATGTTTTTAAATCATTGATAATAAATGAGTATTTATTTTCAACTACCATATATGCGTTAACACTTAATTTTATCATTTATCTCCTCCTTGTTTAGAACATACTAAGTGGGATCTTGGATATGATCATTTGAGAGTCTATAATTTACCACATGTGAGGTATATTCATAATTATTTTTTTGATAGAGTTTATTTAATAGAAAGTTATTTATTTTTTCCTAGATTGGTTGATTGTTATTCGTAAGAGATTTTTTTCTATTATTATATGAAGTCCCTTAATTTTGTATGTATTAATAAAACTCTCCATTCTAATTATGAACCTTACTATTTTGAAAATAGGGATTTTTCAAATTCCAAAGTCCCATATCATATAATTTCATTAAAATAAATACATAATTCCTTCATGGTGACATTGTATATAAATATTTTTACTAATGTTTGTTGATTTGAAATTTAATATCTTATTACCAATGTTTTGGTGAACTGAAATGAACCAATTTACACTTATGTATTTTTCAAGATACCATAAATGTTTTGATGTTAAAAAATAATTCATCAAAAAAGTTTTATTAATTTTTATTATAATTTAATGAACCCTGATTTTTTATATGTTAAAATTGGATATGGTTACACATGTGATTAAAAATTAAATCATATGTCATGTAATGTAACATATTATTCATTGATACATTTAAAAAAACATTTATATTTGAATTTTAAAAAATCAATTGGGATATGCCGATTTTTTTTAATATTAATTTGTATATATAGACATTACACTACATTTTATAATATCAATCTTATAAGAAATACATTTTCATATAATAATACCTGATATGAATGTGATATTGAGTGTATATTATATTTCTTCTAATCCACATTATTGATGTTGATCTAATAAATGGAACTGATTTTAATCCAAAATGTGATTTTTTGAGAGCTCTGAGGATAAGATATGATGTTGTTCATATTTATCTAAACAGAGATTTAGGATATATCTTCCTCTAGAAATTTTTTTCGTTACGGATGTTCTAGGCAGTTATCATTATTCTATATATTAATGTAATTGATGAACCTCCCAAAAGTTACACGTTTTACTAAAGTGAATTTTGAAAAAATTTGATGTGTACTATTCTTAATACATATTGTTAAAAATTTTATTTCAATTGATTATTTGTATTTTTATAAAATAAATTTGGGTTTTATTCATTTTTATAGTATATGATAATTATTCTTGGTTTACTATCACAATTATCATGTTCAAAATATATTAGATTATTTCATTGAATCAGATGCATAATTACATTGATTATTTAAGAATCTCTAAATGGCTTAAAATATATTTTTAATTTGATAAAATATATTTCATTAATAAAACCATTGGGTAACTCTTAGTTGGATATATACCATGTGTTACACACTGAGACAACCTCTAATAGGCCAAGGGATAGATAACATCCCTCAGTTGTCATATCTCACAGATCGGTGTCCCGAGCCAAGTGAAACTATATATTGGAACACATATCCCAAATAAACATAAAATGAATAAATTTAAATCACAATTGATTCCATAAATAATTAATTACATATATCCCATATCAGAGGCTAAAAACTAACTATAAATAATAAATGGAGAAATAAAAGCACCACCAAATTGATAAAGGAGTCTATCCTACTATGTAAGGGGGATTGTTGTCAAAGGTGACAAATAGCCACTATATGTTTATTCAACATATATATTGTCTACCAACTCCTTCTCCTCATAGGAATTCATAAAATGAATGGTCATCTTCTTAAAACATGAAATGTGAGAGTAGAACCCATGAAGGGGTCAGTATAACAATACATAGTAGGATACCCCAAAATCAAAATTCAAAAATCATCAACCAGAATGTAAGAACGTACTCAAAAAGTAATCTCAATTATTATATGATATATAATAATAAGTAAAATTTATTAGATATACTCATGATATATTACAAGCCTCAAAAAGGTCGAAACCATACTACTAATCACATGATTATAATAGGGAATTAAATGTAAAACTCAGACTTAATAACTTATACTCCAGCCATGTAATCAGTGATGGTTCACATATATGATGTCATCCTGGACATGACTCATAGAATAATTAGTTAATGAATCTACAAATAAAATTGATAAATTGATATTGTATCTCACAAACTCATGGGGGAACAACAATAGCCATCTTGAATTACCCACTATGTAGTGGTAATACTAATGTGTATGTTGTTCACGATTATTCTTGAAACTCTAATAATGGAAAATGATATGATCTGATTGGGGATATCACCCCTCCCTATATAGAGGGTTTTCGAAAAACCTATCACAGATAAAATCATTTTGAGGATAACAATCTTATTTCACAGATGTAATGAACGAATTTTCCATCATAGGTATTAAAGAAGAAAACAAACCCAAATCACATGGTTCGAAACTAGAGATAAGCTGATCCTCAACTTAACGTAGAGAAATCATACAATGAAATCCTCTGGAACATAACGTGTATCATTATTCTCAAATCTAACCATGTCTTTCCATCACACAAGTCATGTTATTATCCACATACATGATGTGTCCATTTTCTATATAATACATGTAGAAGTAATCCTATAACATGGGAAGATATCATTACATACCCCTTTACTCAATTCCATTCCTTTGTACATCATGTTATGTCCATGTACAAGGCCATGTTTGAGTTTCACACCATGAACAGTGCACCTATTTGTTTCCATGAAGATGTGCAATGCGTACATACCAAGAAAGATACAATGGTTAACATGACATGTTATATTTTTCTATGTAAAAAACAACAAAAAGAAAAATTTGTTATTTCAATGGTTCATAACCATGGAAATATGTCCCAAAACTATGGTCGTAGACTATGGCCATGATTCTGCCCAATCGTGGGTACTATCACAGTGGTGGTATGGTCTGACCTATGGTCACAGTTTTAACCATTTACATAGTATTATTTTTTTTAAACCATGGCTATAGCTCTAGAAAACCTTGGCAATAGCCAAAAAGTTACGTGTTCCTTGACAAATTTGATCCCAACAACTTGCCTTCATGTTTGTGTTCCCTAACCACTACACCCATAAGGATTTTGTGTATATATATATATAATACGTTATATATATTATTATAAACCCAGTCAATATCCTGAAAATAGTAAAAATAGATCTTCCTTCATATTTTATGGAGGGAACGTTTCTCTCCCTAGCATGGTCGGGAGACCTATAGCCACAGTTTTTCAAAATCGTGCCTATAGCCCTTCAATAAAAGGTACATAGCCACAGTTTTAAAAAAACGTGCCAATAGGTGTATGTTATTTCCAGGGTTTTTAAAATCGTGGATATAGACAATTGAAAAAATACATATGGCCAAGGTTTTAAAACCATGGCTATAGGCCACATAACATTGGTCATAGCAACTTATAGCCATGTCTTAAAAACCCTGGATCTATTTCTATGTCTGTAGCCTAATTTTCTAGTAGCGAACCAAATTATAAATAAGTGTCACTATAAATAATTTTTTTCAGACTATACACATTTTAGTGTAACACCCCAAGCATCCATGAGACATTTATATTTGAATAATGCAATAACATGCATTATACATAACTTGGAGATTTTAACACACCGCGACCAATCAAACTAGAATTTATGAATAGTAATACCCACATTTTGAAATTTTATAAATTTTATTTTTCAAAATTAGCTTCATTTTTGTATTCTAGATATATTGAAATTATCTTAGGGTGAATTTTTGGAATTTTTCTGAAAACATTCATTTTTTTTAATAGTCAAAACACTCAGTTATTGGTTAAAACAGACTTTTTATTTAAATAATTATTTATTTAATTCAAATTAAATTTTGGTTAATAAAGATAAAAAATACCTATACATGTTCAATGTAATTAATTTTAGTTATATTATAATAAGTTAAGATATATATAAAAATTTATTGAACTTTTTACTGTCTTTTACCCACCTCTATGAGCATTTTCTAATTTGCATAAAACATAATTTTAAAACTTCAGTGTTTTGAATTTCAGAAATCGGAGAATCATGGTTGTTATCAGTAAGTAAAATTTGGTTCAATAAGATGGAATTATTTTTTTATGAATAATAACTGTTGATTTTTATTTACCACATTTTAAAGTAAATATAGTAATTAAGAGTAAAAATTAAATAATAATTACCATAAAACATGTCTTAATTCTTTCGGATAAGTATAATTAAACCAAAAACAACCATGTTAATTAAAATATGATCCTCTTTTTTTCACTTGGATTAGATTATGACATTTATTGTAATTTTATTTTAAGATGATTTGAAAGAGTTAAATTCCATGATTAATTACTAAAGAATTTTTAATATAGGGTTACAAAAAATATAAATTCAACAATAAATATTCATTATAAATCTAAAATGATTTCCTACATAATGTATTATTTATTTATTTATTTAGACATTAAATAATTTAATTTATTTATGACACAATGTTGATGGCGTAATTACCTAATTAATGAAATATTAAATTAATTGATATTATAAATAACCAAATAAATGTAAATTGAGACATATAAATAATTCCAATAATTTTATAGGTTAATATTACATGATATGACTGGTGTAATTAGTTTTATTCTAAGTGATAACATTTTTATGATTTCAAAATAATCAAATTCAAAATAGTGTCAAAATTGACATAATTGGGTTTTTAAAACAAATACTATATTATTAATTGATATAATATTCCTAAAGATCTAATGTTTGGTAAGAGGAAATAGATAAAGATATATATATTAATAATTAACCACATGGGGATCGTTTGGATTGTTATTTTATGTTTATTAACCATAGAGTATATAAATAATACGAGGTATGGTAAATGTCAAACTATTTACCTAATAGTTGTATATAAAAGACAAGGTTAATATGATGTCTAAACCTATCTAAAACCTATTGGTACAGAATTTTTAGACACATCCCCATCTTATCCTAGAAATAATTCATTTTGGAGTGATTATAACCCAACAATTATTATATTATAAAATAATATTTTAAGCTTTACATAATGTGACCCTCACCTCTCTTACAAATGGCCACATATCCTTCTCTTAATATCAAGCATCAAAATCCATTTGTATCTGCCAAACCATACCAAAATATCCTCTCATATATCATAAATTCAACCTAGAGGATTTAATTGTATCATAAATCCATCTTAAAGAGCCCTTTTGATCAAATCAAAAGGAAGAACCCAAAGAAAGGTAAATATTTCATCACCTCTTTCATGTTATTTTCTTCTTCCACTTCCTCTTTATTTTTTGTTTCCATTATAAAATAATAACTCTATAATCTTCTATATATTTTTATTAATTAATATATTACTACCATATTCATTATTCTATCCTCTATATGAATGACAAAGTCACCATATTTGCATACGTATGACGTACCTTCTCTATGTCGTGGTGTAGTTTGTTTTTCAAACACAGAATTATTTGGATGGGCATAATAATGAGTGTAACTAATGTAAAAAATAAAAATAACTTGTTAATTATTCTTTATATATGATATAACATCCAACTAAATACTATTTCACCAACAATATATTGATATTGTCACCCGTGCGTACGTACAGATTACCGTCCCCCGATCCTGAGGTGATTCATTCTCCATCGTAATCAGTCAAGAATAATATTCAATTTATGATTAAAAAAATACCTAATAACATAATATCATTATGAATATGAATAAAATAAATCATATCTCTATCAAACATGTCTTACATATCTGAGCATATAAAGTAAAACAGATTAGTTAACACCCAAAACAATGATACTAATAAAATATTATTAACAAAGCAATATTAGATGATCATATATGATATCATATTTATGTATATAGTTTATTTATAAAATTATGAAAATGATTTACCTATTATATAAGCGGATAAAATTCCATCGACTAAGTAAATGCAGAGGTAAGGGTTAATTTCACATTCTCTTCATTATCTGAGGTGGTTTTTACATAAGTATCGACTGGGAAATATTTATCATCCACATCTGTGTTTTCTTAAAAATATATTTCAAAAAATTTTCACTATTTAATAGACATTGGGTTAAAGTATTTTATACACTTATTTGACCTTATAAGTTTTGAAAGGAATATTTCCCTTGTTTTCTAGACAAGGCACTTTATGACCTTATTGAGATAAATTAAGGTAATAATTTTTTAACTTATATGGTGACTGTGGATATTTTTGGCCGTTATAACATCATCTAATATTCTTGTACAAGATTATAAGAATATTTTCAATATAAATTTTTTCTTTCATAATTATATGACTTTAAAATTTGTTCAAAATCAAAATAGATATTTCTAAAAAAAATAATTTCATCAATGTCGACATCATTGGTTGGATTGTAATCTTGTTTGAAGTTGATTTATTATGATACAAATATTCCATATTGTATTGAATGTTTTGTGATATGTTTTACTATGGATGTGTTATTTTTACAACATTCATTTTTATGGATAATTTATTTTTATTTCATATGACATTATTAATACTAATGTTTATGTTATGTTTAAACCTTTTCATATGAGGAATGAATTAGAAATAGTAAGTTATTGGTGGAGCCCGTTATAGCACCTTTATGCATCTGTAGGTCTAATGAGAGAAACTTGTGTCTTAGCACAAAGACAAGAAAAAATATTATTTGAAGTCTTGGCATAAGGCCTTGACTACGTGGTTATGATGTCTGGCATTATGAATTCCATCTTTATGAAAGTGGCTATTATTATTTCATGAGATTATTCGACGTGTAGAAAATTCATTTGAATAAGTAAAAGACGTTATTTTTTTATATTTTCCATATTATGATGAAGTTTATAATTTAAAGTATTTTTTAGTCTAATACATTTCCTTACATGTATATGATTATTTATAAATGTTTTCACTATATTTTTGTCCTTACTGAGCATCTGAGCTCACCCCTTTCTATGATTTATTTTTCCTAGGATGTGAAGAAGTATTTTCTGGTTGACCTGTAGGGATAGGCTATGTATATAATTGTGTTCAATATGGGACAAATTTTTTTTGATGTTTTAATTTCATGATGCAATGTAAAATTTATGAATGTATCTAGTACTTCCAAGGCTACTAAATTGATAAGTCTTTCAGGATTTTCTCCCTTGTGATCATTCCAATATTATGTAATAATGCACTGATATTGGGTAAATGGTGTCAGGGCATTACATGTAGTCTAGATTTTACCAGAAATCCTAGAACAACACACGAGTCTTTCCCATGCTCAATGAACCCATAGATTCAATAAATGATTCTTCCATAAATCATAGATCGTGGTTTACTATTACCACATCATCAATAGTGGAATATTTCATCCATCAATCCATCCATGAAACATCCTTTCTTACTCCACCTTATCAAATTGTATAAAACATCAACTAGGGATCATTGAATCTACATTCGGTCATCCTCATTCATCTCACACCAAAATTGAATCACCAATCAAAAAAAGGCATGTGGTAATGATCCTTGATTCCATATATATAATGTTAAACTATTAAATTTAGGGTATTCTTCAATAAACCCGTGAATGTATTGTTTTGACAATGAAGATGTGAAGAATTGTGTTGAATAAAAAAACAAATACATGAGTAACAACCCTAATCCATTGTTTGGGTTGGTCTCCATTACTTATCTTATGGGAAAAAATAAAGAAGAATGACAGGGAATAAAAATAATATCAATTTATAATAGTCTAGGATGATAGTTTCATCAACCGAAAACAAATTTAGAACCAAAAATAAAATTGGTAGTATAATTGATTTTTAGTTCCAAATTGAATTTGAAAAAAATATCAAAAATCCCCTAAAAACACATTATCTCAAACTTGCATCAATCAATGATAAATAATGGTTATTAATTATCATTGTTGGTGAGATTCAAAAGATCTGTTGGTGATGATGACCCTCTTGAAAAAGATATGAATCCATGATCCATTTCTTATTTCCAAGATTTACATTTTGAACTCATCTGAGAAAACAATGTTTATATGGATTATCCTTGGGGTTTTTATTTATATTTTAATTTATAGATAATATTAGTTTAGTATTTATTAAATGAAATCAAAATAATAATTTTTAAATGAATTATTATAGTTACCGTGATGATGATCAAGATGAATAAATAACACATACAATGATTATGTTTATCCATGGGAAAAACCTAATCGTAAGAATAAATAGAGGTATCGGTTTTCCCATGAAAGACTTCATTTCTGATATAATCAATTACTTTATAAATACCTTTTTCAAATGATATATTATGTGTAATATTTTTATTATACCCTCACTGAGGCTTTTCAGACCATGGAATAATTGACCACCACAATGTATTACTATAAAAGTATTCCTTAATATAATTTAATGTCATACTATGATGAAGTATATATTTTATATTACCCACACCATAGGGTCATCCGGAACATCAAGGATCCATCAAAAAAGATTATTGTACAAGTCTTGTATAAGGGTCTTTAATCCAAGGTTATATCTTGAAGAATCCCATGTGATCACCAGACACACACCAATATAATCACACACCCATGAAGGATATTCTATTTTTGATCATTAATAACCACTAGGTACAATGGAAATATATCTATATCCATGATATCCAAATCACCATAGTTGATTTCATGTACGGTCTATAAACATACCTCATAACTGGTGTCACACATAATATATCATGTAATCACTCTATCGTACCTACCCTTACCCAGCACATGTTGTATTTGGATTGCGATAATGAACCATGATGAAAAATTTCTTCATTTAGAGAAACCACTACAATCAACATCATGACAAGTCCATTATGAACACCTTATCTCCCTCCTCTAAATCCAAATTCCTCTATCATTATTCCATATAATATTTCTGACATCTCATTATAGTCTTAATTCTCAAATGGATGATCTATACCTTCACTATCATTTCCCACACCAACTTGAGGACCATGAGAGGATACTCACCTGGAACAATCCATCATTATAGTTATCTAAACTGAATCCAATACAAGGACACAAATGGTTCAACAAAAATTGTATAGTGGAATCAAATTTTGTATAAAATAATTAATAACAGTAGGATATCTTCCCAA
Organism: Viscum album; assembly: GCA_963277665.1. Lineage (NCBI taxonomy): Eukaryota > Viridiplantae > Streptophyta > Magnoliopsida > Santalales > Viscaceae > Viscum > Viscum album. The sequence goes on from OY728119.1 coordinate 1,238,808,367, forward strand.
CTATGTCCAAAGTCCATTATAAAATATCACAACATGTCACAACAAACAAGAATGTGTTGATAAATTTTTCAATCAGTTTATGAGAGAAACAGCATGTTCAAACACAACAAAGTCACAGTGGCCTCCTATAATAATCTACATAATCAATACAAAAAACAAGAATCATGGTCTAAAATTGTAGTCGAGGGATCTCTATTAAGACAAACTATTACTAGAATTTAATTTAATCCCAATATATCAATTGAATAGTTCACACAAATAACATTGATGTGGGCTTACATGGTTAGTATATCTATGATCACCAAGATATAATTGTATCCTATAGATTTTTGGGGCAATGCCAAAATGAATCCCAATGATTTATCATCCGAATTCTACTAAATCACCTCACGAGGTTGGGCTAAACTAAATAGAGCCTGGTGTTTATTATTCACCAGATAAAAAGTGAGGCCTTGTGTGGAAAACCTTCATATACTCAATTTAATTTCTATCCACTAGAACTAATACTGAATATCATCATTTTACTTTAACAAAATAGATTATACCACCAATGGGGATGTGTTAATATCAATCAAAACCTCATATTGAAATTACACAAGTATCATACTCTTCACCTAAAATGGATGGAATTATCCAAATTAAAATAATCCATACAAGACACATCTAGAGGATATATGAACACATATGGTCTCATAGATTCTATATATAATATAGTCCTCCATAAAAAGTTATAGAAGCATATGGGAGAAAACTATCAACTGGTGGTATGATTCCACATCCTTTTCCACCAATAACATGTTTAATGTGTCTTACACCTATTGGGCCTTTCTAAAAAATTAAAAATAGGGTCTCTTAATGAGAAAATCATCCACAATATTAACATTAATGAGAATATAGAAAATCTAAAAGTTATAAACCTACGGGAACTCTACCTATTTTCTATATCTAATATTAATATCATTATGTGATAAGACATACGTGAGACCAAAATAGTCAGAATACATTATAAATGGATCAAATAAATGTATGTGTAACCAGATATTTAATGTGAAGACCACTTCTTATATCTCTAAATCATTTGTATTATAATTATGATAATGATTAATAATATGTTTTAACTCATATATAATCATTATAAACCCCTACATTAAGACACATCCTAGTCTTGTTCCAAAGGCATCAAATAAGACTATGAACTCTAATCCCACCTCTGAATGTCTCATGATGGGTGGGTTCTCATCAAACTCTAACAAAACTCTAAAAAATATACCTATAACCTCTCAAAAAGCATGAAAGGATTCCCCTTTTGGGTAATAATAGTCAAGGGTTACAATACCCTAGAGAAATTCAAAAAAAATATTTTGATTGTCGGTAGTTATCCCAATTAAGCTCCATACCATAGTCAAAATCCTAAGTGACTCACAAGCCTATGAAACCTCAATCATGGATAGTCTAACTAAAATGTTAGCCAATCAGAGAGATTTACAAGAAATTGGACCAATTGCATCCATTACTAATACTTCCAGGGAATCTTTAACATCCTGAGATTTTATGATATAAATTAATATTATTTCATTGATGACATGTGTTGTGCTCTACACAAATATTAGCTTGCGTTATATTATACATTGTTTTAGCTTTTAGTGTATGAAACCCTGTTCTTGTCTTTTGTTGAACAAAATTTCATGTTCTATTGATATAATTCATTTCACACAAAATTGAGTAACAATTTTGTACCATGTATAAATGAACTATGTTTGTATTATATTATATGCAACACCAATGGAATCTATCACTACACGCAACACTGACTTCACATTCATTACATGCAAGTGTGACCTTACTGTATAGCTTGTGTTTTACACAATACTATGTTTCACTAAAAAAGGATACATTATTAAAATATTATATAACTAGTCATTATGAATAATATTTTCTATATTTTAAATTTTATATAACATTATAATTCAGCTTACACATTTTCTAGGACAGGATATGAGAACCAAATCATTTTTTTCATATAAAACAAGCAATAAAAAAGTACTTTTACCACCATTTGATAGATTATCCTTTTTAAATATAGTTATGACCCTTTTATAAGTTAAATTTGAAAAAATAAACATTTTATTTGGAATTGGGTCATAAAAAATTTCATTCGTTGAACTTTTGGAATTTTTCTAATAATTGTTTATTGAATAATGAAAAATATTGCATTTTAACATGAAACTACCTTTTTATCTAATTTTTTATATACTTGTATTATATTTTTAATCGGTTTTAAAGAGTAATTGGATTATATTTTATCATTTAATACAATGTTTTTCATTAAAATTAATTTCACTTTTATATTGGACATAAAACTTTTTCAATCTTTTGATAGTTTTTACTTCTTAAAAACCCACATTTTGTATTTGAAAACAGGGATTAATTTTAAATGAATTACAGAAAATTATGTGTTTTTAATTTTGGAAAATAGATTCCCTATTTGGAATAATAAATTAAAAAAATTTTAAATGGAACCTTTTATTTTTGTATATTATTAGTAGTAACATCAGTAATTAATTAATTTTCCATAGTAAAAGGATAAATCTGGTAATTAAGGGTAAAAGATAATATTATAATTATATTTGACTACACCAACATGTCTTAATTTTATTAGATGATATTTTTCTAACCATTCCCATTGTTGTGTAGACTTTGGGATTCCATGGATTCACATGGATGTGAAAATGACATTTTGTAAGAATTAATTTAAAATAAAGATAATTATAACCTAAACATATATCTTTTATTAAATCTATATTAATATAATTTTATATAACATATCTATATGTTTATAGAAATTTATTAAAAATCTAAAGAGACTAACTATATCATGGTATTTTATTTATTATTTTTATACATTAGATGAATATATTTATTTTTGACAGAATTATGATGTAGTGATTACCTCATTAATGAAAGATTAGAATTAATAAATTTTTAAATATTGAAATAATTTTAATTTGAACATTTTAATGTCATCCACGAATTTTTTTGGATGAATTCGACATATTAGGGATGAGTTAATACATTTTTAGATGTAATGAATTTTTTATGAATTTTTTTTTTAAAAAAATTCAAGTATGAATAATGGTCCAAATTGACATAATTCATAACATAAAACATAAACTAATTTATTAAATGATATTAAATTCTCAAAAATGATAATTAAAAAATGGTCAATATAAGTCCAAATATTTCATAAATAACTTTTTTGTGTCTTTTGACATGATATTCTAATTACATTAACCCACAATGTGTAAATAACATGATATCATAGTAATATTTAAAAGCGTAAGTTAACGGTTATACTAAAAAGACATGGATAAATAAATATTCAAAACATGTACAAAAATTATTTTATGGTGGGTATTTGAACCAGAATAATCTTATCATCGAATTAAATAATTATTGGAAAAATTTTATATGAAATTGAATTTATAATAAATTAATTTTTTCAGAGTTTCTTATAGTGCCTCTATCCTCTAATATAAAAGGGAATCTTCTCCATCAACTCTACAATCCATTTTGAGCCTTCAAGCACAAAATTTACCTTCCCATTTACCTTATGAACTTTACTAGTAACATTATAAAGGTTGTGGTCATCTCGAATGACCTTCTCTAGTGCCATGAGAAAAATTTAAAGGAGGCATGTCGAGGAAGAGGTAATCTCTTCTACCGATTCTTTCAAATTTCATTATTCTTCTATGTACTCTTCATTATTTTTTTCATTATAATGTAATAAAAAAAGTATCAATCATATAATGATATTTTATTATAAATATGAAACCACACTATTCCACCTTATATTCATCCTATGAAAAATGAAATCACTGTGTGTCCGTATGTAAGGCTTACCGTCTCCATGCCATAGTGTAATATGTTTTTAACCACCACCATGATTGGATGGGTATAGTGGTGGGAATAATAATTATATATGATTATTATGAAATGATTCCAATTCTGAGATATTGGACACCATCCAATACAATATCGTTCAACAACTATGGGAACGATATTGTCCCTCTTACGTACGTATGGATTATCGTCTCCACGACGCGATGAGATTCATTTTCCATGTTATCAATTGAATATTGATTATAAAGTATATATAATAAATAATCATGAAATATATGAAATGATAATTCTATCAAATTTAGGTATATTTATATTTCAATTACTTATTTCAATTCAATTCAATAGGTAAATGAAAAAAACATACAGGGGTACATACAAACTACTGTCTCCATGAATGGTGTATTCTATTTCATTTATCTATCTATTATATTTATATTTATATACAGAATATATATGATATATAAATCATGTTTTTCATTCTAGAAGTAATTAAATCAAGATATACGTAATAATATCAATAATAAAAATTCAATAAACCTACAATTAATAAAATGATTATTACCCAAAATGTTTCATTAACATGGAATTGAAAAGTTAAAAAGTAATATAATGTAATAATTGAATCATATATGATATCATAAAAATTATTATGGTTTTATTACAAGTTAATAAAATGTTTAAATTCATAATACAAGAGTTTCAGACACATACAAGAAAATTCATCCCTATGGTAAGGAATAATTTTCTAATCTATTTTTTAACTGTGATCATTTATTCATATGTATTTACTAGGGTTATATTTATATTCTATTTCCATGATTTATAAAAAAAATTTCTTATAATTTTTACTATTCTTACATGTATTTTTACTGTAATTTTTATACATTTTTGTCTTTTTCTTAATGGTAGGGAATGAAATGTTCTTTTTTTTACCATAAGAGGAAACTTTTTGACTTCTGTGGTAAAACTTTTAGGAGAATGTTTTTTTAACTTATAAGGCATGACCAATTTTTTACATCTACATAACGCCTTATTCCCATGAAGCTGTTTCTATTTTTTTACACATGTATTTCCAACTATATTCTTTTTATTAGAATTGACAGGCATTTGGGAAGAAAAAATTTAAAAAAAGGAATGATAATTTCCCCAATATTTATGTTCATGTGTTTTATCAAAATTATTTTCTATCTAAGATAACATAGGGTTATTTTTCATTAACTAATATTACAGGGATTTGATTTTGTTTATGATGGATTTTATTTACGAAAACAATTTATTTTATATGTATTTTAGTGGAATGATTATAATGACACAACCATTAAACTTACATAATATTGAATTAATTGAATAATTCACGTTGATGGTCTTTTCAGGTTTATAATTATAGAGAATTAGGCCAGAACTATTACATTTCAAAATATTACAAAGTAAACACTTCTAGTCAGTTTCCATTTTTTTACAAAACATGCACTCTTGAAAAAAAGAGACATATCTAGTTCCATGATTTAGAGGTAATGACTTTTCCTTGAACCCATCTGTAAGGCCCCAGCCTTAAACCTTACTTAATCTTGAGTTATTACAAGATTACACATTGAGGATCTTTTCGGGTTTATATTTTTAGAGAATTACATCATAACACATTCATTACATTCCACATATAAACAAAGTGGTTACATAATGATGGTATTCTTCATTCCCAAAAATGGAAACACATTTAAAATAAAACAAGGATTATTTATTGACACATCCTTGACTCTATCATCTTATCATGTACCCTTTCCTTGACCTGTGAAAAACATTTCAAAAACTTGGGATGAGCATAAAAACTCAGTATGGGTTATAAAAAAAACATGGAAAGGAAAAATGAGTTCATATATACATAAGAATGAAATCGTACTTTACCCATAAAACATAGGCCCTTTAACATACCTCATAAAATCATGAATAAATCATAGAAATCATAAGACATAAATGTAACTTGAGGCATTCATAACATTCTTACGTAGGGAGTAACCCTCTTGGTTACGTTTGGAATACCCATCACAGTATATTCCCTAAAATCTTTTCGGAGAAACCATAATGTTTCACTCCTTCGCGTTACCCAATGCATTGGAGAGCTATAACGGGCTCACCCTCTCTTAGTTTATCACGGAACCACCCGTCTTCATAATAATGCCCAAGAACCATAACATAATCATATCACATAAAACATGCATAAAGGAAACATAAAATTTCCACATTTCAATCACGAGATATCAATACAACACATTGATATAAAAACATTATGAAAACCTTTTTCAATACTAAAATAAATGAAAAGTAAAACATGGTATTTATTTTTCTTTTAAAAAGAATGTATGGCTTGTAGAGGAAGCCGAAACTCAAATAACGGTCACGACGGCGGAGAAGTCATTGTCGCCGCATACGGACGAAAAAAACAATCCCTTTTGTCATTTAGTAAATGCTTCGTATAAAAAAGATTCCTTTTGAATAAACATAAAAGTCAAAGGGGTTTATACACCGTATAAAAGAAAGTTGTGTATAAAATAAAATATTCCTCATTGAAAGGAGATTGAGACGAAGTCCCATACCTCGTATCCGACTTGACCCGACCGTTCTTTAATCTCCTGAATAATAAACTTGAGTTAAGATCTACTTGCTTATGAATCTTTTTCAAGGTCATTATTCCATTTATACCATGTTATGAACATCATGTAATCAGTTAAGTTAATAATGTTCATTTTGTCGGTATTTGGTTCTTAAGTCAAAAATAGACTTCTTACACTTACATGTTGTTAATTTGGTCAAAGGTTCATTATATCCAGAATGATATTAATGATTTGGATATCATATATATCATATATATTCATCATATACATGTATTTATAATATTACATCACATTTAGAGGTAAGAAATGAAATGCACCGTTCAGGGAGAAGGTAAGCCGTACGTACGCATGAACGCTACTTCCATTTCTATTTCGTATTTCTGGAATGGAATCATAATGATATAAGAGTATATTGTAATTCCAGTATAATAAGATTTATAATATCATATATCCAGCCTTTATATGTCCCACATATGGTATTTAACAAATCAAATCACTTTCAGGGGTCGGTAGTACGCACTTCCTAAAATGAAGATATCGTGTTTAACCATAATGGAAACCATAAAGGTATGCCCAAAATTAAAAAAAACAGCAGATTAAGGAAAACATAAACATATTATATATCATATATGAAAATAGTGACATCATAATGGCCACCTTTGAAGGTGTTAAATGAGTATTGAACAATCATCGTTTCGGGAGGCAGAATTTCTCCATCCACGGAAACTGTATGTTCTTTAACCATTTGATGTATTTGTGTTAGTGTGTAGCTCAAATATATCTTATAACAAAATCCTAGTATATTTAAGATACTAGTGTTGTTAAAAAGAAGTAAATAAAAAGAGTTTAGGGGGTTGGAGAAGCAAAATAAAACAAATGAACATGAGAGAATGAATTACCTTGAAAAGTGTAACTCCTTTTGATTTGAGCCTAATGGCTTCCATTGAAAGGATTCTGCCCAAAGGGAATCCTCTAGGATGAGGAGAGGGATGTGGAGAGAGTAAATGGGTAGGGGTTGGACGAGCCAAAGGCTTTAGTAGTGTGTGAAATGATGTAGAGGTGGGGGCCTTTTATAAGAGGAGAGGAGGGGCACTTTTGGAAAGTAAAGAAATATTACTTTATTTGAAAATGTTTTTCGGTTTTAAAAGGTCCCACATTGATATAATTCGTGTATAAGGTGATAAGGGTTCGAAATACACTCATCCAATTGGTTTTGTCCATGTATAGTTCATAGATTTTACATTGTCTTTCCATTTTATTTAAATCGTCAAATAATGATGTCATCGCTGCATCATTATTATGTCATAAATAATTTAATTTATATAATGTCTAAAAATCATAAAAAAAATACTATGAAGTAGGAAATCTTTTTAGATTCCCAATGACTATTTATAATCAAATATCTGATCTTTATAACCCCATGTAAAAATTGTTTTCGTAAAACATATTGTGTTTGTGTCATTTTTACTTTTACATTAAATAAAAAGTTATTTATGTCATTTCCCAACCAAAATGTCTCCATGGGGTCCCCAAGTTGACCCATGGCTTTTATTGGTCGGCCATGACACAACCAATAAGGTTGGGACATGTTTCTAGGTCATTTCATATTATTAAAGCATTATTTATACCTTAAACTACACTAATTACCACTAATTGCGATTTAAAACTTAAAAAGTTACTATTAACCTTAAAATTATTTTAATCTCATTGAACCACATTTTACTTCTTAATGACAAAAATTTATGTCGGATTTTCAAAATTCAATACACATTAGTGGTAAACATTCATTTAACTGAAAAATCAGTTTGCTTGATTACCACTTAGTGGTTTCAATATTCATGAAAAATTGAAGTTTTTCAGAAAATTACCAAAAATTCACCCTAAGATATATTTGATATTCCGAATTCAAAAATGAATTTTATTTTACAAAATTCAAATCATATAAGTCACATTAATTAATTTAATAATTAATTCCTGCTGCCAGAGCAAAAAACGTGTTTTTACAAAACAATATGTATCAAAAGATTGACACCAGTTTAAGTCTAATTTCAAAGTGAAATTGATTCCAATGACCACCATTGGATAGAATGGTAAAAATATATTCTAATTTCACTTCAAAACCAATTCAAAACATAATCTAATAATATAAATAAATTATTTTAAAATCAGTTTTGATGTAAAATGCAGTATTTTTCACTATTCATTAAAAAAATGAACATTGTCAGAAAAATACCAAAAATTCACACAAGGTAAATTTTGATATCTCAATCATAAAGAATAAGTTTATTTTTGACAAACATATTTTATACAATTGTCAAAATATAGATTCAAAAATGGTTTGCCATCAAAAGGCACCAAAACAATCTTTTAAGAATATTAGTGTATTCCATGCATAAGATTGTATTTTTTTTCATTTTAAGCCTCTATAACACTATCTTAATCATTAATAGACATAGATAAAAATATCTATTATTCATTACTTACTTGGGATGTTACATCCTTCCCCCCTTTCGAAAATTGCGACCCCACAATTTATTTACATATCGAATAAATGGGGGTACTTATGCCTCATTGCATTTTCAGATTCCCATGTTGCCTCTTCAATCATGTGGTTTTCCACAAAACCTTTACCTGATGAATCACCTTATTCCGTAACACTTGCTCCCTATGGTCAATAATCTGGACCGGTTGTTCCTCATAAGATAGGTTCTCTTCCAACTGAACTACCTCTGGACTCAAAACATGAGATGGATCTGGCATATACTTTCTCAACATCGAAATGTGAAAAACATTGTTTACCTGAGATAAACTCGGAGGTAAAGCCCATCGGTATGCAACTGATCCAACTCTCTCCAGAATTTCGTATTGTCCAATGAACCTTGGACTCAACTATCCTTTCTTACCAAATCTCAACACACTTTTCCAAGGAGAAACCTTGAGAAAAACATGATCACCAACCTCGAAAGATAGATCCTTCCTCCGGTTATCCGCATAACTCTTCTTCCTGCTCTGAGCTGTTCTCATGTGTTTCTAAATCAGCTGAACTTTTTCTGCCACTCACTATCTTGCTTCTGTGCTTGCCTGATTCTATCTGATTGAGATGATCTCACTGATACCTGAAACAAAACAGAAGGACTTCCTGCACCAACAACTTCTATGACAATGTTCATCAAATCCTTAACCAAAGGATCACGTTCCAAACTCAACATTGTTAATGAAGCATTACTTTTTCGACTCAAAGCATCAACCACTTTATTTGCTTTTCCCGGATGGTAATGAATTGTACAATAATAATACTTGATTAATTCCAGCCATCTCCTTTGTCTCATGTTTAACTCTTTCTGAGTGAATGTATACTTTAAACTTTTGTGATCAGTATATATTTCACACTTTACTCCATACAAATGATGCCTCCAAATTTTTAAAGCAAAAACAACAGCAGCTAATTCCAAATCATGTGTAGTTTAATTTACCTCATGAGTTTTCAACTGTCGTGAAGCATAAGCAATTACCTAATCATTCTACATTAGGTCACAACCAAGTCCTTTCAATGAAGCATCACTGTAGATAACAAACTCACTATTCCTGGAAGGTAGTGCCAAAACTGGAGCATTCACCAATCTTCTTATTAATTACTGAAAACAATCATCACATTCTTTTGCCTAGATAAACTTAACACCTTTCCGAGTTAGCTTAGTCATTGGACTAGATAACCATGAAAAATTTCTAACAAACCTTCGGTAATAGCCCGCCAAACCATGGAATCTACGAATCTCGGTTACATTTGTGGGTCTTGGCCATTCTTCCACAACTTTTGTTTTTGCAGGATCAACAGTTATTCCATCTTTAGAAACAATGTGACCAAGGAAAGAAATTTGTTGCAACCAAAAATCACACTGGATGAATTTCCCATACAGTTTATTTTATTTTAAGGTTTGCAAGATAACCCTTAAATGTTTTTCATGCTCCTCTTTACTTTTAGAAAACACCAAAATATCATCAATGAAAACCACCACAAACTTATCCAAGATCTCATGGAAAATTCTATTCAATAAGTCCATGAATACAGCAGGTACATTGGTTATCCCAAAAGGCATTACTACAAATTCATAATGGCCATATCTCGTACGGAACGTGGTCTTCAGAATATCTGCCTCCTTTACCTTCAGCTGATGGTACCCCGATCTCAAGTCAATCTTTGAAAAAAACTGAGCTCCCTGGAGCTGATCAAACAAATCATCGATATGAGGAAAAGGATATTTGTTCTTAATAGTGATATTATTCAAGGCTCTATAATCAATGCAAAGTCTCATAGAACCATCTATCTTTTTAACAAATAAAACAGGAGCACCCCATGGTGATGTGCTAGGTCTAATGAAACCTTTCTCTAATAAATCTTTCAATTGCTCCTTCAACTATAAAAGTTCAATTTGTGCCATTCGATAAGGGGGTTTTGAAATTGGCTTAGCATCACGGACTAAGTCAACAGTCTACTCAATCTCCCGATCTGGTATTATTCCAGGGAACTCATCAGGAAAAACATCAGGATACTCATTTACCACTGACACATCATTAATCTGAATAGTTCCTTTATTTTCAACGACGTGTGCAAGGTAACATTCATTTCCATCTATTACAAGTTTCTCGGCCTCTTGATATGTTATCAAAAGTAAGGGTTCATTCTTGTAAACAAACTGAAAGTCTTTCTGAAAAGAAACTTCTATAGCTCTACAGTCAATCTTAGCATGGTAAATAGAGATCCAATCCATACCCAGGATAACATCAAACTCTACTAGAGGTAGAACCATAAGGTTTGCAAGTAGGTTCTTTCCACAGATAAGGATAGGAAGATTCTTATAAATTCTTTTTGCCTCGACACTTCCCCCAGGTGTTTTTACCAAAAGTTCAGGAGTCATTTCTTGAGATGGTATTCCCATTTTAATAGAAAAGGATTCAGAGATGAAAGAATGTGTAGACCTCGAATCAAACAACACACTGGCATAATCTGAAAAAACAAACAAAGTACCTGATACAACTTCATTTGATGGCCCGACATCTGCTGAAGTAGTTGCAAAGGATTTCACCACCCCTTTCTGCTTGTAGTCTAATTGATTCCCATCACTCAAGCTCCTTGTCGGACACTCGTTTGCATAGTGACCCATCTCATTGCACTTATAACATTTCACTAACTATAAATCAAATTTGTTCTTACCTTCACCTTGATCCTTTTCAGTGCAATCACGAGCCTTATTTCCCATCTTACCACATCGGTAGCACTTCCCAGAATTCAGAAGACATTCCCCAGCATGCCTTTTGCCACATTTATCAAAAACTGGAAACTTAGTTCTCTTACCATCAGACTTTTTTGAATAATTCTTACCTTTCCCCTGCCACCTCGGTCTCTTCTTCTGCTGATTGTTATAGAAAACTTGGTCATCGGCAAACTCTATTTCCACCTTCTCAGCACATCGAACAAGGTTTACATAACTTTTAAACTCACGAGAGGCTAATGCCCTTCGATATTTTGGTTTTAATCCCGAGTAGAAACGATTGATTTTACTATCAAGGTCCAGGATAAAATTTGGATCATACCTTGCCAATCGAGTGAACCATTCTTCATAGGCAGCCACTGAATCTTTCTCTTGCCTCAATTCCAAAAAATGCTTTTCCATCCTAAGTCGAACAACCTTAGGAAAATAATTCTCAAGAAACATACCTTTGAATTCATCCCAGTCAAGAGCATCAATCTCATCGGCATCCCTGATATATTTAACCATAGACCACCACTGATCTGCTTCACCCTCCAAACGGTAAATAGCAAGGCTAACCTTTTGATTGTCTGAACACCCCATGACATCAAAAATCTTCTCCAGTGCTTTAATCCACCCTTCAGCTAGCACAGGGTCAGATGATCCTCTGAATGATGGTGGATGTTGCCTCATGAAATGTTCCACCACTAACATGTTCCTCTGCGGTTGTTCTGGCTGATCTCGTGCATGGATACCACCGCCATTTATCGCTTGAGTCAACTGCGCCATTACTGCAACAAACTGTTCAGTTCCAATTCCGACCATTTCTGGATGCTGATTCGGAAGGTTATTTCCTTCTGTATGCCTTCCTAGTACTGCTTCCCTGTTTCCTCTGCAGAAAACCATTCTGAACAAACATGTCTTAGATGAAGCAACATGGTAATCTTTAAATGCTATATCATTTCGAAAAAATATATTTTTGGATAATCATTTAATAGAATTCTAACTCCTAAAGTTATCTAAACCGACCTTTGATACCAACTATAAGGCCGCAGCCTTAAACCTTACATAATCTTGAGTTATTACAAGATTACACATTGAGGATCTTTTCGGGTTTAGATTTTTAGAGAATTAGATCATAAAACATGCATTAAATTCCACATATAAACAAAGTGGTTACATAAAGATAGTATTCTTCATTCCCAACAATGGAAACACATTTAAAATAAAACATGGATTATTTCTTGACACATCCTTGACTCTATCATCTTATCATGTACCTTTCCCTTGACCTGTGAAAAACATTTCAAAAACATGGCATGAGCATAAAAACTCAGTATGGGTTATAAAAAAACATGGAAAGGAAACATGAGTTCATATATATATAATAATGAAATCATACTTTACCCATAAAACATAGGCCCTTTAACATACCTCATAAAATCATGAATAAATCATAGAAATCATAAGACATAAAGGTAACTTGAGGCATTCATAACATTCTTACGTAGGGAGTAACCCTCTTAGTTGCGTTTGGAATACCCATCACAGTATATTCCCTAAAATCTTTTCAGAGAAACCTTAACGTTTCACTCCTTCGTGTTACCCAATGCATTGGAGAGCTATAACGGGCTCACCCGCCCTTAGTTTATCACGGAACAACCCATCTTCATAATAATTCCCAAGAACCATAACATAATCATATCACATAAAACATGCATAAAAGAAACATAAAATTTCCACATTTCAATCCCGAGATATCAATACAACACATTGATATAAAAACATTATGAAAACCATTTTCAATACTAAAATAAACGAAAAGTAAAACATGGTATTTATTTTTGTTTTAAAAAGAAGGTATGGCTTGTAGAGGAAGCCGAAACACAAATAACGGTCACGACGGTGGTGAAGTCGTTGTCGCTGCATACATACGACAAAAACATTCCCTTTTGTCGTTTAGTAAACACTTCATATAAAAAAGATTCCTTTTGAATAAACATAAATTTCAAATGGGTTTATACACCGTATAAAAGAAAGTTGTGTATAAAATAAAATATGCCTCAATGAAAGGAGATTGAGACGAAGTCCCATACCTCGTATCCGACTTGACCCGACCGTTCTTTAATCTCCTGAATAATAAACTTGAGTTAACCTCCACTTGCTTATGAATCTTTTTCAAGTTCATTATTGCTTTTATACCATGTTATGAACATCATGTAATCAGTTAAGTTAATAATGTTCATTTTGTCGGTATTTGGTTCTTAAGTCAAAAATAGACTTCTTACACTTACATGTTGTTAATTTGGTCAATGGTTCATTATATCCAGAATGATATTAATGATTTGGATAACATATATATCATATATATTCATCATATACATATATTTATAATATTACCTCACATTTAGAGGTAAGAAATGAAATGCACCGTTCATGGAGACGGTAAGCCGTACGTACACATGAACGCTACTTCCATTTCTATTTCATATTTGTGGAATGGAATCATAATGATATAAGAGTATATTGTAATTCCACTATAATAACATATATAATATCATAGTTCCATCCTTTATATGTCCCACATATGGTATTTAACGAATCAAATCACTTTCAGGGGGCGGTAGTCCGCACTTCCTAAAATGAAGATATCGTGTTTACCAATAATGGAAACCATAAAGGTATGCCCAAAATGAAAAAAACAGCAGCTTAAGGAAAACATAAACATATTATATATCATATATAAAAATAGTGACATCATAATGGCCACCTTTGAAGGTGTTAAATGAGTATTGAACAATCTTCGTTTCGGGAGGCAGAATTTCTCCATCCACGGAAACTGTATGTTCTTTAACAATTTGATGTAGTTGTGTGAGTTTGTAGCTCAAATATATCTTATAACAACATCCTAGTATATTGAAGATACTTGTGTTGTTACAAAAGAAGTAAATAAAAAGATTTTAGGGGGTTGGAGAAGCAAAATGAAACAAATGAACATGAGAGAATGAATTACCTTAAAAAGAGTAACTCCTTTTGCTTTGAGCCTAAAGGCTTCCTTTGAAAGGATTCTGCACAAAGGTAATCCTCTAGGATGAGTAGAGGGATGTGGAGAGAGTAAATGGGCAGGGTTTGGCCGAGACAAAGGCTTGAGTAGTGTGTGAAATGAGGTAGTGGTGGGGGCCTTTTATAAGAGGAGAGGAGGGGCACTTTTGGAAAGTAAAGAAATATTACTTTATTTGAAAATGTTTTTCGGTTTTAAAAGATCCCACATTGATATAATTCGTGGATAAGGTGATAAGGGTTCAAAATACACTCATCCAATTGGTTTTGTACATGTGTAGATCATAGATTTTACATTGTCTTTCCATTTTATTTAAATAGTCAAATAATGATGTCATCGCTGCATCATTATTATGTCATAAATAATTTAATTTATTTAATGTCTAAAAATCATAAAAAAAATACTATGATGTAGGAAATCTTTTTAGATTTCCAATGACTATTTATAATCAAATATCTGATCTTTATATCCCCATGTAAAAATTGTTTTCGTAAAACATATTATGTTTGTGTCATTTTTACTTTTACATTAAATAAAAAGTTATTTATGTAATTTCCCAACCCAAAATGTCTCCATGGGGTCCCCAAGTTGACCCATGGCTTGTCTTCGTCGGCCATGACACAACCAATAAGGTTGGGACATGTTTCTAGGTCATTTCATATTATTAAAGCATAATTTATACCTTAAACTACACTAATTACCACTAATCGCGATTAAAAACATAATAAGTTACTATTCACCAAAAAATTATTTTAATCTCATTGAACCACATTTTACTTCTTAATGACAACCATGTATGTCGGATTTTCAAAATTCAATACACATTAGTGGTAAACTTTCATTTAACTGAAAAATCAGTTTGCTTGATTACCACTTAGGGGTTTCACTATTCATCAAAAATTGAAGTTTTTCAGAAAATTACCAAAAATTAACCCAAAGCTATATTTGATATTCTGAATTCAAAAATGAAGTCTATTTTACAAAATTCAAATCATATAAGTCAGATTAATTAATTTAATAATTAATTCCCGCAGCCAGAGCAAAAAGCGTGTTTTTACAAAACAATAAGTATCAAAAGATTGACACCAGTTTTAGTCTAATTTCAATGTGAAATTGATTCCAATGACCACCATTGGATAAAATGGTAAAAATATATTCTAATTTCACTTCAAAACCAATTCAAAACATAATCTAATCATATAAATAAATTAGGTTAAAAAGCAGTTTTGATGTAAAATGCAGTATTTTTCAATATTCATTATAAAAATGAACATTGTCAGAAAAATACCAAAAATTCACAGAAGGTAAATTTTTATGTCCCAATCATAAATAATAAGTTTATTTTGACAAACATAGTTTATAAAATTGTCAAAATATAGATTCAAAAATGGTTTGCCATCAAAAGGCACTAAAACAATCTTTTAAGAATATTAGTGTATTCCATGCATAAGATTGTATTTATTTTCATTTTAAGCCTCTATAACACTATCTTAATCATTAATAGAAATAGATAAAAATATCTATTATTCATTACTTACTTGGGATGTTACACCATCCTTGACCATTTTCCACTTTATGTCCTGTGAAAAACATTTCAAAACATGGGATGAGGATAAAAAGCTCAGTAAGTGATACACAAAGAAATAAAATAGTTATTTTTTCAAAACAATAAGTAAACCCTGAATACTTTGACATAAGTAATAATTTTCATCTTTATGATGTGGTAAATACTCTTTACTGAATAAAAGACCATTACTTAACATTTTTAACCTAAATATTACCGTAAAACCCATATAAAGAACACATAACATATAAAGGTAACTTGGGACATAAACATACTTAAATGGAATAACCATACGGTCAACTTCCACACATATCACTAAATGGAAAATCTATACGACCGACTACCATACCCAATGCATTGGAGGTTATAACGTAACCACCCGTCCGAGTATTCACGGAACCACCTGTCAATTTGTTTATCACGTAACCATCCGTCAAATGTCTAAGTACCAATATAAAATCATGTTACATACAATAAATATAAAGGTAAGGAAACAATTCCTCATTTCAATCACAATATATCAAATAAATATATTGGCATAAAAAATCCTTTTTCAAAACCATTTCAATACCAAAAATACGTAAAAGAGTATATGGTATTTATTTTCATTAATAAATCATTACGCCTTGTTGAGGAAGCCAAAGAAAAAATAATACTCGCGGCGGTGGAAAAGGTCATTGTCACTGGTTACATTAAATGGAACATTCTTTTTTTTTTGTTTATTAAAATTATTAATAGAAAAAGATTACTTTTGAATAAAATTAAATGTCAAAGGAGTTTATACAACGTAAAAAAATAATTTTGTGTATACATGAAAATATTCCTCAATGAAAGGAGATTGAGACGAAGTCCCATAACTCGCGTCCGACTTGGCTTGATCGTTCTTCAATCTCCTGAATAATAAACTAATGTTAATTTATACTTTATTATGAATATTTTTCAAGTTTATTATTCCTTTTATATCTCTTATTACCATGTTATAAACATTATTTATTCATTGAAGTTAATAATTATGATTTTGTCGATATTTGGTACTTGAGTAAAAAATGAACAGCTTATACTTACAAGTTGTCCATGTGGTAAATATTCCATTATATCCAGAATGATATTAATGATTTAGATATCATATATTTCATATATATTCAGTATAAACATGTATTTATAACAGTACATAACATTTATTGGTAAGAAATGAAATGCAACGTTAATGGAGACGGTAAGTCGTACGTACGTTTGAACGCTACTTTCATTTCTATTGATTCTTTTAATGGAAATAAAACATAATTATACATAGGTATATAATAATTACAGTATAATATAATATATATTATCATAAAACTATCATTTATACATCCCACAGAATGCATTAATGAGTCACAACACTTTAAGGGGGCGGTAGTCCGCATTTCCTCAAATGAGATTATCGTTTTTACCCACTATGGAAACCATAAAAGATTGATAAAATTGGAAAGTACAAAGAGCATAATGAAATCATAAACATAATATATATCATATATAAATACTGTACCATCATAATATCCAACATGAGAGGCGGTAAGATGTAATTGAACAATCATCGTTTCGTGAAGCGTTAGTTTTCCATCCATAGAGACATTATTTTCTTCATCCATTATATGTAGGTGTGTGTAAGTGTAGTTCGAATCCTTATCATAACAAAATACTTCAATATTTATGATACTGGTGTTGTTACAAAATAAATGAATAAAAAGATTTTAGGGTTTAGAGAAGTAAAATAAAAGAAAACAATTTAAGAGAAATTGTTACCTTTAATTTGGGTAACTTCCTTTGGTTTGAACCAAAAAGAATTTTTGAAGTTCCCTATGCCTAATGTAAGGCTTCTAGGGAGAGTAGAGGGATTTAGGGAGATTAATTGGCTAGATTTTTGATGATCCAAATGGGTTTATAGCTGTGAGGAATTGGTTAGAAGTTGTCTTCTTTTATAAGGGGGAGGAGGGGCTCTTTAAGAAAGTGTGAAAACATTATTTAATTATATAATGATATTCGGATTTTAATGGTCCAAAAATCATTAAGGTAGAATATAAAATGACTCATATTCCAAATAAAATCATCCAATCATAATTTGACATGTTTTGGATAATAATGTAATCATTATAATCTTATTTATTTAAATCATTTATTAATGAGCTAAATACGACATCAGTATTGTGTCATAAATAATTTAATTTATTTGATGTCTAAAAATTATAAAAAAATACCTTCATGTAGAAAATATTCTTATCCTTCCAAATAATATTTTTAGTCGAAAATAATACTTCTATAAAACCATATATAAATTAATTACTAAAATGTTTTTGTTAATTTCAATTTTGTCTTCATATTAAATTAATTAATTTAAATTGTCATTTTAACTCCCAAGTGGAACAATGGGGTCCCAAAATTTACCCAAATATGTCCATGGTCGTTAATGACTCATCCAATAAGTTTTGGACATGTGTTAAGTTAATTTTGAATTATTAAAATATTCTTTTTACCTTGAATTACCTTATATACCTTTAACCGCGGTAAATAAAAGTCCAAAGATACTATTCACAAAAAAATATTTTCGTCTTAATGAACCACATTTTAATTCATGATAACAACCATGTATGCCATATTTTTTAAACTCAATTCACAGAAGTGGAAAATTTTCATTTAAATGAAAATTTTAGTTTTTTAACAACCACTAAGTGGTTTCACTATTCATTAAAAATTAATGTTTTTGTAGAAAAATACCAATAATTCACCCTAAGTTATATTTGATATTCTGAATTAAAAAAATATTTCTATTTCTCCAAATTCAAAAAATATTAGTGGCATTAAATAATTTTAAAATTAATTCACGTTATCAAAATAAATAGTGTGTTTTTAAGAAACAATAACTGTCAAAAGATTGATACTTGTTTATGTCCAATTTCAATGTGAAATTAATTCCAATGACCAACATTGGATTAAATGGTAAAAATATATTTGAAATTCACTTTAAAACAATTTAAAAGATAAACTAAACATATATATAAATTATATTAAAAGGCACTTTTGAATTAAAGTACAATATTTTTCACTATTCATTAAAAAATGCACTTTATCGTAAAAATTCCAAAAAATTGAACAAAGTAAATTTTGATGCCCTAATTCGTAAAAAGGATTATATTTTGTCATATAAAATGTATTAATGTGACCAGAACTAGATTTAAAAATGGTTCACTATTAAAAGTGATAAATCGGCCTTTTAATGTAAATTATGCTTAAAATTAGATTCATTCACATTTTATGCCTCTAACATTTATTTAATAAATGTAAATATATTTAACAAGAATGTATAATCATATTGTCGTTAGTTTTGTTCATTCCCACCAATACAACGGCTAGGAGTTAACTACTGTTTAAAATAATAATATAATATTATTAGTGTGCAATGTAAAATTCCAAAAAAAAACACGTTGTTGCATATCAGGTACGCAATCAAACATAGAAACCCATATAAAGTAAAATTAATATTTAATTAACAATTATTAATAAATATGAAAATCTCTTATTCTTCATTTACCAGGGATTTTACATCCTTCCCCATTTTTTAAATTGTGTCCTCTTAATTTTTATTCACTTATTAAAATAAGTGGGCGTATTTATCTCTCATAGCATTTTCAAATTCCAACATTTCCTCTTCAATCATATGGGTTTTCCACAAAACTTTACCTGGTGAATTACCTTATTCTGCAACACTTTCTCCCTATTTTCATGAATTTACACTAGTTGTTCTTCATAAGAGAGCTTCTCTTCCAACTGAACTACCTCTGGGCTCAAAACATGAGATGGATCTGGCATATACGTTATCAACATCAAAACATGAAAAACATTGTGTACCTGGGATAAACATGGAGGTAAATCCACTCTATACACAACTGATCCAACTTTCTCTAGAATTTCCTATGATCTAATGAACCTTGGACTCAACATTCCCTTCTTACCAAAACGCACCATACTTTTCCATGGAGAAACATTGAGAAAGACATGATCACATACCTCAATGGAAAGATCCTTCCTTCAGTTATCTGCATAAATTTTCTGTCTTCTCTGGGCAGTTCTCATGTGCTTATGAATCAACTGAACTTTCTCTTCCATCTCTTCTACCAATTCTGGTCCCATAAGATTCCTTTCACCTACTTCATCCCAAAAAGCTGGAGTTCCACAACGCATTCCATATAATGCCTCAAATGGATCCATCTGTATACTGGACTGAAAGCTGTTATTATAAGAAAATTCAACCAAAGAAAGATGTTTGTCCCAACTTCCCTGAAAATCCATCGAACCAGCACGTAATATATCTTCTAAGGCCTGAATTGTTCGTTTTGACTACCCATCTGATTGTGGGTGAAAATCTGTACTAAAATTTAATTCAGTACCCAATGACTTCTAAAGGCCTTTCCAAAAGTACGATGTGAACCTGGGATCATGATCAGATACAATGGAGAGGGGAACTCCATGTAACCTAACTATCTCTTTAATATACAACTGAGCAAGTTGATCTAGAAACAAAGTATCTCTAATAAGAAGGAAATGAGTATATTTTGTCAATCGATCAATTATTACCCGGATTGCATTATTACCTCGAGATGTCTTTGGTAACCCAACAATGAAGACCATGGATATATTTTTCAATTTCCATTCTGGAACTTGTAAAGGCTAAAACATTCCTTTAGGTAATTGTCTCTCTACATTAACTTGCTGACAAGTCAAACACATCACAATAAAATCAGAAATATCTCTTTTCATTCCATCCCACGAGTAATACTCTCGATGATCTCAGTACATCTTTATACTACCTGGATTAACTGAAAACGGAGAACTATGAGCTTCACATAACTACTCATTCTTCAACTGTGAATCACAATTCACACATAAACTCTTTACAAACCTCAAAACACAATCATTATCAATGTTAAATTCTGGAAACTTTCCATTTCAAACCAATTCTACCTTTTTCTAGAACTCACTGTCTTCCTTCTACTCTTTCATTATTCTGTCTCATAAAGATGTTCTCTCTGACACCAGAAACAAAACAAATTAATTTCCTATACCAAAAACTTCTATGCCAGATTTCAATCAATCAAAACCTAATGGATCTAGTTCCAAACATAGCATGTCTAATTAGACATTATTTTTTCGACTCAAAGCATCAGCCACTTTATTTTCTTTTCCCAGATGGTAATGGATTGTGAAATCATAATCCTTGATTAATTACCACCATCTCATTTGTCTCATGTTTAATTCTTTCTAGGTAAATATATACTTTAAACTTTTGTGATAACTATATATTTCACACTTCACACCTTACAAATGATGCCACCAAATTGTTAAAGAAAAAACAACAGCTGATAATTCCAAATCATGTGTAGGGTAATTTAACTCATGAGGTTTCAACTGACGTGAAGCATAAGAAATTACCCGATCATTCTGCATTAGGACACAACCCAATCCTTTCAACGAGGCATCACTATAGAAAAAAACTCACCATTTCTGAAAGGCAGTGCCAAAACTGGAGCATTCACCAATCTTCTTTTTAATTCCTGAAAACAATCATCACATTCTTTTGTCCAGAAAAAATTAACCCCTTTTGAAGTTAACGTAGTCATTGGACTAGATAACCATGAAAATGCTTCAACAAACCATCGGTAATAACCATCCAAACCAAGAAAACTATGGATCTCGGTTATATTTGTGGGTCTTTTCCATTCTTAAAAAACCTTTGTTTTAGAAGGATCAATAGTTATGCCATTTTTTGAAACAATGTGACCACGTAATGAAATTTGTTGTAACCAAAACTAAAACTTTCTGAATTTCACATAAAGATTCATTTCTTATAAGGTTTCCAACATAACCCTAAAATGAAATTCATGTTCCTCTTTGTATTTTGAATAAACCAAAATATCATCAATGAACACAACCACAAACTTATACAAGAACTCGTGGAAAATTCTATTCATAAGATCCATGAATACATCAGGTGCATTGGTTAAACCAAAAGGCATAACTACAAATTCATAATGGCCAAATCTAGTATGAAATGTGATCTTCGGAACATCAGCTTCCTTTACATTCAACTGATGGTACCCCAACGTCAATTCAATCTTCGAAAAATACTAAGCTCCATGGAGCTGATCAAACAAATCATCGATATGAGGCAAAGGATACTTGTTCTTAATAGTGATGTTATTCAATGCTATATAATCAAAGAAATGTCTCATTGAACCATCTTTCTTTTTAACAAATAATATAGGATCACCCCATGGTGATGTGCTAGGATGAATGAAACCATTATATAATAACTCTTGCAATTGTTTCTTTAACTCCCAAAGTAAAATTTGAGCCATTCGATAAGGGGGTTTTGAAATTGGATTATCATTGGGAACTAAGTCAATAGTAAATTCAACTTCCCGATCAGGTATAATACCGGGAAACTCATCAGGAAAAACATCAACGTAATCATTTACCACTGGCACGTCATTAATCTGAATTGTTTCTTTATTTTCAACAATATGTTCTAGGTAACATTAATTCCCATATTTTACTAGTTTCTAAGCTTCCTAATTTGTTATCAAAAGAAAGGGATCATTCTTGTACACAAACTGAAAATAATTTTAAAAAGAAACCTCTTTAGCTATGCAGTCCATCATAGCATGATAAACAGAAAACCAATCCATGCCGAAAATAACATCAAACTATACTAGAGGTAAAACAATAAGTTTGGCAGGTAGATTCTTTCCGAACACAAGGACATGAATGTTTATATGTTATCCTTTTGTCTATCCATTTCCTCCAGGTGTTTTTACCATAAGTTAAGTATTCATATCATGAGATGGAATTCCTGTGTTACTAGAAAACATCTAAGAAATAAAATAATGTGTAGAACCTAAATCAAACAACACATTGGAATAATCTGATCAAACAAATAGTGTACCAGATACTACTTCATTTGATGGCCCAACATCTACTGTAGTAGTTTCAAAGGATTTCACCGCCCCTTTCTCTTTTATTCTGACTGCTCTCCCTCAGTTGAGTTCTTCACTGGACAGTCATTTTCATAATGACCCATTTTGATACACTTAAAACATCTTACCGATGGATTTTCATTTCCTGCTTGTTCATCCTCCTTATAGTTACGAGCAATATGACCAGGATTACCACACAGGATGCACTTTCCAGTCATTGATAAACATTCTCCAGGATGTTTTTTACCACACTTCTCACAAGATGGATATTTAGTTTTCTTACCTCCAAGATTCTTTGATTAATTCATCCCCTTTTCATACCAACTGGACCTCTTATTATTTTGTTTGTCAAAGAACACTTGATCATCGGCAAATCCCATTTTCACATTCTCCGCACATCGAACAAGTTTTTCATAACTTTTGAAATCAAGAGATGCTAACACTCTTAGATATCATGGCTTTAGTCCTGAGTAAATTCGATTTATCTTACTATCATGATATTGGATTAAATTTGGGGTATACCTTTCCAGTCAATTGAACATTGCTTCATATACAGCCACTAAGTCAACCTCCTGCCTTAATTATAGGAATTGTTTTTCCATCCTAAGACGAACCACCTTAGGAAAATATTTTTCAAGAAACATAACTTTGAATTCATCCCATTCAAGAGCATCAATCTCCTCACTATCCTAGATATTTTTCACCATAGAACACCACTGATCAGCTTCACCTTCAAAACAGTAAACCGCAAGACTAACCTTTTGATGTTCTGAACAACCCATGACATAAAAAATCTTCTCTAGTTCTTCAATCCACCCTTTACATAGCATCAGATCAGATGATCCACTAAATGATGGGAGATATTGCATCATGAAATGTTCCACTACTGATATATTCCTCTGTGGTTGATCTGGCTGATCTTGTGCATGGATACCACCACCATTTATCGCCTAAGTCAATTGTTTCATCACTGAAACAAACAGTTCAGTTCCAATTCCGACCATCTCAGTTTGATGATTTGGAAGTTTTTCTTCCTCTTGATATCGTCCCAACATAGCAGCCATATTTACACTGTGGAAAACCATTATAAACACAGAAATATATTAGGCGAAGCAACATTTTAATTTGTAAATGATATTTGATATCCACATTAACATATATTACTTTATGGATATTAATTTATCAAAACACTAACTCCTAAAGTTATCTAAATCGACCTCTGATACCAACTATAAGGACCCATCCATAAACTTATATAATATTAAATTAACTGAATAATTCACATTGAGGATCTTTTCAGGATTAGAGTTTTATATAGTCAGGCCATAACTATTACATTTCAAAATATTACAATGTAAACACTTCTACTCAGTTTCCATTTGTTTACAAAACATGAACTATTGAAAAAAAAGATTCATGTCTAGTTCCATGTTTTAGATGGAATAACTTATCCTTGATCTCATCCTCGACCGTATTCCACATTATGTCCTATGAAAAAAAAATCAAAACAATGGATGAGTATAAAAATCATAGTAAGGGATACAAAAAGAAATAAAAAAGTTTGTTTTTAAAAACAACACGTAAACCATGAATACTTTAACATAAGTAATAATTTTCTCCTTTATGAAGTAGTAAATACTCTTCACTAAATAAAAAATCAATACATACACTTTTGGAACCAAAATATTACCATAAAACCCATATAAGGAACACATAACATATAAAGGTAACTTGGGAAATAAACATAATTAAATGGAATAACCATTCAGTCGACTTCCACACATATCACTAAATAGAATAGTCATATGGCAGACTTCCATACCCAATGCGTTGTAGGTTATAACGTAACCACCCGTCCTAGTATGCCCAACACCACCCATCATTTGGTTTCTCATGTAACCACCCGTCAAATGTCTAAATACCAATATAAAATCATGTCACACACAACAAATATAATGGAATGGAAACATTTTCACATTTCAATAAAAATATATCACTTAAATATATTGACATAACAAATCCATTTTCAAAACCATTTTCTATACCAAAAATACGTAAAAGAGTATAAGGTATTGATATTGTTTAAAAAAATACGGCATGTTGAGGAAGACAAATATCAAATAATACTCACGGCGGCCGAAAATGTCATTGTCACCGCTTATGTTAAAAGAAACATATCTTTTTGTTGTTTTGTAAAACGCTTCATAGAAAAATACTCCTTTCGAATAAAAGTAAAATTCCAAGGGGTTTATACACCGTATGAAAAATAACGTTGTGTATAAATGAAAATATGACTCAATGAAAGGAGATTGAGATGAGGTCCCTTACCTCACGTCCGACTTAACTCGATCGTTATTCAATCTCTTGAATAACAAAATAATGTTAATTTATACTTTCTTAAAAACATTTTTCAAGTTTATTATTACTTTTATATCACTTATTACCATGTTATAAACAATATTTAATCATTTATGTTATGAACGTTGATTTTGTTGATATTTTGTACTTGAGTAAAAAATGAACACCTTATATTTACAAGTTGTCCATGTGGTCAATAGTACATTATATACAGAATGCTTTTCATGATGTGATATCATATATATCATATATATCCAGTATATACATGTATTTATAGTTGTACATAACATTTAGAGGTTAGAAATGAAATGCACCGTTCATGGAGACCGTAATCCGTACGTACTTATGAACGCTACTTTCATTTATATTTATTATTTTAATGGAAATAAAACATAATTATAAATAGGTATAGTATAATTCTAGTATAATATCATATATAATATCATTAACAATATCCTTTATACAACCCACATAAGGCATTAATGAGTCACATAACATTAAGTGGGCGGTAGTCCGCACTTCCTCAAATGAGATTATAGTATTTACCCACTATGGAAACCATAAAGGTTTGATATAAATGGGAATTAAAGAAGAATAATGAAATACTAAACATAATATATATCATATATAAATACATTTCCATCATAATGGCTACCATGAGAGGAGGTAAGATGTAATTGAACAATCATCGTTTCGTGAGGCGTTACATTGCCATCCACAGAAACATTATTCTCTTCATCTATTAGATATATTTGTGTGTAAGTTTAGTTCAAATACTTCTCATAACAACATCCCAGTATATTTAGGATATTGGTTTTGTTAAAAAATAAAGGAATTAATGATTTTAGGGCTTGGAGAAGTAAAATAAAATAAAACAATTTAAGAGAAACCGTTATCTTTGATTTGAGTAATTTCTATTGGTTTGAACCAAAAATGACTTCTTGAAGATCCTTATGCCTAAGGTAAGGCTTCTAGGAGGAGGATAGGGATGTAGGGAGCTTAATTGGGAATATTTTGGACGAGAAAGATGGCTTGAGAGGTGTGAGGAATTGGTTAGAAGTGGTCTCCTTTTATAAGGGGGAGGAGGGGCTCTTTAGGAAAGTGCGAAAACATTATTTTATTATATAATGATATTCTGTTTCTAATGCTCCCAAAATCATTAATGTAGAAGATAAGATGACTCGTATTCGAAATAAAATCATCCAATCAGAATTGGACATTATTTGGATAATAATGTAATCATTATAATCTTACTTATTTAAATCATTTATTAATGAGGTAAATATTGCATCATTATTTTGTCATAAATAAATTAATTTATTTAATTTATAAAAATTATAAAAAAATTAAATTGATATATAAAATCTTTTTAGATTTCCAACGAATATTTATAGTTGAAAATAAAACTTATATAACACCATATAAAAATTAATTACTAAAATATTTTTGTTAATGTCAATTTTTCCTTCACATTAAATTAATTAATCTAAATTGACAATTTCACTCCCATGTGGCTCAATGTGTTCCCAAAATAGACCCAAATATTTCCATGGTCATTAATTACTCAACCAAAAAATTTTGGACAAGTGTTAAGGTAATTTTGAATTAATAAAATATTGTTTTTACCTTGAATTACCTTATTTACCTTTAACCACGGTAAATAAAAGTTCAAAGATACAATTCACCAAAATTTATTTTCATTTTAATGAACCATATTTATCTTTCTGATAAAAACCATGTATGTAGGATTTTTTAAATTCAATTCACAGAAGCTGTAAATGTTCATTTAAATTAAAATTTCAGTTTTTTTAACTACCACTATGTGGTTTCACTATTCATCAAAAATTAAATTTTTTTTTAAAATATGAAACATTCAACGAAAGATATATTTGATATTCCGAATTCAAAAATGATGTCTATTTTTCCAAATTCAAAACATATAAGTTTCATTAATTAATTTTAAAATTAATTCCACTTATCAAAACAAATAGCGTGTTTTTAAGAAACAATAACTATCAAAAGATTGATAATTGTTTATGTCCAATTTCAAAGTGAAATTAATTTCAATGATGAACACTAGATTAAATGGTAAAAATATATTTTAATTTATCTTTAAAACCAATTTAAAAGATAACGTAACCATATAAATAAATTAGATTAAAAGGCACGTTTGAATTAAAATACAATATTTTTTACTATTCATTAAAAAATGCACTTTATCAGAAAAATTCCAAAAAATTGCACAAAGTAAATATTGATGTCCCCATTATAATGAAAGATTTTATTTGGTCATATAGAATGTAATAAAGTTACAAAAACATGATTTAAAATGGGTTCCCCATTAAA
Source organism: Viscum album (assembly GCA_963277665.1). Classification (NCBI taxonomy): domain Eukaryota; kingdom Viridiplantae; phylum Streptophyta; class Magnoliopsida; order Santalales; family Viscaceae; genus Viscum; species Viscum album. Next base: position 1,238,836,464 of record OY728119.1, read on the forward strand.
AGGGGATAAATCAGCCTTTTAATGTAAATTATGCTTAAAATTAGAATCATACACATTTTAAGCCTCTAAATTTTATTTGATAAATGTAAATACATTTAACAAAAATGTATAATCATATTGTAATTAGTTTTTTTCATTACCTCCAATAGAACAGATAGGAGTTAACAACCGTTTAATATAATAATATTATATTGTAAGTGTGCAATGTAATATTCCAAAGAAAATCATTGTTGTGTATTAAGTACACTATCGAACATACCAACCCATATAAAGTAAAATTAATATTTAATTCAAAAATATTAATAAATATGAAAATATATTATTCTTCATTTACCTTGGATGTTACAATGATGTTTAAAAATCCCATTTTATTTCATGGGTTATACTATGATGAATGATTTATGTTTTTATGGAAAATGTAAGAATGATTTCATTATGAGATGGATGTGACCTATATCTACCTCTAATGGATTGGGTAAAAATTTATATATCATTAGATAAAATTTACTGGAATAAAATGTAAACCAAGTTCAGAAATGGACATTATCCACTATGATGGTCTTTGAAGCATTGCATTGGCCACACTAGAAATCATATTATGTGCTTAATTTTTAGCCACAATCCCATGATTTATGAAAATTAAATGTCATGGTTAGAGTTACTTTATGATATATTCCCTATGAACATCGAATAATTATTTCATTACTCATGATTTTAATATTTTAACATTATGTTCTGGATTTTACATTCTCATGTTTGTAGTTTGTATTATGTTATCAATCTTTACCTTTAGTGAGTATTATAGCTCACCATTTTTATGTCTTATTTTCTCAAGGATGTAAATAAATTTTCTAGGTAGGAACCAAATATTTGTAGAACTTTATAGGAGATGTTGATGGTATGTAAACAATTTATATGATTATGTTTCATGATTCCGAAGACACTAAACTAATTCACTCATTGGGCGTCTTTTTGTGTCATGAATTAAGTAATTTCAAAATGAAATAAAATTTCATTTTACAACAAGATTGGGTCTCTATAGTAGGTATCAGAGTGAGATACCTATAGACATTTCAATGATATTTCTATGGATGTCTTTAGGATAATAATGTATAGATTAGAAACCTAGTTTTTTGTGATTGTCATTACTAACATAGAGTTAAAGAAAAGATATCATATATTAAAAAATTATAAGAAATTTACCTTCATTATGTGTTTCTAATCTCTAAAATTTATTTCTCACACTTTTCTTTATGATACATGTAAATAGCTAGTATTAAATAGAACCTAGTTTACCAGTGAATGTTTTGGATGTTGAAATTATTAGATTTATGAAGCTCAATTTCCTAAGTTGAAATATTAGGAAGTAAATCTTAACGATGGTATGATTATTGGTCATACTGCTGAGGTTAAAGAGGTTGTAAATGTAATGTGAATGGTATGTGATTTTCATCTAATATGGTTTACATTTAACCTATGAATCATGATCTTGAGAAACGAAAAGACATGATTCAAACTCTATAAAAAATGAAGATGATGGATCTTGATTAATGGTTTAAGAATAAAGTGCGATGATTGTGGTGTATAAGTTTAAAAATTAAAAGATTATGTTATATGAATAAAGTACTATATGATTGTTTTTAGTGTAACTTTTTCATTTACGATTGGAATGGATATATTGAATAGTTATATGGATCCACCATTTGATTTGAGGGTAAGGCGACATACTTGGGGAACACATGAATAAATGAATTGCAACCCATAATATGTCACGTATGTCAAGATAATGATGTTTTGATAGTGATGTGTTGGATTTGAATATGAAAATTTGATGATTCTACTTTCTTTAAACTAATTGTTGTGTTTTTGACTAGTGGGTTAAGATATCATGGATGAAGTATTAAACATTTTTGGACTTAAAAATATATATCCAATAAGTTTTGAAATAAATAAACATGCATATTTTAAATAAGGATATATGATAATTTCAGTTATTACTATGAATCAAGAGAATACATGGTTAATGCATTTCTCTGTTTGGAATTTGACAACCAAGAACAATTGTATGAGATGTTTCAGATAAATGTCATTTTGAATTAGATCACCTCTTTCTAATGTTTTATATTTTTAGTTTTTGGAAGGATTTTAAGATCATCCATTTATGGATAGTATATGTAATATTCCTATTGAAGTATATTAGTTTAATATATTCTCTCACTATAGGTGGACTTATTCATTTTTCATTTCGTGTCCTATCCTTTTTTTGAGAAAAATGGAAGGACATATCATTCTATTTCATGGTCTTATATTACTTAAGGAATGAAAAAATAAACATTATATCTTTATATAAGAGATGAAGTGGAAAGTGTTTAAAGTACGAACAACAATGAGATTGTACCAAAATCATGCAAGCATTTATTATCATGAAAAATTCATCAAATTTGGTGAAAGGATCTTGAAAACCAGAAAATTTATCCTAGTACCCTTTTATCTGATGAATTATATGCTTCTTTAAATCATCACATATTTATGGCTTTGTGGTAGTTAACTTTCTCCAATCTTTATTCTCTATCACTATCGATCAGAACATGATGCTTATATTTCACTTCCATATCAACGTTTTCATTTACAACATATGTTCTCTTATGTGGAAACCTAGTTATGAGTTACTTTGGGTAACCATTATGTTTGTAACATTCCTTTTAAAATGATGTTTTATTTTCCCTTTTTAAAATATGGGTTTCCATTAATAAAACCTTCAAGTATAAAACCATTTAGAACCCTGACGAATTTCGAGAGTAAAATTTATTTTAAGGGGGTTAGTATGTAACAACATATGGTTTTATGAGATAGATTATTTTAAATTCTTTGATGACATGTGTTTTACACTACAACAATATTATATTTCGTTATACACAATAATGAATTAGTTTGCCGTATTTGCAATACTATTTATGTCATGTGTTGAAAACAGTTTGATGTTCCATGGATAGAATTCTATTCACACAACACTGAGTATATACTTTAATCAACTTATAAATGAAAATAGTTTAGATTATATTAAATTCAAGACCAAAAGAATCTTTTACTACCCATTACATCGACTTTGCTAGAGTTACACGCAAGATCTACCTTCCTCAATAACCTACGTTGTACGCAATACCAAGTATCACTAAAAAAAGACAAATTAATAAAAAATTATATAACTATATATTATGAATATTTTAAACTACATTTTTTTGTATAAAACCTTATCATTCATCTTACACATTTTCTAGAATAAGATATGAGATCAAAATAATGTTTTTGGATAAAAGAAAATTTTTTAAATAAAAATGTTGTTTTACCACCTTTTTATGTTCCACTCATTTTTAATGTATTTTTCTAAACTTTTATAACTTAAATTTTAAAAAATAAACATCTTTGGAAGAGGGACAAAAAAATTTAATTTTTTTGAACTTTTGGTATTTTTCTAATCCAAATAAAATTTTAATCAATAGTAAAAAAAACAACATTTTAATTCGAAACTACATTTTTATCTAAATTATTTATATAGTTATATTATCATTTTAACAGGTTTTAAATTGTAAATGGATTATATTTTTATCACTTAATTTAATGTTAGTAATTCGTTGAAATTTTAGTTTTAGATTGGACATAAACACATTTCAATATTTTGTTTGTTATTACATCGTAAAAATTTGTTTGTTTTTTGGTTTTGGCTGCGATAATGAATTATTAATTAATTACTAAAACATATATGTTTTGAATCTGAAAAAATGGATTAAACATTTGGAATCATCTGTTTAATATTTTTTAAATAGTTACCTTATATTTTTGTACATTATGAATTTTATCTCCAGTAATTATTTTATTTTCCATAGTTAAAGGGTAAATCAGGTAAATAAGGGTAACCGGTAATATTATAATAATTTTGAACAGTCCTAACACATGTCCTAAGACTATGTTCTGAGATATTTCTGTCCATATTCATTCCTAGGTCGATTCATATAATGACCCATACTTTACATACATTGTTAATACATCAAAATTGAAGCACACTTATTACAACATATGACTAAACCACAAAGGACTGTATAGGTATAGTGTCTTTAAAAACTGGGAAACATAAACAACTGGTTCATAAATCTTCTACAATGTAAACCATTTATTTCATCATATCTAGGGTCCCTTTTAGCATATTCTACTTAATATCCATCTTCCTGACCTGGGGAAAAGAAAACATAAAAGGGTGAGCTCAAATGCTCAGCAAGGGAAAATAAAGGAAGTAAAAATCATATCATATCTTTTTGAAAAGCATAACCTGCAAAAGAGATCATAATATATTAACATGGAACAAATCATAGAAGTGAAAATGAGATCCCCATAATCATAACATGAAACTTTAAACTTTGTGGCATGCACACATAATCATGGAAAATCATTTCTTGTTAGTCATGACTCATTTCCAAGACTATCTTAGTGGACAAAGTCCCTTTCTGAACTGAGTCACCCTCGTTCCAGTCATGTTTCACTGAATCGGTATAACCTACAGTTCTAGCCATGTATATCTCATGAGATATAAAATCTTTACCCAATGCATTGGAGGGAGATATAGGTCCCACCCATCTTATAATGAATCCTTTCTTATGTGTGCCAAAAAATCATAAACCATACATCATAGCGTAACCCATGTAATAAAAATTGGATTCTTAAAAAACATGACATCATAAAACAATTCATATAGGATAAAGGAATTCATAAAAATATTTCCATCACAACATAATCAAATCCATGTAATAATAGGGATAAAAACAGAACCCTTTTATTATCTTAGATAGAAAATAATTTTGATAAAATACTTGAACTTCATTCTTGAGGAAAATATCCTTTCTACTTCGAAAACACTTTTCCTTTCTTAACATGTTATACAATTTTAAAATAAAATAAGTTGATTAAAAATAAACTTGAATAATTTTAAAGGAAGATTCTTGGAAATAATGTTTTAAGAATCCATTTATGCTGTATAAGTTAAAAAAACATTCTTCGTACTTTTGTCGGAAAAGTCAAAAAGTACCTCGTACGAAAAAAACGACAAAAGATTCCTTTCATATTCTTTACTAAAAAATCACTGAAGAGTAAAATTGGATTTAAACTAGTGTAAGTGGATGGAAACAATATTACATATTGAGGGAACATGGATATGGATGATAAAATACACCCCAATAAATACTTTCGAATAAACAATCTCGGATAAAAATGAGATTGTGATATTTCCCTTTCCACAGGTCCGATTTTATTTGTACGTGTCCGAAGCTGCTGTATAATGGTTTAAATAATTTATTGACTTATTACAGAATCATACATATTGATATGATATCATATATGGTCATATTCTTACCTTCTTGTTAGTAATATTTCATTGTTACTTGTTACTCGGGTCTTTATTGCCTTTTGTTCTTATGCGTGTTTTGCCGAATAAATTCTTACTCTTCATTTAAGGTTATAGACACCTTATATACAGAATGGTATTAGTGGAATATATATCATATTTATTCATTCAATTCATTTATATAATTACTATGTAATGATGATCATGTAGAACGAGTCGCATAACATCGTGGAGACAGTATTCCGTACGTACGCACGAGTGATGATATCATTCCTATGATCGTGGAATTGTATTGGAGTATATATATATTATTTCAGTATCAATATTACTTTATAATTGTCATAAATAGTTACTCATTACACCATTATACCCATCCTTGTAAGGTGATGGTGGAAAATAGATTACACCACGGCGTGGAGACGGTATTCTGTACGTACGCACGCGCGGTGATTTCATTTTTCCGTAGGATGGATAGAAGGTGAATTAGGGTTGTTTCATATTTATAATAACATATCCGTATGTAAGTAATACTTATGTTATTACTTTATCATGAAACAACTAAAGAAGAAGAAGTTGAAGAAGAAAGAAATTGAAAAGATCGGTAATGGATATTACCTCTTCTTTGGAACGCTTCTTTGAATCCTCCACTTAGGGAACTAAGATTGGTCATTGAAGAAGACCAGGACCTCTATAATTATTATAGGGAAGTGGAGAGGAGAAAATTGCAGGGGTTGTCCGAGATTGAGTGCTCAAATTGGTGTGAGGAGGAGGGGGAGGAGGTGCCCTTTTATAAGGGAGGAGAGGGTCACCTTAGGAATATCTCAAAATATTATTTTATATTTTAGTCAAAATCGGTTTATAATGGTTCCAAAGGGTCTTATTTCGAAGCTAAAGTGGGGTTGGGTCGAAATCCAATAAACCAATAGTATTTAGACAAGTTTAGGTGATTATTTTAACCTTATCAATTAGATTTAACTTCAAGTTAAATAATTTAACTTTTACCGTGTCTTTTTGTTTTTCTTACACTATATGGTTAATACACTTACTATAACATCCCAAACGAACCCCAAATTGTTTATTATTAATATATATATCCTTATCTAAGTCATTTGGCCGAACCTTATATTTTTAGGAATAAAATAAAAGTTAATAATATAATATTTGATTTAAAAACTATTTTGTGTCAATTTTGACACTATTTGATATATGATTTTTGTGAAAGTCATAACAGAATTCTATGTTCGAACCAAGTTGTTTAAATCAACACTAATATATCATAGTAACCTAGAAAATTAGTTTAATTCATAAAAAGTCTCAAATTACATTTATTTTGGTGTTTATAACATCAATTATGTCAATATTTCATAAATAAGATAATTACTGCATCATAATTGTGTCATAAATAAATTAAATTATTTAATGTCTAAAAATTATAAATAAAATACCATCATGTAGGAAATATTTTTAGCTTTCTAATGAATATTTATTGTCTAATGTATCTTATGTATAACCCCATATAAAAAATTATTTACTTATTAAACTTTGATTTTAACTATTTTAACCCTTCTTTAAATAAATTAATAATAAATGTCCTAATCTAACCCAAGTGGGCCTAAATGGTCATATTTTATTCCTAAGTTTGTTTTTGGTCGAATTAAACTTATCCAATAGAATTAGGACATGTGTTAGGGTAATAATAATATCATTTTTACCCTTAATTACCCTATTTACTTTTAACCGTGGTAAAAAAAAGTAAAAAGTTACTATTCACCAAAAAATTATTTTCATCTCATTGAACCACTTTTTAGTCCTTGATATTAACCGTGTCCCTCAGATTTTTGAAATTCCACTCACAGAAGTGGTAAAATTAAGTTTTATGCAAAATTCAGTTTTTAACCTACCACTTAGTGGTTTCACTATTCATCAAAAATTGAAAGTTTTCAGAAAAATACCAAAATTTCACCCTAGGCTAATTTCGGTATTCCGAATCCAAAAATGAATTCCATTTTGAAATATAAAATTTATAAAATTTCAAAAAGTGGTCATTACTATTCATAACAGCTAGTTTTAATAATATTTTAATAGCATGTCGTTGTTTAGTGAAACTCAGTATTGCGTACGACGCAAGCTTTCGAGGAAGGTCACGATTGCGTGTAAAGTAAGACAAGCTAGTATGTAGTGAAAGATTCCTTTGATGATACATAAAAACAAAATATTACTCATAAAAATATCGGGTGTTACATTCTACCCCCCTTAAAAAGAATTTCACCCTCGAAATTCGTCACTTTGTAACAAATAGATGAGGATACTTCTCCCTCATCATATCCTCAAGCTCCCATGTAGCTTCTTCTAATTGGTGGTTCCTCCATAAAACTTTCACCAATCGAGTGGTCTTGTTTCGTAGGACTTTTTTGCTACGATCCAGAATCTCTATCGGCTGTTCTTCATAAGAAAGATCTTTCTCCAGCGGTACAACTTCTGAGGTGAGTACATGTGAAGGATCAGGTATGTACTTTCTCAGGAGAGATACATGGAACACATCGTGAACTTGAGAGAGATTCGGGGGAAGCACCAATCGGTAAGCTACCTTTCCAACATGATCCAGTATTTCGAAAGGACCGATATACCTAGGGCTCAACTTCCCCTTCTTTCCAGATCTCATAACCCTCTTCCAGGGAGATATTCGTAAGAAAACATTATCACCCACTTCAAGCTCTAGGTCTTTTCTTCGGTTGTCGGCATAACTTTTCTGTCGACTCTGAGCTGTTCTTATGTGTTGTTGAATAGATCTGACCTTTTCTTCCATTTCATCAACTAGATCAGGTCCTAATAGCTTTCTTTCCCCAACTTCATCCCAGCAAGTTGGAGTCCTGCATTTCTTTCCATAGAGAGCTTCATAAGGAGCCATCTGAATACTAGAGTGAAAGCCATTATTATAAGAAAATTCCACCAAAGGTAGGTGTTGATACCAACCTCCTTTGAAATCCATAGAGCAAGCTCTCAAAATATCTTCTAGGGTTTGAATTGTCCTCTCAGACTGACCATCTGTCTGAGGATGATAAGCAGTGCTGAAACTCAACTCTGTATCCAGAGTATGCTGAAGACTTCGCCAGAACTTCGAGGTAAATCTCGAATCCCGATCAGATATAATAGAAAGTGGTACTCCATGCAATCTTACCACTTCCTTTACATATATCCAGGCAAGCTGATCTAGAGAGAAATCATCTCTAATAGCAATGAAGTGTGCAGACTTTGTAAGACGATCAACTATGACCCAAATAGCATTATTTCCTTTGGTTGTTTTAGGAAGTCCTGTGACAAAGTCCATAGTGACGTTTTCCCATTTCCATTCAGGTATGGGTAATGGTTGTAACATCCCCTTAGACTTCTGTCTCTCAGCTTTAACTTGTTGACAATCCAAGCATCGAGAGACATATTCAGCAACATCTCTTTTCATGCCATCCCACCAGAAGTATTCTTTCAGGTCCCTATACATCTTTGTGCTTCCAGGATGAATATAGAATGAAGAACTATGAGCCTCATCCAGCAGCTCCTTCTTTAATTCGGGGATGGTAGGGACACAAACCCGATTCCTGAACTTTATTATCCCATCACAATCAAGGTTGAATTCAGGAACATTTCTCACTTTCTTTTAGAACTCAACATCTTCTTTCTGTGCCTCTTTAATCTTCACATGTATAGATGGTTGAACATTAATTTGAGAAAGATATGATTTTTCCCCTTCCATTATAATTCCAAGATCCATCCTTTGTAAATCCATAAATATTGGATCTTTTGTGATCCTCATCATGGATAAACTAGCATGGTCTTGTCGACTTAATGCATCTGCCACCTTGTTTGCTTTCCCAGGGTGGTAATGGATTGAGCAGTCGTAATCTTTAATCAGCTCCAACCATCTTCTTTGATGCATATTCAGCTCCTTTTGTGTCAAAATATACTTTAAACTTTTATGACCAGTATAAATATCACACCTTTCACCATAAAGGTAATTCCTCCTAATCTTTAATGCAAAGATTACCGCAGCCAACTCCAAATCATGTGTTGGGTAATTTTGCTCATGGATTTTCAACTGTCGTGAGGCATAAGCTATCACCATATCATTTTGCATAAGATCACACCCCAATCCCTTCTTGGATGCATCACTGTAGATCACAAACCTTTCTCCACTACAAGGAAGTGTGAGCGCAGGTGCACTGGATAACCTTCTTTTCAACTCCTTGAAATTCTCTTCACATTCCTCTGTCCAAACAAACTTAACTCCTTTCCGAGTCAACTTGGTGAGTGGATTAGATAATCATGAAAAATCTTTTACAAAACGTCGATAATATCCAGCCAAACCATGAAAACTTCGGATCTCAGTTACTGTTGTTGGTCTCGACCATCTTTCGATAACCTCTGTTTTTGCTGGATCCACAGATATCCCCTCTTTTGAGATTATGTGACCCAAAAATTCAACTTTTTGAAGCCAAAATTGACACTTGGTAAATTTGGCATAAAGCTTCTCCTTTCTCAGGGTCTTCAATATAATTCTCAAGTGATCTTCATGTTCTTTCTTGCTCTTTGAATAGACAAGAATATCGTCTATAAAGACTACAACAAATTGATCAAGATATTCTTTAAAGACTCTATTCATTAGATCCATGAAGATAGCAGGGGCATTAGTAAGACCAAAAGGCATCACTATAAATTCATAGTGTCCATACCTTGTACGGAAAGCCGTCTTTGGTATATCCTCCCTTTGGACCCTTAATTGATGATACCCTGAATGAAGATCAATCTTGGAAAAGTATTGAGCTCCGCGTAGTTGGTCAAATAAGTCATCAATGCGTGGGAGAGGATATTTTTTCTTGATAGTGATCTTGTTAAGTTCTCGATAATCAATGCAGAGTCTCATTGATCCATATTTCTTCTTAACAAATAGAATAGCTGCTCCCCAAGGTGACACACTAGGGTGTATGAATCCCTTATCAAGATTCTCCTGGAGTTGCTTCTTCAATTCTTGCAACCCAATTGGGGCAATTCTATAAGGTTTCTTTGAAATAGGCAAAGCACCCGGTACGAGTTCTATTGAAAACTCAACTTCACGATTTGGGGGAAGACCCGGTAATTCCTCCGGAAAGACATCATCAAACTCTCGTACGATGGGCATACTCTTAATCGCGAGCTTCTTACCAACCATTTGAGATAAATAACCTTCATTTAGTGGAATCAATACCCATAAAATGGAAGAAATTTCCACTGGAAGGTTATGTTCATCCTTGCATTGATAGATTATCATAGATTGATCTGGAATATGAAATGTGACTTCCCTTATTTGGAAATAGATATGAGATCCGTATAAAGAAAGCCAATCCATGCCATGAATCACATCAAATTCAACTATAGGAAGGATCACAAGATTTTCAGGAAGCACTTTCCCACAAACTTCGATCGGAGAAGAATTATAAACTTTTGATGCGATTGATGTGCCATTAGGTGTTGTCACAGCTAACTCATCATCAAATTGTTGAGGTAATACGGTGATACCCTTAGAAAATTTTTCAGAAATAAACGAGTGGGTGGATCCAGAATCAAATTAAACATTTGCTACTTTAGAGTGGATGGTAAGTGTACCTTTCACCACTTCGTTATCGTACTCCACATCACTGATAGAAATTGCATGTGACTTTCCTTTGTCTTTAGCCTTAATATTTTGTTGATGTCGACCATCATCATTAACCCTTGGATTTGGGCATTGATTTTCATAATGCCCCATCTCCTTGCACATGAAACATTGAAGTGTAGTAGGTTAATTCTGTGTATCCCTTCCTTTGTTTGCATCATTAGACATCTTCTTCCCATTATCGCGGCATTCAAATTCCATATGACCTTCCTTTCCAAATTTGAAATATTTACTTGTCCCTTTAAGACAACTCCCTCCATGTTTCTTTCCACACATTGAGCATAAGGGAAATCTCATCTTATTTTCAGTGTGCTCTTTAGATTTTCCTTTGAATTCCATCTTCCTCTTCTTATCAAACCCATGTGACTGATGGGTTACTCCAATCTCCATCTCGACTTTGAGAGCACATCGAACGATTTCCTCGTAGCTATTGAAGTCCCTTATGGATAACGCCCTTCGAATACTTGGTTTTAAGCCACTAAAGAATCGATCGATCTTACTCTCAGGTTGGATAATAATACCAGAAGCGTACCTTTCAAGTCTTGTAAAATTTTCTTCATAGGTACCAACAGATTCATCATCCCTTTGGTTCAGTTCAAGAAACTCTTTCTCCATCTTTGTCCGGAGAATACGAGGTAAGTACTTATTGAAAAATATGTTCTTGAACTCTTCCCATTCCATAGACTCAATTTCATCCCTTTTTCTCATATTCTTAATAAGATTCCACCATTGATCAGCATCTCTTTCCAAACGATACACTTCTAGGATGACTTTATAATGTTCAGAACATTGAAGAACTGAAAATATCTTTTCAGTAGTACTAATCAATTGTTCAGCAACTAATGGATCAGTAGACCCACTAAAAGAAGGTGGACGCTACCTCATGAAGGATTCAACAGAATGTTGCTCCTTCCTTTGCTCGTTTGAATGTCCTTCATGATTCATAGCTTGAGAAAGTTGTGTGAGCATGGCTACATGATTTTTCATTCCAGCTCCCATATCGTTTGGTTGCTCAGGGGGACAATCATTGCATTGCCCATCGCATTCCGCATTAACAAGATTCCTTCGGGTTCCAGCCATTGACTAAAACCAAGAAGAATAATGTGAGCAACACTAATTATAATAGGAAAACCACATAATTAAGAATAAAATTTCACACTTAAGGTCTTATCCTAGGTAATTCATGGATATTTCTAAAACACTATGATTGTGTTCTATGCTTAGACTTATCCTTAGGGTTCTTACTAAGGCTTTCACATCCTAGTTTCCAATGGTTGACTATACCTTTCCTTTGATACCTACTATAACGACCCATACTTTACATACATTGTTAATACTTCAAAATTGAAGCACACTTATTACAACATATGAGAAAACCACAAAGGACCGTATAGGTATAGTGTCTTTAGAAACTGGGAAACATAAACAACTGGTTCATAAATCTTCTACAGTGTCTCCCATTTATTTCATCATATCTAGGGTCCCTTTTAACATATTCTACTTAATATCCATCTTCCTGACCTGGGGAAAAGAAAACATAAAAGGGTGAGCTCAAATGCTCAGCAAGGGCAAATAAAGGAAGTAAAAATCATATCATATCTTTTTGAAAAGCATAACCTGCAAAAGAGATCATAATATATTAACATGGAACAAATCATAGAAGTAAAAATGAGATCCCCATATTCATAACATGAAACTTGAAACTTTGTGGCATGCACACATAATCATGGAAAATCATTTCTTGTTAGTCATGACTCATTGCCAAGACTATCTTAGTGGACAAAGTCCCTTCCTGAACCGAGTGACCCTCGTTCCAGTCCTGTTTCACTGAACCGGTATAACCTACAGTTCCAGCCATGTCTATCTCATGAGATATAAAATCTTTACCCAATGAATTGGAGGGAGATATATGTCCCACCCATCTTATAATGAATCCTTTCTTATGTGTGCCATAAAATCAAAACCATACATCATAGCGTAACCCATGTAATAAAAATGGGATTCTTAAACAACATGACATCATAAAACAATTAATATAGGATAAAGCAATTCATAAAAATATTTCCATCACAACATAATCAAATCCATGTAATAATAGGGATAAAAACAGAACCCTTTTATTATCTTAGATGGAAAATAATTTTGATAAAATACTGGAACTTCATTCTTGAGGAAAATATCCTTTCTACTTCAAAAACACTTTTCCTTTCTTAACATGTCATACAATTTTAAACTAAAATAAGTTGATTAAAAATAAACTTGAAAACTTGTAAAGGAAGCTTCTTGGAAATAATGTTTTTAGAATCCATTTATTCCGTATAAGTTAAAAAAACATTCTTCGTACTTTTGTCAGAAAAGTCAAAAAGTACCTCGTACGAAAAAAACGACACAAAATTCCTTTCATATTCATTAATAAAAACTCACCGAAGAGTAAAATTGGATTTAAACTAGTGTAAGTATATGGAAAAAATATTACATATTGAGGGAACATGGATGTGGATGATAAAATACACCCCAATAAATACTTACGAATAAACAATGTCGGATAAAAATGGGATTGTGATATTTCCCTTACCTTAGGTCCAATTTTCTTTGTACGTGTCCGAAGCTCCTGTATAATGGTTTAAATAATATTATTGACTTATTCCAGAATCATAAATATTGATATGATATCATATATGGTCATATTCTTAGCTTCTTGTTAGTAATATTTCATTGTTACTTGTTACTCGTGTCTTTATTGCCTTTTGTTCTTATGCGTGTTTAGCCGAATAAATTCTTATTCTTATTTTAAGGTTATAGATACCTTATATACAGAATGGTATTAGTGTAACATATATCATATTTATTCATTCAATTCATTTATATAATTACTATGTAATGATGATCATGTAGAACGAGTCACATCACATCGTGGAGACGGTATTCCGTACGTACGCACGAGTGATTATATCATTCCTATGATCGTGGAATTGTATTGGAGTATATATATATTATTTCAGTATCAATATTACTTTATAATAGTCATAAATAGTTACTCATTACACCATTATACACATCCTTGTAAGGTGATGGTGGAAAATAGATTACACCACGGCGTGGAGACGGTATTCCGTACGTACGCACGCGCAGTGATTTCATTTTTCCGTAGGACGGATAGAAGGTGAATTAGGGTTGTTTCATATTTATAATAACATATCAGTTGTAAGTAATACTGATGTTATTACTTTATTATGAAAAAACTAAATAAGAAGAAGTTGAAGAAGAAAGAAATTGAAAAGATCGGTAATGGATATTACCTCTTCTTTTGAACGCTTCTTTGAATCCTCCACTTAGGGAACTAAGATTGGACTTTGAAGAAGACCAGGACCTCTAGGATTATTCTAGGGAATTGGATAGGAGAAAATGGCAGGGGTTGGCCGAGCTTGAGTGCTCAAATTGGTGTGAGGAGGAGGGGGAGGAGGTGCCCTTTTATAAGGGATGAGAGGGGCACCTTAGGAATATCTGAAAATATTATTTTATATTAAAGTCAAAATCGGTTTATAATGGTTCCAAAGGGTCTTATTTCGAAGCTAAAGTGGGGAAGGGTCGAAATACTATCAACCAATAGGATTTAGACAAGTTTAGGTTATTATTTTAATCTTATCAATTAGATTTAACTCTAAGTTAAATAATTTAACTTTTACCGTGTCTTTTTGTTTTCTTACACTATATGGTTAATACACTTACTATAACATCCCAAACGAACCCCAAATTATTTATTATTAATATATATATCCTTAGCTAAGTCATTTGGCCTATCCTTAGATTTTTAGGAATAAACTGACAATTAATAATATAATATTTGATTTAAAAACTATTTTGTGTCAATTTAGACACTATTTGATATATGATTTTTTTAAAAGTCATAACAGGATTATATGTTCGAACCAAGTTGATTAAATCAACAATAATATATCATATTAACCTATAAAATTAGTGGAATTCATAAAAAGTCTCATATTACATTTATTTTGGTGTTTATAACATCAATTCTGTCAATATTTCATAAATAAGATAATTACTGCATCATAATTGTGTCATAAATAAATTAAATTATGTAATGTCTAAAAATTATAAATTAAATACCATCAGGTAGGAAATCATTTTATCTTTCTAATGAATATTTATAGTCGAATTTATCTTATGTATAACCCCATATTAAAAATGATTTACTTATTAAACTTTGATTTTAACTATTTTAACCCTTCTTTAAATAAATTAATAATAAATGTCCTAATCTAACCCAAGTGGGCCTAAATGGTCATATTTTATTCCTAAGTTTGTTTTTGGTCGAATTAAACCTATCCAATAGAATTAGGACATGTGTTAGGGTAATAATAATATCATTTTTACCCTTAATTACCCTATTTACTTTTAACCGTGGTAAAAAAAAGTAAAAAGTTACTATTCCCCAAAAAATTATTTTCATCTCATTGAATCACATTTTAGTCCTTGATATTAACCGTGTCTCTCGGATTTTCGAAATTCCACTCACAGAAGCGGTAAAATTAAGTTTTATGCAAAATTTAGTTTTTAACCTACCACTTAGTGGTTTCACTATTCATCAAAAATTGAAAGTTTTCAGAAAAATACCAAAATTTCACCCTAGGCTAATTTCGGTATTCGGAATCCAAAAGTGAAGTCCATTTTGAAAGATAAAATTTATAAAATTTCAAAAAGGGGTTATTGCTATTCATAACGGCTATTTTTAATAATATTTTAATAGCATATCGTTGTTTAGTGAAACTCAGTATTGCGTACGACACAAGCTTTCGAGGAAGGTCGCGATTGCGTGTAAAGTAAGCCAAGCTAGTATGTAGTGAAAGATTCCTATGATGATACATAAAAACAAAATATTACTCATAAAAATCTCGGGTGTTACAATTCTGGTTCCCCATGAATTCACGTGGATTTGAAAATGACATTTTATAAGAATTAATTTCATGTAATGATAATTATAACCTAAACATATATCTTTTACTAAATTAATTATAATATAGGGTAATATAATTTTTCTATAGGTATATAGATATTAATTATAAAGATAAAAATATTTCAAATGTTATGGTATTTTATTAATAATTTTCAGTCCTTAGATAAATATATTTTTTGATGACACAATTATTATGAAGTGATTACCTCATTAATGAATGATTTTAATAAATGAATTTATAAATATTACAATGAATATAATTTGAATCTTTTGAGGCCATACACGATTTTTTTGGTTTAAATTGACATATTAGAGATGATTTAATAACTTTAGTTCGAAGGAATCAGGACTTTATGAAAATTTTTAAAAAATCTATTATGAATAGTGTTCAAAATTGACATAATTCACAACTTAAAATATAAAATAGTTTATTAAATAATATCGAATTCATAAAAAACAAGAATCCTAAAAATGGTTAATATAAGTCAAAATATGTCATAAACAACTTTTTGTGGGTTTTTGTACTTGATATTGTAATTACATTAACCCACAATGTGTAAATAACATGATATCACAGTAGGATTAAAAAGGGTAAAATAAGGGTTAAACTAAAGAGATATGGATGAAAAATATACAAAACCTATCTAAAAGTAATTTTATGATGTCTATTTGAACAAATTAATAATATCTTTAAATTTAATAAGTATTGGTCTATTTTTAATTGAAATTGAATTTATAAAAAAATAATATCTTTAGAGTTTATTAAAGTGCCCTCTCCTCACTTATAAAAGGGAATCTCCTCCCTCTCCTCATCACTCCATTTTGAGCCTTCAAACTCAGAAAAACCCATAACATTTATCTTATATTCTTCACTAGTTAAATTCTAATGGTTATTATATTCTTAATAGACCCACTATAGTTCCCTAAGTGGAAAGCTAAAGGATGCACGTCGCGGATGAAAAAATTTCTTCTACCGATTCTTCCAAATTTCATTCTTCTTAAACTTCTGCTTCATTAGTTTTTTCATAATAAAGTAATAAAATAAGTATAACTCATATACTGATATGTTTTTATAATTTTTAAACAAAACTCTTTCACATTGTATCCATCTTATGAAAAATCAAATCAAATCGCATGCGTACGTACGACTTAATATCTCCACACCGTGGTGTAATCTGTTTTTTACCCCCACCTTGAATAGATGAGTAGAATGGAGGAAATAATAACTATATATTATTATTATAACATTATTAAAATTATAAGAAATTATAAACCATCCATTCCAATACAATTCAAAAACTATTAGAATGATATCATCGCTCATTCGTATGTACGACTTACTGTCTCCACGACACGATGAGATTAATTTTCTATGATAACAATTCAAGATTGATTATAAAGTATATATAATAAATAATGAAGAAATATAAGAAATAATAATTCAAACTGATTGTAACAATCTGTGATTTTATGTGAATATGTTTTAATTTCTTATGGTATATGCAACACCAAAGGAATCTTTCACAGCACAAAATACGGACTTGGCTTGCATTACACACAATCACGACCTTCCTCGATAGAGTGTGTAGTACGCAATACCAGGATTCACTAAACAATGATATATTATTATGAAATTTCCGTTATTAATATTATTAACTACATTTTGAATTTTATTATTCATCTTACACATTTTCTAGAACATGGTAAGTGAAAAAAATAAATTTTATGGGTAAAATAAGTATTTTTTAAAAAATGCAGTTTTGCCGCCTTTTGATTGCACACCCACATTAAATCTAGTTTTTGACATTTATATATGTTAAATTTGATGAAATAATATTCTTCTTTTGAATCAGGGTATAATATTTTACTTTGGATAATTTTTTGATATTTTTCTGATAACATTCATATTTTAATGAATAGTATAAATACGCTAATTTTTAATTAAAAACAACTTTTTTCATTGCGATAATTTATATGGTTAATTTATAATATTTATTGGTTTTAAACTATAATAAAATATATTTTTTCCATATAATATAATGTATGTCATTAGCATTAATTTCACATTGAATTCATCGGTACAACCATTTCAATCTTTGGCAATGTTTTAGCTTCTAAAACCAGTTTTCTTAACAACATGATTTATTTTAAATTAATTACTGAAACTTATATGTTTTGAATTTTGAAAAATGGATTCCATATTCGGAATTAGTGGGTCCAAATTATGTTAATAGTCTACTTTCTATTTGTGGGCATTATGAACAGTAATTACGGTAAATTTTATTTACCATAGTTAAAGGTAAATCGGGTAATTAAGGGTAAATATAAGATTATAAAATTACCCTAAAACCTGCCAAAATCCTATTGGATGACTAAAAGTCGACCCATATCACCTAAGGGTCGAATATTATTAATTTAATGGACTTTTTTCAATTAAAATAATTTAATTGTTATTAAAACCAAAGAATGTGACAACATGTCACTTTCATAAATCTTATAAGTATAATAATTTTAATTTAGTGATAAACATAATCAAACTTCAAACATTAATAGTCTCCTGAAATCTAATACAAATATCTAAATCATAGGAATTTATTTAGAATTTTTTAGGGATTAAATAATTATCATTAATTATGACACAATAGTGATGTGGAAATTATTTTATTAATTAAAATATCAAATTAAGGGTTTTTACAATATTAAAATAAATATTATATGAACTATTTAATGTGATAAAATAATTTTCTAGATACATATAAAATATTATGAATCTAATAAAGCTTTTAGTTTGAACATATCTTCTGTATATATTTTATTTAAATTAAAATAAATGAATAGTGTCAAAATTGACACTATTGTTATTTTTTAAAAATAACATCTTATAAAATTGTTTAAAAATCACAAAAACATTTAAAAATTAAAAATTTAAATTTATATGGTCGAAAATGTCATAAAATGTCAAATTATGGAAAACTCACAACACATATGAAATTATTTATATAAATTAAAAATTTAGAATATTATTACCACAAATAAAATTAAATTGATAAATAAAGATAAATCAAGTTGATAATGCTTAAAATAAATACCTAACATGTCTAAATTTTATTGTTTAATGATATTACAACCCTATCTCATCTAATCTTCGGATATGAGTCATTTTGAAAGTTTTTAGGTGGGGTTGGGATTTAATATAAACTAATATTTCTTATATTTCTAAAGGTGCCCCTCTCCTCCCTTATAAAAGGGCTCCTCCTCCCTCTCCTCCTCACTCCAATTTTATCCTCCAAACTCGTCCAATCCATGACCATTTCACTTACCCACTTCCCTAGAAACATCCTAGAGGTCCTGGTCTTCTTCAAAGACCAATTCTAGTTCCCTAAGAGGAGGTCTCAAAGAGGAGCTTCAAAGAAGAGGTGATGTCCGTTACCGATTTATTCAACTTTATTTCATCTTCCACTTATTCTTCTTTAGATGTTTTATTTGTAATTAATAACATAAGTATCACTCATATACTTATATGTTATTATAAGTATGAAACAACCCTATTTCACCATCTATCTATCCTACGGAAAACGAAATCACCGCGCGTGCGTACGTACGGAATACCGTCTCCACGCCGTGGTGTAATCTATTTTCCATCACCACATTACTTGTATGGGTATAATGGTGAAAATAAATTACTATATATGATTATTGTAAAGTTTTATTGATTCTGAAATAGTATACATACACTCCAATACAATTTCACAATCATGGGAACAATATCATCGCTCTTGCGTACATACGGAATACTGTCTCCATGATGTGATGTGATTCATTATACATGATCTTCATTTCATAATGATTATATAAATTAATTGAATGAATAAATATTATATATAGTTTACGAATACCATTCTTGAAATGAGGTATCTATAACCTAAAGATAAGAATAAGAATTTATTTGACAAAACACACATAAGAACCAAAAGTAATAAACACCCGAATAACAAGTAGTAATGAAATATTACTAATAATAAGCTATGAATATGACCATATATGATATCATAAAAATAATTATTATTCTAGAATAAGTCAATAACATTATTTAAATCATTATACAGGAAGTTCGAACACTTACGAAGCAAATCAGACATAAGTTATGGGAAAATATCACAATCTAATTTTTATTCGAGATTGTTTATACTTTGGTATTTACTAGGGTGTATTTTATCTTCCACATCCATGGTACCTCAATATGTAATATTATTTCCATCCACCTAAAATTGTTTAAATCCAATTTTACCCTACGGTGAGTTTTTATTAAAGGATATGAAAGGAATCTTTTCTCATTTTTCGTACGAGGTACTTTTTGACTTTTCCGACAAAAGTACGAGAAGAATGTTTTTTTTAATCATATAAGGCATTAATGTATTTTTAAAACATTATTTCCAAGAAGCTTCCTTTACATGTTTTCATGTTTATTTTTAATCAACTTCTTATTGTTTAAAATTGTATGACATGTTAAGAAATGAAAAATGTTTTTGAAGTAGAAAGGATATTTTCATCAAGAATGGAGTTCAAGTGTATTATCAAAAGTATTTTCCATCTAAGATAATATAGGGTTCTGTTTCTATACCTATTATTACATTTATTTGATTATGTTGTGATGGAATTATTTTAATGAATTCATTTATCTTATATGAAATGTTTTATGATGTCACGATGTTTAAGAATCCCATTTTTATTACATGGGTTATGCAATGATGTATGATTTATGATTTTATGGCACACATAAGAATGGTATATAATTATGGGATGGGTGGGACCTATATCCTCCTCCAATGAATTGGGTAATTATTTTATATATCATGAGATAGACATGGCTGGAACGGTAGGTTAAACCGGTTCAGTGAAAATAGGACTGAAACGAGGAGTGACTCTGTTCAGAAATGGACTTTGTCCACTAAGATTATCTTGGAAATGAGTCTTGACTAATAAGAAATGATTCTCTATGATTATTTATGTATTACATAAAGTATCATGTTTTATGTTATGATTATTATGATTATATTTCACTACCATGATTTATCCCATGTTATGAAATTATGATATCTTTTGCAGGGTAAGATTTCCAAAATGATATGTTCTTATGAATTTGCGGTGATTGATATTTCTTTTTTTACCCTTACTGAGCATTTGAGATCACCATTTTTTATGTTTTCATTCCCCAGGTTAGGAAGAAGGGTATTATGTATGATATTCCAAAAAGGGACTATAGATATGATGAAATAAATGGGAGACAATGTAGATGCTTTATGAACTAGTTGTTTATGATTCCCAGTTTCTAAAGACACTATACCAATACGGTCCATTCATCGTTTTTTATATGTGGTAATAAGTATTCTTCAATTTTTAAGTATTAACCATGTATGTATAGTATGGGTTGATATAGTTGGTATCAGAGGAAAGGTATAGTCAAACATTGGAAACTAGGATGTGAAAGCCTTAGTAAGAATCCTAAGGATATGTCTAAGAATAGAACAAAATATTAGTGTTTTATAAAAGTCTAGGAAAAACCTATGATAAGACCTTAAGTGTGAAATTTTATTCTTGATTGTGAGGTTTCCATATTATAATTAGTTTTTCTCACACTATTCTTCTTGGTTTTAGTCAATGGCTGGAACACGAAGGAACCGTGTTAATGCAGAATGTGACGGGAAATGCAATGATTGTCACCCTGAGCAACCAAACGTTATGGGAGATGGAATGAAAAATCTTTTAGCCATTCTCACAAAACTTTCTAAATCTATGAATCATGCATGACTTCCAAATGAGAAAAGGAAGGAGAAAAATTCGGTCGAATCCTTCATGAGGCAGCGTCCACCTTCATTCAGCGGGTCTTCTGATCCATTAGTGGGTGAACAATGGATCAGTACCACTGAAAAGATATTTTCAATTCTTCAATGTTCTGAAAATGATAAAGTCATCTTAGTAGTGTATCGTTAGGAAGGTGATGATGATCAATGGTGGAATCTTATTAAGAATATGAGGCAAAGGGATGAAATTTAGTCCATTGAATGGGATGAGTTCAAGAACTTATTTTTCAATAAGTATTTCCCTCTTATTCTTAGAAAAAATATAGAGAAGGAGTTCCTTGAACTGAAGCAAATGGATGATGACTCCATTGGTACCTACGAAGCAAATTTTACAAGACTTTCAAGGTACGCTTCCGGAATTATTATCCAACCTGAGAGTAAGATCGATCTGTTCTTTAGTGTCTTAAAACCAAGTCCTCTAAGGGCATTAGACATAAGGGACTTCAAAATCTGTGAGGAAATTGTTCGATGTGCTCTCAAGGTTGAGATGGAGATTAGTGTAACCGATAAGTCACATGGGTTTGATAAGTAGAGAAAAATGGAATTAAAATGAAAATCTAATGACCGCACTGAAAAGAAGATGAGTTTTACTTTATACACAATGTTTCGAAAGAAACATAGAGGAAAATTTCTTAAGGGGACAAGAAAATGTTATATGTGTGGAAAAGAAGCTCATCGGGAAATTGAATGTCTAAATAATGGGAAGAAGATGTCTAATGATGCAAACAAAGGAAGGGATACTCAAAATGAACCTACTACACTTCAATGTTTCAAGTATAAAGAGATGGGGAATTATGAAAATCAATGCCCAAATCCAAGGGTTGGTGATGATGATCTATGTCAACAAACTCTTAAGGCCAAATTCAAAGGAATGTCACATGCAATTACTATCGGCGATGTGGAGTACAACAACGAAGAGGTGAGAGGTACACATACCATCCACTCTAAAGTAGAAAATGTTTTATTTGATTCTGGATCACCAAATCTTTTATTTATGAAGAATTTTTTAAGGGAATCATCGTATTACCTCAAAAATTAGATGTTGAGTTGGCTGTGACAACTCGTAATGGCACAACAGTCACATCAAAAGTTTAAAAATCTTCTCCGATTGAAGTTTTCGGGAAGGTGATTCCTGAAAATCTTGTGATCCCTTCTATAGTGAAATTTGATTTGATTCTTGGCATGGATTGGATTTCTTTATATGGAGCTCATTTCAATTTCCAATGAAGGGAAGTTACATTTCATATTCTAGATCAATCTAAGATTGTCTATCGATGCAAGGATGAACATAACCATCCAGTGGAAATTTATTTTATCTTATGGGTCTTGATTCCACTAAATCAAGGTTATTTATCTCAAATGGTTGGATAGAAACTCACAATTAATAATATTCCCATTGTATGGGAAATTTATGATGTCTTTTCGGAGGAATTTCCAGGTCCTCCACCAAATCGTGAAGTTGAGTTTTCAATAGAACTCGTACCGGGTGCTTTGCCTATTTCAAAGACACATTATAGAATGGCCCTAATTGAGTTGCAGAAATTGAAGAAGCAACTCCAAGAGAATCTTTATAAAGGATTGATACGCCCTAGTGCGTCACCTTGGGGAGCACCTGTTCTTTTTGTTAAGAAGAAAGATGGATCAATGAGACTCTGCATTTATTATCAAGAACATAACAAGATCACTATCATGAACAAATATCCTCTCCCACACATTGATGACCTATTTAAACAACTACATGGAGCTCAATACTTTTCTAAGATTGATCTTCGTTTAGGGTATCATCAATTAAGGGTCAAAAGGGATGATATACCAAAGACGGCTTTCCTTACATGGTATGGACACAATGAATTTATAGTGATGCAATTTGGTCTTACTATGCCCCTGCTATCTTCATGGATCTGATGATTAGAGTCTTTAGAAAATATCTTGATCAGTTTGAGGTAGTCATTATAGATGATATTCTTGTCTATACAAAGAGAAAGGAAGAACATGAATATGACATGAGAATTGTATTAAAGACCCTACTAAAGGAAAATATTTATGCCAAATTTACCAAGTGTGAATTTTTGGCTTCAAAAAGTTGCATTTTTGGGTCACATAATCTCAAAAGAGGGGATATATATGGATCCAATAAAAACAGAGGTTATCAAAAGATGGTCGAGAACAACAACAGTAACTGAGATCCAAAGTTTTCATGGTTTGGCTGGATATTATCGATGTTTTCTGAATGATTTTTCAAGGTTATCTATCCCACTCACCAAGTTGACTCGAAAAGGAGTTATGTTTGTTTGGACCGAGGAATGTGAAGAAAATTTCAAAGAGCTAAAAAAAGGTTAGCCAGTGCACCTGTGCTCACACTACCTTGCAATGGAGAAAGGTTTGTGATCTACAGTGATGCATCCAAGAAGGGACTGGGGTTTGTTCTCATGAAAAATTATATAGTGATAGCTTATTCCTCAAAACAATTGAAAATCCACGAGCAAAATTACCCAACTCATGATTTGGAGTTAGCTGTGGTAATCTTTGCATTAATTATTTAGAGGCATTACCATTATGGTGAAAGGTGTGATATTTATACTGATCATAAAAGTTTAAAGTTTATTTTCACACAATAGGAGATGAATATGAGTCAAAGAAGATGGTTGGAGCTGATTAAGGATTACGACTGCTCAATTCATTACCACCATGGGAAAGAAAACAAGGTAACAGACGCATTAAGTCGACAAGACCATGCTAGCTTATCCATGATGAGGATAAAAAATGATCCAATATTTATGGATTTACAAAGGATGGATCTTGGAATTTTAAAGGAAGGGGAGAAATGTTATCTTTCTCAAATGAATGTTCAACCATCTATACATGTGATGATTCAAGATGCATAGAAAAAAGATGACGATTTACAAAAGAAGGTGATAAATGTTCCTGAATTCAACCATGATTGTGATGGGATAATAAAGTTCAGGAATCGGGTTTGTGTTCCTCCCATCCCCGAATTAAAGAAGGAGCTGCTGGATGAGGCTCATATTTCTTCATTCTATATTAATCCTGGAAGCACGTACATGTATAGGGACCTCAAAGAGTACTTCTGGTGGGATAGCATGAAAAGAGATATTGCTGAATATGTCTCTCGATGCTTGGTTTGTTAGCAAGTTAAATATGAGAGACAAAAGTCTAAGGGGATGTCACAACCATTACCCATAACAGAATGGAAATGGGAAAACATCACTATGGACTTTGACACTGGACTTCCTAAAACATCCAAAGGAAATAATGCTATCTGGGACATAGTTGATCATCTTACAATGTCTGCACAATTCATTGCTATTAGATAGGATTTATCTCTAGATCTGCTTCCCAGGATATATATAAAGAAGTGATAAGATTGCATGGAGTACCACTTTCTATTATATCTAATTAGGATCCGAGGTTTACCTCAAAGTTTTGGCGAAGTCTTCAGCATACTTTGAATACAGAGTTGAGTTTCAGCACTTGTTATCATACTCAGACAGATGGTCAGTCTGAGAGGACAATTAAGACTCTAGAAGATATGTTTAGGGCTTGCTCTATAGATTTCAAAGGTGGTTGGAATCAACTCCTACCTTTGGTGGAATTTTCTTATAATAATAACTTTCACTCCAGTATTAAGATTGCTCCTTATGAAGCTCTCTATGGAACGAAATACAGGACTCCAACTTGACAGGATGAAGTTGGGGAAAGAAACTATTAGGACCTGATCTTGTTGATGAAATGGTGGAAAAGGTCAGATCTATTCAACAACACATAAGAGCAGCTTAGAATCGATAAAACAGTTATGCCGACAACCAAAGAAAAGACCTAGAGTTTGAAGTGGGTGATAAAGTGTTCTTACGAATATCTCCCTGGAAGAGAGTGATGAGATTTGGAAAGAATGGAAAGTTGAGCCATAGATATATCGGTCCTTTTGAAATTATGAATTGTGTTGGGAAGGTAGCTTACTGATTGCCACTTCCACCGAATCACTCTCAAGTTCACGATGTGTTCCATATATCTCTCCTGAGAAAGTACATACCTAATCCTTCACATGTACTCAGCTCAAAAGTTATACCTCTGGAGAAAGATCATTCTTATGAAGAAAAACCGATTGATATTTTGGATCATAGCATAAAATTCCTACAGAACATGACCACTCTCATCGTGAAAGTTTAATGGGGGAACCACCAATTAGAAGAAGCTACCTAGGAAATTGAGGATACGATGAGGGAGAGGTATCCTCATCTGTTTGTAATGAAGTGACGAATTTCAAGGGCGAAATTCATTTTAAGGGGGGTAGAATGTAATACCCTGAGATTTTATGGGAAATTTTTTTATGTCATATGTTATACGAAACACCAAAGAAATCTTTCACAACATACAATACAGACTTTTCTTTCATTACACGCAATCACAACCTTCCTCGATAGCGTGTGTACTACGCAATACCAGGTTTCACTAAAAATGATATATTATTATGAACTAGCCGTTATGAATAGTATTAAATACATTTTGAATTTTATTATTCATCTTATACATTTTCTAGAACATGGTAAGAGAACAAAATAAATGTTTCGGGTAAAATAAGTATTTTTAAAAAAATGCAGTTTTGCTGCCTTTTGATGGTGCAACCACATTAAATCTAGTTTTTGACATTTTTATAAGTTCAATTTGACAAATTAAAATTCTTCTTTTGAATCAGTGTATAAAAATTTACTTTGGATAGATTTTTGATATTTTTCTGCTAACTTTCATATTATGATGAATTGTAAAAATACGCTAATTTTTAATTAAAGACAACTTTTTTCATTTAGATAATTTATATGGTTAAATTATAATATTGATTGGTTTTAAACTATAAATAGAATATATTTTTACTATTTAATATAATGTATGTCATTATCATTATGTTCACATTGAATTCATAGGTAAAAACATTTCAATCTTTGGTAATGTTTTAACTTCTAAAACCTGTTTTCCTAACAACGAGATTTATTTTAAATTAATTACTGCAAATTATATGTTTTGAATTTTGAAAAATGGATTCCATATTTGGAATCAGTGGGTCCAAATTATGTTAATATGCCACGTTTTATTTTTGGGCATTATGAATAGTTATTACGATAAATTTTATTTACCATAGTTAAAGGTAAATCGTGTAATTAAGGGTAAATATAAGATTATAAAATTACTATAAACCTTCCAAAATCCTATTGGATGACTAAAAGTCGACCCATATCACCTAAGGGTGGGTTTAGATTCATTTATTGTACTTTTTTCCATGAAAATAATTTAATTATTATAAAAACCAAAGAATGTGACAACATGTCACTTTCTTAAATCATATAAGTATAATAATTTTAATTTAGTGATAAACATAATGAAACTTCGAACATGAAAAGTATCCAAAACCTAATACAATTATATACATCATATGAATTTATTTAGAATTTTTTAGGGATTAAATAATTATCATTAATTATGACATAATAGTGATGTTCAAATTATTTTATTAATTAAAATATCAAATAAATGGTTTTAAAAATATTAAAATAAATAATATATGAACTATATAATGTGATCCAATAATTTTCTAGGTACATATGAAATTCTATGAATCTATTAAATCTTTGAGTTAGAATATATCTTATGTATATATTTTATTTATAATTAAAATAAATGAATAGTGTCAAAATTGACACTATTGTTATTTTATAAAAATAACATGTTATAAAATTGTTTAAATATCAAAAAAATATTTAAAAATTATAAATTAAAATTTATATGGTCGAAAATGTCCTAAAGTGTCAATACCTGCCCATTTCACATCCCAACTTCCCTAGAAACATCCTAGAGGTCCTTATCTTCTTCAAAGACCAATTGTAGTGCTCCAAGAGGAGGTCTCGAAGATACGCTTCAAAGAAGAGGTAATGTCCATTACCGATTCTTTCAACATTAATTATTCTTCCACTACGTCTTCTTTAGTTGTTTAATTATTAATTAATAACATCAGTATCACTCATATACTGATATGTTATTATAAGTATGAAATAACCATATGTCACCATCTATTCATCCTATAGAAAATGAAATCACTGCGCGTTCGTATGTACGGAATACCGTCTCCATGCCGTGGTGTAAACTATTTTCCATCACCACCTAACTTGTATGGGTATAATGGTGCAAATAAATAACTATATATGATTATTTTAATGTGGTATTTATTTTAAAATAGTATACATACACTTCAATACAATTCCACAATCATTGGAACGATATTAGCGCTCGTGCGTACATACGGAATACTGTCTCCATGATGTGATGTGATTCGTTCTACATGATCTTCATTGCATAATGATTATATAAATTAATCGAATGAATAAATATGATATATATTACACTAATACCATTCTAGAAATGAGGTATCTATAACCTAAAGAGAAAAATAGGAATTTATTTGACAAAACACGCATAAGAACAAAAAGTAATAAACACCAGACTAACAAGTAGTAATGAAATATTACTAATAAGAGGCTAAGAATATGACAATATATGATATAAAAACAATATTTATGATTCTGGAATATGTAAATAACATTATTTAAATCATTATACAGGAGGTTCAGACACTTACAAAGCAAATCAGACCTAAGGTAAGGGAAAATATCACAATCTAATTTTTATCTGAGTTTGTATATACTTTGGTATTTACTGGGGTGTATTTTATCATCCACATCCATGATCCCTCAATATGTAATATTATTTCCATCCGCCTACAATTTTTTAAATCCAATTTTACCCTTCGGTGAGTTTTTTGTAAAGGACATGAAAGGAATCTTTTGTCGTTTTTCGTACAAGGTACTTTTTGACTTTTCCGAAAAAAGTGCGAGAAGAATGTTTTTTAAACTTATAAGGCATGAATGGATTTTTAAAACATTATTTCCTAGAAGCTTACTTTAAAAGTTTTCATTTTTATTTTTAATCAACTTCTTTTAGTTTAAAATTGTATGACATTTTAAGAAAGGAATAATGTTTTTGAAGTAGAAAGGATATTTTCCCCATGAATGGAGTTCAAGTGTTTCATGAAAATTATTTTCCATCAACGATAATATAGTCTTTTGTTTATATACCTATTATTACATTGATTTGATTATGTTGTGATGTAATTAATTTTATGAATTTATTTATCTTATATGAATTGTTTTATGATGTCACGATGTTTAAGAATCCCATTTTTATTACATGGGTTATGCAATGATGTATGATTTATGATTTTATGGCACTCATAAGAATGGTATCATTATGAGATGGGTGGGACATATATCCCCCTCCAATTCATTGGGTAATGATTTTATATATCATGAGATAGACATTGCTGGAATGACAGGTTAAACCTGTTCTGTGAAACAGGACTGAAACGAGGAGTGAACTCGGTTCCGAAAAGGACGTTGTCCACTTAGATAGTCTTGGCAATGAGTCTTGACTAATAAGAAATGATTCTATATTATTATGTTTGTATGACACAAATTTTCATGTTTTATGTTATGATAATTGGGATTACATTTCACTACCATGATTTATCCCATGTTATGAAATAATGATCTCTTTTGCAGGGTAAGATTTATAAAATGTTATGTTCTTATGAATCTGATGTGATTGATATTTCATTTGTTTACCCTTACTGAGCATTTGAGCTCACCCTTTTATATGTTTTCTTTCCCTAGGTCAGGAAGAAGGTTATTAAGTAATATATTCCAAAAAGGGACTATAGATATGATGAAATAAATGGGAGACAGTGTAGATGCTTTATGAACAAGTTGTTTATGTTTCCCAGTTTCTAAAGACACTATACCTATACGGTCCATTCATGGTTTTGTTATATGTTGTAATAAGTATGCATAAATTTTTAACTATTAACCATGTATTTAAAGTATGGGTCGCTATATTTTTTTTTATATTTATATATATATTTCATTTACATACATCAATTCAATTCAATAAGAAAACTAAAATAGCGTTCATGTGTAGGTACGGTCCACTGTTTCTATGAATGGTGTATTCCATTTCATTTTACTATATATTATATATATATATACAAAAAATATATATGATATATAAATCATGTTTTGCATTTTTTTTGTCGTTAAATCATGATATGTATAATAATATCAAGAATAACAATTCATAACATGTACGATAAATTAAATGATTATTATACAAAACTTTACTTTAACATGGAATTGAGAAATGAAAGAGTAATATAAAGTCGTATGTGAATCATATATGACATCACCAATATTATAATGATTTATGGAAATAAGGCATTTTGAATTTGTATAATGATGTACATGCTGTATAAGTTAAAAAAATCATTCTCACTGTACTTATTCCAGAAAAGTCAAAAAAGGACCTCACATGGTAAACAAAAGAAATATTACATCAATACCTTTTAGTAAATGAAAAAAATGGATAAAAATGAATATAAACATAAATTTTATAATATCAATGATTTTATGATATATGTTTTATAATACATGGACATGGATGATAAATATAACATAATAAAATATTTATGAATAAACAATCCTAAAAAATGAGATTGCAAAATTATCCCTAACCATAATTATTATTTCATAAAGAGTGATATTATGTCATAATTTAATCATATATTATATCATAAACATTATTAGGGTTCTCTTATAGGATAATAATATGTTCTTTCCCACTATACAGTAGATTCAGACACCTATAGAAGAAATCAGACCTACGGTAAGGGATAATTTTGCAATCACTTGTTTATTAGAGATTGTTTATTCGTACGTATTTTATGAAGTTATATATTTCATCCTTGTCCATGTTTTATAAAAATTGTATCAAAATTATTTAATATTCTTCTAGTAATGATTAAAGTCATTTTTACCTATTTTTTACTTTTACTACATAGTATGGGAATAATCTTATTTTTGTTTACCATATGAGGTACTTTTTATGACTTTTCTGATAAAAGTATGAGGAGAATTATTATTTTAACATATATGGAATGAAATAGTGTTTAAATAACCATAATGACTTATATTCCCTAAAGCATCATCTACTAGTATTCATTTTTATTTTTAACTAAATTATTTTCATTAAAAATTTCATGACATATTGTGAAAAGAAATCTTAAAAAAAAGAATGATATTTTCTTCAAGAATAATGTAAAAGTGTTTTATCAAAATTATTTTCCATCTAAGATAATAATGGTTTATGTTTATATCCATATTATTACATTGATTTTATTGTGTTTATGGTGTATTTATTTTTATTAAATGCTTATATATTATATGGATTTTCAAGGAATGAGGTTTAAGAAAGCCATTTTATTTCATGGGTTATGCTATGATGAATCATTTATGATTTTTGGAACATGTAAGAATGATTTCATTATGAGATGGTTGGGGACTATATATCCCTCTAAATCATTGGGTATTGATTAATATATCATGAGATAGAAATGAATGGAATAACAAGTAAACCCAGTTTAGTAATGGAATTTTTCCATGATGATGGTCTTGGAAGCAAAATATTGGCTACTACAGAAATAATATTATGTGATTATTCATAGGACACAATCCACTATTTAATGCCAATTCATTTTTATGCTTAATATTTCATTGTGATCATTTCCATACAAACTACCAATATTTCTTTAATTAGTCATTATTTAGAAATCTGAACATTATGTTCTTGTTTATACATTATTATGTTTACGGTTTGTTTCATGTTCTCAAAGTTTACACTTATTAGGAATTTTATCTCACCCTTTTAATGTATTATTTAATAATGGAATAAAAAGGTACAAGGTAGGAAATGAAAATGGTAAGATATTAATGGGAAATATTTAATTTCTTTCCCAATGTTAGATAGTAATTTTATGAGTTTCCAAAGACACTAAACTAATACATTATTTAGGCTTCTTTTTGTGTAATTTATTATGTATTCTAGAAAAGTAATGAAATTTCCATGTATGTCCTGATTGGGTCTCATCAACATCCTATAAATCTCGTTCTCTTAGAGTTTTTCCAAGATCATTATCATGTGTCTCACATACTCCTCTAAGGATTCTGGGTAAACTAGTATTCGATCAATTAAAACCATCACAAAAAAGTATATGCAAGTCCTGGAGATTGAGTTCATGATCTCCATGAACATGTTTTGGGAATTTATCACACTAAAATGAATCCCCAATTACTCATAATTACCATAGTGACATTTTAACATCAACATTGATATATCAATGTCATGTACTCAGAGCATCTGATAACCTAACTTGAGGTTATTGTTTGAGAAATTTATCTCCCATATCAACATGTTGAAGTAGCCATTGATCATTAATAGTAGAAAATTTTCTCCAGGATCACTTGGTTTATCTGATGGTAATCCACACACAACATCATGTTCCCATATTCCTTATTTGAAAAAATATTGGGTATCATACGAGGAACATAAGATCCAATTAACCCTTCCATTGCAAGTCCTCCAAACAATCCTTCATAACATTTTGGTCGAAGAAATCTATCAGATATGTTGAAAAAGATGTTGGTGCATTACCAATATGGTATTCTATGATGAATAATATTTCTTGAAAGTGGGGTAATCCCAATAAATCATTAGGAATGACATTATGAAACACCACACGTAGCGACCCAACCCTAGATCACGGACTTGATGTGTGCTATAACTTACAATTCCCGGAATGATAGGAATCAATCCTCGAAGGACCCATAGTTTAGTTGTATTGGAAATCCAAATACATACATGAGTTTTTTATTAATTTTAATTGTGTGATTACAATATAATTTTTTTTTTCAAATTACATTGAGGATAACATTATTCAATCTAGTGTATTCGTGTATATAATTTTTAGTAGAATTCATTGATTTCTAGAGAAAAAACAAAAGGATGAGAAAAGATGATTTATAAGTTTAATGTATGTGGAATATATAATTAATATATGTGAATAATAATCTTGGATTATAAATTACATAACACACATACCATGTAATATATAAAATTAATGGAAGTGCATAATAAATATGGAATGGTAATAACTAGAAACCCATGCCTTTAAAATAACTTGATAATGAAAAATAAATATGGAAAGGTATGAAACTAAAACACATGAAACATTATCAATGAAATATAAAAACAAATGTATATTTATATATGTATATCAAAAATCTCATGGATTAATATTTACTAAAACTAAATGTGGTAAATTCTTGATAATTAGATTCTAGTTTTTCTAATATATGTCACCATTACCATCAATATATTCTGAAGGAATTTTACAACATATCAGTAAAAAAAGTGATATGCCAATCTAAATTACTCATCCCATTATACAATATATGCATCAAGGGGATACCTATAACATGGATACACTCATGTCATGCTAGTACAAAATATATCTCATATATAGAATAATAAATTTATCTATGTTCCATATCAAATATCCATATAGATTAAGAGATATGGACTTATCGATATTTACCCAAATAATAAAATAACATTAAAAGTTAACAGCATATAAAAAATTATATATAGTTTAGGATATGAGCATAGCCATGATTAATCATATTGTAATATGGGGGAAATTTAATGTTCATTGACAATTGAGAAATAAATATTTAAAATGGAAAAAACAATTAATGAATTTTAACGTGAATATTACCTTTTTCCAAAACAATCATTTAACTTCCAGAGGAAGATTAGGGATTTTATCAATGAAAACTAACAAAATTATGGTAAAATAATGGGATGTTTTCATTCATGTATAGATATATTATAAAAAGAACTTATAAAAACCCTATTGAGGAACATATCATTTATTGAAAAATATTTTCATTGAAAAAATACTTAACAACAATTTATTTAAAAATAATCATTTCAAACATGAAAATAATGAATCCATGGAATTACATTGGGTAAATCCATTCATTATATACAAAGTAAAATGATCATCCATTTTTATTTGTAAAACGATTTGAAAAAATCAATGATTTGAAATTGAAAAAAATATCATAATGAAAAAATTGTTAGAAGTAAAAAAGGAAAAAATTAATTTACCAAATAATTTTAAAAAAAATTTGAGAACATTTTCATAAATCATGATTTATAGTGGAAATTTAGTTCAATGAATAAAAAGATAAATTATGTAGGGTTTTTTTAAAATCATTATCTAAAACACCTTAAATACTAAAGAGTAGAAATGGTACTAATAATTTAAAATTGTAATTATTTTCTATATTTGAGGATAATTAAAGGGTTTTTTGGACACTGGTGAAATGATATTCCTCGAATGGAAATTAATTATCTGTAAAATTATTCTTGAGGAAAATAATATTTTATCATTCAAAAGTGTCTCATAACACATTGAAACATTTTCAATCATAATCCTCATGATGGAATAAAATTAATTTAATAATATATTATAATGAGAGTAATTATATTCATCATAAGTCATTTAAAATGGTAGTATAGACATGAAAAAAATTAAAATTAGTGCATAACAAAAAATATGTTTGAATGGATAAAAAATTGAGATGATATCCTTACCATGTGTTTCCTTTCAGGATAATGTATATTAACAACATGAATAATAATAATATTTTTATTATTTAATTGATTGATGAATGTTTTCATGTTTATCCACAAATTTATTACACTTTTTACCATATTGTAAGAATGTACAAAAATAATTAGGATTACGTCGGTTGTTTTGAAAAAATTTGTTTTATGTGTCAAAAACAAAATTGTTAGGTCAACTATGGTCAAATAAGGAATTATATAATATATATATAATTATAATAATAAAATTATAATAATATTTATAAATAAATTATTATTTTAAATACAACCATTAAATATGTTTATGAAAAATTAACCAACGATACAATCATGGAGATTGTATGTTGTATGTACGAATGAGTAATGTTCCCATTTTTCAATGATCATTATTGAATGAAGGTATGGAATATAATATCATTCTAGAATGATAATTCGATCATAAATACCATGTTATTTAATAATATGTATTTATATATTTAATTTATTTTATGTAGAATGAGTCACATTGTTTCGAAGAGGCGGTAGTCCACACATCCCAGACATACATTCTAACTTTTTATCATGTGAAGTGTAATAATGAAAATTATATATATATATATATCAGTTATTTCCAAAAAAATAAAATTATATCATGAATATAATATATTCTTTTTTTATATATGTTTAATTATAATCATTCATTACATGTTTCATGCATAGTGTGAATTACTCAAATAGCTTAGGAGGAAGTAGTATACACTCCCACAAATGATGTTGTCATATTTCTAAAAAATTAAATTATAAGGTTGTGTGTTATCAATGATTTAATTAATTATAAGCACAAAATAAAGAACATATGAAACATATATAATTATATTTTCTATCATAATGGTCACCAAGGGAGGTGGTAAAGAAAAAAAAGAAGATTCATCATTCCATGAGGAAGTATTTCACCATACAATGAAACAATATGTTCACTAAAAATTTGAGGGAAGTGTGTCTAAGTGTAGGTAGAAAACATAGCATGAAAACCATAGTATATTTTCGATATTGGTGTTTTCACGAATAAATAAAAATATAATATTTTAGTACTATAGGATAAAAATAAAACTAATGAGCTTAAAGAAAGATGTTACCTATTAACCATGTAACATGTATTAGATTGTAGCAGAAGGATTCATTGGATTTATTTTTATTAAAAAAATGTGAGGATTCAAGGATTAGGGGAGGAATGTTTAGGATCTATTTTTTCTGATAATGCTAGAGAAAATTTGTGTTTATAGTTTTGAGGAAGTGAGAGGAGAGGAGATACATTTATGTTGTGGAGGAGTGGCACTCTTGTCATATTTTGGTAATGGACCTCCATAAACATTTTTAATATTTTATATTTTTTAAAATAATGAGTAACAATAGATATAATGGATTATATGATAGAAACATGTACATACAAATGATATTGTAAATGTGTAAAGGTACTTTGGTCCCTTAATACTGACATTTCTGAGATATGTTTATATGAAAAAAGAATGTTGGGATGATATCATCATTATATAAATAATATGTATCAGATATTACACCCTGAAAATCAATGTGGATGTGGAAACCAATAATATATTAGGGTGTTGGTTGAAAAACTTCAATAAATAAAAACACCACATGGAAGAGTTGTGAACCCTTGTAACCCTATGTTAATCTCATCCAAAATGATTAATCTTCGGAATATATTTAACATAAAATCATCAGATCTCAACTAAATAACAGATTGATCGCCTTTTTGACCACTCTATTTTGATAAATGTATAAAAATAACCATGATATAAAAGTTAGTTTCATAAAATTTTTACATTATGTGAATGTTGTAAATATTTCAAACATAGGAGAGTATAGAGAAATGTCGACACAAATAGGCATGCCACGATTCATATTGGTGGAGGGGGTGTGATTGCCACACATGTTGCATCATATGGGAACATGGATAAATTTTTATATATATCATTTGTAGCATATATGCTTAATGAAACATCATCTTACAGGATGTATGGAGGGACGTAAACCACATGGGCCTGCACGACTATGTGTGTGGATAGACACCGCTTTTCAAATGGCTAAAATATTTTAGATCATTTAGGGGACTATTTTTATATAATATGTTTTGTGTGTTTGAGGTTGAGCGACATGAACATGGATTATTCCTTCTTCTTGACCTGCTATCTATATCAGGTTGTGGTAGTTGTCTAATCCATGCAGCTTAGAGTATATTGTGGTCATCTCGTGGAAACTACACATACACACAATAGATGATAGGTCATCAAATCATTCATCAAATAGTTTCATATGTAAAAATTTCCTCAAACTCTATAATTACTAGTTAGGACCTCATGTCCAACACTGTATGATCCTTCATAATTGGAACCTCCCACCTAGGTCAACATCCTCATGGATGGACAACACTTTAGAATACAGGTTTCTTCTATGGAGGAGTATTGGATTCATGTAATGTCGAACACACATCATATTTAACTACATCCATTGAGAAATGTCAACCACCGATCATGGTCATCCACATCCTAAATGTTGGGACGCTCCACAAAGCCTGGTAAAAAATCCTCACCTATGCTGCTATACTACTTTTACCCCAACCCCACACCCATATTTCAATACAAATCATGATGATTTCATATTTTATACTAAAAATAAGATATATTATAGAGTGGGATATAGGGAGTAAGAGAGGTAAATATATTCATTAATTTCCACCATCTTCTTCATTCACCTCAAAACAGTTCCCACAAAAATAAGTTAGGGTTTATTAATATAACCTAATAATAAAAAGAATGATCATTTATGGATTCATGTTTTTGATAGTAGGGAATAAATTTAGATAACAAACCTCCCAAAAAGATTTAATCTTTAAATTTTAGTAATAGAATTTTATATATTAAAAAAAATCAAAAATCAACCATGTGGCATGAAATCACAGATCCCTACTGATAAAAAGGACCATTCATTTACATAGTCTTTTTTTCCATAGTCACTATCAAATTTCACCTTGTGTATTTATATTCACCAATCATAGGGTACTAAAAACATTGGTTCTATCTCATTTTACAATAATCTTTAATTATATAGTTTATGTGTAATGTCCTCATATATGGAGAATATGAAGTTTATTTACACAATAAATCTATTTCCTGATCTTTAATATACTTTAATTGAAATAACATATTAATTTTATAATATACATGTTCAGTTAATTAATCAATATATAACTCCCAAACACTGGTGAATTCTTTGGGATGAAAGTATACGTAACCCAAAGAATAACAACCCTACCATTAAGAACTAATTTATACATGATTTATAAAAATAGTGTAAGTATAAAAATTTTT
The DNA here is from genome assembly GCA_963277665.1 of Viscum album. NCBI lineage: Eukaryota > Viridiplantae > Streptophyta > Magnoliopsida > Santalales > Viscaceae > Viscum > Viscum album. Next base: position 1,238,874,367 of record OY728119.1, read on the forward strand.
GGGGATATTTCTGGTTTAGTGATTTATTAAATTATGTATAACATTTCATAACATAGTTGATATTTTCAGATAGTATCCATTGTTTATATCAATCAATTTATTTAGGTTGAAATAATTGCTTCATTCATGGTTAATCCCATATCTAAAACTCTTACATTATTAAACATTCTATACATCCTTGAGCCATGTGTGAAAAAATTAAATTCTTTATATAACAATTAAAATATTATTATGATATATATAAATAAATAAACCTATTAATATACCTTTAAATTCATGAAAATCCATAAGTAAAGATTCCCTTACTATATAAAAAATATTAGCTCAAATATTAAATTTATTCATCATGAAATAATCATTTTTTCCAAAAATTTCAATAAAATTTATACATTGAATTGTTAATGTCAAAATAATATTCTTAATAATGATGGTTTCTTTTAAAACATGGATAATCATGAAATAAATTTCATGGAAAATTTATTTTTAACCTATAAAAATGGATTAAACTATAGTATAAACATATCCTCTTTAAGATTACATGTAAAATCTACAGACTTTCAAGAAAATAATTTTCATGAATGGAAGATTCATGTTATTTTCATGGAAAATGATCTTCAAGTCTTTCTTATAGGAAATATTACAAATGTAATGAGCTACTCGGTTAATCCCAGTATAATTTTCCATAGAACATATTGTTTTTACAGTATATTATCGTTCAATATAGATCTCACCAATCACCATGAATAATATATGTGAATGGTAAAATATATAAAACCAAGATAATATTTCATTTACATTCTAAAAACTCCGAAAATATAATTTTCTACCCATAAAAAGAACTATATTCATGTTTAATGTAAACCAAAGGAGAAATATAATTTTCCCTTGGAAAATCATGAAAATAAAAAATAAGAATAAGATTTGGGAACTTATTTCATTTAAAAAACAATGAATTATTTTATAGTAATCATCTTAAATATCATTGTTCGTGATAGTGGGATATTTTAATAATCCCATATGTGCAAAAACCTTATTTTGTTCTTTGGGAAAAGGATTTAAAATTCACCCATATTAATGGCGTTAGAAACACACATTTCTAAATATTTTTAAGGAAAGTATGAACAAATAAATAATTTTAACTAAAAAAATTTGAAGAAAAAAATTACTTATTATAAAATACATTGATATATATGATAAATATAATAAAACCCAAAAAATATTTAAAATATGGTTTCCAAAAAAATCATCATTTCACTATCATAAAATTTGAACAGATAAGAAAATTAAATAAGTAAAATTAAATTGAATTGAATATATATATATATTTATTTCATTAATGATAAATTATATCCACATGGTATTTTATATAATACAATAAATTTATATAAGTTCTGAAAATGGAATTAGTAACAATGAAAGTTAATTGAGATGTGAAATCTGTATCCTCATGTCAAACTCCCAACGTATATGATTTAAAAAAATTATAATTTAATTATATTAATTATATAATATATTAAGAAATTTTTTCTTATTTATTCCCTTACAAAAACCAATTTAGATTAATATTTTATATCATTCCTTATAATGTTAATAAATTTGTTACATTTATGTCATATATTTTGTGGAAATTCAGTTCATAATCGAAAAACAAATTTAGTAGGTTGAACATTGTCAATGATGAGATTTTTTCATCATCTAATGAATAGAAATAATCGAATAATTATTATTTTCACACATTAAATAAAATTTTATAAACATCCATGAAAGGAATACTTCAAAAGGTAATCGCATCATACCATGTAGCTTATAGTCCACCTGTTTTCATCAGTGACATCATAATTTCCCAGTGAATGAATGGGAATGATTATAAGTATTATAATATATTTTTATAATAATAGTTATGTTATAAATATCACATACTTTGATTAGATATTTCATTATATAAAACCATGAGAGGGGTTTATGAATAACAAAACACATCTCTTAGTAGAGATGGTAGTCCACACTTAAACAAAAATGATATTTTCATTCCCTATAGGATGAAAAATTTCATGATCCCCTCCCTCCAAAGATACCACAAAAAGGGAGGAGAGATTATGACACCTCGAGTTCCACCCCTACTAGGCCCTACATTGGAAACTTGCATCAATGTTTTATAAATCTAAAAACATGGATGGTTTTACCATTTATAAGAAACCAACAAAGGATATATAATGAATCATCCACAACAACTCAAATGAATAAAATATAATAAAAATCGAAAGCCCATACCACATGATAAAAAAAAGTTGAACTTATACGTTTACAATAAGGTATCCCAAATATATACCCAAATGAAAAACCTAGGTAGTGACACAGAAGCCTTATGAATGTCTAAGATAGTAATGCCCATAACCCTATAAAATCCTCACGGAAACCTCAATGTAGTTTCATATACGTAGGGTGAGAATACATGTATACTCACTAGGAAACCCAATTTCTCTTTTGCACATGGGAATGAATCATACTAATGATATTTTGGGGAAATAGCAGAACCAAACTACACCGAAACATGAATAATAACCATTATAACCTCACCATGCAACGATCACCACGTATCAGAAGACAGCTAATGTAATATAATATAAAGAACATTAATTATTGGGTAAATAAAAAAAATATCCCACTGGAATGCTTGTGTTTCCCAACATATTTTGTCTTGGTGATCCCACACTTTCAATATACCACACAATATTTCACTCACAAACACTTGGGCATCAAAACAAATCATTCAAACACACACTTGGGTCTCCCAACATATCACAACCGCATACACCTGGTCTACACAACACATCCTTCACACACACACATGGGATTCACAACACATCACATCATATATCATCTTGAAGACAACATGGAAATAACATCACATCTCATCCTGAAGACATCAGGGAAACAACACATCTCAGCCCAAAAAACACGGGATATCCCGTCACGCACAAAGACACCTTAGACACATACCACAATCTAAAGTGCTAAAATAACTTTGTCCATCACATATTGTATCATAACTACCACGAATGGAATAGAGAGTAGAAAAGAGTGGGTATCTATCCATCCGTACTCCTCACCAGATGTTGTAAAAAACATGATCGCGGGATGATGAAGGTGTTCAAAAACTAAAGCTAAAAATTTGTGAGGGTGAGAATTGAAAGAATAAGAATATACAAATAAATTTATATTATCAAGATCTCTATCCCAACGTATGGGTTAAAAATACCATCTAACAATATATTCACTTTGTGTGGCCATCCCTAAATGCATAGCTCCACTTAAATAGAATAAAGTATAGAAAAACCACTTCACATTCTAAAACAAATAGGTCATCAATTTAAATTCTGTTATCTAAACAAACCCTATACATTTAAATCATTATTAATCAATTTTTTTTGTTCCAATACTACATAGGAAACCTCTAATCACAAGACACATAAATAAACACAATAATAGTATTTTAATAAGGTTAAGAGACATGATAAATTAAAGTGTCTTCACATTAAATAAACAATTTACCATGAGCTCTCGATACGGGGTGATGCATTCCTCATGGTACACTTGGAGAAAATATCATCGAATTACCCATATCAAACACTACTGTCCTTCTTCAATTTCATCTTAACCAAACAACTCACTATCCCAAAACAAACACCTAACATAGAACAACATCCCACAACATAATATATCACAATTTTTTCCATATCCCCACTAAATAATCAAACCATGGACAACACAACCCCATTATACAACAAAATTCCATCCACTTCCCCCACTAGTTAAAACCACCAGAAATAAAATATCACATTAGAAGAATTTTTTTTAGATTCACAAGAATAGTTATCACATTCCACTAATTTTATTTGGGTTTTTAACATGCATAAAAAATCATAAGGCAACCAATTCATTATCCAAGTACTTGTGTTTAGACAATTTTCTTTTCTAGGGAGATAGAAAAAAATCTCAAACAATGAAAAAACCGCAATAGATGTATCTAGAAAAAAAATAATCCACCAATGACCAAAATATATAGTACGGATTTTAGCCACTATAATATAAATAACAAAAATAATATCGATGCTATAAAAACATGACAATCAAAAACTATTTCTAATTTTTTATTTAACAACCCAATTCATTATCTTTTATTAATTTGAGAAAAACTAAATTTGAAGATAAATATAAGTAAACCCCCTACCGCATGATGAAAAATAAGGAGAAACAAGGTAAATCATATATCATGGAGGATTTCAAATTTTTTCCACTACAAGATGAAGAAGAATGCTCACGAACCACAACTACACTACCAAAACTGGAGATCAACAAATACAACACCCTGGATCCATAAATGGAAAAAGTGAGGCATACCCCAAACTAATGAAACAATATCACAGTGGACACCTAGAAGAATAATGGAATAAAACCAACCATGGAAGTGGGAGAAGTCATCATGGATTAACTATAGATCACCAAAGAACATCAACTATGACTATTAGATTGGAGAGGGATAAATAAGGACATCTATGATACCTTAGGGACTCTAGACGCTACACATAATTTGAGGAAAAAGTAATCATAGCCTTAACAAAAAAATTTGGCTGAAAATAATTTATTAAAATGAACATGCCCAGTGTATTACACAATGTGTAATACCCATTCACATCACGTAATACTCGGGGTTTCGTATTCACTGAAAAAAGCATCGACCAATAATTTTTGGTTATTTTTCAACACTAAAATAGTACAAGCCTTGAAACTAATCTTATGTATGTGTAAAATATCTTCAACTAATTAAAACACCCCAAAAAACAATGAAGTGAACTTTTACGTCATGTAATCTAGTTACATGACATGTAAAATCCCTGATTCCAGCTGTTAAAAACTGATATTATCGACAATACATCTAGGCCTCTTTGAAAACACTAGAACATCAAAAACATGGAAGGAAATGGGCTAAGAATGCCTGAAATGTTACATTAGACACCTAAAAAATGATTAACACACTTGAAATCCAAAACAAGACACAAATGGAAAGTTTTACAGACAACCACCCTAAAAGATACCTCTCAAAGATATCATCCTACCTAAAATGATACCACCAACATTTCTCACCAAACCAAATAACAAAAAACATCCCTCAAAACTTCATCACCACAAAAACAAAAGTATAAATAGTATCATCCCTCACTACCACACTGCCACACAACTAATTCCCATCTATCTAAATTATCCTTCCCAAACACATGAATATTGAAATTCTATCGCCCATGTCATTATTCTATCTGATCTGGGCACCATGGACATGCCCACATGGGTTTAATCACATCACAGTTAATGTGTATTTATTAAGAATCCGATTTACCCTTTAAATATGTTAGGCCATCATCACACAATACATCGTAAACATCAAAAAATATGGAAAATATCTCTTCTCATAAAAAATCATGGTCTAATACAAAAAATCAAAAAGAAAAACATGGCAAGGGAAAAATCAAAAAACATATGGTACTAGGCACACATTTGTGTATCTCACTCCAATGTACTCTCATCTTGAATATCATTCCTCTAAAAAAATGACCCATATAAATGGTCTACCCATAAAACAATATCTATTTAATATCATGAATATCCACTGTCCTCCCTTCAAATATCGCATCAGTCTCGATATCCAACACTCCCATGTCTTTGAATTGGGAGTTATCATAATGTTACCATTAATCTGAGAGATGTGAAATATGTCTAGGAATTTCTGAAATTGTGGTAGTAAATCTTACTAGTATAAAACCGTTACAACTTTCTCAAAAACCTCAAATGGTCCAAAAAAACCTAGGAGTAAGATAACACCCAATGATAAAACTCTGCTGAAAACATCAATGAGAAATATTCATGGGCATTTGGTCCCCATCCTTGAACTCCAAGGGACTTATTCTGTGATTGGAATATCACTTCTCCAGGTCTGGTGGTTCTTCCTTCCTCTCATGAACAATATGAACCTTCTATGTCATTCTCTACCCTTCATCATGAAAAAGAATAACTATCTCTGCGATCAGCATCCATCACAAGGTAGAACGACATAGTTTTCCATACATATCCTCCAAAGGATTCATGCTAGTGGAATAGTGACATGTATTATAATAAGAAAACTCAAAAATGGGATGGTGTCATACCCTTGAATCACTAGAGTCCAAGATTGACATCTGCAACATGTACTCCAACGTTTGGATAGTCAATTCCCTCTTCACATCTATCTGAGGGTTAAAATTAGTACTGAGGTTTAATGGGGTGCCAAAAGAATTCTCTGATCCCCACTGGATACATGAGGCAAACTATGCACCTTGATTAAGAAAATGACAAATTAGATCTCCATGAAACCACACCACATTATCCACATACCACATAGTCATGTAATCCACAGTTCCCTATTCTATGATCGCTAAGATGTGAGAAGATTTAATTAACCAAAATACTATAACCCATATAGTGTCAAAATCCCCTAGAGACCATGGTATTCCTATGAAAAAATCAATCAATATGTCATCCCATTTCCACTCCTAAACATTTAATGGATAAAACATGCCACCATGAAAATGGTGCTTGACTAATACATGATGGAAAACGATGCACATCACCATAAACTCAACCAATGAATGTTTCATCCCGAGACACCAAAACAACATCCTCAAGATACAATACATGTTTGAATTCACTCGGTGTACATATAAGGGTGAGTTATGATTCACATGAATGTATACATCATGAATTGACACCAGATAAAAAAATAACCAAAAAACATCATCTGATTATGACTATCTTATGACTATCCCTCAAGAGAATCACCATGACCAACATGATCACCCATCACCTCTACCTCTGCATCTCCCCACTATGAAACCTCCGCCTGTGTCATCAGAGAAGACTACACATTCATTTAAAACAAGAAGACTCTACCAATATCCATTCATGAATCTATGTGTATGGATACCAACTCCTCCGCCAATCTCCATGCACCCATATATTTATGAAAAACCTCATTCTGCGACATTCTTCAAAAACCATCTGCCATTAAATTTGAGATTCCTAAAGAATTTCAGATATCAAAATAATTATCCTTAAGATTCTATATCCATTTCCACTATAATATATTCATATCATAGTTGGAAAAGATATAACTAAAACATTTGTGATCTATAAAGACCACAATGAAATCCCTAATGAGTTAATGATGACACAACTTTTAGTGAAAACTCAATGTATACTAATTCTAGATTGTGGTTTAAATAGTTACAATCATGTGGATGTAACACTCTTGACCTATAGGATATCACTTCCAACTACAACATCAACACTCCTCGATGAAGAAACAAAAACCATCAAAATTAACATGATACATCACCCCTTCTTTAGAAAACTAGATAAATATTTCACGAACCAAATTCTACATTAGGAAATTGCACTGACCCCTCCATACAAAATCTTTTACCATCCTTGTAAAATCCATCAACATGGCTTCAAGATGATATAAATCGAGTAAAAACCTCCAATAATGGTTAATGAGATGACATAAACAAAAAATCTCTTCCACATTCATGGGTTCATACAAATGTATATCTTTAAAAATCAATGTGTTTACTACCAAAACCTCATGATACACCACACACCCATGGTATCAAACCTCTAAAGTATAAAATTTTTACTTGGAAAACATTATATAGAACTAGTGGTGGTGATGAAACTACACGAATATTTTGAGATTCTCGGTGTGCTCCACCTACGACATTGAGTTAAATAAGATATCATTAATGAATACTATAATGAACTTCTCCATTAAGTCATAGAATAAATAGTTTATAAGTCCCACGAAGATGGCTGGTGGATTTGTAACACCGAATGGAATGACTAGATAATAGAAGTTCTCATACATAAATTAGAAGGATGTATTCTTGATATCTCCCTCCTTCACCCCCAACTAGTGATATCCATACCATATATCGATCATAGAAAACCATATTCCCATTCTCATCTGGTCAAAGAGATGATTTATTCATGGATAAGGGTAACTATTTGGTGAGAGTGTCCGGATTAAATCTTTGTTAGTCTATATAAAATATCATAATACCATTCTCCTTCTTGGCGAACAACACTGAAGCACCCCACCTTGACAGATTGGTCCTGATAAGACCCTTCGATATCAAATCATCATTCTTAATCCTCTACTCCATCAACTCAGAAGGTGCATTATGATGAGTACCCAAAAAATTAGGGAATCAACAGGCTACAAATCAATCATGAACTCAATATTATTTTGAGGTGATAGAATCACAACCTCTATTGAAATATATCTAGAAACTATCCAATGAACATAGTATCCTCTACCATACTAGATTCCACTGATTCTAATAAAGAATTAGCTAGTAGGAAATGTAAGGGATCTACATGCCCACATCCAACCGAACTTCTATGCTCCCCAAGGGAAACCATATGTTCGACATTCCTATCTGAAAACAATATAAAACTCTTGAAGAAGATGATAACAACACATACGAAATAAAACTAGTTGATGATGAGGATGACATTATATTTTTGCAAATATAGAAAGAAAATTTCCCCAAAGGACTTATGTAGTCCAATCATTAGTCAACACCCCTATTATACCTCAAAAAAGATGGTATTTCCTCTAACTGGGTTACTCAAAACTAGGGCATGAGTAGCCCCTCTATGTCTATTCCCATTACCTGGGAATGAGAAGGTGAAACAAAGAATTTAACATCTTTTCAATCCGGAAAGAAACAAACAAGGGTTCTAATAAAATGGATCGTACATCTGATGATCATTCTCTCATTCAGAACCGCTACCTCCACAATGTGAATCTAACCACACCCATATCATATGCATATATGCTGATGAAATGCTTCATGAACACCCTCGAGTCATAATCTTGGAACATGATGGACATCATGAGGTTGGAATCAACCTCCTCCATCTTCAATTGGTTTCGAACAAACAATCTTCCTTGCTGCTCATATGGTCTTACTTGAAACTCTTAATGAGGTTGGTGCTGATCCTTCCCACCTCCACCGAATAGAGCATAAAAATCTACTCTGAAATGGATTTAGCAATGAACAATAACCCCATAACCAAAACAAACTGGAGAACCCCTTTAAAATCATGGAAACCCCACACTACAAAAGGCCAAAAAATAAACTGGTGAGGTCAAATCAATACTGGAATAAAACTCAAAGGTCATGGTTCCTGAGACCTAACAATTAAAACTATTCCTCCTAAATAACACTAATGGAACCCATATCACTGTATACCTCATCTTTTTTTCACCCACTTGATCAACTATTACTTCTTATGAACCCTTATATATGTTGGCAATGTAAAAGGAGTTACAAAATATTGGATTGAAGGATGAAGGGAATCCTCAAGACGCCTCTCATAAGAATACTCATCTGAAAAGATGTATGATGAAAAAAATAATGGTGAATGAACTTGATTCCCACCTCTCATAATGACATAATCCCATGAAGGTTTTTTGGAGATAAATTTTATAATATGGCTCCCTTATCCCACATCTCTTCCCATCCCGCTCTTGGGTTTAATTAGGGATGTTAACAAAACTTTTTTCTTTCGGGGCTAGGGGTGTGTCAGATCATAGTTTTCACTCCTCATCTTCACTTCCTTATATATTATTCTAACACAACATATTCTTGATTCATTTTTTGTAATGTAGTTTCTCTCTAGAGGTTTTGTTTTTGTGTTTTTTGCAGGTGAAAATCAATCTCGATGATCGAGGTGTGGCATCCCCAAACTGGTTTATCCCCTCTAGAAGCATGTGTTACATTGCTCCGATCTTGGTAGGATTTTAAGTGATGGTTACGAAACAGTTTTGGGATAAGTGGAATGTTGTTTGAGGGTTTTTCACATGCTCTTATTTCGGCCTAGTCATGACATTGTATTACATCCTTATTTTAGGCGAGATGGAGTTTCTTGGAGAAATTTGGTACTCTTATGCCTACCTAGACCCTAAGGTCATCTGATTCTATCTGAGTTAGAGCTGGAACGGTCGTTCCTCAAATGTTTTTGGGAGGTGGGATCTAGCGGCAGTCATTTTGTCTCACACGTCTTATTTATGCAGGCTTTGGAGATGATGTGTGTGTTCCATATATGGGGGTGAATTTGTATGAGGTTTGTTTGGTAATGTTTTCTTCTTCTGCATATGGTATGGTTGTGTTTTTTTTCCATGATGATGGTGTGGGGTTCAGATGCAGATGTTGATTGCGGTGTTAAGTCAGCGCTATCGTCTCTATTTCTTCATAATGCCATCCATAGATGGAATTATATAAAATAGTAGATGATGGCTTGGTATTTTCTGAATCGAGTGTAGAGGTATTGATGAATTTTCTCTACAGAAATATCATATGATAGTGGTACTCACCAGAGATCTAATTTTTTGCGCCCAGAGAAGAATCCACATTAGGTGTGGGTCTCAAGACATTGAGGTGACTCTTTTTTTGCAATGGATGTTGATGTATTTATTTTTTCCATTTTGAAATTTGTGAATCTGTGGAAGTCAGTTCTGTCAGTAGGGAGTGTGGTAGTAGTTTTGGAATTTTCAAATTTATTATGTACATTGTTCGTTGATTGTTAATGTTGGTGGCATTTGACCACATGTATTAGGCCCAATGAAGGATTTATAGTTGGCATTTTAGATTTGTATAGTTTTTTTTTATTTTGATGTTTGAGTGGGTATTGCATCAGCCTTCGTAATGGGTTTTTTCATGGACACATGACACATTCTAGCCGATCAATCATGAAACAACAAAGAGATTCATCAGGATCACATGATCAGGAGGGTAAATTATATTTTGTTAGATTGGATTTACTCTATTAGACCATTGGGTCATGTTATGAATTTTTTCCTGAATCCCATTTGTGTTTCCCCCCTTCTTCCTTCAAAAGGGGAATTTATTATAATAGAAAAATTGAAGGTCTTCAGGCCGTTGGATGACATGCTCTCATGATAAAGATAATAATGGTCAAGGATCTTTAATTACATCATGTTCAACCAAAGGAACACTGTCTAGAACACCTTCTAAATGTCAACCCACAAAATGTTTGACTCTTAATTTACTACAAAATATAGGGTCCAACACTGAAATACATTTCACCACATCTGATAGACATTCAAAGGGTCTCAGTACTCCACCAGTCCCCAAATCAAACAATATGTGACATATATATCCTCTAGACAACTCTCTAAATCCACTTATGAATCACTTCCCTTGTACTTACCCAAATCTCACCATTAGAAATCACGCAACGTCCTCTTCCAATGAACATCCTATTCATCTAGATAAAACATATTGAAATCAACCGGATAATCCTAGTGAGCCTCAACTACCTAAGCTACACACTGATGATGACTAGTTTCCATAACTGAAATGTAGTAAAATATTTCATATTTCTGAGTAGTTTGAAATTTTCATTATGATTTTGTTTAATTTATTTAATTAATTTTATATATTTTAAAATTCCCTAAATAAACCAATATTAACTAAAAAAACATTATGATTCATATAACTGTCATAGGTCTCTACCATCAACGTAGTTTCATCTCACATGGTTTTCAAATTAGATAAGAGTTTAGGAACTACATCTTTTAGGGCCCTAAAATTTCATTCCCAAGACAATATCCTTGTCCTATGTCACGTACCAAGGTCCACTAGAACTGTATCCATACAATCCCATGAAATCCTTGCTATAACTAAATCTAAATCCATCTCACACCACAACAAACCAAGTTTTGAAACCACAATGTCATGACCCCCTCCCACCAAAGATATTTTAGTGAAGGGAGAGACATAAAGACCATGAGTCCCACCTCTATTGGGAATCAAATTGGAGACTAGCACAACATGTGTATAGTTCTCACAATATTGGAGGCATTTGCATTTATAACAATACATATTAGGAGATATAATAAAACATCGAAAACAAATCCAAGGAATATTATAAAATAGAAAGACAAAAACCATCCCATAACCCTGAAAAATAGTAGAACTGATACAAATAATATATGGTATTTTATGCCAATACCCAAGATAAAAAATAATGATATGAAATAATATTTATCTGATGGTCCGAGCTAGAAACTCCTAACACAGTCCATGAAATCCTACAAGAAACCAGAAACCAGGTATATATATGTAGGATGACTATAAAATAATTCTCACTAGGAAAAATATATTATATCATGTAAATGTGAATGAAGCATACCAATTTTCTTGTGATAAAGTTGCAGAACAAAACAACACTTAAACATGTATACTAACCAACCCAACCTCACCAAGGAATGATCAACAAGTAACACAACCCTAGTAATTTAATATAAAATAAATATCATCAATGAAAGGTTACCTCAAAACACATTCCTATAGGTATTATGCTCTCTCCCAATTTCATACATCCTGGGAATACAATCCCTTCCAAACATTACGCAACATATCACTCAAAAACACCTTACACTCACTACACATCACTCCGGAATACAGAGGCATCACAACACATCATGCCCGCACACACCTAGGCCTCCAAAAACATTCTTCCCAAACACAACAATTCAACCAAACACATCACCCGTTATCTCATAACGAATAGTAAATCACATCACATTTCATCCCAAAGACACTAGGGAATGTAACACTCCCACCCGCAAATACCTATGGTATCACATCTCACCCAGAGAAACCTAGGCCACAAACCACCATATAAATCACTAACAGACCTCCAAACATCATAACCTATTCCATAACTACATCACCTAAAATATAGACATGAAATTATTCGGTACCCAACTATCATTACTCCTCACTAGATGTTGGAAAAAACACCCATGGGTGAAGAGACTGGTGTATGACACATGGTGATCAACAAGGGAAGGGTTAACATAGAATGCATAATTATTTAAAATTATATTAGTAGTTTAAAATAATTATATCCAACCTATTGGATCAAAAACACACAAATAATCTCACTACACCATCACATTAACAGCCACCATTAAATTCATAACACCAAAAAAAAAACAATTCATAAAACCCATTTCACCTTCCGAAGAAATTGAGTAATCCATTTAAATTACATTAGCCAAACCATCCCAAAAAAATTACGAGATTTATTAAACAATTATTTATTCATCCCATCCCGACCTATGGAACCACTATTCACAAAACACAATAAGAAACACAGTCATAATAATTAAATGATTAAGAGCACTGATATATTAATGTGGCTTCACATTAAAGAAACATTGTATTAGGGCCTCTCAATACTGGGTAATGATTTTTCATGTTATTAGTGGAGGAACTCTAGGTAAATTACCAATACAATCCAGTATTTTCCTTCATCATATACATCATCTAAAAATCTCAATACAAAACCAAAATAAACTGCCAATAAACTACCCAATCTCGTAACATAATTTAGAACGTCTAGTTTCACATCACATTGAATAATCATACCACACCCATAATATCCCCATTATAAAAAGGCATTCATTTTACTCCCTAGACACATAAAATCCAAAAAATAGCACACATAACATCACACAAAAAACTATTTACATGTTCACCCAAAATTTTATCACATTACAAAACATTATATTTGGGTGTTATAAAATAGAAATAATCCATGGGAAATCAATTAAAGAGCATTTTCCATGTAGTTATAAAATTTTTATTTTATGGTGAAAAAAATAATCTCAAAAAAAGAAACCACAAAAATATATGTATACAGTGCATAAAATCCACTGATGAATTTTTTTAGTATGGAGTTTAGTCGTTATAATCACAATATCACGAACAATATCAAAGGTGTAAAAAATTCCAATCAAATCACATTTCCACTTATCAATTCAAATAAACAAATATTTATATTTTATTATGGCAAAAAAAATTCAAAATTAAAAAGAAGTGAATAACCACTAGTATAATGCATAATAAAAGAGAAAAAAAGGAAATTTTAACCAAAGGAAGCATTTGGTAAAATCCATACTTTCTCTGGAGAAATATCAGAAATTTTTTCTTGTACTTTTTTTATTAAGTAAATTTTTTTGGGGTATTACCTATGGTGTGTTTGGCTGTTGTTTTTATGGATCCTCATAAGAAATGGGGATGTGCATGTTTTGTTCATGGTTTGTCCAAATAATGTGCAATATAATTGTGAAGAATGTTGAGTTTGGAATGGTTGGCACAAATTCCCATAACCATGAACCATCGAGCCATGTGGGATGTGAAAGACCAAACAATTAGTGCACCCTTTGGCCTATTTGTGCCACCTCCTAGGTGAAACTGTGCATGTGTAGTAGCTTAATATGAAAATAGAATTTAAAACCATAAAAACCAATGAAACCTTTCTAGTTCGACCATGACATAGTATTGACAATTTTATGATGATTTAAGAGCCTTAAATAGAGATTCCAAAACAATTTAGACATTATTCTTTGAGAATGGAAGCCCGTATTGAAGATCCACTCTATTCCTGGTATGTGGATTTCATCCCAATATTTCTCCCGACATTTCTACTATCTTTCCTAGATATTTCATGAAAGATACCCCCCATTTTTGTAGATATAATTGGTAGAGTTTTTATCTAACTATATGATTGTGAATATGGAGCAATATTTTCAATATCTTTAGGCCTTTGATCATAATTTTTGTTTAGGGATTTAGATAAAAATATTGATTGACGATGTTGTGTTGCTCAGATATCAAAAGATTTCTATTGAGCTATCATCCATTAATAAACTTAGATAGGTGGTCTAAATCGAACACCCATAGTCATGTATTTTATATGTGTATATGAGGTTATGATTTTATAGGTTCTCTTGATGATTCTTTTACAAAATTGGATTAATTTTGAAATTGGAATTGAATTGAGATTTCCTTTTGATGAAGCTTGAATATTAACATATTATATAATGTATTTCAATGTTTTAAATCCATCCAAAGTGTTATTTTAGGGAAAATTGTCGCATTTTTATGTTTTATTGGTATTTTGAGCTCAAATGTAAAAAAGGTTTAATTTTGGTGTCTAACAGTTTTATATGTCTTCTGTATTTTGGCCATATCATTTTCTACACTAATCCAAATTATGAGATTCCTTTTCTATTGGTTTACTTACATCATTGGCAGAATTTAATCCTTCTGGTGCACTGGATCAATCAATCATTTGGAGGCCCAAAACCAGATCAAAATCCGGACCTCAAAAACTATGTGCAGAATTGAAATGTTTTAACTCGGAGCTTCTATCTCGAATCTAACCAATCCAATGGATCTGAAATTTAACATGGATCTGGAAGAGGTATTAATGAAAATCTTTAGTTACGGATTCCACGTCTGCATCGGCTGGTTTCAAGGAATTAAATGCATGGGAAGTTGGAGTTGTGGAAGACGAAGAGTCACTTTGGCAGATTAAATGTTCAGAACTAAATCTGACATACCTCCTTCATACGTGGACCAATGAGGCTGAACATATGCGGGTGGACGTGGAAGCTTATATAGAACAACTTTCAAGAAGGGACCAAGTACCAATTATTCCGTTTAATGGGCCAAAGAGTCGATTCAATCAGTAGTGCAGAATTTGTGCGATATTTCTTCACTTATTTTCCCTATAAATATGTGTCTCTTCTCCCTTTTACGAGGATGGCCATTTCAAGAGGGCAAGGTTGAGTATTTTTAATGTAATAGTTGTTTTAGATTTAATATATATTAGTTTAGATTTTATCTTCAAACCACATTTCTTCAATTAATTTTATTTTATGTATTCTCCCACCGTTATTCCCTTCTCAACTCCACTAAAAATGGAGTACTAACCTCGGTGCTTGTTCGAGGGAGGGAATGGTGGGTTGATTCAGTTATTGAGATGTAATTTTATTATCCTTTATTAAATTATAATAATTTTGGTGATGGTTAAATCTATAATGGTGACCGGTCGCCCATTTTCTCTACCACCAATTTCTTCTTCTCGTTTATCTATTTTCCATCCCTTTGCTATTTGTGTTGTCCATATGGTGGAGCATGGAATGAGTAGTGATGTTCAGCGAAGAGGTCTCATAGTTGAATTTAGGAAGAGAATTACCCTATATGCAGAGGTCTCTGTATGGGGTAATGACAATCCAAATGAGAAGGTGAGGTGTGATAGGTCTTGATCACCTCATTGAGTTGAATATTGGGATTCTTTTAAAACAATGATATCAACCACCATGACCTCCTAAGAACAATTGCCTACTTTCTATCTTTTAACATCATTCTGTATTGAATTGAATTATTATTTATTATATTTATATTTTATGTATTTCATTTCCCCCCATTTATAATAATATTATATTTTTATATTAGTTATATTATAAATAGTGACAATAGGAAAATAGTGCTTGTTAGCGACCTCCTTGTGATCGACCTTAGGGTGTGTCACTATGGTGCATTATTAGGTTAATAAGAAATTAATTTAATTGTAGTTCACGAATGACCAATATCATCAATTTGGCGCCGTTTCCAGGGAGGTCAATTTCTTTCACACTATATTTTTCATAAAAACAAACAAAAAAAATAAAAAAATTTCAAAAACAACAAAAAAGTGCTTCATTGAATATCATTGTTTTTCTTAGGACATGGATTATTTCAGTGATTTTTCATATGCATGGCCTAGTTCTGATTTTTCTAGTAGGGAAGAGTCTTTTATGCTGTAGATGGAACAATATGTTGCAATGATTCAAAATAATTTCAAAATCTTTGAACAAAAAGGCATGATGGTAGCATTGTTGGAGGCCGAAGTTGATGAAGTTAAAACTCTATGGATGGAACGAAAACAACAACAGAACCATGCTGGAGAAGAAAAGGTAAATGTTGTTCCACCTATATTTGAAGTTGATGAATCCAGCGGGGGACTTGGAGATTCATTTGGAAGATGCAATCTTCTCTCCTTGGACATTGCTTTAAGAGGTTCCTGAAGATTTCATGTTAGCTGATACAACTGTGGGAGGTCAACATGTTTTGGATAAACATTGGTTAGATATTGTTGAAGAACAAAAGGTAAGGGATCCTCTCAAATTTGTCAAAAAAGAATCCGTACCCTTATATCCCTCTCTTTCTTTGGAAGAAGTTTCAGAAGTCCCTGCTGAAAAAGAATTCCCAGTTGCCTTGCCTGAAGAAATCGTGTTTCAAGCTGACCTACATGAAAGGGATGATTTTTACATTGATTTTTCATGTTTTAATCATATCCAAGTGGAATTATTTTCTATCTTCCCTTCTAAATTTTTTGACGCAGCATCACATGTGAAAGCCCTGGACGTTGAAGTCGAAGTGGCCAGAGAAGTCATGGCTGAAGAAGTGTAGGAACCATTCTTTATCCTTCCCCCATATTCTATGTTGTACCACATTGAAAAGGGGAAGCAGCTGATGTACTCTATACGTGGGTTCCTCCAAGACCTGTATGAGTTGAGGATCCTTGGAAGAAAGAAGTTCTGGTGGATTTTAAGCATGAAACCCTATCCACCATCGGATTGGGGTTAAGCCACTGCAACTGCTGGACTTGGGGTAGTAAAAACCTAGAACCCGCTTGGGGGTGTCAAACCAAGCCTTATCCTTTTTCTTTTCAATTCCTATTTCTTTTCCATTAATCATTATTTTTATTTATTTTTCTTATTTTTTCTTTATTTCATTCTTTTTAGGTTATGTGGAAGTATCTAGGATCTTAACTCAAGGCTTCTACTGTAAAATAAAGTTAGGCTCTGTATTTCATTCCTTTTATATTTCAGCCCTTATCATTCTTTTGTTGAGATGCAATGGGGGTAGTGAAATCTTGGTGGGGGGAGTGTCAACCTACATAGATGTTTTGTGTACTTTATTTTTATTTTTATTTTTCATCTTTTTAGGATCCTTGATCTTTAATGAATATTCTAATCATTTTTTACACACTTTTTGATTTTGAGATGATTGAAATGATTTTTGATAAAATGGATTTTATATGATTGTTGATGTGAGAAAGTGTTTTCTAAATAGGATTTTCAATCATTTTTATGAGTTTGACCAATTTATGAAATCCATGCCCATGAAACACTGACTCAAATATTTTTCCAGTCATGTGAGGTATTCTGAACCACTTTGAAATATTCTTTCTAATACCCACATTTTCTTGAGAGAAGCTTGGATTTTGTGTGAGAACCAGAACTTGTGATTTTTCTCTTTCAAAGATTTGGATTTCATGGAATTTTTTCTATATGATTGAGGCATTTGTTTGGTTATCCATATTTTATCTTGAGAACTAACTTTACATATATCCTTCGTTAGCCCTTAGATTCCATGAATTTCATTATAGTTTTAAGCCACATTACAAGCTGATTTCTCCTTACCTACCCGCACTCTTGGTATTTTTGCATGGATATTTCAAGTTTGAGTGTGGGGGAAGGGCCTTTCGGGTGTGTTCTTTGGGATGTGTTTCATTTGTGGGTGATTTGAGGTGTGTATCAACATTTTGGGCAGTGGATGATAAAGATCAAATTGGGAATGAGTAATCCTTGCATTGTGCTTTATTTGTTTTATCTGGTTCTCCTTAAAAAAAGAAAAAAGTAGAAAAAAATGGAGATGAGCATGAATTTATCATTGTACTTACTTTCCTGACTCATGTCCCTATTCAAGGTCATGATGGTCATTCATTTATTGTATTCAATTTTCAGCTCATTCTCCATGAAAAAAATAAAAATAAAATAAAATAATGTTGTGGCTTTCTGGAGCATTACAAAAAAATGAAAAAAATAAAAAAAAAGAGGAGAACTTGGATAAAATCATTCATTTTATTCATTTCCTGTCTCATTTCCCATGTCATAAAAAAATGGGAGGTGTTTTGTTTCACATTGTTAAGGGGATTGAGTGAGGTTTATCCTATGTTTTCACTTGATTATTCATGCATTGTACTTAAGTGTCTAACCTCCTCTTTATTGCCTTAATTTTTCAATAATTTCCCCACCAACCCTAAGCCACTGAATTATCTTGGAAAATGTCCTCATTATTAAATTCATTTTCATGTTTCACGCTATGGAGAGATGAGAATTTTCACAAGCCTATGGTGATACATTCACTTTACAAGTATGAGCATAACTTCAGATTTAATTTCTCTTAAGTGAAGAGTGAAAAAATTCAAGGTGAGGTAGGTTGTGATTGGGCCATGGATGGATTTCTAAGGTTGAACAAATTTAAATGTGAGGAATTAAAATGACTGTGAATTGTTTTTCATAAAGTATACATGATGGAATTTCATTTTTGGGGAGATCATTGATGTTTTCTCATTTTTGATTTTTTTGTGAATTTTGATTTGAATATATGATGATTGCCCGAGAGTGCAGTGATTGAGTGTGGGGGAATGTTGAAGCTTGAATATTCACATATTATATACTATATTTCAATGTTTTAAATCCCACAAAAGTGTTATTTTATAGGCAATTGTCTCATTTTTATGTTTTAGTGGTATTTTGAGCTCAAATGCAAAAGGCTTAATTTTGGTGTCTAACAGTTTTATTTGTCTTCTTGGTTTTGGCCATATCATTTTCTACACTAATCCAAATTGTGAAATTATATTTTATAGGTTTACTTGCATCATTGGACGAATTTAATCCTTCTGAGGTCCCGGCTCAATCAATCATTTGGAGGCCCAAAACCAGCTCACAATCCGGGCCTCGAAAACTATGTGCAGAATTGGAATGTTTTAACTCTGAGTTTGTATCACAAAGTGGACCGATCTAATGGAGGTGAAATTTAACATGGATCTGGAATATGAATTAAAATAACATCTTTTATTAAGGATTCCACGTCTGAATAGGCTGGTTTTGATGAATTAAGTGCATGGGAAGTTGGAGTTTTGGAAGATGAAGAGTCACTTTGGCAGATTAACTGTTCAGAACTAATACTGCCATACCACCTTCATACGTGGACCAATGAGGACGAAATTTTTTGGAGGGACACAGAAGCTTATATAGAATAACTTTCAAGAAGGGACTAAGTACCAATTATTGCGTTTAATGGGCATAAAAGTCGATTCAATCTGGAGGGCAGAATTTGAGCGAGATTTCTTCACTTATTTTCCCTATAAATATGTGTCTCATCTCCCATTTACAAGGATAGCCATTTAAAGGGGGAATGGATGAGTATTTTTATTGTAATAGTTGTTTTAGTTTTAATATATATTTTTTTATCTTTTCTCTTCATACCACCTTTCTTCCATTTATTTTATTTTATGTATTCTTCCACCGTTATTCCCTTCTCAACTCCACTAAAAATGGAGAACTAACCTCGGTGCTTGTCCGAGGGAGGGAATGGTGGGTTGATTGAGTTATTGAGCTGTAATTTTATTATCCTTTATTCAATTCTATGAATTTTGGTGATGGGTAAATCGATTATGGTGAGCGGTCGCCCCATTTTCTCTACCACCAATTTCTTCTTCTCATTTATCTATTTTCCTTCCCTTCGCTATTTGTGTCGTGTATACGGTGGAGCATGACATGAGTAGTTATGGTCCGCGAAGAGGTATCATAGCTTACTTTATGAAGACAATTACCCTATATGCAGAGGTCTCGGTATGGGGTAATGAAAATCCAAATGAGAAGGTGATGTGTGATAGGTCTTGATCACCTCATTGAGTTGAATATTTGGATTCTTTTAAAACAATGATATCAACCACCACGACCTCCTAAGAACAATTGAATACTTTCATTCTTTTAACATCATTCTGTATTGAATTGGATTATTATTTATTATATTTATATTTCATGTATTTCATTTTCCCCCATTTATACTAAAACTATATTTTTATATTAGTTATATTATAAATAGTGACAATAGGAAAATAGTGCGTGTTAGCGACCTCCTTGTGATCGACCCTAGGGTGTGACACTATGGTGCATTATTAGGTTAATAAGAAATTTATTGAATTGTGGTTCGTGACAAACCACTCTGATCACCTTTCTAATTAATTGAAAATTGAATCACGGAACAATTTAGGGGGGGTCCAAATAGATATTTTGAAGATTTTTATTGGTTGGGATATTTTAATTGATATATATCATTGGTTGTGTTAAGATATTTAATTTTGGGGAATTAATTGTGAAATTATATCTAGCTATGTAATATAATTATTTGTTCTATTTAATTATGTTCTATTCTACTGACCAATGATAATAAATTGTGAGAAATAATTATGTTCCATGATGATGATCAAAGATAATTAATTGTGAAAATTAATCATGACATGTTCGCATTGGATATGGATAATTATTTTTTAATAAGAAATTATCAAATAATAAATATGTAGATTTTTTCATTAATTGATGAATTAATTAATAGGTTATGTGATTAGTTAATTGTTTAGTAAACTAATATCCATTTAAATGTTTCACTAATCATTGAATTTGAAATGGAATTATTTATTTAATTATATGGAATTAATCAATGATTAAATGGATGAGTTTTTTGTGGTGGGAGACATGTCATTATAGACCAATTAAATGTTGGTACTTGGACATGTCATTCCTCCACAATATTTATCCGATATGGAGATTGTGTGGTTATATGAATGAATACATACACTAAATGAGAAATATAGTGTTAGGCATGGTGACCTACACTTAATGAGATTATAGGTCCTATTCATGAAGACCAACACCATACATGTGATAATATTGAATGATGAGTTAAATAGGAGATATGTATTTAAACTAGACAAAATGTGGGGATTACATATTAAATGACAATGTGATCATTGTTTAATTATTAATTTTATTTATATCATCATGTAACTGACATCATTTTTTTACTGTACATATTTTAGACATCGTTGGTTGTGGCATACTATGACATAATCACACACTATTTAGGCCTCCTTATAGGAACCTGGGAAGACAATATTTTGTAGAACAGGATACGGGAAATACCATGTGTAGGTTGTTGTTTGGGATTGTAGCATTGGAGAGGGAACTAGATGTGGTTTGGTACTCACAAGGGAGTCATTGTGTATTATCAATTAGATGAATTATAGAGACATGACAATTTAATTCTCATTTCATGTTTTACATTTCAGTTGAGTGTTGTATTTTCATGTATTTAATATCGTATGACATGGTATTTTTCATGTTATTAATATTCAATCTCACTTGGTCATCATTGTTTTCATCCATTGGTGTTTTGATTCGGATAAAAGAGGGTATTGTCTCCCCATGACTTACATAGTATACCCTACCTATGAGTAAGCACCATCTGGTGTTATAGGATGTGTGCTTGAGGGAATCTGGCCAACCGGCTCGGGGGACTATTTAGTCTCATTCAGTTAGGGATTTAATAAAGTTGTATTAAAGGAGTTTTCTTTTCATTATTCTTCTTATTTTATCATACTGTTTTGGGAATGGTATAAAATAGACTGTGAATAGTTGAGGCTTGATAATGATCACATGCATGGGATTTTCAAACCCATGTAAGGGGGAAAATATGAGTACTATGGGTGGAATTGTTGTGATTTTTATTTGTTGCTGCAGTTGGATTTTATTTCACATTGGGTGATGCTATTTTTGTGTTATGTGATATTTGTTTTGAAAGTTGTTGAATATTGACTTGTGGCCTAAAGTGGAATGATACTTCAGTATGCATGCATCATTCTAGTCACTCGGGGTTGTTCTGACATGAATCTTTCTAGAAACACTTTGGAAAATGGGTTATGTGAATGTTTTTCACCTTGGACTATTTTTACATGTTGTGAGATTTAAACAATGATTAAAAATGGGATGAAATGGTTGTATAATGAAAACCCTAATTGATTAAATGAGTATTTTTAAATAATTAATTGTTTTATTAATTAATTTGAGATAATGTGAATAATTAATGGTTGAATTAATTAATGAAAATCTATGTACACTTTTTAACCAAGACCTAGAAGTTGGATGCCTAAGGGTTGTGATAGGACCTATGTTTGGACAGTGTGGTGAGAAACAGGGAATGAAATTTACAAACATGTTGTGTTAGTTAATCCTCATGGATTAATGTAACAGGTTGTCATTATGACACCTAAGACGTGTTATTTTCCTTATAGAGATATGCCTCGTTGATGATTTTTGAGAGGAAGTATGAGGGGTATGACTTGGAATGAAATTCTAGATAGGGGGCCTGAGGCACCATTGGTACAAGAATAATAAGAATAGGAAATATTTTCTGAGATCATTTCTTGTTTCATGCAGTTTATGGAGAGAGACCATTGGAAGGTTTTGAAAATAATGACTGAGTTAACAAGGGATTTTATGCTACAACACCCTCTTATTTTTACGAGAGAGGGTGGACCTGAGTGAGAGGAATTCTGGGTTGAATATAAAAAGATGATACATGACCATTTTGAGACTCTGTATGAGCGGAGTGTGAATATGGCTTCATATTTTTTATGGAGTTCAACGAAACTCTAGTGGGACATTCACTTACGATCTAGAAAGACTAATGGGATGTTATGGAAGTACATTCTTGATACGTTCTTAGAGAACATATATACAGAGCCGTTGAGAAATGATATGGCTTCAGTGTTTATGTATCTAACCCAAGTAAACATGTCCATAATGGATTACATAGAAATTTTTATAGATTTATAGTATTTTTATCTAGCATTGGTGATAGATGAGGATTTTGCAAAAAAAAATCGATTTTAAGACGGAATTATGTATGCAATTATGTCCCATGTGAATATATTTAGGATGAAGAAATTCTTAGAAGTGGTCAATCAATCTCTCATTTCATAGGGGAACATGAAGGAGACTTCTTGTAAATGATAGGTAGCTCTCACTAGATGATTAGGGAGTGTGACTTCCGAGAGGAGGAAGTGTCATCACAAGAATCTCAGTCAGGATAGTGGAAAGAAAGTTGGACATTTTGGATGAGCAGTTGCACCAGATCTTACTAATGTCACATTCCTCCATTGCGGAAGGTAGGGACACTATCATACACATTATCCTTGACCGTAAGTGGAGTGTCGTTTTTGTGGAAATATTGGGAACCTATATATGTTCTGCAAGAAGTAGTGGTAGGATGGTGTTGAAGGAGAAACTACTTAGAGTCAGATTATGGGAAGGGGGTCTTTTATAGAAAATAAGAATGGAATATTGAATTCTACTGGCAGAGGCGGTATAGGTTGCAGACATGGTGACTTAGGATTTGATCACTCGTTTCACCAGAGTGGTTCTACACTGGCGAGTCAGATGATGAAACATGGAATAGGGGAAGGAAATTTATATATAGTGAAACCTAAACTCGTGGAGAGTGAGGTTGGTCCTTATAAATTGAGATGTGATATTCTATTTTATTCTTCTTTATCTAGTTCATTGAATAATATTGGGGCCTCTAATTCAATCATATCTTCAAATAATTTTAATGGTTTGTTCTTGGATATAGATTCCATATGAGGGGAGATGAATATAATCACACAATTGGGAACAAAGTCTATGGGTATCTATTTATGAAAAGGATAATCACTAGATATCAAAGAGAATAATTTTCTATGGGGTAAATATTCCATTTATATAATGAGCTTCGACCTGATTATGTGTATGGGCAAGCTAGTTGCATACCAAGCCCACATAGATGGTTTCAAAAGTACAATGGACTTTGTGTGTCCTTAGGGTGACTAGGTTGTCCTTTATAGAGAATTGGATGTCCGTAAAGGACTATATGGGAGAATAATTTATAAACTAGGAGATGTCATAGTCTATTTAGCTAGTTTATTTCTAGATAATGGGAAAGGTATGCAATACGTCCCTCCACTTGTAGAAGAACTACTTCATGATATCTTTATGGAAGGCTGTACATGGTTTCAACTAGATAGAGACGTGGTATTCACTATTGAACTCATTCCAGGGGCTATGTTGGTATCTATTCCCCCTTATATAATGGAACAAACAGATCATCAAGAACTCAAAACATAGTTGGTGGAATTTGAGGATAAAGGGTTTATACTTCCAAGTACGCCACTGTGGGGATCACCTATCTTGTTTTCTAAGAAGGCCTATGGGATTTCACGCTTGTGTGTCGATTATGAGAAGTTGAATAAAATGACAACAATGAACCTATACCCACTTCCATGTTTCAATGATTTGTTTGAACAATTGAAGGAGGTTTTTGTGTTGTTAAAGATCGATATATGATTTGGGAAACATCATATGAGGGTTCAGACATCAGATATACTAGGAACTTCATTCATAAGTAGATATATCCTTTATGAGTGTCTAGTAATATTGTTTCCATTGAAAAATTCTCCAACAGTCTTTATGGCCATAATGATTAGGAGTAATCATCCATTCCTAGATCAGTTTGTGGTGGTGTTTGTGGACGACATCTTGGTGTACTCTATGAATCATGAATATCATTCCAAACATCATGACTTCATCCTGGGTACCCTGAGAGGGAAACTGCAATATTATAAGCACTATAAACATTAGTTTTGTATTGACTAGGTAAAATTTTAGGTGAAAATTTCTTCAGAAGAGGGTTTGGAAGTGGAACCAGAAAAAGTGTAGGTAGTGTGTTCTTGGGAGTAGCATAAAAACATTTTTGATATCTGATTGTTTTTGGATTATATGGATATTACAAGAGGTTCATATTGGAATTTTCTCGATTGGAAGAACCACTTTCATGTAGGATTACATAAGGGGTAATATTTTACATGACATAATCATGAAAGTATACTTTCTAGGAGTTGAAAAAAACGTGACATCTGTGCCAATTTTGATTTTAATAGTTTCGAGTGAGGAGTACACAATGTATTTTGACTCTTCTAGGATCGGACTCAGAGCTGTGTTGATGTAAGGGGATTGAGTCGTCACTTAATGGTCTCAATAGCTGAGGCCACATGAATGTAATCACCATATGTATGACCTCAATTATGTAGCAGTAGATTATTCTCTAACGTCATGGAGGAACGAGTTTTTTTGTTAAAATATTATAGTTTCGAAGGATAAATAAATATTGATCTATATCTTTTCACAGTGGAACATAAATCATCGACAACAATGATGGGTATATTATATGATTTGATATGAATTTTAATTGGTATATAATCATTGAAAAGGTGACTAGTGTGGCGGATGCCTTGATTGTAAAAACTCAGACTCAGTTGGCACATGAGTCAAGTGCAGGGTGGAAGATAATGACCTTACTGGCAGAAATTGTTGTGTTAGTTCAAGATTGTAAGGAGAGGATGAACCTAGTTAATGTTACAGTGGATTATACACTCTTGAGACAGATCGGGATGAGGAAATTTGAAGATTTAGAGTGTTTAAAAGTAAGGTAATGCCATAAATCTGTTGAGACACATTCAGATATAATAATAGATGTGGATGAGATCATCTATCTCAATAATCAGGTTTTTGGGCATACAAGTATGTGATTGGAACTCATTAAAGAATATAATTCTTCCAAGTGGGAAGTACAACCCATTGTGAAAAAATGTTCTATGACCTATGCAGACAATTTTGGTGTCCAAGCATGAATAATGAGATAGTTGGGCTCGTAATGAGATGTTATACCTATCAGTAGGTGAAGGTAGAGCATCAATAACCTGAATTCCTATTGCAGCCATTTTGTATTCCGGAATAGATGTGGGATGACATGACCATGGATTTCATGGTAGGACATCCAAATACAATTAGGAATAATGATGATATTTGTGTTTTTGTGGATCAACTAATAAAGGTAGCACATTTATTTCTCATCATGTAACCATTTATAGTAGAGAAGTTGTGAGAACTGTATGTATGAGTGATAGTATGTTTTCAGGGGGTGCAACAGAATATAGTTTCGGAGTGCGATTCACACATTACTTTATGCTTCTGGTAGGGTTGACGGAAGGTGTTTTGTATACATATTTTTTATATACGACCTTCCACACATATATATATGGGTAGTTGGAGCGTACCACATAGGTGTTAGGGGATATACGGTGAGTATTTGATATTGACTTTAGTGGTTCTTGGGATAATCACTTGGCACTAGTAGAGTTTGTCTATAAAATTAGTTTTTATGAAACTATACTGATGTAACCATATGAGGAACTTTATGGTAGTCATTGTAGATCACTTCAATTTTGTTAGGAGGAAACTGTGTCAAAGATGTTGGGACAAATACTCGTTCAGGATACAACAAAGAAAATGTAGTTGATAAGGAAACATATAGATATGGGTTAGAGTAGGAATAATTCATATGCTGAAAAGAGGAAATGACCCCTAGAGTTGACATAGGGTGATCGTGTATTCCAATAGGTGTCAACTGTATTGGGTCACCATAGGATACCGATGCAAGGAATGTTGGCACCCCTGTTTGTAGGACCATTTGAGGTGATGGAGAGAATCATGTCGATGGCATACCAATTAGCACTTCCACAAAAATTCATAACTATTCATGATGTCTTACATGTGTCACAATAATTTTAGTATCACCCAGACCCTTCTCATGTTATTTATATGGAATAGGTTGACCTAGAGAGAGATTCATACTTTTAGGAGAATCTAATACATGTTCTTGGTAATAGTGATAATGTGTTTTGGGGGAAAGATAGTTCCATTTTTTCATGTGTTAGAGATAAATTGAAGATTAAAAAAGGAATCACGGGAATGGGAAGAAGACATTAGGTCTTAATGAACCAATACATTTGGCTTGTATTCTTAGAGAATTTTGGGAGTGCATCTTTATGATGAACTATTATATGGTGGTTAGATTTAAGATCCCAACCATTTTTGGAGAAATATCAAGCATGGTTTCAGGATCGTTTGGTTATTATTAAGTACATTTGGGTTGGGGTATGACCTATGGCGTGTTTGTGTGATGTTTTTGAGGAACATGGGAAGACATGGGGTTGTTCATGGTTTGTTCATGGTATGGATAATCTAGGAGAAAAATAACCATGTGTAAAATGTATGCTAGAATTCATGGTCCACATTTTTCCTAACTATGCACAATCAATACATGTGGGAAGTGGAAGACCAAATGGTGGGCACACGGTTTGGCCTAACCATGCGGCCTTCCAGGTGAAATCGTGTCTGCAAAGCAGTTTAATCCAAAAATTTATTATGAAAACACCAGAGCCCCTGATACATTTATAGATTAATATAGACATAGTCTTGACAATTTCTAGGTTTTTTCATAGCCTTCTGGAGGGATTAAAAATATATTCGAACTCCTCTATTTGATATCAGGATCTCAGATAGAAGATCTTATCTCTTCCTACTATGTGGATGCCATCTTGATGTGTTTCCCGACCATTATCTTAGCTTTCCTAGATTATTACATGGATTATTTACCTTGTTTTAATTGATCACAAAATTTTAGTTAATATGTAGATTTATAATTTTGGATCTAAATCTATATTTTCATGATATAGATTAATTTTATCTTAATTTTTGTTTAGAGACTTACAACCAGATTTTGTTCCATGACGTTGTGCTGCTCGGATTTCTAGGGATTTCTGTTGGGCTATCTTCAATTGTTAAATTGAGGTAATTGGTATATATCCAACTCCCAGAGTTATGATTTTGATATGTTTATGTGAGTTTATGATTTTATATCATCTCTTGATGATTTTTTTCCTAAATTGGTGTAATTATTAAAAAGGAATTTAATTGAGTTAGCCTAGGGGATTAATTCAAAATTTAATGAAGGAATAAACAGGGGGGGGTTTCCCAAAAGATAATTTGGACATTTTTAGGGGTTGAGATATTTTAATTGAGATATTGAGTTGATTATATAAAGATTAATAAATTTGTGGTAATTATTTTCTTTATGATGTTTGTCTATGTATGAAAATTAACTGTGAGAATTCATTATGTGCGATGATGTTGATCAAAGATAATTAATTTTGAGAATTAATTACTTTCCAATATAAGGATAGAATATAATTAATTGTGATAATTAATTATTATTTGTTGATATTTCATATGGACAATTAATTATGAAGAATTAATTATGGGATGAGAATTTTGAGGATTGATTAATTAACTGATGAATTAGTTAATGGGTTATATTCTCAGTTAATGTTTGTGTTATCTAATGGCCTTTTAAATGTTTAACTAATTTTCATATTATTAATTGAATGATGTGGATAATTATTTTGAATTAAAGAATGATAAAATACAAGATATTTTTATTGTGTTAGAACTGGAATTATATACCAATTAGATGTTGGTACATGGACATCGTGATCCTCCCCAATAGTTATCCAAGCTTGGTATTATGGGGTTCTAGGCAAGACAACCTCAACGAAATGAGATATTGAGTGAGAGGAATGTCGACTTACACTTAATTAGATTTGGGGTGCAAATCAAGATGACCTTATCCAAATGAATGATAGTATTTAATGATGATTAAAATGGGAAACCTGAATTTAAACTAGGCATTATGTGATGATTATAAATTAAATGACAATGTGAAAACTATTTAATATATCATTGTATTTATTTTGTCATAGAACTGTAAGAAGTATATTATGATTGGACTTATTATAGAGACCCGAGCTTCACGCACATGGGCATTTATTTACTTTTAATGAATAATTAATACAAAACAAGAACCAACACTCAAGGACCATAATAGTTTAGTGTCTTTGGAAAATCGGACCATAATCTTCTAATCATAGTGAAAGATCATCAACATCTCCAATAATGATCTTAACCCTTGGTTTTACTACCTAAAATTGTACTTTAAATCAAGGGGAAAAGAAAAAATATAAAGGGTGAGCTCAAAATCTCAGTAAGGGTAATCATGGAGAAAATAAAAAAAATCATATACATTTGAACTTAATAAAAAACATGAACATAAAGTTTAAAAATCAAAATCTTGAGAATTAAATCATGGAAATATATAAGGCATAGATCATAAAGTAACATTAGTCATGATAGAATAGCATGGGAATATAACATGTAATGGTTGAAAACCATTAATCACATGATATGATCTCCATAGTATCCAAGGCATAGCTACCAAGACCATCTTATTGGATGAAGTCCCTTACTGAATCGAGTTCACTCCATGTTCCGGTCTTGTACCACTGAACCAGATTAACTTGTCATTTATCCATGTAAATATCATGAGATATTAATATTTTCCCAATTTATTTGAGGGAGAAATACGTCCCACCCACCTCATAATGAAATAATTATTACGTGTTCCACAATATAAACATCAATCATTCATCATAATCCAAAGAATAAAATGGGTTTCATAAACATCATCCCATCATAACACAATCCATATGAAACAAATGGATATCATTTCATCATAAGAAAATTGAAACCATTTAAATCATAGAGACATTATTCTTGAAACATACAAATATGAGGTAATGTAATCTTATATAGAAAATGGTTTTGATAAAACACTTGAAATTAATTCATGATGAAAATATCCTTTTTTTGTTGAAAATAATTTTCTTTTCACAAAATGCCATGAAATTTTAAAAGAAAAGTAATTTATTGAAAATAATAATGAAATATTTTAGAGGAAGCATCATAAAAATAAGGCGTCATGATACCATACAAATCTTTTCATTTCATATAAGTTAAAATAAACATTCTCCTCGTACTTTTAACGAAAAAGTCAAAAAAGTACCACGTATGGTGAACAAAAACAATATTCCTTCCATAACACAAAGTAAAAGTAAAAAAGGGATAAACATGACTTTAAGGATACATGGAATAATATTAAACACTTTATGAAAACATTTTTATGTACATGGATGAGAAATATAACCCTAATAAATACATACCTATAAGCAATCTCAGATAAAAATGAGATTGCAATCTTATCCCTTATCATAGGTCCAATTTTATCTGTATGTTTACGAAACTACTATATAGTGGGTTTAAACATATTATTAACTTGTAATATAATCATAATAATATTTATTATATCATAAATAATTCACTTATGACTTTATATTACTCGTTCTTTTGTCAATTCCATGTTAAAGCAGTGTTTTCGGTAAAATCGTTTCATTTATCGTACGTGTTTGGACATATTGTTTTTGATATTATTATTACATATATAATGATTTACTTACTTCCAGAATTTAAAAAATGATTTATATATCACATATATTATATATATATATATTATATAGATAAATGAAATGAAACACAACGTTCATGGAGACGGTACGCCATACATACGTATTAACGTTGTTTTCCTTACTTTATTGACTTGAATCGAAGTAATTAGATGATATATATATATATATATATAAATAAAGTAGAACTATTATGTTATATATATCATTGTAATTCATTATATATAATTTATAATCATTCTTGAATGGTAAACATGGAGAATGAATCTCATCGCGTCGTGGAGATGGAAATTCGTACATACGCACGAGCGATGATATCGTTACCATAATTATTGAATGGAATTTGAGTGGGTGATATAATATCATAGAATCATTATGATTTTATAATAACCATATATATTTATTAATTTTCACCGTTATACCCATCCAAGTATGGTTGTGGTGGAAAACATATTACACCACGGCATGGAGACGGTATTCCGTACGTACGCACGTGTGGTGGTTTCATATTTCGTAGCATGGATAGAAGGTGAAATGGGGTTGTTTCATAATTACAATAACATATTATTATTTTAGTGATACTGAAGATATTACTTTATAATGAAACAACTAAAAAAGAATAAGTTGATGAAGAAAGAAACTTGAAAGAATCCATAGAAGAGATTACTTCTTCTTCGACGCACGTCTTTTAAGCTTCCTCTTAAGGCACTAGTGTTGGTTTTTTTGAGAAGACCAGAACCTCTATAATATAACTATAGAAGTTTATAAGTAAAATTGGCAGGTTTTGGCCGATATTTAAGGCCAAAAAATGAGTGAAGAGGATAGGGAATTACGTGCCCTTATATATGAGAGTAGTGGGGCACTTTTGGAAACCTTTAAAATATTAATTAATAATAAAATTAAACCCCACTTAAGAAACCTAAAAAAATGACTCAATTCGAATATGAGATGGGATAAGGTTGTAATATCGTCAACCAACAAAATTTAGACATGTTTTATGTTTATTTTAAACCTTATCAACTTGATTTATCATTATTTAATCTATTTAATTTTATTTGTGGTAATAAAATTTTAAATTTTAAATTGTTATAAATACATAATTAATTATTGTAAATTTCACATAATTGAATAATTTATAACATTTTCGACCATATAATTTTCAATTCGTAGTTTTTAAAATTTTTTGTGATTTTTAAATAATTAAATAATTTGTTAATTTTATAAAATATCAATAGTGTCAATTTTGACTCTATTCATTATTTGAATTTAAATAAAAACTACACAAAAGATATGTTCGAAGAAAAAAATATAATAGATTCCTAACATGTCATATTCATCAAAAAATCATGGGGCACATTAATTTGTTTATATATTATTTATTTTAATATTTTTAAAATAATTTATTTGGTATATCTATTAATAATATAATTACTACAACAATTTGTATAATTATTTAATAAACTTATTTATTGCGTAAAGATTAAAAATAAAATCCCATGATGAAGATAAATATATTAAATTTGATAATATTATTTTTAATAGAATTTATCATCTTAAAATCACAACATTTTAATTGATATATTTATTAAATTTTGAAGTTGACATCATTGACATCATTTAAAATAAAATAATATAAATGCCATAATCGATTTTATAAGGTTCCAAATGGTCCAGAAATCTACCCTTGGATGTTTAGGGTATATATATACTCGACCAATAATGTTTGGTCAAGATTATGGTTCTTTTATATAGGTATTGTTATTTTAATAAAAACTATATTATTCATTTTTCACTAAATAAATAATTTCTACATCATTAATATATATGCTATTTAGGTAATTAAATATTTCTTAAAAATTACCAAATAAATTACCATGTTAAAGAAAAACATTTTCTCTTTTAAATGAGTATTTATAATCATATTTATATTCTGAAATATCCTTATATTAAAAATAATCTAATTATTATGGTTTGAGTGAGACATATTTCACTTTCCTTTAAATAAAATAAATATAAGTTCATAATCAAATACTAGTGGGTTCCATTAGATTAAATTTAGACCCATGTTTTATTTATGGAAAAATATAACCATCCAATTATATTTAGACAAGTGTTAGGGTAATTTTATAATATTATATTTACCCTTAATTACCCAATTTACCTTTAAGTATGGAAAATAACATTTTCCATAGTTACTATTCATAATGCCTAAAAATAAAAAAGTAGCATATTAACATAATTTGGACATACTGATTACAAATATGGAATCAATTTTTCCTAATTCAAAACACAAAAGTTACAGTATTTAATTTAAAATTCATCCCGTTGTTGAGAAAATGGGTTTTAAAAGTTACAACGTTGCAAAATATAAAAATATTTTTACATATGAATTTAGTTTAAAATTAATGATAATGACTTAAATTATATTAAATGGTAAAAATATATTATATTTATACATTAAAACCTTTCAATATTATAATTTAACCATATTAATTATCTCGATTAAAAATGTTTTCTTTAAATAAAATTTAGCGTATTTTCACAATTAATCAAAATATGAAACATATCAGAAAAATATCAAAAATTCATACAAAGTAAATTTTAATATCCTGAATCAAAATAATAATTTTATATTGTCAAATTGAACTTATAAACATGTCAAAAACTAAATTTAATGTGGGCGCACAATCAAAATGTTGAAAAACTTTAATTTTTTAAAAAATTCTTATTTTACCCGAAAATTTCATTTTGTTCTCATACCATGATATAGAAAATGTGTAAGATTAATTATAATGTCATAAGATTAAAAATGCAGTAACTATTATTCATAATGGCTAGTTCATAATAATATTATAACAATATATTGTTGTTTAGTGAAACTCAATATTGCGTACAACACATGTTATTGAGGAAGGATGCTCTTGCGTGCAACACAAGCCAAGACTAGTGTTTGCGTAGAATATAATCTGATATGGTGTTGCGTATAGAACAAGAAAATTTTTGTGTAGCGTGCAACACAATACATAAATTATATTAAAATAATATTTTTCATAAAATCTCTGGGTGTTATACTTATTTTATAAAATATTGTAGGTGGAATACTGATTTATACTCACACCATATTCGAGCTACCTGATCGGCACCCGAGCAGAATTTATGGTTGTAAGATTGGATAAGGGAAAGGCCCTGGAATAGTTTTCTATTTCAGATTGAATCATGGGAGGGGGAACCCAATGTTTTTCTAGACCCATATTGGAGTTATTGTGTATTTAATTTTAGCTTCATTGTAGACACTTCAAACATGCATTGTCATTTCATGTTTTACCTTTCAGTTGAGTTTTGCATTTTTCTATATTTAATATCATATGATATGGTATTGTTTTAGTCATTTATACAATTCTACAATTGGTTAATGGTGTTTTCTCCAATTGGTGTTTTGATTCTGAAAAAAGATGGTATAGTCTCTCCATGACTGATTTATTATACAATCACTACTAGTTTGTCATGTCTGGCATACAGTGAGGCGCGCTTGAGGGCATGTTCCCAATCGGCTCAGTGCACCATTTAGTGACACCCATGTCAGGATTTCAAACTTTGAAATTGCAGCAAAACTCTGGATGAAGAAGAATCATAATGAACCAAAACTACATCACGACAACTATGGATAAACCTAATCCACACCAATGGTTTATAAAAAACCCAATGCCTAACCCAAATAAAAAAAACAACTACCACAACATATCATCTGAAGAAGAAATGGAGAAAAAAAATTGTGGAAGGAAGGGAACTCACGAAGGATCTATCAAATATCAGCAATGAACATCCACTTGGATTAATGGTCCAGAGACTGATTATGAAGAAATTAAATAAAAACTAAGAGTGCCTAGGGGTCAGCCAAAATGAAAGGAAGAAATGAAATCACATCAGAACGATGAAAATATCAGTAAAATATTTTTAAACTATACATGGTTAGGGAAATAAATGATGTATAATTCCTTTTATTTCGGGTAATACTAGGTTATTATTTTTCTCTAAAAATGAGTTTCATCTTCAATTTATTTTATTTTTTGAGCACAAAATATTTAACAATGTTAAACCCTTCTTCACTCCATGAAAAATTTCTTAACATTAGAAAAACTCTAAGCCAATCCATGAAACCAACTCTAACGCCATTTCAACTATTTATAAGTATTTAATATCCCCATTTCTATCCACTAGCGACCGAACATCTGCATAATTCCTTTGAGACTCCTCTAAAGACCTCGAACAACCAAAATATGAAAAGTAACAGACAAGGATGACATAGACTATTACAAAAAAGAGATGAAAAAGGGATTCACATTTAATGAAATAAAGTTTATGTGCATTGGTGGTTTTAATCTTATTATATGAAAATTATTTATGAATATTAAATTAGTTAAAAGATGAAATAAAATGAATAATCTTGGTGTAGATTAATTACTCATATTTGAAAACCCTCCATTTGGTTACAACAAAATGCTTCTTGTTTAGTTTTTTATTATACTAGAGTGTTTTGGTCTTAATGTGGAATTTTTTGAAGAGAATTTATACATATTTGTAGATATTAGTCACTTTATATGTTTGAATAAGAGTGGAGTATTCGATCACTTTTACAAGTGATTAGACTATCCCTTTTTGAAATATTCAAATTTGTAAAATAATATAAGGTCTTCATAATGGTAATATTTTACCAAATACCCATAATTCTTATATAATATGATATAAATTCAAAATAAACTCAAATAACAATATTCATAAATGTTTTCAATACATTTTATGCCCAATCCTTAAGGAACACCACCATAATACCCTATTTAACCTTATCCAAGATAACTTATATTTTTTAATTAACAAAACAATTTTACAAATATATTAATTGTGGAATTATAAAAACATATTATTCCAAAATATAATATTATTTTATGATATAATTTCTATATTTTTCATAAATAACATTTATTATAAGAACATGAAACACAAAAATATTTTTTAGGAAAATATCAGATTTTAGTGTAAAATTAATATTTTATGGAAATAAATTTTAATATTTATATACAAATATCTGTTAATTATTTAATAAAAATATTTTTTTACTTTTTTATCACGAAAACCCCTAATAGATCTCTCGATAAATAACACTAATTGATATAATCATATATAGTATTTAATTTGAATAAAATATAACTTACATTAAAAAAATTCAGTTTTGGATTAAAAAACTCTAGATAACATTATAAAATACATTAGATTACGAATTATACAAATATATAGTATATGGCACTGTTTTTAATTTTATTATTCATTATTCTATCAATATATGTTCCCAAATGTAAGAATATTTTTAAAATAAGTATTTAAACTATTCGATCAAAACCCAACCATTTTAAAAAAATATAAAAATTACCTAGAAAATAAATTTTATATTAAGATATAATAAATGAAATATATTTAAGAAAATATATTTATAAATGTGTAAAAACATATTATAATATCCTGACACAAAATGCCTTAAAGAAAAATTTCATAGGAAATTTATTTTGGAAGCCAATAATAAAATTCTTTTATTTAAATTTCATAAAAATGATATTAATTTAACTTTATGTAATTAAATTTAATATATAATTGAACTATTTAAATATAAAATTGTATACATATTTATTTATTTATTCCTTTAATATTAAAATACATTTTACAAAAAAGTTTTTGAATTGGAAATATCTCATTTACATGTACATGATTTCATTTTCATTTCTAGCCAATTAATTATAAATTTATCATTTTTTTAAATTTTGGTAATGAATAACTTTATATATATATATATTAATGTAATTATTTCTTTACCTACCATAAAAACCAACATCATTGATGTAATGAACATATATTCATAAAATTATATCATGGTTTGTTTATGCTAAGTGTTTTATATAGCACTAGCAATTTATTATATTATGAAAAGAAATAAGTTAAAAATTACTTTATTTACATTTTACCAACTTAAGATAAATTTTTTCCCTGTAATTTTATCTTCATACCAATAATAATAGTGTAAAATACATTAAGACTCTAATTTTGTTGATTCAATATTAAAAAATATGACCATAAAATGATTTTCTTTAAATATTATGAAATACCTAATTTGAAAATCCACATAGAAAAAATGGATGATAGAACAAACATTATAATATAAGAGAATGAAATTATTATTTTCACCTATATCAATACATCAACACATCTATAATTAATTCTAACATTGGTGGGAAGTGAAAATATAGACATGAAATAGAGTTCATAATGAAACTGGATGGAAATTTTTCATAAAACATATAAATTTATGAAATAATTTTAATCAATGAAAAGTATTTGAATTAAAATTTTATCTCACCAAATTTATAAGAGACCATTAATTCATCCTTAATGATTTTGAATGAAAATTATGTTCATTTCTTAATCATTCTTACATAGTTTTAGGGATTCTATTTATATCAAAATTGAGAACATGAGAATATATACCTAATAATTTTCTTCTAATTTGTAAAATAAATTTCAACTATTGGTTTTATATCAAGTATTTTTTAACCTATGTTTCATTCAAAAAAAATGAAAAGTATTATTTTTTCCCTGAGGAAAAATAATTAACAATTATCATATCACAAGTTCCAAAAAGGTTCAGAAACTATTTAACCAATTTCTATCCATTAATAAAAAACATGTTCTCACTATTTATGATAATATCCAATTATAATAAAACGTTTTATGAAAAAAATACAAAATTAATATTTAAAGCCTAAACAATAGTACACACAATTAAACATAAAGCATTTATAAATTAAATAACAATAAAACACATCAAATTTTATCTGACCAAAACTAAATCTAAATGTTTATAAATATAGGATCACATGTTCTATTAATATCTACTTAAAATTAATATAAAATAATTATTATTCAAGTATAATTTATTTATGACCAAAAATAGTTATTCCCTAAACATATAATCTAAAAAATATGCTAATAATTTTAAAAAATAAAATTATTCACTAAATTCCACAATGAAAACACATTAACATAAAAAAAATTATTCAACCATTATTCCTTAAAAAATTACATTATCATTTACCATATTAAAAAAAAATTCTGATAATAGTGAATATCCTTAAAAATAACATCAGTCCAAAAGTAAAAAAATAACCTTTCGATCACAGGGTTATCTATAGGAAAAAACATACATTCCCCAATTGTTATAAAAAATTTATCATAATTATCCTTAATTACCACAACATTAAATATTATCTTAAAAATAATGGTTATAAATAACATTCAACATTCTCTTAAAAATAAAAAAATAGATTTTCCTCAAATAACATTTTATTATGTTAATCATAAGGGATATATACAACTAAAAAATTTAAAGAACCTAAATAATGTAATTTGAATATCACCCATCACATAAAAACTCCTAATTTATATCTATATCTTTGTAATTGTAAACATAAATAAACATATTACTTCATGACATTATATAAAACTCTTAAAATATCTTTAACTATATCATCATTATCAAGACTAAATTTAATTTGTTTTCAATTATTATGTATGTGTTTGAAGATGAAGTGTAAATTCCTAGATAATTGTTATGTATTCATATAATATAATTTTTTTTCACACATAGAAAATAATCCTTGGTCAATTCTAGAAATTGGTGTAGTGACCTTAATTTCCAAAGACTTGGGTCAATTTATGAAACATAGTTTACCAAAATATGAGGTGGAATTGATCTTCACATTGTATTAAATTTATAAAAAAGTAAATTTTAATATTAATTAAGGATTCCATATAATTAAATTTTTATTCATAGATGATTAAAAAGTATATATTATTATTCCTCATATTAAAATGATTTCATCTTATTAAAACATCCATGTCTAGGATTGACCACATGTAGGGGGACCCGATGATCAACACATGTGCGATAGAATTCCAATAGAGGTCGTAGATCGAAAAAGAGGTAAGGTTTTGCCCGTTTATAAGTCCCATAGGATGTCATTATTATTGGTAGGTTTGGGATCCTATATGATGATTACATGGATAAAAACTACATGTGTTAGTGAGGGAAAAACCATGCGATGTTTTGTGAGAGTGTGATTAGTGATGATCACAACTAGCTAGATCAAGAGTCTTTTACAAGAATCTTATTTAAATGGAAGAGGAAATATATAAACTCAATGTATGTGGGATGTGCTCCCGTAGAAACTATTTATTCAATTTTTAAACATATGGATGATTTTAGAACTTTATAATATGAGATATCTCATACATTCAATACCATTTTCTCTATGAAAATTAATATCACTATTATCTTCAGAAATAATACAATAAAGTTAAAATCTTCATGAGATCGATATAAATATCCACTGTAATTCAGTGAGACAATGTCACACCGATCAACCATATGAAATAATTCTTTAACATGCATTCCATGTTTCTATGAAGGAATAATCCAAGGATAAGTGATCCTATTACATGATAAAGAATAATTCATAATAAAATGATTCATTGTGTAATAAATTGTAAATAAGAAATTGATGATTAATGAATCACGAAAACTTATGGTGACAACCAACTGTGAGCAAGTGACATCAATTGATTACAAGGGTACAACCAATGAATCCATCACATTAATTATAATCTATCTTAAACTCAGTTAATATTACATATTTTGGAGGTATTATTAATAAATTACAAGTATTATCAAGAGTACACCCCCTAATGCATCTCATGTTCTATGATATGATCCTGAAATGATATCCTAGAATCCATTTTATTTTTCTTGTAATGTAATGAGAATGAGATTTCCCTAGTATTAATGTGATTTAAAAATCATTGGGTGTTTTTATAAATCATTAAAACACCATATATGTTTATGGTTGGTGGTTTATTCTCATCTATATGAATTTAAGTAGGGTTGGCAGTTCAGTTGTTGAAATAGAAGGATTCATCATGAAAATACTGTACAAGTGTTTATAATTCTTGTGATAATGTAGTAAAACATATTATTTCACCATGTGATGGGGGACCCCCTATGCTTTTTGATCTCATGAAATAATTTTTAGAAGTTTATCATTGAAAACCATTATATCATAAATAAAAAAACCATATGATATCATAGCCTTTTGATGCGATCGTGACCATAAACCGTATACACATCCATTTCATTCATGAATATGATTATTTTAAACCAATGGAAAAACATTTTCTCGAGATGATGAAAATTGACAGTCATCCAAGACTCACAAATTGGTTTACGAGACACCAAGAACAAAAAATACTAGCCTGATATTTTCTTCTGTGAAGTTAGTGAAATTTAAGAAGAACAATTCTTATGAGAAATTACTGGCCATAAAAAGGAGGAAGTGAGACTGCATGATCCCTTCATGAAAAGGATAGAGTGAGTTTGATGAAACACATGAAATCTATTTTTTTATCACATGATCAAATAATCTATTTTTGATCCCACGATCGAATAAACTTATAAATGTAATGGGATTCACATGATATAATGATTTTAAAAAGTGACGAAACTATTCATGAAATCTATTGTGGTTTGTAAGATGTTCTAAATATAGTGATAAAGAAGATAGTTTACGATACCAAATCTATGTTGTGTGTGAATAATAATGATTAATATGACATTTAGTGATCAAATTGACTTGAATAATCAAAATAATGATCTTCTTCAATAGTTTAAGGAGTTGGAAACATTAAAAAGAGATCATACTTCTATTTTTTGTGTTCTTTTACTATGCCCATATTGTTCTAGTATTACTCTATAATGATTATTGTGATTTTATTCATTTTGATATAACATATTAAGATTATTATAAAGAATATTTTATTGTAGTGTCTAAGAAATCACTATAAATAGTATGATATCATTACGAGAAAACCTTATAATAATTTTTTTTTCAAAAGTGAATTATTTTTATTGCATTTGTGACAGGTTTAAAAATCACTAGAGTGAATCTGTTTCAAATGGAATAACATATATTATATTCTTAAAAATTGAAAAATTGTAAGATAAACACTAATATACCACCCCCAACCCACTCAGTAGTGTGACACCCCATTCGATTTTTAATTGGATGTTGAGATAAGGTTACCTCTATAGAGATTTAGTAATTTCCAATGATGGATAAACTAAATATTGACACTAATTAGGGTGTTTGTACTTTCTATAGAAATAACATTAATATATGAAATGAAATTAGATTTTTCACTATTTATTTTCACAATATTTTCATGATAAATATGATGTTATTATTTTATTTTCTTTATATAATAAAGTTTCTGTTATGAATTAGACCTCTAATAAGAATATAAAATTAGATTGAAATTCTGAAAATACTATTTTGAGTTTTCTTATAAAAAATACAAAAATGTTACCAGGCTCAAAACAACATAGTAATGTACGATAGATTGAAAATAATTTTTGATGGAAATGTTAAATTTAGGGAGGGAATGTTTCAAATATGGAGAAGAAAATTTTAAATCCACCATGTTGGGGAAACAATTATTGAGTACTACCTAAGAATAAATGAATTTTCTAGTAATATTCATGGTTCTTCATAAAATATTGATCATTCAACTATATTCAAAATGCTGATGAAAAATTATCTTAAGTAGTTTGACCCTAAAATTATAGATTTTATTGATAGAGATGATCTTACTGTAAATTAGTTACATAAAATACACATTAAATATAAAATTTAAAATATTAGAGCCTTAATGTAGTATATCAATGATGAAGTGGATTTTATGTCCAGGGGAAAGATTAAAATTATAATAGATGAAATGTTAGAATGATGTGGAATGAATTGTGAGGATAAAGGGGATGATTTTAATATAATAATTTTAGATTTATCCAAAAGATTCATGAAGGTAAAGTAGAAGGGTAAAAGTAAATTACCGCATTATTTCTTAAACTACTCTATGATTAGTTAATTTAATATAAATATTACTAAAAATATGATGAGAAAAAAATAATAAAATATGGTGAAAGGGATCAAATCAAACATCCAAAATTGATGTTTTTAAAAAGAAAATTGATAAATTTAAAATAGTATCATCATTGAGAAGAGAAGAGTAGGATAAATAAACCTCATTTAGAGAATAATATTATGAAAACAACTTCATGGATCATGTGGGAAAATGTGTTTTAAACCTCAAGATGTGAGAATTGTGAATGAGATTGAACATAGTTAGAGATCATGTTTTATAATTAATTAGAAATTTAACTTGTAAAAAACACAAATATCAAAGAAGAATATATTACACTATTTAATGAAAAATAAAAGATAGTGAAAGGTAAATATTAATGTACAAATAAATATATTCATTATATTGAATAAATAAAATGATGAAAATTTAATGTGGCTAAAATGGAAAGGGAAGTAAAGGATAATAGAATAGAAACACGATCTCCAAAGAAGAAGAAAATTTGAAGATATAGAATAATATTATTAAACCACCAAATATATATAAATAGATATTTAATATTTCAAAATTATTATCAAGATAAAGGAAAAATAATCACTAACTATCAAAATAGGGGTTTAGAGAAGTAGGATAATTCAGTACTCAAAAAATTCTAAAATAAGTTTTTTGACTCTCACAATACTTGTCCAAAAATTACAATATGAAAACGTATATATCAGGAAAACTTGTGAGAATTCACATTCTTATTAAAAGGAATAAATAAAATTTCCAAGAACCTATATTACCCTAGAGAAGACAAAAATATAAGTCTCATTAAAAACATTATCAATAATATTTAGGATATGGCAAAATTGTTTTGGTAGATCAAGGAAAAAAGGCTAATGGTGGTGTTGTGTAATTTTTGGAAGAAATCATACGATTTCCCATATAACATTTCAAAACACGAAATTACACTTTATCTAACAGGGAGCTATTTTGATTTAGGGAGAAAAACATTTCCATGTAAGCGAGTAGTTATCGGGAATTTTTGATGATATTTTTAATTATTTTGAAGTGATATCTAGAATATGTGACAAAAAAATCCATATTTATGATAATTTAATTGGAAATCGTCCTAGACCATCCACCGATGTTGTGAATTAAAATATAGTTCAAAAAATTAATATGGAATCAATTTTAAATGTTGTTTAATTGAAGCCAAATAGATAAAAAAATATCAGGGATTATTAATAGATTATTTTCATCACACATGATTGGTGAAAAATAAATTATATTCAACATTTATGATCATGATGGAGGAGTAGCAAACTTTAATAGTGGTTGTTCCATGAAAAATAATGATGTTATCAAATAATATATTTAATCCCAAAAATTTCAGTATAACAATGTGTTTTCATATTTAAGGGAAAAAGAAAAAAACATACTACCAAAAAATTGTGTAACGATTGACATGAGGTGTTATTTAAAAAGAACTTTTATATCATTAAATGAATAATGTGTGTATAAAATATCAGTAAAGGGAAAAGAACCAATGGAAATCTATTTCAAATTAATGATCTTATCAATTCTTGTTAGTCGGTTGGAAAAGATGTAAATAAC
Organism: Viscum album; assembly: GCA_963277665.1. Taxonomy (NCBI): domain Eukaryota; kingdom Viridiplantae; phylum Streptophyta; class Magnoliopsida; order Santalales; family Viscaceae; genus Viscum; species Viscum album. The sequence continues at coordinate 1,238,918,140 of OY728119.1, forward strand.
TTATTACATAGAAGAATTTCCCGTACTGGGGAAAGGATGTTAAATTTGATTTATAATCTTTATATTGTGTAGGATTTACAAAATCTATATAGAGACATGTATAATATTATTGAAACCTATTAAAATGTAAATTTTGGTCAATGTTCTCCCAAAGGAGTAGATATTCTATCATCTATACCCATTGAAATTATTCAAACTAATTTATGTCGTACAATGAGAAACCATTCCAGAAAATTTCTACAGATTATCATTACATTTATTAATGAATATTCATAGTTTACTGACTTTATTTATAAAAAATATATGTTATTGGAAATTAAAATGTTCAAAATATTCTAATGTAAAGTTGAAAAAAATTATTTTTTAGTATATCAAGAAACTGAGATCAGAAAATTGAAAAGGGTTTACATATAATGATTTTGAAATTAATCATTCAAATAATGTAATCATGCATTAACATACAACATGATATAATCCATTAAAAATTGGGTACATGAATGAAATAACAGAAGAATTGAATACATGGGAAGGAATGTGTTAGTAGAACACAGAATTCCAATGTATTTGTAGAGAGATGTTTTTTATAAAACCATTCATATATATAACAGATCTCTGTTAAGACTGGTAAAAAAAATATTATAGAATAAATTGGGAATAAAAATAAAAATAAAATGTCAAATAATACATTGTTTTTGGAAGCTTGTCGACTATAAATATCAAGAACATCAATCAGGGAAAAATAGAAGAAAAAAGTGAGTGAGGAATTTTCATGGGATAAATTTATATTGGTAGTGCATAAATATACTGAAACAAATGGATACACAATCATTTTGACAATAGTGATGTCAAAATTATTGAATATGACAACAAATTTGATAAATTAGTCGATACATAATCAGAATATTTGGTATAAATTTGTGTGGAATTTGAATATTATAATTATGATATTATAGAGAAATATACAAGGATTGATGATATAGATTATAAAAAATCTAGAGATAATAATTAGGATGATACGAATAATAAAAATAGATATAAAATATTTAATAATTGTGTAGAAAATGAATATATCATTGGAAGTTAATATGTATGTACTGAAACTAGATGAATATTGATAATTGAATGTCATAATGAAAATATTTCTCTAATTTAACATCATAAATTATTATATTTAGTTGATCATGAGTAGTGGATACATTCAATGAAAATAGAAGTTGATAATAATGAAAAGAAATCAACATGGGATCTAGTTTGATGTCCTAAAAATATAATTTTTATTAACACTAATTTATTTTTTAGAAATAATATAGAATGGGAAAGGTGAGGTGTTAAGGAAAAATGCTAGACTTGTTTGGAAAAGATACTCTAAAATAGTTGGAATTGAATTTAAGGAAACTTAAACAGAAATAGAATGAATAGATACTAATATAATGTTCATATATGTGGCATCACATTAAAATTAAATTGATTAAAAAATATATTTGAAATATTTTTTTCAAAATAGGGACCTTGAGTAATTATAATATAATGTAAATCATTATTATGTTGTCTTATAAAATGATAAAAAATGGTATACATGTTGAATAAATCCTTTTTTTGTTTAAAATAAAACCATTGAGATTGTTATTCCACACAAAATCGGTTTTATGAGATCTGATAATTATAAAAGGAAATGTTGATAGTAACATTTAAATGATAGAAATATCAAAGGATATTCAAATAGTTATTTTATTTATTGGATGACATTAATTTTTTTGATTTGAAAATATATAAATGTAATTACTTTATCAATAAAATGATATTGAAATTTTAGATATCCATGCATGGATATTTGAAATACATTCTTAGATTTTAGATTGTATTGAAACCGAATTAAATATTTAAAACCTAAGAAATGTATGGAATGGAATTTCTACGAAAATTGGAATGGATAATGGAAAATATATTTCAACTCCTATTTCCATTGGAACCAGATTGTGAATAGATAATACAATAATTAGTGTTATCTTGAAATAATTAGTGGATGATTAGTTGTGGTCTCTATCTAATAACTTCATGTAATGATCTAACATTTGTAGTGATACTATGTTTGATAATTTAAAGTGATCCTATAGTGTCACACTTGTTGGATGCTAATAGATTTATGAGATATGTGAAAAGAAAATTATAATATGGGCTACCTTATTAGTTAAGTGTAGTTTTAGAACTATTGGGTATTATTGATGGATACTGGGAAGGTGAATGTATAGAAAAAAGATGAACATATGGTGTAACATTCATCATGACAGAGGGATGTATTAGTTTATATAGAAAAAATAGAACTCATTGGCACTGATAATGTATAATAAAGAATAGCTAGCAGCTACACATACATATACATTGATGATTTTTATTACAGTGAATGTATAAGATATAAATATTTAAATTGATAAAACATTGAAAATTTTATGTGATTATCATTGAGATATAGGTTTTTCTGAAAACTAAGTTCAAAATTCAATATTCATGTATATTGATATCATATATAACATTATTATTGAAAATATTGCATGTGGATACACCAATCTCCAATACAATTCTAAAATAGTTCAAGTTACCAGTATTTTATCGAAATCAATTACAAGAGAGTGGTTTTTGGAACTTTGGGGGAAACATCACATTTATCCTTATCCCATCACATAAAGATTTTTAAATCGTTCCTCCTTATTCCCAAATATTTTATTAGTTAGCAGATAACAATTCAATTATTAAAGGATATGTTTTGTTCATCTTGTAGTTCATTAAGATTCATGATGATAACAATGAGTGCACCACTTCAGGGGAATGATTTCATGATATGAAGATGATAAGAAAGGGGACAAGTATCTTTTCACTTGACCTTTATGATAAATTTTATGAATTCTATATATGAATTATCATTTCATTGATAATTTTAATTATTTACCACCCCTATAATAATATTATATTTTATGGGCATGACGTCACATAGATGGTTGTTTATGGATATCATAGACATCCTCGGTCAAATAAATCTTGTTTTCAACATCAATTTTGCCATCACGGAGTTAGATTTAATCAACTAAATTCTCTTTGTGAATTAAACAATTTGATATCATCTATAAGAGTTCAAATAATAATATTTAATAGTGAGAAAATATGTTTTAGAGAAGAATATTGAATTATTAAGACCCCACATATTGTGTTAATTTGATTTAAAATAATGGTGAGATGTTTAACACCACATGCTAACATATGATATCTGTTGATAATGAAAAAATTTAAAATGGGTGAGATTTTTAATCCTAGATAGAATTTGTTATCAAAAAATAATTAATTTTTTGTAGATGAACTAGAGATGTTTTAAAATTTTTTATGTTTTCCTCAAATGGAATTGAATTTCAAACATGGAAAAATTTCCTTGGTCAAATATAAACATTGATGATGTGATAATCAGTTACAATTACATGTTTCATTTGATGACACATTGTTTTCTAGAAGACGTTGGGGATTTAAAAACAAATTTTTTCCAAATAATTTATTTTTGTATTAGATTATTATTTAAGGAAGGATTATGATTAAATTTTTATACATTGAAAATTTATTTTTATATATGAGCATTCCATTTATTAAAAAAAAGTGCCTCCCATTGAAGCCCCCAAGGTTATCCTCAACCACACATTAGTGGACCCAAGGGTCAAAACCATGGGAGGTCCATCCAATGGAGGCCAAAAATGGTCGATGAGGCATGAGCGGGACTATATATATGGGATGTAAGTGTGCATGACTATAGACATGTGTGGGACACTTTATAAGTCCTAGAAAGTTTCAGTGCGCTTGTGAAGATGGGTCACATCCCTTGTGGTGTGCAGTGATAGTGTGACTGATACTAATACGCGGTGGCCAAATTGGGATTTCATCATTAAAGTTTTTAATAAATTGAAGAGGAAATATTTATCGTCAGTCGATGGGGAACACACTCCCACAGATACTAGTCAACCATATCTTAAATTGTTTCTCAAAATGAGTTCCATCTGGTCTAGGAGATCTGTGCTATTCGGTCAATCAAATCTATCATCATCAAATATCCACTTCATAGACAACCATAATATGATGAAGTTATTATACACTAGAGATCTAAATAATCATCCACAACAAAATGTTGAGATATTGTTTCACCGACCACATGCAAAAAATCGTTGACTTGAATGAATGAAATTATTTGAAGATGGAATCAATTGAGGATAAATGATTTTTCAATTTGATGGATAATAAATGAAAATATCTTGTGAAAATGAATGATCTAATAAAAGTTATAATTTTATAATCTACAGATCATGCAATAGTAAGGTAACAACCAACTAACAACATGTGATGTCAGATGATTTCATGTTGAAAATCAATAAATCCATCATTTAAAAAATAATAATTTGTATCAGAAAAAGTTTCATTCATTTAGATGAATTATTATTAAATTATTCAGATTATTGAGAGGATCCACATACAAGCATGACATGATCAAGGGACAGATCGTGTGAAGCTATCATGAAATTCACATGATCATTATACTGATTCATGTAGAGGAAAAAAACTCTAAATTCATGAGATCTAGATTTCCATGGGGCTTTGAATAAGTCCATTAAAATACTTAAAAGTCCCTGATAGGTGGTGTAAACTAGATTATCTAAAGTTAGGAAGAGTGATAATATGGATTTACATATACATTTTCGATGAATTTTTTAATGTTTATAAAAATTATATTTGACAAAGGAAATTGTTGTTTTATTTTTTTATGGAATAAGGAATTATAGATTTAATATAATAAATGATTACAATGTTCTAAAAATTTATTTACACAATACGTATGTGATGCACGATGTGTATACCTCACAAAAAACATTTTTATAGTGCCACAAACAAGAACTTAAAGCACTTACATGATATGAAGGATAAAAATTATGTGTAAATAAAGTACATGGAATGTAACAGTAATTTACTATAATTACCCAAAAATTGAAAAAAAAATGATGCAACGAGATTACACAATGTGAATGTTTTGAAGGATCACTCAATCAAAGATGCGAGTTGATTATTCAGTAGGAAAAGTTGATATCAGATAAAAGACATGAAACTATCATATAGGATGTGAATATTTCTAGAAATAAGGGATATTATAAGAACATTTTATGAAGTAAAAACAATACATTTAATTCTTGATCCTACAAATATTATGAGCACTCCCTCATTAATATGTGCTTTACATTGTTTCCTTTTCTGACATTTTTATTTGGAGGTGTTTAATAATTTTCTTCATAAATGATATTTTATTCATTTGATTCATTGTATTCTTGATCAATTTGTAGTTATTAATAATTATTCCCCCACAATTCATCTGTTTAAATACATTTCTCAATCATATCATCCATTTCAATTCCACTCACTATGATTAATCCATACATTAGTCTTTCATTAATATCAATTCATTCGAATATAGTTATTGATTATTTCTAATTTTTTATGAATATGGATTGATATTTATTAATTTTTTGTTATGATAAATCAATTTATGTTTATGTTAAATTTCTGATCAATTGTTGGACATTGAATCATTCATTTTTAAATATGTGATTACATCTATTTTAAAAGATCTATGATTATGGATAACATGTTTATTATTTTGATTCTTTTCCGCATAACATCCCAGAATAGATAATACTCCTAGGGTTGGGGGTTTATTGTATGCATATTTTAAACATAATAAGTATTTATTGTAAACATTGGGAACCCTATGTAATGTAAATATGTTAATAATATTTTTTTCTTCACATTCTATTGCATAACCTTAACCATGGTAAGTGAATTTGAATGGACCTATCCTAATTATAGTTGAATAAAACTATGACCATTATCCATTCAAAATTTCAATATAATGGCCAATTATAATACACATAGGTTATTTGAAGTACCTTGAAAATGGGATATTTTCCGCATAGGTTGATCTAATTGGGTTCACAAAAATCAATTTATGACATTTTCTCCCCAATACAGCATAATCTATAAGACTATACATTGTCAAATCATGGATTATATCTTTTAAAAAACACTGAAATTAACCATGATCCAATCATTTATTTTCAACCTTAATTCTAAACTGCTTATATCATTTAAAACCAAACTTCAAGTATGAATATGAGGAATCATTTTTATGTGTTTTGTTTGACTGGATAATGGACCACCAATAGTCCTTATTGGTTCGACCGCACACATCTAATTTACTAAACCATTTTAGTGAAGGTAGACAATGAATATAAATTCTTAGTCAAACAAATCCATGCATGGATTTAATGACAGTTTTGGGAATGTCAAATTTTAGTGCCATTGTCAGGGGTTACTGTTACTTACACATAGTGACCTTCAGATCGAACCTCAAATTACCTCACCACCTCCCACTTCATATTTATCTTCCCCTTTTCCATTTAAAAATTTACTCTTACATGAGTGATTATGTCCTCCATATTTATGTAATTATTTATTTTCTTCTTGTCTACTTCATTTTTCAAGGAACCAGGACTTGATCAAGATGCAAGTATTCACAAGAAAAATATATATTTGATCCCTAGTGTTACATAAAAATCACTAATAATTGTATCTTTATAATCGATAAGCCTAAAATTTTTATTCCACCTATCTTTCAAGAGCCCCAATATACATAACATTCCAAACATGGTGAGATACTAGTGATGGAGATGAAAACAATTGTGGAATATGATTTTCCATCCATTATATGTGATTCAGCCCACAATGTGTGTGTTCTTATTCAGGAACAAATATTTGAAATCAAACATGGAATCATACACATGATTGCAGATATGGGGTAGTTCAGTGCAATTCAAAGGGAAGTCCCACATGGGGGCATTTTAAAATTTCACTATGTGTATGATACCATTCACAGTTACATTGTTTCATCAAACACCATGTGATTAAGAATTTTATAGTTATCCTTGATTGAAACATTCTAATTAATAGTTTATGATTAAATATCCGAATTCAATCACAACATTAGAGTTATTAGAAAATGTTTTAATTGAAAAATGCATCCCACCAATTAAGATAAGGATTCCCTAGAATTAAATTTAAAACACCACATAAGAAGAAATATAACAAATGATGGAATTATGGGACGGATTTGTGGATATGTACCACCAATAACCACATCACGAACTATATATTGTGATTCAATTATAGTTTTTTTATCAATGAATTCAGCTTGTTGACAGTACTATGGTAGAGGCTACTGTTGGTGGCTTATTAATCCTTATTATGCATTAATTTTATTAAACCATTCCTAATGATGATTCAAATAGTACCAGTATATTGAAATCACATATAGTATGACCTCAATAAAGAAACAATCAGGTGGAAGAAACCAATATTCTCTCGACACATGTAGATAAATTGAAAATTAAGCAGGATAAATTATAATAAAATCCAGTAACACCACCACCTTTACATCTAGTTATAGAAATATAGTCCTACGATATGTGATGAGGCCCACAATCATACCAAGACTTCTTGGAAGGAATTTAGGATCATTAATTAAATGATTTTAATTATTTTTATTATAATAAAAAACAATAGCATTACCCGTATCCCCAATAATATCAAAAGTAGAAAAATACTAATAAAGGGAATTTTTTTCTAAAATAACCAAACCATGGTTATTTGTAGTGGAATATGAGAAAGTAATGAAAATAATTATAAGACCACCATGATAAAACACACATGTTCCAACTCTTCAACAAGAATAGAAAATACAAAAAACCATTCATAATGTTGAAAAAGTTTCTTGCACAGAATTAAAAATTCCAAAAAGCTCCACCAAGACCACAAAAACAATCCAAAACATTCCAAAATAATATTTAAAACCTAATAATTTAATTTTTTAAATAATAATTCTAGTGTATTACATCTCAAGATAAGGATATTCAAAACCAATGTGAAACCATGAAAAAAATGGATCACCAAATTGGTCGATTATAAAAAACATTTTCATGTCAATAAGAAGGTAAATTTCCTCATATCATTGTAATACAACCGATTATAGAATCAAAATAATTGGTTACTGGTATTTTAAAAATACTGAAATTTCAACAACCATGAAAATAAATCTAAGATAAGAAATAATGACCTAAGAAACAAGCAACTTCCATCATTGATTATAAAAATGACTCCACAAATAAATCTCATGAAGAAAAAAATATAAAAATATAATACCCATTAAAAGAAAAAACAAAAAGGAACATGAAAATGATGGTTTAATATAGTAATAATATCATAGAAACCATGTCTTCCATTCCTATATATAATGATGAATGGAAATATCAAGGATCAAAATGATAAGTTCCTAGAAATGGTCCATAAATTTCATATCAATAACCTATTTTCTAAATTCATTTCCCAAATTCCTTCATATTATTAATTAAAAAATATATTTTGGATTAAATTTAAGAAGATTAAATAACTAGTATTAATATATCTAAATTTATAAATATCAAAAAAAAATTAGATAAAGCTTCATTGAAAAATACAAGACCCCAATAGTTTCTCTATTCCCTGAACCATATGGGCATCAACATTGGAAGAGCTTTATGTGATATACGAATGAGAATAAATATCAGGCCTATGATTTACTTCCAAAATAGGGATAAATAAAATAAAATGGATAAGAGTAGAATTTCAATTGGCTGACAGGTCATTCAATTATCCTCATGTAATTATCGAGGTTGTTGTAGTTAATGTAGGAATATTTATCATTCCTCTATATTTCATTATTGTAGTCATGGAAAAAGAATGTGATGTTTAGATTAATCTAGGAAATCCATTTTTATCCAGTGAAATTGTTTTGATTTATGTTAGTAAAGGGAAACTAAAATTTATTTTTCAATATGTATATTTTGTATTCAGCTCATAAAAGGCTTCCATAAATGGTAATTATTCTTTTTTATATCGCTTCATATTTCTTAGTGATGTAGGAGATTCATTTCAAACCATTAATGATGATAGGGAGATCATTTATATTGATAATGACGATGAATTTGATCATGATAATGTAAACTAAATAGAACTATTTGCAAGGGCCTCTATCTACCTATTCATATCCCCTTTCATTAAGACAACATCATTGGGATTAAAACCCTTTCTGATCACATTCATGTACTAATTCCACGCGAATGCTGAAAACCTGTCTATCATTATCTTATCATTTCTAACATAAGAATAAATGTAAACGTAGTTAATGTAATAAAAAAGTGTCAAAAATACAATTTCATATAGCAATACTAATCTTAAAGGGATCATCCATTAATTTATTCCGACCAAATTTCATTTGAAGAAGGTTATAAACCTAAATACCCCCCTAGAAGATACTGCCACCACTAGTTAAAAGTTTTTTAAAAAGGAATTGATAAATTTTATAGATGATGGAAAAATATATGTAATATATGTTATAAAAAGGGTGATTCCTCAATAAGAAGTTCCCAGTAATTGTGGCAGAAACATTGTGAATAATTTCAAAGATGAGACGATCTTTACTCGAACCATCAAAGGATAGGCATTATCTATGGAATATTGAAACCCGAATAGAAAAATTTTAAAATATCATTTTCCACTACCCTATAGTGATAATAATATAGAAATTATATAATGGAATTAGTTATATTATTTCTTTGATGCATATTTTGGAGGGAATAAAATTATAGTCATCCTTGATGACCATTCAAAAAATAGGTTCTCTTGTCTATTCTAAATAGTCATATATTGATATATGTAATTTGATATGTGTAACAAACCACCTTGTTTTATGTGATGAATGAATCATATGAACCAAGATAAAGCATTGAAATTCCTAGAAATATTAATGTATTAATTTATTGTATTTTTACAACCCTTTGAGGTGTTCCTATGTAATCTTAAAATTTTCTTATAAATCCATGAAGAATGATGAAAAGTATTAAACTGAGAAATTTGTCATTTTGTGGTCCATGTTGGAATAATCCTCAAACATAAGATCTCATAACATGGAATGGAATTGGACCCAGCTAAAATAAATTTGATGAATGATATGTTTTAAACTATAAGAGAGAATGGGATATGGTAGAATTTGGGCCACGTATGATTCTACCATCCCATTGTAAAAAAAAATATAGAAGTAGCCTTCTCCTTGACACACTTAGTATAAAAATGCACCATTTTATAGTTCACTAATTAATTTTCAATGGGAATTACCTATATTAAAAAATAATTTTGTAGTCTCTCTTGCCAAAAATTCACCATATTAGAATAAGGAATTCATGTTTATATATGCCTTAAGTGACTCCACTATTGGTGCAGTTTTTGGATGGAAAGATAGAAATAACTATTTACCCATTAACAATACCAATGAAAAACTGAATGGAACTTTCCCAAATTATACATCAACTGAAGAGAAAATTCAAGTATTTGTCTTTTCATTTTAAAAACTTCGATCATAACATGTCATTTATAGAGTCATAGGCTATACAAACAATAAAAACATAAATATATCCAAAATAAAATTAATCATAACCACATTTGATATGTTGGATTATTCTAATACATGATTTTTACATCATAAAAGAGGATATAAATATAACTAATAACATCATCTAAACCATTTATCTAGACCTCTAATGACCAACATCAATGATAACAATAACATTGAAATAAAATATTAATTCCATATTGAAGAATTTTTCACGATAAATAGACTATAAAAACCACGGTATATAGATATTGTAGAATATTCTTCCACTAAATGACTCAACCCTAAATTGAAAATTCTATTGAAGAATATATTTTTATATAAGTAATCACATTACTAATGGGTTGTTCCACTATGTTTAAAGTGATGTTATGAATGATTAATTTAAACTACATATTATAATATGAACAAAAAAGTGTTCATGGATTGTTTGATATTTCACAAGCTAGAGGGAATTATACACCCAAATGTACCATGGAAAAAATCCTTCAATGAATGATATTATGACCCATTCTTCTTCGAAAATAAAAAAACTTTTGTCAAACATCTGATTGATTCCAGTGGATATGTACTATATGAAAAATAAATGAAATGACTAAAAATATATTAATAAATTAAAACTATTTTATTTATGGGGATTGATTTAATTGGATACTTTAGCTGTTTTCATGGTATTTTTAATATCCTAGTCATCGTTTATTACACATCATAATGGTTTGAAAATGAACCCACTACTTATGACAAATAAAACGTTGTAATGAATGATTTAAATAAAAATATATTTTCCAGGATCAAATATCCATTATTACCCATGCGGTATTGGGGAAATAATTTCACCAATAACTGTAAGTGAAGATTTCACGAATTTATGACATTCAATGTAATAGTAGTACTCTCTACCACTAAAAACCACTGTGAAACATGATTGTTCAAATATATAAATTAATCATATTCAGGAGAAAATGTTTACCACTTGTAGAAATGATTGGTGCTTCAAACTACATGTCATATATGGGGCATATCACATGTCCTAATAAATTCAAATTGGCCCCACACCATTACATTTAGACTGTGTAAATACAATTCATCCCCTAAGAGAATTAGTTTAATGATATTTTTGGGAAATAAAAAACTTGAACATTGTTTCTTAGACATCCAAAGAGGTTTGAATTATTCCAATAATTTTTTAGATGAAATTAGGTTGTATTCTTTTATGAATGATATTATTTATCAGGATAATACATTATATTTTCATGAAAAATGAATCATGTGTAAAATATGAAATCAAAGGGTATAATGTTCTATTATTAAATTCTTGATTAAAATTATTCACTAGAAAGATAAAATCCCAATGAATGGGACCTTCGGATTTTTTTTATTTTCTCCAGTAGAGATATCATTATTTGGGAAAGAAATGAACAACTGTGTAATGTTAATGGTAAATATTATAAATTTACCTAGAACCCTTCCACAAAAGGTTCTTTATCTCTCTCAAATTAACTGACATCAAAATGAATCTATATTATTACGTCATTTGATAGTGCTTTTGTGTGAAACCCTATTTTTTTCTTTATTATCTCTATTTATTTCATTACTAATTTTTATTTTATGATTTTTTGTTCATATTTTGTTCATGAAAATCACAATACTAACTTATCTGCATTTATATGAGCAATTTTTTTTAATATTCATTGTGTGGCCATTTTTTATCCATTTAATTAATTCTTTTTAATCTGTGTGGACTAATGTTATATTTAGTTCTTATTAATTCATTCAAACTCATTCTACAGGAATCCTAAATTTAAATCATTATCAAAATAGTTTCCCTGTGGCATGAAATTCATCAAATTGAAATCTTGACTCCCTATATTCAATTTCAGATTTGTATTTCAACTTTTTAATGCTATATATTTGAAATATCCCACATGATATTTTCTTGAATAGTGTGGACAATGTCTCATTATATGTGTGGGGGACACTTTTTATATAATATTTTTCGAATCACTTTGATTATTTTTTTAACCTAAATTGTATAACATTTTCTCAAAATGAATTCTTTAAACCTACAATATTATTATTATTAACATTTTTATAAATTACAATGTCAGATTGGCAATTTTTGGAAATATGTAATTTAGAAATTGATATATTTTTACCAATATTAGTGACATTAAAAATTTATTAAAAATTATTTTTTCTAATTTATATTAATTGAATTATTAGTTAATTATATAAAATGATATATTTGTAATTAATTTTTGAATACTCTCACTCAAGAGAAGTTTTAGACCCATGATGATGATTGTATACACTCCATAAGGGAAATATGACTCATTGAAAGGGATAATATACCAATAAAAAATTATTTTCCTATATATATATATATGATTTCATTCAATACAATCCTCTATTTTAGGTGTTTCTATTTTATTCATCATTGAACCATTTGTCATATTCCATAAATAATTTATGAGCACCAACAGAAATGTGAATATTTATTCATAACCATTGAATGAAAATTTTAATTTACATTAAAAATATGATAATAATGTACATTATCTATGTTGATTCATTTGAAAATAAAGTATTGATATTATATTGTAGTTTTATACAAAATGAACTTTAATTAAATCTACATAATTTTTTAGTTAGACATATATATGAAATAATTATTTTGAAAATGATATTGATTTAATTTATTTTGAATAACCATTCCTGTAAACTATTTCCCCACTCTTATTCTATTCTATTTGTATTCATTTATTTAAATTGAGTCATTATTTTTATAAAATCAATCATATATTAAAGCGATATTAGATTTTGTTAAGGTTATTCATAGTTTTATTCCCTAATCTATATCAGTTTTCAACACACATCTGTTATACTATCCCTTTTTAGTTTTATGCTTAGGGAACATTTAAATTTTAATTTAATCCACTATTAGAGGATTTAAGGATGCTTTTTTGGGTTCATCACTAAAAAAATACATTTTCAATATAATTGAAGAAATATTTTTTGAGCTAATATCTCTAGACATCGAGGTTATATTTTTCCATCTTTGTCACATCGATTCCATGAATAAATGTTTTATTATACATCCATTTCTATATTATTATCCCTTCCTTACCTTTTCTCGGAATTATAAATGATTATCCTTTGATCATGTGTGGGGGTAATTATTAGCAAATGGACATGATATTTTATTTTTAAGGATATATATTGTCGAACTATCACAAGAATAATATGATATGGTACATGATTACTAATTCTATATAATATGACTTCCCTATTCCAATGACATAAATATATAAATAAAAAAAATTATTGGGTTATGTGTTATGAATGTCAGAAATTACAATTTCTTGATTGATGATTCTTATGATGGATCATTTTTCTTTAGGTGATGGATGTGAGATATTGTCTAAACTAGAATAAAAAAATAAGTAAATGTAATAGAAAGGAATGTGATACATTTTTGGTACTTACTCATTATATCAATGGATACCCTTTGATTTTTTTAATGAATGGAATCCTTTTTCCCCTTGGGGATTCAATTCATTAAATTATTTATTTTTATCATTCCTTATCCACTAGAGATTACAATCCCTTTAACATGATTTTTTTAAATTATACTGGCCTGAACTCATACTTAGAGTCATTAGTACGTAATTTTTATTAATCCCTCATGATTGATTTTCAATTATACATTACAAAGTGGAGATGACAGAACTAATGAATTTATATGGTTAGGAACACATATTTAGTTTTTGAGAATAACTGTAGTAACAATTTAAAGAAATTAATTATAATATATTTATTATTAAATATATTGGAAAATTTGTATCAAATTTATGTATAACTTATGATATTTTATGTAAAAGAACCAATAATATAAATAATGAACTGAACTGTGAGTCAGGGATAATTTTATTTATAGGATTGGTTCTAGGAGACTAACTATTTCTGCTTGAAAGAAGTTTATTTTATCTAGTTTTAATTAATTTTTTCTTTTATAAAAATGATTTCTTTTTGAATCAATATTAATATTATTTTTCCTTGAGGAATAGAAAATGATAATATGTGTGGGAATTTAATTAAATATATATATATAATAAAATTATATAATTTTTATTCATGTTTTATTCAATAATTCACTAGGTTTTGGCTATTTCTACTTGAATTAAGAATTTTTTTCATCAAATAAGAAATGATGAAAATATCCAAAAAACATAAAATACATGCCTTATATCATATACATGATGTTTAGACTTTAGCCTCATCATGCATGAAGTTCTACATACTAGCATGTGAATCAGTGACATGATATGAAAAAATACACAATATGTACATCAAGTGGATAGTGTGAATCTTTAAAATATTGGAATCCTAGAAAGAGTGAAACACATACATGATGTGAAGAGATTTCATGCTATCTAATTTTTAAAGGCTCTCAAGGAAAAGAATATAGACTGATTATTTAGTAGGAATAGTGGATATAGTGAGACAGTGTTCACCCATAATACATGAAGTGAAGATGTTGTGGAAGATGTCACATAATCTAGTACACAACATGCATGAATTACATGAAGTGTAATTATCAAGACAATCAATATTCTGAGCACTCTTCTATGCATTATAGTTTCACATAGTTTTCGGTTATATCATTTTTCTTTAGTTATTTCCTATTATTTCACCATAAATTATATTTTATTCATTCATTTTATTGTTTTGTTGAATCATTAAAAGTGGTTTTTAATTATTGATCTATTATTCTTCCATATCAATACAATTCTCAATCCCAATAATCATTTCAATACTAGTATCAAATTTTCATCAATGCTTTCATTATTCTTCTATGTTTATTCATTCATTGTTATTTCGCGATTTTTTTATTATCTATTGGTTGTTCATTATTATTTTTTCAAGAAATATGATATATTATTTATATTTTAATTTCATTAAATTTAATTAAAATGAATCTTTCATATTTTAATACATAGATTCAAATTTTTAACTCATGTATTATTATTCATAATATGTTTAAAATACCCTTTCTTATGATCATAACTGTCATGCTTTACTACTCCACCTAGGGATAGGGTCAATGTAAGGGGCATTTATGGGACTAATAAATAATTATATTGAACCTTACTAAACCTATTTATAGTAATTATGTTAATAATAATTGTTAATCACATTACTCTTCAAAACCAAGACCATGTGACGGAAAATTAAATGGAACTTACGTAATTTTCATTGAGAAGGACTACGACCATTAGCCCATGAAATAGTTTCTATAAATGAAAATTGAAATATACCTATGATTTATGATAAACCCCAACCACTGTATAGTTGAAGCATGGTTTGAACCAATTGTTTGGAAAAAAAACATTTTTGAGCTTTTCATCACATCATGGTCCAATGAAATGGGATGATACAATGTTAAATCTTGGATTATCTTTTGTTAAGAGACCTATAATTAAACTCAATACATTAATTTATAATATACCTTAAATATAAAATCATATATATATATATATACTGAACAGTGAAGGTGATGAATCCTGCTTAATGGATTTTTTTCAATTGGTCTTTGCCTTACTATATACTTTAGAGATTCAACCCTGCACTTCTAAATTACTACTCTATATTAGTTAATGTAGTATTGGACTATAAAAATTTAATTATATCAATTCCCCTTTAATTTAATGAAACATGTTGGGAGATTCATATAGTCAAAAGTTTGGTTATAGAAACTGAAAAATTTATCAATGAAACAAATTAATCACATGATTAATTCAAGAAAATAAGATGAAGTAGATGTAATTCTATCACACATAGGAGGAAAATTGGAGTCTTAAGAAAATTTGAATCAATTTTTATAAGGGTACCTTTGTCATCCATTTCCACATGATGTAGAGAAATTCAATACATCACATTTATGTGAAGATATTGAGGCAACAAATCATAGACATATCCATTTATTATGTGAATGTGTTTATGATAGAACTATAAGAAAAAATTACGTTAATATGAAGAAACCCAAAATTCACCCACTTCATGGATAGGGGTTTATGAATCACTCTATATAGAATTTCTTATCACAATATTTATTTATGATAAGGCATTGTATATGAAGATGAAAAATTCTTGTGATCAAAACCTACTCCCACAAAGGACATAGTTGTATCAAAAGACCCATTCATGTTAAGGAAATAGGTATTTTCACTCAACACATGAAACTCATTCAACCCATTAAACCCATGGAACTAGTGCAAATATACATAATTTTGATTTCCTTGAGAAATAAAAGAGACATGAGTGAATTAATGTTATTTGATAGGTCATGCACTTTTCATAACCTATTTTAAATCATGTGATAACATAATGTTATGTTGATTATTAACTATCATAACCATGAACATGTCCTACGCATCACTTGAAACCTTGATGTTCTGTAGTGGAAAAAAATCGTTAAATCCATTTTTGGACTATGATAAATTCTGAATATATAAACAAATAAGACAGTGTTCATGACCAAATGTAGTTCTAAAAAGATATACTAATCAAGTAGGAAATTGATTATTCAATTATCATGGAGCCTCAAAATAAATTTCTTTATCAACATTTGTATGAACATTAATGATTAAAAAGATATAACAATTTTTTTGTTATTTTGTAGTGTTATGATATTATTCATGTGGGACTCATTAGAGCTATGTCTGGTTATATTATTTCTATTGTAACCACTTCTAATTATAGTGGATAATATATGATTAGTGTGTCTAAAAAAACACAACAACTATTTGGATCACATTTAGAGAGAAACATTAAAAATATTGTCTTATCATACTATTTATTTTTACAACATTCGAGAAAAGTTGAGCTATCACAAAAATTGATAAAATTATAATAGGGCAACATTGGAAAATATCTTGATAAATAAAAATTGTAAAGTCAGCATTGATTCAACCCCCTTATGAATAATGGGATTTCCACCCAGGAACATCAATACTAATATATATTTTTATCTAATCCTTCCCTTTAATACCACTTATATAACCCAATATCATAAAAAACACATAATTACACAACATATTGAAGGGATTAAATTTCTATAATTTCGAAGATATTTTTGGTTTATAGTTTTTATAACATTAAAATAAATATGTAAAAAAGTATAACTTTAAATATAGTGTACATATTTTCTACAAAATTGGTTCTTCACAACAAAATAACTTATTCACACAACATAACCCCGATATCCAGATCTCTGAGGTTATGAATTTTTTTACTCATCCATAATACATGAAAAAATATTTGAATAAATTAAATTAGAATAAAACAATTAGAAAGGGATAGACAAGAATGAAATCAATTAATATAATTGGAAAAAAATCAATCCCATAATAACATTTTTTCAGTTATATAATGAATGTTGAGTAAAACTATTTTTTATTATCAATGAAATAAAAATAAGTTATAAAAACCCCTACTCTAGTATCCCAAAAATTGTTGGTTATTCATTACATTGTCACAATATATAAGTTATTGCATTAAAAATGACCAAATATTTTTGTACCATAGAAAAAAGATACAAATATGATTATATTTATTTAAATTGAATGAAATATAAAACATAGCAATAATAGACATTACACATTGAAAAACACAATCAAATATTCCAACATTATATCCAAAGGAAAAGATAATTAAATAAGCGTTATATAAAACACGCATAAATTTTTACTTACAATATAATTTATCTTGAAGAAATATTGCATAATAATAATTTAATGGTATATAAAAACATTGAAATTCCATTTAATCAATAACTGGTTCATGAAATGCATTAATGAATAAAATCAAAATAATAATTTAATAGATAATAATAATAGAAATGTGAATGAATTAAATTATTAAAATTATAATTTATTACATAAGACATACAAAAATATTTTTTGCCAAGCCATTGAACAAATATACATTAATTGAACGATAGGTACAGATAAAAATCATTTAATATGTCTAGAAAACTTGGTTTTCTACATAGACTTGCCAATGCAACGAGTGACATTATGTAACATGGAATGATCCATAAATACTTATTTGATAAATACATCATATAATAAATGGTTAATGTAATTAATAAAAAAATTACTTATATAATAGTTTTGTAATGTTGTAAATAATTTATAATATTAATATTTCCCCAGTCCACGGAATAAATTTCATTGTGAATTAATGAATGTATAAATTATATATGGATTAATCAATAATATTATAAATGAAAAAAAATATAAATATTTATCAAAAATTGGATTTTCAATAATCCTATTAAATTAAATGTCTCTTGAGAACTTTAATGAAAAAAAATAATCAGGGATAATATATAACATTCAATGATATATGTTTTTTAAACATTTTATATATTTTAGATAATAAAATAAAAGGGATGAGAAACATTAACGTATATTTGTATCAATAAAAATTAGTTTAAAAAAATTAGTTCATAGATATTAATATAAATATAAAAAAATATTTATAGAGATAGGAATGTCCGTTAAATGTATCTAAATTTAAAAGACTCTTTCCTTTTTATTTTGTATATAGGAATTCCAAAATGACCATTTCAGAATACATTATTATTATTGATTTAATACATATCAAATTTGATGGATAATATAATTATTCTTTAATAACTCCTCTTAGTAGATAGAAATTGCTTTTTAAAAATAGTTTTATAAAAAATTCACATTAAAGTAAAATATATCTGATCAAAAAGATAAATAGGATTGATATTTATTTTAAACATTTCATTTCATCATTCAATCTATAAATAATGGAAATATTAATAGAAAACATGTGAGCTTGATAAAATATAATGTGTATGATTATATATTGAGATTATGAATAACGGATTATATTATGTATTGAAAGATATAAGAAATCCCTAAAAAGATATTGTAAAATAATTTATTTCACGTTTGATAAATTTTATATTTCAAGCCTTTGAAAATGAAAAATTGGATTGAAAAATTAATAATAATGAATAAACATATATTACATTTTTATATTAAAATGTATTAGTATACAAACCATAAAAAATTAAATAGGTGGATAATACCATATGTTTTTCCATATAGTAAAAATTAAGTTGAAATACCTTAAAATTATATTATCATTGAAGTGATAATTAATCAATGAATTATAATCTGTAAATAATGTAAATAAAATAACATGTTTAAATAAATAATAATACATTATAGGTAAACTCAAACTACAAATTATTTAATAACACAGTAAATTATATATAAGTGTAACCCATTGAATTGAAATTTAATTAAGAAACACATTACCAAATGTTTGACGTGAATCGTAAGAAATGTTTGTCTCGTGTATAATAAAATTATATTTACTATAAATATATATTCGTATTATATACATTTTTATAATACCACATAAGATCCATTTATAAAATCTTAATACCCTTTCTTTTTTGAAATATTTATTTATTAACACTATTTTCATTCTTTAAAGATTAATTTTTTATTAGATTTTTTGTACAGTAGTTCCATTAATTTCGCATTGATTATGGTTCCATAAAATAATAAATTTTTACAATGATATAAATTTCACTTATATTAATTATTTATATGTTTAATTTTATTCATTAAAACTATATATTTAAAAATGTATTACACTGTTCGTAGAGACAATATGCAATACATACGCATGCATACTTTTTTCACATCCCAATGGATTAAATGTATGAATTACATATAATAATTCATATTTCATAAATCTTTGTTACATCATATATATTAATAAATTTTATTCTATTATCAAAATCCATGTAATGTGGTAATGAAGAACAAATCACATTGCCTCATGGTTGTTACAGTCTACACACACAAGATCGACGATATCATTTTTCAATTGATTTTCTTGTATTAAAGAATATATAATATTATAGTTAGAAATTAATTATTATCATATAAATATAATATATTTTTATTATTTTTTCAATTTATAACTATCCATGGAACATTGTGATGAAAAAAAGATCATGCTATGTGGAGACGACATGTGGTACGTACACAGAAGCGTATTATTAACTTTTAAAAGGATGTAAAAGAGTTGAAAATCATTATATAATAATAATAATGAAATATAATTATATTTAATATACTATATTTATTATCTTAATATGGTTACATTATATTATGAGGTAGTGGAAATAGAAATAAAATTGAATTAGTAGGTAAAGGCAATTACCTATTTATGGGTAGGATTATAACAGATCCCATATTTTAGACATATACAATGATCTGTTTTGTAGAAAGAATCCACTAATTCATATAAATGGAATATTTGGATAAATTGTGAAATAATTAGTCATGATATACGATACAAATTTTTATAACTAAACGAGAAAAGTTTTTTCCTTGTACAAATGATGGTAGGGGTACTCTTGGAATTAATTAATGTAATACATTAAACTAGATTAAATTTTAGGAAAAAGATACTTAAATATGTTGTTATTTAAATATAATATTACTATGAGTTAAAATAATATAATCAAATAAATTTTATACAATATTTTTCAATGTTTTCAAAAATAACATAATGTTTTAACCATATCGAACTCTTTTGACAATTAACATGATATATATGTATATTACATTTATGTAGTAAAGAAGGTTAAAATTATATAAAAATTGAAATAAAAATGAAATTATTCATATTTTACATCATATTTTTATTTAAAATAAATAATATAATATTTTTATGAATTTTTATTCATTTAAAATAATATTTTTTGTTATATAAATATCATTAATTTATTTTTCAAACTACATGAAATATTAAAACATACTATTTTTTGAACTTGTATAAAGTTGATCCATAATTAAATTGATTCATATTTAAAAAGGATAAGGTATCATTATAACACATAAATCAAATTTATTATGATTTAGATATCATTTAAATCCTTATTGTTTTTAAAGCCTCCGACTAATAGTTTTAAACCTAAATGTGGTGATAAATTTTTCAATATTTATTGTGTTTAATTTTACTTATAAATTCAAATCAATTTCATAACTATCTAATGTAATTAAATTTAAAATACGTAACACCATCAATTTCCACATTAAATAGTATAATGTCTTTTGAATTTGTAATCAAATATTGTTTAACATAAAATATCATTAATTTCATTTTTTAAATTATTATTGTAATTTGAAAATAATATAATCAATATAGATGTCGTAATAGAAAATAAACCTTTAAAATATTAATAATATTTTATATGTATCTATATAATTCATGTTGTACTACCAACCACTTAAATAATATTACTTTTGATCTTTAAAAAAATTACCTGATTTTTATACTACTTTCACAAATAACTTATAAGTGTTCTGTAAAAATTTAATATTATTATAAAATTATAAAATTTATTTTTAAAAAAATTAAATGATAATAAAAATAATTAATATTTGAAATGATTATTTATTACTAGATGTTAGTTTTTATGAATATCAAAAAATATTATAGATATTAAAAGAAACAAAGTGAAATTTATTACATTATATTTTACAAAAATATTTTAAACGTAAAAAATAATATAAATAGATAACAAATGATATAATTTAGAATTTTGGAATAATATGGATGAAATAGTCTCAAAAAAATTTGTAATGTAATGTTTCTGAATTAATTTGAGGCTCTATAGTATTAGTTATTTTTCATTAGTTACCTGATTAACAATTTACCAAGTCCATACACATTACCAATATTAATATTCATAAGATCTAATAATTAAATAGAAATATATTCTAAATATTCAACAGATGATTAAAAATATGGTTTGTAATTTTCAATATTATTCCTCTAAATGTGGAATAAATTCACATTAAAATAAACCCAAAATACCCGTTGAAAATAGTTTCCTAGATAAAATGATTTCATTGGTATAGTTTTTTTATTCCAAAACCAATATAACATTAATTTAAATATCCATAATCAGATTGTTTTTAATAAAAATTAATTAAATTTGAATTAAAATGTATATTAAAACAATATATAACTTTATAAATTTTTGAAAAAAAATATTTCAATAAAAATTCATATTTTTTATCATTCAATGAAAAAACATCATTTTACGAAAATTCTTCAAATATCACTCTAAGATAAATTTTGAAATTATTAATTAAAATTTAATTTTGATTTTTTAAAATATAATTTATGAAATTTAAATAATATATTTATAATATTCTCTAAAAAAATTCAATGAAATTTTTTTATGAGAATATGATTTTATGGATGAAAATTATATTATTAAATTGTTAGTGTATATTTAATAAGAATTTATCAATAAATATTTTTTATGTAGAACCATTTAATATATATTTTAATATTGGATAAAAATATTCCTTCATGAAAACTAAATATATATGTTATAACTATCATATTTTAACAATAACATTTTGGGGTTTTTTTAATCCTATTATTGTGTAACAAGTATTGTAATAAGGATAACAATATTTAAAATCATATAATATTACATTATAACCCCGTTAAATAATTTTTTACCCCGCAATTCTTTCTCATCCATTAGTGGTTCATCATTTTCTTAAACAGAAATTCGTTTTTAGTTATAGTAAAACAACTTTGAAAAATGAAATTGGTGAACTATAGGGTCACATAAAATATTATGTATTTCTGTAACCATATAAAGAAAAAATTGGTTGGAGGATAAAATATATGCATGTAGTAGAAAAATAATGTATAAATCATAATAATGGGTGATAAAGGACATGGAAATGGGAATGTTAATGGCATAAATATAATAAATCAATGAGTGGTTTAAAATACCATCAATTAATTGTAAATAATGGTAATGGTTAACATTCATATTTCAAAACCATGTATTGAATGTTGTTGGATTCATTTAAATATGATATAGTGAAAATTAAAATAGAACATAATGTTATTTATTTCCATTTAATAAGCTCGAAATCATCATTTAGTAATTCATTTATGAATTTCCACATTATCTCATATTCAATGAAATGAATATTCAAGAAGAATTTTTCAAACATGAAAAATTTTAACTCACTTATATTAGAACATAATAATCATTAAATAATTGAACTTCATTAACTAATTCTGTAAATAATTAGGAAACAGTATTCATAAAATGTAATATATGATAGATAAATAAAATATATTCATCAATAAAACCTCTACAAACAAGTGAATACTTTGGACATATTTCTCAAAAACACCTACAGAAATTGTAATCTATAAGAATCATATTAAATATATTTGGCCAAATTCTCACCCCAAAAATCGATTTTATTGATAAAATATACGTCAATAATCGAACACATCCCATAATATCACATTCCTAAAAAATTGAATACTTTGGACATATATTCTCTAAAATATACTATTCATTTCGAAAAATGAACTTAACCACCATAAAAATACTACCAAAATATATGAATCCATAATTTTTATCATTAATTAAAACCCAAACAAAATCCCATCTAATAAAATAATACTCAATATACCTAAATCATATAATGATCCCCAAAAATATATTGTCAATCTTATCATATAAAATTATTCTTGTAAACAAAAAATTAGTATTGAATCTCATAAATAAAAATTTGATAAAATATTTGTTCTAAAATTTTTGAAACCCATATTTTCCCTAACATCAAATTTAGTACTTACCATTTATCAAATCAATAATTTCCAACTCAAATTAACATAAAATTGTCTTTCTAAAAATCTATAAAAATTCAGTAGAATAATCCTTAGATTTAAAAATACAACAAATGAAAATTGATACATCATATATTTAAAAAATAACTATTCATACATACAACAATTATCCAACCTTATTCAAAAACATTTAAAAAATATTTTTAAATTTTTTCTATAATAAATATATTATGTTATTATAAATCTGAATCATACCACAAATTTCTAAAATATAAATGTAATTTTAAATTGATTTCTGTAAAAACAGAATCAAATTCATACATCTTATATATTACAGATAGATTATATATCAATTTATATGAAATATATAACTATTCTAATCTTTTATTCATATTAAATTTATGTTCTTACTGGAATTAATTTATCCTAAAATAATTTTAATGGGAATTTTATTTCAAAATTCCAAACTACACAATATGTAAAAAATATTCCCATTTCTTTAGGTCATTTCCCCATGTGCCAATTTTCATATATTTTACATGGTGTATATTTTATCCTTTTCATCTTATGTTTTATGTAATTTTAAATTATTTGAAAATTCAATAATTTATTATCTATCATGTCAGGAAACTCACAAGAGGAAAAAAATTTATTCATATAATGAGATAGCTGATCAATGAAAATTCCAAGGTTATGTATTTCAGCTCCCATGTAATATTGATTGTAATGAGTAAAATAATTACCTTTTCATTAAAATATACCTTAAACATGGTACCTTTTAGTCATATATGTTTAATTAAACAAGAAATGACATTTTTATAAACATTAATCCAAGATGTGAACTATGTAATCACAGGAATCAATAATAGTATATCTAAAATTTTACACCTTCTTTTAAATCTATGTCCCCATAACTTTAACATAGGTCATTAATGGTTATTATATATTCAAATACTTTATAATAAATCATAACGATAATGTGAATTATCCCATGAATATCCATAGGAGTTACATAAAATGTTGATAGTAAGGGAACACAAACTATACACTAGAATATTGGTTGAGATATATTCAACCAAATCATTTAGGAGTTATTACCCTTATATTTATCAATTCCAAAACCATTTATACATATTGTATAAAAATCAGAATTCATTTCATGGAAAAAGAATAATATCAAGATTATATGATATTACATATAATTATACTTTTTTTGAAGTATACAATAATGTTTTATTAACAAATATATAAAATTACCAAGGTTTTTCTAGAAAATATTCCAATCAATATTTCACAACACAAACTCTAGTATCCTAGTGATGATATTTACAATATTACATTTTTAACAGATAAAAGTGTTCAACTAACAATGTAACAGAATATATTATTATTATTTGAGATACTTATACATATACAATTTTAATTTTTTTATATTGAAAAAACAAATGATATAGATAGTAAATAAAATGAATCCTTAAAATCATTCAATATTTCGTTTTTTATATACTGGGTAGAGGAAGAAAATATGGGTAATCTTAAATGATCATTAAGGGTTACTTGAAATATATGTTATCATGAATAATTAAATAATAATTAAAATATCTAGGAAAATATCTGAGAAACATTTCATTTTATCAATAACATCAGCATGAATTGCATCCCTGAAAATTATCAATTTATTAATCTCATGGAAAATATTTATTTAATTAAAAATTAAAGAAATGATAAATGTGGGATGTGGTGATCTTGGACATTATAATATCAATACCATCAATTATTTTTTCATATATATCTTAATCAATGGGAATGTATTCACAAAAAACTCCATTTCATATTGCTAGTTAAAATATTTGTCTCACGTGACATGCTGATGAAACAAGTGGATTTCTATAACTTGGCCCCAACCATCATGACCAGTCCAATTCATTACTCATATATTGAATTATCGATTTAATTCCTAAATATTAAGTGTAAAAAATGTCTACATTGAATATTGAATCCAGAATATCACGATTTCTAATGTTAATTAAATAATATATAATGTAAAATAATGAATCTTAAAATAATATATTAATTTTAAAATAATAAGATCAATGATTCAAGGATATTCATATTTATGATAAAGGTATATTCTAATTATTGTATGAATGTTAACATTTCATGATAAATTTGTTAATAATAAAATAATAATAAGTAAAACATGACCACCTATTCATCAAAAATATTTTTTTAATAAATTTAATATGTTTTAGGAATTAACCAATGTATTATGGATGTATTAAAACATGTTTTAATGATTATTAAAACAATTGGAACAATAAAAAAGAAGTTAAATATTTTAAAATGGTTAGAGTGAGAGAAACAGACTATTAATGTCCCATACATTGTAAAAATACTAATTTTTATTTTTTATAAATAAAGTAAAAATTAAATGTTATGAAAAAAATTATAAATATTAATTTCAATGTTTTTAAAAGGAAATGGATGACATAAAATTTCTTTAATAAATATTTTCAGTTACTTAACAATATTTTTAAAATAAAAAATTGAATCAATATTATCATAAAAGGAAAATATATCTAACAAAAAATAGATATAAGTTAAAATTTATTAAAAAAACCACTGAAGATTGATTACTATAAAATAGATATTAAAATATTCAAAAAACAAGGATAATATACAAAAATAAATATGATCGAAAAATACTTGGATATTATGATGTATTTATTATAATTTTGAACAAAAAATATTACACACATATAAAAATGATATATTTAAAATGGATTCTCACCTATTTTGAAAATTTTAAATTGTGACCTGTATATTGCTAAAATTTGAGTAAAAAATTTAATTATATTTATAAAATATATATTAATTATATATATATCAAGTGATATTTATATGGATAAAATTAAATTAAAATTGTGTATAATACCAAATATAACTCAATGGAGTCGAAATTGAGATGAAATACATTGAAAAAATTATATCATTGATGTATGAATTAATTAACTAGGTGATTAATTGTAACTTGATTAAATGGAAATATGGGAAATAAAATATAACACCATCATAATTCATTACATTCATAATCAGGGAACAATTTATTCAATGAAGTAAATTTATAACCACATGATTGAAAATTATGTATAGATACCCCATACCCCATGATTGAATAGCTTCATATGAACTTTTAAGCTAACATATAATAAATATTGATTTATAATAATTTAATAATAGAGCCATATAATACCCTATAATTTTATATATTATTTATTTTTTAAAATATTATCACATTCTTATTAATAATCATTAATTATAATGTTTTTAGATGTTAACTGCTCTGTTTTATCATGGGAATTTTGATTTAGTAGTTCTAGTACATTTGAATTGATTATGGTTATATAATATTTATAATTTTAATAATTATATACATATAAAATATATTAATCATATAACTATTTATAGTTATCAATAAAAGGTTGAATGTGAATATTTAATTACACCAACCATGGAGACCATAGTCTCTTTGTATGCATGAATACTATTTCTTAATTTTTAGTGGGTGCAAAATAGAATGTAACATTTTTATTCAACAATTTATAATAATTATTAGATATTATATCATATATATTCATAAAATTCATCATTAATACAATCCTTGTAAAAAATCAAGAAAAATACCATATCACTTCATAGAGGTGGTAGTCTACAAGTATGGAGAAATGATGTTATTTTTTTCCGACTAATTGGAATGTAAGAAAGTATTTATGAAATTATAATATAATAATAATATTTTTGATAAATAATATAATATATATTCCATAGTTGTATCTATATTAGTGCATATGTAAATAGGTGAAGAAAAATGGATTACATCGCTATATAGAGACAAAAAATATGTATGCATGAATGATAAATGTTTTCACTTTTTATTGGGTAGAAAATATACAAAAAGAGGTTTGACCATATTAAAATTAATATATAATATGTTTTATTAAAATTATATTATTATTTTCTTATACGTGCAACATATTTATAGAAATAGGTAGAAGAAATAAACTTCACAAAGTTAGTTAAGATGATTACTTATTCATTAGTACATTTCCTTTGGATCCCATAATATGGTCCCTTGGAATAAGACATGGACAAGAAAAAAAAACTATTTATTACAGTATAAAGATTTTGATAAAAAATTATAGTTTAATTTTTATTATATGGATCTAAGTGGTTGTAAGAACATATATATTCAGTGTCCATTTAAAGGTGAGATAGGGACACTCTTGGAATTACATAATGTATTAAATTAATATAATTTGATTTCCATGGAAATAATTGTTCCAAATTGAGAATATAGAATTATAATATGATTATAATTCATAATAATATCATGCATGAAAATCTATAAATTTGATTATTATGTTTTATTCATTATCTATTACTTTTAACCCATATTTATCCCTTTTTACAATTACAATGATATCAATGTTTTTTAACCATTACATGTCAATAATGTTGATATAAAAGGATATGTTTCCAATGGATGGGCAATTTTTCACATTTAAAACAATTTAACATTCATTTTCATAATGATAGGTTTTCTTTTATTTTTAAATTATTTAATAAAATATTTTTTACCGTAAAATATCATTAATGTCATTGATCAAAATTCCAGAAATGTTATAATAAAATATGTTTATAACTCTTATAAAAAGAATATAACATGTAATGGATACGTTGATAATGATGATTTAATCACATTAATATTATCTAAAAAAATTTATAATTTTATATATATCATTTTAAATCATATTTTTTTAATCTATTAGTTATCGAATTTTAACCTTACCCACGGTAATCAATTTTTCCATATTAAAAGGTTAAAATTTTACTTATATGTTTTCAACAGGAATATAAATGGGAAATATATAAACATATATATCATTTATAATCCAAAATATATTATTTCAATTTTTTTATTTTTTATGAAAAATAGGAAGAAGTAATTTATATTATAAAATATATATAATGTCACCTTTTAAATTATGAGATTAATTTGTCTTTAAAGTCATCAAGATAATAATTGAAATTAAAATAAAAATTTCAAAAACTCTTCATATTTTAAATTTATCTATTAATTTAGGGTGAAACTATATATATCTAAAAAATATTACATTTATATTCGTTAATGTCATTTATATTTTTTAAATATATTTTACATTCATTATATCGATGTTGAATGAACAATTATTCGTATAATTTCATTGTAAAATAATAATAATTAATTTAGATGAAAAAAATTATTTCATCCTTAAAATAATCATTTATAACATAAATTTTTTAATATATATCACAAAATTTTATAGATATTAAAAATATTAAAGTTACATTTTAACTTTATATTTTTCTAAAATATTATATATGTAAAAATAAATGTTAAATGTTTAAAAGGTAATGTTTAAAATTTTGGATGAGTATTGATGAAATTTAAACATAATATTAAATAAAGGATTATGATTTAAGGAAATTAAATTCCTTTCTTGTTAGGTTTTATCTTTAATTTCCATATTTACCCTTTACCAAGTTGTTAAATTTTACAAATGTTTTTATTAATAATAACTAAATATAATATAAAATTATGTAAAACAACATCTATACTAATTTCAAATATATAATCATTTTATATAATTGAATATCTATATTTTTTGGAAATTACATTTAATATAAACACAAAAAATGTGATGGAAAATATTTTTCTAGAAAATATGATTTCTTATGTATACAATGTTTAACAATAAGAACAATATATAATTAATTAGAATGGATTTAACTGAATTAATGAAAATATAAATGAAATAATATTAATTTTAAAAATTCTTTTTAATAAATATTGGATATAAAATTCATTAAAGAAATAATTTTCCAACAGAAATATTTTATTTAGTATTCATTAAGAAATTGGAGTTTTCAAAATATTTTAAAAAAGTCACTCTAATAAAAAAAATCATGATATTTTAAAAAATGATATATTTTATACAAATAAATCTATAATTTTTTCTGAAATTAAATATAATATTATACTACAAAATTCAATAATATAATTTATTAACCAAAATGTATTTCAGAATAACGAAATATATTTTCCCAAAAATTTGTACTTATTTTCTAAGACTTTATAAATACATTTGTATTGAGTTGGTTATATATATATATAATAATATTTATACCATACAATTAAAAAACAATTTCAAAATGGAAATATATTAATAGATAATCTTCATAGTTCATTTATGATTGTTGTAGTGTATACTATACATTATTGAATATGGTTTTTTAAATCTCAGGATATTACATATATCATTTTAAAAAAAATTCAAAAAATATATAATACTAAAGTCAAAAATAAAAAAAACATATTCGTGATGGTTTCGTAAAAATAATGGGTATTAATGAAAACATTTTTGGATCACCTACTTTTCTATCCTAATAGGGGAATATAAATTCGGTTAAACACAATCTCATTAGATTACCTTCTGAAATAAAAAAACACATATGAGAAAATAATTGAATGAATATAAAATCCATATAGTATACATTCCAAATAATAATCATATAACTTATACACATACAATTAGAATAAATATTACAAATGGAATGAATTACTTGTTTAATTCATATATAATTCATCAGAGAACACAATCATTACCTAC
Source organism: Viscum album (assembly GCA_963277665.1). NCBI lineage: Eukaryota > Viridiplantae > Streptophyta > Magnoliopsida > Santalales > Viscaceae > Viscum > Viscum album. The sequence continues at coordinate 1,238,949,145 of OY728119.1, forward strand.
TGCATTAAAAGATATATAAAGTCCACCTATCATAATGAATAATATAGTTGGACTAAAATAAATATAAAAAACATCTACTCATGAATTTATATCCTAATAACCAATATGATATAATAACACATATTATTTTCGATATCCATGCATCATATAAAAATATGTTGAAATAAACTCTCTCCTTGAAAAATAATAATAATTGAAAAATTTCAAGATGACGACTGAATAAGATTTTATTTTGAAAAAATTAAAATATGTTATGGACAAATATCATTAAATAATTATTTTCATAGAGGATGAGAATTTAATACATGTTATTTACATTATAAAAAACATTATTGTGAACTTTAGTAAAAATGGAAAAAAGTAACCCATAATAAAATTTTAAAATAATTTTTAGAACTTTTTAATGAAATTAATAATTATTTTCAAAGGATATTTTATAATATTTGGTATATGAATAAAAATATTCAGGTAATATTTTAATTGAAAATGATATGGAGTTAATTATTATGAAAAATAATGATAATAGATCATGGTTTTCAAGAAAGTCATTATGAATTATAAAAATATTTAATAAAAATTATGATGTAGAAGAGAATAGGAAAATGATTTGTAAAATTATTTTTGTGTATTTGAATGATAATCTAAATCCATAAATTATTTAATATTATGAGTAACGAAAAAATTTGTTTAAAATGAAATAATTATCAATAAAATTAAATTGAGATGAGAGAACTCTTACCATGATTCCAAATGACCAAGTATGTAATTTAAATCTAGTATAATAAAATTGTATTAATTATAAACACACATAAGAAAAAGATTCAGTTTTATTCAAATATTATTATATCATTTCATTAATTTAATTTTATTCCTTATTATTTTTTTAATGTATTTTAGTTTATATTATATGTTTTGAGGACATTCGGTACATTGTGGAAAAATAATTTTAGTTGGTTAACCATGGATAAATTCGTCATGTAAGAATCATATAATGAATATTAAACTTGAAATAATTTTAATTTTTACAAATTCACATCAATTTTTGATGAATATGTTAATGAAGAATATGAAAATTTAATCACATCACTTCGTGGAGGGGTTAGTCTCTCTATAGAAATGATAAATATTATCATTTGAAAAAATTGTATGTGAATAATGGTAAGTAAAATATTAAATTTAAAAAATATAATTATATCATCTATAAAATATATTTACATTAAATCCATTTTTATAAATATTAATGGGGGTGTTGATATAAAATGAAATGACTCACTTTCTAGAGTTAGTAGTAAACACATATGCAAGGACATTGTTTTCATTACATATAAGAATTAAAATGAGTATAATAATATTGTAATAAAAAATTAACATTAATATATTGTTTATTTATTTATTTTTTAAATAATTATTGCTTTGATAATATATTTTGGAGGTATTTGAATAATGAAAAATGAAATATTCAGTTATGATTTATACAATTTATTTGAAAAAACAAAATTGTATTATACATTAATCCTTATAGGTATGTAATTATATGAGAACATGTACTGTTGGTTTTTGGGATTATAGTTAAGAAGTGATTTTGTTAGGTATTGTTCATGAAATATAGAACATGTTGTATGAATAGGTGATTAATAGTGGTTCTCTTTTATAAATGAGTGGTTTTAAAGTCTTGTAGTTATTCATTGATTTAAATTAATATAATATATTATTCATGGTAAAATAGAAAAGATGAAATAAAATATTAAAAATAATACAGTTTGAGTCCAAATAAACTCAACCAATCACATTTAGATATGTGTTTTCAACATGTTAATCATTATCTCTTAGTTAAAGCCCATTCACTGCCAATCATACTTTGACCCTGGAAACATATGTTTTTACCTGTATAAAATAATTATTTAAAATACATTTACCATTCAAATTATAATAAAAAGAATATATTATTATTCTAAATGAAGCTTATTTTATATTATATTAAATTTATATAGGTTTCATAAATTGTTTTATTATAAGAACACAAAAGGCATGATTTTTGTTATGAAAAATCATTTCGTAGTGTAAAAATATTTTGACCTTGAAATCATGTATACATGTTGATTTAAAATTATTATATAGTTATTTTAAAATATTTAGATATTTAGACATTCATTAATGATTAGATTGATCGGAAACCTTTATGAATACCATTAAATTTTATGACCCAAAAATAGTGTTTAATTTAATAAAAATATAAACTGATATTCACAAAAGGAATGCATTAGTTCCAAAATCTGATATAATATTTTCAAATTCCACATTTAAAACTCTAAAAAATATTCATTTTATCCCAAAGTATTAATTCATGATTTTAGTGCATAATAATTTTAAACTTTATGGATAAAAATTTCATGTCATATAAATTAATATCAAATCATAAGGAATATGTTGTCGAAATTTCATTATTAAGATATGAAATCTAATTACATCATTGAATTCCAAATTGAATATTTTAATTTTTATAAATTCACTATATTAATTGGTAATATATTTTTTTTGAATATAAATTTTTTTATTTTTAACATATAAGTTAAAGAAAAAATATAATGGGGTGTATGAGAATGATCTCTTAATTCTAAATATGTTTTCATTTGTTGATTCATGATCAATTTGAAAATTCTATCTTATTATTTCACATTACATAACATTATAATGTAATATAAATATCGTTTATAAAAAAAATTATTTGAAAATAACTTATTTTTTAATTACATAGAATATATTTATTATAAAATGAATGTAATTAAATATTTTATAATTTAATACATTTTAAAGTTGTTACAGTTTATCAGGTGTATATGTAAATTTATAAGATTGAAATTTTTTATTTTAATTTTTTTAAAAAATTCATATTTTCTATCAATTTAATTTTTTGCATTACTTTGTTTTTTGTATTTATTTTTTTAAATATTAATATAATGAACACGATACTATTTAATGATAATATATGGATAAGGAAAAAAAAGATAAATACTTCATAATCATAGGCAATTAACATGATAAAAATTCGTAAAAATATTGAAATTTGTTTATATATTTCTTCCAAAATAATTGTACACTAATATATCAATTAATTCCCAAATTAAAATTTCACAACGTTTTTAATGAATTAAAAAAATATGTTCGGTTTTATTTTATTTGACTCAGGATAAATTAAATAATGGAAATTAATAGATTAATGATACATAAATGGGTGATAATTTTGTGAGAAAAATATTGTATATTAATTTTTTAGGTATGGTAATCATATTTTTATGGATTCCTTTAATTATTATAGATTTATTTTAGATAGCATCAACTACTTTAAAATGACCAAAAATTAATACATTATTACATATTAAACATCAAGTAATTTTTTAAACTAAATATTGTTTAATTGTAATCATTATAATTTTGAAGGAATGACATGTATATGTAAAACAATAAATAATGGTTAAAAAATATTTTGATGAACGATATATATATTCATAGTATTTTTTATAATGTAATTCGTATTGTTTTTTCTTGATTTGTATTCTTTATTCGTCAATTTTGTTGACTCGTTATGATCAAATTAATAGTTTTCATTAATTTGTTTATGTGGTTGAAAATTCATATAATAGAATTAGATTTAATAATATATATTCAAAATTATTTATTTATTTTAGTTTAATAATATCTCTAAAATAAAACACATGTATATTATCTCTACATGTGGAAATTGAATTTTTTTATTTTAAAGAAATATTCTCATTGATAAAATATTTTGGGATTGAAAATAATTATACAGTTTTTTAAATTAAAATAATGTTTATTTCACATTTATAACTTCCAAAATGATATAAATTGTTACAGAGTTACTAAAATAATATTTTTTCCAACATATGAAATGATTGTAATTATTAATTGTAATTTTTGACTTCATTTATTTACTTGAGGTATGGGAATTTTGATTCATGATTTTATTTAAAAAGATAAGTGTTAAATATTCTAAAATGTTTTCTTCTATTGACATAAAAATATTTATTACATTAAACAATGAATATATCAATAATGTTAGTCAATATTATATCTATTTAGATTTGTTTTATATGAACGAATGTATAAAAACTAGAAGAATTTAGCTAAAATAAAACCTAAATTTACTGTAGCAGAGTGTACAAATTATATTAATTCATAGTGGTAGATATATTTTCATGAAATTAATTTTTAAAATATATTATTTTTTAAGGATGTATATATGTTCTCAAATATGTTTAATTTATATATTTTATTAAAAATTATTTTGGTACGTGAGTATGATATTTTTGTGGTAGATATGAATCATTGAATAAATTATATATATATGTATATATTACATGCGGAATTGATTGAAATATCAATATTGAATGTTGAAACTAAAAATAATTTTATATTGTTAATGGTCATGATGTTCTGGGTTATTTGTATTACAATACCAATTTTAATAAATATGAATCAAGTAAATATTAAAAAAAATTGTAATTGTTTATGTTATAAGGTATATGAAAATGATAAAAATCCTGGAATTTTAACAAAGGAGAATTTGTAACCCTTCAAAATGGTAGTGTTTTCAAACCCTGTGATGTGATTTTGAAAAATCTGCACTGCACTTCTATATCATAAACTATAATATTAGTTTGAGATGTTTTAAAGAACCAAAATGTTTCATTAATATAGTGTGTTCATACCCAGTCATTCAAATATAAAATGCCATTAAGAATTTAAAAACTTCTCATTTCAAAACAATCCAGGGTTTCATTCAAACCAACACCAAACCCAGTCTATACCCTAGACTGAAGGGAATTCTCGATCCCTATGGTCTTCAACTATTAAATATATATCAATAGTAATCATTGGTAATTATTTCTACAATTTCAATAATCGTAAAAAACAAATAATAATAAATATCACAATAATGAATTTCCCTTACAAAGTAACATATAAAAATGTTCATCATCAAGGATTACATCATTAAAAAACTGAACCTAACAAACGAGTAATGCCAACCAAACACAACCCAAAATCTTCAAAGAAATATGTAGGTCATCTCCCCTATTCCACTACAACCATTATATGTGAGGGAAGACCACTTGAAACCAGATCCTTCACCAACACCATGTCTCCTCTTGAATTTATGTGGGTCAGACATAACAATGTCTTCATACACCCAATGGTGTATATATTATGTGGGAAAAATCCTAGTAGGATCCCTCCCAAAATAATGGATTCCATTATACAAAATTAGATAAAATTAACAATAATGTATTATAAAGGGAAATAATGATTTTTTTAGAAAGCATTTCAATGGAAAACAATTTGATGGAAATCATTTAAATTGGAAAAAAATGATGTTATTCTAAAAAAACATAAAGAGAACCATATACTGATAGTAAGTACAATATCATAAGAGATGACTATTTCATGGTAAATCCCTATAGATACTACCTATAGTGAAACACTGGGTACCTCGTATCACTGTGAATTGTGGTATGGAAACTGCAATGGTCATCCTCCTCAAGGAAGATCAACTAGAGACGAATCAATCCATACTCTTAAAAACTCAATCAATCATGTTGTAGTTAGTGTTGAATCTTATATCACTTGAGAAAAAAGTGAACCTCATCCCCACTAACAGAAATATCATACTAGTCTAGGTCTACACACCTAGTCTCATAGGATTCCCTTTTTATCAATTTCCATTGCAAATATCACATAAAGAAACATGTTGACACATGAATTATTCTATCATGATAACTTGCATGGTAAACCAAAATTTCCATAACCCACAAACTCAATAGAATCCAAATTCAATCCAAATATGTTTTAAATTTTTTTTGCACCATTCTCATTATTTATGAATCTCATTTGAAGACCTAATAAGAATACAACATTTGTAACCATCCTTTACATGGGAAAATAACTCATTTATTCCAAAAATAATCCCAACACATTTTTCAAACATATGAATATTATTTACACTATTAAAAATATATAGTAACATATTATAACCTAGAATCTAGTATAAAAAATTTAATATTTATTTTAGAAACCAATTTCCAACAAATTTTCACAATTAAAACAATTTAAAATCCCATTTTATCCAATTCCATACACAGTGTAAAACAAATTAAAGAAACACCATAAAAATGAATACACAATAAATTACCATTTTCCATTAGAAAATACACTTTTAGTTAATATGGATTACAACACACTTCTATAATTTATTTATCACCAAAAAATTATAACATAGTAAACTTTCATGAAAGTAAAAATTAAGTCAAAATCATCTAATAATGTAAAATAATGGAACCACGTACATCATGATTCAAAACATCTGAAAATTAGTGCAAAAAAACAACCAAAATACCCTATCAAAGAATGATACAACAAAAAACATCAATAACATACTCAAAACTGAAAAATAAGACCCTCCCTGGGTCATATGACTGGCTAGAAAAGAAGAACCAATAGACGGTGAAGATGAAACCCAAAACGAATGATGAAACCCTAGGAAAAAACACTTACATGATTAATCCATGAAGGTTTCAATCAAACAATACCAAATTAATGGTTTCCAAGGGAGAAGATATGGAGAGAGTGTGATCCTAGGTATTTTGAGATTGAATGGGGTGAGAAAAAGAGAATTTAGAATTAAAACAAGAGAGGAAACAAAGGTAAATTTTAAATATTTAATGACTTATAAATTGCATATTGTTTTCACACATGGTATTTCTAACTATGTAGAGACCGTCCCCCCCCCCACTATCTATGAGGGACATGCCACAGGATTATCCCTCATGGCATGGAAATTGTGTTCAAACTATTATGTTATCCATTATCAAAAAATGTCACTAGGCCCCATGGAATCCTAGGTGATGGTGAAAGATTTGCAAACCATGTGCCAAACATTCACCACATAATATCAACCAAAGAACTTTTATTAAAAAACCCATGGGAATGCTCAACGAATAAATTCAAGGTTACAATATAACAAAATAAAACCTCGAAATTTTATCCTCATCACACCTAGGACTAGAGAGGAAAACCAAGATCCAAAAATAAACTGGAAGAAAGGGTTAAAGAAAAACTCAAGTGTTAAAATTTAAATAACCATTAATCATTTTTCACCTCTCTATCAACCAAATTTCTAGTTGATCAAAACAATTCAATGTATTTACATACCCACATGATTTAACCTCTGACTAATAAAATAGAAAAGTCACCACCAAGTGAAACAACCAAATAATAAATGACCAAATCCAAGAAACGACAGATAATATGAATTACATACTTGAAAAACAACGACATTCCATAAAAGAATAGGAACTAAAAATTTATAATCTAAAAAATGAAACTACATCCTATAGAATAAATAACAGAAACAATAAATAATTATCAACATAGTAGGCCAGAATGAACTGCCCCCTTTAGAAACCAAGACACTTTGATCCAAATATAATTAAATGTCAATGAATCCCATCATGGGTTTCCCCACCATAAGAACCCATATAGAAAATATCAACACTAGATCCCACACCTATGGAAATGAAGATAATTCCAGAAAATCCCACAATCCCCCACCAAAAGTGGAATGAACTTGATGAGGGAATCACGAACTAGAGCTTTGTTAAAAAAAACAGACTAACGAGGGATAACCAAACAAGGGAAACCAATTGAAAGACAACATAAAAAAGGCACGAAAATATAATTTGAAGAAGGAGAAAACCAGAGGAGGTGATTCTAGAGGGGACGCGAGGGAGATATGGAAACTATTAGGGTTTATGTTTGGCGATGTCTCTACCTCACTTTCTCGGCTTTAGTCGGCTTGATATGTGATGGATCTGTGCGAAGGATGTGGTTTCGGGCGAGATGGCTCCTACGTCGACCTCTTTTCTGTGAAGGCCAGAGATTTCTTCATCTAGTGTGCTTGAGTCATCTGGCGGTGTGAATACCTCATCTTCCAGTGAGCTTGTCCCATGGAGGTCTGAGGATGGAGGGACGAAGGCGGATGGGTTGAAGGCTGCTACGATGGATGTGGGTTGCGCAACAGCGAAGCCTCCATCCTGCAAACCCTATGATCAGTGTTCTCGGAATTCCACTAGGTACATATAATCAATGAGGGAACCCACAAGTGTTTCATCATGTGGTCAATGATCTTTTGTTGATGCGATGAAGGATTCATATTAGAAAAGAAATGAGGACCCCTGTCATAGGAAGATCCTTCAAAAGGGATCTCTGTCTCAGGATGAGGCTAACCCTAGAGTGATTGCTGAATTATTGGAATTTGGTGAGAACTCATTGATCGATCGTATTGTCCTCCCTAAAGGTGTGATTCCCTAGAAATGTGAAGATTTATTCCATATAATTTAGGTGTTGTGGGGTTTTCCTAGATAGAAATGTGTCTGCCTTGGGAGGGGATTCATTCGCTGATTGTTTCCATCGGCAGACTTAAAGCTAAAGGATTTCAGTTTTGGTTCCATGTTTCTAAAGCCTGGATGTATTCATATGCATGAATATTCAATTTACATTAATGTATCGAATGCAAAAAATTCCTTCGCTCAAGTATGGGTGCGCCTTCATGGGATTAATTGGGTTCTTTAGCATCCAGAGATCTTGCATGACTTTGGAATGACAATTGGAACACCCATCTGTCTTGATAAGGAAACAACAGATGTATGGTATGGGAACATCACTCTAATTTTGGTGTAATTTGATCTCAGCTCCACTCTCATTGACACGGTAACACTTTCTATTCCCTCTGATTAAATTTTTATTGATTTTGAATATGAAAGTAAACATCTCCTCTGCTCTAAATGTAAGGAGTGTGGGATGCGAGGACACCCCTCCAATATTTTCCAACATAAGGATAACTTGAAGGATTAGTCCAAACCAAAGCATGTCATCAAAGACAGTGACCCTCCTATGAATTCAACCCCTCTTAAGACGCTGACTCCTAGGAATGGAAAAGAGTTGATTATTGATGTTACTCCAAAAATATATTATAGTGGACCTTATAGAGATCATGAGGATATTATTTCTGAGAACCTGAGTCATGTGCCTGGTTTGAAAGAGAATGATACTACATAACTGATGGTTCAAAAGAAAGCTTCTTCTTCTACTGAATGGGGGAACATATCTGATGAAGGAACAGAAAGGGCCGAGGACAACACTCCGAGAAATGGGGAGTCCATCCCCTAAAAGTGGGGGGACACTCAAGATGAGGATAAGGAAAGTGATAAAGATATGACTAGAGTCTTATACAGTTTCATTTTTCAAGGAGAAAAGAAAATAATCTTTGACAGTGAGGGTGTCATGACTACCCCAAGTTCAAGGAAACCTAAGAAAGATTACTCTATAGTTCCGAGGACGGTGACCATTATGTCAAATTCCAAGAAGTCTAAGGAGATGATATATATTGATAAATTGGAGAGAAATAAAGAATATATCAAGATTCTCAAACCATATGAACCTCAATCAGAATGGGAATCGGCTGATACAGATGACCTGACAAGGTATAAATGGGGTGATTATGACTATTCTTATCTGTACTCTCTCTCTCTCTCTCTTGTTTGTCTCTGCACTTTCCTTTTATTAATAAATTTTGGGGTTCAATCATGCTTGGATCTGACTTTTTGGGTATAATTTAAAGAAAAAAGAACCACAAAACCTCTCCATAACCTAGTAAAAACACTTCTATTCAAAATGATTGTTCTAAGAAAAAGTGGTATCTACCCCTATTTCCAAAAAAACATGAAATTTTAAAATGAGGATGCTACTATAAAAGAAATAAAATGATCCTGATTATTGAACTGATGAGAGAATATAGACCAAATAACCTCACATCATTTGTATTACTAACAACATAACAGGTTCACTCTGAGGCCTAGGGATGGAGCACTTGTGTTTGAAACATCTTCTACGATTTAGTCCTGAGTTGGAAATCCGCTGTCTAAAAAACATATTTACAGTTAAATATGAATTCAGATGATACACACTCATCAGCACCTTTATCATTGATTGGAAAATAGAAGAAAAAAGTCACTCGAAAAAACATCCCCATTTTAAAATGAATGGATTCCAAATTTTAAAAATAAAAAACTCTCTTGCATTGAAATGGAAGATCAAAAGAAATCAAAAATTTCCACTATAAAAACTAAAGTATAAAACACCACATCAGAACACCATCGGCCAGAATAATTACAATAGAGCTGGCATAAATAGGATGTGACTATAAACTGATCACAAATAGTACACAGTTCAAGTGACCTGGGTCCATATTATCTCCCAGAAACACCCTGAAAGAACAATTGCAAGTTCCCTAAGTGTCCAAAGACCTGGAAGGTACTAATTGAATTCAGAAACAATGAATTCTTATGACTGGACCTTCCAAAAAAATGAAAAACATGATCTTATTCCGAAAAGAATGTAATGAAAGTTCTAAATGATTTTTTAATATAGTAGTGAACAGAAACAACATCCATCCACTTTTCATTATCATAATTCCATTTACCACTACTTCATGAGACCTTGAGAATAAACATGGAAACTATCTCCTTTATAGACTCATGGAACTCAATGAAACAAACATTCATTTAAACTATTTACAACCACTCTTACCCATCGAAAGGAATAGCTCAATAATAACGATCGGTGGGCTCAATTTTAACAACTCAACAATAAATTAATTTTGTTAATAAACTGGAGGGTATTCCAATAATGATCAACACATTTCCACACTATGAATATTCATCAAATCTTATGGTCTTGTACAATAGCTATCGTGGAGGATGAGAATCCAAACAAACTAAAGCATCAGCTAAAACATACCATAAAAATTTTCTGAACACACAAATGTATCAAAATCAAGGGACTCCAAAAACATTTTTGAAAAGGACCCTCTAACTGTCATCTCAAAACAAACTTACTGAAAAAAAAAATCAATCATGAAAACCCATTCAATGAATATGAGTTTTCATATTCAATAAACCTCACAATAAACTCACCCAACTGACATGAAGACACCCCACACATCTACTATTTATCGAACCATAACATCTTTTTATAAAATCATCTTTTAATGAAATCATAATTGGGGGGTATCACACAAACCAATTATATTTCATTGAGCCTCACACATTCCTATTCTCATGCCATCCTAGTAATCCATTACCTCATATCAATTTTCACATATATCCATACATGTGGTCACTCATGGAAATACCTAAGATGTAAATAAAATATTTGAACTTTTCGAGAAAAAATATTCCACCCACACGTCAATATGCTTCATTTTTAATAAAATAAAATCAATTGGGTTCCATAAAAATCCATTTCTTCCAATTATTATATTTTTTAAATACATAGAAATCCATTTTAAAAATCATTTTCAAAACCATTCTTGAAATAATTAATGTTTCTTAATAATCGATTTTTATAAACCATATGTTTTTATTATTAGAATCTATTATCGAAAATTTCATCCACATTTATTTGAAATATATGTATATTAAAAAATAATTTTATATTTTTATATTCCAAACAAGTAAAAAAATTATTTTCCACCTTCCCAAAAAAAAAATATTGCCAATTTTAAAAATTATTTTTCATAATTACAAAATATGGGTTTTTAAAAAAATCGACAAAACCTAAGAAGGCAAAAATATCACATGGGAAACTAGTGTCGATGGGTTAATTTCCTTATGGATATCATCCATATGAATATCACACCACAATCACAGAGAGTATTATATGACAATGTCATTGGATCCACATATCATTATAGGCCCTATGAGCTCACTGAGACCATTGATCCCACACAATTTTAATATACCAAATTCCACACAAGCCATAATATCAAAAAAGACAAAAATAAAACTAAATTCCCATGAAAAATCAATGATCAATTCTGGATGTGTTTGTTATATAATCCAAAATACATATATCCCATGATATAATAGTACCTCTACATTACCCTAAAATCCAAAATAACATAATCTTCTTTGTAAATAAAGTCAAATAAACACACTAACCACCTATTTTTATTTTTATATTCAGAAACCAATATGCGGTTTCAACCATCCCAAAAAACCGGCCTCGTCTGTTGCATGGCCTAAATGCCATTCCTATTCTGAATGGGTAGGAAAAAATCCCATTGGAATCAAGAATAAACATTAGTAGAAATTTTTCTCATTTAAATAATCAAAAATAACCTACAATAATAAATAAAAAAATCCACATATCTATAACAAAATAATCTACAACATTTTTTAGATTTCTGGTTTAAAACTCAAATAAACTGAACATGGAGGAATACATCCTATACAAGACATGAAAATCCACTATGAAATATTGAGGTTCATAACCCGCAATCCAAAAAAACCAACAAATGTGAGGGAAGACCACTAGAAAAAAATTCCATAGTCCTCACCATGACACATACTGACTTTACCATGGACATAGATAAAAAAAAATATATACAATAAATGGTGTATGCAGAGTCAGAGCCACATACCATTAGAATAGAACCCATTTGAAATGATTACATGATACAACAATAAAATACATATAAAATTTCATATTTAATATAGGGTAGGAAACATTTTTATAACAGTCATTACATTGGAAAAAATTTCAAAGGAATAACTTGTTTAAATGAAGACCATGATTATCTTTTAAAATAAATCACAAAGAACACTGCATGATGATGATAAATTCAATATCACTAAAAAGAAACATAGAATATAATAATCATAGAGTAATTTTTTATATTAAAAATTTTTGTACCCTAAATCTTGCTGAAAAGATGTATCTCGACCACAATGACCATCGTCATCATAGACGAGCCATTAGTGAGGATTCAATCCAAAACTTGTTTGGTCTCAAAAAATGAGGGATTAGATAGTATTTTATCATTAGTCCCTTTAACAAAATAGGTCCTTGGACCCCATAATAATATTATAATACATGTACTAGTCCACAAAAAATGTCACCGAGGATTCTTTTTGTACTCAATTTTTATTCCACATATCAAATGAAATATCACTTCCAAAAATGCACCGCGAATTATATAAACCAAAACCCCTTTTGAATCAAAACATAGGACAAATAAATTTTAAAATGTGTTTTTCACCATTCACCTAATTGATGAATCTCATTTGAATACATGAGAAGAATAACACATTTGGAACGATCCATTTTCATGCGCAAAAACCCATATAAATCCAAAAATGAACCCAACTCAGGATTAAAACATGTTTCCCATTATTTATGTTGTTCACCATTCATATTAAAGGTGAAAAATAAGAAATCCCACATAATGAAATTCCAATTTCTTTTATAAACTCACATTCGAAACAGTCTCAAATTGAAACCCCTTTAAAATATATTTTTCCATCTTCCACGGAAGTTGTAATTTTTTTAAGAGACATGAAAATAAATAATACATAATAGAATACAAATTTCCCTTATAAAGTCATCTTTAATCCTATATACATTCCAAAAACATCCAAAATATATTTCTCACCACACTATAATACCATAGTACACTTTGATTAAAGAAATTAGGCATGTAAGGATAATCTAATAATATAAAACCCTGGAAATACTAACCTCACACTAGTAAAACTTTTAAAATTTATACAAAACAAAAAAAAACCACCACAGGACCCTAAGAAGAAAAATTTGGAAAAAAAATTGTCAAGATATTAATCAATAACACATGATCAAACCCTTTCAAGGTCACAAAACCTTTTGCAAAAGAAGAACAACAATAGGGTTAATAATAAATCCTAAAAGAAGGAAGAATCCATGAGAGAGAACACATACATGATGAATCCATGATGTTACCACAACAACAAAAACCAAAGTAATTTATCTAAAGGATTCCACGGTGGATAAAGGTAGGAGCATAGGGTTGGAGTGCTTTAATGGGGATATCAAAGGAGAATTGGGGTTAAATACTGAATGGGGAAAAAGTTAATTTTTAAAATTATAATGTCCCATACATGGAACATAGTTTTACCCCATGGTATTACTAACTATGTGGAAACTGTTCTCCCCTTACTATCAAAGAGGTAAATTCCAAATGGTTAGACCACACTGTTTAAAAACAATGTGAAAAACATATAGTTTTCCAATGTCCAAAATTGTTACCTAACTATATGGTTTCCTATGTTTGGGTGCATGGTTCTCCAAACATTTTGCCACCTATTTTCAACCTAAAATACATTATTTTCACTAATAATTACTAGGGAAAAAATAATAAAGATAGTTTAAAAATTAAACAATCTAAACTGTCAAAAATTGAGCCTCGTCCTACCAAAAACATGAGATGAAAAAATGCGATCCAAAAATAAACCTACAAAGGGAGAAAACAAAAACCTAATCGTGAAACTACTAAATATATTATAATTGAATGATATTTTCATTTTATATCATTGGAGTATCTTTATTTTTTAAATAAATAATTTTAGTAGGGCGGTTATCATATGTAGGTAATAAATAAATAATTTGAGTTTATTATCATTCTAGAAATCACAGTTTTGATTTCTAAATCAAAATATATTTCATTTAATATTGTTTTTTGATATTGGAAAATAAAATACCATGAAAATTATAACATTATATCAAATATTTAGTCATTATATATATATTCACTTTCATCCCATTAATAATTTTGGGTATGAATTAATTTGGGTGATTTTTAAAATATTGTTAAAAAATTATTCATGGGATGAAAACCCTTTAAGAAGCTCGATCATCATTATAAAATAATTTAAATTAATATAATGTGTTTATCAAACATAATCCTTGTTATTATATTACTAATTATTCTTATGGATTGGTTTAAGAGATTATATATTAAGAATTAAATTTGATCTATTCAGCATCATTTTTTATAGGCACATTAGAGTGTGGTGTAATGAATAAAATCCTGTGGATGTTTGAAATTAGTAATGGAAGGTTAAGATATTTCCATGAATAAATAAATTAATTCTAAAGTATTTTTAGAAGATTCTAAAATAAATTATTATTCATAATGTTTTGGGGAAAATGTTTGAAAAGAAAATTTTCATTCTCATGTTTCTTAAAATAAAGGGTAGTGGTTACCTATTAAGAAGAATATCGATTCATATTTCATGTCTCAAATTGAAAATATCATAATGATGTGTTCTAGGAAAATTTCCTGTGACTATACATGGTATCTCATAAGATAAAATAAATATCATGTGAATTAGTATACTATTTAAATATAATTGAACCCATAAAATCATAATATATAAATGTATATGTGTTTTATATAAATAAATCATTCATATTTAAGAAACATTTGGGATGTCCCAGAAATTTTAATGGGTTACCTAATCTTGTCATAATGCATAGAAAAATCAGGTTTCATTGTGAATCCTAGAAAAATAAATGATCAAGTATGTTTAGAAATTCATATTCCAATTTAGTATCCTACTCATTTAAGATTATGTTCACGTAAATAGTAAATTATAATAATGGATTGGATATGTAGGATTAGAAAAAAACATCTCAAATGATTCTTTATGATAATAGTAATGAAACTATAAATTATTAAAAAAATAGTTTTCTTTATTGAATATAACAATGAACTAATTTTTTTTTCAAGAAATTAGTTTTTATTTTTAGAAATATTGAGTTGAGAAGTCATTAAAATGATTCCCCATGAAATGTAAAATTAGTAGGATTGTCCTTTCTAATAGAGTTTTATTAAAAAAATATATTTTTATAAGAATATCTTAATAATATATAATAATTGTAAATATTATTAAAATAATATAGGAATGTATGTAATGGATATAAATTTGTGTGTGTGTGTGATATAGAAGAGGTAACATAGAAAAATAGTGATGTAAAGTGTGGTTTATGGGGATAATGTGCAACTTAAAATACAATAGGGTGGTTGAGAATTTCACCAACCTCATGTATCAACTCATACAGCATGTTCATAATAATTATTGAATTATTAAAATATTTTTTAAAATATTGATTTTAGATTCTTTTTTATGCATATTTTAATTTATATTATTTCTGTATCTTTGTTTATAATTTTTTAGTAAGGATATTTTTTTGAATTTAACTATTTTAGTGGTGTTCAATTCTTTTTTCAAATTTTGAAATGTTTCCTCAATAATTAAATATACTCATATAAAATGATTCCCTAACTCCAAAAGTGAAATGTCTCGGAGTTAATATAATTCCTTAATTTAAAAGTTTATTTGTTTCGAATATTCATTATAAATAATATTGAATCCTAAAGTATATATTTTATCAGGTAATGGTTATTCTTTAAAAGTTGTATTCCAAAACATATAAAACTAATTAGTTTTATATTATTTTATATTCATTTCTAAATTACATAATATGAATAAATATTCCTTGTCAATGTTATTTTCATATTTATCGTAATCAATTTTTTCGATAACAATCAATGAACTGAGTATAAATAATTTCCAAAAACACCCTATTATATGGTTATACTAGAAATAAATCAATGTTTTTACCAAATAACAGTGTCATTAAAAAATTTAAATATTATTACTATAAAATATTAAACCAAATTTAATTTTATTATTTATTTTGTGACTTTTAAAGTGAATTGTATTAAAAAAATCCATGTAGGTAGTGATTAGTTATATAATAAATCATTTTTATAGGACAATGATCGACTATAATATGGGAGATTATTTAATTTTATAATTGAATAATTTTATAATGATCATTTGAATTTGAATATCATTAAATAATTTCAGTATAAATACAAAATTGATTTAAATACATCATGGGGGTCTGAAGTGATTTTTCGGTGGTAGAATAAGAAACACACTTGAAGGAACTAGATTTTGATAATTACAACATCATTTAGATTTTCTCATTTAGAATAATAATTAATAATTTAATGAATTCACTATTAGTGAGTCCATAATTTCATAGAAGGTGGAAATATAGCGGTGGTGTGATTTTGGTCGATATTTTTCATGGAAATGTTCACTAAATGTGAAGTAAATTGGGAGATTAATATTGGTATGGATTAAAGGAGGAGATGGGTGATTTAGATTACAATTATAATATTAAAATATTAATTCCTTAAATAAGGATCAATCATATGATATAACTGAAATATACTTTTAATATAATAGTAAATGGGTTATTAAAACATTTATTTAACTACAATAATATAATAAAATGCATTCAGATACATACATAAATAAAATTTTACTTTTACAGTTGTTAACTAATCACCAATATTTTATATTAGATTTGAAAAATGACAAAAACAACACGATGATCAGATTTAAAAATAATTATTAATTAAATGATATCGATTTTATCAAATTTATTTTCTAAATTTAATAAATATATTTTTTACAATTAATACTCATAATTAAAGAAAAGGGAAATTTGTAATTAGACATTCAATTTTGCGACCATTGAAAAAATAATTATGTTTTAAAAAAATCCATTTTTTATAAAAATATAATGCGGTAAATTTTTAATGTATGTTATATTTCATTATATAATTTTATTATTATAATACAATTATATTATATTTCAAATAGAACATATATGTTCTCCCGAATACAATTTTTTTCTTTTCATAGTTTCGAACATTTATTTGATTATTTTTAAAAATTAAATTTAATAGTTTTTCAATAAATATAAATTTTATTATAATTTTATTTGTAAAAAAATATATAATTTTAATTCCAAGAGTATAGTTTCTGTTATAATAGTCACATTACAATTACTAATGGTTATGTTACCATTATAATGGTAATATTTATAGTAGTTGTATTGGTTTTATACTTCGTATAAGTTCCAACTATATTCTCCATTAATCATTCACATAAATTCATATCAATGTTCTATTTTGAGTATTGTTAAAATTTTGAATATATTATTTATTGTCGGTTTATTTTTTTTCAATAATAACTTTGAGTGTGAATTTTTTAGAAGGTTAAGATTATCAAAATATCCATTTTATAGTTTTTATTACTTAATTTATATTATATATTTTTAATATCTACAATTGATTAGGTATATTTATCTTTCAAATTTAATGCTACAAATTAAAATAAGGAATAATTTTTTCATTATAATTTTCAGTTACTGAATTTATAAAATATTACATTACTAGATTTGAAACATGATTATTCATATTGTGGATTCAATATAGAGAATTATATATCATAATTGTCTAACCATAAATAGAAATATGTTCTAAAACTTTTATCCCCTAAATTAAGATTAAAATTGATGAGTGTAATATAATTTAATTTCTTCTTTATTTTCTATTATTTTCCTCTATTCATCTTGATTTACCTAATTAAATTGAGAAAATATTTTATAATAATTCACATAATATTCTTTTCATGGTCCAACATATCCTCCAGATCCTACAGATATGGGATATCATCATCCTACTACTCTTCCATTGGATTTAGAACATGTGAGGGATACTTTATGTCTAAGATATCCACCAGTTCCTCCAGATAAGAGATATAATTCCATTCGTTCCAATACTCATGAAACTCTTAAAAAAAATATAAAATGAACACATTATCTCCAACATGTGATGGATATTATTTAATATTTGTTTATATTTATTTAACTTGGTTCCATCTCAATAGTGTTTTTAACCAAACATTTTCATTGAAGATTGTAATTTTATAATTTTTTTTAAATGATGACTTCAGATGGAGACATCTAGACACATGTGTTGTATATTTTTTTATATGAAAACTCAACCATAGAAGGATGTAAATTCCATCATTATATGTAATTTATAGACAAATATCCAATAATATCCTCAAGGTTCTAGATAGTCAATTAAAATTATACATTACATGGGGGTGATACCCTACATTGAAGTCTAAAATGGAGTTTAAAGTTCTTTGAATATTATTATTAAACATTTTTGTTATCCTTAAATCTCAATAAAATAAAATAATTATTGGTTATAAGTGAACTTAAACACTTCCCAATTGTAAAACGTTAAATGTTTATTGGGTGAGATGTCCTATAAAATTTTTATTGAGTATGAATCAATTATATGATAGCTTTCCATAATACATATGAAATTATTTTAGTTGGATGTGTTTGAAATATAAATGAAAAAATATATGCAGATGTTCTAACATTTACAATTAGGTATGCTTATTGGTTGAAAAAACCCCCAATTTTTTTAACTTTCTGTATTGACATAGAGAAATTCCATTCCATTTGAGGAATTTTTTTCAATATGATTCCTCATATTACCCCACTATTAATTACCTCAGAGATCTCAATACATCATTTTCCTCGTAGTTTGGATAAATAATATTGATTTATAAGAAGTATTACATATCATTTCTTTTATATCATCATATAGGTGTAAAAATATTCATGTACTAAATCATAAAAATCCCTCTTTACCAATGAATAAATAGATGTTTTTTCCCTTCTTCGTAGAGTTATTTTCATATCCCTATCATCGAATTTAGCTTCCCTAATATTTACAAGGACGACTGGTTTGTTAGAAAATTAATTATAGTAGGATATCAATCCCTAAATTTTTTATGATATTCATCCATTACAAGTCCAAAAATATTATATTTTTCTCAATCAGCATCAACCGTAATGTTTTACTATATTTTCTTCAAATATTATTATCCTTGTTATTCACCATCCAATAATTATAATTGTTTAAATTACTTTTTCCTTAATTATAATTTACTACATTCATTATACCATGATGATAATATTTCTTGTGTTTATAAGAAAAAGGATCTTATAATATATATATTTAAGACCTTCTAACACAGAGATAATTAGTCCAAATAACTTGTTAAATGATTAATGTATCCAACTCTAGATCATGTGTTAGACAGTTTTAATCATGGATTTCCAATTATTAAGAGTCATTGTTTTTTATCATTTTTAGATAGTATAAAACATAATAATTTATTTGATTCATTTATATAAATAAAAAACCTTCTCATTTTTAGGGATGTTTAAGAAAAAGAGTTTTGATTAACCTCTTATTCAACGCTTCGAGGATCTGTTCACAGTCTTCAATATGGAATAAATCAAAATACATTATGATTTATCATGATTAATGGGTTATAAAAAAAATATAATTTCCTCATATGTCATCAATAGTATAAATAAAATCAATAAGAACCATGTATCTCTATTATATATGTGTTTATATGGCATTTATAAGTACTAAATATTTTTTGAGGATCAAAGGATATCCCCATTATTATGATAACATCACACAAAAATATTAATTCCTCAAAATAAAAATATACATTATCTCTATATTTCATAAAAACAGCCATTTAATAGAATCATTATTAATGTAAAAAATATATTTTTTTGTTCCTCCTTGATTTTGGATTTTATATGAATATAATCACGAAATACCACATGGTATTTTAAGAGTTAATATAGAAATAACAAAACCACCAAGACAATAGATGTTTTGATATAATTAATGAGACCAAATTCAATCAATATATATTCATATTTTCCAATCATATATGGTAGAATGTACTGGGAATATCCTAGTTCATATTAAATTCATAATATATTGAATAATGATCAATATTAGAGAAAAACCGAGACTCATATAGTTGGTAAAATTTATCAATTCATGGAAGGGGATTTTTAAAATTATTTTTCATCTTGTTGAATTAGTGATAATAAAAATAAGAACACATTGATATATCCTTTTACATAACATAGATTACTACTATAACTCAGGTTGAAAAACATTGGCATATAAAAAAATTATTAATATTATCTTGTAGTTCATATTTTTTATTCCAATTCATTGGGGTAATCACTATACTAAATCATAGATAGGGGAATAAATCCATGATTATGTTTAATTTTGAAATCAACATCAAAATAATGAGTTGTAGTATGTAACTATTATTGAAATCCATTAATATACTCTTTTGATATTGGTTGGTCTTCTAGATGTATGCTTTCCATTATCTCAGTCATTTTAGAATGATATGGTTCTTCATTAGGTATAAATAACCACACTATTGTTTTTTAATGTATATCTATATTAGCCCTTAATTTTTATATCATAATTGGATGGTTTTTGATTTGGAAAGTGGTTTCCATTTCAAGAATATTGATAATGGATGCAATAAAATAATAGTCAATCCAAATTTTATTTTTCATTACATTACAGTGAATATTGTTAACCAATGATTTTTAGGATATTCAACGATTTTTTTTAGTTTTAGACATGTTAAATACGAACTTTTTCTAAATTCTATCACTCTGTTTATATATTAATTAATCAACCTCAATTTTTTGAGGTGGTGTTTAGGTATTTTTTTTAAACATGCATGGCATAAATTTATGTATTGAAATTTATAAATAATTGATATTTGATGTTTTTGTAAAGATAATAATTATAAATTTATTATAACACCAAAATAAATTATAATTTATTTCTCATTTAAATACATTCAATGTTTTTTATAATAAAAATTATACATAGCCTTGACCTTAGAAAAACTATGATATATTATCGAATGGTTATTATTAAATATTGATGTTATCACCAAAAATATTTAGTGGGGGTATTATTATGATTAAATAAAATATCAAAAATATTTATAATATTTTTCTTTTACAAAAAATTATTTATTTGTTCCATAGAATTAGGAATTCCATTTTAAATAGTATAACAAATATCATTTTTAATTAAAATATAAAAATTTCAAATTATTATTATTATTTTTATATTACATGATCACTAATTATATACTAAATTATTAAAATATAAATTTTTAAAATTTAGGATTACTTATAGTCCTTCAAATATTGATAATAATTTTTTATAAGTGAAAATAAAATCATTTGAATGTAAAAAAAATTATTTTTCAAAAAAAAATTTTTACATGAGTTATGTAATTTATCATAATATATTAATTTGATCAATATTTGTGAATAATATTAATGATATATGTAGATATTATATTCCATAATATATATTAATATTCATTTAATTATTTCTCTAGTACATGTAATTGAAATAAATTTATTTTTATTTTTGATAATACGTTACCTAAAAAATTGGTTCTTATAGTTTTTTTTGTTAGGTTATTTGATTTAGTTTTTAATTTTTAATGAAATTACATATTTTAAAATTTATTCCATATTTGTTATCAAATTAATAAATATTATGTTATATGATCAAATTGAGTGGTCAATACAAAGAATAATTATTGCGGTAAAAATATTGTCACAACAGTAAGGATTATATGACATAATAGGGGTGATAATATAAGAGATTATGATTATGATGACACAAAATTAATTGATAACTAACATTTATTTATTGTAAATATAGCATAAAATTATTACCTACCAATAGTTATATATTTTTATTTTTTTACTTCACTATGATATGATAATTATAAAAACTCATCATGTTTTTACATGTTTTCCACCCACCTCAATTATAATAAGAAACATAATCTTCTAAAATATACTCAAATACGAATGCACATAAATAAGCCTTAACATTACAAAATTATGTTAAAAAATCCTTCTCTAAGACCATGATATTGAAATAATCAAAAAATAAATATTTATGAATCCTTAAGGCAGTTTTCAGAGGAATATACTCAAAGAAGAGGTAATTGTCTGTACCTGTTTATTTGATTTTTCATTCCACCTCATCTATATCCATATCTTCCATAACCCAATAAAAATATGAAATTGAAATATTTAATATAATTAAATATTTTCTATTAATGGTATATCAATTGTTTATATCTATTATAACATCTGGAAAATAAAAATATTGTTGATACATATGTACGATCTACCAAATCCATGATGTGATGTATTTTATTTTTCACCACCACCTCTAGTGGATGATTATATTAAATGAATTAATGGTTATATATAATTATTTTAACATATTAATAATTTAGTAATGATATAATATTTTCAACCATATATAGAATCAACCCTTTTACACATATATAATTTTATGCTTTTAATATAAACAACTAATAATTTTAAACAAAATATCTTAATACGTAGATTATTTGGAAGACTAGATTCATAAGATCGAAAGGAATCAAAAATATGAAATAATTATTTTATTCACTATAATGAGATAATTTTTTTTAATATGTTGTTACTACTTAGGATAATCAGAGGATTAAATAAAATGAATGAGTGAGAAAAAAACACATTAAGGGAATAGACTTGAAAATGGAAAAAATAATTTGAGTCATATGAATATAATGAAATAATAAAATAGAACGATCATGAGTAATCAACTTGAAGAATTAAAAAATAATAATCAATCATATAATAATTATAAAATATTAAATGTGGAAGAAACATATAACCTGAAAAAGATATGTGTCAATGATGATTTCCAAATGATATCACATAGTGTTTAAAGTACATTTAGGACCACTAGGTTAGATAACCTTGGATGGTGAATCCGTATATGACAGATTAAAACAACTTCCCATATTGATCTTTTTTCATTGTAAAAAAAAACTCTCTTCTCTCTCCATTTCGTTACTGAGTATGAACAAAACATTGAAAGTGAACAAAGCACATTAATTTTAAATTTTTTCCCTCATGGGGATACGTAAAAGGATAATATAGTACTGATGAGCCGATGTGTCCAATCCATTAAAAGTGAATAACTATTTACAATGTTTTGGGAAGAATCACTATCCATCCTGGTTTACAACCATTCACAATTTGAAAGATCAATGCTCTCTCAACTGATGTGTGGTCTCTAATTTTTCACAATATCCAACCACAATTTAAATACTAGTAGGTCCCATCATTATCAAAAATGAATGCATTTTCTTCTATATGTAGATTCTTTATTGAAGGTCCACTTTCATCCACTGATGAATAAAACTTTACCACTAGTGTACTAGTCAATATTCTAACATTCAAGCAGCCCTAGATTGACTGACATGCTTCTCTATGCATGGCATGTAAATCCAAGTCTGGCATTCAGCTGTCAATAAACAACTTTCATGACATATCCTTTCTCAACTAAAAACTGGTGCGACTCAAACCCCATTGCACCCAAACCAATATTTGAATGAAACTATCAGCGATCATGCAACATCTGAAGTCGTTTATACTTGCACACCCAAACCACAACTTGGGAGACCAACCCTACTAGACCTAATAGAGCTCGACTTGTTTCTACATTTTGGGATTCACCATAAATGAGGAGTGGTAGACCTCTATTTCTAGGAATTTGGGGCACCCTAAGACCCAACACAGAATTATCCTCCTAGTGTGCTAGTCCAGCCACCTTATCCTATATCGCCCTTGTCACCTTGCGCGCCTAAACCAAAACCTGGGTTCTCTTATTTCATTTTCCATATTTTGATGTTATGATCTTGAAAAACATATGGCGCACAACTTTCCAACCACCATGACTCTGGCGTGCAAGTCCCTTTTCACCACCTTCAGATCATCAATTCATTTTTCTAGGTTCTTCATTCAATCATGGATTGTAGACAACATCCCTTGAAATCGACAACACGAAATGAAAACCCCCATTTGTCAATAATTTGAATATCTTGGTATGGTTTTTCAACAGACACAGCATGGAGGCCCAGTTTTAAGCCAACACAATCGCCTCAAAAATGAATCAATGATGCCTTGAGGCTTTTTTCCCCAACAATAATCATAATATATTTTGTTTGACCACAAGTCTCATTCATATCGTATCATGAGGAACGGTTGTAATACATTAATTATAGATTTATCTTGGAACACCCATTATAACATGTTCATGATTTCTATATTACATAAAAATATATAAATCAGAAGGAAATATCATTATAATTAACCATAAAAATAGATAAAATTACATAATATTTGTCTCATATCATAATCAAATGATATTTCATAATAAATTTATTTTATAAATGGAAATATGGAACGTATTACTCAATAAAAGAGAGGTATAGTTAGATATGAATATATTTATGGAAGATATATATAATATATAATTAATTAATTGCATCAATGTTTGTTAATTTTGATGAAAATGTTATTATAATACATATAGACTATTTCTTGATGGAAATAACAATTTCGATCAGAAATTGTTTGTTTAAAATACAAAAAAAAAATAAAAAATATTGTAAAAGGAATTATATTTAAAGGGAAACCTAAACTATAGTAAATACATATTAAAATTATTTTAACATTATAATGGTGTGATATTAGGGTCAGGCCATATTTAATAAAATAGAATATTTCTTCCACAATCTTATAAAAATTATAAATTACCTTTATTTGGTAAATGATCAATCAATACCCATTTATATTTTAAAAAATTAAAATATTGATGGAAATATAAGTAATAAACAATTTTATAATATTAAAATATCAACTAAATTAGTTCATTTGAAACATAGTTATGAAAGAAAATCATTTATTTCTGTATTCAAAAATAATGCTTACTTTTATTTAAAATATGATCGCAATAATGTTTTGAACCAAAGAGAGTAAATTTGTACTATTTCATGATTATTTCATTCAAAATAGAGGAGAATAAAATAAATTGGGATCATTATACAATGATAAAAAAAATTCGATAAATCTAAATTCATGCATAAATAATCGCAATAGAAATGATACTAACGAATAATCCCTTAATGCTTTAGTAACATTAGAATAAATCCACCTTGAAAGAAACAAAATTAATTTAATAAAATAAAAAACTACTATTATAAATATATTAATTATATGACATATAAAAGTTTCATTATATACATATAATTAAAATAAATAGGTTCAATATAGCAAATATGTCTCAATTGACTATAAATTGAGATTATATCTATTACAAATATCATACTATTGATGTGGGTATTAATAAATGAATTTGATATTTTTATAATATATAAATACAAATAAAAAATTTAAAAATAATAATAATATATTTAAATGTCATTACACACATAATCTTGCAATACCAAATAATATAAGGAAGTAATATAACCCAATGAGAAGAAATTGAGTTATGATATGCCCTACAACTTGGTAACATTATTTTCATATCCACATGAATTAAATAAACAAAATTTTAATGAAAATATTATTATGTTATAATTATTAATCACCTTACCTATAAAATTGGAATTATATACATTATATAGAAGATATTTGGTTCATACCCATTATATATTATTTAATTATAGAAAACTAGGACAAATTTCATTATTGTTTAAGAAAAGTGTTAATAAAAAGAACTTGAATGTGAGAGATATTTATATACAAGATAAAAAACATTAAGAATAATAAATTTTGATTAATTTAAAATATATATTATATAACCCTTATAATGTAAATAAGGTTCCTAAAATAACATGTCTATCCAAGAAAGATGTTTTTATATTAAAATCCTTTCTTTGATCCCAATCATGTCATATAAGTTTTTAATATATTTAATGGTAAACATATATAAAGTTTTTATTTTCATAATGAACATTTATAAGTTCAATACCTTATACATTAACCATTTTCAAAATTTATTTTCATGGCATATTTAATTACATAATTTGTTCTCCCCTTATCGTGTGTTTTGATTATACTGAATTCATAATTTCAAAATGAAGCCAGTGTATTGTCCATGGTCAAAGAGGTAAATTTTCAACAATATATAGAAAAATAATATATAATAAAATATCATATTTATATTTCAAATAATAATTTGTAATCACCCAAGAAATATATTTAATAAAAAGTTATTAATTACAATCACGGGGATGCTAGGTCAAACATAAAAATATGTACGGTTTCGATATTAGATGACCCACGTTGAATGAATGAATATGTTATATTATATTTTTATAATGATATTTATATCCTCAATACAATAAGTTTTATTTTAATTAACTAATAGATACTATCTAGGTTATCCAATGATGGAAAATGAATCACATCACTTTGTGAGTTAGTATTCTGATGATTGTACAAACAACATTATCATTTTTAGTGGTTGGGGATGCATGAAATTATTTGCAATATTAATTTGAAAAATTTATAAGAATATGATTAATAATATATATAAATTAAATCCATCATTATAAGAAACAATAATATTCAAAGATGGAAAATAGTTTACATCAGTTGACAAGGTAGTAATCCTTTATACACACGAAGGGAGGTTTTATTTCTTTTTTATGGTTGTGGATATGGATTTAAGATATTCTGTTAATATAATAACTTGTCATTATTTGGTATATAATTTTTTATTATATCAATATGGTATAAAAATATATTATAGATTTTTAAGAATACATAAAAAAATTCTCAATTATGAATAATACATATTCTTCAATAAACCTCTTTGGGTTCACCCTAAAATCCATTAAAGAAGTTTTTTCTAATAAAAACTAGGCCACTAAGACTTCTTAATGGAATTAATGGAGAGATATGGGTTGGAAGTTTATTAACAAAAATAATTTTGAAATGAAAGAAGTATAGGAGAGGACGATTTGTTTTATATTAGAGAGGGAGTTGTTTTTTTGTAAATACCAAGAACTATTAAATAATGGGAACTAATTATCATGAAATGATCCTAAAACATTATTAAAAATGGATTAAATAACTGATATATTTTATTAAAATCACCCAAATTAAAAATAAAACCTCTTTAAACAAGTTATTCAATTTTCCAGTGAGGACACTCACTTTTTCAATTTTTCATTTTCCCCACAAATTGTTTTTTTACTGATTTTACTATTAATTATAAAAAAATATTATGTTGACATTATTAACTATGATAAATTATAATGATAAAAAATATGGAATTAATTTTATCAAATTTAAATAACAAAATTGTCTAAATTCAATTTAACTTAAAACCCGTAAAATGTGATGAAAATATATTATGAAGAAATATATTAAAATTGATTATCATGAAATATATTTTAAAGTATTAGATGATCATATACTAACACTCATAATTTAAATTATCATTATATAAATATATATTCATATAAATATAAAATCATATAAATATAATTATAATAAATTCATGTTTTTAATATTGCAAGACAAGGGGTGATTCGAATTAATTAAAATGGAAAAACTATATGCCCTTAAAAATATTTTAAACAAACCCATGTTTTTAAACATAAAATAAATATCTATCAAAATAATGAAAATTGATGAATAAATAAAATTTAATTAGATTATTATAAATAAAAATTTCAATATATCACATAAATATGAAATGAAAAATATAGAGGAATTTTTATATTAGTTTATTTAATGAAATGAAGTGATATAATTCAAAAAATATGTAATTTTCACTATTTACAGAAAAAATTAATCATTTTGAAAAAATTATATAATTTTTCCAAATTTTAATTTTGATATCATCATATGAAAAATTAAATTCATTTTATAGAAATATTTCTCTAAATATTCAAAAATCAATAAAAAAATCTCAAAAGAGTATCTTTAAAGATACCATATTTACTATTTTATATTGAATAAAATGTATTTTCTAAAAATTGGGTTAATATTTCCCTATATTTTATAAATTATTATATATTAAGTATAATATATATATATATATTAATATAGTTATTACTACCCATACACTGAAATTTAATTAGTTGGTTATAACAATCATATTTAAATAATCATGGTTCATTTATGATCAGGGTTTCATGTGGCATGTTCTATTTATAATTGTTTTTTAATATCATTGTGTTTTATACCATATGAACCTCTCATAAATTGGATAATGATATCGTCTCTTGGGTTTATGTGTGTACTACCTCCTTTGTGAAATAATAAGATTCATTATCAATTATTTATTATTTTTGATCATTTGTAAAAACTTAATAAATCAATATTATAAGTATATTATAATTATTACTCTAGAATGCTAAATTGTTATTTACCATTTTTAATTTCAAATTGTGGAAAAAAGGACATTACATAGGATTACGAATGTAATATTGTATTCATGAACTGATGTAATTTATTTTTCCTCACCAACTTGTACATATGGTTATAATATAATAGTTAAAGAATAAATTAGCTATTTATGAATATATTGATATTCCATTAATGTTGAAATCATTACCTAGGTTCATGGACTAGAACCATTGACCTAAAATATACATGATAAAACACAAAAGTTTTTACAAGAATAATGAATTTAATAAAGAGTTATTAAGGAATGGGTAATTTAATATTATAATGTAACGATATATCATAATATAAGAGTTAATATGATTATTTTATAAATGAATAATAAATATAATTTTTTAATATAAAATTATAAGAGTTCATTTGATAAAGGTAAGGATTTTATAATGGAATATATTTTACAATGTAACATGTTTTTGGAATTTTCTAGGTTAATTTTTAATTGAGGGAAATTATATGATCCTTAAATTTTGAAACCCAAATATGTTCTACCATATTTTTATTTTTTGGGTTTTCATATTTTAATTATAATTTCTCATATTTTCCACACAAAATAAACTAGAAAATGACTTTATAAATTGACACATTAATGTTTATTGAGTAATGAGTATTTTACCTCAATGTTTGTGGTCCATAAAATAGGTTATAGAAGTTATTAAATATTAAAAATTGTTTTAGTAAGGTTAGTTATTCTACAATGGGGATTTTAAAAAAATATTTAAAATTGATCTTTTCAAATTCCTTCCATAAGAATATTTAGTTTTCATTCTAAAAATAGTTAGACGAATGATTTTTATAAATAAAACATTATATTTCTTAATTATTAATAATAAATCATAATTTACGAGGTGACAACTTTTTGAATAGAAAATTAAATTCTCATAGTTTTCAAAAATATTATTTTTATTGTTATTTGAAACAAAAGGTATTTTTTCTCTTGAAATTCAATGTGAAAATTATATTAATTGATAAAAGTCATTTTTCATTTAGTAAAAATCCATTATTCTTTGTTATTCGGTACATGGTATATGTTCATGAGACTCTAGCAAGATTATTTTTATAGGTGGATTAGTATGGTAATTTTTAAGTAGGAATAAATGAAATCCAATTCCTACTCACAAATTAATTAGTATATGATAAAATAGTTATGAAATTTTTTTATTTTTATCGAGTTTTATTATGATAATGTTTTTATTAAATTTAGAAATTCCTATTCTTTTTTTGATTATGTGATTGTTGGTATATGAATTATGTATCCCACCAATGCACTAAGTCATGATCTATATATCATGATATTTTAATGGTATACGTTAACAAGATTTCATTTTCAAAACATTATAGGTTTTCATATTCATATAATGACATGTTGATAATATTATATTTGGAATTTGTATTATGTCCATGTGATTATATGGATATAGGATATAATGTCCATTACATTATGTGTTTACCGATTGACATCTATACATATTGAATATTCAATGGATTCCAATGTTTACTCCTTTTCCAAATTTAAATTTTATATGTTCTTATTATTCAACTAGGAACTTTATGTTGGAATCGTGAATATACAATTATCTTATGTTAGAATAAACTATATATTTTATGACTCATTTTTTATGATATGGACTGATATTTTTGGTTTCCATAATTTAGGATCACATTTTAATTCTCATTTTCTTATCATATTCTCCCATAATATCGTTGAATAATATCTTTAATGATAAAACATAATGAGAATATATTATCAGCCATTATTATGTTTCCAATATCCACATGTTATGGAAATAATTTATAATTATAATGACCTTAGATGTTAATTATATGTGCTGAATGTTTTGGAATATATTGAATTCCATACACGAAAAAATTATTTTATGCATCTAGTCTCAAAATAAAAAAACGGTTATATTTTGTCTGAGGTTTCATTTTGATATGTATTAAATATTAATATTTTATTAATATATATATTAAAAAATACATAGATTTATATAATTACATTTATTATCATTGTTCTAATAATTTCCAAAAAAATAGTTATGATAATACTCAAATTAATAAGCATGTTAAAAGTAAAACAATCAACATAGAATAAATAAATCAGTAATTTCATATATATAAAAACTTATGAATTTCCACATTAAAATATATGTTATTCATGGACTCTTTAGTATTATGTTATTCAATCTAATATAAAATAATAAATATTCAGTTCTATGATAGTTATTATTGTATGATGAGTTTCAAATATATATATATATATATATATTACATTATTTTTAACATAATGTTTCATAATATGGATCGAAAAAATATGTGGTGTTGGGGTCCTTGGGAGATTATGTAGATAATAAACATACAAAATATGATCTCAACATGAATCTATTAACCTAGAATAACTATCTTAAATTATTTACTTTGGAATAATATATATGGAATCAAATATTGATGGACTGAATGTTTATTAGTCTGGTTAAACTAGATACATACCTGAGCATTGCATTAATTTTGAAAATAATAAATTCAATATAATTTTTTTCTATAATATGTTTATTTCATCCTGAATATCCTTTAATAAAAATCATATTACTCCTCATGGATTCATATAAAAATGAGAGAATCAGGGTGAGAACAAATTCTCAGTAAGGGTAATGAATAATATAGGCCATATTTAATCAATAAGCATAATCCCCGTTGAAATGTTATCATAATAACAAATAATTTATCAATGATGTTTTCCTACATAAATTTGTCTTAGATATTTTATAATATCATAAACAGAAATAATTATGAGAAAAAAATATCTCTTTAACTATTATCAATACATTATTTATCTTTGAAACCAATAAAATTGATAAACTTTACAAATGAAAAAAATTATAAAATATAACAAAAGAAATGGGAAAGTATGGATCACCCTGGGCTGTTAGAATCACCAACCACTTAAAATTATATTGAAATAGTAAATATATTTGTAAATTAATAACAATATTACTAAATTAAAATATAAACTAGGGGTAAATTTTTGGTAAATTTTTTAGTGAATTAAAGAAGTAATATTTATAGTGTATAAATAGAAATGTGAACATTATCATTTGACCGTTATATAACTATTGATCAATATGAATATTGAAAAACATGACTTTTGGTCAAGATTAAAGTTGTAAATTATACCCATGGTTGATAAATACACCATTATAATTTGTGTTTATAATTTATAAAAACAAAGGATAATGGATATAGAAAAGAGAATCAATGGACTCAACCAATGGAGTCGTACCATTTAAATGCCATTTTTCATAACCTCGGAGGGAGGTATGGACATTTTTATTTCCCTCAATGAAAAAAAAGTTTTTCTTCGACAATTTAAGCTTGAAATAAACATCATTTGGGAGAAGATCTCATTAGTGTATATTACAACTCGACCGATTTTAGCCAATCCACCAAATGAGACCGCACCAATCACACACCATACCCTTAGTAGTATGTGGGTTAAGTAATATGTTATTTATCAAGGGATTACTGTAACTTATATTATGTAATTGTAATATTTATTCCATCTATTCCATTGCAATAATATGTTCTCTTTATAAAATACAAGATGAATTTGATAAACTGAATTTTTTACTCTAATGAAACCAAATTGTATTTTTCGAGAATATATATAAAATTTTATAATAAATAAACTTATTATTAGTATGTGTTTTAATAAAAAAATATTTTCATATTAACAAACATAAATATAAATGATAAAATAATTTTATTATGGCCATTGATTTTTTTATATTTTCTTGAAATTTGAATGTTCCTTAAAGCATTATTTTTAAAATAAATAAGGATTATTAAATTTAAATATTATAGTACTCATATATAGATAATTATTTTTAAAAATTAAAAATTATATTTAATTTTATCAAATCAAAATTATTTTTTTCTGAATTAATGGGAATTTGTTATACATTATATATTCATTAATATTTAAAAAATTAAAAATGAAGGTCTTCAATATATTTTATGCCATAATACTTAAGTCATAAATATTTAATAATTTATTAAACATAATTGAGGACTAAAAATATGTTAATTTTTTAATATTATGAATTTTAAAATATTTTAATCAATTTCCAAATCTATTAGTGACCGTAAAAATTCTTAAATAGGATTATATATATTCTAGAAACAATACAACGTATAATCTTGACTCTTCCATAAAAAGATTTGTAATATAAAGTATTTTTTAGCCTGGTGGATTAAAAAAATGTAAATGCGACCCAATTTTCTGATAACCTGATACCAATCCTTAGATAACCAAATTGTCTTTCATTTTACACAACCTATTTTTCCAGGACCAATATTTTGAAACTATTAAAGAATTACCCCACTTTCTATAAATATACACAAATTTCTCAAATTTCATTCACCCCAAATCTTTTATCCATGATGTTATGATGTTTTTTCTACCAAAATATCCCCCATTGTGTCCTCAATCCCCCAAGGATCCATTCTTATTAATCTAAGAGTAACATTACATATAATGTGAATTATCATTCTTTTATCTTCAATTCACCAACCACTTTTTGTATATGTATTATAAATGATATGTTTAATCTATTATATTACCATTTTATACATAACCATACTTCTAAATTATGTCATATCAAAGGGATACCGTCATCCCCTCAAATTTTACCATTTTTTAAAATCATGTTTTTCCCATCACATTGACGAATTTACTTCTCCAAATTTCTTCTTTCTCTTTAATAAGTACAATAATTTTTTTTCGGATAACCAAACCTAATTCAGATCCATTTTTATGAAATTATATGTAAAAATTATTTATTTATGTAGGTTATTTGTATATAATAAACAGAAATTAACTTTTATTTGGATATAAAATATGTAATGACCTTTTATATAATAAAAATATTTATGACGTGATTTTGATAAGAAGTCTATTTACTATTCTCCAAGGGTTATTAATGAAATTATTGTTTATGATATTTGTGGATAACATTAATTAGAAAATATTAATAGTGTACCCTGATTGTTCTTTAATTAATTATGTAAATAATGTAATCTGTAGAGATGGAATGTTTAATGAAACCATGGTGAATGACCTTGGTAATTTCCATTTATGTCACCTTCTTCCTAAACCATGCTTATATTATTATTGATGACTCATTTAAATGTTGTAGCCACATTTACATATTATGATTCGCGTTTTTAATATTATATGTTTACTGTTCATGCCTTATTATTATGACTCATGTTTTTAATGATAAGGATCATGGTCACTAGAATTTTTGTCTCCATTCATTATTCCTTTAATGGGAATCATGGTCTCCCATTTATAATTATTTATATATCCAAGAAATTATATTTGAAAAAAGTAACTTAGGATGAAGTGATAATGTTTTATCTAATACCAATTTAATGATTTTTATGTGTTATGTAACATATTTCCATGTAAATAAAGCATAAAAGATCCACATTTTATTCAATGTAATGAATATCTATATAATAAAAAGGTTGAATTCATTAGTTGGTATTTAATAACTACATGGTTATTTATTAAAATTATAATTTAAAAACATTTGGAATAATCATATGTATATGTATTGATATTGTAAAACATCAAGATATTTTTCTATGTATTCTATATGTGGTTTAAAAATAAATACATCCACCTCTAGAAACTATAAGTGGATGGTGATCTAACATAGATATAACTTCGGTGATACCTTAAAACAACACCTTGATCTGGACATGAACGAGAAATAGTGCACAACAACGCGCCATATGAAAATTGGGTTTGACAATATGGGGGGATATGTTTGGTTAGTCACAATATTTTTATGAACAATAATGAATGATATATTAAAAATGTTACTGTTTTTAGAGTAGAATTATAATATATTTATCAATGATGTTTTAAGAGATACAATACCTTTAGAATTATATTATTTACAAAAGGAACATGTTTATAACTAAGGATTTCTTCTTTTATAAAAATAAATGTAAATACGTGGAACCATGTTACTAATGAGTGTAATGGATAATGACCTAATTATGTTTTGATGGAAGAAGGAATGTAAAACATCTCTGTAATTATAAATAAAAATACTAGAGTAATGATAAATGACACAAATCATGTTTAGAGACAAGAATCACCAAGAAGGGAACAACTTTACAACCATTCATTTATTATTCTACAACCACATTGATTCAGTTGATCTACAGACCCATTTATATGAGAAAAATGGATAATATTTATCTAAAATTTATTTTGTGATCTCAATTTTAGGATAAAGGGAATTTAACCCTACTCGAATAACACTAATTATTTTAATATTATTATTGTAGCACATGAATTCAAAACACGAATCCAATAAATGAGTTTGATTCCATAGAGTGGGAAGTGTTTCAAGGAATCATTTTAATTAAAAACATTTCCCATTTGATGCGTAAAAAAATGATAAGGAATTCCTCAAACTCAAGAAGATGGAAAATGAAGTAGTGGGAAGCTATGAGATTCACTATACATGACTTTATCGATGCCCATCAATTTTTTGTATGCATCATAATTGAATTTTTCAATGACTATTTCTATTTAATGAGACACCATCTATATAAGAATATAATATATTTTAAAATTATAAAATATATGAGGGTTTATTTTGGTGGTCTGTGATAGATGAATTTATGTTTAGAGAGATATAATGGTTATATAAGTCGAATGAAAAAAATAGATAAGCATAAGAAATTACCTAGAAGAATATGTATCAAGAAATATGAGGAATAAATGTTCAACATACCATATAATAAAAATTATGGGAGATATATTGATGGATATTCGTGGAAATTGATTTATTTGAAAAAATCTAGTATTGTTATTTTTGTTTACAAAAAGTGGAATTCAGGGGGAACATTGTAACCAATTAAGTAATATAAATTGAATCTAAAAAGAAAAATGGTTATATTGAAGGGGTCTCATCATGTATTAGTAACTAATAATAATATATTTCTTGGTTTTTCTAGATATTATATAAGGGTTGGGAATATTTTATAGCATTCTAATCCAAAAACAAAAAAACTAAAAGGGGATATAGTCATATGAAAAAATGAGTGTGAATAATGATTCCATGAAATGAATAATACATTGGTTAATGTACAAGTGTTAATTATACACCCTATCAAAGAATTATTTTTTATTTATAGTGATGCTTCATTAAAATGGATTTGGTTCATCGAAATGAAAAATTAAAAGGTACTTAATAATTCATCTCAACAGTGAAAGAATCAGGTTATGAAATAGAGTACTTATGACCTAGAGGACACTACTATCATTATGGGTAGAAATTTATATTATATATAACCAACACATGTTTTATTTATTTTTTAACTAAATTGTAATTGAACATGAGACAAAGTATATGGTTTCAACATCTTAAAAACTATCTCTATTTAGATTATTATCTCGCCACAAGAGAAAATAATGTTGTTAATGAATTTAGAAGGAAATACCTTGATATGCTTGAATTTATGAGGATTTAAGGATAATTATTTACAGAGTACCTAGTATTGTTGGAAATGGTAATAATATGCAATGTAAAATCATTATTCATATCTAATATTATTTCAAAACCATTATTACAAGACAATATTGATAGAGGTCACGAAGAAGATGCTTTTATATAAAATAAGATAGATGCTATGAAGAACAGGAAGATTATTATGTTCAAAATTGTTCATAATGATGTACTAAAAATCCAATAAATTATATGTTTCCCATCAATAACTAAGATAAAAAATGAGGATTTGGATGAATCTCATACATCTACATTCTTTATAGACCATAAAATCACTAAACTATATAAGGACCTTTTTGATAATTATCTATGGGAAAATATGAAAAAGGATATTGTTGACTACGCTACATGGTGCGTGGTGTGTCACCATGTGAAGGTAGGGGGAAAATTATATATGGGTTATTTTATAGACTACACTTACACATTTTTATTTTTAAAAATATCACTATAGACATCACCACTGGAACCTCAAAACTCCCAAAGGAAAAAAATATGATATGGGATATAGTGGATCAACACATGAAAGTTTCCCATTTCATCATTATTTAGGAAAATTTCTATCTTGTCCAAATTCCATCATTATATGTAAACAATGTGATGAGGACGCATGTGGTTATAATTTATATCATTAATGATCATAATCTGAGGTTCACACCTAAATTATGGAGATGTATTAAACATGATCTGAATAATGAATTGAAATTCAGTACATCCTATATCCCCAATATTTACGGAATGTCATAATGGAAACTTTAGACAATTGAGGACATGCAATGAACATGTTCAATAACATCATTTTTGTGCATGTATACTACCACATAGAGATGGTATGCCATACATATGCATGAGTATCCTTTACATTTTTCAACATCCATTATATAAATGAGATGCGAAATATTTTATCATTACATAATAATCATAATATCAAAATTAACATATTATTTCATTAAGTATAATAATATATATCATCCATGTGGTGTAGTGATGAAATGAGGGTAACATAACATTGTAAATGTGGTAGTCTACACGTACAAAAATGATGTTATCACCATTTAGTGTCTAAAAATATAGTTAACTAATAAAGTATGGTATCACTAGAAAATAATTATTTCATTTTTAATACCATAATTATTTCATTTATCACACATATACTAATTAATTTTATCCTTATAACATACCATGTAATTTATTTTGGATAACTGAATCATATCACTTCATGAGGTGATATACCTAAGTACACAAGAGCGGCAATATTATTTCCCCTATGAAAATGTAACTGTAAAGGTACATAAGATATAATGAATTATGTTTGAAATATTAAGTCACATTTATAATTTATATAAATCATATCAATCATCATACCCCATTGTGAGATGCATTGAAGGAAACATTGTCACATCAGTTTTTAAGGCAGCAGTTCACCATTTAAATGAGAGACATTATCATTCCCATTTAAGGAGAATTTGATATTTATATATGTAATAAAATCACCATTATAAAATATCAGTATATGTGAGTGATTTTATTTTTATAAAATGATAATAGAATAATATGTTAAAGAGGTTAATGAATAAATATAAAAATATATTTCAATGAATTTTATGTCAATAATGACCATATATTTATTATTATTTATAATATTTAGTTAGAAAATATTTATGGTCAATAACATAATTATATTATTAGGTGATGGATGCTGGGAATTTTGTTGGGTAGGTATTACTTCAACCAGAATTGAAATAATATGTTTATAGGTTAAGAGATGGGTTCCCTTTTAATTGTCATGTGAGTGGAACACTTATAATTTTAAAAACAAAAATGCATACAAATGTTTTTTAGAAGTATAATGGCTCAAAAATTGAGAATTATCGATAAATAGATATTATAATATCTATATATTTCTATCGAATAGATTTTTTAAAGTAATTTAGTTATTTTATGCTATATATTTGTTTGTTTAATCATTGGTAAAATAATTTTTAAGTTAAACATAGAAATTAATTTTTTCCTTTTTATCTACTAAATGTGGAAGCAAAGTATAACATATTAAAAAATAACTATTTTCCTATTTCATTTATGAGATGAATTTTAAAATTTATTATTCAAAAAATTGGTAAAATTAAATTTAATATTATACCAATGGATGTGATCAAATAAATTATTTTCCTATAAAAAATAATCATATGTACAGAGGGTTTTAATATTAAAATTAAACATGAAACTAATTATAATGGCATAAATTAGTTAAATTGTTAAAAATGAACTACTAATAATTTTATAACCAATTAAAAATTAATTTTAACCTTGTGAATTATTTAAAAGTATATGCAAATTTTCAAGAAAAATAAGTATTCTTACCTATCCATCGAAAAATGAAACATTAATAAAAATCAAAAAAATCTCCATAAAATATTTATTTATCATAAATTGAAAAATAATGTTATTTTTATAAAAAAATTATCAAAATTGTAAAAATTAATTTCAAATTCTTTGTTAAATGGACTATTAAACCTTCTTTTAAAAGAAACACAACTTTTCAGAAAAAAACATATATTTTCATTAAATGGTTCTTATTTATTTATTTATATAAATTGATAACCATATTTTTCATAATTTGTCAACACTATTCATAAACTCTAAACTACTAACTTGGATATGTCATTATAATATATCATTGTTCACTTATACTAGATGATTTCTCTTCCCCATGCTTTAAAATAGATTAAATAAAATAATATTTCATTTTTATGCACGGTGTTGAGTTTCACATGCATTTTCTAAAACAATTTTAATACACTTATGGAATGTAATAAAAAAATATTAATTATTTATATTTTCATAATGGTCTCATATTTACATTTTATCTTCTATTACTACCAAATTACATTTATTTTATTATTAATAAAAAGTACGATAAGGTGGCATGTATAATGAAAAGGGTGATCTATAAATTATAATTGAATATAACAAAATATAAATAATGATTATTGGATACTATTCATCAGTCAATATATATATCATGATATCTTTAAGAGAAGAATCATAATTATAGGAAAATTTACTAGAAATAATATCATATGTTCAAACCATTGAAAATGTATGGTACAACTATCAAACAAGACAACCATGACTTGAAAACTACTGCATGAAGGTACGTGTCTTTTAATATATTGGAAAAATACTTATGAGTTCCTCAATCACAACATAGATGGTTATATTATTCTCATAATCATGAATGTTGTTTTATTTATTCAACTCCATTGGGGGTTTGTGACATTGGAATATTTAAATAATTATAGATAGGGAAAATCTCGTGTCCTTAATGAACAAACATTATCTTATTGTTTATCATTATGATTATATATGAATATTATATCACCGATGACGAATGTGTATTTTTATTGATTATTCATAATCACTTGGGTATCATATCTTTATAATATATCGTATCTTATATTACTTGGGCCTATAGATTATTCATCCCTAGAGGACCAGTTTGTTACTACACCCAGAGAACGGGGAATTTTGAAGAAGATTTCATAACTTCTAAAGGTGTTCAATAGGATATAATGATTTTACATTTTAGTGTTGGATATGTAATGAAGGATTATATCGATTTCATTTGTTGATATTAACCCATGATCCACTATTTAAGACCCCTAATATGATACATATAATTTACCCTTTCCCTTTTATCTTATATATTTTTTCGTTAGAAAGTCTTAAAATTTTATGTCACATCAAAATGATAAGATATATCTCATTATAGAGACAACATAACATAGTTTCCCACACTAATTGATAATGAACCATTCATTTTTTTTCAATAGAGAAAATATTTACCCAATGAATTAAGGGGATATATAATTTATGACCCAAACATTAAAACACAGTATGCATATGCATCTCAATTCAACATATGAAAATAAAATATTTGACACATGCATATGTATAACAAAATAAATCATGGTTTATATAATCCTTACATAAATAATTACAAAATTATTTATCAATTTAACATTTAATAATAGAAGGGATTAAATAATGTTTATATTTTAATTTTTCTTACAATGAGAGGAATTTATAATTTTTTATTTCAAGTGATGAGAAATTCAATGGAATAGATTAGTTATATTGGTTTATGAATATATCTCATTAATGATACATTAAGATATTACTAATAAACCATTAAATAAGAAATCACAAGCTTGTTTATGTAATATAAGAAATAAAATATTACTATTTTACAAGAAATATCAAATATATAAATATTATATATCATTGAGTGTTTTTTGAATGATTGATACATGAAAAGAAATACATAATAAGAAAATTTCCCATTACTGACCTTTGATTAAGGGATAATATTTAGAAAGGTATATAAAAAACAAATTTTATCACCAATAAAAAAATCAAATATTATATATAAATATATATATTAGGGACTTGTATGTAGAATATATAGTATGTGAATGATAAAAAATAGAGATAAAAATAGTGGTATATAGAGGGAAAGATCAAACACTAAGAATATATTGTGGTTTGGAAGTTTTGTTACATTATGTACCAACTCGCTTGGTGTGTCCATCTAAAATCCTGAATAATAGAACAATTATTAATAAATTTATAATGTATAATCACATTAATGTATATTTGATTAAATATTATTAATTTATATTTATTTATATTTATTTTATTAAAATTAATCGTCCCATTCAACATTCTAGGGATGTTCATTTAATTGTGTAAATTTCATAAGAGTTTCTTTATTAATATAGACTTTGTTATTAAAAGGATCATCACATCCAATTGATAAAATTATTCGAGTAACTATTTTTTACCACATTTAAATTTTATAAAAATAATATAATCATAATAAAAAATAATAATTCACAATGAACACATG
The DNA here is from genome assembly GCA_963277665.1 of Viscum album. Classification (NCBI taxonomy): domain Eukaryota; kingdom Viridiplantae; phylum Streptophyta; class Magnoliopsida; order Santalales; family Viscaceae; genus Viscum; species Viscum album. Next base: position 1,238,990,674 of record OY728119.1, read on the forward strand.
TTAGTGATTAATAGTTAGTTAATTGAGATTAGTATTCTAAGAATTATGAAATTAATTTTTGTTACGAAATTTTATCGTTATATATACAATCTAGTTTTTTAATTATATTACAAGATCAATATTATTTTTATATTTACCATTAAAATGTTTTATTACAACTATCTATAATTTTCATAATATTTTTTAATAAAAATATCATAATAAAAAGTTATATTATTCATGAGTTGATTTTTCTTAATAAAATCAACTATAAAGTAATTATATGGTTATAATATTATTATTAAAAACTATTAATAGTGACTAAATGTTGTTATTTAATTGACAATTACAATTTAATATGATATTCAATCCACTAATTATTTTGGCGATGAAAATTTGAAGACATTATATATGGATATAGTGAATCTACTTTAATAAGGATGATGAATTCATTTTAAATATAATATAATAGGGTATGTGTCACGAACCATATTTGGTTTCCACCTAAATCTGCACCAAACCTAGCATGTGACAAGGCCCGATGGGAATTCCCAATCCCCATGGGCTGGAACAAGTTCCCAGGTATCCTAAAATGAGAATTGGGAATGATTTACCCGAGTTTATAAACATAAATCAACAAAAGAATCTAATAAAACGAATCTGTATTTTTCAAACCAAACAATCCTTTACAAAAATTCAGAACTGAATTAGATACTTTAAAACAACTCAACATGACTATAACTAAGGTACAAAACCAAAATAAAATATCCCAACAACCCTCATGGAAAGGGGCACTACCCTCAATCCATCTCTATAAGACTTCACCACCATGGACCTGTTAGAAACCCGAACCACTGGCAATTTGAACTATAACCAACCTGCGACAAAAAAATTAACAAGTCTACATACACCCAAGAATGTCAATAGGGTTTCATCCGATTCCTAGTAGGATACCACCACTAAGAGATTCCATGTGATAGACATTCAAAGTCGAAAATCTTGAATGTTTTCATAAACAACAAATGCTAGTTAAAATTTCTGAAAGATACAACTTAAAAAAATTAAAATAGTTTTCAAGAAGGTTATCATTAAGAATCAACACTTTGAAAAATAATTTCAACACCACTGGATTTTCTAGCCAACCATACAGTATGGCGACGGTAAGCAGAATGTTACTAATGAACATAAGCAATAGGAAATAACCCCCTAGGAAATAGCTCATTGTGGGTACCAGGTACCTTGTATCTCAGTGAGAGTATCCATCACAGATATATGTTATTCTGCATCATCCACTAGTAGGGAACATACCCATAACCTTGGGTTCCCCAATAATCATAATTATAGTTTAATTTGTGTTGTAAGACAACCCTGCTAAGTTAAACTGAGGCCAAACCCCATGGATTCACTAGCATACTAGTACATGTCCATCCACCTAGATACTCGGGTTTTCCCTTGTCCACAAACATGTTCAAAATGTTAAGAAATATACTTTTCACATTCTAATTTAATTTCCACATCTCAAGTTCACCAAAAATCCCACATGTACATCACACAATTCTAAAAATACACTTTTTCATTCAATTTCATTTTTAAATTATACACAGACAAAAAATACCCCCAAGAAATTTTGTAGGCATTTCACAATTCAACATATCCATTAAAAATTATCTAAAATCATTACCATGATGCTAAAACTCATATAAAAACCCACTAATATGTTACATAATAGCTTTTACAAAAAAAAATCCATTTTTTACATCGCACTCACATGTTACATTATAACTTTTTTATAAAAAAGTCCATTTTTTGCATCACACTCACACAAAACAGCACGAAAACATGTTTCACACCCACATCACAATTTCATAAATCACCTCGAAAAATTAAAAAATAGTACCAAAATGATTAACAACATAAGTGAAAGCTTTATGTTTCAAAAACTCATTTTAAGAACATACAATCACCAAAACAGAACATAAGAAACCATTTCACAGTTTGTGTAACTCATTAAATTATTTACAATTTTCATAAAACCAACCGAAGTATTATATCCATAGATTTCATAAAAACCCCATTTAACAACCCTTATTCTAGATTAAGCCATAAATATAACAATCCAAAACAGAATTTTCCACCCTAACAACATTTATAAAACCACCCTCAAGTGTTATAAAAATACCTCAAACAATACCACAAAATGTAGACATGAAAAACACTTGTTTTCAAAAATCACATTCATGAAGTACAACATGGTTTCACACATTAATTCCATTCAAAAAACACCTTAAAATTCCAACATGACGTTAAGGCATTAACCAACTAGAATTTTCATTCCATTTAAACACTAGTAAATCACATTCCTAGGTTATAAAATATACCCAAACATTCCCACAAGAACCACGCATGAAAAGCACCGAATTTCAAGAAAAATGCAACTACAAAATTATAAACATAACCAAATCCATTTAACATAGTTTTCACACCACACACAATAGATTTGAAATATACTAAATTAATAATCCAAGAAAGATAACTCATCATTAAATTGTTATACATGAAATCACCTACCTTTTGAGTCAAACCCCTTCAATCTTGGTGTGAAACCTCAATTGCACCTCTGCTGCAGCACATGGGAGTGAAAATGAACCCTTAACCATAATATTTCACCAGCAATACCCCAAATAAAACCCTAGGTATTAACCCTAAATTCTATAAACTCTATAAATTTATTAAAGGTGGAGGAAACCCTAAGGATAATGAAGGAATTGAAGAGAGAAACACTAACCCAAAACACTCTTGAAAAAAACGATCCAACATCCACCAGTATCTTAATTTTAAAATATGTTACAATTTAAGGGAGGATTGAAAAAAAAAATTATGAGAAAATTTAGGAACTATAATGGGGGGAATGAGTAAAATTACATGGAGTTATAAAGGATCAATTTACCTCTTCTGATCTGGGAGATTTTTGAAATCCAGATATTCTTTACCAAATTTCATGATTATATTGAGCTCCAAATTGTTGGAGGAGAGAAGGGGGGTGTGGCTCAGGTTTTTGGGCTCAGGTGAGAGTTGAAATCACCTAAAAACATAAAAAATTAATGAGTTATTAAATAATTAATAAATATTATTAATGCAGGAAGTGTGCTTTTGGGCAGGCCCATTCCCTTAAATAAAAACTCAAATTCACCCTTGTTATAGATTTCTAAATGGACCAAATTAATTTTGTGGTATTCATAGGTCAGTGGAAGAAAAGTTGGAATTTTAATGGATAAAAAATATTGAAGAATGAAAGTGTTATAAAGGAAGGAAAATTTATTTTAATTTATGGAATTTGGCTCACGGTTTGGCCCAAATCATGAAAACTCACCCATTTCTCAAAAAAAAAGAATAAGAAACCCCCAAAATAATTAAATAATGGAAATGAAATTAAAAATACCTTAATTTAATTTATATATGTGAAAATTCTCCCCACCTTGGAAACATTCCACCCCGGAATGTCTCAGCAAGGCAAAAATAAAAACCAAACCCAACTGAGAAACTAAGAAGTACTCCCTTGCTAGGTTTCAACTCCATAAGTCAAAACACCTCTAGTGATCAATTATTGAAGGAATTCTCTCACAAAAAAAGATACACCACTTTCATGAAACTATCATGTATATTCTTATTTCATCCCGAAGGAAAACTCCTCAAACACTATCCAAACTGGATTCCACCAATTTACCCAAATGAACAACAACAACGAACATGGTTACACTTACCTTGATTTAACGTGACCATTAGGCATTCTCCAATCCCAAAGTTTACCCAAGGAGGGTTTAGGTAGTTAGATAGACCCCAAAACAGAATTAATAATGAAAATCAAAGACCAAGTACAAATTTATGTTTCTAGTATGGGGAGACACAAATGGGATCCCCACCATAAGAGACAACTCAAAATAGCCCAAGACAAAATTTGGACACTAACAGGGGAGGCCCGAAAGGACTCACGGTACAAGGGTGTATAATCCCATTATACATTTCCAAAATAACACACATGAGAATAATAGTGGGACTCCCCAGGATAAGGACATACCATCTTAACAACCAACATGGGCAGGCACAGAAAGAACCCAAAATTTAAAAATATGGATCGGTCGCATGATTAGTCTGCATGGTTTGGGAAACCATGCCCTAAAAATGGGGATAATTCCCCTTGCATGTATTCTTAACACATGAAGAATACTAATCATGCACAAAAAATGTGCTCAACCATGAAGACACCAGAGGATTGAACTATTCTGATTATTCATACTGAGGATATGACTTTGAACAAGGGTTTAAATGACCCTGGGATTTCCCCTGACTATGCGCTAGATTTTCTCTAGGACCTATGGCTAGAGGTAAAAGTACCGAAGCATTTTCAGCCTCATAGTTAGTCCTTGGGAAGCCGATAAATAGAACTTCTTCTTCTAGTGATACAAACAACCACACCACGAACCTAGATGGTTTTACCAGGACAACACACAATCCAAAACTCTTATACCCTAATCCAAAATTTCACTAAATCAAGTGATTCAAATATGCACACAAATCAGCCCTTGTTTCCTAGGATGGAAATGGAAAGAGGAAAGTATATATAGGGACACCTTCCTCAAGAAAAAGGATGTCAAGATCTCTTGAAAGGAGACACACATATGACCAAATGAAGACTCATAAATGATTGTACAACTTCACATTTACAATAAAACAAGAATGTGACATCACAATCCATAAATTACCATGACCAATGTGACTGATAGAAACAATACATAGAGGGGGAAATTATACAAAATCCTCAAACATCACTAAATTCCAAAATTTGGCCATAATAGCCTTTCATGACCAGATTTCCCCCACTAGTGGTTAAATGTGAACTCCTGCTTCAAATAGACTATGAAGGACCTAGAGGCTCTCTTAGGAACTATCCCAGCACTCATCCACACTATCAACCCCAGAACACATCCACATTCGACGAATCAAGTAGATTAAATAACTAAGGTCATTTTCAACCTACCATGAGAACTGTTCTGCAATAAGAGGATTAAAAACCCAAGAAAGGCAATGGTTTAGACTCAATCTATAGAGCATGAAAAAAAATTACTTATATTTATCAAGTGGACTGTTATCCAATGGAGAAACAATTTGGGTTTCACTTCAGTCATTGACTATCATTTAATGGCGGCATACCTTATCCAACGAGAGAACCCAAAGACCAAACCATGCTGGTACATTGGTTATAAAATTAGAAAAACTAGATCCAAACACATGAAGGGAACCACCGTAATGGTTTCCAGAAACATATCTCGAAATAGACTACTAACTGATCCTTCTACCCATCTTACCAACCAAACACAAACACAAAAAACAGTTCAAACTGGAAGGATTCATGGACTCAAAAGATCTGACAATATCAACATTTTCCAAAATAGATAATATAAACTGTCCTATAAAATTAATCAAGACATCATTTTTTTCTTTAAAACCATTTCCTTGAAAACAATCAATTCAGCGGCAAGCATATCCCCCAATGGTACACCATAGGCCTAACACATGCATGTTTTTGTTCGACACGAGGCACCCTCTTTATATCTATCCTGACACTCATCTAGTCATGCCATCAACCATCCATCATCCCATATAACACCATTCATGTGGTTTCTCACATAAATACAAATGGTTCAAACAAAAATTCTTTCACCTTTTCAAAACCTAAACAGTCAACCAACACATCCTTTTTTATCAAAACCTCTAACTAGGAGATCAAAATCCCTATTGACATAGTACTAAACATTTCATAATGGCACAAAAATTTAGATAAGAACATACTTTAATGTTATTTAAATCAGTTTCATAACATCTTATCCAACTAAAACACCATTTGAATGTTTAGAAAACTCTATTGGAAAATCTTTTTCAAAACCAACATTAGAATAGTTTTTGCTTTCAAACGGGTTGTAAGCACACAATTTTCCATTTCAAAACATTTCATAAAATTCAATTCCATGATTTCATAAATCTAACCATTCCATATTTATTTGAATATCATTCCACAAAAACATTAATCATCATAAAACCATGACACATTAAAACCAAAGTTCCATGATTTTAAAACTAAAGAAGACAAGACAATGTTGGGGGAAACTAGATTTAGTGGATGACTTGGACCTACGGTTGGAAGCCATATTCCAATCACTTCACCATAACAGAGAGTGTTCTAGGGAATATCCCCATCTCCACATGGATTTCCATGCCATGTGATCTCACTGAGACCATTAACCAATCTCTATTTTCATTTAACATTATCATCATCAAACGAAGAAAACCAAATGAATTATATAAGTCCTGAATTACCATGGTGACTTGAATCCCTTAATGAGGTGGGGAGATCAAGAACACTATCTATAACTATAACACCATGTCTTCAAAATCCTAACTTCAGACTATCCTGACTGTTTCCAAAATAATATGATCCAAAGAGAGAAAACCTCCTCTGATACAATTTTTTCACGAACCAAATCTGGTTTCCAGATAAATCTAAATCCAAAACCTCCTATGAAAAGGCCCGAAGGGCTTTCCAGATCCCCATGGGGTGGCATAAGTTCCAGGGTATCATAAAATTATAACTAGGAATGATTTTCCCATGTTTATAAACATAAAACAACAAAATAATCCAATAAAAATTAATTTGGTTTTTTCAAACCAAACTATCATTTACAAAAATTCAGAACTAAATTACATATTTTAAAAATATTCAAAAACACTACAAAAAAGGATCAAATCCAAAAGGAAATATCCCAAGAACCCTTATGGAAAGGGGCCCTGCCCTTAAGCTATCTCCACAAGACTTCACAACCACGGACCTGCTAGAAACCCGAACCACTGGCAATAAAAATTGTACCCAACCTACGACAATAAAAATATCCAAGTATACTTACACCCAAGGGGTGTAAATAGGGTGTGAGAAAATTCCCAGTAGGATACCACCACTAAGATATTCCATGTGATAAACACTAAAAGAAGAAAATATTGCATGTTTTCATAAATAGGAAATTCTAGTTTCAATTTATAAAAGATGCAACTTAAAAAAAATTAAAACAGTTTTCATGAGAGGTATCATTATGAATAAACACTTAAAAAAATTTCAACATTACTTGATTTTCCAACCAACCATATTGTATTCCGACGATAAGAAGAAATTAACTATTGAGCACAAGCAATAGGAAATAACCCCTAGGCACTATCTCTTTGTGGTTCCTAGGAACCTCATATCTCGGTGAGAGTAACCATCATAAATATATGTTCTCATGCACAAGCCACTAATAGGGAACATACCCATATCCTAGTAGTCCCCAATCATCATCATCATAGTTTAGTTAGAGTTGTAAGCGTCAATTATTCTATTTAAACTGAGGCCAAACCCCACAGATTCACCATCATAATAGTAGATGTACACCCACCTAGATACCCTGGTTTTCCCTTGTGATCAAAAAAGTTCAACAAGTTTTGAAATAAAATTTTCACATTCAAATGTAATTTCCACATCACAGGTACACCAATAATCCCACATGTACATCACACAATTCTAAAAATCCACTTTTTCATTCAATTTCATTTTGAAATCATACTCACTTCAAAAATAGCACACAACACATTTTGTAGACCTTTCACAATTCAAGAAATCTGTTAAAAATTTTATAAAATAATTCCTATGATGTTAAACATCATATAACATCCCAATGACATGTTACATAATACCATTTCTATAAAAAAAAGTCCATTTTGTACATCACACACTCACACAAAACAGCCACAAAACATGTTTTTCACCCACATCACAATTTCGTAAATCACCTCAAAAAATTACAAAACATTACCAAAGTGTTTGACAACATAACTGAACACTTTATGTTTGAAAAACTGTTTTTAAGAACATACTATCACCAAAACAGTACATAAGCAACCATTTCAAACTTTTTTGTAACTCATTAAATCATTTACAATTTTCATTAAACCAACTCAAGGGGTATAACCATTGTTTGCATACAAAACCCATTTAAAAACCCTCGTTCAAGACCAAAAACATACCAATAACAATACAAAACAGAATTTTAATCCCTAAAAACATTTATTAAACCACCACCAAGTGTTATAAAAATACCTCAAACAATACCACAAAAGGAAGACATGAAAAACATATGTTTTCAAAAATCATGTTCAAGAAGTACAACATGGTTTCCCACATTTAATCCTTTCAAAACCCCCCTTACAAGTCCCACTTGACATTAAGGCATTAACAAACCATAATTTTCATCCACTTTCAACATTAATAAATCAATTTGAGATATTATAATATACACCCAAACATTTCCCCAAGAGCCATGGAGGAAAAACACCCAATTCCAAAAAAAATGCAAATACAAAATTAAACACATAACCAAATAAAGAAAAAATAGTTTTCACACCACACACAATAGATTGGAAACATACTAAATTAATAAACCGATCAAGTTAACTCATCATCAAATGGCTATACATGGAATCACCTACCTTTTGAGTCAAAACCCTTGAATCATGGTGTGAAACCTCAACCGCACCTCCGACACACCAAAAGGGAGTAAAAATAAACCCAAAACCATATTATTTCACCAAAAATACCTCAAATAAAATCCTAGGTATGAACCCTTACTTATAGGAAGTCATTAAATTTATTAAAAAGGGAGGAAACCCTAAAGAGAAGGAAGGAATTGAAGAGAGAAACACTTTCCCAAAACAATCATTAAGAAAACGGCCCAACATCCACCTGTATCTGAATTGGAAAATATCTAAAAAATCAAGGGAGGCTCGAATAAAGATTTGGAGATCATTTAAGAACTACAATGGGGGAAAATAATAAATATTGAAGGAGTTATGAAAGGATCCATTTACATCTTCAAATATGTGTGATCTGTGAAATCTGGATACGTTTCGCCCAATTTCGCGATACCATTTAGCTCCAAAATGAGGGAGTAGAGAATTGGGGCACGCCATAGATAAGTGGGCTCAGGTGAGAGTTGGAATTAATGTTAAAACATAAAAATTGAATGAGGTATGAAGGAATAAAAAATATTTTTAGAAATGTGCTTTCGGGAAGGACCAATCTCTTAAATTTACACTCAAATTCACTATGATTATAGATTTCTAAATGGTCCAAATTAATTTGTTGGTGTTCATAGGTCAGGAGATGAAAAGTAGGAATTGGAATGGATGAAAAATATTGAATAATTAAGGATTTATAAAAGGATTAAAAATTGATTTTAAAACTAGAATTTGGATAATGGTTAGCCCCAATCATGAAAACACACCCATTTATAAAAAAAGAATCATATGAAACCCCCAAAATAAATAAATAATTGAAATTAAAATAAAAATACAATTAAATTAATTTATTTATGTGATTTTATGGTAATTGGTATTCCACTAATATGATAATATTATAGTATTCATATTTTTCTAAATACATTATATGATGATGGATTAATGATATTGAGAGGGGGGAAAGAATGTTAGTTATGATAACTAGGATGAAATATTTATATCTTCCTTTGGATTATATCATTTATTATATAGCTTAATCCATCATAGAATTGAATCATAATGGGTCCAGAACATATAATTTTGGGGAAATGAATTTTCTAATATATTTACTTTGATATTTGGAAATTAAAGGAGTGAATAATTGGTATATTCATGGATGGATGAAGGTGGTGTTTATACAAAAGGAAATGGGTGTTTTTTAAAAAATATAATATCATAAAATAGTTTCCGTTCTTGTGATTTACTAATAATGGAAAAACGATTTTTTTAAGGAGGCATAATGAAGTTAAACTAAATTATTGTAACAAAAAAATCACAAATTTAAACTTTTATAAAATATATTACTAAAAAAATAAATTAAAATTTTCTTCCATTAATTATTATTCATATAAAATAAAAAAAATATCACCCTCACTATATTGAACCATCCCCACTATTATCATGGAACAACCCCCATCATCATCTGACAATAGTCTTAATGTGAATTCCTACCCCCAAAGCTGAAAAATATTCACTAGAAATATACAATTCAAATTTTGGAATAGTGTCAATATTGAATTATAAAATATACCCACAAAATTAACAATTATTAATACATAATTTATTATCCCTGAGTTGTACATCTATTCAAGTAAAATAAGTATAATGGGAATTGAAATATAAAAAAAATTAAAAACAAAATATAAATCCACCCTGATTAACAATCTAAAAAATATATAATGTTCGGTAGACCATAGATAAACATCCAAATTTGAAATTGAAATAAAAACCCATAAATATAGATAAAATATGGAACTATAACAATGTTGAAAGAATATTTAGTGACCCATAGTGAATCACCATTTGCCAAAGTAAAATCATAGACCACCATGGAATTACATGAAAATAAATTAATCAAGAACATGAAATAGAATCATAATAGTTTTATAAATAACCATAAATAATTTTATATTCATGTTGAGAGGTAATAAATTCAAGTCAAATTAAAAAAAGAATTCTATATTAAATACATTGTAAAATTGTTCAATAAAATTATTGTAATAAGTAATGGTATAACATGAAAAGAGAATATGAGGATGAAAAAACGTCCATTTAATCGTCCTAGGAGTGATGATACTAAATCAATAACATGAAAAGAGAATCTGAGGATGAAACTATCTAACTTATACATGTTCATGGTAGTCTCATCAAATTTTTAGGAGATAAATATTTCGTGGAGAATAGAACTACCATGGGCTAATATACTTCCCACAACATCTTGTGTCTAATAGAATTTTTCTGTCATATAAATATTCCATATTTATTACATAAAAAATTCTTTATATTTTTCTTATATATATCGCAACATAGACTCCCAGGACATCCATAATGAGTAAAAATGGATCAATATTTTAACACATAAAACATATAATTTTAAATTGAACCTTAACTCATTTTTTATATATTAATTCTAAAATTTACCTTTTCACATGTTTTCTTAAAAATCAGACAAAGGAATATTAATATTTGTAATTCGACCGTGATATATATGAAATATTACATAATAATAATCACATGGGGATAAATGGAGGGTATAAAAAATATTTATAAATAACTTAATTAAGTGAATCCATGATTTCAAGAAATATTAATTTCATTCCAAACCATATATTACTATTATAAATGTAATATTAAAAATTTCATAACAACAATTTATCAAACCAAAGATGAAATTTTTTATAATGATATGAATTTATAAAAAAATAATTTAAAAATAAATCCCTATTTTTTGAGATTTTCTCACTTAATTACATTCTAACTTTTTTCATATACATAACATCAAATCCATGATCATAAATCAATTTATAATTATATGTAACCCAAAAATATTAAATTGGATAAAAAATTAAAGATAAAAAAACATATATGAAAATGTATCCCTTTATAACATCACATGTTCCCCCTTTTAAAATTAAACCAACATCTGATATTCATTTAAAACATTAAATTTCATTTAGAAAAATCATATTGAGATTTTTGATGAACACTTATCAAGCGATCCAGTTCTATCCAATAAGTTATAACTATTTTAAATCCACCATAAAAACATGGTCTAATGTCATATAAAAAAATAAGAGGGATGTTTAATTTATTTATGTATTTTAAAACATATATTAATATATAATTATAACAAAACAATGACTACATTTCATTAAATACCAATTCAGAAAATGACCACATCATTTGAAACCATATTATCTATTTGAAAAAAATCACCCATAGCTATAAAAAACCCAATTAACCATCATCATGACCATATATAATCCTTATCCCCAACCAAATAGTAGTTAGTATTTATAGATGATAGGAGATGTGGTGGAGAATGAATGAGGATAATAGAGAGATGAATATAATTAGAAAAATGTACAAAAAACCATGAGTATCATAGAAGAATGTGTTCCAAATAAAAATATGAATAGTTAAGTATGAAACCCCTTTCAAATTCCTTATTCAAATGAGTGGGGATAAGATAATAAATAGATTAAAAAGTAAAAAATAGGCATAAAATTTAAAAAATTTAATGAATTACTTGGTATACCGCACAATTTTCTAAACCATTCATCAACCACATATATATAACATCCTAAAAAGCACACCCAAATTAATTGAATTAATATTTTATTACCTATAGACTATACATTTTTATCACACAAATAGTGAAAGAAAACTAGAATTGTCTTGGATACATTGTTTGAGAACACTGAACCAATTGTGTGAACTGCCTAGATAAATTTTTTATACATTATTATGTTTTCCATAAGAGTTTATAATGAATGAATTCATTCCATTCACCAAAAAAACTATCCCATATGCGATTCATAGAGATATACATGGGATTCACGTTATTTAACCCGAATCATGATCTACATAAGAGTCTAAACCGTGGAATTGGAACAAAGAACTAAAAAACTCCATGTGTTAGGGAAAAAACAATCTCACATAAAAAATCCATGAAATTAATGTAATGTAAGCTAATTTTTATATTCCTTTCCTTTCATGCCTAAACATGTTGAAAAAATTACCCCCATAGTGTGATAATATAATATAAAATATAGTGTCAAAATGTCATATGGCTATCATAATTGTCCCCACCAAATCATGTCTCCCCTCATGAAGTCTCTAATAAAAATAAATGTAACATAGGTTTTATCATTTGATCTCCCCAAACAATTGGAATATAATGATCTGGGACATCCTAAATGATTCTATGTCAATGAAAACAGAAATCTTAATCCAATCTCTATGAATACCAACCAAACCCCAAAAAACAATAACAATAACATTAATTAAGAATAAACTAAATACATTTAATAAGAAACTATAAATGAAGTGTCACTGAACATGGGTCTTCCAACTATTATATATTTATAAAATGGGTGAGACAATAATGTTCTTTCATTAAATAATCAATTCAAAAAGAAAACATTTAGTCCATAAAATAAATTTAATACTAGCTTGATTCCACCAATCATAAAAATTAACAAATAAAATCACTCTATTGGAATCATAAGATATGAAACACCTTAAATACCATAAATCCAATGAACATTCAACCTGATAAGAATTTCTAAAAAAATATTTCCCTAACCATTTCATTCAAAACAATAGAAATTTATCAAAACCAATTACTGAACCTACCACAACTCAATGTTATAAATCAAATAAAAATAATATAAATTCTTCAAACTAGTAAACAATTTGGTCATTATTCACTAGTTGAAAAAAGAATTCAAGGGGTGGTTTTGAGCATTAAATCATAATAGACTACTAATATTAAAACAATAAAAAAAAACACATTCAATTAGTAATATTAGTATGGGTGTGGGAATAAGATTATCACTCACCCAAAATACACACTCAATTAAGTCCTATTTCAATAAAATGAATCGTTCTCACCCCAAAGTCATCATCATTTAATAAATCATTAAAATTCAACCAAAAGAACATCATGGAAAAAATAATTTAAATAAAATAATAATCACCTAATAGATACTTAAAATGGGTACCAGAATATGTAGAAGAATCCACCTTCAAGGAGGCCCCCATCAAAACTCATTGAACATAAATCCCTATAAAATACCACATATATAAGTCCTAAGGTGAATGATCCTAAAATATGTCTCCATTTCAATATGTATGGTTTATATAGCCTAGTTTTATAAAATATACCAGTATATGACACTTCATCACACAATTAGCTGATAATAAAAAAACATTCCACTCATATATAGTTTACACAAAAACAAATAATGTGAAAAACTACCTATATTGATAAATTTAAAAATTTTATTCCAAACAACTTCCATTTGAATACCTAAAAAATAAAAATTAACCCCAAAAAATCTGATAGTCCAACATAAATAGATATATCCCAACCCACAATGAGAAAAATAATGTATAACAAAATAAAAAAAGGAAACACAGATTTGTTGTAAAAACAATATTATAGAAAAATTTCGAACCAATTTTCTGTATAAAAATATGATATTTATATAATGTAACAATTTTAAAAATACCCCATACTTATAAAATCTAAATTCCATTGAGTGAAATTGATATATATATATATATATATTGTCTTAACGAATCTCTATTTTCTTTTAAACTAGAACTAGAATGGTTAATCTCAATATTCATTCTTTAAAACATTAATAAGCTATCAATATTAATATTAAAAATAATTTAAACCTTTAATCACTAAATATTATTTAAATTTAAAATAATATATATTCAAAACATACCTTAATAGATTAATTATCATTTCATATAAACCATTAACTAATTTTTAGGCACACATTTTTTTCAATAAATATAAATACATTTTATAAACAATCATCATTGTTCCCTTTAACATCAATAATCTATTACAATAAATAAAATATTTACTAGAAGATCTGATGCCTCAATTGAAACACTTAAATATGTTTTTGTGAAATAATTATCTTTCAAAAATATAAAATTCCTCAAAAAATAACCAAATAGGCAGGCCCACCACAAATCCATACAATCTCAAATCTACATCTCCATTAATCATAGGATCTACGTTGGTTAGTTCCACTGTCAATGAATTTTTACATAAAATAAAAGATAACAATAAATGAAACTAGACTTAATACCATGATCAAAATGGATATAAGGTTTTATAAACCATTATCAAGATATGTAATTACTAAGGTGAAATATTTAAGACCCATAAACTGTCATCATCATGCCTTATGAGGTAATTAACAATATCCTATTTCCTTTTATCCAATTTACTTCTTCCACAAAAAATATGGAACATCTACTACGGAATGAAAAAAAATGTCAATGGGTATCAAAAAAACATCATCCATAATCAAAATAAATATTCATATTCAAAATTAAAATTCAACTACTCAGAGTAACTAATGTTATGTCCTGAATATAAATTTATAATTTTCCACTCCTAGGCATCCTTCTGAGTGCCAACAACAATCCTGAAAATATATTATTAAAACACAGAAAATACATTTGAATGTAGAACTAGGAACCCCCATGGAATATTAGGCTTTGATATTGTATGTAAAGAAGGATCCCTTGTTCCCAATTGGACCAACACCTATAAAATATTCACAAATCCCAAAGGGCGTTCTCGATCTTTATATGTAGGTAACCTATTTTTAGTTACCAATGAATGAAATTTTGGAATGTTTTCTCACTAAACTAATAATATAAAAACTCAATATAATGTTCTCTAAATAAGACTTGAACTATATTGAAATTGGAAATGAATTAATCTAAAATAATTATTGATAGCATAACTAGGCATCCTACCATGTCATATAAAAATATTCAAGAATCTATGTTTTATAACTGAAATAAAAACATTGTGTAAAAAAATAAAATTAATATCTGAGACCAAAATGAAATATATATCATTCATAAAATAGAGATGATGAAACCATATCTGATTAATCATGTTATCTAGTGAACCTAAATTACTTATCACATCCCAATGTATAATAATGGGGAAACCAAAAGTCAATATAGAAGGGGAAAATATGGAATAGAGAGAAAATTCTTGCATATTCAAAGGGGAAATAGTGAATATATAGGGTGTGAGATAAACATTCAAAGTAACATATAAAAAAAGATTCATTATGAATCTCTTCCTAAATTTTTTTATAAAATGACTTTCTGAACATAAGGTATAAATTAGGATTTTCAAAATTTTTAATACAAAATAAAGATGACATGCGATATACACATTCAAAAATGACTTAAAATTGAAAAATATATTGACTAATAATTTTTAAAATTAAACATCCTAAATATAAAAATTGGGCTAATAAAAAAAATAAAAAATAAAAAATAACATATATCCTTTTTTCAAAAAATTTCCTAATAACTATATATTTATAAAAACTCCCATTAAGTACATTTTCATAAAATTAAAAAATATATAATTAAACCTTCCATTTGAATAAAAAATTTATTTCATTTTACTAAAAGAATAAATAAAAATATATTAATTACTCAAAAGTGATGTAAAAAAATGTTCAAATATATTAGTGGAGCATAATATAAATTATTTACAGTTATATTAGTTTAATGAACTAATGTTAATAAAAATCAAATGTGATAAAATATTATAAATTATATCGAGAAGGACCAACAATTACCATTAATCATTCTAGGATTATTGTATGTAAATCATGAACTTTTTTTGAAGGACTTAATACAATACTAAATAACATTTCCACAACCATGGTATTCCATTTAAAATATTCTTATATGAAGACATCTATAATAACTCTGCTACAAAGGTCCACAATATTTCCCACTATTTCATTTAGTCTTATCGAATCATTGTATCTGAGTTATATTCTATAGTTAGTGAAAAATATATGATATGGATTTCGGTCAGCAAGATGCCTACATAGTCTTCTAATTCTCTTTGTAAATTTTATATAAATTAACACAATAACAATAGAAATTATTTTTTCTTATACAAACTTTCATATAATATTAAATTATATCTCATCTAACACTAACCACCAATTCCTAAAACAACACCATTTAATATTTTAATATAAACATAATATAAATTAAACTAAAAATAATGAATCCCTCTATGGGTTCACATGGAACTATGATAAAATAATAGTCACACAAGGTTTAATTGAGGATCTTATAGATAATTTTATATAAATTCATAAACATTTACAAGATATATTTTGAAATGAATATTAGGATTCATTGATATTTTATACTATTTGAAGAATATTTACAAAATCTATATAAAATTCCATTTATTATAAAATTATTGAATCATTTTATATAAACACAATAGTCTTTCAACATTCAATTTTGAAATAAATACAACACTCATTGAAAAATAAATCAGGTACTTTCAAGCACCAATTTTAAATTCAAAAACAAGAATTATGTCTTCAAAAATATTTTATATCCACCATGGAACCAAAAAGACATAGAAATATTTATTGGTAAATGATACCAATAAATATTTCGATAAATTTCCCAAAAAACATATCACAATCACATTTTTATATTAGAACCAAGATCAAATATGCTTTTAAAATAATATATATCACATTAAAAAAAATTAATATAGAACCATGGTACAATCAATGTGTTTATACAATATTTAATTTTATTTGTAAACCAATATGCATATTCCATTAGACCCTACTTCATAAGAGGGAATTTAAAAACAATCAATCCTTTTATTAGATTTAATATATAGTGATTCCATAGAACCACTATCCACTTTCTAGGTGGGACCCATGAAAACATATTTCCCATTTCGAATAATTGATAATCAAGAAAATAGATTTTACCATCAAACATAAAATTGATAAATACTCACAAATAAAACTATCTTAAACCCAGATCCCCATCTAAATTGTCATTAGGGTTGATTGATGTGAAAAAAATGATATGGAAATGGGGATAAGATGAGAGAATAAAATTATAACTAATTATGGGTCATTTAAAAATAATCCAATGTAGAAGGATATATAAATCAAAAAGGGGAAGAAAAAATAATTTCCTCAATATGAACCCCACAATCACCAAGTAAAAAGTAGTTAAATTTTAAAAGAGGAAAACTCACGATGGGGTGGAAATATAATTTCCCAATTTTTAATTAAATAATGGAAGACCACAATGATTTTTCGAATTTTTTTCCAAATTGTGGTACAAAAATCTAGATGTTACCACTTAATAAAAATACATTGAAACCGTTTGGATTCATGTTTTACAACTCATGAACTATCCTTGTAAAATATTCCACATAGATAAGGCACCCTCACAGGATTTGTAAACCTGGATTAAAAACAATATAGAAACTATGAAAAAAAATACAATAAAATTTTAGTTCTCTACACATTCACACTAATTATTTTAACTATATATTCTTTTATCAAGAAACAATCATCTAATCCATAACAGGACAATCCATTTTTTCTAGAATTTACATTTCTTAGACAAAAACATACACTACCATTTCGAGAAAACAAACACTATTAAAAATGTATTGGAACACTACATGTATGAGAATAAACAACACAGATTTATATAAATAATGCATGTATATCATTTAGAGAAGAAACATTCCTAGATTCTTCAGGATTAAAGTTGATAACTCTATGGAATTTTTTCCCTCACATTTAGATTATATAATATCAACGATATAGTTAAAACATCAATAATGGGATAATATGGTCCATCTACATTGGGATGTTGGGATCAAAGAAGTATCTTGAAGAGGATATCTTCGAACTACCCCCCTAAGTCACCCCCCCGAGCTATCATCTTTTGTTTACTGATTTTTTAATCTAGGATATGGTATTTGTATTTTTTCTACTTGTGGATTGTCTTTTGGGGTTAATTTTGAGGTTACCCTAAACCATAAATTAGGCTTTTATAAATTCCAAAAAAGGGATTTGGGTGTGATACTATCCATACGTTGTTTTTATTATAATGAAAATTGAAATTATTTCTCATAATTATTTCATGAATCTAAATATTAAAAATTTAAAAAAATCCTTATTTTATCTTAATATAAAATTTTGAACGTGATAAAATATTTATCCCTAATAAAAATTACATAATATTTTAAAGAAATATTCTATTTTTTATAGATAAAGAAAAATCACTATTATAACTAATTTTATAAATTTGAAAATTTTATATTTTAAATTTTGTTTATAAAACTATTTTATTGAAAATATAAAATATATGTTTTCCAGCAACATATAGTCAATTCATTATTCATTTAAACTATTTATTTTATAATATTTAATAATTATATTTAATTTAATTGTGATATAAATATGTCATATTTTTTTATATGGAATAAAAAATATATATTAAAAATCCAAAATTATTGTTAATACTCTTGCATTATGATTGATATTCATAATAGAAAGGTTATTATTCAATCGTTATAAATAAAAAATTCGTATTTATTAAAAATATAATACAAATGCCTTATATTTTCATCAATAATCTCTCTCATATGTTCTTCTCAATGTTAAATAATCATTATTTTCAAAACTTCTACTACATTTCATTAATTTTGTTTGAATCTCCAAGTGTTGTTTTTTATTGGAATTAATTTTTTTGACAAAGGTGATATAAATTTCAAGATTATATTTTTTTATATTTGTTGTTATTATTTTCTCACATTATTAATTTAATTTTATTTGAATACATTTGTCACCAAAAGTCAATGGAATTAATTTAGAAAATGTTTTTTGGGTTTTTATTTTGTGCCTCGTGGATTTAATACTGTACTAAATTACAAAATTTGATACATGATAGTTCAGAAGGGAAAACCTTTGTATAATGATATACGATGTTACATAATTTTTATGATAATGTTATTTCACAATAAAATAGAGGATTAGATTCTCTATTTGAGGTTTCAAAGGATATTAGAACTCACATTACTACTTATAAATAAATCATGAATGAATACATTATTAATGACCTCATTTAGGAGAATAACATTTAGAAGAAAATTGTTTTTGATTGATTTATAAAAATGGGATAAGAAAATAACTTTATTTGGAGAGAACAATAATATGAAAAATAAAAATTAATTTCATAGATTATATCACATCACATAATATGGATATTTTAACATTAGATCTATTAGAAAACACTCCAATTAATTTTAATTATTTGGTTTTCTGAAATTGTTTGTTAGGTTATATAATATCTCTGAGTACCAAGATTTTGAATTGGATAAATCACAATGTTTCCATGATGATATTAACAATTTTATATATCATGGATATGTTTCATAGTATAAAATATATTCATATAAATTTTACATGATATGGAATTAAAAAAAATGTTCATTGGTTATTCTATATATTTCAGTGAAAAAATTTCCCTCGGTTAGTAATATTAATTGTAAATGAATATTAATCCTATGAAACCACTCTTAGAAGGACTAATAAAAATAATTGTATTTAATATTAAATTATTCTTTTATTTTTTGGAATTTATTATGGAAATTTATTATATATTCTATTTGGATTTTTTATTTAAATATCATGATCCACTTATTTTGTAGTTTTAAGAACACTTCAATATCAGATAGGATGTACCATGTTATGGATTTTATTATTGTTGTGAGCAGAAGGTTGGACAAAAATAGATTGGCTGGTTGTTTTCATTAGTTATTTGGAAAAATATATATGATTATTGATTAGTAATGATTATTCTTTTATTTGGTTTCCCAGTTTCAGAATAAATAGAGTATTTAAAAGGGTAAAATCCATATTGTGTTGAATTTTTATATATTATTCTTATTTATATTATTTATGTATTATTTTTTTGTTATAAAATTTACTTAATGTATACAGGGATCCAATTTTTTTTTCACCAAACAAGAATATTTTAGTTTCTTTTGTTTTCATTAACACTGATACAAATTTTATTTTTATTTTTCATCTTATTTTTTCTTTTAATCATCATTTTTATTTTATGATTAATTTATATGATGACCATATTATGATTATAGATCAAATAATTTTAATTAATTATTAAATACTTAAATTACTAATTATATTATTATTTTATATAAGACATAGTTTATTAGTAACATTTATTATAAATTTTAATCTTTTCATGAGCATGAATTTATCTTTGATGAGGGTGAATATATTTTCCTATTGACAAATTTATGAGTTAATATAAAATAAATTTGAAGAATGATTCATTATATGATTATTTTGTTTCAGCATAACCATTATTTGATATTACAAAACCATGTGTAGGTAATAAAACCTTATCAAATCCTATGACATAAAAGCTAAAGACTAAATAACCCATTTATATTTCATATTATAAGATAATTTATGTAGTTCAAAGATAGTTTGGTATAAAAAGTATGTGAAATAAATATATGGTCAAACAAAATGTAATCATTTCTCAAATGAGTTTTTCATTTCATGTGTATTATTTATTTTATGTCAAATTATTTTTAAGGGAACCTGTAATTCAATAGTATTTACATAGTGGTGGAAACATAAATTATGTTCTAAAATGATTATGATGGTAAAAAATATGTTACATTATATTTGAATATTTCTTTGTTTAATTTGAATTGCGATATTATGAAATTTTTTGAGAATAATATTTATATTATATCCCATGATGGAATTATGAAAACTATTTTATGTAATTTTTTTGTATATGATTATTTTATAAAAAATATTTAAACTGTGATGTACACCTGGATAAAAAAGAAAATAGATTTAAAGAGATATAAGACTACCTTAGATAAATTAAATTTTTTTCAATATGTTAATCTAATTAACATGTTTTTATTTGATGATTATATAATGTTATTTAATAAAAATATTGATGATTGTTTTGGAGTAGAATATAGTGTAATTATCAATATGTGATTATAAGGTTTATTTTTTGGGAAAAAATGGAAAAAATAGATCAAAAATAATTTTATTTAACGTAGATCACCATGAACATATCATGATGTTTTCACAGTATATCATCCCTACTAAAAAATAAATAATTGAGAAATATAACTTGTCGAATTAATTTTTGGAGAAATTTTTTTTATAACATCATCCCTGCAACAAAGTAATATAGATTACTAATAATAATATAATGTTTGAAAAGTAGAAACAATTATCACTGGATCTATCATTGAATTTATTTTATCACTTATCATGTTTTAAAATATTAATGTTATCAAAAAAATAATTGAAATTATAAAAATATATAAAACATATTTGAGGCAAATAAAAGATAACATAATTATATTAAAATATATAACATATAATTAGAAAATATAACATTTTAATTTTTCACCCCAAAAAGAAAAAATAATTTCTAAATAAATCAAAAAATTATTGATCACAAAAAAATTTATAACAGATTTCCCCAATGGAAATTTAATTTATTTTAATTATACATGACACTGAAAATTTTACGATGGAGAGGGTAATAATAATAATTTTTTAACCTACACCTAGATGTTATTTATTATAAATATATAGAATACAGAAGTAATATTTTAGAGGATCCAAATATTAATTTTGTATATAGAATTTATCCATGTATTATTTATATATTATAATTATGGCATCATTATAACATATATCATATTATCATTCCTCATTTTCTATCCTTATATCATTCATTTTAATCCTCAGAGTTTATCATGGAAATCAGGAAAAAAATTTAATGTTCATTACTAAAATTCACTTTAAGAAATATCATAACATGGAGGGTACCAACACATCAATAATACACAAATAATTAGAAATGAATAAATAAATGATTAATTCAATATTAATGATACCATGAGCATAATATATCAATATATAACATAAAAATTGAGTTTAATAGTCACATATAAAATAGTAATCAATCCCAATTTTATAGAACGTATTATTCTTTTGCCTTTATAACTATAACAATCTTTCACCTGGTAGAGAAACTATATATAAATCATTAAAAAAATTACAAAAAAGGCTATTTTATATGGGACCGACTGATGCATATGGGGCTGTATTATTCTAATCCCTGACTATTTAAAAATATTCCCGCTATTAATATAAAATGACTAATGATGATAATCTATGTAATATATAATGATCTCTAGGGAACATCATTAAAAAAATGCTATGTAAATAATCATTATATGTATTGAAATTACGGATACACATATCTTCATGATATCCCCTATTAATGGAATCATATATCAATCTATGTAAATATTCAAAAATTTAATTATAAATTATAATATATTCAAATTATAATTGACTTCTTCTTTTTCAAATGTACATCAATTGAGTTATAGGGAGGGATACATTAATTATATAATTAAAGTAAAAAATAGTAATTGAATATAAATTTTTTTCTAATATAAGTGTAAGATAAATGATGAAAAATATAATATAAGAATAGGAGTATGTAATAGAAATATTAGACTCACATTAGGGATACAAATAGATCACTATTCATTGATAAAAAAATTGACTTGTGAAAAAATTGAGTTTAATAACTTGAGACTCAACAAAAGATACACCATCTCAATAACTATAATTAAACCCCATGAAAAACCCTCCTTTTATAATTAATACATCTATAGTAAATAAATTTCAAAAGCATGCAAGACTGTTTAAATAATGAAAATTTAGGATAAATATATTTTATTAAATTATATCATAAAATATAATTAGTATAATGAATTGGAGTAAGTATTTCTTATTCGTTATAAAATTTAAAAAATAAAATAATGAAGCACACACGAATTTGATATTAAAAAAAATGAATTTAAATAATAACATATTATAAAGGAAGATAATATATTAATAACTAATACATTGAAATTTAGTTTTGAGGGCATTATAATGCAATCCTTTTGTCATTCTAAGAATCATGGTATGAAAAATTTGAGCGAAAATTATTTTAGAACTGTGTCTACATGTTTTGTATTTATGAAGAAATTTTTTATGAGTTATTATTTCAGAAAATCATGGGAAATTTTATTTATTTATTTTTGGGTATATGATTCGTAAATTTGTTTTTTTAAGGAAAAAAAAATTGACATACTATGATTTTAATACTCTATGTTCCATATATAATGAATTTTTAATTTTAATTTAATATTTTAATAACTATACCCCTCTTTAAATATTAATTTTTTTTGTAAATATCAATTGCATTCTATAAATTGATTTAAATTTATTTATTTTCATTTTATAACATTGATAGTCAATTTCCCATTGGGAAATGAGTTTAATAAATAAAAATACACCATTATATGGTAATATCATATATAATTTTCTTATTCATTGTTATTATATGTTGTATAACATTTATACAACAATTAAGTAATAATACATTGTTAATATTCCTATTTTATATTATCACTTATCAAAAAATTGAAAATTGAAATGAAAATTCTAAAAAATTTATTTTTGGATAATCCTCATTAGGTTTTTCAAAATATGTAGAATTATCTATCATAATATTTTTTAATATATGAGTAATTTTATTAATTAATATATCACATCATGTATATTAAAATCACCTTTATAATGAACACATTTTTTTAAAATCGATATTTAATATTTTTTAATTCTACTCCATATAAGTGTAATACCATTATTATTGATTGATATTTATATATATATATGGAAACAATTTCACTAAAATATTTTTATTTATTTTATTGGTCACATATATATTAATGATAATGATTATTTGTATGAGTTACTATTAAAATTGAATAATTATGAAAATCAATATTTTTTATCATATAATTAATCTTCATTCATAAAACTAATACCATAAACATCATTTACTTAGTTTTTAAAAAGCAAAATATATTACATGATATTTTAATAATAATAATAATGTATCTTTTTTCTCAAAATTCAATGTATAATAATATCTAACCTAGTTCATGATTATGGTTACTTTTAATATTTTTATTTATTTGTATCACTAGGTATAGCTGTTATATTGTATTTTATTTTTAAATTTTTTTGATTTTCTTTTATATAAAATGAATATAATGAGTATTTCAAGATATATTATTTTATTGATGAGTTTGTATATTTAATGAAAAACATAGTCATTACATTCTATCCACTTATAAAATTTTATCCTTAAATATTTTGGCATAAAATCCATGAAAAAATACATGTAATTCATTATATCAGTTTACTTAGGATCCCAAAATTCCAACTATAATTTATTATCCATCTATAATACTTCCACATGTTTTCTTCTTCATTTTTGTTATACATTCTATCATTTAATGATGATATTTATGAGAAGGTAAATATACGATAATTTATAAAAATTCTCAATTATTATTGTAACCATTGGTGTTGTGGTTTATTTTTTTCAACTGGTCAAGATATCAAAATGTTTTCAAAGAATAATCATGGAAGAAGATTATATTACCTAAATTTTTTGGGTCAGTGAATTTTATAAGATAGTATATTAATATATAATGAGTTCTTATATTTTTAATTATTGAAAAAAATCATGAATTATGTTTTTTTATGTAACTGAAGCTGTGATTATCATGAAGATATATAAAATTGAGTAAGGGGGAAGATATAGGTTACTATAATCAATGGTATTTAGAAATAAAAATGTATGATATGATTCCAAATGATATATACTAAATGACCAATTCATATGAGTAAAATGTTCATGTTAGTGATTATAAGAATTATGGATAATTGGGTTTAATCAACACAATGATATGAAACATTGAAGATACCAATATTATTTATGATGTGATATTTAGGAATGAGGAATTGTTGAAAAATCATTCTGTTTTTAAAGAATGGTGATCAAAATAATTGTAATTCAAATAGATGATGTTAGTATCGAAGAATAAATGATAATTTTGAATATTTATTAATGAAATTTATTGAACATATTAAATAATCAAATAATAAATTAATTAATTCATTGAATAAAATTTTATTAAATTGTTTTTATAATTCATTAGCTAATGATAAAATATTTTGAAATTATATTATGATGATTATTTAGAGTGGATTGAGATATATTAATGTGAATGGATGTGGTTTGGAAAATTATGAGATAGATTTAAGAAATATTATAAGAACTAAGTCCATGTACAAAATATATTATCTTATTTTATATATATATGTATGAAAAAAAATAAAATTTCAAGGGCTACATTATATCATATGTATTATAAGAGGATGTATTTATAAACAATAAAAATTATATATAAGATTAATTCAAAAAAATAGGTGTTATGCTGAATAATAAATAAAATTAATGGTCTTCAGAATAATATTCTTCTATAATTAATAGATAAAAAAATACATGGTGATATAATAATATATTATATTGAAAATTAATTATAGAATATAATTTTTTTTGATGATAGGTACTTCTAATTGAACTACATCAAATTAAAATTATAGTAGTTATTTTATAGATGGCTAAAATTTCAGAATGTGTTTTGGAAGATTGTTTTCTGATATATATAATTAGGAAAAGTGATTATTAATTAAGGGAAAAAATATATTATATAACACAAATTAATTAATTTTTTTATAAATATATCCATATCTTATAATATGTTTCACATTGTTATGTATAATTTTTATAAATTTTAAGAAGGTTAAATAGATTATTTTATATGATATGTTAGATCTTCTATGTTATTCATAATATTTTAAAGAAATTATAAAATTCTAATTATTTGTTTATTGAGAATATATAATTTGAAATACAATTTTATTTTAGAACATTTTGATTAAATATTTTAATATTTTCTAAAAATGAATTTAAAATTAGAATCTAGTGTGTTAATGGTTTTAATGATCATCATGAGACAAAGAATATGATTATTTAGAGATTGATCTTGATTTAATATAATATTTTAGGTAAATAACTGAAATTCTTTTTTTCACTATGACTAGATTTTGAAAACACAATAGATTTACGCATTTGGTAAATATGTACTTGGATTAACAAACTACCTTGGTTATTTTCATGTCCAAATGTAAAAAAATTACTTTTTAATGAGTGAATAAATTAGAAAAATATATTCCTAATGGAAGTAACATATATTGTGGAATATGAAAATTGAATATACCTGGAAGTATATGTGATTGATTAAAATAAAATTTCATTGAACCAGTTCTATAATTGATGTCATTGTCTATTATTATTTTTATATATTTTAGAATTTAATTTTTGAATATTTTGGAGATAATTTTGGGTATTCCAAAACTAGTTTCACTTGCATTTCTATTTTAATGAAATTAATACATTTCCATAAAGGGATTTATATAGTTTTTATTTAAGAAAATAACATTCTATGATTTTTATTGTGATTTATAAGTTATAGTTATTTATATATTTGACATAATACTTAATGTGATATTTATGAGAATGTATAAATATATATATATATATATGAATAAAAATGGGTGTGAGGATAAAATGACATATTAGTACATCGATATATCCATTGAATCGGTGAAAAAAGGGGGGAAGATCCAATCTGACACTGAAATAATAAAATATATTGTGATGTGACTAATAACTAAAATTGTTGATATTGAGGTGAGAAGAATAATTTTATGGAATATTTTTTTGTACTGAGTATCTTGAAGAAAAAAGGATATGTCCTTTGGGTTTTCTGTACATAAGAAACATCCATGAATAATTCTATAATCTGGATGAAATTTTTTATAATAATTCAATTCGATCAGTACTTTTGATCACACAATAATAAATGTATCCAGATAATGTATATATCGAAGAAGAATCTATTATTTCATGAGTTTTCTGTAAAATTAATAATCTATATGGTGTGAGTTGGAAAACAATCACAATACATTAAAGAAATAATTTTACCCATATGAAATGAATATTTCAAAATACATAATTTATTCCTTATATTTTCTATATAAAAAAATTACTTTCAACAAACCTAAAAGTCAGATGAGTTTATGTGTTCCATTCACGATATGAAATACTGATGATGTTTTTTAATTAGTAAAGATTAAAAAACTGAGTCAATGACCTACTAAAATTTCTTATAGTGATCATGGTAGAAAAATAATTAGTATCGATGATTAGGGTTCCACAAATCATATGATTATAAACTATATAATATTTTTAGATATGTAGTTTTGTGTTTCTCTTCCAATATCAACATGGAATGTAGAAAAGGAGATGATGTTTATATTAGATATCAGAACATTATCCATAACAATTATTCAAATAGTATAGTAAATAATGAATTGATATCAATGAATACTGAATCCATATTATAAATAGATTTATAAAAATTAATTCCCATATGATTTATTCATTGAAAAAAAGAACATGAATATGGATGGACTAGTGAGAAAATCATCTAGTAATAATAGAAAAAACAAGGTAACATAGATCTTTACCATTAATATTTGTTCACAATAACCCATTTTAATCATTATCATTATTATTTATTATATATATTTTAAGACGATCACATTTATTAAGAATTATATGATACAACATGTGACAATTCATATTCCAATTTTCAATTAACCCTGAGATAATTTCAAATTTAAGTACAAACATTTATGATTTTCACTTTTAATTTTTTATAACATAATTTCACAAAAATATCTAAAATTAAAAATAATAATTATATGAATATATTGGTGAAATGATATTAGCATTTAATAACTCAATAGAATAGTTTAATACGAAATAACGCCAAATTTAACTCATTGAAATTGAAATATAAACTAATAAGGAGTATCCAAATGAAGTTGAATAAATTTATAAATACTTAAAATGAAATATGAATAATTTATTTGTGATGGATTAATTATTTAAATATTATGGCTAAACAAGCATAGATAATGACTACTGTTATTTAAAACCAATTGTCTGAAAATTAAAAACACAATAAGAGTATAATTCACAGAAAATATGGAATGAAAAAAATAAATGAATGAATAAATTTCATCAGTCTATTAAATTTGATAACAAAATTTTGAATATGATGTGCCATGATAATGATGTGAAATTGGTTAATATGCTAAATAAATTAACAATATCATAAAAATAAGTATAAATTGAAATTATTTGTATTCAAAATTCAGTCATTTTTTTGATAAAATGTATATATATATATATATATATTCATGAATGTCTTTAGAATTTTTTTTGATAAAACTGTTAAAAAATAAATGAAGAAGAACCCATTTTTTCAAAAACAAATAAATTAATATTATTTCCATGAAATATTTATGACATAATAGAGAATTTTGAAAAATAAAGGATGTATAAAATACTAAGAATCACCCATATAATATTCATGGAATATGAAATCATGATTAATGGATTATTAAGATAATTAAAAACCAACTATAGGATCAAATAAAGAAAATTTATAGAAGGAGTTATAATTTCATAGATTAGGCTAAGAAGAATGATGAAAATAATGTTTCTCCATTTTTTGAGCTCTTAAATATTTGTAAATAAGGATACTAGATATTCTAATTATAAGTTAATAGATGGAAAATATAGAATTATTTTAGAAAGGGGGAATAAAGATGATTATATGATAATTAAATAAAATAGAGTTTAAAATAATTTTATTTGAGATAAATATAGAATTCATTAGTATTCTAGGGTATTTTCAATTATTATATTCATCTTGAATACTATTATAGGTTTTAATAACATATTTATGTTTAAAAAACTATATATGATAGAGAAATAAAAAATAAAATAAATTATTTAGTGAATAAAGATCAATAGTAACCCATAGATGATATTAAAAATTATAATTTCAATTGAGTTGATAAAAAAATCTACACTATGAATAAGTAAGTGAATATATTTTATTTATAATGGGAACAACATAGACTTTTATATAAAATCCATATATTTTTTCTATTATATAGTAATAACATATTGTAACAGAAAATTATTCCATGGGAGAAGAAAATGTATTTTATGGTTGATGTAGTATTTGGGAGAATATATAGAAAATCCCAAAAACCAAATAATATTATTTTTGGTTCTGTAGAATTTTATGTAGATTAATATGACATATAATGAAATTTTAAAAACCATAGGATAATGAATATTCTATACGGAGAAAAAAATTAGATGAAAAACAATTCTAATTTAATTGTTTGTTTTTTGTGAAAGATGAGGATTTGTGATTTAGGAACGCAGTGCCGTAAAAGAACACTAGAAAAAAATTATAAAGATTATTTGATCATACTAAAAACCTAATTGGTAATGCTATAAGAGATTATTCTAGAACCATTATAATCATGTTCATTAATTGTTTAAGTGAATAATGATATTTGAAACAATGAAATAGCTAATAACAAAAAAAACATCTTGCTGCCTAAAAAATTAACTAAATTGATACTTATTGGGGATGGACTATGATTTATCTTAACAATAATACTAAAAATAACAAATTTCAGTTGTTGATAAATAAATCACAATTAGTTTTTTCTAAATTAGTGTTTTTGTATATCCTCATTATTCCAACATATATTTTTAATATAATTAATAATGATTCATTTAAATAAAGATCTTAAATTATGATAATGATATGAAATCACTCTAAATCAATTATGTTTATATCGAACAATGATAATATAATCTAATATCATTAATATATTTTTATTTCATCTGTGGACTTTATAAAAAATATTATAGATGACACCCAATGAAAGGGATTTTGAGAAGCATTCAAAATATATCAATATATTTGAATAATGGATTTTAAATAACTAATTAAAATTCCATAAAAATGTATACTAACTATATTACATCATCTATATATTAAAAGAGTCAATGCTGGTGTGAGTGGAGAGAAATTAGTTTCCATAATGAATGAAATTATACAATAATAAGGAAAATACAGTTCTATGAATTTCAAGTATTGGGTATATTAGTAGTCAATATATTTTTGTACACCAATCGTAGAACACATATGAAATATAATTATTAATAATATACTTTCGAATATTGTAATATCCTCTATATTTAAGGTCAGTAGTTGAGAGAAATAAAAAAGGGATTCATAACATATTTACAGACATTTTCTATAATATTATTATAAATATATACATAAAGGAAATACAAGAATAAAAAATAAGTGTTATGTTTTATTTTTTTAGTATTAAATTTTTTCAATATATTTTGATAAAAAATATTAGACTGGGTGTGAATTAAAAATGTATTTTTTTAGACTAAATTTCATAAGGTAATATGTCATGATATTTATAGTTAAGAATGTTATGAGTATATTGAAGAACATATGGATTGTTTATGTTTTGATGTGGCCTTGTTTTTAAATTATCAACCGAAATGAGAAATTTAAATAAATGGTGTTGAACTCTTCATGTGTTAATCTTGTTTTAATGATCATAAATCCAATATATTATGTAAAAAATATATATCCTGTGTAATCTGTCTGAAATCTTCTGTATAGACGATTAGTTTTCTTTATGACATAACTAATTATTGTAAACTATCTTTAGATTCTGTTATAATCAATTTCATTGATAAATGATTGTGTTTTATTTATTCTATAAATATAATTTTTTATTCTTGTATACAGATATTCATCTATATCTGAGAAACCGTGAGTCTACCACCGATTAGGATTTTCTAGCAAATGAACCATACACCGTGTCCAGACATTGTGACCAGACAACATGAACCGGACACCGTGGCCAGACATTGTGACCCAAACACAATCACTAGACACTGTGACCTAGACACAATGACCAGACATCACGACCCAGACTCTGTGACACAGACACCGTGAACCAAATATAATGAACTGACACTGTGAATCCGATATCATGAGAAGACACCATGATCAGACACCACATCTATGCTAACATTTCTTGATCTATATACAACTGTGACATCATAACTACCTCACTTATCAAATAATACAAAGACCCATAAATTTCATGGAATATTTTTTCTTAATATCATTGGGATTTTACGAGTCTGTGGCTTCTAATGGCACTTTATTCTGAGGCCCGGTGTGCCCGGAATCAATTTCTGAAGTTTAGCTTTGGTACATTCATTGAACGAACGAGCGGGTTTTTCTATCTTTTGAATCGGTGCTCGGAATTGAAATCTGAGGGCATTGATGAACTCGCAGCTCCAGTCATTTCTTAAGGGGACATTTACCACAATGGCGTTTTATACTGGTTTGATGTTTAAAGAAATGAAATAAATAAAATTGTAAGAAAAATTTTATGTATCTAAGGAGATTAATTCCCCCCAAGGGTAGTTATGGGTGGGACCCACAGCAACCTAACTACCCAAGAGTGGATGTTAGAGAGGTGGGGCCCACACGAGCCCCAACAGTTTATTTTCCTCTAAACTCCTTAAACCCCCTCTTTAAATTGGCAAACTTCCATTAATTTTCAATCTCTCCACCTCCATCAGTCCATTAACCCATGACAACCCCTCAAATTAATGACGATATTTCTTCTCCCTCTATTTAATTAAATGCCAATTCATTTAATTAATGAGGATCTTTCCTCTCCCTATCATTAGTTAAATGCCAACACATTTAATTAATGATGATATTTCCTCTCCCTCCCTTTAATTAATTACCAACGCATTTAATTAATGAGTTGATTTTAATCATGAACGTTATTGCTTGTGTAATAATATAATAGGAGGAGGCTGTTATTTTACGAGAGGAGGGCTTCGTTGTGCTAAGGAGGATTGGGAGAACTTTTGGGGTTTTAAGAACAAGTCGGTTCCACAAAGAATGAAGATTTCATCGACGAAGAACGCCGGTTCCATGAAGAATGATGATGCACCACCCATTCTTTTCTCTGCGACAAGAGGGGAGATGCCACATCTTCGGGTACACTTTGATAGCAATGGTTCTTTCTTGACATTGATGGAACGACAAAACTTTTTTCATCTATGACGAATGAACCATATTTGAGGTAGGGGTATTATTTGGAATTTCTCATAAAATTTGAGGAAATAACAATGAGAGTAGAACAACCATTGCCCAGTTGATCCACAGATCGCTCGTATATACGCGATGGATGTAGGGTTATTTTTTCAGGTTTTCATTTGAGTTTGAATTCATAAATCTTGATTGAAAACCTCTAACGCAGTGGGCTCGGGCCTAATAACAAACCCAACCCACAGCATATTGGTTTATTGTGCGCGTATTGACGGGCGACGAAGAAATGGGACAGCAACGACATATGGAAGCTGTCAAAGTGAACAACAGGTCCCATGAGAGTCGTAGGAGAAGACAGTGGGCAAATCGGACCACCGGAGTGCATCCAATGGACTGCAGACGATGATGCAGGGACGCCTTTCTGGTAAGGAGATGCTGGCGATTAGAGGTGGTGGCGCCCCAGCACGCCGCCGAAGGAAACCCATCGCGGCAACAACAGTGATGGCGGTGCAATGGAATTCGTAGCTGCGCGGGATCCGGGAGGCCCGGGGGGTAGCGCCGGCTGGCACCGCTCGTGTCAAACAGTGGGGAGGTCGCGCCTCCCCTACTCCCCGTAACGATCATCCGAGCTGGCCGAGCCGCGTCCGGCCGCGGGCCGGGGCGTGCCAGTCGGGCCGGACCCGGACCCGTGTCGGGTCAACCCAGTTCGGGCCGACCCAGGGTGTGTTGGGTCGGGTCGAACCAGGCCCAGACTACCTATTTTCGAATTGTTTTTGGTTAAATCATCATATCTTGAGCTACGGACCTTTTATGGATGCACTGTAATTTGCGTAAGATTCCTTGGATTGAGACGGTCGATTAGGTATATTACACTCAATGTTTTGGGGAAGTATGGGTATTGCAGGGTTGGTTCAAACTCGAAACCAACCATGCCCTTAGAGTGGAAACGCTTATAACATGAGGACCAGATGTCCGATTGACATGTCATCAACTATGATGGATTCCTCTTGATGATATGGATCTTCTGGAATACTTCACCTATGGTTTGGATATAGTTGGAGTACGGCCAGGTTGGATTGTACTGGAAATCCAACCGGGCCCCTGGAATAGAATTGCTAATAACTCACAGACTGGGCGTCTAATTGACGCGCTGTCTATTGCTTTGAGACCTCTAATAAGAGTCAGTCCTTTGAGATACTTACACGTGATATTATGTGATAGTTGTAAGTATCGACCAGTAGCTCAGGGGGCGGATCCTCTTGGAGACAAGCATACGGAGTACGGTGACCTTGTAGCTGGCTGAGACCTGATGACTGCTTGTCTAATTCGATTTGTAGTGACTTGTATAGCCCAGTAGGGAGAACTACTTTGTGAGGTGGAAGATCCATAGCAGAGGAGCACTAATTTCTGAGGTGGCAGACCTACGGTACTCGAAAGGAGGAGTACCTCTGTAGGCTATAAGGGGGAGCACTACTGTGTGAATTGGCGGACCCATGGTGGAGGAGCACTACTTTGTGAGGTGGCAGACCTGCAGTACTCAACCGGAGGAGTTTCTCAGCAGTCTAAGGTTAGTGAGTTGCACCTCGAAGCCATGGTAGGACTAATATGCTTGACATAGAAGGAGTTCTCCAGAAGCCATGTTTTCGTCATCGTGAATAAAAATCCTGGTTTGATCTGAGTCAGTGACCCTTGTGTTTTCCTCGAGATTGAGATGGGTTACATGATAACTTCGGTATATGTATGGGCACATACCTAAGTAAAGGTTATTTTTTGAGATCATACATTGTGGTTTATACTTGTTCGATTTTAGTGAGACCATGAGGGTCTGTGGGTCCCTATTGAGTATCGCTATACGCACCCCTGCACGGGCTTGGCCCACACCTCATTGTGTTGGTTGAAGATGACGGACAACACTGATCGTGGTTGAGACTTGTAGAGGTTTACGGTACCAGGAGGTGGGCTCCACGATGAGATGGTACAAGAAGATGACAGATGAACGTGGAGAGCTGAGGTTCCCATTAGTACCTACCCTTCAGGTACGAACTCTATAGGACGTTCCGGGAGCAGCTTGACACCTTCCTGCAGTTTTGTCTTTTCTTTGTACTTTACTATTGGGCTTGTATTTTTGGCCCCTTTGTAATTTCATCACACTTTTTACTGTTTTACTTAGTGTTTGTTTCTGCTTGTATTATGGTTGTGTGTGTGTTAATGTTTCGTAAATGCAATGTCTTCCCTTTTTATCAGGATTTACGCCTTTGGTGCTAGTCACCAGCCCCTGGCCTAAGGATGGAGGGCATGGGGTTGTCACAACACAGGCCCCGAAGACGGGTCATGACAAATTGGTATGAGAGGATTCATTTTTACCATATATCTTAGGACTCTGATAATTTTATTTTCTATGAATCAATATTGTTAGGGGTACTAATTGTGGTCTTCAGATCATGGAGTCCAATGTTGGTGCGGGGCGCCAACATATCCATACACTAGGACCCTTAATTCTGATTTCCGACTCAGTTAACGATAAAATTGATTGTGGGTGTGTTTTCAAAATTTTCTTTTAAATCAGCTCAAATGAGGTCAACTCACCAGGTATAGTCTTTTGACCGTGTCACATCTGTTTCTCTTAGTATGTCTTCACCCAGTCAGTCAGTGTGGGTACCGAGTGGAGAGTGCGATAATAGCTCACTAGGTATCATGGCCTCATTATAGGACCCTCTTCTAGTTGCGACACCAGCGGAGAGTACACACCTCATGATTATGCTGCACGTGTTTCAGCAACAGAGGCCTCTGAGGTTTGGAGATGAGTCAGATTTTCATATGGCTGGGAACTGGAAAGAGTTTGTAGCACGAGATTTCCACATAGCTGGGAGACCTGCGGACTTGATGGTGTTCCTAGCTGATAGTCTCTTTTCGGGAGCAACTGAGTGGTGGTGGATCCAGATGCTCCATTTTTGCGACAAAATGAACTTCACCTAGGGAAACATTGAGACTTTTTTCAGGGTGGAATTTATACCAACAACTCTACATTCTAAGCAGGCTCAGGAGTTGATGTCATTTCCCCTGGGTTTTCCATTAGTATCTGAGCCATCTGTGGGTAGTATACGGATGATGCAGAGGTCCAATAGGAACAGGACAACATGTGGGAGACCTCGGGATATAGGTTTGGTTTTGCAGGGCACCTGCGGTGGAGTAAGATCCAGGTATACCAGGAACACACAATGTTTCTCCTGTGGCGGCTTGGTCAAAAGGCATGTGACTGTATGACTCCCAGCACAGTTGATCTGCAGGCGTTGAAGGAGCCACCGAGACAAAAGTAGCAGCGGGAGCATGAGCAACAGCCAAGCGGTGAACAAGGCAGTGGAGCTTCGGAAGCAGGTGGATAGGAGCGAGACTAGTTCCAGGCTTGGAGGCCTTTTTCTTGGTGCTTCTCGTTTCCGTGTTGTTGTTTTTGTGTTTTCATTGTGTCTTTGTACTTCGAGATGCAGTAATAAAAGAAACTTATCATTGTGACATTTACTTTTCTGTCCTTTTTGTTTGGTTGATACTAAGAGGTTCTGGTTAAATCTGTTGACTTGACCCTCACTTGTGAGATTTCTATTGGAGGAGACCCAGTAACCATACACTGATGTCGATAGTGTGAATCAACCCTTGTAGAAGAGAGTAATGGTGGGATCTCATAGTAGTATCATAGAGGCCTTATGACATCGTCCATGACATGAATTAGTATCATTCATGCCAGGATTGATAGTATTATGCAAAGAACGTTTTCCATCCAGGGGATGAGACTAGAATTTTATTTTCGATAGAGGAGGAATTTCAGCAGCTCTTTGTTATAACGTAGATGATGAAGGGTGGAGATGAGTTCTTACAATTGGCTAGTCTCAACCATTTTTCATTGAGCGAATGGTTTATGATTCTCTCCAACTCAATAGTCCAAAGTGTTTCTTATCTCAGAAAAACATGACCCTGAGATAGCGGTGACAGCTTGACTTCCTCCAGGACTAAGACTTCAAGATAGCTTATACTCCTGGGGAGGGGAATGTTCTAGCAGATGATCTTAGTAGGAGATCAATATTTCAGTTGTTAGGAGTGTTGAGACAGCAGCTGGCTGCGTTTCAAATATCCTTTATTGATAGTGATGGAGTCATCACGTGTAGAACCAGAGATGGTTATGGCTATGACAGAGAAGATACAGATCATCCAGGAGTGGATGAAGACTTCACAGAGCAGACACAAGATCTATGCTGATAAGTGAATAAACCACTGGAGTTTGAGGATGATGACCACATCTTCTTATGGGTCTCACCTTGATGGGGTCTACGGAGAATTGGTCGGGGTGGCATGTTATCATCGTGTTTAATCTGGCCTTTCCACCTCATATGCATCGGGTTCATGACATTATTCATTTATCTCAAGTGAGGAGATGGGTGCATGAACTATCTGTCATCATAGACCACGGAGAGCTAGACATTGATGACGGGTTGACTTTCATGAGGTTCCAATAGTCGTTGAGGATCGATAGGAGTGAGTCCTACGGTGACGACCATTTCCTCTTGTGCACTTTTTTTGGCAGCACGGGAACCTCTAGGAGAGAACATGGGAGAGGGAGGCTCAGATGCGTACTCATTAACCTCTTTCATTACCCTAGATTATTATGTATCTTTACGGGGACATAAAGCCCTGAGGTGGGAGTAATTTAAAGACACATGAATTTTGAAGGAAAATTTTTTCTAAACATATTTGGAATTTTATGAGTCTGTGTCTTCTGAAGGCACTTGATTCTGAGGCTCGGTGTGCCCAGAATCAATTTCAAAGTCTAGGTCGGGTACGTTCAGTGAATGAATGAGTGGATATTTCTATCTTTTGAACTAGTGGTCGGAAATGAAATTCAATGGGACCGATGAACTCGTAGTGCCGGTAATTTCTTAAGGGGACATTTACTGCAGTTGCGTTTTATACTGGTTTGACGTTATAAGTTGTGGATTAAAAAAAGAGATAAATAATATTGTAAGATCAATTTTATATATCAAAGGAGATTAATTCCTCCCATGGTTAGTTAAGGGTTGGACCCATAGCCACCTAACTACACAAGTGTGGATGTTAGAGAGGTGGGGACCACATGAGCCCTAACCGTTTATTTTCATATAAACTCCTTAAACCCCCTCTTTAAATTGGAAACCCCCATTAATTGACAATCTCTCCACATCTGTCACTCCATTAATCCATGAAAACCCATCATAATAATGAGGATCTTTCCTCTCCTTATATTTAATTAAATGACTACGCATTTAATTAATGTGGATCTTTCCTCTACCTCTCTTTAATTAAATACCAACGCATTTAATTAATGAGGATATTTCCTCTACCTCCCATTAATTAATTGCCAACACATTTAATTACTGAGGTGATTTGAATATTGAATGTTATTTATTATGTAATAAAATAATAAGAGGAGCCTATTATTTTACGATAGTATGGATTCAATGTGCTAAGGAGGATTGGGAGAGCTCTTGGGTTTTTGAAGAACTCTTCGGTTCCACGGAGAATAACGATTTCATTGACGATGAACGCCAGTTCCACAAAGAACGATGATGCGCCTCCCATTAATTTCTCTGAAACAAGAGGGGAATCACCAAATCTTCGGGTACAGTCCGACGATGACGGTTCTTTCCCGACATTGACGGAGCGACAATGCTTTCCACATCTACAATGAACGAACCATATTCGAGGTATGGGTATTGTTTTGAATTTATCCATACCTTTTTTATTAAATAATGAAGAGCATACACCAACCATTTACCAGTTGATCCGCGGATCACTCATACATGGGGGATGGATGAGGGGTTATTTTTTCAGTTTAGGATTTGAGTTTGAATTCTTAAATCTTGATTGAAAACTTCTAATGTGGTGGGATCGGGCCAAAGAACAAACTCGAACCTATGAATATTGTTTTCTTGTGCGTGTATTTATGGGATATGATGAAACGGGACCACAACATCATATAGAATCCATCACGGTGAAGAACAGGTCAAGGGAGAGCCGCAGGCGCAGATGATTGGAAAATCGGACCACCGAGGAGCGTCCGGTGGTCCGCGGAATACGCCGTCGACGGGCCTTGCCGGCATGGCGGTGGCGCCCCAGTGTGCCGCTGGAGGAAACAAGTCATGGAAACAGCCGCAGTGGCAGTGCGACAGACCCTACAGCTACGTGGGAATTTGGACGCCTGAGGGGCGGTGCTAGCTCGCGCCGCCGGTGTCAAACAGCAGGGGGGTCGCGCCTCCCCCGCTCTTCGTAAAGATCAGTTAGGCTGGCCGAGCCACATCCGGTCGCGGGCCAGGACGCGCCAGCTGGATCGGGCCGTGCTCTATCGGGCCGGACCCGGAACTGGGTCAGGTCGACCCGGATCAGGCCGACCTAGGGGGTGTCGGGCCGGGTCGGACTAGGACCAGACCCCCTATTTTCGAAACGTTTTCAGGTAAACGCCCATATCATGAGCTACAGACCTTCGATCGACGCACCGTCAGTTACGTAGGATTCCTTAGATTGAGTAAGTCGATTAGTTATATTACACTCAATGTATAGGCATAGTTTTGATACAGCCGGGTGGCTTCTAACTCTAAACCAACCGGGCCAATAGAGCGAAAACGCTTATAACTTGAGGACCGGATGTCCGATTGATGTGTCATTGACTATGTTGGATTCCTCTTGATGAGAATGTTATTTTGTAATAATTAACCAGATTTTTGGATGCAGTTGGAGTATGGCCAGGTTGGATTGTACCTGAAATCCAATCGGTCCCCTAGAACAGAATTGTTATTAACTCACAGACCATGCATCCGATTGACACCCCGTCTGTTGTGTTGAGACCCCTAGGACGAGGCAGTCCTTTGAGATACATTCATGTGAGATTACGTGACACATCGAAGTATCGACCAGTAGCTCGAGGAGTGGAACCTCCTCGAGAAGAGAATATGGAGTATAGTGACCTTGTAGCTAGGTGATACCTTATGACTGATTGCCCGATTCGATTTGGAGTTACTTTTATAGCCTAGTGGGGAGCACTTGTTTGTGATGTGGCAGACCCATAGTTGAGGATAAATACTTTGTGAGGTGGCAGACCCGTGGTACTCGACAGGAGGAGTACCTCAGTATGCTATGAGGGGGAGGACTACTTTGTTAGTTGACATACCCATGGAGGAGGGGCACTAATTTATGAGGTGGCAGACCCGTGGTACTCGAAAGGAGTAGTACCTCAACAATATAAGGATAGTGAGTGGCACCTCGAAGTCGAGACAGGACTACTATGATTGACAGAGTAGGAGTTCTCCAGCAGTCGTGTTTTCATCATCGTGAATAAAAATCTATGTTTGAGCTGAGTCAATGACTGTTGTGTTTTCTTCATGATTGAGATGGGTTACATGAAACCATAGGTACATGTATGGGAATATACCTATGTAAAGGTTATCGGTTGAGAACTTTATTTGTGGTTTATCCTTGTTGGATTTTAGTGAGAACTTGAGGGTCTCGGGGTCCCGACTGAGTATCGTTATACTCACCCTTCACGGGATTTTCTCGCACTTCATTGTGTGGGAGGCAGATGACGGAAAGAACTTATCGTGGTTGAGATTGGTAGTGATGGACGGTACCGGGAGGTGGAATCCATGACGAGATGGTACCAGGAGGTGACCAACGAACATGGAGAGCTGAGGTGGCCATCAGTACCTACCCTTCAGGTAGGAAATCTAGAGGATGATCAAGGAATAGCTTGAAACCTTCCTATTGTTTTTTCTTTTCCTTGTACATTACTGTTGGGTTTGTATTTCTGGCCCCTTTGTACTTTCAGAACAGTTTTTACTGTTTTATATAGAGTTTTTTTCCACATGTACTCTAGTTTTGTGTGTGTTTATTTTTCATAAAGGCAATTCCCTCCCTTCTTATCAGGATTTATGCCTTTAGTGCTAATCTCCAACCCTTGGCCTATGGAAGGTGGGTTTGGGGTAGTCATGAGACGGGCCCAGAGGACAGGCCATGAGAAATTAGTATCAGAGGAGTCGGTTCTACCGCAAAACGTAGGACTCTGATATTTTTATTTTCTGTGAAGAAATATTGTTAAGGGTACTTAGTGTGGTCTTCAAATCAGGGAGTCCATTGTTGGTGTAGGTGGAGACATATCCATACTCCAGGACCCTGACTTCTGATTTCCGACTTAGTGCACAAAAACACTGATTGCGTGTGTGTTTTCAAAAGATTATTTTAAATAGGCTCAAACCAGGTCAGCTCACAAGGTATAGTTATTTGACTGTGTCACATCTGTTTCTTTTAGGATGTCTTAAACCAGTCAGCCAGTGTGGGTACCGAGTGGAGAGCGCAATGATAGCTCACCGATCAATGAGGATATCGATGACGGGGTGACTTTCACAGGGTTCCAGTAGAGGTTGAGGATCTACATGAGCGTGTCCTATGGGGAAGGTCAATTCCTCTTGTGCGCTTTCACTGGTAGCACGAGAACCTCCAGGAGAGAACAAGAGAGTGTGAGGCTCTGATGCATGATCATTACCCTCTTTCTTTTCCCTAGTTTATCAAGCAGCTTTACGGAGACATAAATCCCTGAGGTGGGAGTAATGTAAAGACCCGAAAATTTCATGAAATTTTTTTCTTAATTTCTTGGGATTATTATGAGTCTGTGGATTCTAAATGAACTTGATTCCAAGGCCCAGTGTGCCCGGAATAAATTTCTGTAGTTTAGATCAGGTACAGTCAGTGAACGAATGAGCGGGTTTTTCAATCTTTTGAACCAGTGCTATGAATTGAAATCTGAGGTCACTGATGAAATCGCAGCACCAGTAATTTCATAAGGGGACATTTACCACTGTTTCATTTTATGCGGGTTTGACGTAATAAGTTTTGGTTTAAAAAAGAGATAAATAAAATTTTAAGAACAATTTTATGTATCTAAGGATATTAATTCCTCCCATCGTATGTTAAGGGTGGGACCCACAACCACCTAACTTCCCAAGTGTGGATGTTAGAGAGGTGGGACACACACCAGCCCCACCCATTTGTTTTCCTATAAATTCCTTAATCCCCCTATTTAAATTGGAAACCCCCATTGATTCCCAATATCTCCACCTCCCTACCTCCATTAATCCATGAAAACCCATCAAATTAATGAGGATATTTCATCTCCCTCTCTTTAATTAAATGACAACACATTTAATTAATCAGGATATTTACTCTTCCTCTCTTTAATTAAATTCCAAAAGATTTAATTAATGAGTATCATTCCTCTCCCTCCCTTTAATTAATTTCCAACACATTTAATTAATGAGGTGATTTGAATCGTGAAATTTTTTTCTTGTTTAATAAAATAGTAGGAGGAGCCTTTTATTTTTCGAGAGGAGGGCTTCGTTGTGCTAAGGAGGATTTGGAGAGCTCCTGGGTTTTTGAAGAACATGTCGATTCCACGAAGAACGAAGATTTCATCGACGAAGAATTCCGGTTCCATAATGAATGAATATGCACCACCCATTCTTTTCTCTGTGACAAGAAGAGAGATGCCACATCTTGGGGTAGAATCTGATGAGGATAATTCTTTCCCGACATTGACGGAGGGGCAATTCTTTCCGCATCTATGACGAACAAACCATATTCGAAGTAGGGGTATTGTTTTAAATTTCTCCTTTCCTTTTTGAGGAAGGAACGAAGATCATGGACAAACCATTACCCGGTTGATCTGCAGATCACTCGTAGATGCGGGATGGATGGGGGTTATTTTTTCGGGATTGGATGTAAGTTTTAATTCTTAAATCTTGATTGAAAACATCTAACACGGTGGCCTCAGGCCGAAGAATAAACCCGACCCACCGCAGATTGTTTTCTTGTTCTTGTATTGACGTGCGACGATGAAATGGGACCAAAATGGCATATGGAATCCATTACAGTTAAGAATGGGTCCCGGGAGAGCCGAAGGCGCAGACGGAGGGAAAATCGAACCACTGGAATGCGTCTGGTGGTCTGCAGATGATGCTGCTGGCGCGCCTAGCTGGTGCGATAGTGCTGGCTACCAGAGGCGATGACCGGCAGCCGGACGACCTCCTGGAGGCGGCATCGCCCCAGCCCGCCGCCAGAGGAAATCCGTTGTGGCAATAGCTGCGGCAGCAGTGTGACAGATGCCGCAACCGCGCGGGGTCCGAGATGCCCGGGGGGCGGCGTCAGCTGGCGCCGCTGGTGTCAAACAGCGGGGAGGCCGCGCCTCCCCCACTCCGCGTAACGTGCAGCCAGGCGGGCCGGGCCATGGGCCAGGCCGTACCCAGCCGGGCCAGACCAGGACTAGGGTCGGGTCGACCGGGTTCGGGCAGACCAAGGGTGTGTGGGGCTGGGTCGGAACAGGCCCAGACCACCTATTTTCGAACCATTTTCAGTTAAACATCCATTTCATGAGCTACAGACCTTCTATAGGCACACCGTTAGTTTCATAGGATTCCTTGGATAGAGACAGTCAATTAAATATATTACACTCAAGGTTTCGGCGAATTTTGGGTATGGCCTGGTTGGTTCTAACTCGAAACCAATCGGGCCCATAGAGCGGAAATGCTTATAACACGAGGACATGACATCCGATTGACATGTTGTCAACTATGTTGGTTTACTTTTGATGAGATAGTTCTTTCAGAATACATCACCTATGGTTTGGAAATAGTTGGTGTATGGCTGGGTTGGATTGTACCCGAAATCCAACTAGGCCCCTGGAACGGAATTGCTAATAACTCACAGACCGGGCGTCCAATTGATGCGCCTTCTTTTGCGTTGAGACCCCTATGATGAGGCGGTCCTCTGGGATACTTCCACATGACATTAAGTGACACTTGGAAGTGTCTACCAGTATCTCGTGGAGTAGATCCTCCAGGAGATGATCATACGGAGTACGGTGACCTTTTATCTGGCTGAGGCCTGATGACTGCTTGTCCGATTCGATTCAGAGTGACTTGTATAGCCCAGTCGGGAGCACTACTTTGTGAGGTGGCAGTCCCATAGCAAAGAAGAACTACTTTTTTAGGTGGCAGATCCATGGTGGGGAAGCACTACATTGTGAGGTGGCAGACTCGCGGTACAGAATAGGAGGAGTACCTCAACACTCTATGGTTAGTGAGTGGCACCTCAGAGTCATGGCAGGACTACTGCGCTCGACAAAGAAGGAGTTATTTAACATCTGTGTTTTCATTATCATGAATAAAAATCCTGGTTTGAGCTGAGTCAATGAACTTTGTGTTTTATTCATGATTGAGATGGGTTACTTGATAAGTTAGTAAATAACCCCTAGGAACTAATGAATTGTCATTCCCAAGGAACCTCATATGTCGGTGATAGTATCCATCAAAAATTTCCATTCTCATACTCGAGCCACTAGTAGTGAATTACCAATAATCTAGTGGTACCCAATCATCATCATCATAGATTATTTAGAGTTGTGGGAATCAATTGTGTTATGTGAAACTGAGTCCAAACCCCACAGATTCACTAGCATACTAGTACACGTCCACCCCCCTTGATACCCAGATTTTACCCTTGTGCTCATACAAGTTAAACAAGTCAATAAATATACATTCTACAATAAAATATCATTTACACATCAAAAATACCCCAATCATCCCACATGTATAGAAAACAATTCACAAAATTCCACTTTTCATTCAAATTGATTTTGAAATCTGGTTCATAATAAAATAGCCCACAACATTTTTCAAATTTCATTACAAATTCATTAAATCCACTAAAAATTTATATAAAACCATTCCAATATATTCCATATCACATAACAGCCCACTCAAATGTTACATAATACCCTTTTCATAACCAAAATTCATTTTTCACATCACACTCACACAAAACATCAAAAATAACATTCACATCAATTACTCACTTCAAGAAATCATTCAATCATTTTTAGAAAACATTTATAATATGGAAGACATGACAAAAGAGTCCCTTTCACATTTAAAATGTAAAATTTCAAAATAGGAACACTCCAAAAAAAAATTTCCAATATGGTTTCACCTCTTACATAAATCATTAAATCATTCTAATCTTTCATAAAAAAATTATAATCAGTATACCCAAACATTATTCATAAAACCAATTTCATAAATATATTTCAATGACAAAACCACACCATAACACTAAAAAATATAATGAGTATCCCTAGG
This sequence comes from Viscum album, assembly GCA_963277665.1. Taxonomy (NCBI): domain Eukaryota; kingdom Viridiplantae; phylum Streptophyta; class Magnoliopsida; order Santalales; family Viscaceae; genus Viscum; species Viscum album. The sequence continues at coordinate 1,239,035,443 of OY728119.1, forward strand.
GACATTTATAAGACAACATTCAAGTGTTATAAAATCACATGTAATAATACCATGAACGATACAAATGAAATCACCCATTAAGCTAAAATGATCTAAATAAGTATAACAATTTTTTATACACAAAACCATTTCCAAAAACCCTCCTCCAAGACTCACATGATAGTAAGGAATAATAAATAGAGAATTTAAATCCCCTTTCGACAACCAATAATTCATTTAAATATTTTATAAAACTAACATGAAATATACCACATGTGTTTCATTTCAAAAGTTCATAACTTCAGTAGAAATGAAATTATAAAATTAAATACTTTACCAAATCAATCATAAACGGTTTTAGTACCACACACAGTATCCAGGGAACATGAAAAAATTGTAAAACAAGACAAATAACTCATCAACGAATAGTTATCCATGGTATCAGCTACGTTTTGAGTCGAAACCCTCAAATCATGGTGCGAAACATCAAGAACACCAGCACCGCACCACAAACAATTGAAGAGAAACCTAAAATCTCAATATTACACCAAAAAGACACCCAAAAAACCCTAGGATCGAACTCTAACATCTGGACACTTTCTAACATCATGAATGAGGGATGAAACCCTAAGGAAATGGATGAATATGAAAGGAGGAACATTTATGTGATGGAATCTTGGAGAAATTTTACTAAATCCACCAATATCTGAATTTTCAAATATCTAAACATTTTAGGCACAACCGCACAAGGATGGGTAGATAATGTAAGAATAGGAATGCGAGAAATAGTGTGAAATGAAAGAGTTATGAAGGAATCAATTCTCCTCTTCAAATCTTGGTGTTTTGAGAAATCTAGATATGTTTCTCTGTAATTCACATTCCAAAGGACCTCCAAAGAAGGGGATGAGAGCATGGGAGCGTGCCTTAGGGAAGTGGGCCTAGGTGAGATTTAGAATCACAGAAAAAATATTAAAAATTGAATGAGATATTAATGAATTAAAAAAAATTAATACATGAAATGAGCTTCCAGGCTAGCCCAACACCTTAATAAAAAATAAAATCCATCATTATTATGGATTCTAGGGGATTCCAAATTTTTATGGTGATTTTTATATACCAAGACATGTCATTTGGGAAGTATAATCCGTGTAAAATGTTCAAAAAATGAGTTATAAAAAAATTATTTTTAAATCAGGAAATGGGCTTATTGTTTGTCCCAAATTTCAAAAACCCACTATTTCCATCAAAATGTGTGTTAACCCTAAAAAATCAGGATTGAAAAATAGATGAAAAATGACATTAAAAAAAGTCATAGATGTGACAAATCTCTTCACCATAAAAAATTCTACCCTAGGAAAGCCATAACAATTCCAAAATCAAAAATCAAACCCAACCGAAAGGCTGAAATTGACTTCTTTTCCAAGAATCACCACTAAAGACCAACACACTCTTAGTGATCAATTATTCAAGTAATATATCACAACCAAAACATATGCCACTTTAGTGAAACTATCCAGCACATTTAGGATTTATCCCAAATGAAAACTCCTCAAACACTATCCGAACAAGGCTCAAGCAATTAACCCAAACAAAAAACAACATCAAACATGGTTACACTTACCTTGAAATAAATAAAATGTTGGGATCTCTCCAATAACAATGTTTAGCCAAGGATTATGTAGGTATTTGGATAGCTCTAAATGATACTACCACCTTCCATCTCATGACCAAGGACAATACCAAGTTACCGGTATTAGTACATAGAAATGGGCTACCCACGATTAGAGACAACATCAATTTCTCCAAGACAGAATCAAGACACTAATAGGGGTTGGCCCGAATAGAATACCTATAACAAGGGGTATACATCCATTATAAATTTCAGAAATAATATATATGAGACTCATGGTGGGTTTCCCAACCATAAGAACCAACCATTTTAACTGACCAGCGTGGGCTGGTAAAGAAAGACCCAAAAACACAAAGAGTTTGGGCGACCACATGGTTAGACCACAACATTTTGGAAACCGTAAGCTAACCCTATGGATCCTTTTATTTGCATGTATTTATAGGGCACAATTATAACTCACGTTGTGAAAACTGTGTTCCCAAAATTCCTAGAAATTTTTTAAAACATTCTCCAAAAACTCAATGGAAACCAAAGGGGGATTGAAGGACATTAGCTGACAAACTTAGGAATGATGCCCTCCACCTCTTTCCATCGAGCGGGAATAAAATATGAAAGATGATGACACCAAAGGATTAAACACTTATGATCATTCATATTGAGGGTACAAATTGTATAAGGGCTTCTACAACCTTGGTATTTCCACAAACTATGCGCCAGCTTCTCTCCGTGACTTATGGATGGAGCTCAAAATATTGAAGCATATTCAGCCTCATAGTTAGGATTTGGAAACCCCTATTTATAAATTATTCTTTTGTTGCCACAAAAAATTACACTACATTCCCCGATGGGTTCACCAAGACATAGCACAATCCATAACTCACATTACCAAAACATGACATTTCACTGATATAATGGATCAGAATATGCGCACAGGTCGCACAATGTTTCTTCGGGTGAGAAACAATAGAAGGGTTGGACACAAATAAACACCTTCCTCTAACATAGACGATTTTATGTGTTCCCATGGTAGACATACTCCTAACATAACAAAGACCCTCAGTGGATTGCACAACCTTCATCTTCACAATCAAATTAGCACACAATGTCCCAAGGCATCACCGAACATGACCATTTTGATTGATAGAAACAATACATGAAATGGGACCATATTCCAAGTCCCCAAACGATAAAAAATTCCAGAATGTGGCCATAATGGCCTCTTAGGACCATATTTCTCACAGTACATGTTTAATGTGAAATCCTTATTTAAAACTGCAATAATGGCCCCAATGGTCCTCTTAGACACCATCAAGACACTCAACCACACTAACATCCCCAGACCACTTCCACCTTCGAAAAATCTGTAAAAAAAACAAAATATATTATATTTCAACATTCCATGAGAACATTCCCAACAAAATATTATCCTCATAACTAAAAATGAATGGCTGTAGAATCATTATATGAATCTAGAGAAAAGATTCAATAAATTGATCAACATGAGGATTTTACAACGGCGAAAGAATTCGGGTTACACTGTAGTTGTGCACTAACCCTTATTAGGGGTGTACCTTATCCAAAGAGGGAGACCAAGGACTAAACCGACTTGGTACATTGTTTAAGAAATACCAAAAAAATATCTAAACATATGAGGGGAACCACTATAAAGGCTTCCCAAACTATTCTCAGAAGAGACCACTATCCAGCCCTTCAGCCCATCTCACCAACCAAACACAAACACAAAACACCATTCAAACTAGAGGGATTCTAGGACATAAAGCATTCTAGAACATCAATATTTACAAAAATAGAAAATAAACACCATCCCAAAAAACACTTCAAGTCATCATGTCTCCCCATTAAAAACATTTATTTGAAAACAAACGGTTACGTTGTTAGTTTACCCACAAATGGTACCCTATAGGCCCCACACAAGGTTGTTTCTGTTCCACACATGGAACCTTCCTCATATCCATCCCAACACTCACCCATTCTTGCCATTATCCATCATTAATCCTATATAACTTCATGCATGTTGTCTCTCATGAAAATACCAAATGTTAAAACTGAAAGACACTCTACTTTTCAAAACCAAAAAAATCAACCAATACTTCCTTTTTATCAATAGCGTTAACCATGAAATCGAAGCAAAATTACTACTTATAAAACCTTTCAAAAAAGAACTGTCATTCAAATGAAAACTCACTTTCAAGTCATAAACAGTAATTTCAAAACATATCATCCCATTAAAACACCTTTCAATAGTTTATAAAACTCAATTAGGAACACTTTTTCAAACCAAAATTTAACATAATTCTTGTTTCAAAAAGAGGCGTAGACACACAATTATCCTAATTGAAAAAAATATGATATTTTAGTTCCACATAATAAATATTCAAACAATTCCCTCTTTGTTTGATAATAATTTACCAAAAACCTTACACTTCTTAAAACTATGTTACTTTTACTTTATAACAAAACTTCCATGATTTCAAAACTAAAGGACACAAGACAATGCGAGGAGAAACTATCATTGTTGGGTGACGTGGAAATTTGGTTGGAGGCCATATCCTAATCACTTCACCCTCACAGAGTGTGTTCCAGAACAATATCCCTAGCTCCACATGGCTTGATAAGCCCTGCGAGCTCACTAAGACCATTACCCATCTATCGTTTCATTTCCCGTAATCTTCATCAAACAAAAACAAAAAGAAAGGAATTAAATAAGTCCCAACCACCCATGGTGACTTGAATCCCATCAAGAGGTGTGGTGATAAGAAAACAATCTATAACTAGAATTCTATGTCCCAAAAATACTAAATTTAGACTATCCCAACTGTTCCCCAAATTACCAGACCCAAACATTTAACATAAGTCTCATTCGATACAATTGTTTCATGAACCAATTCCGGTCACCCCCAAAATTGGCACCAAACTCTGACCGTGACACAACCCGAAGGGAATTACTGATCCCCACTGGCTGGAACAAGTGCATGGGTATCATAAACTAATAAATTGGAACTATTTAACCTAGTTTATAAACATAAAACAAAAAATTAATCCAATACAACAAATATAGATTTTTCAAACCAATCAAAATATTACAAAAAATCCCAATTATTTACATAGTTTAAAACCACTCACAAAGATAATAATAAATGTATAAAAGCAAAAATAAACATCCCAGTAACCCTCATTGAATAAGGAACCACCCTCAATCCATCTCCACAAGACAACACTACCAAGAACCTCCATGAAACTCTAACCACTGGCACTATAAAATGTAACCAACATGTGACCTAAAAAACCAATTCTACATAAACCCAAAGGTGTATGTGGGGTTTGAGCTAATTCCCAGTAGGATAACACCACTAAGAGATTCCATGTGATAAACATTCAAAGACAAAAAGAATTCATGTTTTCAAAAACATGTAATTTCTACTCACAATTTATAAAATATGAATCTTCAAAAAAAGAATTAGTTTTCCAGTTCGATAATTTAAATAATCTACACATTTAAAATAAATTCCAAATATAGTAATTTTTCAAGACAATTATAATGTATACTGATTGTATGTATAAAGTATCTAATGAGTCCAAGCAATAGGATAAAACCCATAGGCACTATCAAGCTTATGGTAACAAGTACCTCAAATCTCAGTGAGTGTAACCATCACAAATATGTAGTATCGTGCACGAGCCTCTAGTAAGGATCATACCCATAACTTAGTGGTACCCAATCATCATAATCATTGTTTAATTAGAGTTTTATGTGTAGATACCCAAATATTGATGTATGTAGACATTAAATTACTTTTGCGGAATACTTATTAATAACAAAAAAGACACCAAAGGACCGTAATAGTTTAGTGTCTTTGGAAACATATAACATAATCTTCTAATCTTGGTGAAAGATCTTCAAAATCTCCCATAAATATCATCCCTATATTTTCTTACCTAAAACATTTCTTTATATCACAGGAAAAAGAAAAAATATAAACGGTGAGCTCAAATTCTCAGCAAGGGTAAGCATGAAAAAAATAAAACAAACTATATACATTTGAACTTCAAAACATGAAGATAGAGATAAACATCAAAATCTGGATTTGTGAAATAAATCTTGGCAGTATGTAAGGAATAGATCATAAAAGAAAATAAATCATGATAAAATAGCATGGTAATAAAACATTTAATAATGTAAAACCATTAAGAACATGATATGATTTATATAGTAGCCAAGACATTGATTCGAAGACCATCTTAGTGGACAAAGTCCCTTTCGAAATCCAATTCACTCCTCGCTCTACTCATGTATCAATGAACCGGATTAACTTACCATTCCAGCAATGTCTATCTCATGACATATAAATCTTTACCCAATACATTGGATGTAGATATATGTCCCACTCATCTCATAGTGAAATCATTTTTACATGTGCCATAACATGAACCTGAATCATTCATCATTACCCAAAGTACAAAATCGGTTTCATAAACACAATCCCATCATAACATAATCCACACAAGAAATTGGATATAATTTAATCATAAGAAAAGTGAAACAATGTAAATTGTAGAGAAATTATACTTGAAACATACACATATGAAATAATGTCATCTTATATGGAAAATCATTTTGATAAAACACATGAAATGAATTCTTGAGGAAAATATACATTCTTCTTCAAAATCATTTTATTTTAACAAAATTCCATGGAATTTTAAAATAAAAGTATTTTTTTGAAAATAATCATGACATCATGTAGAGTAATCTTCATGAAAATAAGGTGTTATGAAACTATAAAAATTTGTTCATGTCGTATAAGTTAAAAATAACATTTTTCTCATACCTCTGCCGGAAAAGTCAAAAAGTAACATGTATGGAAAAAAACAAGAAAAATTCAATACACACAATGTAGTGAAAGTAAAAATTGTGTAAAAAGGACTTTAAACATGCATGAAAGAATTTTTATAAAACAGGGACATGGATGATAAATATAATCCCAGTAAATACTTACGAATAAACAATCTCAGATAAAAATGAGATTGGAAAAGTTATACCTTACCTTATGTCGGATATGATTCATATGTATCCTAACCTCCTGTATATTGATTTAAATAATGTCATTGACTTATAACATAATCATATTCATTGTTACGATATCATATATGGTTCACTTATGACTTTATATTACCTGTTCATTTGTAAATTCAATGTTAAAGCATCATTTTGGGAAAATCGTTTCATTTATCATATGTGTTTTGATTTTTTGTTATTGATATTTGTTGGAATCACCTGTTTTGATAATCGGAAATCACGTTTAAATATTGATCATGATATATTAAGAAATTTAATAATATTTTTAATCTACATTTATATTTTTTATCCTGAAAAATTTATATTATAATTCTCAGGAATTTGTTGCATAGGCTTATAATTTAAATTTATCTAAATATAATTTCACTATTAAAGGATACTGGTAAGAGCCTTATGTTAAGGGTCACCGTTATAGATCACTATTACTCTAGATTACTAATCCTAGATGGTTACTGTTGAAAGATATACTAGGTCACTTTCACAAGTCTACCATTGATCTTCTTATCAATGATCGCAGACAAAGAGTCGTCGTCACAAGGTCACTATTGTGACAAGGATTCTTTTAGAAGTTCACTATCAGACTCTTTCTCAAGCCTTATGTTGAGAGCATCACTATTCAAGTCTATAGTTGGACATGTCTACCATTAGTAGAAGGCTAATGCTAGACAACTCCTACTGTTGAGATAGTCGTCTGTTGTTCGATGTCTACTGATGGACATATTCCACTGTTATAGAAATTACCTGTTGAGATAAGTCTATCGGTGGAATGGTAATTTTTCCATAATATGATGTTACAGACCTATCGATGATGTCTAATGATGAGGATCTACTTTTACATAGAGTAACTCCTACCGTAACAAGTCATCCACTGACATAAATTCCACCGTTACCCGCCTACAGTCAGAGAGCCTACCGATGAAGCTCATAGTTGAATAGCCTACCGATGAAGTTCATAGTTGCAGAGACTACCGTTGAAGCCTACCGTGTGACATGCATCTGCTACCAATCTAATGATATTATATTAATTATTTTACCAATTTATTTATACTATCATAATGGTCAGGTCTGGACAAATTAATGCACCTGACATTATTTACTATTATTTGCAAACATATCAGGTGACAGTACGATGTACATGGAAGACCACACGTGGTTGAAACATTTCTCTTGTCGGCCCCTACTAAACCAAATGGGAAAATGCTAATCTGTAAAAGTTTATATATATATGAGTATAGATAGATATAAAAATGAGTTATGGACATATTGAACATACACAAATAAGAGAGAAAAATACAACATCTGAAGAAGAACACTCAAGCACTCATTCATAAGTACACATAGATTCATGAAGATCTATTTAAAGAACCTTCTCAAGATGAGGTGGTGTACTAAAAAGAGCTTCAGACCCATGAAGTTGAGCATCACTACATCTGGAAGTCAAAACCTAGAAGTTGCGACACTCTGTTTTGGAGGCAACATGCATAGAAGGACCAAAACGTCATTTCTTTCATTCCAATGAGTACAAAGCCAATATGGCAACACGACAGAGCATTATAAACATATATCAACTATCTTTAGCTCTACTATTTTTATGTATTTTACATTTATGAGCAGTGTGTCTGTGTTACACACACTGACTCTTGTGCTTGAACTGAGGGATACTGAAAATCCCCATACCAAACTCTTTTAACATTTTTTCCCACGTATAACTATTGAAGAAGCCTGGTGTGGCTTGGTAGTTTATTTTTATCATGTATAATTATGGTAGAGGTTTCAAAACCTAGACAGTTTGTGAAAACTATTATAAATCCCGTTACAGGCTGTGTATCACTTTTTAATATAATTGTTTGGTGGAAAGTGATCACCAAGTGTAGAGTAATAGGTCTCGACTTAGTACTGAACCTCTTGTTTAATTTATTGTGTTAATCTTTCACATAATATGTTTTAAACTTATCCGCAATGCTTATATTTCAAAAGACAGAAATCTATTTTTACATACACTCAGATAGTTAGTTCTGGTTAGTGTGTATATGTGATTCATTTAGTAAACATGTTTCAAAAGTGGAATTAGTTCTCATACTGATTCAACTGAGGATTATTCAACCTTTGAGAAACTTGTTGAAAAATACGTCACTTACATCTCTACTTTATTAATTGACTGAGCCATTTTAATTTTGGGGTTTTAATCCTAAAAGTTTTTGACATAAATTTTAATTGGAACTCAATTCACCCCCCTCTTGAGTATCCACTCCGACTAACATTTGTTATCATAGGAAACACTTATATTTATAAAAAAATTTCAAAACCTCTTTTTTCAAACTGTAATTTTAGTCTAATCTTAAAGATCTGAAATTTTTGTTAGTTCTAAATTTTATCTCTTTAATATATTTTCTAAAATCTAGTTATGGGAAATATACTAGAAGGTGATTCTAATAACATGAAACATTTCCTTAACAGTATGAATTATGCTCAATGGAAAATTAAAATGAAAATAAATTTGGAAAGTATTGGTTTTGATATTTGGTCGGCTATAGAATCAGAATATGAGGTCTCCAAAATTGCTAGATCTACCTGGGTAGATGCTACAGAGTCTGACTATAACAATAACTATAAAGCTATGAATGCCCTTTAGTTCTCTTTAAGAGATGTGTAATTTAACCGAATTTCTACATGTAAAACAGCTCATGAAATCTGGGACACCTTGGCTGTTTCCCATGAAAGATCAACCAACATGAAGGAAATGATATTAAATACTAATACTATTAAATATGATAATTTTATGATGAGACATGATAACCCCATTTCTGACATGTACCTCAGGTTTAATGAGATTTTCAACACCATGACTTTAATGGGAAAAGTTCTTCCAGAGAAGGAACAGATCATGAGAATATTGAGGTGTTTTCCAGACAGATAGAGAGGCACTTCTGTGTCTATCTGAGAGTCATGTGACATCAGCAAGCTATATGTTAAGGATTTGATTGGTAAACTAATGATGTATGAAGAAGAACTGAAGGTGAACAAAGAAAAATATGATGAACCTAAGAGAAAATCTGTGGAATTCATGTCTACTTCTTCAATGAGAAAAGACAAGGAGAAAATGCATGTACCTACTGAAAGTTCAACACGTGAAGATTCAGATTCAGATAGTGATGAAAAAATGTCTCAAATAGCCAGGAGATATAATATGTTTTATAAGAAGAAGATGTTTTTCAGAAAAGAAAACTTCAAGGGTAAGAATGATCAATAAGGTAAGTGTAAGAAGGATTAGAAGAAATCTGATAAGGTAGATGATATAGTATTCTATGAATGAAAGAGGAAACCACACATCAAGGATGACTGTATGAAGTTAAAATTCAAAAATAAATATGATTATAAGGACAATAAGTAAAAGAAACCCATGAAAGAAATATGGATTTCTTTGGAGGACAACACAAGTGAATCAGAAGATACTGATTCTGAAAAAAATCTTGCCAAAATTTGATTCATGACTAACATATCTGATGCACCTGTTTCCCCTGTTCGAAATGATTATTATTCTAGAAATAACAATTATTCGAATAATGATGAAAATATGTCTATGGTTGAACGTTTTTAATATTGAAATATGTTGGATGATACCTGAAATGAAATAAAAGATAAATATAAATCTTTGAAGAAACAACATGCCTTGACTAGTAATGTTAAAACATATCTAAGTGTAGAAAAAAGAAAAGAATGCTAAACTATTGAAAGAGGGAACTCAACCCAAATTATATATTTAATAATTAAGAAAGGATATTGAGAAGTTTTCTGCTGGTAGGGATACCTTGACATAGCTTATAGGGAAACATATTTCCTTTAAATATACAACTGGTCTAGGATAACATCCTGGACAAAGACAAATTAGCAAAACCAAATATGTTCCAAAATCTAAATAGTTTACTGCTAGTTTTGGACTGTATTTTGAGAAAAAAAATTCTAAAGGACCTAACAATGTATTTATGTCTCAAAATATGTTTGTTGATTTTAGAAAACCTATAATGAAAATATGGTTTTCCAATGTTTTACAAGCTAACCACTTTGGACCCAAGAAGATCTCGGTACTAAAATCACCCCATGTTTAATATTATTTGTAGGGAAGTTGTTTTTAGAGTTCTTGTAATACTATATGGTACTTGGAAAGTGGGTGTTTAAGACATATTATAGGAGAATACTCTTTCGTAATGATTATAATTAAATTTGATGGTGGGAATGTCACTATTGGTGAAAATGCACAAGGAACAATCATCGGCTTAGGCCAGATTGGTTACCCTGATACAATATAAATCTCTAAAGTACATTTTATTGATGGATTAAAGTACAATTTACTTATCTTATCTCAGTTATGTGATCATTTCATTAATGTTAAATTTGAAAATTATTCATGCATTGTTTTTAATTCAAAAAATTAATTAGTTTTCACTGCATGTAGAAATGGAAATGTATACGCTGTTGATTTAAATTCCTTAGACAAACCGAATGTTTCCTGCTTAAATATTTTTCATAAAGATTCTTGGTTGTGGCATAGAAGGTTAAGACATTATAATGTGCACTCACATAGGATGTTATCTAATAAATTTTTAGTTAGAGACATACCTAAATTATAATTCCCTATTGATAAATTGTGTAATCCTAATCAAAAGGGAAAACAACACAAAGTTTCTTTCAAACCATAGAAAGAAGTTTCAACTTCTCAACCACTTGATTTGGATCACATGGATTTGTTTGTACCATCAAGAGTTTCACGTTTAAATGGGAAGCACTATGTGTATGTTCTTGTAGTTGATTTTTTAGATATACATGGGTATACTTCCTAGATCAAAAAAGTGAAGTTTGTTCCTATTTTTTTCAAATATTCCAAATCCGTAGAAAATCATAGTGGACATAGAATTAAGACCTTGAAAATCGATCATGGGTGTGAGTTTGAGAATCATGAGTTTGAATCTTACTACTCACATAATGGATATAGTCACAACATTTTTTCCCCTAGGACACCTCAACAAAATGGAGTTGTAGAAAGAATAAATAGGACCCTTGACGAAATTTCAAGGAATATGCTTAATGAGTATGACTTACATGTTTATTTTCGGGATGAAGCTGTAAATATAGCTTGTTATGTTATCAATAGAGTTTTAATTAGACCTGTTCTAAAAAATAACCCCTTATGAGCTTTGGAATAATAGGAAGCCTATGGTTAATTACTTTAGAGTTTTTGGTTGCAAAGTATTTATTCTTAATACTAAAGATAATCTTGAAACATTTTCTTCCAAAAGTGACAAAAGAATTTTCCTAGGTTATTCTATATTAAGTAATGCCTATAGAGTGTTCAATAAGAAAACCAAATGTGTGGAAGAATCAGTTCATGTCAAATTTGATGAGACTGATCCACATGAGCCTAAAACATCACATGAAAATCCTGAAGAATATTTGTCAAATCTGAACGTTAATGATAAGAATAGTGAATCCCCTGTAAAAGTATCTAGTTCTGGACGTTTTCCAGAATCATCTCCTACCGATTCTGAACCTACAGAAAACAATGAAGAATATAGTTCAATCCTTCCTAGAGGTATTAGGACTCTCAAGAATCATCCCTTAGATGTTGTTGTATTTTATTTAAATAGAGGAACACAAACTAGAGATTATCTTAGAAACCAAGTTGAACATCAAGATTTTCTTTCACAGCTTGATCCCAAAAATATTAATGATGCTATCAATGATGAATTTTGGGTAATGTCAATGGAAGAAGAACTAAATCAGTTCGAAAGAAACAATGTTTGGAAATTAGTGGAAAGACCTAAGGACACATTGACCATATGAAATAAATGGGTGTTTAGGAACAATGTTGATGTGTCTGGGAACATTGTTAGAAATAAGGCCACGTTAGTTTCAGAAGGATACAACCAAGAGGAAGGAATACACTATGAGGATACCTTTGAACCTGTAGCTAGACTAGAAGCTATTATGATACTACTTTCTTATGCAGGTAATCTGAGTTTCAAAATTTATCAAATGGATGTCAAAAGTGCTTTTCTAAATGGGTATATAGTTGAGGTTGAATTTGTTGAACAACCTCCTAGTTTTACAAATATCCATTTTTCCAATCATGGTTTTAAACTATCTAAAGCATTATATGTCTTAAAAGAAGATCCAAGAGCATGGTATGATAGGATCATCTCTTTTCTTATTTAAAAAGGTTTTTCCTATGGGATAGATGATCCTACTCTTTTAATTAAATGTTTTCTAAATATTTTTTGATAGTACGAATTTATGTGGATGATATTATTTTTGGATCTTATAAAAATCATTTGTGTATTTATTTTTCATAAATGATAAATAATTAGTTTGAAATGAGTTTAATGGGAGAACTCAAATTCTTCCTTGGATTTCAGATCATTCAAACTAAAAATGGAATTTTTTTGAATCAAAGTAAATATAATAAGGATCTTTTAAAACGTTTTTCATTGGATGGTAGTAAAGGTAGTGACACATCTATGAATACCACTTTTATGTTGGATACTAATGAAGCTAGAGAACCAGTGGATCAAACCAACTACAGAGGTAAGATAGGGATTCTACTCTATCTTACATCTACCAGACCTAACATCATGTTTAGTGTAAGAATGTGTGCTCGCATTGAAGCCAATCCAAAATAGTCTCATTTAACTAAAGTTAAATGGATTTTTAGATATCTCAAACATAATTCAAACTAAGGATTATTTTATCCAAATGGAAAATAATTTGATTTCTTGTGTTATTCTGATGCTGATTTTTTCGGGTGCAAGTTAGATAGAAAAAGCACCTCTTGGACATGTCACATTTTAGGCAAGTCACTAGTGTCATGATGTAGTAAGAAGCATAACTTTTTTGTATAATCTACTGCCGAAGCTGAGTACATAGGTGTTGGTAGTTGTTGTGCTCAAATTATATGGATGAAACACACTTTAATGGACACTGGATATCAATTCAATCATGTCTCTATAATGTGTGAGAATAAAAGTGCTATTATCATTTCCAAAAATCTAGTTTCTCGTGATAGGACAAATCATATTTATGTGAGAAATCAATTTTTGATGGATCATTATCAAAAGGGTGATATCACTCTTGATTTCATTGGAACTAAACATCAATTGTCCGATATATTCACAAATCTTTTGCAATCAGAGAGGTTAAACTACTTCCAACATGAGTTAGGAATGATTAATTTCAGCATAGGAAACCTCACAGTCAGACCTCACTGTTAGAAATCACCGTTATAACTCACTGTTAGTACTCACCGTTAGAACTCACCGTTGGACCTCACCATTGCACCTCACCGTTCGAACTCACAATTGGACCTCACCATTGGACCTCACCATTGGAACTCACAATTGGACCTCACCTTTGGACCTCACCGTTCGAACTCACCATTGGACCTCACCGTTGGACCTCACCATTGGACCTCGCCGTTGGACCTCACCATTGGTCCTCACCGTTGGACCTCACCGTTGGACTTCCCTGTTGGACCTCACAGTCAGACCTCACAGTTGGACCTCACTATTAGACCTCACGGTTGGACCTCACTGATACACATAACTGTTACACCTCACCATTTCACCTCACTGGTGTACACCACTGGTACATCTCATTGTTGGATACCTCACTGTTCGTCTTTATTTTTGCGGTAATTCGAACAATTTTTATTTTTATTTATTTTTTTTATTTTTTTAATCCCTAAACGATAAAACCAAATTTGACAAACATATCTCAATCCACCTTCCGCTCTAAATATATAACCTTGATCTCAAAATTCCTAAACCCTAACTATTCATTTGATCCCTCAAACTCTCTCAATCTTTATGGATAGAACCAAGTGACCCCCGACTGTCAACAAGGATGTGCCAAAGACAAAGAGAACTCGAGCCGAATCTAGTGGCACCAGTAATACCCCGACGGGACCTGTCATCCCACATCGGACCAAGAGAGAAATATTTGCTGAGAATGAGTAAAGTGAAGAATGGATGATGTCGCGCAAGTCATTAGTTTTGGATGAACTGGATTCCCAAGGATGGACTGAATGCTTTTCCAATAACAATGGAATGTACTACACGAATCTTGTGAAATAATTTCATGAATATCTGAAATTTGAAGAGGAAGATGATGTGCATATTCTAATATCCAGAGTCAATGGAAATGAAGTTAGCTTATCGTCTGCTGAGTGGGTTTCCTGTTTGAGTGTTCCTCATAATGATGTATATGATTAAGAGGCTGGAGCTGCTCCTCCATAAAGTGATTTTTTGAGTATGAAAAAAGCTCTGGAAAAACAGACAGGAAATGGAAAATCAAGGATGATCATTGTAACTGAGATTAATGGATAAGACATGTTTTTGTTCAAATTCATTCACCATGTAATTATTCCTAGGAGAGGAGATTTTGTAGTGCTGATGTACCAGGACATATACCTGATGAACATACTGAATAATGGAATGAAGATTAAACTATGTAGGTTATCGAGGGAAATGTTGGAAGATATGACTAAGGCAAGCTCAAAATCCAATGCCCTATTCCATTCCAATATAATTTCTATAATGCTAAAGATAAAGGGTGTGGCTAGAAATCCAGAAGAGATGATAGTGGCCAAGATTAGTCTTTGTATCTCCAAGGTTATTTTTAAAATCATTAAAATTAGTTGGAATTTCCATAAGAAGGTATGGGTGAATGATGAAGGAAAGGTATATGAAACGTTTGACCATACTACTCACCCATCTTGGCCAAAAGAGAAGAAGGATCCAGGCTTGAAGCCGGATGAGCCAGAATCAGCTTATTTAGACGAGGAGGAGGAAGTTGAAGGTGATGTAGACCCAAAAAGAATGAGCACCCAATTGAAGATGGGAGTGATCTTTATGTTCATAACAATCCTATAAGGAATGTAGCTTTCGGGGCAGCTAGCCCTCCAAATGAAATGCCAAGAAGAGAGATTGTTTTGAAGGACAGTGATACTAAGACCACTCAAGAAGAAGAATCATCTCAGAATATTGTCAAAGACACCTCAGAAGAGGATGAGGTTGTTGTGTCATATCGTTCTAATCATGAGGAAGAGGAGTCTTGTGATTAGGATGAAGGAAAGGAGGTTGTTGAGGACATTTAAGAAGAGGAGAAAAGTTTGAGCCCTATGATATATAATACATACAAGATAGTGTCTTGTCAGGAAGTAGGAGTGGCATCTAAATCCATTGATATGAAATTCATTGATAACGTAGTGGAGGATGAGAATCACCCCACTGGTGAACCAACAGAGAAAAATATTATTGAATGTGCTGGATTTGCATAGGAGGTTGTGGAACTACCTGGAGTAAAACAGATAGAGGAGATTTCTCAAGAGAGAGCTCTATGTAAGGGGGAGAAAACTGTTTCCCTTGGTTCAGTTTCTGTATTGTTTGACATAAAGGGTTGGTCATCAGATCCAGGGTACATGGTACTTGGACTCAATTATGTAGATTATGATGAGGAAGACCATCCTTAATTGACCTCCATGAGCTGTTATCAAAACCAAGTGATTATGAGGTTTGATATATTAAAGAGGTTGTAAAGCTGTTTGTGGAGGTTTTCGAGGCTTTTAAGACATGAGTCAAATAACATATGGACATTCAGGATGCACTTTTTCAGAAGGTGATTGGTAATTTAACTCAGTCATTCAACGAGACAGTAGCATTCTCAGTCAAACCCCTTCCATCATCTAGCATCTCTGTGAACATTGACCAGATTAGAAATGTGATCTAGTAAGAGCTTGATAAGTCCAGTACCAGTGGAACCTCTGATTATCAGGTAATTGCTACCACTAGGGAATTCAATATTTATGTTCGTGAACACTTGCGAGTAGCTACTGCTACTCAGGAAGCCATTAAGAATATGGTAGACTCTTACTTTGAGAAAATCTATACCAAGATACAAATGAACAAACACATCATGATTTTGATAGAGAATATGAAGCTACCTCTAGGGACACAGACATTCAAGGAGCAGGTCAGCAAACTGAGAGATATGACCCCTTCTTTAGATAAATTTTTGGAGCATAACAATGATTTCTTATCTTCTATGGAATGAGGATGAAGTATTATTATGGATTTCAGAAACCTTCTTCTACCCTTTCTCCATGAGGAGTGCAACCCTATAATAATCCCTCCTACCATACCTGCATCTCAAGCCAGTAGTTCTTCCATGACATCTCCTGCTGAATCTATTAGAATCCTTACTCCACTGATACCTCAGCGAGCTACCCACTACAAACCGACATGAGATTCTATTGCTGCCCCACCAGCCATTCCTTCAGCAGTTCCTAAACCTGTTGATCCACCAGCTCATCCTCCATCTTCTTCATCCAAAGGGAAAGGGAACATACCTACAGATGATGTGATTGAGTCTGTTTATGTCTTTTGATAGGGACAATGACTTCTTTTGGTTCATGTAATGTACTTTCATTAATACAAGCTTTATCTGTTCTCTCTATTTGTGTTTCTTTTTTCTAATCACAAATAGGGAGAAATATTAAAAAACTGTGATTATTCTAGATTAATCATGTGGTTGGGGAGAAATGTGCTAATATACTAATATTATCCTATGTTGAATCTTTTCTGTCTTTCTCTCTGATACCATGTACCAATATTTTATGGTTTTACACTCTTAATAATCTTTGATACTTGAGAACTTTTATGATTTCTATTTAGTAACTGTATTATATGAGCATTCTACATTTAATACATACTGGTATAATTTGTGATTATCAAAAAGGGGGATATTGTTGGACTCACCTATTTTGATAATCCAAAATTACATTTAAATATTGATCATGATATATTAAGACATTTACTAATCTTTTTAATCTACATTTAAATTGTTTATCCTGAAAAATTTATATTATTAGTCTCATGACTTTGTTGCATCAAATTACAGTTTACATTTATCGAAATATAAGTTCACTGTTAATGGGAACTGGTAAAATCCTTCTGTTAATGGTCACCTTTATATCACATTATTACTCTAGGTTACTGATCCTATAAGGTTACTATTGAATGATCTACAAGGTCACATTCACAAGTCTATCGTTAATATACTTATCAAATCTCATAAACAAAGAGTCATTGTCACAAGGCCACTGATGTGGTAAGCCTTCTATTAGAAGCTCATTGTCAGACTCTTTCTTTAGTATTCTATTGAGAGCATCATTGTTTAAGTCTGAAGTTGGACATGTCAACCGTTAGTAGAATCTACCTCTAGAAAACTCCTACTGTCTATATAGTCGTCCATTGTTCAAAGTATACTAATGGAAATATTCCATTGTTAATGAAATTTCATGTTGAGATAAGTCTACTAGTGGAAAGGTTATTGTTGCAATAGTCTGATTTTACAGACCAACTGATGAAGTCCACTGAGGAGGAGTTACTGTTACATAGAGTAACAACTACCTTTACAAGTCATCCACTGACACAATGTCCATCGTTATAAGCCTACAGACATAGAGCCTATTGATGAAGCTCACAGTTGAATAGCCTACTGATGAAGTTCACAACTGGAGAGACTTCCATTGAAGTCTGCCATGTGACATGCATCTTCTACCAATATAATGATATTCTATTATTTATTTTACCAATTTTTTTTATACTATCATAATGGTCATGTCTGGATAAATTAATGCACCTGACATTATTTATTGTTATTTAAAGACATATCAGGAGACAATACTATGTATGATAAAGACCACACGTGGTTGAAACATTTCTCTTGTCGGCCCCTACTGAACCAAATGAGAAAACGTTGATATGGAAAAGAGTAAATATGTATGAGTAAAGACAGACATAAAAATGAGGTATGGACATATTGAATATCAACACATAAGAGATAAACATACAACATCTGAAGAATAACACTCAAGCACTCATTCAGAAGAACATAGAGATTCACGAATATCTGTTGAAAGAACCTTCTCAAGCTGTGGTGGTTTACTACAAAGATATTTAGACCTAATAAGCTGATCTTCTCTACATCTGGAAGTCAGAACCTGGAAGTTGCAACACTGTGTTTTGGAGGCAACATGTAGAGAAGGACCAAAACTTCATTTCCTTCATTCTAAAGAGCCCAAAGCTGATCTTCCAACACAACATATCATTCTAATATTATCCCTACTATCCTTATCTATACTATGTTTAAGTATTTTACATTTGTGAGAAGAGTGTCCATGTTACACACACTAACTCTTGTGCTTGCACTGAGGGATACAGAAAATCCAAATACCAAACTCCCTTTACATTTTTTTTCTAACGTATAACAGTGGATGAAGCCTAGTGTGGCTTGGTTGTTTATTTTTCCCATGTATAATAGTGGTAGTGGTTTAAAAACCTAGACAGTTTGTGAAAACTTTTTTAAAGCTAAATACATGCTGTGTATAACTTTTTAATATAATTTCTTGTGGTAGGTGATCACTAAGTGGAGATGACTAGGTCTTGACTTAATACTAAACATATAGATTATTATTTTTTGTTCATCTTCCAATTACTCTATTTTATAATTATCTATTTTTCTTGTATTAGCAAAGAAAGGAATCTGTTTTTACATACAATCTGATAGTTAGTTCTGGTTAGCGTGTATATGTGATTCGTTTAGTAAACTTGTTTCAAAAGTGGAATTCGTTCACATACTGATTCAAATGAGTAGTAGTCAACCATTGAGAAACCTGTTGAAAAATAAGTCCCTTATATCTATACTGCCTTAATTGACTGGGCTGTTTTAATTTGGGGGATTTTAATCCTAAAAGTTTTAAACAGAAATTTTAATTGGAACTCAATTCACCCCCCTCTTCAGTATCCACTCTGACTAACAATATTATTACATATATCTAGATTTTCATAATTCCAGAATTTAAAACATGATTTATATATAATATATATTCAGTATATAGATATATATTATAGATCTAAATACACCGTTTATGGACACGGTAGACCATACGTACACATGAACGTTGTTTTCATTTGCTTATTGAATTGAATGGAATTATGTAAATGATTCATATATGTAAATAAATAATGTAACATTATTATGTAATATCAATCATGATTATTTATTATATATACACATTATAATCATACTTGATGGTTAATCATGGGAAATGAATCTCATCGCATTCGTGGAGACAGTAGTCCGTACGTACGCACGCGTGGTGATATCATCCCCATAATTATTTAATAGAATCAGAGTGAATGATATAATATATCAGAATTAGTATGATGTTATAATAACCATATATACTTATTATTTACACCATTATACCCATCCAGGGATGGTGGTGGTGGAAGAACTAATTACACCATGGCGGGGAGAGGGTATTCAGTACGTACGCAAGCGCGGTGATTTCGTTTTTCATAGGATGGATAGAAGGTGAAATGGGGTTGTTTCATATTTGTCATATTATATAAGTATATTAGTGATACTGATTTTATTACTTTACAATGAAACAACCATATAAGAGGTAGTTGAACAAGAAATAATCTTGAAAGGATCGGTAGAAGAGATTCCCTCTTCTTCGACGCACCTCTTGTAAGATACCTCTTAAGGCAATAGAGTTTGACTTTTGAGGAGACCAGATCCTCTATAATGTTTATATGGATGTTTATAAGAGAAATGGATAGGGTTTGGCAAAGCATGAAGGCTCAAAATTGTGTTAAGTGAAAAGGGAGGAGGTGACCTTTTATATGGGAGGAGAGGGGCACCTTTGGACAGTGTGAAAATATTATTTTATTATAAACTTATCATCTGTTTCAAAAGGTCCAAATATCATTAAAAATGAAGATAAGATGACTCATGATCGAAATAAAATCATCCAATCAGAATTGGACATGTTTTGTATAATATTTTAATCACTATAATATTATTTAATTAAATCATTTATTAATGAGTTAAATATTGCATCATTATTGTTTATAAATAATATAATTTATTTGATGTCTAAAAATTATAAAAAAAATAACTACATGTAGGAAATCATTATAGCTTCCCAATTAATATTTATATTCGATAATATAATTTGTATGACCCCTTATAAAAATTAATTACGAAAATATTTTTGTTAATGTCAATTGTTGGTCGGAGTGGACACTCAAGAGGGGGGTGAATTGAGTTCCATTTAAAATTTCTTCTAAAAACAATTTCTATTAAAATCCCCCAATTTCAAAAACAAATTAAACTTTAGTGAATTTATACAGATTATAAAGGTTCAATTAGTTTTTAAAAGATTGATTAATTCTAAGTTAACTTAATCTTATGATTAAATTAACTTTTGAAAACTAACTTACTGGTTTATAATAAATATAAACACTTGCGAGTTTAACTATCAAAGTAGCTTTGAAATTAAATAACATTTCAAAGTAATAGCAGCGGAATATGAAATAAATGTATATAGTATGGATATATATTTTAACTAAAAACACAAGAGTTAACCAAGAGGTTCAGTCTCAAGCTGAGAGTTAGTCCTCTCAAAATTTATATAAATTGATCCACACCCTGGATCAGGGTTAACAACAGTGATCACACTGTTTAGGTCAAGATACCTCTACCACAATTATACGTGGGATAACAAACAACAACTAAAAGCTATCCAGGTCACACTCGACCTCTACCACTATCCACAGTGTGAAATAAAGGATGTAAAGATTGTGAGTAAGGATTTACAAATCCTCCAGTTAAGGTTCAGGAGACAGTGTGTGTGTAATAATTAATAGGCTACACAAACTGTTTGTAATGCAATTACTAGATCACATAGAGAAATATATAGAGTTTAGGAAGTCTCTAGCGATTGTAGTGTAGCTCTGGACTCCTTTGGATTTGATCAGAAACGGTTCTGAGTCCTTCTCTGTTATTTGACTGAAAAATAGTGTATCGTTTCTTCTTTCAGTGCTTCTGGGTTCATCTTGGTTATCAGCTTAGAAAATTAAGTGTTCTGTGTAGTTCTTCTTTAGAATGGATTGCTTGATGTATGCTCTGTGTTCTGGAGTCTGGTAGTAGTAGTAGTCTTGTGAGTGAAAGTTCTCCAGTTGTTCATGGCACGTTAGGAGCTTGATCGCAAGTGTGTTCCTGTGTGCTAAATCTCTTCAAGTATCTTGTCTTAATTCACTCACTCATACACGTTGTCTTGTATGCCTTTATTATACTGAGAAGAAGGAATGATTATTCTTTTTAATCGTACTTCGTACGGTTTCCTGAAATGGAAACATAAATCATTTAATAACATTAAATTCATCAAAAGTAACAAATGTAGCCATTAGTGTAATAAACAAATAGGGTCTAGGATATAGGATTTGACTCCGCAGTTCATTATAGGTAGTCGTTTGTTTGTAGACGTGTACAATTGACTCTATGTAGGATCTTACATCGGTAGCTCTTCAAACTCTTATCGGTGGCTCTAATCGGTAGCTCTTATCGGTAGCTCATATCGGTAGCTCTTATCGGTAGCTCGATGAACATAATTCCATCAGTTGCTCTTGACTGTCGGTAGCTCTATGCATCGGTAGCTCTCTGCCCATCGGTAGCTCTGTGCATCAGTAGCTCTGTGCATCGTTAGCTCTGTGTATCGGTAGCTCTGTGCATCGGTAGCTCTGTGCATCTGTAGCTCTGGCTATTATGCATATCGGTAGCACTCTGTCCATCGGCAGCTCTGTGAAGTTATGGACATCTAATTCACTTAGAATCATTTCAAAACTTATATAAACATGGATAATCGAGATTAACATAAATCAGAAATTATTTTAACATTATTATTAACTTGATCATAGATTTGAAAGAATTAAAGAGTAGATCAATAGTAATTTTGAATTTCATAATATATGAACACATAATTGGGATTGTTAAAACATATGAATACAAGATTGGGATTATCAAAACAGGTGAGGTCAACATCAATTATGTCTTTACATTAAATTAATGAATCCAAATTTTCATTATCACTACAAACTGGCTCAATGGGGTCCCAAAATAGATCCAAGGATGCCCATGGTTGGACACTACTCATCCAATAAGGTTAGGACATGTGATAAGGTAATTTTGAATTATTATGATATTCTTTTAACCTTGAATTATCCTATTTACCTTTAACCGCAGTAAATAAAAGTCAAAAGTTACTATTCAACAAAAATTATTTTCATCTTATTAAACCAAATTTTACATCTTAATAACAACCATTTAAATCAGATTTTTGAAATTCAATTAACAGAAGAGGTAAATTTAATTTAAATGAAAGAGTCAGTTTTTTAACTACCACTAAGTTGTTTCACTATTCATCATAAATTGAAGTTTCTTAGAAAAATACAAAAAATTCAGCCTATGGTATATTTGATATTCCAAATTCAAAAATGATGCCTATTTTTCAAAATTCAAAACATTAATGTGGAATTAATTAATTTAAAAATTAATTCATGTTATCATAACAAAGAGTGTTTTTAAGAAATAATAACTATCAAAAGATCGACACTTGTTTATGTCCAATCACAAAGTGATATTAATTCCAATGAACATCATTGGATTAAATGGTAAAACTATATTCTAATTACACTTAAAATACAATTATAAAGATAATATATCCATATAAATTATTTCTATGAAAAAGTAGTTTTTAATTAAAATATACCGTGTTTTTACTATTCATTAAAATATGAAAGTTATCTGAATAATATGAAAATTTTATCCAAATTAAATTTTTATATCCTGTTTCAAAGGAAGAATTTTATTTTTTCAAATATAACTTATAAAAATGTCAAAAACTAAATTTAATGTGGGTGTTCCATCAAAAGGGGGAAAACTGCATTTTTTTGAAAAATAATTATTTTACCTGAATAATTATTTTGCTCATACCATTTTCTAGAAAATATGTAATATGAAGAATAATGTTATAAAATTAAAAATGTAGTTAATAGTATTCATAATAGCTCGTTTATAATAATATTATAACCATATATCGTTTTTTAGTGAAACCCTGTATTGCATACAATATACATTATCGAGGAAGATCATGATTGCGTGTAATGCAGGCCAAGATAGGGTCGCGTGTAGTTCAAGATTCCTTTGTTGTTTTGTATAACAAAATTCAACCATATTTCATTAAAAAATTGAATATATATATTTATATACACCCTCAATGTTGCGTAGCATAACTACTATCATACTAACTTGATATTATGTGTAACATGATCCAAGATTAGTGTTGCGTATATTTCAAGCTAATACGGTGATGTGTATAGTGCAAGATAATCATGGTGTTGTATAAAACATTCGATATGAAAGAAAAAAATATCTTATAAAATCATGGGTTGTTATATTCTACCCCCCTTAAAATGAATTTCGCCCTCAAAATTAATCAGGGCTATAAATGGTTTATTACATGAGATTTTCGTTCATAGAAACCCACATCGTAAAAAAGAAATTCTGAAACTTACTTTAGAATATGATTTATGAAATGTTACGGTTACCCAAATTAACTAATCACTGGATTTCCACATAGGATAACATATGTGAAAATATGGATATGGAAGAGAAATATAACCATCATGTTCTGATGGATAGTGGTATAAGACATAGCTATGATAAAGCCAACTTTCACAAAGCCATAAATTTGTGATGCTCTAAGGTACTATCAGATTCATCTGATATGAGGGAACGAGGA
Source organism: Viscum album (assembly GCA_963277665.1). Classification (NCBI taxonomy): domain Eukaryota; kingdom Viridiplantae; phylum Streptophyta; class Magnoliopsida; order Santalales; family Viscaceae; genus Viscum; species Viscum album. Next base: position 1,239,059,851 of record OY728119.1, read on the forward strand.
ACACATATTTTGTTTTCAAGATAATTTCCTTAATGTTGATATTTTTTTGTATTAAAAAATATACTTACATTATTTTGGTACAATCTCACTATTGCTTGTTCCTTGAACAATTTCCACTTCATCTCTTAAAGAAATGAAGTTGAATTTGTCTTCCGTGAAGTGTTAGCAGATCATGCGATAGAGGGATAAGTCATTCCATCAATCTCAAACATAAGGTTAGAAAAAGATATCAAATATACATAAGTCCATCTATGGTGAGGTTAATCATATATTATTTTTCAAATGGACTTATACTTCATCTATCATACTGCTTAATATAATAAAACTATTTTCTACTAACTTGGGACTTCATGTAGGCCAGTGGTAGGCGATAAAGGCATGCCGCACATCGATTGTGGGTTCGATTCCCGCAACCTTTTCTGATGTGATGGGTTGTCGCCCATTCTAGGCATTTTACTTTCTTTAAGACTATACTATTATAACATAAAAAAATATTATTGCCTTAAACAATACTATATGATGTTGAACTTAATATATTCCAATCTGTAGGTTAATCCAAAATATTTTTGTCAAATCTCATAGTAAAAATAAAATGATTACTATAAAGGTAATCTACCAAGCATTGAATATGATCATTTATCTCCCATATATCATAAGATATATATATCTTGTTGGTCACATTCAAAACATGTGAATTCATTAACCATGTATACTCTTGAAAAATGCTTACCCATTGAACCTTCGTGAAAACATGAATGTTGTCAAAAGTTAACTCTTTCCACATACCAAAATCCCAAAAATCTATATACTCAAACCATGATATCACATTGTACTTATACTTGTCATGATCTTCTTTAATACTATCAAACATCTCATTATCTCCTTATCAATTCATTTTGAATATATCATCTCCCTACCAAAAATATCAGAATAACCTCTCATGGTTACCGATACCATTCAACATATACTTTCAAATACTTTAGGAAAAAAAAATAGTGTAACAATCCATAGATGTGTCTTTATTCCTTAGTACAATTAAATATACAACACAACTCTTGTTAAACTGAAATTATTCAACTACCTTCATAAAAAAATGATTGAGCTTCAACAATTCATTCATCTCACATATCATTTGTAGTCTCTTCATCATCATAAATATAAATACTACCCATACAACCATTATGATTCTCTTCATGAGACATTACCTTAGGGTATAGGTTTGCATATTGCCTATAAATTACACATTTAAAACCATTAACCATTGTTGAGGTCTTAGAAATACGATTATCCTGGTCCATGGTGTTAACTAAACATTTTCTTTTGAAATTACTGGCTTTGTGTCCTTCATTTCCACACCCAAAACATCTTCCAGTTCAACTGAAACATTCTCTTTCATGCCTCTTCCCACATGAGTTAAAAGGGGGAAATTGAACTTTCTTTCCTCTATGATCATCATGAAACTCCATCTTTCTCTTATTAGCTGAGTCACGAATCTTACCAAAGTTGAGATTTTTGATCATATTATGTGATTTCTCATTAGGAATATGAACGATATTCAGAAATCCAAATCCTGTTTCATTTGGTTTCTCATTAAGAATATCATTCTATTGTCCGTCATATTCTCCATTAACATGAATCTTCATGTTTCAAGCCATATCTTTAAACCCAAAAATAATAGTATGAGCGGAAAAATCATACTAGAAAAACAACATAATCAAGGGGCATACATTCAATCTCTAACATCATAGATGTAATTATATGATATTTACCATTATTCTAAGACTATAACCTATACTTATACATAACCTTAAGGACATCCCTAAAAATACATTATAAATATCTCTAAGAATGTCACTAAAGTATTCCCATCCTAGTTTCCAATGTTTAACTAAACCTTTCCTCTGATAACAACTGTAGATACCCAAACCATGACGTACATAGACATCAAATTACTTTTGCAGAATACTTAATACAAAATAAAATAGACTCCAAAAGAATGTAATAGTTTAGTGTCTTTGGAAACTTGGAACAAAATCATCTAATCTTGGTAATAGATCTTCAAAATATCCCATAAATATCTTCCTTTTTCTCTTAAAAAACATTTCTTTATATCCTATGGAAAAGAAAACATATAAAGGGTGAGATCAAATGCTCAGTAAGGGAAACCATGGAGAAAATAAAACAAACTATATACATTTGAACTTCAAAACATGAACATAATGTTTAAACATCAAAATCATGAGTTGTGAAATAAATCTTGGTAGTACGTAAGCCGTAGATCATAAAAAACATCAATCATGATAAAATAGCTTGGGAATAAAACATTTAATTGTGGAAAACAATTAAGAACATGATATGATTTCCATAGTATCCAATGCATTACTACCAAGACCATCTTAGTGGACAATGTCCCTTTTTGAATCGAGTTCACTCCTCGTTCCAGTCTTGTATCACTGAACCAAATTAACTTAACGTTCTAGCCATGTATATCTCATGAGATATAAATCATTACCCAATGCATTGGAGGGAGATATAGGTACCACCGATCTCATAATGAAATCATTCTTACTTTTTCCAAAATATGAACATAAATCATTAATCATTACCCAAAGTATAAAATTGGATTCATAAAAATCATCCCATCATAACAAAATCCATACCAAAAAATGGATATAATCTCCTCATAAGAAAAGTGAAACCATGTAAATCATAGAGACATTATACTTGAATCATACACATATGAAATAATTCCATCTTATATGGAAAATGGTTTTGATAAAACACCTGAAATGAATTATTGAGGAAAATATCCTTTCTTATTCAAAATTAGTTTCATTTTAAAAAATTCCATTCAATTTTAAAAGAAAAGGATTTTTTTGAAAATAGCCATTAAATCATGTATAGTAATCTTCATGAGAAAAAGGAGTTATGAAACCGTAAAAATCCGTTTATTCTGTATAAGTTAAAAAACATTCTTCTCGTACTTCTTCCGGAAAGGTCAAAAAGTACATTATGTGGTGAAAAAAAGAAATATTCCATACACACCAAGCAGTAAAAGTAAAAACTCAGTAAAAAGGAATTTAAAAATACATAAAACAATTATTAGAAAATAGGTACATGGATGATAAATATAACCCCAGTAAATACTTATAAATAAATAATCTCGGATAAGAATGAGATTTGAAAAGTTATCCCTTAACATATGTCTGATTTGCTTCGTATGTATCCGAACCTCCTATATAATGATTTAAATAATTTCATTAACTTATAAAAGAATCATATTCATTGTTATGATATAATATATGGTTCACTTATGACTTTATGTTACCCGTTCGTTTGTAAATTCCATGTTGAAGCTGCGTTTTAGGTAAAATCGTTTCATTTATCATACTTGTTTCGATTTTTTTTCTTGATATTATTACTTATATCAAAGTTTATATAATTCCATATTTTAAAACATGATTTATATATAATATATATTCAACATATAAATATATATGATAGATCTAAATACACCGTTCATAGAGATGGTAGACCGTACATACGGATGAACGTTGTTTTCGTTTCCTTATTGAATTCAATGGAATTATGTAAATGAAACAGATATTTAAATAAATATAGTATCATTATTATGTAATAAAATTAATTATTATTTATTATATATACACTTTATAGTCATTCTTGAATGGTTAATCATGGAAAATGAATCTCATCGCGTTTGTGGAGACGGTAGTCCGTATGTACGCACGAGTAGTGATAGTGTTCCCATAATTTTTCAATAGAATGGAGTGAATGATATAATATATCAAAATCAGTATGATGTTATAATAACCATATATAGTTATTTTTTACACCATTATAACCATCCACGGAAGGTGGTGGTGGAAAAACTAATTACCCCACTTTGTGGAAATGGTATTCCATACGTACGTACACGCGGTGATTTCATTTTCTGTAGGATGGATAGAAGGTGAAATGGGGTTGTTTCATATTTAACATATTGTATCAGTATATTAGAGATAATTAATGTATTACTTTACAATGTAACGAATTACGAAGAGGTTGTTTAAGAAGAAAGAAACACGAAAGAATCGGTAGAAGAGATTACCTCTTCTTCGACGCACCTCTTGTAAGCTTCCTCTTAAGGCACTAGAGTTGGTCATTGGAGGAGACCAAAACCTCTATAATGTTTATAGGGAAGTTGAGAAGGTAAATGGGCAGGGTGTTTCTAAGCTTGAAGGCCCAAAATTGTTTAAAGATAAGAGGGAGGAGGTTCCCTTTTATAAGTGAGGTGAGGGGTAACTTTAGAAAGTGTGAATATATTATTTTATTATAAACTTATCTCTAGTTTCAAAAGGTCCAAAAATCATTAAAGATGATGATAAGACGACTCATGGTCGAAATAAATTCATCCAATCAGAATTTGACATGTTTTGGATAATATTATAATTATAATAATCTTATTTATTTAAATCATTTATTAATGAGATAAATACTTCATCATTATTGTCTCATAAATAATTTAATTTATTTGATGTCTAAAATTTATAAATCTACCATCATGTTGAAAATATTTTTATATTTAAAAATAATATTTATAGTCAAAAATATAATTTAAATAACCCCTTATAATAATTAATTACAAAAATATTTTTTTAATGTCAATTTTTTCTTTACATTAAAATAATTAATCCAAATTGTCATTATCACTACCACGTGGCTCAATGGGGTCCCAAAATCAACCCAAGTATGACCATGGTCGTCCACTACTCATACAATAAGGTTCGGGTAAGTGTTGAGGTAATTTTGAATTATTATAATATTCTTTTAACCATGAATTACACTATTTACTTTTTACTGCAGTAAATCAAAGTCAAAATTAACTATTCACCAAAAATTATTTTCATCTTATTGAACCAAATATTAATTATTGATTACAACCATGTATATCAGATTTTTTAAATTCAATTCAAAAAAGTGGTAAAATTTTATTTAAATTAATGAGTCAGTTTTTTTAACTACCACTATGGGGTTTAACTATTCATCAAAAATTGATGTTTTTCATAAAAATACCAAAAAATAATCCTAAGAAATATTTGATATTCCGAATTAAAAAATGATTTCTATTTATCCAAATTCAAAACATAGAATTGAAATTAATTAATTTTAACGTTAATTTTTATTATCAAAACAAATAGGGTTTTTTTAAGAAACAATATCTATCAAAATATCGACACTTTTTATGTCCAATTTCAAAGTGAAATTAATTCCAAAGACCAAAATTTGATTAAATGGTAAAAATATATTCTAATTAAACATTAAAACTGATTAAAAAGATAATCTAACCATATAAATTATTGCGATGAAAAAGTAGATTTCAATTAAAAAATAGTATGTTTTTTACTATTCATTAAAATATTAATGTTATCAGAACAATATGAAAATTTTATCCATATTAAATTTTTATTTCATGATTCCAAGGAAGAATTTTATTTTTCCAAATTGAACATATAAAAATGTCATAAACTAGATTTAATGTGGGTGCGCCATCAAAAGGCAGCAAAACTGCATTTTTTTAAAAATTCTTATTTCACCTGAAAAATTTAATTTTTTTCTCGTACCATGTTCTAGAAAATATTTAAGATGAATAATAATGTTATAAAATTTAAAATTTAGTTAATACTATTCATAACTTCTATTTTATAATAATATTATAACCATATATCGTTGTTTAGTGAAACCCGGTATTGCGTGCAACATACGCTATCGGGGAAGGTCGTGATTGCGTGTAATCCAAGACAAGTCAGGGTTGTGTGTAGTGAAAGACTCCTTTGTTGTAATATATAACAACATCCAACCATATTTCATTCATACATTTAATATATATATATATACACTCAATGTTGCGTAGAATAACTACTATCATACAAACTTGAAAATGTCTGTAACATGATCCAAGATTAGTGTTAAGTATACCACAAGCTGATACGATGTTGCGTATAGTGAAAGATAATCATGGTATAGCGTACAATAGAATACATGAAAGATAGAAAATATATCTCATAAAATCAAAGGTTGTTACAGTAAGCGTCAATATTGATAAGGGAAACTGAGGCCAAACACCACAGATTTACTTGAATACTAGTACACATTCAACCACAAAGATACCAAGGTTTTCCCATTGTGCTCAAATAAGTTCAACAAGTCATGAAATATAATTTTCACTTGAATATAGAATTTCCTCATCACAAATTCTCCAAAAAATAAAAATTTAAACCACACAAGTCACAAATGTCCACTTTTCATTCAAATTTATTTTGAAATTCAATTGACACTAAAATAGCCCACATCGTATTTCATATTTCTTTAACAATTCCACAAATCCATTAATTTTTTTAGAGAACAATTAAAATATATTCCAACTCACATAGGATCCTACTCACATGGTAAATAATACCCTTTTCATAACAAAATTCCATTTTGGACATCACACTCACCAAAAACATCCCACATCACTTTCACATCTCTTACACACATCCGTAAATCCATCAAACATTTTTATAAAACATTTCCATGACGGAAAACATCACAAAACATCACCTTTCCCATTTAAAATGTAACATTTCAAAATATACACACTCCTAAATAGTTTTCCAATTGGATTCACCACTTACATAAATCATTAAATCATTCAAATATTTCATAAAACAATAATAAAGAGTATAAACAAAACATTGTTCATAAAACCAATTTTAAAACCATATTTCAAAGAAAAAACCACACCAAAACACTAAAAATGTAAAACTAGAATCCCTAGAGACATTTATAAACCCACTATCAGTTGTTATAAAATAACATTGAATAACAAAACTAGAAACAGAAATGAAAATACCCATTTTCATAAAAATATCACAAGAAGTGTACGAATGTTTTGGACAAAAAACATATTCCAAAGGCCCCCTTCCAGCCCCATATGAAACTAAGTAAATAACAAAATATAATTTTCATCCCCTTTTAACAACTAATAAATCAATTTATATTTTATAATAATACCAAAAAAGATGAAACATGTGTTACATTTAAAAAGATCACAACTTCAACAAAAATGAAATTATAAACTTAAATGATTAACCAATTATCTCAAAAATGATTCTCAACCCACACACATCATATGGGAAACATGAAAAACTAGTAAAACATACAAACAAACACATCAAGGAATTGTTAACGATGGAATCACCTTCTTTTTTAGTCGAAACCCTTAATTCTTGGTGTGAAACATCAAACGCACCACCGCTGCACCACAATGAAGTGAATAGAAACATAAAATCTCAAGATTACACCAATAAGTCACCATGTCAAATCCTCATTTCAAACCCTAAATTATGGACACTTTTGAACATCATTAATGATGGATGAAACCCTAAGTGAATAGAAAAAATGGAAGGGAAGAACACTTACTTGATGGAAACTTGGAGAAATCACCCTAAATCCTCTAGTATCTGTATTTTCAGATAGACAAACATTGAAGGGAGGTTTGAACATGGATTAGTATATCATTTAGGAACTACAAATGGGGGAAATAGTGATAAATTAATGAGTTATAAAGGAATAAATTTACATATTCAAATCAGAGCGATACACGAAATCATGGTAATTTTATCCTAGATTCATGTTTCAGTTGATCTCCAAAGATGGGGAGGAGATAATGGAACATGACTTAGGGATTTTCTTTTGAAAAAGATTTGGAACCATCAAAAAACAATAAAAACTAAATGAAATTTTAAATAATTAAGAAAAAATAATTAATGCAGTTAATGGGCATTTGGGCTGGGGAAAGACCTTAATTAAAAACTCAAATTCATCATTATTATGGATTACTATGGATTCAAAATAGTTATAGTGATTTCAATATACAGTGAGATACCATTTGGTAAGTAGAATTTGTGTGAAATATTGAATAAATAATCTGTTATAACAGACACAAAAAATTGTTTTTACGTCTGGAAATGGGCTTACTATTTGGCCCAAATTGTGAAAACCCACCATTTCCACCAAAATGTGTGGGAAACCCACAAAACGAATCAAAATGAATATTAAAAGAAAAATAGCTTTCAATGAAGTCATGGATATTACATCCCATGAGGAAATAGACTGCATGTGTGCATTTTTCTTATTCCTACATCCTGATTCCATTAATATCTTCTTGAGAGACCTAATCCATTGGTCATATACAATTGGATTAGTAGTCCTATTAAACAATCTGGAGATTCTGCCCATGAAGCAATCCATCAGTGGGAATTATCTCTGTGGAAAAGGATGATCTATTCAGGAAAGGTTACATGTCCTAACCTGACCACGCATCGCTAATATATCCATAACATGGTAAGATCCAATACCAACTATGTTTATTTACCCATCAAGAAAATAACAACATTTTCCTTGAGTTCTAATACCATTCATCATTCTAGGTAACATTTCAAAACTATGGAATAAATAGATTATATATTCATTATGTGATCCTAATTTAACACTATATATGGTGTTGTTCATAACATATATTTATGCATCTAGAATCCAAGAATAATATTATTTGTACTTTGGTTTATTCATTAATTTCAAATCCATCAAGATTGTAGGTAATGAAACTGTGATATATCCTTAGTGTATCTCAGTTTAGTGTCAATTCAGGTGCACAAAATTGATCGTTCTCATTAACCATGTTACCTCAAATCTGGTTCAGAAAAATTTTTCAGAGTTATTACTCCTTAGTACATTTGTTCCAGAACTATGTCCACTTGTAGACACTAGATAGGTATGTATTGATACGAATAATCATATTATCTCAATATTACTTGAATTATAGGATGATGTTGTATAAATATCATCAATTTATATATTTGGGATGGTATCCGTAATATATGTTTCATAAATCCATTTTCCATAGTTTCTACTAATCTTCTTTAAATTCCAATTGTAACACCATGATCACAGAAGTGCAATGGCATTTCATTATATTATTACATTTTCATGATTACAAGGAATAAAATCCCAAATTAGAGATATATTTTGATTTCATGGAAGCCATTATAGATACATGATACCCATAAAACATTTTGGAATTGCAAATATAAACAAGATACAAAATAAAGAGAGATAAAGGAAATCCTTGAATGCATATTTTAAAATTTCTTATTCAAAACATTGGGGAAGGAAATATAATAAGGGTAAGATAAAGTGCTCATAAAGGGGATGTAATTTGCTATAAATAATTAAGAATTATTAGTAAACTATCATGTAATTTTAAATAACTGATACCACATTCCATCAAAATAACATGATAATCAATATCAATTAGGAAATGTAAGAAACTAAAAATAAATGCCATTAAATCAATGTACTGAAAATGTAATGCATCCATTGATATATAAAAAAATCTCAAGGATACTTAATAATTTATTTCTCAAAAATGGTCATTATTAATTATTTGTGGTCATGATTCCATGGAACATGATACCATTATCGTCAGGAGAAATTTTAAACAATTTGGATAAGTTATTCTCTTGATGTAACTACTGATGCATCGAGGGGTGTGTATTAACCAGTCCTCAACCCCAAGATCATTATATAAACTGCCATCAACCAATGTGTTAAATGTCGAAATCATTCATTATATATTTAAAAAACAATGTTCCACATCAAAATGTATCATTATTGAATAGTAGATACATATTTATCAATAGTTCCCAGTTAGTAAAATCACTTTCAAAGTGAGAACCATATATAATATGATATACCTTTTTGGAAATAATATTATCCATTTTCTAGTAATATAGATATTAAATGTAATATTAAATGGAAATTTATGATAATAATGTAATTTTTTCAATATAATTTTAGCATTCACAAAAGGAAAAACATATCATCGGTAATCATTAAGAACATTCTAGAAGAGAATATTCAATTAACAGTCCATTTTTTACCATGCTATTTGGATATATTTGAATAATAATATCCTGAATGTTGCAAAATTAGGTGAAATATATAATATCATGTGAATAATAGGATTCATGATATAACACTAAAAAATTAATTATATGCACCAAATATAATGGAATTGTCACATAATAACAAATAACACTCAATGGAATGTAAATTGAGAAGAACTTTCCTTACCTTATACATCTATTTTGTTGTGTGTTATTTATCAACTTTAATACTGGCTTATAATATGTTAAATAATAATATAATAACCATAATAATGGTTATAATATCACATAATAATTACTTCTAATATTTTATTACCCTTTTATGAACAATGTTTCATTAATTTCAGAATTTCATGTGTTAATTTCCATGTTTTCTCATGAATTTTTTTATATTATTTGATGTCTTAAATAATTTTATCATGATTATATATTATCTATATTGAATCATATGTATTAATTATATTATATATATATATATATGTAATTATATAATTTTATTATATTTGGAGACTAGAAATGAAGTGAACAATTAATGGAGATGGCTGGCTATAAGTATGCAAGAACTCTACTTTTATTTCATTATGTATTAAAAGAATGAAAAATAAATGATACATATGTATATTAAATGTCTATAATAATATATTAGTTTTATTTGTTACATATGGTTATTAAAACCGTCCTTTATATGTTCCTTGTGTTGTATGGAAGTGCCATATCACTTTGAGGGCGGTAGTCCACTCTTTGTCAAATGAAATTATCATTTTTACACAAGATGGAAAACATGAAAAAATGTTATAAATAAAACTTATTGAATGATAAATACACTATAAATATCATATATATCATATAATAATAGATTTTCTATCATAATGGAAACCATTTTAGGTGTTAATATAAAAATGAACAATAATCAGTTCGTGAGGCATTAGTTCCTCATATACAGAAACAATAAGTTTGTTAACAATTAGAAGGAGGTTTCTGTAACTGTAGATAAAAATATTAAAATAAAAATATCATTGTATATTTTTGATAATTTTTTTATATAATAATAAAATATGAAATTTATAGGGTGTGGAGAATGGAAATGAAAAAAAAATTGTGGGATGACATTTTATTTTAATCAGGTAACATCTTTCGGTTTATACCAATATAATTCTTTGGAACTATTTCTGACAAAAGGGAGGATTAAATTCATAGAAGAGGGATGTTGGGAAGATATTTGTAGAGCGGTCATACAATCCTAAGAGGTTTGAGAGGTGTTAAGACATGGGATTGGTGGTAGTCATTTATAGGGAAAGAAAAATACTCACTTGGAATTTTTGGAAACAAGTTAGGTGTAAACATTTTATTACATAAAAAAGTCATTCCAAACCAAAATAACAAATAATTTAATATTTAATGGATGATATATGTCCATAATGCAGGTGTTGGAATGTTTCTTGCACATTTGGTCCCTTAACTTAATGGTTTAGTACTTTATTAAGCATAATTATTCCTTAATAATTGTAAATAATTTTAGTTACTTTCAAAATATTTTTTGTAAAAAAAATCATATTATAAATTACAAATTATGACAATTAACAATATGGAATAAATTTTTATGAACTCCAAAAATATAATTGGTTCGAATTAATTTTAAATTCATCCCACATTCAGGACAATAATACATGGTTTTAAATTAAAAACCTCAAAAAAATTTATGTTTTTATTCAATTTCAACCTTAAATAGATCGCAATGATATGAATTTTATTTATTGATAAAAATATTATATTATAAAACATTGACTGCATATAATATTATAATTCATCATTATAATGAAGTTTATGGAAAATGTAGTTTTGAACTAAAATTCAAAACTTTTAACTATTCATTTAAATGGTAATTTGTCTGAAAATATAAAGAATTGACCATAACAAAAGTAATATGTTTATTTTTTTAAAATATGATGTTTATTTTGACATATTAAATTAATTAATTTGTAAAATGTATGATTTAAAATGATTTCAACAATAAACGGGGGTAAAATTTCCTTTATAAAACTATTGGGTTTTATGTGTAAAATAAGGTATGTTCTTATCTTATGAATATAAATCCTATTGGATAAAAATAAAATATATTATATTGTTTATATTATATATAAATATATATTACATTAATGTACAAAAGAATTTTTATTAATTAAATCTATATGTGTAAAACAACATCGTGAACATTAAAATAATAATATATTGTTTTGTATTCCTTCTAATTTCATATTCATTTATAATTAATAAATAACCAACAAATTCAATATGAATGTTCATAAACCGTATATTTTAAAAAATTAGGTGCCCCATTTAATAACTAAAAACATATTTTCTATGTCGTATCTTTCTATATAATATTTTAATAATATATCAATATACAGTAAAACACGGTTTTACGTGTAATGTATGCTTTCGAAGATTGTCTCTCTTACATGTAATGGAAGGTAACACAGTGTCAAAAGTGTTACTAAATATAATATATATATATATATATATATATATATATATATTTAAAATAGCTAATATACTTCAATATACATTGGTATTATTTTTCCTTGTCAACTTTGTGTCATGTCTCATATAGGCTATCAAATAAACGGTCCATACATTAGAATTTCTGTGTGTTACATTATATATGACTAATATTATGAATCCTATTACATGTGATGTACTATTATATTATATGTTTTTTTATTTTATGAATGTTACCAAAGTGATAGGTGATCCTTTCAAGGAATAATGGTCCTTGATGGTGATTGTGTTCAGATGCTAGATATTATTTGATAATAAGATTGAGTTAGACAATAGGTTATGATTTTGTGTCGAAGATTGACCTTGTGTAAAGATGGTATTATGTAATAATAACCTAGAAGTTATAATCAATAATGACACCCTTTAGTGACATTACATGATACATGGTGACTATATATGATGGTCTTGTGGTAGGACAACATTTTGCATTAGGACATTATATCATTGTGGCTTGAATCAAGACTCATTATACTTTTTTTGATATTTGGGGAAAATGTGGTGACCATGTGGTTAACTATAGTTCCCAATTTATCTCACGAACACATTCCATCTTGGATATTATTCAGTTAAGGAATAGGTTTTGTTGTGTCTTTGATAGAATATGACTTCACGGTACATTATTTTTTGTTGTTTTTTTTCGTGTTTATTTATAATCGGGTCAGATAGACATAATAATGAGAACTAGTATAAATAATACATTACCAGGGTTGTAATCAGTTTATGTTCACACCCTGTATATGAATATCAATATTTTACCACACAACATGATCGATGATACGTGAAATGGAAACCCTCATGTAAGATGTATCTAAAAAATATAGAAATTTTACCAGATGTGGTAATGGGATAAACTATTGATCAATGTTGTAGTGTTTTATTAACTTGAATGTCTTTCATAAACTCTTTTTTGACCTCCAATGTTACTTTTACATAGATTAATATTATATATAATTAGAGGTAAATTATATAAATTATATTTTAATAGTATTTATTTATTCTACTATGTTATTTTTATTATATTCATTACTGATACATAGTGTATATTTCTTCCACTAATCAAATTACGACCCTCAACACATGTTGATATCCCCTTGGATTTGGGTAGGAAAATTTTGTCATGTGGATCTATGAATCATGAATGATTATTCAGACCATATTCTAAAAAATGTGTCATATGTGTTTTCCATTATTCATTCAAATTTGTTATGTTATTGTGTATGATAGAAAATATATTTTAATTGTAGGACTCATGAATGTTAGTTTCATGTGTTCCTTGACTGAACATGTCTTATAAATCTCTATGATGCCAATTTTTATAATTCTATTATAATTTTGATGTTTTGGATTTATATCAATTCATAGTATATTATATTATTTTTATTTTATTGAGTTTGGGTTCATTCATCAAGAATGACAAGGCACTTATGATCAAATGTCATATATATATATTCATGTTGAGTGTGACATGATGGATTATAAATTAAATTCATTGATATTTTCATACCTCCCTCTCCCATGGTGTTTTTATAGTCACACACACTCATTTATTCTTCAGAAATTTTCATTTAATCATGTTTCTATGCAATTATTGAAATCTTAATGATCGTTTGACGTATTTCAAGAGGATTGGGCATATCTCTAATCATACTTCAATATCATTGGATCATTATTAATGAACCATATAAGTTGTTATAAGGAAGTGAAGTAGGATAACATTAATGTTGTTAGTGTATTTATAGTAATCGAAACATGGATAAGTGAATCCGATATATGGTTCCCTATTTTTAGAATCCTTGTTACAATAGAAGAACCAAATTCCCCCAAATAGAGTCTAATCAGCTAGCTGGTTGTAATAGTTGAACCAAATTCATCCACAAGAAGTTAACATGAAATCCAGTGGTTGTGTAATAGATATTTTGTTATTGTTAAAATAATGAGGAATTCTAATTATAGGCCACATGCTATGCGGTTGTGGTAATCGATTATCTATTGATAATGTGGAAGTTTCTCTAAACATTAATTATTTATCGTTAAAATGTATATAATGGTTCTATTCCATTTATTATCTACACTTGATGAATTCCATATCATTATCTGTCCACTTGGAGCATCTAAATGTAGATTCATGGCCCTACGGAAGACTCAACATGAATCTCATAGATCATTCTCATGTAGAAAAATTAACATTGTAAAAACCCATCAAAGAGACAATTTAGTCTTCTAAAAATCCCATTTCTATCTTCCCTTCAATGAAATATCTCAACTAAAACATATTTATAAAGTCGTTTTTGATTTAAGATTGTATTTTTAATGTTTTAATTAAAGAAAAACAATCTTCTCGAAACAAATTTCACCAATGTGTTCTCACATAAGAAAATTGATTTCCATCATCCTTGGATATCAAAAAATCAAAAGAGGGTTCTCAAAAACAATTTTTTGCGATTGTTTTCTTGATCACTCATAAGATAAAAAGATTTAGTAATATTTATATCTCAAGTAAAAAACTGGAGTTGCAAGGGATCACATTGAACATTATCTAAAAACAATATCAGTTGTGTTTTTTCACCATCTAATCTATTACATTAAATCATTTATAATTGGATGTCATACATTCATTAACGTGATTTGACCACATCAAATTGTTCATTACTATATTATTATCATTATAATATATATCAAATTCATCAAGTATCGTATAATCTATTTCTCTATTTATTAGTTAAATAACTTTTATATTTGTATTTATCAGTAGTGTTTGCATTAATTTTTTAAAAGGTAAATATACCAATGTTATTTCTTTAACATCTATGGCTGAAAATCATTATCAAAGAGGTGGTTTGTATTTTTTAACAAATGATATAGTTCAACAACGCATGTTTCATTGTAAATTTTTTTATATCAATCTCAGTTTTGAAACATAATATAATTATTATGGATAAAATTTATTATTCACAAGATCCTATTTTTAATATAACATATTATTACAATATTAATAATAAAATTAAAAAAATGGTAGTACATTCAACCCTTTATAGAATATATATGTGTATAATTATATTTCAACTAATAAATCTATTGAAAAATGAAATCCCTAAGATGATGTCAAATTTTCATCAGAATTTAACAACTATGAATTCTGTATATATGTGTTCTTGATCATAATGTGGTTCATTCGTTTTATTCATGTAATAATAAAAATAAAATATGGACATCACTAGAAGTCAGACCTGATAGAAAAAATATTTATGGATAATAAATTGGATAATTATCTTTAATATTTTTAATAATTATCAATACAATAAAAAGGATATATTGCTATGAAATTAATCTTAATTACATAAATTTTCAATGGAATAATTTCCATTGATTATGGTTTATCTAAAAAATTTATCATAATAAAAATCCAATGCATTTTACCTACCATTTGGAATCACAATGTCATTCCCATTCAATAAATTAACAATAAGGATGAAATGGTAGATGATGAACTCAATGGTTACATTATAGAATATTAAATAATAATGAAATAAGAATCAGAGAAATCCAATGAAGATAATAAAAACATGAAAAACTCACTTTCAATGATCTCGATGATGATTCAACCCCAGGTGAGGTTTTGGAAATTGATCATCAATTTAAGAAAATAAAAAATTTCAATAGAAAATATAACTGATCGATGATGTCAACTGAAATGGTGGAAAATATGTGATGTCTAATGAATGTAAAAACTAAATGTCAAATTAATATATAGTTCCAAGAATCTAAAAAATATAAAATAAAAAAAAATATGTTTTTAATAATTTCTATGTCAAAATGTGGAGTGAAATTGATGTATCCAAGAATTAATCTATCACATATACATCAAGTGACACATTCTAAAAGTTACTAATTTTACATGTTAATAAATAAATTTATATTTATATCCCACTTAAATTTACTTACTCATCATATCAATCATTAATCTTTATTGGCCTTTCACTTCATTTTTCTCTATCAGTCACATTAATATATATGATCCAACATATTACCAAGATTAACTAATTCACGGTTCTCGTCAGATAAAACAACTATATAATAATCAAGAAATGAAATATAAGGTAGTGGTTTATGAACATGATCGTATTAAAAATTTTAATGATCCTATCAGTATTGAAAAATAAGAGTTATCAATTAAATTTTAAAATAACCCAGATGCTGTTAAAATCAAATACACCATTATTTTTTGATTAACAACCCATTGAAAGTTTAATAATGGTAAATAACCTCTAAATAAAATTATTTGATAAAAAAATAAGGAAAATTTTGTGTTTTTTATTTAATTATCTATATATGAACCTCATTAAATCCATTAAATGTTTTTTATTAAAGTTATCGTGATATTTTTTAATACAATTTTTAAACGATTCGATCATTTGATTTATGAATATGATTTAAAAATTCCACATATGGGGGGCGGGGGATAAACCAATCCATATTTATTCTATTTAACCCAAAAAAATAAACCATATTCATTTAAAATATAGATTCTATAAATTTTTTATCTAATATAAGTTATCTTATGATTGTGTGGTCAGAAAAAGTTTTTCAGGCTTTATATTTGAAGGAAATGGTTCAAACATGGAAAATCCAAGAGTATTATTTTTTCAATATTTTTTTGTAAAGAATACATTTTAAAGAAGACAGTAAATTCTATATAAATAGATAATCTAAATAGAGTTCATAATACACTTGGTGATAACCCTATGTGTATGATAATATTTGAATGTACTACTAGTTTTTTCTAACTCACCAAAAAAATCATTTATAATTTTATTGGAGGATTTTTTTGTAGTACTAAATTATATGATAGTGCATTTGATATAAAATTAAAATTTCATTTTTGAAAAGTATTTATTTCAAAATGGAATTTTTTATTTACTTCATCCCGAATAAAAGATGTTTATATAGTCAACTTAAAATCTCCTACAATCAAAAACATAAATTGTTTAATATCCCATGTGAGTGTGTCATGCCTTTGGAAATGAAACCATTATCTCTAAAATCCACAATATCTTTTCAAACATAACCATCATTATCTAGTATGATATTTTCATAAATTTAATTTCATTGATAACGTGGCATGTGATCTATTTTGATATAGAAATAAATTGGATAATATTTTTAATCTAAAAAACGTATAATTTCCCAATATCTATCGAGTTAATTCATAAATATATATTTGGACATTATCAAATAGAAACTCAATGATAAAATACACATTAAATTGTAATAGTGGAAAAAATTACATGACTATCCTGGGTATATATATTATCTAATTGAAGTAAATCTTATGAAGACGTTATATAGATTTAAAAAATTGATGAAAATGTAAATGATTTTTTGATTTCATAGTGATCATGGGGGAAATTTTGATTATAATTAATTTAGTTATTTATTTTCATCGAATGAAATTATTCCCTTTTTTTCTTATCCTTAAGGCTCTAAACAAAATATGGTTGTAGATTTTTTATAATGAACAATCCAATGAATTTCATGAACAATATTAAAATAATTTAATTTCCCAAAATATATTCGGGATACGGCAATGTGTACTACAAGATATATATTTTATCACATTATTTTATGAAAATTTCTTCAAAGTCCCTCATTATGAAGAATGAAATTATAAAAATTCATTGGTCAATATTTTTAACATTTTGAGATGAAAATGCTTTATTTAATTGTTAAAAATAAATCATTGGAAATTTGATTCTAAATCTGATTATGGTATATTTATTTGGTACTAAGACATAAAAATAGAATTTCACATTTTAAAAAGATAAAAAAATCAATTGAATAATTAATCCATGTTTTATTTAATGAAGATATTCTAGAATCAAGTTTTTTATATGTTTTTTAAATGTTGTTTTAATTAAAAAATTTCAAAAAAATGAAGATGGAGTATACGATTAATCTCTATAAAATTATTTTCAGAATGGTTTTAAAAAAAATACCATACACTTGATAGTTCCATGGATATCTATAAGAGGGAACTAATATTGTAAGACTATTCATAAATTAAGATGATCACCTTACCTCTATCTCACATATAGAAAAAAAAACATGATGATTCCCAAAATGATAAAAATTGGGTTCTTGAAATCATAGAATTCTAGGTAAAATTCAATTTATTTGATGTATGTAATTTCATGGAAATGAATAATAATATTCCTGTTATAGGAACTACATGCTATTTTGGGAATAATATTTATGATATTAGTAATATAACAAGAAATAAATAACATATAGCTAAAAAAGATTATAAAAATAAAGAAAAAATCAACTATGGTTAATCCACTAAACTCATTGTTTTTTCTGAATCCCATAGAATTGTGATATAATATCTATATATAATAATTTTAACACACATTCACGTGGATTTAAAAATAAATTTATTTAATATGTTTTATAAATGAAATTATGTTTTATTGAAAAACCTAATCTTTTTCTTAATGACCTTTTTCACATTTTTTTTCTTTTCAATGAATATAATACTATTTAATTAGATAAAATTGTCCCCTCAATCTCTGTATAAAAATATTGGAAATTATATTTTGAGTAATTAATTTAAAATGTGAAAATATTATATAACATTCTTTTTCAAACCTATATCAAATTATTTGTTACTTATCTAATTTTCATTGCTAATGTGATTTTCATATCTATCCATAAATCCCTATGTTCATGAATTATTATATATTTAAAAATAAATTTTACATGATATTTAATGGTGAACTAAAATTCCTTATCATATTTCAAATTCCTCAACAAATTCATGGAAACAATTTAAAATAAAAAATAAACAACTAAATTAATAAAAATATTCAAATTGTACTTTGAAAATGATGTCAGTTATAGCATGTTCACAAATTGTACTCATGTATTTGATAAAGTGGATAAAATAGTCGAAAATAATATTTATAGAGGTATTTTTAGTAGTCTACATTAATGTAATATCTCCCAACCTTATATCAAGATCAATTTTTTCTCTACATTCATTTTAAATTAAAAAAAAATCTAATTATAAACTATAATCATGATTTTTTAGTATTTCATAGGATCTAAAAAATTGATTTAGTATATGAGAAATGAACTAATTTAAAATAAAAATATTTTTATTATGCTAATTTTGGTGGATATCAAATAATCAGAAAATTACAAGTGGGAATTTCCACCTACTAAAAAATACATCTTTTCAAGGATAATTATGATTAATTATTCTATTTCAATTTCTATATTTTAAGAGGTAGATATATCTTCCAACATTATTTTCTCTAAAAAATGTGTTTTAATAAATTATAATACCTCTTGAATTAATTAAAACATATCATTATTATGAGATATAACCTAGAGCTATAAATATTACTAAAAGAATTTCTATTACTCTTGAACCACGAACACTGATATTTGAAACAATTTCGTTGTAGAGAATTATCAAAAGTTGATATATAATTGTATTTTTCCTTAATGGATATTGAGAACAATGTTATTTCCACAAATCATCTAATTTTGGATTTGTAATAATTCATTAATGGTAAATTAGGAGTGGTTATCTCATCATATCATCATTTCATATATGGATATAATGAGTTATCCTTTTGTAATATTTTTTTAACCATGACCGCATTTAAAATATTTATTACATTTTAAATTGGATATGATACATTTATGTTACATGACATATAATATTTTAGGTAACCCTTCTGATTTTGTTGTATATAAAATTTTCTTTTGTAGATATAGCTTAATTTAAAATTATTTATTTAAAAAATGTCATTTTATATTAAATTTATTTATAGTACATTTTCTAAAGTATGTAGTTCATAAAAAAGTAATGCTAGTTTTTAAAATAAAAATTTTCTCTAACTCATATAAATATTCACTATTTATAAAAAAAATTGTTCATACTTATATTAATGTTCAGTAAATGATAGGTAAAAATATTTTCTATATATTCTTTTCTTTACAACTATACATTTGATGATTTTTTGAAAAAATAAATATCTACAGAAACATCCTTTTTTGGGATTCACCTAACGGATTTTTCTTGAGATATTTTAAATTAATAACTAAATAATTTGAGATTAATCCATCTATAAGTACAATTATCATGGAATTGTTGTGAATCATGTGTAGTTTTCCTATCTTTTTTCTCTATCATTTTCTTTTTCCATCCTTTATATTGTGTTTATTTTCTCTAATGAATATTCTTAATTTTTATTGAATTTTATCTATTATTATTTCCTCTATCACACTATTTAATATAATGTTATTGAGAATATATATGTGAACATGTTTTTTCAAATATATTTTAGTTTTTTTTAGTAAATTTAGTTTTAATCTCTATTTATATTTCCATAAATAATTTTTCATTTCATCCATTTCTCAAATTCTTTTTATATTTTTTATAATAATAAAAGCGGACATGATTTTATATAAAATAATTATTTTTCATAATTGGGGATAAGTATATGTGAATTTAAAAATTTTGAAAATGCTTCTGTTCTTTTCTCCTCGAATTTATAAAATATATTATTAATTTATTTTTTAAAAACAACTTTATTTTGAAATTGATGTTAATAGTATATTTATTGAAAGAGAATTATTGTTTTGATATCTATATTAGTGTATGGTAAATAATTTTAAAGTCATTAATGTAGTTGGTATATCTTCATCTCTTGATTTTCATATAATATTACTTTTTTGATCAATTGTGTATGATCCTCAAACTGAGGAATGTAGTTTAACACCTCTCTATCATTGTGTTTTCATGATCCTTAATAGAAATATGTGTTTATAAATTTTTTCACATATGTGGTTTTAAATTATATAGTAATAAATATTCATATAATTAAATACTAATTAAATACTATTTGAGGTGTTTCTAGAGGATTGAAAATATCACTTATTTTTCTTTATGATCATGGAAACTTGTTTCGTGATCATTATATGTTGTTGGAATGATATATTTCATGAAAAACTTTAATATGGTGTCGTGCATAATGAGATGGGTAATTAGTTTATGGAATAATATAGCCACATCCACACTTCCAGAAGCATTTTTACATTAAAACACTCATGATTCCACAAATGGAGTCCCTCAGGCTAGCTCATGATGAATGGAGAAAAATTGTTTTCAAAAAATAGAACATTGGATAAATAGTGGAGTTTTCATAGATAGTAGGTGTAACATATAGTAGTGTGGAAAGATTTTTGTAGGCAACTAGATACCCAATGGTGTTCATAGGCTATCTAATTGAATAATTCATGCTTCTCTGATCTAATAATATTTATAGTCCAATTGGAAATAATAGATGCCTTCAATGAATTTATTACACCCGATGAATCCAGAACATTCCCATTATTCATGTAACCTACATTAATAATATCCCAATCCCTTAGAAGAATTAAATATTCACTATTTATGTTCATTTTCCATTGTGGAAAAGAATCAATTTATTTTTCAAAAGCATATAAAAGACCCAATTTCCTCATCTCAATAACTGAACACTCCTAAATTTTTTCATAATGTATTAAATAAAAACTTATTATTAATATATATATAATTTTTAAATAATTTTGTTTTGTTTTACTAAAAAACCATTAATATCTCACTACTATTTTCCAATGGGTTCTCACTCCATAAAAGATGGGGATTTTCTCTACATTAACATGATATTTTTAAAGGATAAAATTTGGTTCGATATAGTATATAAAAACCAACCCCATTTTTATAAGATAATGAAAAAATATATTTATTTATGATATATTTCATTGTAAATAAATCCAATCTCTTTGATATAATGAAAATCACATAGCTCGAGTCTAAATGGACCAAAATATTATATATCATTATAGAATATTTGTTAAATGGTTCGAGATGAATAATAGTAAATAAAATATGAAAATATACATATTTATAATTTTTAAATAAATATAAATGATATATTTACATTTGAAATAAATTTTTAAACCATTTTATGGAAAAAGATAATAGTTTCAGAAAAAACAAAATTTGAAATTGAATCAGTTTGGCCGCTATTTGAAAACTCATATTAAATTTAATTTTTAGCAGCTTTATAAAAAATATTAAAACAAACACTTATTATTCAAATCATATTTTCAAAATTATGTTGTAGTTAATTTATGAGTATTTTTTAAAATATTAAATTTTCAAACAAATGTGAAAATTACAAGTTTTTTTTATGAAATGACTTATATTTTAAACAATTTCAAAACCAAAAATTAAATTTAAGATGATTTAAAAAATAGTTTAATTTTATAACTCTTAATAAAATTATGGTCATTTTAATGAATTTCAAATTGATATTATATATAAAATAATATTAATCTTTTGTACTTTTTAGTTTTGAAAAACATATTAGTTTTCACATCTAAGTGTTTATATTAAAATTAAATTCTACCACATATATAATTTTTTTAAATGGTGTAAATATTTCTAATAAAAAAACTTTATATTATATAATATGATAAACATATTATTTTTTCTTAATTAGTATTACAAAAAATTATTCTTATTTAATATAATTAAGGTAAAAATGGGTTTAATTATGGTTAAACTAAAATTGTAATGATTAATAATGATCTGAATCATAAATAACAACAATTTTTGATAAATACATTAATTTTCTATCATATAGTATTAATGGTGGATCATTTTGGAGGATTATTTCATATAAATAATTTGGGTAAACAATTTTCAATTATAAAATTATGAGTATGCCTCCAACATCACATATAAATGGACACACCACTTACATACTCTTCAGATATGCAAAAACATTTATAATTTATTAATACCATCCAAAAAATTCTGTAATTTTATCTCAGTATTCTATTTTATGGTTTTTTCAAAAAAAGATATCATAGTAATCCTTTTAGAGAAAAACCTTAAGAAGTTCCCAAAATATTATAGAACATTCCTAATCAACTATTTTCATTTTATTTCTTATTACCCATCCTACAAATAAATATTATTCCTGGTAATATAATGAAAAATATATATCCTTTATATTGATATGTAATTATATAAATTTATAAATCCACATTTATCTCCACTACTATCATTTGGGAAACAAACCCATCGATCATGTGCACAACAGACTACCACCTCCCGAACCAATATTTTCTTACACCACTGATATTCAAGGTTGGATAAATTTATTAACAAAACAAAAGTATATGGTATTTTATTTATTATTATAATTCTATAATGTTAATATAACGTATTCCCTCTTTTGTTACATTCAATTCAAATAACTATAATACCACTTCTCTGTACGGAGGGATACCACCTTTGCGTTGTGACATTATTTATTTTCCAATTTTTATATACAATAGAATCTAACAAGGTTAATTTTTGTGACTATATATGATATATATTAAATGATATTGGTTCATTAAAATCATCATATAATATAATTCTTTAACAATTTCACATGTTAGTGAACTAATAACTTCTCTTATGTGTATGTATTAGTAACCTTATCAAGGAAGTGATGTAACCACTTTTTTATTTTAAATTTCAATAATGATCCTAAAGAAGAATATAATGAATAAAATATCATTATAACATTAATATTACAGTATATATTATATATCTTTATAATATACTCAATAATTGTTACATTCATGTCAAAACACACATGAGAAAAAAACCAATTAACACATTATAATATGAAAAAGATGTTATGTTGTTAACAATCAGTTGGTAGAATGTTATAATAGGATCATATATTATATAATAAAAATTAATAATGTTATTAAATAAATTAATAATATGTATAAAACCATTACAAATAAATATAAATCATGTTCGATAAAAAATGAATCGTGAGGTAAGTTCCTTCATCTCTATTTATCTTCAGTGAGGTATATTGAAATACTATAAAACATATTTATTTTACATGTTGTATATAATAAAAAAATTCATCTAACATAATGAATACAAAATAATGAATGATATTTTCAGTTTCCAATTAAATTATTTTATCTAATGTGATTTTAATAAAAAATTACCACGGGGTTCAAAATTTCATAACTCTATTTATTTCAATTGGGTTATACATTACTTTTCATTATTATTGATATTCAAATATTATGTGTGTAATGAAATTTAATTATATTATTTTTTGTTTCCACTTTTTTTTATAAACATAATCAATTCATTTATTAAATCTCAATTCAACAATATAATCGTTTTGATTGTTTATTTGTCATTCACATTTTAATCAATATTATTTATACATTAATTTCCATAAAAGGAAATTATTTTATCATATTCCAATTAAAAATTAATTACATTATATTTTTTTATTCATAGTTTTTTAGGATAATAAACCCATTTTACACTTTTATCCCTCAAAATGTCATAATATTTTAATAAATTTTGATTCCATTTCAATATTTATAGATATAAAAATATTATAATCAAATTTTTTCAGAAAATTTTTCATTATGTATTTCATATAAATCCCCATATATTATATTAATTAAATTTTAGACTATAATTTACTTTTTAATAAAATAATTTAAATAGAATATTCATGATACATCTAGACATGGATCGTTCGAATTTTACCAAAAATTTGAAAATTATATTTGTTATAACATCCATGTCAGGTATAAAAGAACCCACCAGCATCACCAATCAATGATTTAAATATTAATTTATAAGATTTAATGTTTTTTTGATCAAATAATACTACTTTTAATTTTTATAAAACATTTTTTTTTAAAGGTGATTATCAAAATGAAATATTTATTTTATTAAGAATGTTCTTATTGCATTTCTTGGTATTTTTATTCATCATGGTTTACGACCCTTTATTTTACATACAATCTACTGGGTATATTTCATATTAATACAATAATTATTCTACATGTAGAAGGATTATTATTACATTACACAAGTATATATTTGTCATTCACATCTAATTTTCATTTTTGTAGTAATTAACATTTAAAAAACTAATTGACTTTACTATGATCATTAGATTTTATAATACTCCAAATAATGCATATTATTTATCATGAATATGCATATTTGTTAAGAAAATATATTATTTATACTTATTTTATTTTATTTTAAATGTTATATGATGGAATAGGGATATTATTATTAATATTTATTCCGTACATGAAAAAAACATTATAGATAAGGAATATCAGTAATGAAATATTATGGTTATCTGATATTTGAGTAATTATATGGATATATTGATATTGGTTGGGTGCAGTTTTAGATATCCCCTTGATTAATTTTACGAGTAATTAGAAGAATCATGTGGACAACCTTAGTTAAATCGTTTTATTATTTGATTAACCTGTTAATTGTAAATGTTTTGATAAATAAAATGACAATATAGGTTTCGTTATGCTTAAGATCATAATGTAAAATATGTAATATTTTAATACATTTCTAATGTAGTTTTTATAATCAATGAAATTTTCTCAATGATTTTATCAATGGATGAATTTTATTCATCCTTTACTGATTAAATTCTTTTTTAGTTATTTACCATTCAAAATTGTATATGCCTCATCATGTAAATAGAGTCATGGGATTTATTAAAAGGAAGATTATTTATATTTTTTAAATTGACATATTTTTTATGATATTATTATCATATAAAGATTACGTGCTTTCAGTTATTTACCGTTCTATGTTGATTCTGATTTTTGATTCATGATCTCATTCTCTATACATTACCCTTATATAGAATATGATATCACTATTACTTTGATTCCATTCCGATAAATCTATAATGAGTACTATGATTTATCTGAATGTACACGTTACAAGAAATAATTTTATTCTAAAAAATATATGTTTTACCTTGTGTTTTCAAATATCAATTTGGATTCTTGTGAGTATATAGTTTACCAAGACTATAAACTATTCGGTATACTGGTATATGACTATGTGTATATTATCTCAATAAAAAAGTAGAAAACGACACTATGTTACTAGGTATGGGGTTGTTATTGTTTTTATATGAGTATTTTTAGTAGAACTCTTGTATAAAATATTATTGAACATCAATGAATGGGGAACATAATTCATTGGATGAAATTGGAAAAAATGTATATATGGTCAACATAATATTTTTCTATGGTAGGGAATCTATATTTTTCCTCAAAATACATCTATTTCTAGATAATACTAATATATATCTTTATAGAACAGATGCTCCATGGGGTAGTAACTCAAAAATGACCACATTGGCCTTGACCTGATCAACACCAGAGGCATGATGACAGGACTTACAATGAAACATTTTTGATACACAGAAGGGGTATTAAAAGGATATTTCCAATTTTATATAAAGACCATTTTAATTTATTTAAATATATTATTATAATTAATTACCATGGTTAATCATATGGCGTCTTATAAATAAAATAATATGTCTTATGTTAGATATCATATATAATATTCATTATGATTATATAGTTTTTCCATTATTATCAATATTTATCACAATATTTTGTTTGGTTAAATTAAATGGTTGGAACCCAAAGGAATCATGTTGACATTGAATATGAAGTACATTGTGGTGAATAAGAGAAACCAAATGTGAGGATGAAAGGAATGAATGATATTGTTAGTATTTGTAATTAGTTAACCAAAAAAATGTTTAACAACCAATATCTTAACCAACTGTCAGACTCAATAATGAAAATAAGGTTGACGTTCTCTAATAGAATGAGTGGTGGAGAGCATGGAAGAAATTTTTTTGATTTACATTATGTTATAAATGTTGAATGAGACTCCCTATAATGTTTCTCAATGGAAGGGGAGAATTAATTATTTGTGAAAAATAATGGAATAATGTAATAAATTGATTGACAAAAATGAATAATATAATAAAATGAAATAAATTTTATCTTAGTGGTCCATTTATTATTTTTTTATTAAATTTGGGATTCCTGGGCATAATTCGATTCTATTCAACCTTTTTAAGGTAAACTCCTAGACCAAAGAATTATCTTTGTTGAAATAATATTATTGAAGTATTTATATATTAGGAATCAAGAACAAAATGGTAGATTATTTTTTTACAAATGGTATAATGGTTTTATAAATTATGAATCATCGATGGAATGTTTAAAATTTGGGGATGATATATGTATTCATTAACGTAAGTGTGAGAACATCCATTTTTAATGTAAAAAATGTATCATAAAAACATTTATATGATTTTATTACTTTTATGATATAATTATATTAAAACATGAAATTTTGTATAAATTTGTCTATGTATAAGATGTTCATGACAAATAAGATGACATACCACCATAAAATGATCATCATTTTGGATGAGTCACCATCAGAAAAGGATCAGCATTGATAATCAGTCACTGTAAGAAAATACCATCTTTTGATGATGAGTCTCATGAAATAATATCTAATCTCTAGAAAAAAGTCACCATCAATATTGATTAAATTATATTTTCTGCCAATAATTTTGAAGGATACACCAATGAATATTTATCATCGTTAAATGAATTACCATAGAGAAGATTCACTAATGAGATCAGTCATAGTTGAGACAAGCCACCAATGACATATGTTACAATTGAACATGAATCGCTACTAGATCTGAATAACCATTTTATTTAATACCACTAGCCAGACACACTGTTTTATTTTCTAACCATTAGATATGAGTCACCACCTGAATGAGTCACATTCCAAATTTAGGGACATTAGAATTATATTCTTCTAATGGATATATTGTCTACTTTAATGCTGATGATTAATTTTAATGAGTAATATAGAAACCCGGGAATAACATTAAATTATATTATATCATATTTGATTAAAATTTATCACATTACCAAAATACATGTCTGAGGACTGAAATAGTTTATTTTCATAGAAAAAATTGATGAAAATATTATAAATAGGTAAAAGATATTCAATGTTTAGAAAAAATATCCCTCCCTTTTATAATTCTACTTATAATAATTATTCATAACCAAGGGAAAGGAAACCTAAGAAATGTGTGAGCTTAAAATATCTTTCATAAAAAACCACATACATTTTTATGAATAAATTTGATCATAGGGGTATGAAATGTTAAACAAAAAAATAGATTATTTTACCATGTATATCATGTATCATAAATATGAATCATCGAAAAAAAAATGATGCTCATAAGACATGAATTATAAGGATGATAAATCATAATTAATTAATCACGAACAACAAACCCATTCCATATAAGGGTTAAAACATCATACTTGTAGAAATCAATTAAATATTTCAAAGATAGTTACCATGATAGTCAATATATTGGATCATATCACACATGATTCACATAATGAATAAGGACACACCAATTTCCCATAGTGGATCAGGACACAAATGTTTCCCATTAAAGATAAAAAACAATATTTTCTCACACTAGATTAATCATGGAATCATGTTTCCCTTAAACAACTCATAATATATAAATCTTTACCCAACACATTGGAGAGATACATAGTTTCAACCCTCATTATAATGAAATAATACATATGTGTGCAATAAAACATTCGTATTACCATGACTCTTAAAAAGAGATGATATTTATAAAAATAAAATCATACCCCATGAAATGAAATTGGAATCATAAAAATTAGTCATATCAAAAATTATGTAAAATAAATAGGATTATTAATCATTTCATCCAATAATAACAAGTTAATGGAGGGAGGGTTCTTTAACATTTATCATGGTATATAGCATTGAATAAAAAACTATTTTATAAATATCAAGACATAGATACGTGGATTAGTTTGACAAAAAAAATTTTTGTTATCCCTAAATAATACTCATGCTATAACATAAACTATAACAATATTTGTCATCTTATATGTTGAATATTTTTATGGATCACCTGGAACATAACATTTTTCTTAAATTCCATTTTAAAACATATAATATTTTGAAATTTAATTTTCTCAAATAAAATTTAAAACATACTACGTAATACAAAAAAATAACATAAAAAATTTATTTATTAAAATATAATTTATGATATGGAAATAACCATTTAAAAAATAAAACAATTTTAAGACCATATCGTTTAAAAACCCATGATAACATAGAATGAATCTTGTAAATAATATTGGAAACAAATTTACTTAAAAACATATAATAGAAACAAGAAATATTTATGAAATATGTTTCTTCTATAATAGTTTGATAAAATAAAAAATATATTTTTTTTATGATAGAAATCTTATTTCGTTCAAAACAACCTTTTGAAAATAAATAAATGATACATTGAAAATCAATTGAAAACATTTTAAATTTAAAAAAAATTTACAAATCATTTTTCTTTTAAAACCATTTAAAAATAAATAAAATTTTAAAATATTAGGGAAAATATATTTAAAAAAATTATACAAAAGATGGAATCATCAAAGGAATTATAGTCATGATTGAGGGTATCTCTTTACAGGCATAATAATCAATCTTTACATTAAAAGTGAAGAATATTGTATTGATCTGAAGAAGAAAAGAAGGATAATTTTCAAATTGATTTATAAAAAAGTAATACATAGCGAAAAACATCCCATTTAATAACATAATATAATTTGGTATATTTTTCAAATATTCTTTTGAAAACATTATTTTGAACAAAAATAGATTTCCAACAGAATGAATAAATAGTGTCTAATTTTCATAAAAACATTTTATTAATTACCTTATGTAAGAATGAGTGAAAAAATGGTACCATTACATGGATATAAAATTTATAATTTGAGTTTATTAAAATTCATTATATTTCCTGATAGATTGATTGTTAGTTTTCACCCAAGGAAGAACAATCATAAACAATCTCAATAAATTACGAGACTATAGCAATAATACATTGCCATATTAAAAACATTGAATAAAGACACAATGGATAGAATTAATTAACATAGATCATAAAATATAATGAAAATACGTTTATCCATGATATAAAATTTCAAAATACGTATATACACCTCATATAACAATACTAGTTCACAACATGGCATGTCTCATAAGTTAGGAAGATTGAGACAATATTAATTATCTAATTTGGTAATCCTTCAAAAATAAACATAATGAAAGAAATATCATAAAATGGATATCTAAATAAAAATAAATTTATTTAGAAGAATCATATAATTATTCTAGGGTCTTTATATACGCCACATACACGAAATTTTATTTTAATATGTCTAGTGTCTCACAGATAATTAAAGTGAAATGAAAAATCCCATACTTTATGTCATTAAATTCATCGTACACATTGAATCCTACTTTATAATATATGTTATTTTATTATACTTATAAGAAAAAATATTACTATATATAATACCATATTTTATTTGGTTATGACATTATATTAATCATTTATTAATAACAAAATTTTAATGTTTTTTATTATGTAATACAATGATTGTTTTTCATATATGTTTTTGATTTTTATTCTAGATTTTCTTAGATAAATATTGATTTAATTATTTATTGAATTTAAAATATTATATATATATTATATATATATATATTTTTTAATTATATATTTGGTTTTTAAAATATATAAAATTATTAATTGTGAAATGTAATACACCATTCATTGAGAGAGTAGGTCATACGTATCCATAAATGTTGTTTATGTTTTGTTATTATATTGAACTAAAGAAAGTAAATGAAAAATATATATATATATATATTCTCATTACATTATAATTAATATTTCATATATATTATTTCAGTTCCTTAAATCTATCCTTAATACATTTGATGTAAATTGTGAAAAAATTAAATCACATTCAGGAGGTTGTAGTCAACAAGTCAACACACAAATTTATCATTAAAAAAAAAGAAATAATGATTTATTGTATTATATAACTATAAAATAATAATAAAGACAATATAATTATCATATATATCAAATAAAAATATAATTTAAAACATAATTTCCAACCAAGACAGGTTGTAATGGAAAAATGAACAATATCATTTCGTGAGGCAGTAGTTAACCGTAGACAACAACTGTAATTTTGTTAAGCAATAGATGTGTCTGTATGTAGATGTCAGAAAAAAATATATAATAAAAATTTATTTTTTTATTTTTTATTCAATATTTATAGTGTAATCATCTAATTATAATATTTTTGGTGGTGAATAATGAAAATAACATAGGGGATCTTGCGAAAAAGAGTTACCTATTCATTATGTAACTCATTTTGGTTTTCACAAATGAGCTTTATAGGATAGATTTCTACCAAATAGTAGGATTCCATGATGAAGATAGGTATTTTGGTGTATTATTGGGTTTTATTTCTTGCCAGTAAACATTATTTAGTGTAGTGAATATGTTGGAGAGGTGAGTACCTTTTTATAATGGAGGAGGAGTGGCATTATAGGAATTTTTTAAAAGGGTTTACCACCCTTGTATTTCCCACATCATGTGGATCGAATAAATGTTAAATATATATATATGATAGAATAATGGAGAAATACTAAATTAAAAAAATGTATTAAATTTTTCTATCTCACTATAGGCCTTCAGGTTAAGGTTTAGTCCCTTTTCAATCTAATTTTTCTCTTAATTGTTGTAATTAATTATAATCACATCCACTATTATTTTTTGTTAATAAATAATGTAGAAATTATAAGACATTATAAGGATAGTTTAAGAAAAATATATAATACAATTTTAAAATTTAGATCTATTGAAGTGGTAAAAAATAATATTAAAATAAACCCATAGACGGAACGACAAAGCATGCTTTTAAAGTAAAAATTCTCAAAAGCCTTTTATGTTTTTTTCAATTTCATTATGAAAAATATGAAAATGACTAAAATTAGATTAATTGGGATAAAATTTATATAATTTATGTATAATATCATTAAAAATTATAATTTAAATTTAGAAATAATATATATGAAAATGTTGTTTTGAATAAAAATTTAATGTTTTCACTATTCATAGAAAAAGAAATTTCTCTTAAAACTCCCAATCAATCACCAAAAAAAATATATTAATATGATAATATAAATTTTATATATTTTTACAGAATAATATTATAAAAATTTAAAAAATCATAACACAAATGGTCTCTCTATTAAAATGTTTTAAAATTACCTTTCAGAAAAGTACACGTTTATGTTCATAAAATTATATTTATAGGTATCTTATAACTAAAATACATTTTATATGACTATAAAAAATTGGTTGAATATATAATTTTATTATTTTATTTAATTAATTAATAAATAATAGTTTTTTAATTTATTGATAAAAATATAATTTTTAAAAAGAAAAATAATTTTCGAATAAAAGTAGTTTATTTATTATCAATTAGTTGTTATATTCAATTTTAAAAAATTATAACCAAATGATTAATCTTATATACATTTGTAAATAATATTTTCACTATTTATTTAATCTTATTCATAACATCTATTCCAATGAATCAGTCATAACAATAATAATATTTTAAAAATTATTTTATAGTATATTTTAGTTCGGTAAAATTTTTCCTTACATGTAATGACATATATCAAATAGGTGTGGTATGGTGTGTATTTCAAGACAAATATAAACATTCATGTACCAGAAGGTAATATAAGTGTTGTGTGTGGTTCTATATTAACTTCGTGATTCATATAATGCAACCCAAACATAGTGATTTTATAAAAACATTCAATATTCAATATTTTTTGGACTGAAAATAATGAAATGATTTAATTAATTTGAAAAATAATAATTCAAAAAATTGAAAGGTGTAAAATTATTACTGTTAAAATTAATTTCACCCTTAAAATTAATATAAGTTATCAAATTATTCACACTTGAATTTCCCTTAAAAAAATCACATTGTAAAAATGAATATTAAGACACATATTTAATGAGAAAATTAGGAAACATAATGGTTTAAATGAGTAACACATAACTCGATTTCTATATATGATAACATATGTGGAATATGAAAACATGAAAATTTAAGAGAAATCTAAATATAATTTCATGATAGATATTGATAGAAAACACTGTTTGGACAAATTTAATAATAATAAATTCATAACACAAATAGTATTGAAAAGGTTATTGATATCACCAAAAATCATGATTACATGACACCATTTTATTTCATGATCCTTTATCCCAATGTTAACAGTTTTTTTAGAAAAGATAAACAAATAAGATTTTTGAAATTTTTTTTCCTTTTTTGTTACTTGATAAACATTAAGATTATCTTTTATTTCATGAAATGAAGATGAATTTTTTATTCCTAAAGGATTAAGATAATGATAGGTCATTTCATATGTACTTATGAGAACAAAAATGTTATTATAAGTTATCAAATATTAATTAATCCTCATATATAAATGTAATATTTTAGATTCTAAAACATCATAATAAGTATAAATTAAACCAATTATGAAATGGTTTTCCTTATAAACCAATAAAAATAAAATTAACCCTTTCATCATAAAATAATCCCTTATAATATTAAAAAAAATTATTTGAATCATGTGTTCACCCTTGCAGTAATAGAATACTGCATGTGATTTAATTATTCCAAAATTCATGTATAGGGAGATAATCACATGAATCATCAGTAATGGATAAAAATAATAATAATTTTATAGTTATTAATAATAAAAAATAAAAAATAATAATACCAAATAAGGGTGGAAGGATATGTGTTCCATAATTATTAGGATTCACTGCAACCATTGTAATATTATAGGATTTACAATTTTTCATTGTCCTATGAGGTTATAGTGTATTATCTTTGTTATTAAACCTATGATTAGTTTATTGACTTCCATAATGCCAAAACTATGTATAGTTGAAACAATACATTTTAACATGACTATTAGTTTAAATTATCTTCATTTCCATTACATTAACAATAACATTAACTGTATTTCGATATTCATTGATTTTATGACTCGTATTTCCACATTTAAATCACATCCCTATTCCATTCAAGTAATTTTCTTGATGCATAAATCCATATTTATGGCATGAATATGAATGAAATATCATTCCGCTATTTTGAGTTTTCATGTGACTCAAGATTGATTTTCTATTCAAAACCTAATGAATTTTATGAATATCCAATTTTCATTTATACAATAATTGCATATAAAATACCATCATTCTAACTACTATGGTCTCTTATTGCTATATCAATTAATTGGATTCATGAAACAAAATAGTGGATTGATTTTTCATTCATAGTGAATGATCAAACCCAAACAATACATTAAAATCTTGTTAAATTAGCTTCATAGGTACCAATAAAATAATCATTAATTTTCTTGAAATCATGTAATTTCATATCAATATTTATTCATAGAATATGAGGGACGTACATAATGAATAATATCAACATAAACACTTCTCATTCCATATAGTCAATTTCCTAATTTATTATCATGTTCTTAATAAGATTTCTCCACTGATCCCTTTTAACATCCAAAATAAAAAATGATAAATTAATTTTACATGATATTATCATTCGAATAATGTAAAATATTATTTCAGTGGTAATTTTCCATTTTTCATCAATATGTGGATTATAGGAACTAAAAACATGACAGTTCTTGCTTTATGAATGACTCAACAGAACACTATAGCCTCCATTGATCATTTTTATGTTCTATATTATTTATATCTTTGTAATATTGTTTGATCATAATAAAAATAATTTACATTCTGAATCCCTTATAATTTAGTTTCTCTTGAGGAAAATAATTTTATTGTTTTTCTCATTTAGCAGTTATTTGGTTTCTTCCAATCCATCCATTAAATAGAACCAACAACCACAGAATGAGTATAATATAATAAATCCACATAATCAGAAAAAAAATTCATATATGATGTCTATATAAAAAAAATAAACCTGTAATATATGACACATAATGATTATCCTTGGAGAATCCCCATACATATCCTTATAAATACTAATATGGGTCTCACTAATGTTTTCTCTTCCTAGATTCAAATTTTTTACTAAACCTTTCCTTTAATAGAAACATGTGTGGCCCATATGTAACCTACATGGATATTAAATCATTTTAGATTAATACTATGTAAATTAAAAATACATGATTGAAGATTTTAATAGTTTAGAGTCCTTGAAAAAACATATCGAAATATTATAACCTAGTGAAAAATAATCAATGATTCTAAATAAATATAATACCTTATATAAATTATACATAAAACATTTATTCATAGCCCGGGGATTGGAAAAATATAAAAGGGGAGAATCAATATTCTCATTAAGGGTAAATAAGAGAGAAAATTATTTATAAAAATTATCATAATGGAATGATAATTTGATTATGACATTATAAGAACATACCTTAAAAATTAAATATCATAACCATGAATGGGGACATTAAAAATATTTCATAAGACATGAATCATAAGGGTTATAAATCATTATAAATCAATCATAAAACATAATATCATTGAATATAAGTGTGTCACCATCATACATGTAGAAATATATTTTGTTTTTCAAGGACAAAAATCAAAAACATCAATATAGTGGATTCAGATATACATATATCCAAATGTAAATTAGCACACACCATTTCCCTATAGAAAATTAGCACACATTTATGTCCTATTGGGGATCAGGGAACACCTATGTATAAATGATGTTTAAGGTCATTTAATTGTTTTCCATAATTACCTCATGATATTTACATTTTCAACAAATTCATTTAAGGGATAAATAGGTCCCTACCATCTCATAATTAAATCATACATACATGCAATATAAAACATACATCTTATAATGACCCATAAAAATAGATTGATTTTATAATAATCAATCCAAAAACCATTAAATGTAAGGGTTATCATGAATATTTAATCATATCATTTCCTATGGAAAATAATGTGTTTCATAATCACCTTTTCATACAATAACCACTGAAAGGAAGCTTGTTTTATAAGAATTTATCGTAGTACAACCGATTGAAAATAAAAATATTTCATAAATGGCAATCCATAAAAGCATATATTATTTAGATAAATAATATTAATTATATCCGTGGACCAGATAACATGTAAATCATAAAATATATCTATGTTTTCCCTCATATATGAATAATTCTTTCAATTGATCATATCAAACATTACTTTAAAAAAATTCAGTTTTCAATACATATAAATTTTCATAATCATTTTCTCAGAAACCATTTTGAAAACATATCAAGGAATCATGAAAAATATTTTCAAACATTTATTGGTAATAATATTATTTATGAATTTAAATACTATATTTGAAACATAAAAAATTTGTAAGATGATTTTCTTCGAAATTAACCTTAAAATCATATAAAGATGCATGAATATATATTTAGAACATTTTTACATGAATAATTATATGTGATGAAAGATCTTTTTGATGAAGAAAATAACATAAAATACTATGAAAACATATAAAAGAATAATTTAGATAATTTCAGGTCTTTTTCTTTGAAAACAAAATTTTGGAATAATATAAAATAAAATTTGAAAATCAAATAAAACACTTTTAAAATGTGATAAATTTTTTTGAAAACATGTTTGAATTTAATAACATATTAAAAAATTAAAGAATATTTGGAGAAAATTTTACTTTCTAAAAAAACAATGAAAAATTACAATGTATGAATCAAGGTAATGAAAATATTGACTATTGAAATGTTCCTACATGCTGAACATTCCTTTTCTTCCCTAAAATATTTGGATATTTAATTCCTTAGAAGATGAAAAGAATATTACATTTATGTTTTCTATAAAAATTTTATACATCATAAAATTTTATTCTAAACATAACGGGTTTATAGTAAAAAAAATTAAATCTTTATTAGAAAACATGGTTTTAAAAATACACATATTTCTGACTGAAAGAATAAAGAATGTCGTATTAAAAAATCTGATATTAAATTATATTAGGAAAGAATATTGGAAAAATAGTACAATAAGTTTAAAATAATATTAATATCAAATTTTTAATAAAATTCATGGGAGGTATTGAGATATGGGTCATATGAGTTCATCAAATGGATTATAATCATAAACAATATCAATAAATGATGAGAAATCATGGATAAACCATTAAAAATATGGTAACATTGAATCATATTAAAATGAAAACAATAATATTACAAGAAGTTTAAATTATAATGGAATGAATAAGATTAATGATATAAAATTTAATATTCATTATATTCATCTTATAGATAAATATATGTGCAAAACATGACATGGGTCTCCATGAAGGCCAATATAGAAGAAATTACTTTACCGATTTGGTATCTTTTAAAACATAAACCCCAAAATATAAATATCATAAAACAAATGTTTTAATACAAATTAATATAATTTTAAAAATCATACAATATATCCGTACTAATAACACACTCCACACATAAGAATCATTAGGTTAATTGGCCTTCTATCTCACAGAAAAGAAATGTGAGATGAGAAAACCCTTATCATAATTCTATGCTGGTTTTTGGTACTTGTTAAAACATAAAAAAGAAGAAATATAATTCTATTATAAATCATACCCAAAAACCATTTATTAGATAAAATTAAATATATTATTTTTATCACTTGATATTAAATGTTTCTTAACTACTTCATGTTAATGTTCATTTAAGGTAATATCTGCATTGTTTTTTCGTTTATATTTTACATTGTTATTCGTTATCCTATTAGATATATGATGATTTACATATTTAAATAATGTAAAATTTTATAAAAATATCATATAAATTAATTATATATGTTTCTATATAAATCTATAACCTTTTCAAATATGAAATTGTATTCACATGTTATGGAAATAGTAGGTCGTACTTACACCTGAACAATATATTAGTTTTAATATCGTATAATTAGAAAGAATGTAAATGAAATATATTGATATATATATACATATAAATATATTTTCCGTAATTTATCATTATAATTTCATATAAAAATATAGTTTCAACAAACCCATATTTAATAAATTACATGTAATGTGGGAATAAATCACATTACATTGAAGAGGTAGTAGTCCACACACCCACAAAGGAAGTAATCATATTTTTAAAAAAGAAAAATCGTATAGATATGTTATATTTAATAATTCAAGAATCATAATTAATTGATAAATCAAATATATATATATATATGTATATATATATATACGATAAAATATTATTTTATCATAATTCTAAACCATGAGAGGAGGTATCGTAAAAATAAACATCATTGTTTCATGGGGGGTTGATCACCATACATAAGAACTATATGTTCATTACACAGTGGATGAACGTGTCTATAGATGTAGGCAAACCCTTTGAATAAAAAATATATTTATATTAATATTATTGAGGATATTATATTATCATGTTAGTTGTAAAATTATGGATTTATGTAATGAAAATAAAATAGAGGTTTAAGAAGGATGATACCTTTTCTTCCAGGGTGTCCTTTTGATATGAAACAATGAGCATCCATGGGTGAATTTATTCCAAAAGTGAGGATTAGAAGATTAATAGGGGATTTTAAAGGATTATATTAGTAGATTTTTGGTGATCTAATGGTTTGAGATGGGATAAAAAGTGTGAGGAGTGAGTGTATTTTTATATTGGAGGAGGTGTGTAATTTTTTGATATCTTGAAAATGGGATTAAATCCACTTTTTTCCATGCAAAGGGGAAAAGTTAATGTTAAAAATTAGATAAAATGGTAGATAGGGTATAAATATTATAATAAAATGTATTTTTAATAAGTTTAAATTTCATTTTTCACATATATTTAAGGTTTTGTCATTCAATTAGCTATATATTCTCTTAATTGTTGTAATTAATTTTGACCTCTACCATTAATATTTTTAGATAAATCTATGTTGACTATATTATAAATTAAATATTTTTATGATACCAAATAATGAATTTTTTATTCTATATTCCAATCACTGAAGAGTAATTAATTTGTTCAAAATTCATCTCATAGACAAGACCATAAAGCAGGTTTTAAAAGTAAAAATGGTCAAATGTTTGCTATGTTTTTATATCTAATTTTTAATGGAAAATTTTTAAAATTATCCAATTTTGAATAATTAGTATACGAGCGATCTAATTAAAATTTAAAAACCATTAAATTGATAATTTATCCTTATAAATAATTTATACGAAAAAAAGTTTTGAATTTAGATTTAGTGTATTTCACTATATTAAAAACATGAAATTCCTCCGAAACATTTCATAAATTCAACCAATGTAAATTTTGATGGTAATATTCCAATAATCAACATCATATTTCAAATAGAAATTATAAAAGTGTTAAAAATAATATTTAAAATTTTATCTCTATTAAAAGGATACAAAATTAAATTTTCAATGAATAAATCATATAGTTACTAAAAATGGATTTATCATTATCTTATTTCTATAAAATATACACAATGATATAAAAAATATTAATTGAATATATGACATAAAAATCTTATTTAATGAATTAATAAAAATTAATTTTTTATATTTATTGGGATAAAATTGTATTTATATATAGAAAAATAGTTTTTTTAGAATATTTATTTATTTATTTTCAAATAGTTCCAACTTTAACATATATTAATTGAAAAATAAAGGATTGAACTTATATACATGAGGAAGTAATATTTACACAATTTATTTATTCTATGTAGAAACTTATTTTCTAGTAGCATGGTGTTAGGTATAATATATATTTTAATAATCATGTTAAAAAAATATTATAGTTCACTAAAACAAGGCCCATTATGTACTGAATGATGTCCAAGGGAATCTGTATTGATTGTTATAAAATAAAAACATATTTTCATGTGTAATAATAGAAAATATAAGTAATTTGTTTGAACATGATTTACTCAGTGCTACATAAAACTGAGGAATAACTACGTGGATTTATAAAAAAACTATATTTAATTTTGATTTTTGTAAAATGTTATAAAATGATTACATAATTTCAAAAAGCAATTACCAAATTTTAGGGTGTTATATTATACCCTCACATAAATTTATTTTCTCCCTCCAAATAACTATATGTTTTCAATAGATTAATATTTGAAATATCCTTTCATAAAATCCCCATCATAAAAATAAATACATAAACCTTATTTTAAGAAGAAATGTTTAAAAAATATTAGTTAAGTAGAGTGACACATAAATTTGATTCCCCTAAAAGAATATTTGTGGAAAGTGAAAACATGGTCATCAAAGAGAAATATAACAATAATATTTTTATGGATAGTGATAAAGAACATGGATAGGAGAAATTTAACAATCACAATTTGACAACCAAATGTGGACTAAAAAGGTTATTTATTTCATCAAATTGATGATCACATGAAAAAAATTAAATTTGAAAACCAGTTATCCTAAAGTTTTCATTTTTTCAGAAAAATAAATACATATATTATTTTAGATCAACCATTACCTTTTTGTTCCATTAACGACATCCACTTCTTATCTTACTCCATGAAATAAATGTTATATTGTCATTCATGTACCATTAATAGAATGATAGGTTATTTAATGTGTCTTTATCATAACAAAAATGTTATCAAGTGTTATAAAATATATATAAATCCTTAGAGTTAATGATAATACATTATTTTCCAAAACCTCATGTGTTGTTTAATATAAAAAAAATCCAAAAATAGATATACAAATAACCCATCAAAAATATAATATACTCATTATTTCATAAATAATCTCTTATAGTATACCAAAAAAATTTTATTGAAAATATTTGTTCATCATTCACAAATAAAATATTAAATGTTTCTTTATTATTCAAACATACTTGGGGAGTGATATAATCCCATGAAACATCACTAAAAAGGGAAAAATAAGATTTTAATAGTGATTTTTAAAACAAAATCAAACAAGAACATCACAACAATGTATGTGAGCATAAGTGTCACATAATTATAATTAATCACTTTATCCATAGTCATTGTATAAGATATGACATTATCCATTTTCCTCTATGGTTGTTGTGGAATAACATTAATATTAACCCTTGTATTAGGGAATTCATACAAATAATTACCAAACCGATTGCATTTGGAACATTGAAATGACCGGGGTTCATTGGTTGGATTCTCTTGTATTCATCTACTATAACCATCCCATTGATTGTATTTTGACATTAACAATATTTATGGCGTGACAGTATACATTTAAAGCACCTCCCACTTCTATTAAATAAATTCATATGATACTTATTTCCACATTCCATGGAGTCTTATGTCTGGAATTTAATTGCAACATTCTTGTTTTCATGAAACTCTATAATGACCAAAAATTATTTCAATTATATTATCGTAATTATCTATATTTCATATAGAATATATTACCTAAAATCACATATAAGACATAATAAAAACTTTTTATAGGAAGAATGAGTTAAATAAGTTGTATTTCAAGAAGTTAAGGAAGATATATTGAAGAAACAGTAACATTACCATAGGAATAAAAATGTGGCCATTATGAATGGTAAACAATCATATAAAATAGAAAACTAAAAGAATAATTTAGAAATAAATTTTTCTACTCTATAATGAAAATATTACCTAATTATATCATAGTTTACATAAATAAATATTATAAAAATTACCAATTTAATATTGATAAATTTTTGAGTCATACATATTTAATTAAAATTTTATAAGTACTAAAATAATTTAAAATAAATTATCATAAAATGTACTCATAAATAAATAAATTTATAACTTTTGATATTTTTTTTATACTTTAATCACGACTTAGCTAAATTTTTAGACTCTTATAAAAGGAATTATAATATTAAAAATGGTATTCTATAAGTAAATATTTTTTTACATTAAAATTAAATTAGAAATATTTATAATATAATTTTCATAAAATGGAGATTATTTTTTAATTGTGAACATCAAGAAATTTTTTGGGTTAATTATTTTGGTTTTTTTAAATTTATATGAATTTTCGGAGAATAGTAAAATATAATAATTTATGGTATTAATAAATTATAATATAAATATACTAGTCCCAGAGTCATCTCTAATTTATTATACATTATCTATATTATTAATTAATTATTTTAATATATTTGATGATAATTATAAAACACATCATATTCATTAGCAAAAATTATAAAAAAATGTGTTTAATATTTCAAAATGACCACTCTCCTCCATAATAAATACCACCTCTTCTTATCACACCTTCCATTCATTGAGACTTTTCAAACATATGCCCGTTAGTTTTCCCAGGAATATCCTCCATTTCATGGAGCTCTTGGTCCCATCAAAAGTCAAAAAGCATTTCACTAATGAGGTTATCAAGGAGAATAAATCAAGCGGGAAAATCATCTTCATTTTCATTTTAATTTCATACTTTGTTATTTTATTTTATTTTTATATCCTCATCTCTACACATAAAAATATAATTATAATTTTGGTATCATAAATATACTATAATATTGTTATTCAAGTAAAACAATCCTGCATGAAACTCTTTTCCTATTCTTTTTTAGTTTTAAAACGAAATCATTGTATGTGGGGTGCCGATATAAAACCTTCACGGATGACAAATTTTTTATCATCAATTTCTCCTTCAAGGATGCTAATTAAACCATTGTTAAATATCACCAAAACTATAATATATATATATATATATTAAATTATTTATTATGTTATAGAAGTAAAATATTTACATATCACTAAATGAAAAAGAAATACAAGTTTGTTATGAACAATAATCACTGTAATAATCTAAAAAATTATCACTAAATGTCTAATCTAATGATACATCCTCATGCTATATAAAAAATGATATATATATATATATAACAATTTGAACTTCTTCATGTTCATTATTAACACATTATTCTATTTCTAGAAAATTATACCCATTCCACATGAACTTTCAAACTCATATAGAAGCATACCTGTTGTGAAAACCAAGGAAATGAATACACCCAGATAATAAAATGATGTCTTATAACTCATATAAAACACCATAAATGAACATAATGGAATTATAATAATAAAATAAATGAATAACAGCTTCTTAATTAATTAATTAATGGATTCAATTTGATTATACATGACATTATAGTGTAGTGGAGAATACATAACTACATAAAGTAAGGGGGATCTCCTCGAACCTCCATTTTTCATTCTGGATTGTGTATTCCATATTTTTTCCCCAAATAAATATTTAGTTATTATTTTTTACTCCTGATAAATTGGGTTTAACTATTATATATATGTGTCCCAATTATAATCCTTCCTACTTTTTGGGGAGTTACATGTTCTAATTTTATATTTCTCAACTCTTCCCGGTATGAAAGCCTGATTAATGGGAATGTCTCGATTTCATACAAAATTTCTAGTAACATACATAAAATATTTTAAGAGGGTGTTATTTTTATAAAGGAAAAAAATTCATTGATAAACAATCTTAGTTAATATCTTCTTTTATATAAATGTTTTTCAAAAAGTAATATTCATTACAAAGTATAAAGTGTATTTATCTCACGAACTACTGATTGATTTTATAAGAGTACATTTTATCTTTTTCAAACCCCTTATTGATTATAGTAAATATTTTATGATATCATCTACCATGTTTTATTGAAATGGTAATGATTTTATTGATATGGGATATGCTATCATGATATCATTCACCATATTATTTTGAATGGTTGGTGTTTATATTTACTGATTATGGAAAGTGATTTACATTTCATAAGTAAGAATATGTTTTTTACGTCACTTGACTTTCATATGAAAAATGTATTGAACATATTAAGTGATGGGTGGGGACTGCTATAGAACTTTGGCGTATCAGTAGGTCTCATGAGACAAACTATTTTTGGTATGCGCTAACATCTTACATGATTATATATAATGTCTTTAATATAGCCTTAATGGTACATTCATAATGCTGTCATTATGAATTCACCCTTTAAGAGATTATTGTTTGATAATCCATGAGATTGTATGACTGCTTTAATATCAATGATAATGATATATTTTTATATGATCACTTATATGGCATTATTTATCTAGTTTTTATTCATTCCATATGATGCTCATGTTTTTGTCTTAATATACTTTTTCACAAATTCATCTTGTATTATGTTTTATTTTTAGCTCCTACTAAATTATTACCCTTACTATGCATAAGAACTCACAAATAACTTTTTGTTATTTTCCCATGATATTAAGATGGATTTTATTAATGACATGCAATGGTAATGTAGAAAGATATGTTCGTTTTCCTAGGAGTCCCAATGATTAATGTTATTTCATAACATAATTTTGAACTTATATAGGTATCTTTTTTTAATGAT
This sequence comes from Viscum album, assembly GCA_963277665.1. Lineage (NCBI taxonomy): Eukaryota > Viridiplantae > Streptophyta > Magnoliopsida > Santalales > Viscaceae > Viscum > Viscum album. The sequence continues at coordinate 1,239,104,827 of OY728119.1, forward strand.
GCCAATCTATTCAATCTATCATGATGTGTCATACTTTTTAATATTCCAATGTAATAAGGCACCAGCTGTGAGCTACTTGGTTTGGGGGACATATAGTTGGTAGCATGTGTTTTTTAGTAGGAACCCTAGAAACTAGATTTAGAAAACATAAATTAAGGTATATAAACCTATAATATAATATATAAAAATAAGAGATGAACATTTTATAATATAGGTATGGTAGAGATTATGTGGATCATCTATTCAAATTAACATCTATATGGATAATACAAGTGGACGTGGTACATAAAGAGATGTACCTAGGGGTAAAAAATATGATAACAAGTCCTAGGAATGATTTAAGGTAACATGTTATATGAAAAAAGCAGTATTGGACACCGAGTATGATATTAATGTTGGATATTATTAGGATAAGTCATACATTCTTTTACAAACCATTATGATGTATTTTAATTTAAATATATCTCCAATGAAACAATGTTTATTATTAGGATATTAACTATGCATAAAATATAAATTTATGTTTTGTAATTTCCAAATTTAAATTTATAAATTATAATTCATAACAGAATACACTGTGTTCCACTATTTAAAAATAGAACCTAGTGGAAGGAATGAAAACTAAATCTACATGTATATCAAATATTGGTATTTCTCCCACATGCCATATATTGATGTTAGTATCAGATATGCGATAGGTGATGATAAAATTATAACTATACCAGGACAAAAAATATAGGTTATGAATAATAACTTTACTTGTATGGATAATCCTGAAACTCAACATGGAGAGAAAATGACAGGAAACATTATGTCACATAATCAACAGTTATTCAATAGGACTACAAACCCATTTGTAGTAGAGTAGTGGATAAGTTCCTTATAGAATATATTTATAGATTAGGGCTGTAATTTAATGGACATGGTTCTTATATATGTTTATCATCTGTCAAGATATGTAGTTGAATGGTCTTCACTAATTAAAAACACAATGGAGGAGGAAGAAATAAAAAATATGGAATGGAGGGGTTTCAAAGAAATATTCGTTAGTAAATATTTTCTATGTGACTAGTTTGTATAAATGGAGAGTAAAATAATGAGTCTAAGATAGAAAGAGGATGATAAATTTATGAATAATTAAGATATCATTATAAATAGAGATAGGAATTCCATGAACTACATACGTAATCTAAGGGGAAAGATTGATTCATTTTTCAAGGGCTTAGAAACATTCATATGAAGGGAACTAGTATCCCAAAATTTCTCATCATATGATTATATAGTATTATTTTATCTCCAGAAAACATTATTTCTTCCAGTCATATGTCTTCAAATTTATCATATAGAAGAATATGGCTTCTGAAAACTTCATAAAATAAAATAAAAAATGTGAAAAAAGATAAGAGATGAAATTTAACCATTTAGTAATTTTTAGAGGAAACAACCTTATACCTGTCTAAAGGGAATGTTTGTATATTAAAATTGTTGTGAAAAATGACACAAATCCCATGATCTATAGGGAAATAAATAATATTCAAATGTTCAACGTTATAATTGTATTGAGATGAGAAATTATGAACATGATTGTCCTAGATTTAACATCACATGTAAATAAAGAGTAATACATTTTCATATTTATTAGTATTTCCTAATGAAATATTAATTTTTTTAAAGGGATTCTATGTTTGATAGTGTACTCGATGCACAACAACATGTTTCATAGAAATATTAAATTGAGCACAATGTTGGGTCATACTGGAAAATAATAACATAATATTATTTTAAATGGTAGTTAACGCCTAGTCATTGTTTTGGAAGGATTGAATATAACTAACTAAAATATTATTATACATGTTTTTTAATGTTTTAACATTAATAGAATTTATGTTAGAGGCTTACAATGTGAATAAATACAATTTTAAGCATAAATACTCTAATATTATTTAAAAGGTAGATCTACCGCCTTTTGATGGAGAACCCTCATTAAATATAGTTTTGGTAACTTATATATGTTATATTTGAAAAAATAAAATTATTTTTTAGAATCATGACATCAAAATTAAGTTTGGGTAATATTTTGATATTTTTGTAATAAAATAAATTTTTTAATGAATAAAAAAAATATTATATTTTAATTAACAACATCCATTTAATATAATTTATTTATATTGTTTGATTATCTTTTTAATTATTTTTAATGTTTAATTATATTATATTTTTAATATTTAATCTTATTATGGACCTAAGAAGTAATTTCACTTTCAGATTGGACATAAAATAGTGTCAATCTTTTGATAGTTATTTTTTTAAATACGTTATTTGTTTAGACAATAGAATATTAATTTTAAATTAATTAATTCAAATTATATGTATTTAATTTGGAAAAATAGATAAAATTTTTTAATTCTGAATATCAAACATATAATAAGATTAAATTTGGGTATTTTTCTAAAAACCTTCAATTATGATGAGTAGTGAAAACACTTAGTAGTTGTTAAAAATTGAGTTATTAATTAAAATGTAATTTTACTGTTCTGTGAATTGAATTTTAAAAATCCAACATACATGGTTTTTATCAGTAAGTAATTTTTTTTCAATAAGATGAAAATAATTTTTGGATAATATTAACTTTTGACTTTTATTTAAAATGATTAAAGGTAAATAGGTTAATTTATGGTAAAAACAATATTATAATAATATAAAATTTCCTTAACACTTGTCCTAACCATATTGGATGAGTCATGGCTGACCAATTCAATCCATGGGTGTGAATTTTGGCCATTGAAAGCCTTTTATGTATCATAATGACAATATTAAAATTTCATTTAAAGTAAAAATAAAAATATCATAAACGTGTATTGTTTTTCATTTATTATTTTAATGTGTGATAACTATTTTATATATTTAACTATAAATATTAATTATAAATCTAAAAATATTTCCTAAATCATGGTATTTTATTTATTATTTTTAGAAAAAAATAAGATTATTTATGACCCAATAATAATGCAGAGTTTACATCATTAATGAATTATTTAAATAAATAAGATTATAAAAATTATAAAAATATTAAAAACCAATAGAATTCTTATAATATGATGTTATTTCAAACAACAGTCATCTTATATTTGAGTTTAATATGTTTTCGGCATTTAGAAACGGAAAATAATTATATAATAAAATAATATTTTCAATCTTTCCTAAAGAGCCCCCCCAACCCTTATAGAAAGACCCATCCTTTAACACATTACTGACAACATTAAAGCCCCATGTCTCATCCAACCACTTCCAAAATAATCTCTCAAGATCCCTCTCTTCAAACTAGAAGCCTTACATTAGGCAGAAGTCACTTCAAGAAATCCTTCTGGTTTAAACTGTACCAAGTTACTCGATTTAATGGTAAAATATACTCTTAAGTTCTTCTATTTTACTTTACTTATCCAACCATATGAATAGTATTTTTTCTTTTATTTTATATAAAAACCAGTATCCTTAATATAATAGGTTTTTTTATGAGAATTATATAAACTAGACTTACACACACCTCCGCCTAATGTGTAATGAACATACTATTTCTGCGGATGAAGAACTACTAGCTCATGAAATGATGATTGTTTAATCTTCTCCTAACACATCTTATGGTGTCCATTAAGCTAGTATAGTATATACTTGTGATATATATTATATTTATGTTGTATCTATACTTATTTACTTTTCAGTTATATAATAGCTTTATGATTTCCATAATGGTTAAATACAATAATTTTGTTTGACGATGTGCGGAATACCTCCGCTAAAAGTGATATAACTCGTTCATGACAGACATGGAACATATAAAGGATGTAGTTAATTAAATTACATAACATAGATATTATACTATAATTATAATATACCTATTTATTATAATTCTTTCATTTCATTAAATATAAAAAAATATATGAATGTAGCGTTGATGCGTACATACTGCTTACCATCTCCATGAACGTTGCATTTCATTTGTTAAATACAAATGATATATAACATTATAATGTCATATGAACATGATATATATGATATATATGATATCTAAATCATTAATAACATTTTTGAGATAATTTATTTTTGATCACATGGACAATTAATAATTATAACAAGTTCATTTTTGACTATTGTTTCGAACATCAACAAAATATCTGATATGAACTCAAATAATTAACAAATTGTTATAGAAAGTTAATCAGTGATATAAATTGAATAATAAACATGGAAAAGGTTCTCAAGGAATTATAAATTAATGTATGTTTATTATTCAAGAAGAACATGGAACATATGAGTTAAATTGGACAAGAGGTAAGAGGTTTCTTATCTCACTTTTAATTCCATGAGGTATCAAGTGTTCACCACTTATTAATTGAATGTGGTATATGGTGTACTTCCATTTGATATATATTATCATTATTATTTTTATATTCATGGTATTTTTGGATTCATCTAGTTTTTATTATCATTTTGTCATACAACTCTATTGATTACAACATGGTAAGGGGTTTTCATCTCACTTTTTATTCTACTGATATTCAAGCTATCTTTGTAACTATCTCCTTTTGTGTAGGGTATGTACTACCCATGATTGTGTTATTTCTGTAATATAATTTAATTTATGGGTTATTATATCTTCTTTTTATGATCCTTATATCATGGGTTATTTGTTTCATTAGTTACCAAATTAGTAAGGGAACCATTCGCAGTACTCTTTATGTCAAAGTTGTCGATTATGTCATGTATTTTGATATAAATTTTATTATATTGGGATATGTTTTTGTATATCTAATTTCTGTATAATTAGTTTCCTTGTGATGAGAGACCCTATTCCATATTTTCATCCCCATTTCTGAATTTTATAGCAATGTCGTTAGGCTGTCAAATTTCTATTAGAGAATTTCTTTACCCAATTTCCATTCCTTGGGTTAATCTTTTAATTCAAAATTTTTTCATGCTATGATTATGGGTGGAAACTCTTCTTATTTATTTTTGTTATTATTTCCACACCCCTTTGTGTTTATATACTTTTTATGCACATAATCACTCCCTGGAAAAATTCTCATGTCGTTGACATGAGCATGATAAGGGAAATCTTAACTCAATTTCCATTCATTGAGTTAAACATCCAAGTCATTGGTTTTGTTTTAATAAAGAACTTGCGTGAATTTCCTCTGATTTATTTACACTGAATATCCAATCATATTTAGTGAATTTTTATTCATCACACATTATTGTGTAATTGAGTTATCATTAATATATGGATATAGTTTTTATAAGGGATTCCGTCTCAATTTACATTCCGTTGATACTTCATTGTTGTTATGCACCAATTCACTTTTATATGATGTTAATATCGTCCTTTGGCATATTATATCATGAATAAAATTATTTTCATGATATTATAAAAAATTTATTTATTTAATTCCTTTATTATTTGTATTCAGATGTCTCTCTTTTGGTTAGGAAATCGTTAACTAAAATATTGTTTTAAAATTTTTAATGATTTAATCTTATAAAACATTAACATTAATTTCCATGTTTTAAAAATGGTTTTAATTATTTACTTATATTGACATGAATGTTTTGAAATTAAAATTTCTTTTGAATGATTCAATGTGGTATGGGAATCTTTGATTCAAAAATCTCTTTATTAAATGTTTTAAATTTGTTTGAAATGGGTTTGATAAAGAAATGACTATGTCAATATCATGAAGTGATATATTTTGATTACAATAAGTATATGATATCTCTCCTTTATGATTGTTTTATGTGGTATGAATATGTTATGGTTACTAGAAATTGTTTATATATATGGGTGGTTATGAGATAAATCAAGGGTGGGTGAGCCTGAGATAGCTCTCCAATGCATTGGGTAAAATGACGGAGGTAAACGTTAATGTTTATCCTAAGATATTTCAGAGATATACATTTATGGGTATCCCAAACGTAACTCACTATTTATCTTTTAGTGATATAATGTATTTATGTTATGGATTCCATAAGTTACCTTTTTGATTTATGTTATATATGTTTTATTCATAAATCACATGATTTATGAGGTATTTTAAAAATCTTATTTTTTGATGGAGTAAAGTTTTATTTATGTATTTTATAACCCTTATTGAGATTTTTATGCTTATCCCATGTTTTTATTGGTTTTTCACAGGACATAAATATGAATAGGGTCACGTATGGGATCACGGAAAAGAGTTTGTTTCCTAAAACATGAAAATAAACATGACTCATTTTTTCAATTGTTTTTATTTTTTGAAAAAATGGAAACTGAGTAGATGTGCCTACTTTTTAATTTATGAGATGTAATGTAATAGTTATTGACCAATTCTATAAAACTCTAAAATTGAAAATATTCTCAATATAAATCATCCATTTAATTCATGATTATTTATGGTTTTAAACTTGTGTCTTTATAGTTGGTATCAGAGGTTAGTTTAGATAACTTTTGAGGTTAGGGTGTTATTTTTTCATAAGTTACATAACCATAATGGTTAGCCTATTAGATAGAGTAATAGTTATTTTATAATAGATAAATGGTTATTAAATTTTGTGGTAAAAAATTAAAGGTATTAGATAACCTTTGGGGATAAAATATCTTATAGAATTTTTAAAGAATTTTTTTTTATTTTTTTGGAATTTTATAAAATTATATGGTTTTAAAAAATGGACTAAATATAAGATGTGTAACAACCCATCACATATGTCATGGCTGTGGGAATCGAAACCACAACCGAAGGGTGACAAGGGTAGATCACCAATAACTGGACTACATGAATTCCATGGTAAGTATTACTAATTCTTATTAGTTAAATGATTTTATGTATCAAGAATAAGTTGATTTTGGGAACTTATGTTTTATAAAATGGATATCCATAGTATTGGAAAATTATTTGGTGATTAATTGATATTGTTTATTTTGGAAGATGTTATCTATTTTATGGAAACAATATATTCATATATAACATAGAATACTATGAGAATTAATTTGACGAATAATAGTTGAAATTATATTTTGGAAAAATCTATGTTATATGTCTATTTGGGTTATTTTTGGAAATGATAAACCTATCATAGAGAATATGTGATTAGGTTAATTACTCTTCAGTATGATACTTTATGTGTAGTCTATGTTATTTGGGAATAAATGATAAGAGTTATTGGGGATAGCTATTTTATTAAATATGTCAGTGTTTTGGGTTTCAATATTATTTTTGATTAAATTGATGAATTTTATAGATAGTTATTTATTGAATGGTAATTGTTAACCTTTGGGTATTTTTTGTCGAATTTTGGATATTTAGAATAATATTTCTTTTTTTAATGTATAATCCTTTTTGGGATTATCTGAACATGTACTTACAATTTTGGTTTCAGATATTTTCTAAAGACAATAAAAATATATATTTTGTATTTTTGGATTATGTTATTATCTAGAAGTTGATTCTAGCACCTTAGATGTGAAAAATGCATCTTGAATACTCATCATTTGGAGAAAATATAAATTTGGTATAAAATTATTTAAGGATGAAACTCTACATGAAATGTTAGTATATTTCATTACATCCTTAGTCAATCTAATAAATAAATTCTTCAAATTTATGAAAATTAACATAAAAATAAAATTTTATCTTTACATTTCCAAACTAGGAAAACAAAGGCCATTTAACCAATAACAATTTTTTGATTTTATAGTGATTAGCTTTCTCTTAATTATGTTTTCTATCACTCTCTATCCAAACATGACACTTATTTTCACATCCATATACATGTTTTCCTTCATGGAATCTTAGTTTGGGTTATCTCAAGTGACCATTTTACATCACCTTCTTACTTTTAAAGTGATTATTCTATTGATACTTTTTTGGATTTAGGGATTTTAATGAAGTTTCTAAGCCCAATTTTAAAATTGTGAGGAAACAATTTTAAAAATGGGATAAAGGCTGTAACATCCCATGAAAATAAAGAATAATAAATTTTCATAATGTGCAATTCTTTGGAATTATATATTAATTTTACTTTAAATGGTATGGTATGTTCAATAAAGTACCCGATACGCAACAACGGGATTCATTGAAATCTTACGTTTCACACAACGTTGGGTCATACTGAAAAATATTAATATTATATTATATTAAAAGGTAATTAATTCCTATCCATTGTATTTATGGGAATGAATATAACTAACTAAAATATGATTATAATTGTTTTTTAAATTTTATTATAATTATCAAATAAAAGATAGAGTCATAAAATGTGAATGAATCAAAATTTAACAATTAATTCTCTTATATTCATTAAAAGGTTGATTTACTGGATTTTGATGGAATCCCCTAATTAAAACTAGTTTTGGTCACTTTAATAAGTTCTATTTGACAAAATAATAATCTTCTTTTGAATCGGGACATCAATAATTTATATTAGGATATTTTTTGTTATTTGTATGATAAAATTCATTTTTAATGAATAGTGAAAATTAATGTATCTTAATTCAAAACTACCTTTTACAAAAATGTATTTGTATTTTTAGAATATATATTTAATTTTTTTAAAGTTTAATTATATTATATTTATACTGTTTAATCTAATGTTGGTTATTGGAAGTAATTTCTCTTTGAAATTGGTCATAAACAAGTGTCAATCTTTTGATAGTTATCATTTTTTAAAAACTAATTTTTTTTACAACAAGAAATAATTTTTAATAAATTAATGAAACTTCTTTGTTTTGAATTTGGTAAAATAGATATTAATTTTTTAATTTTGAGTATCCAAAATAGCTTAGCATTAATTTTACTATTTTTCAGAAAACCTTTTATTATGATGAATAGTTAAAACACTACGTAGTAGTTAAAAAACCGAATACTTCATTTAAATGAAATTTTACATCTTCTATGAATGGAATTTTGAAAATACAAAATTCAATGTTGTTATCAGTAAGTAAAATTTCATTCAATAAGAGGAAAATGATTTTTGGAAAATAGTAACTTTTGACTTGTATTTACAACAATTAAAGGTAAATAGGGTAATTCAGGGTAAAAATAATATTATAATAATATAAATTCAGCATAGCACTTGTACAAACATTATTGGATGAGTCACGACTGATGAATAAAATATTTTGGATTGACCTTTGGCCTTTAAAATCCATCTGTGTAAGATAATTACATTAATATATTTTTATTTAAAGTAAAAATAAATATATCTTAACCATGTATTATTTTGGGAAACATATTTTAATGTTGATTTATATAATTAATATATTTGACTATAAATATTCATTAGAAATTTAAAAATACTTCATAAATCATGGTATATTATTTATAATTTTTAGACATCAAATAAATAATATTATTTATGACACAATGATGATGTAGTGTTTACCTCAAAAATGAATTATTTAAATAAATAAGATTATAGAAATTAATAAAATATCCCAAACCAATACAATTCTTATTGGATGATATTTTTTCAAACAAGAGTCGTCTTATATTCTACTTTAATATGTATTGGACCATTAGAAACTGAAAATTATTATATTATAAAATAATATTTTTAAAATTTCTTAAAGAGCTCCTCCTCCGCCTTATAAAAATTTCTCACCTCTAACTCATTACTCACTCTTCTAAATCCCCTTGTCTCACCCAAAAACTACCCAAATAATCTCTCTATATCCCTCTATTTCAAATAGATGTTGTACCTTAGGTAGAAGGCACTTCATGAAATAATTTTGGTTCAAACCAAAGGGAGTTACCTGATTTAAAGGTAATGTCTTCTCTTAAGTTAATTTATTTTATTTTACATATCCACCCCCTTAAACTCTTTTTATTACATTCATTTAAAACAAAACTTATATCCTCAATATACCAGGTTTTTTTATAATAAGGATTCAAACTAAACTTACACATACCTTCGTCTAATGGGTGATGAACATACAGTTTTGTTGACAGTGAACCACTGCCTCACGAAACGATTATTGTTCGATCATCTTCTACCAAATCTTATGGAGGACATTAAGATGGAACTATTTTTACATGTGATATATTATATATATATATATTTTATCTATTATTCTATATGTCTCATTTATATCAAAACATTTTGGTTTCCATAATGGGTATATTCGACAATATCATTTGAGAAAGTATGGACTACCCCCCCCCCCCCACCATCAAAGTGATTTGACTTTTTCATGTCATTCATGGAAAATATAAATACTGGAGTTAATTACATTACATAACATTGATATTATAATTTAATTATAATATACATATGTATTACTATGTTTATATTCATTTATATATAAAATAAAAATAAAATTATTGTTCATGTCTACGTACAGCTTACAATCTCCATGAACGGTGCGTTTAATTTATTAACTCCAAATGATAAGGAATATAATAAATTCATATACACTAGAAATATATGATATATATCATATAAAAATCATTATTTTCATTTTATAAACAGTTTAATTTTGACCACATGGACAATTTTTAATTATAACTAGTTCATTTTTTACTAATGTTATGAACATCGACAAAATGTCGGATATGAACTCAAATAATTAAATAATTGTTATATAATGGTAATAAGTGATATAAAAGAAATAATAAAATTGAAAAATTTTAATTATGAATTATAAATTTACTTGTGTTTATTATTCATGAAGATCACATAACATATGAGTCATGTCGGACACAAGGTATGTGGTTTCCTATCTCACTTTTAATTCTGTGAGATTTCCAATGTTACCACTTATTTATTGAATGTGGTGTATTTGGTAGTTCCATTTGATATATATTATCAGGATTCTATTTATATTCATGGTATTTTTTGATTCATTTGGTGGTTATTAACTTTTGTTCAAACGACTCGATTGATTACAATGTGGTAAGGGGTTTTCATCTCACTTTTAATTCCCGTGAGATTCATGTTTTCTTTGCAACTATTTCCTTCTGTATGGTGTTTGTACTACCCATTATGCTATTATTATTTTAATATTATTTAATTTTTGGGTACTTAATTCTTCTTTGTATGATCCTTACATCACGGGTTGTGGGTTTCTTATGTTACCCAATCGGTAAGGGAACCTTTCACTATACTATTTTAGTCAAAGACTTATTTTATGTCATGTATATTAATTTACATTTTCTTATATTGGGATGTGTTATTATATATCCATATTTCTATTATTTTCATGTCCATGTGATGAGATACCCTTTTCTCTCTCATCAAATCATATTCTTAATTTTAATGCAACACCGTTAGGCTGTCAAATTTTATTTAATTATCTTCTTAACCAAATTTTCATTCCTTGAGTTAATCTTATAATTATTAATTATTTCATGATATCATTATGTGTGAAATAATTTTTTATTTTTTTATATTTAAATTTCCACTACCATTTGTGTATATGTACTTTTGGTATACAAAATCAGTCCATTGACCAAATCCCATGTCATTTATATGAGCGTGATTAGGGTAATCATAACATCATTTCCATTCATTTATTTAAACATCCAAGTAATTGGTTTGGTTTTAAAAAGAACATGTGTTAAAGTCCTATAATTTATTTACATTGAGTATATAATCATATTTATCATATTTATATTTTTCACACATTATTATTTAATTGATTTACCCATAATTTGAGGATAATATTTTTATAAGGGATTTCCTATCAATTTACATTCCATTTGAGAATTCATTGTTGTTATACACCAATTAACTTTTTAGGATTTTAATACCATCTATTATCATATTATATAATTAATCCAATTATTTTCAGAATATTATAATGTTTTTATTTATGTAATTCCACAATTATTTGTATTCAAGCATCTCTCATTTTGTTAGGAACTCTTTAACTAAAATATTGTTTTAAATGTTTTAAAGATTTATTATTCTAAATATTTAACATTAATATACATGTTTTCAAAAGGGTTTTGAGTATTTATTTATATGGACATAAATGTTTTTGAAATTAAAATTTCATTCAAAACCATTAATGTATTATGGGACACTTTGATTCCAAAATATCATTATTAAATGTTTCAAATGGTTTTGAAAATGGTTTTATAAAGCATTGATTTTGTCAATAGCATGAAATGATATATTGTGATTGAAATGTGGAAATGTTATCATTCCTTTCTAATTTTTTATGTATTATTAATATGTTATTGTTTTTTTGAATTTTTGATGTAAATGGTGGTTTCGTGACAAACCTATGGTTGGTGATCTCGAGATAGATCTCCAATGCACTGTGTAACATGAAGGAGGTAAACATTAATGTTTTTCGTAAGAGTTTTAGGGAATATACTTTGATGGGTATTATAAATGTACCTCCCTATGTAGCTATGAATGATTCAAGGTATGTATGTTATGGAAGCTAAAAGTTACATTTATGATTTAAGTTTTTATGTGTTATTCATAAATTGTATGATTTCATTAGGTATGTTAAAATGCTTTTTTTTGAAATACTCACATTTTATTTAGTCATTCCATAACCCTTAATGATATTTTTATGCTCATCAAATGTTTTGAAATTTATTTCACATGACATATAGATGAATAGGGTTATGGATGGAATTATGGAAAATGCATGTTGTCTAAAACATATAAATAGACATGACCCTTTTTCAAGTGTTTTTATGAAAAAATAGAAACATAGTTGAAGTGTATAATTTTTACATTTTGAGATGTAATGTAAAATTTTTGGCCTAATTCTATAAAACTATAAACTTTAAATGATTATCAATGTGAATTATCCATTTCACTAATAAATATATAATGATTATGTCTGGGTCATTATACTAGTTGTCATAGAAAATTTTCCCAAAAATTACTGAGAGTGTAAGGATGATATTATTCTATCACAACTACTGGATTTGGTGTTCCTAAATTGTGGTGATAGGTACTTTATCATTTACTCGATCCAATTAATTGGTTAATTTGATTCTAGATCATCATGTTCAATTATGTTATCCTAGTTTTCCACGAAAATTATACATTTCCAATTTGATTTAATGAAGGATTTTTCATTAAATAATCTTAAAGGAAGTATCATTTTGAAAAATATTTATCAATCAGTCCCCATTATGACACATAAACATTCTTTAGATGATGACCTCATCATTATACCTATGATTGAATTTGATTTAATTCTTTGGATGGATTAGATCTCTATTCTTGGTGTGAAAATCAATTTCATAAATTTGGAAGTTACAATTTTTTAGAATGATCAACAGCCTATTTTCATTAGATCACAAACATCTTCATACGATTATCATCTGGATCTAACATTTGTATCTTTATTTAATTAAACTATTAGGGAGGAAGAGAAAACAATATATATGGGAGATGAATAAAATATTCAAATTGAGGTTGTACATATTGGGTAAGAATACATTGATTTATTTCTAGAGGATTGACATGGACATCCTATGTTGTGGAAAATTTACATAATTATAGATTTAATTCCCAGTGCAATGCCTTATCAAAGAATCATTATAGAATGTCCATTGTGGAATAATTCGAGTTAAAGAAACATCTATAGTAATTGACTGACAACAGATTTATTATCCATAGTGTTTTTACATATGGAGCATTGTTATCTTAGTCAAAAAGAACAAAAAATCCATGAGGATGTGTATAGAAAATATAGAAATCAATAATACTACAATAAATAACAGGTATCCCATACCTTGCATTCATGATTTATTTTATCAACATTTTAAATCTCAATATGTTTCTAAGATAGATATTTGATCTGGAAATAATATATTATTTAAGGGGAATGAAGATATTGTCAATTCATAATTTCAAACCAAGAATGGACTTTAGGAATTTAATGTAATTCCTTTTGAAAAAACTTATGCACCCTCCATTATCATGGATCTAATGAACATTGTTTTCAAGGAATATCATGATGAATTTATTATGGTATTTGTCGATGATATATTAGAATACTCCAAAATCTACAAAGACTATCTGAATTCCATATGAATTATTTGGAAGAAATTTATAAGAGTTGAATTATATGGGATGTCTAGAATGTTTGAATATTGTTTTCAATCAGTTTATTATCTTGATCATATAGCCTCAATGTACGGAATCTCATTTGATCATATGAATACACAAACAGTTCATGATTGGACTAAAACATCAAAAATAACTGTGGTATATAGATTTATTCGATTAGCTTGTTATTATCGGGATTTCATTCATAACTTCACCAAGTTGGCTAACCCATTAACCAATATTACTCATAAAGGGGTTCAGTTCATATGGACAAAAGAATGTGAAAAATAACTTGAATAATTGAAGAGGATATTAGTGAATGTTATGATTTTGACTATACTATTGGAAATGTTGGATTTTTTATTTATATTGATGATTCAAATAAATTACATGGTTATGTCATTATGCATAATGATAGTATTTCTACCTATGAATCATGTTTGTTTTAATATCATGAAAAAAACTATACAACTCAAGATAATAAGTTAACATCTGTAATTTTTCTCCAAATATATGGAGACATTACCCATATGGCAAACAATTCAAGATATATACGAGTAATAAGACTGTGGAATATATCTTATCATAGATTGAACTCAAAAAGAAGTGATAGATATGGATTTAGCTACTCAGGTATATAAGTGTTCCATACACTACCACCCAAGGAAGGATGAAAATTTAGTTGATGCATTGATCAAGAATGATCATGGTGTTCAGAGAAAATGATGATTATAAGTGATTCGTTGCACATGGATCTTGATTATATGGATATTGGAATTATCAGGGAAGGTGAAACATCACTAAATTTCCAACTATATTTCCATACATATTTATTGGAACTAGAAAAATGTTATTATACTGATGTGGAGAATTTTCATGAGATAATTAAATCCTTGAATTATGTGATGGTTCCAGACCTCTTGTGTGAGGATGAATTACAAAATTTTTGGGGAAGTTATGTTTTCCCTATTGACCTGACCTTAAAGGGAGTTATTGGATGATGCCCATAGTTTTAATTTCATTATATACCATGAAATTAATGAGATATATAGGTATTTGAATGAACATTTCTCTTGGGATAATATAATGTTATAAATTTAAGATTATGTATCGAGATGTTTAGTTTATAAACTGTTGAAAGATAAAATTCAACATCCTAGATGATTCCTAAAACTTCTTCTTATTTTTACATGGAAATGGGAGGACGACATTATGAATTTATTAGTGGATTACCAAAAACTCCAGGAAATAATTATTTAATATTGTTCATTGTCAATCGACCTACCAAATCTACATGTTTCCACGCTATAAAGGATGATTTTATAATAGTGCAACTTTCACGACTCTATATTAATGACTTTATAATATATTGTGGAAAAACTCCCTCAATTGTTTCTGATTTCAATCCACAATATACATTGAAATTTTTAAAAGGTTTACAAAAATCCTTGATATCGAGATTTATTTATGCACTTTCTATCACCCTAAAACTATGGGTTATTCATAAAGGAAGATCCAAATTATGAAAGTCATGTTGAGATAATGCTCTAGTGATTTTCATGGTATGTGGGACTAATATTCACCATATTTATAGTTTTACTAAAACAATAGTTTTCATTCTAGTATTCAAATGAAACCATATTAATAATAGTGAATGAGATGTCATACACCAACTTTTTGGGATGATGTTGTTGAAAATATTCTTATAGGTGGATATTTATTGTAGAATAAACAATTGGAAAAGAAAATAATATTCAAATCTATATCAATGTAGCTTAAATTAGGAAGAGGATCTATGCTGATAATCCATGGGTAGATATGTAATTTCAAGTGGGCTATCACAAAATATTGATAGTATCTCCATGGAAAGAAATTATATGATTTTTGATGTAATGGAAACTAAACCCATGTACATTGGACATGTTGAAATTTAGGAGACAATTGAGTTAATGGATTATCTTTTGGTGATTCCACCTAGCCTTTATAATGCACATAATGTGTTCCAAAACTCATTATTCTGAAAGTACATTCTAGACCCAATGCTTGTTATCAGCTATGAATGAATATATATATATATATATATTGATTTATCTTATATTGAAGAGTCTACCCGGATTATGGAAACTAAATAATAGGTGTTGAGGAATTAGGCTACTTAGCTGATAATGGCACATTGTAAAAATTCATAAAATTAAAGATGCATTGTGAGATCCAATGAATATTATGATAAATAACTACCAAAATATTTTATTGAATTAACATTTTAGAAATTTCAATGATGATATTTTTGTAGGATGGGGGAATGTAATGACCCAAAATTCTATCAATTACATTTTTCATATTATGATTATTTTATATATAATAAATCACATTAAATCACTTATAAACAATATCACAAAATTTATAAATGAAGAATGAATGAAATAAGTGGTATTTCTAGATATTAAGGAACAAATAACAATAAAATAGTAACATGGCCTTAGAAAAATTAATGTCACCCTTATGAATAGTAAACCATACATTAAAATAGTAACATCACCAATGAAAGTATAAATATATGTTTTTCTCATATAAATTAATATATGATACAATTGAATCCTAGTATAAGAAAATAACCATTTTAAAAAGTCCCAATTAAGTGTTGATATATTTTTGAGAAATATAAATTTAATTACTATTTTAAAATTACTAAAATATTATAAAATATATTTTACTATCCTAAAATGTATTTGTAAATAAATATTTTGTTGTCTTATGATATTCTGATAATATAAATAGAACATAATTAATTTTTCAGATAGTTATAAAATAAGTTACTATTTTAAAATTTTTATTTTTCTAGTAATATTGTTTTTAATTTAGAGTTAACGTTATCATATATTGAAAATTATTTACAAAAAACTATGTAATTTTAAAATTATACATTTCAAAAAATTGTGACAGTGGTTTTTATTTTTCTAAATTACATTACTTTTTTGTGAATTTTAAAATATGGTAATTTATAGTTGAATACATTATATGTTAAATACAATATTACTTAATTCATCACTTAGGTAAGAACTATTATCCCAAATAAAATAATCAATACATTAATATATTTGAAGATAATACTAAAATTAATCATGTTATTGAGAAAAAAACATAAAAAACATAAATAATATATTATAAAGTCACACTCTCGTCCACTATAAATGCCACCCCTCCCTAACCCATATCCCCACCCCTTCTAAGAGTTGAGTGTTGCCAAAAATCTTGGAAATAATGTTCTCATGCCTCTCCTCCATGTTAAATATCACCTGGTCTTATCAAAAAAACTAATAATATATCCCCTTAGAGGTTCATAAGGAGGATAATTCAAGAGGTAAATTCATCTTCCTTTTTCCTTATAAATTCATTCATTTTATTTTTCTTTCCTCACCTCCCCTCATCCAAATATCAAGATAAATCCAATACCTTAAATTTACTTTAATAGTTTTATTTTAATTTAATAACCATCCACCAAAAACTATTCCCACTCTGTTTTATTTTAAAAATGAAATTATTAATCATGAGGTGCCAATATACAACAATCATGGATGACGAGTTTTTGATATTCAATTTTCACTTCATGGTTGTCAATGGAAAGAAATTAAATGGTTAAAATAGACAATAATATATGCACTAAAACATTTATTATGTTATACACGTATCATATTTACATAATAATAAATTAAAAACAAAATGAAACCCTTATTAATAATAATTGTATTAACAAACTAAACTATTATCAATAAATGTCTAATATACCGGTTCATCCAAATTATTTATAACTAAATGATATATATAAATATATATATCTATCTATCTATCTACATTCAATTATTTAGGTTAATTAAAAACATACTATTCAAATTCTATATAATTATATACATTCCAACTGAACGTCCATACTCATATACTAGTATACTAACTCTGAAACCCAATAAAATGAATGCTTCTGAGCATTAAAATAGTTTATTATATCTCATCAATAGTTCCATAAATTAACATAATAAAATAATAATAATAAAATAGATGTATAAATGGTTATTAATTATGTAATTAATTGATTTAAATTTAATAACCATGACATAATGGTCATGTGCATAGCACATTTGGAAATAAGGAAATAATTTCTCATCAAACCATCATTTTCATTTGATAATACACTACCTCTATGTTTAAAATGATTATATTATTTATTATTCATATTTAATCCGCAAAAATTCATTTTGAAATTTCTATATATATTTTTACCATTTAGAATCCTTCTATTATTGATCTAGACTTACTTGTTTTGTAAGTACCTTTCTCAATTCTTTGGGATACACAAGCCTGATTAAATTAACATCTTTATTTCAAAACAAATTTCATGTAGAAAACAGAACCTATCTTAAGAAAATGTTATATATCTAAAATAATATAATTTTAATGAATAAATATCATTGTTAATTTTTTGTTTTTGATAATGATTTTTTCTAAATAACTATTAGTTGTAAAGTAAAGAAGATCATTTCTCTCATGAATTCCTCATTGATATTATAAGTGTATTTTAATCTATTTCAATACCTTTATTGATTATTATTAATTTCTCTGATATTATATACCTTATTTTATTTATTTATTTATGATTATTTTGAATTTGAATCATTCATCTTGATACAATTCCCCATATTACTCTGAATATTTTGTGATTATATTTACAGATAGGGGAATTTTATTTACCTGTCACATATTAGTTTTCAATTAAGTGAAAATATGGGTTATATTTCAATTATTTTATATGAGGAGGGAATATAAATTACTAAGTCTCAGTTCGGGCCCGCTGTATCCCCTCAGTGCAGTGGTTGGTTTCATGAGACAAACTATGTTGGGAATGGTCTAGAGATATAACTGATTTCATATGGTGTCTTAGCTGAATCCTTGATTGTATGTTTATGATGTACCATATTGTGAATTTCCTCATTATAATTTTTTTTTCATATTCTATTACATTATTTTCCTAGAATAATATCTATGGTTATGTTTCATTATCATATGTTCACTTATATGGCTTTATTCAATATGTTCCTTCCTACCATATTATTCAATTTTTTTTTGATATCATGTGTTTTTAGTTATTCACCTTGATTGTTGTTTATTTTTATCATCCACTGAATTATTACCCTCATTGAGAATCACATCTCACTGGTATTTTTATTTTCCCAAATATGCTAAGATGAATTTTATGAGTGAAATTAAAAGATAATTTAGAATAATAAGTTTGTGTCCAAATGACTCTCTATTATTTGTTTTATTTAATCTTGTATTGTTAAAATTATGTTTTTTTCTTGTTTCTCAAATCTACTAAAATATTTAGTCTTTCAGGACATGTCTTCCTCTTTTATATTCCACATTAATTAAGTATGGCACTTGAATTAATCTACTATGGTCGGGTTCCATACAGAATCAACCATTCATTTTATATCTAAACTATAGAAATGGTGGTAATATCAAAAATATATTACAATGTTCATTGAAAATTTAATAACTTCTTCACAACTTCTGAAGTCTCTAATATATAAATCCCTCAAAACACTTGGTTTTAGGATACAAATGAATCGATAGATTTTTCATTATGGGATGTTGATCAGACTAGATGTGTACCTTGAAAGTATTGTAAATAATTCTTCATAGGTACCATTATATTTATAATCCTTTATTTTTAACTCAAAGAATTACATATACATATTTGTTTGTATAACATTAGGGATGTAAACACAAAAAAATGTCCACATAATCTCTTCTCATTCCATAAATTCCAATTGTTAATTATCCATCATGTTCATAAATAGATTCCACCAATGATTTAATCCACCTTCCAAATGATAAGAATCCAAAATGACTATTATCATTGAACAAGTAATAAAATATGAAAAATGAGTTCTTTAGTTGTACTCATCCATTTCTCATATACTAGTGGATTATTGTAACCCATAATTAATGGTAGATGTTTCCTCCTCAATGATTCAACTGAATGTTATTACCTGATATTTTCATTTATAAGTTCAACAAGATTCATGTATAGGTAATTTAATGGCCCAGACCCTCATGACCCCTCCCTTTTCCAAATATCGGCGCGACCGATTGAGAAGACCGATCGGTGCGCCCGATCGGGGGGACCGATCAGTACGGCCGATCGGGGGGACTAATATGCGAGTTGGATAGGTGCGACCGATCAGGGGGACTTATCGGTGTCATCCAGCCTTGGCAATATTTTCTTCTGCAACCTCTCATGTAACCCCACTTTTAATAATTTTATACTTTTTGAAGCGTTTCAAGGCCATTTTTAATCCCATAATTAATATAAAAAAAATAAAATAAACCTCCCTACTAAAAAACAATTTATCTAGTAATGTGTAACCACCCAACCGCATGGAAGAACCACGATCCGACTTCCAAAGCATTCCAATTTCTTATGCCATAACAACATGATTTTAACTATATATCGCAGAAGAAGTTCTTCTTTACCCTTATTCCTTTTTTGTCTGACTTCTCTCTTCTCTATGGTGCACCTGAAGTCTGTCCTTCCTGAGACATGTGGTGCTCCTAGGCTGAATTCGTCTGCTCTTCCTTGGAGTTCCCGATATCCCTCCCCTCTAAATCGTGCATCCCTTGTTCTTGGCATGTGGTGAAAAACTGCAATCATTGATCAATCGGGTCAGGGTTTCACCTTCGTCTCTCCTTTCTATGTATCTTGCGGGATGGTTACGTTACAATTTCTGTATAATTGGAAAACCCAAACATTAATGAAGATAATAAATAGATTTCTAAATAATTAAGGGGGATGTGTGTGATCGATGTTCTGCTGTACTATTTACATTATTATGTGTTGTGAACACTACGGGTTTATTCTCACTAGAAATCATGGTTGTTGGTGGTCTTTCTCTGTGCACTATTGAACCATGGTGCTCTTGGATGTTTAAATAACAATAACATGGAATATGTTAATTATGTATACCCGGTTAAATAAATTGAAAGCACCAGGAACAACTCATTTCTGTGATAACCCCGGTTAAAGCACGGTGGAATTGAAACCATGGAGTGTGTTAAATCTTTTAAATATGAAAATACTTTCATGGGCCTGCCTTGTGTCGGTGGTAGAGGTTTGGTTGTTTCTTTCACGGACCGATTTCTGGGGTGATACAGGTGGGGATCAGATCCCCTATTGTTGTACTTTTTCTGGTTGTGAATTTGAGGCTGAGTGATTACTCTGCTTATATCACGAATTGGGGTGGGATCCTCTGTTGTTGAGAAACCATAGTATCCTGGATATTGGGGACATGTGGATGTATCTCAGGGTTTCTTTGGTTCCAGTACATCGAGGGATCTCACTTATCCCATTGTTGTTTTTAAATTGCAAGAGCACCAGGTGTGAATGCTTAAATTGTTGTTGGATTATCTTTTTCCCATGGTTTGTGCTTATGTTGTTAGCTAACCAGTAGTGCAGAAACATATTTAAACATTATTACTAAACAAGAAACAAATGATGGGACTAATGGGGATTTGGTTTGATGTTAGTTGTGACTTGGGCATGGGTGTTGTTCTCTTCTCTTATGAACGAATAGTAAGGATAGTTTTCTTTATGCTGGATGATTAAAAACCTAGATTTGGTGAGTGCTTGTTACCTATACATATACTTATAGTTTTTGTGTTTCTTACTCATGCCCCACCCAAGTTGAGAAAATAGTGTCGAACACCCCCATTTCACAGGGGAGGGTGTTTTTCCCAACCCTTCTATTAGTGGAAGGTTATTAGCTCCTTTATGATCCCTTTCCAGGATAGCCCAAGTATCATCGTGTAGGCTGTGATGGTATGAAGTCCATTATTAGCCCAATAATATTTGGTCAGGGTAGTGTGGTGGTTGGCCTAGGTGTGTGAGGGATGGTGGCTCCCAAGTATATTCGGGATGAGGCCCAGGTGTCTTCAGTCGTGGTAGTGGTTCTTATATCCTAGGTGTCTTCGGGTGTAGCCATGGTTGTTCTGTCTTAGATGTTTGTAGGTGTGGTTACGTGTGACAATTGTTCCCCAGGTGTCTATGGGCGGGATAGCAGTTGTGGCCCAGGTGTTTGCAGGTGGGATGTGTGGTTGTGGCCCAAGTGTTTGCGGGCAAGTGTGGCAGTGGGACTTTGGTGAGAACAGCGGGATTGGTTCAATGCGTAGGATGTCTTCAATAACCAGTGGGAAAGTGGCGTGGGATACCCATACACCGATGTGCTATTACTATAAATTAATTGACTTGCGTGATTTGGGGAGTGTTCCTTGGTGAGGCTGGGTGGTTAGTTTCCTTGTTAGGTGATTGGTTATCTCTTTTCTCACAGGGCATTAGTATGCCTCCCCACTTTTGAATGGGAGTCTTTGGTTTTTTTCCCTACTGAGTATACTTGTTTGCTCACCCTACGTATATAAAACTCCTTTCAGTTTTTTAGGAGGATTTCGGGGACCGTGATGGACCATACTAGCTCAGACCTTGTGGCCGATCATTTCATTTTATGTTGTTCTTCTTTTAGTGTTTTTATTTGTATTCTCCTTATACAATGTAGATTTTACTTTTGTGACATGCATTGGGAATGGTTTTTCGTTTTACTATTACTTTCAGTTTTGGTGTTGTTGTATTCACTATCTTATCTCATGATACTATTAAAAGAAAAATGGTAATGACTCCCATTTAGTGTGTGATCTCATTCCCTTCATGTTGGTCGACATTCCGGGGCCTATTGAAGGTAGGGTTTGGGGGTCATTATCTCTCCTTCAACTTAAAGAAGGAATGGCATGGCAATCTGCAGACCCTTCCCTCCTTTTGGTGAAGGCGGGTCGTGATAGAATTGTATCAAAGGGATGGTTGAAATATAGGATGGAGTATGGAGTTAGGAATAGGGAGGATTTCATGAGATCGTAGGACAACGGTGTTGGGTGACCTTGGTGCGTGAATTTGGACTGGGAAGACCATTTAAGAAATGTGATTTTAGCACCCCCCCCCCCCCCCGTGATCCGACACAAGGACTCTGGACCTACCGAACGACCATGTGAGTCCACACTGATTGTAGGGTAGATACCCTAGGAAAGGTATATGCATCATAATGACTTTTGTTCTCATGTTTTTGGGGTGTATTGAGAATTTGAAATAAATAAAGTAGTCTAAGAAGTCTTAAGAACAATATTCTGCACTACTTGGGCTTATGCATTCCTTGTTTACCATGCAGCTATTGCACCTGGGAGACGACCACGATTTGTATGGGTGATTGAGGCCCAGGAGGTTGACTTGGCCGATCAGCAGATGGATGATCGAGAGGAGGAGGATGACCGATGGCAGAAGACGCTTGGAGCCTTCCAGCGACAGACCCCCGAGAAGTATTAGGGCAGCACCTCTGACATAAAGATGGAGGGCTGGCTAGAGGAGCTAGTGATATCCTTCGGGTTGATCTGGGCTCCGGCCGAGTACTGGTTTCCTCTAGCCGTCAGCCAGATGTGGAGAGCAATGCGCCAGTGGTGGACGCTCTACCTGGGGGAGGGTAGATAGGCTGAGGTGGCTTCTGCTGATTTTGAGAAGGAGTTCTGGGCAGAATTTCTCACTTATACGATGAAGGCAGAGAAGTTGCAGTAGCTACACTCCCTCCAGCATGGGATCATTTCGGTAAGGGAGATGTGGATCAAGTTCGAGGATCTCATATGCTTTGCTACAGACCTCTTTACGGATGAGGAGTCTCGGGCGAGATGTTTAGATGAAACGCTCCGACCTTCCCTCCAGTATGTTGTTACCACTTCATCATGCAGACATCTGTGGAGGTCAAGAAGAAGGCAGAGGTGGTGGATAGGATGAACACGCTGAGAAGTGTGTCACGAGAGGGGATTGATCTAGGCCCATTAAAGGGAAAGGCTATCAGCACTAGAACTCTAGCATCAGGACCCTCTAGGTTCTGACCAGTATGGATCACGCCACAGTAGTTTCAGTTCTGGTCCCCTGGTCCTCGCCCTTTCCCTTCGGGCCCATGACCGATGTTTTTCGTCTATGGGAGCCATGGACATTTCTAGAATCATTTCCCAGAGTGAGTACAGTAATGTAGTGGCGGAAACTCCCAGCACCCGACCCAGCAACATCTTCCTGCTAGGCCCTTTCAGCAGCAGCTTCGGGATAGGCCCTTTCAATAGCCGCAGTAGGGGCAGTGAGCTCATGCTCCTCCGAGGGAAGAGGTTGCATAGGGAGGATGACCTCCGGGTTCTCCTCAAGGACCACGACCAGGGCGTGGTCAGTGAGGCGGCTGAAAACCTAGGGGCAGAGGATCTGGGAGTGGACAGTTGCACGCCGCAAAGGCAGTATTTCCAGTGGTACCGGAGGTTGTTCGAGGTATGATCAATTTGTTTAGTACCCTTGATTACACCTTGTTCGATACCGGAGATTCTCACTCATTTTTTGTGTAGGACCACAGGACACCCTGGGAGGGGAGGGGAGAATCAGGGTGATAACTTTTTCTTTTAATGTATAGGATCTTGTTCCCACGTTGGTAGGAACTTGTAAAACCTGTATGATGTATAAGATTAGAAAGTAGACATTCACATACAGAGAGAAGACACAACAATTTTTACTTGTTTCACTACTAAGGGCTACGTCCAAGGAGAATACACCGACAAGTTTCCGGTCATACCAAATTCCACTAATCTTCACTAGTTGTGGATTACAATGGTTCGGGAACAATCACTATGTCCCAAGATCACTGCCTTTACATAGGTTCTGGGATAGCTCACTGCTTCCCTTAGGTCACTCCCGTTGACTCCCCCTAGATCATTTCCCTTGGTGAAGTCCCACTCAGTTTATAGATGTGAAGGTATATTCAATAGATTTTCATTGAAGTCTTTTCCTCTGCTGAGCAAGAGACTCTGCTTGCATCGATGTCTGGAATAGATGCACTAGAACGCACAGAACCACTGAATCGGATAACCAGAACGTGCAGACAAACTTCATTGACAATTGCGCGCAACACCAATCCTTTGTGCGCAAAACATTCTTATTGCGTAGAAACTTTACTTTTTGTGCGGAATAATATTTCGTGCAAAACCCCCTTTTTCGTGTAACTGTATATTTTATGCGCGAACCCAAATTTTATGCGCAACTCTTCATTTTTCGTGGATCCCAATATTTTCCATGAAATTTAGAGAATTTCGCGCAAGACCATTTACGCGATCCTTTTTCGCGCATCAGACCTCGGATCATTTCTAAAACATCTACTCTCTGGAATGAAGGGGGTCACAACATATTTATAGGCGTCAAAGACCCCCACGCGCAAAAACCTTTGTGGCGTGTAAAACCTCTCATCCGGCGCGTAATCTTTCGCGCCGATACCATTTTTCTCTCACATCATCAGATATTTCGCGCAGCCCATTCCGTTTCCATTTTTTGTGGTTCTGATTCTGAAAATCTGTTTGCGTGAAAAACCTCGATCCTCCATTTTGCGAATCCCTCTCTTTTTCATGCCCAACTCAAATTTTTAGCGCAAGGCTCTTAGTTTTCGCACACCACCTCCTATTTGTGCGCACCTCATTTTGCAGAAAATCCATGTCTTCATTATCCGATTTTGAGGCCCAAAATCTTGGAAAATACTGGGAAATAGCGCCACCTTCAATATTGTTGTCTTCTTGAACTGTATGATCACTTTGCTGGCACACATTCGGAACATCCATTGAGGATTCACAACAATCACAAACCAAACTCCATCTCCTGTATAGAACTACCATTGATCCAACAATCTCCCCCTTTGGGTTTGTTGGAAATCACCAAAATAATTCAATATATCACAATCCACATGCATACCAGAAATTCAAGGATCAACTCAGCCAACACTCTAAGTCTACGTGAGCATTGCTCGGTGTAGAAAACAAGAGAGGAAGCTTGAATTGGGTTCCCGTGTTTTGGAATGCTCAAAGACGCTCAATGAAATTGTCTTACAGTGTTAATTCTGTCTCATCCTATCGCCGACACTGAATTACCATTGTGTCACAGAAGCAATACATGTCCACAGACCATAGAAGCATTACATGTCCACAGAAAATCTTCAATTCCTGAATTTATTCCTTTCCTTTCTCCCATATTTACAATAAACCCAAAGGCCGGTAAATTAATCAATGTTCAGCTCAAACCATACTTCCCCTGGATACTATCTCCCCCATAAACCTGCATCACAGCCATAAACAGATAGAAACAGTTACCATAATCGGGGAGAGGGGAATTTTGGAACCTCTTTATGTGGTAGGAGGTGGTTGAACAACGAGGTTGAACCGATTCTTTTCAAACACAACTGCTGACCTCGGTTTTGAAAGGATATCAGCTACTTGCTCATCAGTTCCCACGTGATCCATTCTAATCACCCCTATCTCAAAAATTTCATTGATAAAGTGATACCTGATTTCAATATGTTTTTTACGGGAATTCTGAACCAGATTCTTCATGAGATCAATTTCACTCTTGTTATCACAGTAAATTACCATTGGATGATTCACCTCATCACCAATATCTATTAGTTGTTGCTTCATCCATATCAGTTGAGTGAATGCCTTTGTGGCAGAGATATACTCAGCCTCAACAGTACAAAGAGAAGTACTTTCTTGTTTCTTGCTCAACCAGCCAACACACTTCTGCCCAATATAGAAGGCTCCACCACTGGTGGACATTCTGTCAACTACATCACCAGACCAGTCATCATCAGAAAATGATGATAATTCATTGTCCCCGCCTACAGAGAAAAATAACCCAATGTTATGTGTACATTGAATGTACCTCATGATTCTTTTTACTGCTGTCATATGTTCCTCCTTTGGATTACTCTGAAAGTGGGCCACAAGACATGTGGAAAAGATAATATCTAGTCGTGTCACTGTCAGGTACAGTAGGTTCCCAATGACTCTTCTGTACATGGTGGGATCCAAAAAGTTCCCATCCTTATGCTTTCCAAGTTTACTTCCAACTGCAATCAGAGTTGACATTGGTTTGGAGTCTTGCATATTAAACTTATTCAACAGCTCTCTTGCATACTTTTCCTGAGAAATGAAGGTGTGATCTTTCTTTTGAATCACCTGTAGCCCCATGAAATATGTGATCTCCCCAATCATAGACATTTCAAATTCTGATTTCATGTGATTGGAAAATCCATCCCCTGATTTCTACCTACTGCCACCAAATATGATATCATCAACGTAGACAAGAACAATGAATTGATCTTTTGAAGAATTTTTCACATATATATTGTGATCGACTCCTCCTCTTTTGAATTCGAGATTCTTGAGATAAGAGTCCAGCCGGGAGTACCATGTCTGTGGTGCCTACTTCAAACCATATAGAGCTTTCTTTAGTTTCCAGACCTCTGTCTCGTCAGTACCAAGAAAAAAACCCACTGGTTGTTCAATGTAGACTTCTTCTTCGAGTACACCAGTCAAGAATGTTGTCTTGACATCCATTTGATATACTTTATATCCCCTTTGGAGTGACATGGCAAGGAATAACCTGATTGACTCCAGTCTAGCCATTGGAGAAAAGGTTTCTTCAACATCAACACCTTCAATTTGCGAGTATCCTTTACAGATCCATCGTGCCTTATTTCTAATAACAGTTCCATGCTCATCAAACTTGTTCATGAAGATCCATTTTGTGCCAATCACATTCTGACCTTCAGGTCTGTGAACTAGATCCCATGTCTGGTTCTTTTCAATCTCATCCAACTCTTTATTCATGGCATTTACCCAAGATTTATCCTTTGCAGCTTCTTCAAATGAGGTTGGATCCACAACAGACATGAATGCATATTGTGTGTTATTCCACATTATTCTTGTTTGTGTTGGTGCATTCCTCTCCCCAATTATGTTGGATGGATCAATCTCAGATCTTTGATTTCTCCTGTGAGGTTCAGCAGAATTCTCTTCATCCATAGTTGCATCTTCAGATTCTTCTTCTGAGTCAACATCATTATGTGACTACTGAGTGTTTTGAACAACTTCATCTATTTCTGCATTTGTATTTTCTTCACGTTCACTTTCTTTGTGACTTTCTATCACATCAACGTATGACATCCTTAAAGAATTGGTGGTTTTCTCTTCAATTACATTAACATAAATGGTTTCCATTACCCTTTCTAAATTCTTGTTGAAAAATTTGTAGGATTTTCTGTTCATTGAGTAACCGAGGAAAATTCCTTCATCTGCATTGTCGCCATATTTCCCTTGATTTCCTTCTTTGTTCCTGATGAAGAATTTACTTCCAAAGACACCTAAGTATTTTAAAGAAGGATTCCGTCCCAGCCACAATTTATATGGTGTCTTCGTCTCACCCATATAAAGTCTTGTTCGATTCTAAATGTACATTGTAGCTTGAACAACCTCATTCCAGTAATGTCGTGGAATACGACTCTCAATAAGCATAGTTTGTGCCATGTTGTTCACCTATCGATTCCTACGTTCAAAAACTCCATTTTTTGTGGAGTTCTCACAGCAGCTACCTCATGATGTATCCCATGCTTCTCCAGATAATTTTCACATTCAATGGACGTGTATTCTCCTCTATTGTCAAATTGTAACACTTTGATTGTTCATCCAGTATCATTCTTGGCGATTTGCCGATATTTTTTCTTGCAGTCAAGGACTTGACGTTTTCTGTAAATGACCATCACACATGCCATTATACTGTAATCATCTACAAAAGGACAAAGTACCTTTCTCCATGAGTTCCGGAAACATTTATCAGCCCACATACATCTGTATGAATCAGATCAAGAAGGTGAGATGCCCTTTTCTTCTTTGGCCAATATGAACTGCAGACCAGCTTCCCGCGAACGCAAGGATCACAAGATTTTTCCCTCTCTTGCTTTAGGTTGGGAATGTCCATGACAATTATCAATTTTGATATTTTCTTCGCGTCTTGTTTATTGATGTGTCCCAGTCTCCGATGCCAAAAATTGTTTTCTTCTTCAACAGTCTTGTAACATAACATTTCTTCACTATCAACCTGATACAAGTTTCCTTCTATTCTGCATCCCTTCATAAGTGAATTGCCTATCTTTCCCTTGATAGTGCAGCCTTTAAGATTAAAAGTAACTATAAGTCCTGAGTCACAGATTTGACTCACGCTGAGGAGATTATGACGTAGGCCTTCTATGTTAAGGACTTCAGTCATATTTAATTCTCCATTACCTAATTCTGTACTTCCACTCCCTTTAATTTTTAGAGCTCCATCATTACCAAATCGTACTATACCATCAACCATCCTTTTTATATCCATTAACAGACCGTTATTACCTGACACATGTGATGAACAACCACTCTCTAGAATCCAGGTACAGGTGTTCTATGTAGCTTTGATGGCCACCTCTACAAGGTTGTATTTCTGAATCTTCTTCCTTTCCTTCAATGAGACATCGATTGAGTATATAGAACTGATGGCCTTTCAATTATCTCTTCTTCATACCTAGGTTTATCATAGTCGAAATCTTATTTGAGAGGAGAGAACCTATTTGAGAGAGCAACATTGTCTTGCTATCGAGACTTGACTTGTCTTGAACATCAGTATGAGGTGTCTAGGTCCCTTTTCTGCCTTCAATTAGCAGCCTTATGAAAAAAGTTAGAACAATGATAACAATATCAATAGAAATTGTTTCTTATATAAGAATTATGATATGAATTTGTTCTACTTTGTTGAACATCTACATCTTCTCCATTCAGATAGCTTATTGCCTCTTCGCAATAAGACATGGTATGACCCAGATAGCTACAGAACTGACACTTCATGAGAGGAAATGTCTTCTCACTTGAATTTATTCTCATACCTTCTTCCTTGGGACAATAGTTATATTGTCTGTCATTTCTGAGTGTTTCAGAATAATTTTCAGTTCTCTTTTTAGTTTGGATTGAGGGTTCCTTTTTCAGCACTTTAGGCAATGTTTCAACATGTTCAATTTTTATCTAATATTTTATTTGAATCTTTTCAAATCCAGAAGATGAGGTCTCAGCTTCACAGCCAATTCCACTCCTTCCCATTCAAGTGGGTCTATGATCACTCAAGATTTTTCTAGCCCCATCTGAACCAAACTTGGCTCTTGCCAGTAATACTGCATCTAGGAATATTCCAAATTGTATTTTCTTCCTCGATTATTTTGGTATTGATTCAGTCTCCAATTTACTCCTTAGAGTAACAACTTCCTCCTCAAGACCCTCAGCACTCTTGGATTTTTCATCTAGTCTGGAGGTGAGGTCATTGATGACCTTTTCCTACTCTTCAATTCTCTGCTTCAAATCCACTAAATCATCATTGCTTTTAATTATTTTATACTGTACCTTCACAAATTCTATCAGTCATTCAATTTCAGCTTTATGCTGATCAACGTATTCATTTGATTCTTCTGAAATTTATTTCCACATTTTGCAACTCTTACATATAGTCTTAAGATTATTAACAGCATCCTTAAGTTTTATCTCGGGATCTACACAAGTTCTCAGTTTTTTTTCTCCACCAGTATCTTCTGAATTTGCAATAGTGGTCATCATGGAAGCATGATTCTCTGTTTTGAATTATGGTTCTTCTTCATCACAGAATTCATTATCATCTTCTTCCTCTTCATAGAAAAAACTCTTCCATTTCATTTTCCTTACAGATTTGAAGTCTCCCTTTTTGAAGAACCTTCTATGAGGCTTCTCGAATCTTTCCTCTTCACTATCATCATCATTGATCTTTCTTGTGCATTGAGAGGCAATGCTCCCAACTTTTCCACAACGAAAACATGCGCGAGGTATCTTCCCTTTGAATTTCCCTTTTCCCTTCTGGAATATCTTTTCAATGAGAGAAATAATTTCTTTTTCTTTGTCATATTCACCACTATAATCTTTTGAGATTTTTAGTTTATCCATGGCCTTGAATGCTATTTACTTGCTCACACGAGTTGTAGCATCTTCTAGTTTGACTCTCATTTCATATGCTACCAATCTGCTCAGTAGATCATCCAGAGAATGTTTGGAAATATATCTTTCCTCAAAAGCTAACACCTTTTCATTATACAGAGGTGGAAGTATTCTTAATATTTTCTTTACAATATCAATTTTTTTGATTTCTTCTCCTAGACCCCGAATAGCTCCATCCACTTCAGTAATTAGATTGAAGAATGAGTCCGCATTATCATCTAGATGCATCTTCAGATCATCAAACCGATTGTGCAGCACTTGTAGCTTCGCCTCCTTCTCTTTGATATCCCCTTCATAAACATTCTCGAGATTATCCCACATGGATTTTGATGAGTTGAAATTCATCACCTTTAGGTAGATCTGGTCAGAAAGGGCTACAGTGAGTGCATTTTTTTCTTCAGTATCTACATCAAGAATTTTCCTGTCTGTTTCAGTCATAGCTAGTCCTGTTGGATCATTGACATGTATTCCTTGCACAGTAGAAAATAGAATTTCCATTCCAAGAGATCTTAGATGAGATCTCATTCTTTTCTTCAAGATCTTTAAATTACTTCCATCGAAGTGAGGGACTCCCCTGACATTGACTGCATTCTCCATGATGATAAAGGAAAGATTCAACACCATCAGCCTCCCTCAGATACCACTTGTAGGACCCCGGGACACCCTGAGAGGGGAGGGATGAATCAGGGTGACAAATTTTTCTTTTAAAGTATAGGATATTGTTTCCCACATTGGTAGGAACTTGTAAAACCTGTATGATGGATAATATTAGAAAGCAGACATTCATATGCAGAGAGAAGACACATCACTTATTACTTGGTTCACCACTAAGGGATACGTCCAAGGAGTATACGCCGACAGGTTTTCGGTCGTACCAAATTCCACTAATATTCACTAGTTGTAGATTAAAAAGGTTCGAGAATAATCACTATATCCCAGGCTCACTGCCTTTACAAAGGTTCAGAGATTTCTCACTGCTTCCCTCGGGTCACTCCCGTTGACTACCCCTGTCTCACTACCCTTGGTGAAGTCCCAATCAGTTTATACACGTGAAAGTCTCTTCAATAGATTTGCATTGAAGTCATTGCCTCTGCATAGAACGAGACTCTTCTTGCATCAAAGTCCGGAATAGATGCACTAGAACACAGAGAACCACTGAACCGGATAACCAGAACGTGCAGACAAACATCACTGACAATTGTACGCAACACCAAACCTTTGCGAGAAAAACCTTCTTATCGCGCGCAAACATTACTTTTCGAGCGGAAAACTATTTCACGCAAAACCCCCCTTTTTCGTGCAACTGTATCTTTTATGCGCGTACCCAATTTTTACGTGCAACTCTTCATTTTTCGTGGATCCCAAAATATTCTGCGCAATTTAGAGAATTTTGCAGAAGCCCATTTACGCGATCCTTTTTCACGCATCAGATCTTAGATCTTTTCTAAAACTTCAATTCTCTGGAATGAAGGGGGTCACCTCATTTTTATAGGAATCAAAGACCCCCACGCGCAAAAACCTCCATGGCGCGTAAAACCTCTCATCTGGTGTGTAATCTATCGCGCCGATACCATTTTCACCCACATCATCAGATATTTCACACAACCCATGCCTTTTCCATTTCTTGACATTCTAATTCTGAAACACTATTTGCGCAAAAAACCTCGATCCTTCATTTCGCTAATCCCGCTATTTTTCATGTCCAAATCAAATTTTTCGTGCAAGGCTCTTATTTTTTCACGCACCACTTCCTATTTGTGTGAACTTCATTTTGCAGACAATCCATGTCTTCATTTTCCAATTTTGAGGCCCAAAATTTTGGCAAATACTTGGAAACAACGCCACCTTCAATATTGTTGTCTGCATGAACTGTATGATCACTTTGCTAGCACACATTCGGAACATCCACTAAGGAATGACAACAAACACAAACCACACTCCAATTACTACATAGAACAGCCATGGTTCCAACATGTTTCACCCGGTGTGGCCCGTGCTCTGGGTCTAGATGCCGAGAGACTTCAAGTTCCCCTCGTGCTGAGCACACCAGTCGGAGGTCAGACCAACTTGCTGTATGTTTGTAAAGGATGCCGACTGATGATAGGGCCACATCAATAGGTCATGGATCTACTACTGCTACATATACAACCATATGATGTCATCCTAGGCATCGACTGGATGTTCTCTGTGTGTGCCATCATCGGCTTCTTCTGAGGAAGGGCTGTGTTCTCAGACTTGGGTGGCCGATGGGTCATTTCACCAGCAAGAAGAGTGTCCAGATGGGCAGCAGGAGAGAGGAACCCCTCCTCTCCTTGTTAGTCAAGATGTCAGTAGAGTTAGTGGATGCTGAGATGGTGGAAGTACTAGGGATCGTCAGTGAGTTTATGGACGTCTTCCCTGAGGAGGTGATGAATCTACCCCCTCGACGTGATATCGAGTATGGGATAGACTTGCATCCTGGTGCTCGTCCGATTTCAATGGTTCTCTACCAGATGGCGCCTTCAGAGCTAAGAGAGTTGCAGATTCAGATCGAGGATCTGATGAAGAAGAGTTTTGTTCGACCGAGTGTGTCACTATGGCATGCTCCATTTTTGTTCGCAAAGAAGGAAAATGGTGGTCTCAGGTTGTGCATAGAATATATGAGGCTGAATCAGGTAATGTTCAATAACCTCTACCTTTTTTATGAGGATAGATGATCTCTTTGACCAGCTGAAATGGGAATGATGGTTCTCGAAGATCTACCTATGGTCTGGATATCACCAGTTGAGGGTGAAGGAGGGCGACATCTCGAAGACAACCTTTAGGAGCAGATATGTGAACTTAGAGTTTGTATTCATGCCATTTGGACGCGCCGGTTGTGTTCATGGGGCTTATGAAAACCGTCTTCCGGGAGTTCCAGGATTGGTTTGTAGTTGTGTTCATTGACGGCATCTTGATCTATTCAGGATCAGAGGAGGACCATGAGGAGGAACTGAGGACGGTTTTAGAGGACCTCTGGCAGCACCAGCTCTGTGTTATGTTTTCTAAATACAAGTTCTGGATGCGAGAAGTGCACTTCCTTGGGAATGTAGTGTTCGAGCAAGGGGTAGCGGTGTACCCATCAAAGGTTTAGGCGGTTGTTTCTTGGGCAGCACCCACGAACGTGGCAGAGTTCCATAGTTTCCTCGTACTGGTAGGATACTATCGGAGGTTCGTACCCAACTTCTCCCATGTTTCATCACCATTGACAACCCTACCCAAAAAGGACCCAACATTCGTGTGGAGTGAGCAATGTGAGGTATCCTTCGACTATCTGAAGGAGTAGTTGTTTAGTGCCCTGGTGTTGAGGTTTCCAGAAGAAGGGGCAGCATATGAAGTATTCTGTGATGCTTCGGGATAAGGACCTAGGTGTGTGTTGATGAATCGGCAAGGGGTGATCTCTTATGTGTCTAGGAAGTTATTTCCCCATGAGCATAATTATTCCACCCATGATCTAGAGCTTGCGGCAGTCGTTTTTGCACTAAAGTTGTGGCGGCATTACCTCATCGGATAGCACTTTGTAGTCTTCACGAACCACAAAAGATTGAATTATATCTTCATCTAGAGGGACCTGAAACTACGACAACGAAGGTGGATGGAATTCCTCAAGGATTACAATTTCGAGGTTTCCTACACCATAGGGAAAGGAAACGTGGTGGCTGATGCCTTGAGAAGGAAGTCACAGAGGGATGCAGATCGAGAGTCGGCCGACTCTTGGAGGGACATGGAGGAGTTGGCTGCCCTACACCTGGATGGGAGGATAGATAGTGGAAGGGGTTGCCTGTATCAAATGACATTACAGTATTCTCTATTGCGTCAGGTGGAGGAGTCTCATTGGGGAGACCTAGAGTGCGAAGTGATCCATGACCGAGTTTACCAGGGAAATGCTCCGGAAGGGTGGACGGAGGATGGTCAGAGCGAGATGCTTTTCCAAGGAAAGATTTTTGTTCCAGAGGCGATGTGTTGAAAGTTTCTTAGTGAGTTCCACAACTCACCCTTGGAGGTACACCCAGCAGTTTCCAAGATGTACCAGGGTCTGAGGAGAGAGCTTTGGTGGCCCGGAGTAAAGCGAGCAATGGCAGAGTTTGTGGCGAAGTTCCTAGTGTGTCAACAGGTGAAGTCTGAATACCATGTTCCAGGCAGGTTTTTGAAACCATTAGATGTCCCTGAGTGGAAGTGGGATGAAATCTCAATGGATTTCATCATGGGACTACCCAAAGTTCAAGGAGGATGTGATTCCATCTGGGTAGTAGTGGACCAGTTGAAGAAATCTGCTCACTTTCTGGCTATTAAGGAGTCGGGTACAATGGACGCTCTAGCGCAAAGATATGTGGATGAGGTAGTGTGGTTGTATAGAGTTCTGAGTTCCATAGTCTCATATATGGATGCACGTTTTACCTCACGAGTATGGAGGGGATTGAGGCATGCTTTTGGATCCTAGCTACGTCTTAGTACTTCTTTGCACCCCCAGACAGATTTTCAGACATTGCGCACCATCCAGACTGTGGAGGACATGCTTCGGGCTTGTATCTTGGACTTCAAGGGATCATGTTTGATACACTTGACTATGGTGGAGTTCTCCTAAAACAATAGATACCACTCTAAAATTGGCATGGCTCCGTTCGAAGCCCTATATGGAAGTCCTTGTAGCTCACCTGTGTGCTGGTCTGAGGTTGGGGAAGCAGTTGTTCTTGGCCCGAAGGTGGTTCAGAGCACAATAGAAAAGGTTCTGATTATACGAGAAAGGAAGAAGGTGGCTTAGGACTTGCAGAAGTCATAAGCCAATGATAGGAGGAGACCCTTGGAGTTCGAGGTCGGGGAACACGTTTTCTTGAAGTTCTCCGCTCAGCATGGGCAGCGGAGGATTGGTAGGGGAAGTAAGCTCTCTCCCAGGTTCATTGGACCCTTCGAGGTGTTGCACTAGGTCAGCAAGGTGGCTTTTCAGCTGGCATTACCACCACACATGCAATGGGTTCATGATGTCTTCCATGTGTCTCATCTTAGTTGATATCTACATGATGACTCCCATGTCATCGATTGGGGAGAGTTAAATATTGAAGACGATGAAACCTTCATCGAACAGCCAGTGGTGATCATGGGTCATGAGGAGAAGGTGCTTCGTGGAAGAACCATCCCATTGGTTCGCGTGTTATGGAGGCATGGTGGGCTTGGGGAGAGTACCTGGGAGAGGGACGCACATATCCTTGCCCAATACCCCAAGTTGTTTTGAGTTTTATACTTATTTGTCAGTACTTGTTTGTTTTGTAATGCTTTACCTTGTTGACTATGGGATGTGCAGTTTCCTTTTCTTTGAATATTTGTGATGTGTCCTAAAGGATGGGGAGGGGAGGACCTGATTCCTAGTTAGGACACATTAATGTGGATGCACCTAAACCCATGTGGGCGAGTAAGTGCTGCCCAAAGCTGATAGTATCTTAACCCGGATGAATGGAATCCCCTCTAACCACCTGGCTGGATGATTTAGTCTTTTGTTTTGCATGGTTGCACGGGGAAAAGAGTGACAGGGTGTCCGTGGTTGTGAATGAAATAAGGTGTTCTTTTGTCAGAGAGGTTCGCTCTGAGAGGTGTCTTTTTGGGTGGTTGTTCGGACCCCCACTCTTTCATTCGAGAATGGTTCTAGATTCTCAAGGGTGAGAATAGTTTGAGAGTTATCTGGGGTAATGGCCCAGACCCTCATGACCCCTCCCTTTGTCAAATTCTGACACGACTTATCTACAAGACCGATCGGCGTGACCAATCGGCGTAACTGGTCGGTGGGACCGATCGGTGTCATCCAGCTTTGGCGGGCTTTTCATCTACAGCCTCCCCTATAACCCCACTATAAGGCCATTTTAACTTTTTGAAGCGTTTCAAGGCCATTTTTAAGCCCATAATTAATATAAACAAAATCAAAGAAACCTCCGTACTAAATAACAATTAATCCAGTCGTGTGTAACCACCCAACCGCATGGAACAACCAAGATCTAACTTCCAAGGAATTTAAATTTCTTATCCCGTAACAATCAGAATTTATCTATATATCACAGAAGAAGTTCTTCTCCCCCTTTCTTCCTTTTTGGCCAACTTCTCTCTTCTCCCTGGTGCACCTAAAGTCCCTCTTTCCCGAGACTTGTGGTGCACCGAGGCTGAAGTCATCTTCTCTTCCATGGAGTTCTCGATGTCCCTCCCCTGCAAATCATGCATCCCCTGTGCTTGGTACGTGGAGAAAAACGTCGATCATTGATCAATATGGTAGGGGTTTCACCTTCGTCTCTCCTTTATGTGTATCTAGAGGGATGGGTACACTAAAGTTTCTGTAGAATTTGATGATCCAAACATTAATTAAGATAATACACAGATTTCGAAATAATGAAGGGGGGTGGGTGTGATCGATGTTCTGTTGTACTCTTTATGTTGTTATGTGTTTTGAACTGTACGAGCCTATGCTCACTAGAAATCAAGGACGTTGGTGATCTTTCTATGTGCACTATTGAACATCGGTGCTCCTGGATGTTTAAATAACTGTAACATGGAATTGGTTAATTACGTGTACTCGATTAAATAAATTGAATACACTAGGATCAAGCCTTTTCTGTGATAACCCCAGTTAAAGCGTAGTGGAATTGAAACCATGGAGTGTGTTAAATATTTTAAAACAAAAATACATACATAGGCCTGCATTGTGTCGGTGGTTGTGATTTTAGTTGTTTCTTTCAAAGGACGATTGCAGGGTGATACGGGAGGGGATGGGGTCCCCTATTTTTGTACTTTTCTTGGTTTTGAATTTGAGGCTTTGTGATTACTCTTCTTATATCACGAATTGGTGTGGGATCCTTTGTTGTTGAGAAACCATTTGCTCCTAGATTTTGGGGACATGGGATTGTATCTCAGGGTTTCTTTGGTTCCAGTACATCATGTGATCTCACATATCCCATTGTTATTGTTACTTTTAAAGTGAACCAGCTATGAATGCTTCAATTGTTGTTGTCTATAACCTTTTCCCTTGATTTTTGCTTATGATGTTAGTTTCCCAGTATTGCAGAAACTTATTTAAACATTATTACTAAACATGAAAGCAAGGATGTGACAAATGGGGATTTGGTTTGATGTGATTTGTGACATGGGCATGGGTGTTGTTCTCTTATATTATGAACGAATAATAAGGATAGTGTTCTTTAGGATGGCTGATGAAAAACCTAGATTGGGTGAGGGATGTTACCTATACATATACTTGTAGTTTCTTAGTTTCTTAATCGCATCCCCACCCATGTTGAGCATTTAGTGTCAAACACCCCCATTTCATGGGGCATGGTGTTTTTCACAACACTTTTATTAGTGGATGGTTATTAGCTCCTTTCAAATCCCATTTCCGGATATAACAAGTGTCTTCAGGAAGGCTGTGATGGCCTGAAATCCATTATTATCCCAAAAAAATTGGGGCAGGGTAGTGTGGTGGTTCTCCCAGTTGTGTGCCAGCAGGTGGTTCCCAAGTATCTTCGGGATGAAGCCTAGGTGTCTTCAGGCATGGCAGTGGTTCTTATAGCCCAGGTGTCTTTGGGCATGGAAGTGGTAGTTCTGGCCTAGGTGTTTACAGGCATGGTTACGTGTGACAGTTGTGGCCCAGGTGTTTGTGGGAAGGATAGCGGTTGTGGACCAGGTGTTTCCAGGTGGGATGTGTGGTTATGGCCTAGGTGTGTGTGGGAAACTGTGGCAGTGAGACTGCGGTGATAATGGTGGGATTGGTTTGATGCATAGGATGTCTTCAGTAACCAGTTGTAAAGTGGTGTGGGGTATCCAAACATCGATGTGCTATTACTATACATTACTTGACTTGAGTTATTTGGTCAGTGTTCCATGGTGATGCATGGGTGGTTAGTTTCTTTTCTATGTGCTTGGTTATCTATTTTCTCATAGGGAATTAGTATGCCTCCCCACTTGTGTACATGAGTCTTTGGTTTTTGACCTACTGACTATACTTGTATGCTCACTCTACGTATATAAAACTGCTTTCATTTTTCCAGGAGCACATCGAGGACCGTGCTAGACCGTACTAGCTCAGAACTTGTGGAAGATCATTTTAGTTGTTTTTTTGTCATTTTGGTATTTTTCTTTGTAATATCCTTATACATTGTATATTTTACTTTTGTGAAATGCATTGGGAATGGTTTTTGGCTTTACTTTTACTTTCAGTTTTGGTGTTGTGGGATTCACTATCTTATATCGTGATCCTATTAAAAGAAAAGGGTAATTCCTTCCATTTGGTGTGGCATCTCATGCCCTTGGCGCTGGTCACCACTCCTGGACCCATTGAAGGTAGGTTTCAGGGTTCATTAACTCTCCTTCAACTTAAAGAAGGAAGGGCCTGGAAAACCGATGACCCTTCCCTCCTTTTGGTGAAGGCGGGTCATGAAAGGTAATTTTTCTAGGGTATATCTATAATAATAGTAATTCCAAAAAAGAATAATTTTATTGATCAAGAGGATAACAACCAAATTCTTCATTTCATTCATGATTTACATGATTCCTCCAATTTCTAGAAATTGAATAAAATTGATATTCATATAAATATTACTATAGAAGAAAACAGCATAATCATGAAGAATTACTTATATGATTTCTAAATCATAACAAAAATTTCATTAATAATTAGTAACATATACTTATCAATAGAGATATCCCATGAAATATCCTTATAAATATTATTATTAATTTCACTAAAAATTTCTTTTTCTTGGTTCCAAAGGTTGACAAAACCATTTTTTTATAACAACTATACAAACATGGGATTAACATATATGTATATTATATCATTTTGATGAATAATAAATACATTTCAAAAATAATTTTCCAAGGATCATAAGAGTTTAATTTTTTTGGAAAAATGGATAATATTCTTCAATCATGGTGAAATATATTCATTATTTATAATAAATATCTCCATCATTTGAGCTTCTACATAAATCCTCTCAACAAACCCCATAGAAAGAGATTATAATTATAGGGTGAGATCATATGCTCAGAAAGGTTAAAAAAGGGAGATGTGTAAGAATAAACATGGTTGTATGGGAATGAGAATGTGATCATGATAGTAGAAGAAATACCCTGAATATCTAATATCATAAACATGAATCATGACAGAAATAGTGGTAGTTAATATCTTAATAATCATAACGTTGATAAATCAATATAAATGAAAGATGAACCATAAGTTCATGTCATATATATTTGGAACCATCATTCTAGTAGAAACAAATTTCATGTTTTATGGCTAAATATCATGATCATCATCATCATGGATAAGGAATAACATGTTTGACAATGTGGATCATGACACCCCTCTTTCCCTTAGTGGTTCAAGACACAACCTTTTTCCCATTTCAGATCGAGTAAAAATTATTTCCCAACTATGAATGAATCTTTTCATCTTGATCCCCATTATTATTGAATTATATATAATTCATTACGAAATCCATTGGAGGGATGTATAGGTCTTACACATATCATCACAAAATTATACATATGTGTTCCATATAATATACAACTTATCATTATATATAAAAATATATAGGTTTTATAATGAAAAAATCATAACACATGAAATGAAATCATTATCATAAACATTTAATAATATCTTAAAATATGGAAAATCAATAGGTTTCATAAAAAATTAATCTTAAAATAAACTGGGAAAGTAAGCATGTTTTATAATCATTTATCATTGTATTACTAATTGATGGGAAATGGTATTCATAAATTTCAAGCCATCAAACCATAGATCATTCAGTTAACAAATATTATTGGAATACTTATATCGTATTCCTATTATAGAATAATATATTACAATGGTTTTAATCATATATTGACAATGATTTAGAATGATCACATGGAACAATCTTATTTTCTAAAAATCATTTTTTAAAACATATACCCTTTTGAAAATACATGTCAATGAATCCACTTTGGAAATATATAACTGAATAACGAAAAATAGTTAATTTTTTTTGATGAAAATATCCTTTTATGCATTAAACAATTATTTTTAACACAAAAAACATTTTGAAGACCATTTTCTAGTAAGAAACCAAGAAAAAAATAAAGATACTAAAAAACTATGGATCAAAATTGTCAATGAAGACATATAAAAGAATATTGAATAAACATTCAAACAATTTATATTGAAAATTATTTGACTAATTATAAAATAACAAATTATATAATTGAAATATTTTTCTTTGAAAAAAAAACCATTTTAAATCATATAAATTAATATTTGAAAATGATATAAATCAATTTTTAAATGTAATATTTTTAAAAACCATTTTTTATTGATAGACACATTAAATTACAAAAATAAATTACAATATATTATGTAATTTTGAAAAAAAAAACTTCCAAAAATACAATGTAAAAAACTCAATGGAATTATGGCCATGAAGGTAGTCAAGTCTATACATATGAAACATACCATTTTCACCTTAACAGTTTTAGATAATTGCCTTGATTGGAAAATGATAAGATGAATTAGTTTCAAAAAGCTTATACAAAGGAAAAATGGTAAAATTTACATTTATGAATCTTAGGATAAAATGAAAACATTTTTGAAACCTTTATTACACAACATGGTCTTTAAATAACACTAATTTATGACCAAAAGTGGAAAATAAGTCATATTTTCATAAAAATATTTCCTTAATTATTTTATGTATCAATGAGTGGAAGAATAGTAACATTACATCGTTTGAACATTAATAACTATACTATTTGATAATTCCATATTTCTATTGATATATTGATAATAAAATTTCATTAATGGAAGCATAATCATAAATAATGTCAATAAATGATGTGATTGTAGCAAAAAACCGGTTCAACATTAGTGATATAAATTCAATATAAAATATAATGAAAATCATTACATGATTCATAAATTTTCCTAAAAATTATATAATTTTTTATATACCTTTTCAAATGGTACATACACCATATATAAAAATATGTGATCATATAAGGAAAACTTCAGAAAGAAGGAAAATTGTGTCAAAATAACATTACCGATTTGGTAACTTTTGGAACATAAACACCACGAAAGAAAAATCATAAAATCCATATGTAAATATAAATTAAATTATTTATAGAAACCATAGTATACATATAGGGGTAGTATAAAGACAACATTTAATAAATTGGATGTGGACATGACTGGTGTGTCAATGAAAACAAAACTATGATGAGAAACCACTTACCTTAAGTCTAGACATTCTTAGTACATGTTCATACCGACATTATAATAAATATACTTTTATTAAAAATTAAAAACAACAATATATTATATCTAATACCATATATTAATTTTTATGTCATTTAATTTCTTTTTTACTAACAACCCCATGTGATTGTTACGTTTTGGTTAATATTCTCTTTGTTTTTCATATATTTTTTGTCATTTTA
Source organism: Viscum album (assembly GCA_963277665.1). Lineage (NCBI taxonomy): Eukaryota > Viridiplantae > Streptophyta > Magnoliopsida > Santalales > Viscaceae > Viscum > Viscum album. The sequence goes on from OY728119.1 coordinate 1,239,147,334, forward strand.
TCCTTGAACCTCTTATATAGATCATGATTTACTTCATTAAAGAATTTTAAAAATGATATAACTATAATAAGAATTCGGTATATATGTATTTATAATAATATATAAAACGTAAAAATTTTAAATTCAATACACCATTAATGAAGACTGTAGGTCGTACATACGCATGAATTGTGTTCAAGTATTATTGTCTTAATGAATGATATAATGCAACTTACATATATATATATAATATCATTATAGTACCATTATAATGTCATATATATCATATATTAAGACTAAAAATATCATCAATACATTAAATGTAATTTGTGAAGGAATCACATGGCTTTGTGGAAGTGTTAGTCCACAAATCCACAGACGAAGTTATCATATTTATAAATCAGGAAAAAAATCAATGTAAAAATTATATAATAATTAAAAATGCATAAATAAATTTTAAATATTATTATTAATATTACTTATTAATAGTGTTTTATTAATAATTTAAAACCACAAGAGTTGGTAAATAAAATAAAACATCACTTTGGGAGGCAATAGTTCACCATACACAAGAACGATAACATCGTTACCAATTTGATATAAGTGTGTATAGTTGTAGTTATAACCCATATGATTAATAAATTTATGTGTATTTATTATAATTATATTATTTTATAATAATGAAATATGTATTATTGTGTTTTTTGGATATTTCAAATAAAATAATGGAGCTAGAGGAATGATATAACCTCTTCATTGGGTAACTCATTTTAGTATCAACCAAACGGCTTCCATGGTTGGAGTTCATTAGAAAGGGATGATTTTAAGATGAGTCATGGTCTTTTGATAGATTATTTGAGTATTTTTTTAGGTGAGTAAAATGGCTTGAGGGATGTGAATATGTGGGAGGGGTGATTTACATTTATATTGGTGGAGGAGTGGTGTTGTTATAAAATTCTCGAAAATGGAATTCCATCAATTTTTTCCCATGACATGTTACTCCAAAAATAATTTAAATTCGATAAAATGTATTATATAGTAGAAATATGATCCTTAAATGTATTTTTGATAACATTAAGTGTCATTTTGGGTGTTCCGATTATGGTTTAGTATTTTTTTAATCTCATATTTTTCGTATTCATTGTAATTAATTTTAATCACCATTACTATTACATTTTTCAAAATAAAATATTGATGACATTATAATATATATGTTACAAAGATTCTATAAATGAAATACATTTTTTCAAAATTAAAATGGTTTATATAGTAAATATTAATTTAAAATTAATTTGGAAGATGAAATGAAAAAGCTAGGTTTTAACGTATAAAAGTAAACATGATTTAGATGTTTTCATATTCATTTTATAATGAAAATTGATTCAAATGAAATAAATTCAATTAATTGTTATAAAATTGAAATAAATAAACTTTAATAAATAATAATTCTTCATTATGAATAATTATGATATTACGAAGTTATGAATTAAAATTTAGTATTATTAAATATTCATCAAAATAATGAAATTTTTCATAAAAATACATAAAATTTAACCAAATATGTTTTTTATATTCTAAATAAAAAAATATGTTTATTTTTTCAAAATATATAAAATAATTTGGGAAAAATTATTTAAAATGTGATCTATAATAAAAAGTGGAAAATTATTTTTTAGAAATATAAATATTTTTATACATAAAATTGGATATATATATATATATCTTATATTATATATAATTAATTAGATGATTATAAAAAATATTGATGGAATATATAATACTTATATTTTATTGAAAGCAATAATAATATGTTTTTTATTTATGGACATAATATTTTTTCCTTAGATAGAGAAATACTTTTCATAGAAAATTAATGACTTTATATTCAAATTGGTCTTACATTAACATATACTAACTCATAACTTAGGTATTTAGTTTATATAAATGTGTAAATTATAATTTCAAAAAATTATTCAATCAAATTTGAATATTCATTTCTATGATAATGTTGTTATCTATAATAATATTTCAACAATCATATTAATATTATATTTCAGTTTGGTAATACATAGACTCATGTGTAAAAAAATCTACAAATGGGACTCAGAAATGTGTGTAATATAAGACAAACATAGTTTTTCATGTACCACAACCTGACCTACATGTTTTATATGGTGAGAAATTAACAAGGTGTTCCATATAATGAAATCAAAACATATTTCTTCTATAAAAAACTACATTCAGTGTTTTGTGTGTGGAAAAATATATTAAGCATAAATTAAATTAAAAAATCAAAAAATATGTGGGTGTTATATGGATTCTAAAAACTATTTTAATAAATATTAAAGGATTCTAGAGCTCAATATAAAGTGTCAGTAGTTATGAAATACTATTGTTAAAATACGAACTCTCCTTCATACTAGTTGATAAGAATAATGCATTCATGCTGGTAAATTTCGAATATATGATCAATTATTCCAATAAAAAAAGATATTTATATGTTTAATTCTAAAATAAATCTAACTGTGGAGCAGTAGAGCATAAAAAACATACAATTCCCATTAAACTGTTAAAACAAATGTAGCATACAATGCTCCTTTTCAATCAATATTATAGAGAAATCACTCTAGATCCACATCAATTCCAAAATGATGATACACAAGATTTCATATCATAGACGACCAAAAAAACTGATTTTACACAACATTACATGTTCTCTTTATGTTATGTTTCATTTACATTCGAGTAGTATATGTTTTAACCAATTTATGGAATGCACAATTTCTACATCATTGTAATATGAAAATACGAGATATATTCATCACTATATATATATTTGGTAACCAATGTTTTTGTAGAAGAGTTCCATGTGTGGCTGGAGTTTCTTTTATTCCCACAGTTGTTGTGGAAGAGTTCTTTATGTGGCTTGGATGGCTTGTAACTATTATCTTTATACCATATAAAAGTTATAGATCATGAATATATTTTTATAATATTCTTTTTAGTGAGTGATTTTGATGTGGAAATGATTAAGACATGGGTATGGACTAACCCACTTGGTTTTAGTTCTTCTATGTTTATTTGTTTTGTATTTTATCATTAAAATTATAAATTGTATTTTTTTATCTGAAAGAAACCACAACATTGATATTCTCTATTAACTACTTTTTATATAATGGTTTTATTAAGTATATTGATTCCAAATGATTATGTAAATTTTTTATATTTTGGAAAATTTGACCAAATTACAATATTAAAATTATTTTAAAAAATAATAACATTTATATTTCAGCTTTTTTGATTAATTGGGGGTTTTAAATTAAACAAATGAATTTTATTTGAATTACTGTTTAGTATAAATTTTATTGAGAACACAATTCACCCAATATTATGATACTCCTTACAATAAAAATTAAGGGTTATAGATATCATCATGGGTTTATGGTATAATTATTGACCACGTTTTTGAAACATTAAATGAATATTTTTGAAATTTAGGCTTTGGAAATGTAACATTATTAAAGGTAATAATAGAAAATAGTTATGAGAGTAAAAATTTTCCTTATTATATGAAAAAATCATTTTATAAATAATGATTTTATATTTATTAGTCCAATGATTAAACGTATTGGTATACTTTATATTCTATAGTCTCTTTGATCTCATTGAAATTATGGTTCATCACAATTTATAAAGTTTAATAGAATTATTTTAATAATTATTTTAGAAAAAATTACAACCCATATATTCTGTGACAACACATCACGTCTGGAATGTCCTTTTGGATGAAAACCATATCAAACGGGAAAAAGGGATGATGCTCTAAACACTGGCCTTCATAATATTTAGGAGAATATGTCATTTTTGTATTAAAAAAATTTGATGAATAAATATTAATGTCATTCCAATGCTGTTACTAATGAGGTTTAGATATTATTATACGATATTGTGTAACATGAGCTAACCATTTTATGGATAAATGTTTAAAGAATGATGTAAATACATTTCATACCTTTATAGATCTTAGGATCTTTTAAAATTGCAATTTACTACTTTGGTAAGTAGAAATTAATCGTTTTGATATTAATTACTATGAATATATAATGAATTTGAAACTAATAAAAGAACAACTATAGGATTAGCTTTTCTTTATCTAATAAAAAGTATCTAATAAGTATATTTCCTTATATTCATAAACAATAAAATATTTCCTCAACCTTAAGAAGTATGATACTGAAAATAATGTTGTCATATTTCTGTCATATTCTACGAATCAGAATATATTAAAAATTATCACATATTAATGGTTTTTATGACCTTAAACATGCTTTCATCATTATCATTATTATGATTAATTTCATCTATAAATCTCCATAAATATGTAGTATTTTTTTAATGTATATATGTTTAATTCCCATGAATTTTATTCCACTTGGTAACTCAATTATATGTTTTTAGAGATGACATTAAAATTTCCATTACAATCATTTAATTGTTTTTGTTTTTAACCCTTTTATGATTTGATTATTTCAAAAATGATTTTTCAAAATCTCAAAGCCCAGATTACCGGTATTATGTTTAATTTTCAAGGGAAAAATTAAATAATAGAAAATAGATTATAAAATCCATATTTTAAAATGAATATAATTCTATTTGATAACATATATAACATGAAACACTCAAAATATATTGAAATGTAACAATTAAATACATTATTATATATTTATATTACAAAAATCAATCTCTTTGATAGCTCATTGAATAATCAATTATGAGTCTAAATGGACCGTAATATGGTATATCGTTATAACATAGCTATTAAATTAGAGAACATGATTTCTATAAACTAAATGATAAAAATTTTGTGGTTTAAACATGTTAATAATAAATTTAATTGATATAAATTCAGAATTATCAAAATAAAAAACATTTTAATAAAATTGAATTTTTTCCCTATAAACTATTATTTTTTTAAAAAACATTTTTTTAATCATTTGAACTTTTATATCAAAATTAAAATATTTTCACATTAAGAAAACTTTTATGAAATAATATAACCCATTTTATGAAATAAATATATCAACAAATATCTATTTATTATATTTTTTTTGAATTTTCAATATTGTTAAATATTTTGATCAATAGTGGAAAATATTAGGTTTGATAAGATTTTCCATTTATATTAAAGAATATAAAGGAATAAAAATTATATTTATATGATTTTAATATTAAAATTAGTTAACTTATATATATCTATTAATCAAATTTACTTTAGCATAAAAAAATTAATATTGAATTTTGAGATAAAATTTTTTTTACATTTGAAAATTTTTCTTTGAAAAATCAGTATCTCATCATATGTGACTGTTTATTTATAAATTTAACTCTTACAATTCTAGGAATTATTTTTTTTAATAATTTACGCTATATTTGGAATAATAATATTTTTTATTATATTTAATTTCTAGATTAATTTTTTAATCAAAAAATCAATATAAAAATAATTTTATATGTTTTTTACTATTGATGTGGTAAAAATACATTTATTGATTTATTAAACTATAAATATAATGATGTAAAATATCCCAAAAATTTTACAATAAAAATCTTATTTCCATATTTAGAACTTATATATTATGAATTAGTTAATTTATAATATTTTAACATTTTTCCCTATTAGATATGTTTTTACAACTTTTCTTTTTCAATATTATAAGTATGCCACAAACCTCACTTATAAAAGGAAACCCACTATCATCTTATATGCACACTTATAAAACCATATTCCTTGGTCAATACCATCCCAAATCACTTTTTTATTCCTCTCTCATAATTCTATATATATTTGTTTGATCAAAAATCAATCCTAAGATGCATTTTTGTGAAAGCCTAAATATGTTATCCAAATAATAAACAACATTCATAAATATATGATTTTATATTATTTGTTCTTCCACCACAATAAAATATTATTCACCAATATGTAACTATTTATTCTAAGAAAATAATCCTCATAAGGGACAAAAGTGATGATGAATAAGTGAATAAATATAAATAATGGGCATATTTTCAAAAGTAAAATAATATTCACAAGGCTTAAGAGAGAGCATATCACTTGAGATTCCTTTTTTATCAAATATATTAGTAAAAAAATACCTTTCCCTTAAATAATGTAAAACACTATTCCATGGGGGATAAATATTTTATATCTTTTGTTGATGTAAATAAAATCCCATGGAATATTCAAGTCCTAGTTCAGATAGCCGAGTAAGGTTTTAGAATATGACTCAAATAGTATCTATCATATACTAATATGACATTATGATAATGGAATATTCTATATCAATATCTACATCCTTAAAATTGGAAATGAAGTCATTGATCCTGTGTTTGCCACACTAACGCCTCATGGACTAATAGAATTCATTTTACATGACTACCATTCATGGATATATATAAATATACAAGGACATATTTGAGATATTTATGTGATAATTATGATTTAATTATACATATAGAATTATAATATAACATATATCAACTAATTTTCCATTCCTTTTTTATTATGAGAACACCTCAAATGTGTTCGACAAAATACTTCTAAAAAATAAATTTGATTGAATGTTCACATTAATATAATATATAATGTAATAAGGGTAAATTTAATGAATATTTGTGATATATATGAAATTATATTTATTATAGGTAATTAATATATCACCTACATCAATACCCTTAAACTTGTTATGTAAATTATAATTTCATTCATGCATAAGTATTAATTTCCATATCTAGAAAGAAACAACATCCATTATCTATGTTCAATTAAAATTATTGTTCTAAATATGTATTTAATGAAAAAAAAAACTTCCCTTACATTACTATCACTCTATAGATGATTGAACAATATAATATTTAAAATTATAACTATAGTTATCAGGTATTCATAACTACCACTTTTGATTCTACTTTTAATTGGATTCAATTGGGGTTGTTTTATGTGACATGTTTGGAAATTTTTGAAATATTTGGTCTAGTGAATGGATGGCATAGTGTTCCCCAAACTATGTACAGTCTTAGTGGAAATAGTTTAATCTTAAATAGAGGCATTTTTCATGAATTGGTCAAAATTTAAAAATAGTGCACCCACATATTAGAAACTATGCACCATGGAAAAGGGGAAATACATCTAGGGTCCATGGTTTAGTCTAACTGTGTGTCTCATCCCATTTAACAATGAGTATTGTTTTTTTAATCAAAAAAGGGTATTAAAATTCCAAAAACCTTGATTTTGGGTCCCTAATGGGCTTGTATGACCCTATATATATTCATTGTCTCCTAGAGGCTCCCAAGAGATGTGTTTTTTCCCTCTACACCCTTCGATAAGCTAACCAAATCCATGTGAATGTCATTTGATCATCTCCTGATTATGTTCCTCTATCCGTTCTCATCCTCCCTCTATCTCTCTTCATCTCCCAAGGGTTTTATATATCTGCATTTAATTGGAAGATATTTCAATTTTTTTATATTAGATCTATGACTGAATCCTAGATTTCATTATCATCATTCTTCATTTGAGATTCCCAAATAGGTCATGGAGTTTTGAGATCCATTGATCCCAATAAAGGTATTTTTCCATTGATTATCCAATTTAAAAACCGAAAGGTGCATGACTGGATTAATTATAATTCAATTTAATGTTTCGTATTTGATTCTTATGAAATTGAATTGTTGAAACAAAAAATCATTGAAGTGGTTTCTTTAGTTTGGGAAAATGGATATTGGAATGAAATTGGGAAAACAAACAATTCTATTAAATGGTGGTGACATTCTGAAAATTATACAATCTGGTGTAATTTAAATTAATGAATATTATTTTTAAATTTGATGAAAATTTATTGAAATTAAATTATAGAGTTTAATTCTAGAATTTTAAATGTAAAATTGATTTGGTTATATTGATCAAAATTTTGTATTTGTGAAAAATGTCTTAATATTATTTTGATATAAATCATTGTGTTTTAACTTAGAAAAATCCATGTTTTGATTAAAAATCTAATCTGGATTTAAAATAAGAAATTTGAATAATTAAAATCATTAATTTTATGAAATATTTTAATTAGTCATAAAATAAATTTACCATAGTCGTATTGTTATTATATAACACACAATCCTTAGGTAGTTTGTCATTTATATGGAAATACACAATGATATACAACGTTCCAAAACATAAATTCATCAATTCACATACCCAAAAGGTTGGAGATGATGTTTCCATTTTCCATATAAAATGGACTTGTGAATACATAGATCTTCATGTCACTTTAAGTGTATAGAGTCATTATACCTGAAACTATCATATCATTATGAATATGAACATATTTATCCCTTTTTTGTATTTAAAATAAATAAATACCATTTTTAAAATTATTTACATGCCTTGTGATTTTATATAATTTTGTATATAAAATATTTATTAATACATTTTTTTAATTTATTTCATTCATTTTAAATGTAAATAATAATTTTTTTGAAATAATTGTTTTCAAAACCTTTTTATATAAAATTTATACTACATTATTTAGATAATTAATTAATGAATTCTATTATGTATTCCTTTAATATACTATACTAGTATTTTATCTAACATCATAACTATGTTTTTTGGTGTTTGTTGGACATCTCTTTAATGGTTCCCTTAGGGCTAAATCAACACTTGGAGGTGGTTATAGGTGTTGATTCATAGAATTGGAGTGGTGTATCCTTTGAGACATGGGCAATAAATCTTGTTTTTTAGTACATTTCTATAATAATTTGTGTTGTTTATACCTTTTTGAATAGTATTACTCTTCTCCCTATGGATTTATTCTAGTATTCATATATAATTTTTTATCTTTATTTCATTTTTTGTTTATAATTCATTCACAAATTCTTAGTCAATGATTACAATTACAAATAGCCAACCTGTGGTGATCGAGAACACCCATTTATCCATTTTAAGAACCATTTATGTAATTGATTTTACCAGGGAACACATGATTGTTCTTGAAAATGTGCTATCAAAGGTGAAGTTTTTGCAACTTACATTGATATTTTTATGCATATGTAGTTTCTTATTGCGACATAAGAGGTAGTTTCAATTGAGTTTCTAGCCATATATCACCACAATGATACTGATGTTTCCAGGGTTGTTTTGGGAAGACATAGTAATGATTTTTTATAGTTATTTCCAAGAAAATTATTTGTGTCGATTTAAATTAATATCTAATTTTTCTATATGTTATGATTAATTTTCCTTAGATCCTCTGTTCTAGTGTTAATTTGAAATATTCTATGTTTTTTGCTTCTATTTTACAGAATCATACATTCAATAAGAGTATGAATTAGATCTAGGAGGAAGGAAATTGAGAACCACAGTGGTAGAATCCCCTAGTGGAACCAATACTAGTTTAAGAGATTATTTTCAATTTACAAGGTTTTTACATGGAACTGTACCAGCTCCCATTCAAGCTCCAACTATTGAACCCTAAATAGTTGATCATAGATATATTAATTTAGAATTACTACACCAGAATGTTTGAGTTTTAAATGACCCAAATGATACGCAACAGTATGTGGAATGGGTGAACATGATGTATCATTTTTTTGTTCTTAGATATTCCTAATGAAATCATGTTTATTTTTGTCACCTTCATGCTAGAAGGACCAAGATGGAGATGGAGGGAAATGATAGAAGAAGTGAAGAAACATGGAGAAATATAGTGGAAATACATCAATGCTATTTTTTGTGGCCAGTTCTATCTATTGTTAATGTTGTTTTACATTTTATATTGATCTTTTCTTGATTTAGAAAACTCACAAGACTGTGACAGATTATGAACATTGTTTTCCTGTTCTAGTATTGTTTTCACATGAGATAGTTTGAAATTAGAATATATTTAATAACCAGTTTGAACTTGGACTTCAATATAATATTAGATATCTAGTTTCCTTGATTAAAAAACCTTTTTATCCTAATTTACTATTTAGTGCATTGATGGTCGAGATTTTCCGGGCTCACATAATAGGGTGTACGGGATTTTCTTCATCTCCTATTTGAAGTCTGTTTTCCTATAAGGAAAAATTGACAAATGATGATTCTTGTGGTGGATATCAATAGTTTTATTTCCCTTGACAACCAATAGGTCCTATCAGAGGTCCTTTAGTTTGTTAGAAGTGTTGTAATATGATTAATTCAATAAGGGTTTTTACTGAGTTACACAAGATCTGTTGATCATGTGGATTCATTAGTCACCCACAGATGGACTTCCATTCCAATTACCCTTCCCACAGTGGAATATGATCAACATCAGCTTCCGAAATTATGTTTTAATCAAATGCTTCTAGAACAAGTAGTTTCAAACAATAGAAATCTAGAATAAACCATCTTCACAGAGAGGAAGAGTGTCCTGACGAATAAGATGTGGATCCAGTGACTGTGAGAGGTACCATCACTATATCTTTGTCCATATTTAATACTCTATTTGATACTGGCATTTAACATCCATTTATAAACACCAATATTTTTATTATTATAAATATTTCTATGAATATTTTTTCTTATGTCATGGTTTTTAATAATAATCATGAAATTTTGATATGTGTAGGGTCTTTATAGCATTGCTTTTATTTCCTCTCTCACAAATGTCGAGTATGCCTATAGATTTCAGGTTATGAACATGAATCCCTTAGATTTCATATTCTAGATGAATTGGATCATTTCCAGTATAGATAGAATTTATTGATATCTTTGAAAGGTCACTTCTAAAACACTGGATAGTGTATGTTTTATCATTCAAATAGAATGGTACCCATGGATGACTAGGGAAATACCAACTTATCTATATTTTGAGAAATTGATATTGGTGATTTCTTTTTACCTTGAGATAGAATAATTGTGTAGTGATCGACCTATAGACATAACAAAATATTAAGACATGTTTCAATTTGACTTACCTATGTTTCAGTATGTACGATATTTGGTGATTTTATATTCATTTAGTGCATGGTGATCAAACAATTTATATTCCCTCATACAACTTGGAACTAGCTGAAATGAAGGAGCTAATGATTCAGTTGCATAATCCTCAATATAAATCTATTATACACTCAATTGTGTCACCTATGGTGGAATTGTTTAACTATTGTAATATGGTCGATGGTTCATTATGCATATGTGTTTGTTGAGAAAAAAATAGAGTCATGGAAAATAACAAGTATCTGATTCCATATATTGATGATCTGTTTGATCGGATACAAAGGGAGAAATGTTTCTCAAATATTTATATTTGATCTAGATAACATCATTGTGGATATAAAGATATGAAATTCACTAAACAATTTTTCAAAGTACGTATGCCCATTACGTGAACCTCGTTATGAAATTCGGTTAAAAAAATACTCTTGTAGTTTTATGGAGCTAATGTTTAATATTTTTTATGACTATGGTGATACTTTTGTGGAATTATTTATTAATGACATCATATCTTACTCTAAGCCTCATGAGTTTCATTTTTATCCTTCAATATCTATTTTAGAATTTTTAGGTTATCAGTAACATTATGACATGATTTTGAAATGTGAATGTTGGATTCCAGAAGTGGGGTTCTTTGGGAAAATGGTGTTGGAACATGGTATATAAGTTTACCATTAGAAACTGAAAGATATTTTGTCATAGGAACAACAATGATATTTCTTCAAAAATTTATAGATTCTTGGGTTTAGTTATGTATTATTTCGTATTTTTAAAGGACTTATCAATATCATATTATTCGATGACTTCTATGGATCGGAATGGACTAAATTTTTCAATAGATGAGAAATGTAAGAATTTTTTCATTGATCTAAAATATATTTTTACAACTGACCAAATGTTTAATCTTCTAAAAGATATGGAGGAAAATGTAGTCATCTATGATGAATTTCGTTAACATGTGAGATGCATTCTTTACAGGGTGATCATGTAGTTGCTTATGGATCATGTCAGCTTTGGAAACATGAAATGATTTATCCAGCCCACGACATTGAATGTGATGTTATGGTGTACATTCATAATAGTTGGTCTAATTTACTTTATGGTGAAGGGTCTATGAGGGTATTATACCTCCTTAGCTCTAGTTATATCTTTTGGAGAAGAAATTTCAAAATCTTTTAGAGGTATTGGATATAATACCTAGAATATTAATATTTCAACATCACCAATACCCCGGGGAAATAGAATGTCATCATAGATTTTTTATACTTGAAAAATATGAACCATGAAGTCAATGAATTGTCAGAATATTGGTACTTTATGGATCATTTTGCATAGTTGGGTATTAGAGTTCAAGAAATCTAGGGTTGAGGAATCATTATATAAATTTTAGTTTTCATCCAATCATCTCAATATGATTATTTCGAAACAACTAGTTGATGAAATTTCAAAAACATTAAAGAATTTTTTTATAGGTGGGATACTATAGATTATTGGTCATTATCTATATAGTAAAATCTATGTTTTCTAAATTTATTTTTTTGTTTTTTATCCATAAGTAATGATGTGATAGGAATTTCAAAATTCTAATGAGTTTTTTACCCTGAAACCTTTAATATTTTCTGTAACATGCGGTGTAGATTCTAGTTGTAAGGTATGAGATGGGGAAATTCTGAATTTTTCTCTCATTATTATACTTTCCAATTGGTTGAGGATATAATCCAAAATCCTTCTTCAATTTTTAATCCACATTAATTTACAATACTTATGTTGGATGAGTTCTCTATGAATTTTTTTTTGGGATTATGTATACCCTGAGAAAGAGGAATGTGATATGGGTAATGAACCATCCTCTGACAAAATCAGCTCATTTTATACCTATTTATGATACAACCATAGTTCAATAGTTGGTAAATCACTATATGAAAGGGAATGTTTCTTTTCATGGTGTTCCATATGGTATAGTCTCTTATAGGGATATTATGCTCACTTATCTTTTATGGAGAGGCATTCAAGAGGTAATGAGATCTTAGGTCTACTTGCATACGACAGACCATCCACTCTTAGATTTCCTAACATAACAAGATATATAGATTCTTTATGATATGATTGGTACTTTTTATCTTGACATTTTTTGGTCTTGGAATGACCATATATGGCTTCTTGTGTTTTATCAAGACAATAGTTACAAGTCTATGATGAGAATGGATCCATTTGAGACCATATATATCTATCTGTGAAGACCATAATTTTTCAAGTAAGAGATTGGTGAATGTTCCTTGGTTGGAAAATGCTTGGATAAAAATAATTAAAAAAATAATTACTTGATTCATCATTTCATGATGGTGGATCTAATCTAGAATAAGTATTATTCTGATCATAATCACAGACCATTGGAATTTTCGATTGGAAATAGGGTGTTCTTGAATGTATCACCTTAGTTGGGTCTTATATGTCTTGGGAGGCAAGGTAAACATGCACACAATTCATTAAAAAAAATTTAGGATGTTTACAATGTTGGAAAAAGTTCATGTAATTTGTAACATCCACCACACCTAAGATTAATACATAACGTGTTTCTTGTATCTCAGCTACGAAAGTATCTAAATTATCCATATCATGGTCTCAGTTAGAGTGAACATAATATTGAACATGATTTATTTAGTTTTGAACGACCATTATGAATATTTGATTATGAAAAAAGTTACCTTGTGGGAGGAGGATACCATTTGATTGAGATCTAAGGTAGAAAGATTCAGATTCTCATTGGACGGGGGGGATAGAGTCACTAATTAGTGAGATGTGGCCTCATTTTTTTGGCATGGACTCTACATAGTAGGAATTTCGGGACAAAAATAATCGTTGGGGGTGTGGTGGTATCATACCATTACTATTTTAAGGTATTCATATTCACCACTACTGTTTATTCATTGGATGGGATTCATAATGGGATGTTTCAAGTGAGAAATTTAGAAATTTAGAAATTTATGGGCTATTGTATAGTGGGCACATGATTTTCCCAAACCGTGATCCAAATTAGTGGAAAACTATGACAAATTAGACAGTAGAGTTTTTCATGTCTGGATTATGGTATAAAAACATATTCAACAACATTTTTGAAACCCTGATCCATGGAAAAAGGGTTTACAGATAGGTTTCATGGTTTTGTGTAACTATGTGGAAATACCTAGAGATCCATTTTTATAGGGTGTATTAATTTTAATTTTTTAAAAAAATTCTGAATACCATCCTTTTTGGACATCAATAGTCTTGTATGACCCCATGGTGATTTTTTCTTCATTATATTATCCCAATAGAGGTTTCTGGACCCTCTACACACTTTTAGAAGTGAAATAAAGCTACGAGAACAATTATTGATATTATTTTAGATAGTTTACTACTTTTTTTCTCCTCCTAATACTATCATTATTATCCTATACAGGAGTTTATAGATAACCATTCTATTGGATGATCTAAAAACCATTGATTTAGATCTTGGGTCAAGGGGATATTCTTGAATCACATCATCATCGATCTTAATTGGAGAATCACAATAGGGGTATTGTATTTCAAGATCCCATGATCTAAAGGTGGAGGTTTCATTTTTAATTAAGGCTTTAATTAACCCTAAACATCATGAATTTTTAAATATAATTTAATTGTATATGTTGTATTTTATTCATATGAAATTGATTGGGTTAAAATCCTAAGACCATTAAATTGGTGGATTTGTTTTGGAAATTGTATTTTGGAATGAAATTATAGAAAACACCCAATTCTATTGTATTAGGGTGTATTTTTGAAATTTAAAATATTCGGTTGAATTTAAAATGTTGAATTTAAATTTGTGAAATTGATGGAATGTGATAAAAATTATATTGTTCAATTAAATTCGGTATTTTAACTATTAAATTCATTATGTGAAACTGAATTCCAATTGAAATTAATAAAGAATGACTAATTGTTTTTATATAATCCATTGTGTTTTATCATAGAAAATGCATGTTTTGATTAAAATCCCATTTTGAGTTTTAAATAAAAAATAGACACATTTTATCTATAGGATATAATGAAATTTATTTTATGAAGTCTTAAAAAAATTCAATTTCTGATTTTTTATAAGATAACATGAAATAAATTAATACTTAGTGAGTTATAAGGATAAAAATATATGATTTACTACATTCCAAAACATAAATGGTGTATGTGACATATCTGATGGGATGGTGATGATGTCGCATTTGGCCTTACCAAATGAAAATGGGTGTCAAAATATGTCGTCCCACTGTGAGTATGTGGATCCACTTATCTTTGAACTGTCATACATTTTATAATATGACCATATTTCTCACTTATTTATATATTTAAGGAATATATCAAAAAAATATAAAATGTATTACATTCTTTATGAATTTATAAAAACCATTTTATATAAATATTTTTTATCCATTTTTTAATTTTTTTCAATCATTTTGAATTTAAATAATGGTTTTTTAAACATTATTTGGAAATTCCAAATCATTTTATGTAACATTTAAGGTTTATTATTTTGTTAATTAAATTTTGAAATCAATTTTGGAATACTTAATGATATATTAAAAGGATTATTTATCACACACTACATGATACATAGAGTGTATGTTTATTATCACTTTATAAGTTTGAGCAGGTGTAAATAACCACTTTGAGGTGATTCTAGATACTGATTCGTTAATGTGGAGAGTTTTTTCCATTGGGAACTGGGTTATCTATCATATTTTTTGGGTACCTTTCTATCGTTCATTCATTGTTAATAACTATTTTTATTCATTAAGACTTATCTCTATTTCGTTTTTCTTTTTTTAATACTCTCTTGTTTATATTTCATCTATTGTGTTTATGAAAAACTTATTCCTACATTCATATTGTATGATGACAAGTACTAGTCATCAACCCATAGGGATAATTAATTCCCTTTAAGACATGTCAAGATTTTCATGGTTATTGGGTTACTATGCTACATGTGTTCGTTCATAACTAATATTCTAAAAAAACATGAAAATTCATTAGAAAACATGGATGAGATAACTGCCCAATTAAAACCCAAAAAATTAAAATAATGAAATATTTTTATCAATTGGGTGGTAGAATGTTTTATGAGGGTCATATATTATATTATAAATTTTGATAAAGGTTTTAAATAAATTAATAACATGCATTAAACTATTATACATGTGGTTAAATCATGTTGATCAAAATTAAGTGTCAGTTAAGTGACTTCATCTATATTTATCTTCATTGTGGCATACTCAAATGTGATTCACATAATTTATTTTATTTACTCTATATACTAAATATTTTCATGTAATAGTAGTAATACATTATAATTTTGGATATTTTAAATTAATATTTAAATATTTTTATCTAATGTGGTTTAAACTAAAAATTACCATGTGGTAGAGTATTAAATTATATAAAAAAAATTAATTGGATTACATTACATTTTCAGTTTGATTAACATCATAATATTATATGTAGAAATTTATTTTATAATATTATGTATTATTTCTAATTTTTATATGTGGATTTAAATGTGAGATTCATAATAGACTCATTGATTAATCATCACTCCAACATTACTAGTTTTTTGGGTTTATATTAGAAACACATTTCAATCAGAATTGTTTATGATTGAGTTTCCAATGTAGTAAATTTTTAGATAACTTTCTAATAAACTAGATATATTTTATTAACATTAATTTTTATAGGGTTTTCTATATAATAGAAGCATTATCCTATATTTGCCACATAAAATTATTTAGAAGGTGTTCTTAATGAAATTTGCCTTTATTTCTCGCTTTGGTTGAAAATAGTTTATCATCTAAATCCATATAAAAAACATTTTCAAATATGTTTCTAAAATTGTACAAATTATATAATAATGAAATTTTATAACATCTTTGATATTTTATAAATTATTGTATTAGAAATATTAATTTTTTTATAAAAAAATAATATTTTACATTTAACATAATCATGAAAAAAATATTTATATTCATATGTATGGCTTGTTTGAAATTAACCACTGTCATGATAACTCAAAGCTTTAATGATTAAATTATATGATTCATCAGTTATTATCAAGGATATTTATTTTCAAGTTGTTTTTAGACTTATTTTAAAGGATATTTTCTAAATGAAAATTATATTTTCTTCAGGGGTGTTTTTAGAGACATTTATATCAGATTTATAGTCAATAATGACCAAAAAATTATTATTACCTATATTTTAGTGGGGGTATATTATATTTATATCATATTTACTTTTTTTAGATGTTTTATGATTATATTGGCCATCGATAGTATTAATATTCTCTCATATTATTTATTTTTATAGTAATTAACATTCAATTGGATTATTAACTTTCCTAAGATCATTGGAAATTAAATTTCTGATAAATATCTATACATTTTCTTTTATATAATTATGTAATTTACCATATATCATATCAAAATATTTTATTTTATTTTCAATATTTTATTAATGACTAAGAAAATTCATTAAATTTTTAATTCTTTACTAAATATAGATATATATTGATAATTCGTACTATTAACGAATTAAATAAATTATATTTCATTTGATGATTGATTTGGGAATACTGATATCGGCCCAGTGAAATAATGTATATCCACATGATGTGTAATTACCCATTAATTTTATATTTTATTGAGAATATTCATGATTTTAGAGGAATAAATATTACTATGATCATGTCATCCAAAAATTGTGATTTTACTGTATCGATAATTTAGTTTTTATTATACATGAGATGTTTATAATTATATTATCACTGGATTAATTTCATTGATAGGTATTGGATTCAATGGAATATAATTTAAGTAATTTACCTTACCATATTGATTTTTTATTAATTTGTTATCATAGTGGGTATATTTATTAAATTACATGGGTTTTTAGTAATTTGTCTTTTAGTAATGATAATGATATTCAAGTTATTTAAATAGAATGTTTGGTTAGTTATGTTCCTTTACATATTGACTAATCATATTGATTTATGATATCTTCCTCTATAATTTACCATTATGGATCATTTCATCTCACCCTTATTTATTTCCATTCAAAAGAAAACATGAAGTGTACAATTATTCATATGAAAGTATATTTTATATGGTGTAATTTTATTCAAGGAAAAATATTATGTTTTAATTTTTGTTCTAAAATAAAAAATTGGAAACATGTATGTTTTTAGATTATCGTGACTAGTAAAATATTGTTTCCTTCTAGATGAGATTACTTGTATCTTATTTTTATGTAATCAAGTAAACACTATATAGGGTAACTACAGCAATGGTGTCTAGTGTTTTTATCATGGTATTTGTAGTAAAAACCAAAGAACATGATTTTGAAAAACATAGAATGGGGAGAATTAACATAATTTAGTCATTATGGAGTAGTGTAGAATAACATCGAATTTTTTTGGTAAATTAGATATTCAATGGTTTCCTTACAAAAAAAATCCATGTCTTGTTACTACAAGTGTATAATGTTTTAGAATAGAAATACCTAGGGTTAATAACTTGAAAAGGGTACATTAGGATTAATGTGATCGATACCTGATGCATGATGAAGGTCCTTACAATTCATATTATTTTACTATATGGGGGGTATGATTAGGATAATTAATTTTTTAAAACAAAATCATCATGTTTGACTTTAATAAATAATGAAAATGTTTTGCCTTTGTTAAACATAATATTTATTAGATTGAAAGTAATGAGTTATGATTTAATAATCCTTTTAATTATTTTTCATGTTTATATGATTTCCCAGCTATGATTAATTCTTCACTTATTATGATTTTTTTCTTTTAGTTAGTAGATAGATCTTGAAAAAAATCATGCTAACGTTAAAAGTGAATGAAAATGTGGTTAATATGAGAAAAAAGTGATGATTATAGGATTGAATGTTATCATGATTATTCCTAATCAATTATACTAAAATATTTTTAATAATATGTACATTATCCAACTCATGGACTCACAAATGAATATAATGATATAGTTTTATAATAGGTAATGTTGAATAGACCATGGATGATAGAAATATTTACTCATTTCTTGTCAATAATTTTAAAAGAGATAAATAGGAAATTATCTCAAAAGCTTGTGAAAATGCATTATGTGTGGGAAATAAGGGAATAAATAAATAACTTACTAAGGAATAAAGAAGACTACAATGGAAGGAAATAAATTTCATCATATAAATTCACTAATAATATATTTTTATACATGTTATAAAATTGAAATTTATTCCATTCAATGACATATTTTAATGGTTCACTCGTATACCAATGAAGATCATTTGTTGAAATATAATATAAAATTTATTTATGTATCTTGGTTAAAGTATTTAATCATACGCATTTTCAACAATGATATCTTTGTTATTCCACTTATGAATAAAATAAGAATTCATTACAATTTTAGAAGCACATATTTATTCATTTACATAATGTTATGGATAATGTTATGGGTTTAGGAGTATAATATTGATCATAAGTAGAAAATATTAAAGAGCCCTTTTATAAATTATTTTGGTTGTAATATTACATGATTAATGATACATTTGGACAGAAATTATTGGAACAAAACCCATTGAATTATTATTTGAAATAATTATTACGGAAAGAATGGTTTAGTATTTCTTTATGGTATAAGTATAATGGTATTGGTAACCCTTATGGTATACAATATATTTGATGTTAGTTTCATCACGAATCATCACAGTTATAGAACATTATAGGAATTATTTGTATAATGTTTTTGAAAAGGGAAACCTATATACTTTGTGAAAAACCATCACATCTAGTGAGGTTGTGGATCCTGTACCCATAACTAATGGGAAAAATTGTCTTCATATTACAAATGTACTACATCTTTCTCTAAATAATATGTCGTTAATTTTAGTTATTTATTTTGATTAAAAATTATTAATTATGAAAAACTATTGTTACTATTGATGATTAGAGATTAATGTATTATATTTTATAATGTTTACCAAACATACTAGATTAGGAAAACATTTATCTATAGATGGAAATAAATTTCAAAATTTGATAAATTTCAAGATTTTTTAAATTTTAATATTAGTGAATTGGGCATAATGAAATTCATGTTTTGGATATTAATTTCATAGAATAAGTGATGAATCTGATATTGTTTGAATAACAATAAAATGATTAAATTAAAATTATGAAAGGGAATCATATAATGTAATTATATTTCCCTATATTAAGATACTGTAAAATAGTTCCTCACCTTTAGGAAAATGATATTGAAAAAATGTTATTAATTGAAAATCATATCTGATTAATCAAATTGTCATATAAATCATTATAAAATTATTGTTTTTAGGTCTTTAACATTCTATTGATCGTTTACATTTTTTTTATCAATTCCTTGTATCACTCTGTATAAATTTTTATTCTTTTATTTCATGTATACAAATTTAATTCGCACATATTTTATAAAAATTCAAATTCTAGATTTGTGTTATTAGATATGAACATCATATTACCCTTTCTATCTTATCAATATACGGTTTTAATAACTCTTTTAGGATAAGGGTTTTTCCATAGTTTTTTTTCTAAATGTGAAACCCCTGATTACAATAATATATTTTAAATGGTGAGGTTGCAGTTTATTTATTATAGGGAAATTTTAACACCTTGAGATTTTAGAAGATGGAAATTAAGATTGATAGAATATAGGATATTAAATACCATGATTTTATGAGAATGTAAAGTGAATAAAATTTATGATATATTTTATTTTATAAAAAAGTTTATCTATTTGAGAGATCGAGGAACAGAAAACCCCGAGTCTTAATGAACTGTAATATAGTATATCTTTATAAAATAACAATTAAAATGTTTGATATGAATAATAATAATTTAAATATTAAAAATATACTATTTAAACTTGTATAAAATAAATTTAATGGATATATATTGTTTATAAAAAATGATAAAGAGTATAATCAAATCAAATATTGTAAAAAAATTATTTAATAAAAACTATAGTGATATGGTATCATAAAAATATTTAAAAATACTATAACGAGTCACTCACAACATGTCTCCCCCCACCAATGGTTAAAAATATTCCAGCTCTCTTAAATACAATATGTTTATTATAAATAAGAACATATTCTTTGAAAAACATATCTTAGACCTGATTGGGTTCCCTATAGAAAAAAAAAATCAATCAGGTTGAGATGCTTTTCCTGGTTCGTGCACTGGTTCCAATAAGGAAATGTCCTTAAAGGAAAATACCATGTTCTGTTTTAAAACACCTGAACAACAATTTTAGATTAATACTCTAAAAATAAATAATTTCAATTTTTCTGAAAACATAATTAATACAATATATCATAACCCATAATTAATATTCAAATTTAAATCCATTTATAATGTATTGATAAATGTCACCCTTTAAAATCAAATGATGGATGTGAAATATACCTCGACAACCAAACCACACTAGAATAAATGATGATGCACCAACAAATTGTTTTTGATCCATAAATTATGTGGTGTTTCCAATGAAAAAAATTTAAAATAAGTGGTTTTTTTATTCATAATATAGACACTAAGGATCTCAAAATATTCAGGTCATCAAAAGTGTTTATAATTTCACAATTTAAAACATTGAAGCTGAAAAAATATCCTCATTATTGACATTAATAGAATAATTTAGTGAGGGTGAATGGATATGAAAACCACAAGCATTTCCATCCTCCAACACAACAGTAAAAACGAATATTGTTGCTACTAACATTAGGTTGTAAACGTTGTCACTCAGTTCCGTATGAATTTAATTTTAAATTAAATACTACAACTTCATGGAGTTGATTTTGGAATAATTAATTTCATTTTTATAATCATAATAATTTATATTACCTTATTGGATAAATTTTTTAATATTGTTAATTGTAAAAACAATTATGTTTTTTCACTTCAGTTAAGATAAAAATGTCTTTACATGGGGTGAAACTAAAAACAAAGGAATTAAAATGACTAAAACCCATTAAAACCAACTTTAGGAATATATTTAGACGTTATATTTTGTTTTTATATAATTTTACATTTTTATCATTTTTAATTGTGAAAAACCTGGTTATATCATTTTCATTAAAAAAATTAAATTGTTCAACCCACCTCATTTTTGAAATTCCTCTCTCTACTATTCATTTCGCACATCCAGAACCAGTGGTACATCCAATAGACACCAAATTCACTTCCATATTCAAACCAAAATATCCATTATCCCTTATTTATATCATAAATATATATTTGGTATCATTTTTGGGTTCTCCTAAATAATTTCCTAGAAGATTATCTAACATTGTTAAATAAGCGTTTTCAATTTATTTCTCCTTCCACACCCGTTAAATTATATTAAATCTTGATAATATAACAACACCAATAGCTTTCATACATGTATATTTTATTATCTTTAAGTAATAATATATATAAATTTCTATAACCTTGAAATGGGATATGAAATCGTCGATCAGGAGTCTGATTCACAATCACCTTAAGAACCATTATAATGTGTTTTCCATCAACACCTTTCAATGATAGTTATCAATATGAATATAAAAAAAATAAATTATTTTTATGATATTATTATACTTATTTAATATTAATATCACATTAACATTCTTATATTCTATTCTAAATAAATTATTATTACATCACATGTGTGTACGGAGGACTACCAATCAGGGATGTGATGTGATGTGATTAATTTTTCCCTTTTACTTTACATAATGTATAATAAATGTAAATATTTAATCATTATGTGGGATATATATGAAGTGGAACTGAATCTATATAATTAATATTATTCATACTACCAAACCCTTTCACTTTGTGAGATATTATAATGGCTATCATGAATATATACACTCTACTATCTCTATAAAATGATGTAGTCTATTCTCCATATTCTATTCCATTAATGATTATGTATATTTCTTTAGAAAATAAAATAATACTTAGTAATGAAATATCAAAATAGATGTGATGTAACTATATAATATTCTTAATAAATAGAAACTTAATGAAAATGACAGACGATAAAAAATCATTTAACACCATAAATAATGAATGTAATGAAATATTATTAACTATCACGTGGTAAAATGATATAAGAGGATCATATATTATATTATAGTTTTTATATGGTTTTATTATATATTTTTTATTATTAATAAAACCAATATACTAGAGGTAAAATCACTTTCAACAAAGAGGAAGTGATATGTAATAGACATCGTATCAATTTTTTTTAATATGGGATATATTAATGTAATGAACCTAATTTATCTCAAATTCTATATATACTACACCTTTTTAATTTAATATTATTAATAAATCATAAATCTTGATATTTTAGGATATTATTATATTTATTTTATTCAATGTTATTTTACATCGAAATTAACAAGCGGTTATGAATTTCATTACTCATGTTTATTTCATATGGTTATATTATGTCTTCACTGTTTTTAACATTATTTGATTATGTGGGGAAATAAATTTTATTATAATTAATAATTTAAAAATTTATTTGGGGATTTAAATTTAATTCATCGTGCATTGATTAATTATTAATTCAATATTATGATATTTTTGATGATTTATTTCACATCTTCAATTTAATCTGAAATTGTTTTGATTGATTTTACATAGAAGTAATTTATTTGATCACTGGATAATAAACCTAATTAATTTTTTCCTCATATACTTATTTAGGATTTTGTCACGACCCGCCCTCGGGGTCCGTGCCGTGACTACCCCAAGCCCGCCTTCCATAGGCCAGGGGCTGGCGACTAGCACCAAGGCGTAATTCCCGGTAAAAGGGAAGGCATTGCCTTTGAAAAGTAAACACACACCACAGAGTAAACAAGCGGAAAGTAAACACTAAGCAAACAGAGTACGACTGAAAGTGCGGAAAAGTAAATGGGCCAGAATACAAACCCAAACTGAAAGTAAAGTACAACTCAAAAAGGGAAAAACAGCAACTGAAAAGTAAAGCCGCTACTCCGAGCTGTCCACTGGAAATCCCACCTGAAGGGTGGGTACAGATAGCTCCTTTGCTCCACTGGTCCCACCGTCCGCTCCGAGCACGTCCCGCCCAGTGGTCCACCTCCGGGTACCGTCCTGCTGTGCAAGCCTCAGCTAAGGTCTACGCTGTCCGTCGTCTGCAACCAACACAACGTAGTGCGGGCAAAGCCCGTGCAGGGGTGAGTATAAGCTACTCAGTAGGGACCCCGAGACCCCAGAAGGTCTCTCAAATCCACAAAGGATAAACAACGAAGAAAAGTACAATCACGAAGTAACAACCGACACTGCTTAGGTATATGCCCATACATATACCTAAGTCATCAAAATACGCTCCATCCTCCGAGCCCAAGTACAACTCAGTCCACACAGGAAAGTATACGTATTCCACATAGGAAAGCAGAACATAATCCACACGGGATTGCACAACAAAATCCACACAGGAAAACAACAGGATTCAGCTCACACAGGTATACTTCTTCAAGGACGATAAAGATGATCACTGATCCATCTAAGTCGTCGGACCCACGAAGGATCGATAGGTAACTAACCCCCGCAGAAGACCCACACAGGATCGGGCTCACACAGAACCTGTAGGCGCTGGCTCACACAGAACCGCTGAGCGCAAGGACCCACACAGGATCGGGCTCACACAGAACCTGCAGCACTGATCCACGTAGGATCGCTGAGTGCTGTAGTCGTCGTCGTCGAATCCACACAGGATCTCTGTACTGTCGTCGTCCAATCCACACAGGATCTCTGTACTGTCGTCGTCAAATCCACACAGGATCTCTGTACTGTCGTCGTCCAATCCACACAGGATCTCTGTACTGTCGTCGTCAAATCCACACAGGATCTCTGTACTGTCGTCGTCTAATCCACACAGGATCTCTGTACTGTCGTCGTCGCAGTCACAGTAGCAGTCGTAGCAGTCGCAGCCAGCACTAGGGTTCCCGCACACAGCAAGCTCGTACGGAGGGTCCGCTCCACGAGCCGAGAGGCTGATACATCAACTGTCATGAAGACCGAAGTTGATGTATCCAAAAGTTCCGTATCGTCAACAGGAACTCAACGCAACAGACGGCGCGTCGATCGGACGCCCGGTCTGAGAGTTATTGGCATTTTCGTCTCCGGGGCCCGGTTGGTTTTTAAGGCAAAACCAACCCGACCGTACTCCACCTGCGTCCAAACCTCTGGCGGAGTATGCCAAAAGATCTGTCTCACTAAGAGGAACACTACGCGACTGACGGCACGTCAATCGGACGTCCGTAGCTCAAGATATGAGCGTTTCCGCTCCGAAGGCCCGGTTGGTTTCGTGAACGAACCAACCCGGCCGAACTCAAAGTAAACCGAAACCTTGAGTGCGATATACCGAAACGACCGTCTCGATCCAAGGATCGCGTTGCCGCAGACGGTTCGTCATTCGGAGGTCCGAGGCTCAAGTTATGAGCCAAAAACCGAAACTGGTCCGAAACGGGGGGGTCCGGGTCCGGGCCGACCCGGCCCGACCCCCCCCCCCCCCCCCCGGGGTGGCGCGGCGGCCGGCGGCGGCGGTCGGCGGCGGCGGACGGCGGCGGACGGCGACGGCGGGCGGCGGCGGCGGGCGGCGCGGCGGCGGCGGCGGCGGGCCGCGCTGGCGGCGGCGGCGGGCCGCGCTGGCGGCGGCGGCGCTTAGCGCCGCACGTGGGTCACGCGGGGGCTAAGCCCCGCGGTTTCTTCAAGGAGGCGCGGCACAAGGCCGCGCCGGTTTCTTCAAACCGCCCCCCCCCCCCCCCCCCTCACGTGGGGGGGCCTGCTGGCGCCGAACCAAAGGGGGCGGCTGCCCCCTTCCCTCAAGAACCGCCCCCCTCATTAAGAGGGGGGTTTTAATGGACCGGCCGGGGAATTTAATTCCCCGGTTTTGTGACATCCGGCCGGCCCGCTGGCCGGCCGGTTTTTACCAACGGGACCGGAAATTCCGGTCCCGCCCTCGACTTCCGACGCCGGCGGCCCGACCGCCGGTCTTTCCTTCCGCCGCGGCCCGGAACCGGCCGCGGTCTCCTCGTCCCGCCGCGGCCCGGAACCGGCCGCGGTCTTCTCGCCCCGCCGCGGCCCGGAACCGGCCGCGGTCTTCTCGTCCCGCCGCGGCCCGGAACCGGCCGCGGCGTTCGTCATCCGGCGCGGTGCGTCGGCACCGCGCCCCTTCGCCGTGCTTCGATTCTTTTCAACGCGGCGCGACGGCGTCGCGTTCTTGAAGATTTTCCCTCGGCGTGGCGCGACGACGCCACGTAAATTAAATGTACGATCATCCGCGTGGTGCGACGGCACCACGCTACTTGCTTCCACCCGCATGAATAAACATGAACGTTGGAGGGGGGTTCGGCCGTGTTCGTGCGGTCCGGCCCCCTCTCGTTAAATTAATAACGCAACTTAAACAATCAAGCATCAAGTTAGACATGCGAGATCCACGTTCAAGGAAAAGAATAAAGAAATAATGAAACAACAACCCCTACCTCGGGTTTAGGATTCAAAGGTTCGGCTACGCTCCGCGGAAGACGGCGTCGCGGAGGTCGGGTGTCGCGGTCGTCGTTCGTCAAATCCGTTGACGAAGAGTTATGCCCGATGCGACACGTTGTTGGCAGATCTTCGTTTGCCGACGAAGAAGGCCCGAGGGGGATGCGGCGTTCCCTCTTGTTGACACTGAGGACGAAGAAGAGAGGCGTCATTCTTCGTCGGAGTTTGAGCGTTCTTCGTCAAGATGAACGTTCTTCGTCAAGATGAAGAAGATGGAGGAGGAGCTCTCAAATGAAAACCACACAAGGTGACTAAGAGTTCTAACCCAACAAAATAAGACAAAGTCTTATTTTATTCACAAAAAGAATTTCAAAGGTTTGAAATTCAAAAAGGGTTTAACTCCCTTAAATAAAAAAAGGTAACTTAAGCCATTAAAAGAGGGGTTAAGTATGTTGAGAGAAAATGAAAAGACTTTGGGGTTCGTGTGGGCCCCACCACACTTAATCCTCCCAAGGGAGGTTAAGTGGGTGTGGGTCCCACTTCCAACCCCCTTAGGTAGGTTTTTTAATATGTTAAAATAAAATTTGTTTTACACAATTTTATTTAACTTAACTGAAAAACCCCAAAACGTAACTTTCTACCCGCAACAAACGCAACTCCCGAAAAGGTCTCATTAAGCGAAAATCGGCGCTGCGAGTTAATCGGTGCCCTCAGATTTCAATTCCGAGCACCGGATCAAAAGTTAGGAAGTCCCGCTCGTTCGTTCACTGAACGTACCCGAGCAAAACTTCGGAAAATAATTCCGGGCACTCCGGGCCTCGGAATCAGGTGCCGTCTGAAACCGCGCTCTTGTAAAATTCTAAAGAAAATTAAGAAAAAATTTTCCTTGAATTTTACGGGTCTTTACATTACTCCCACCTCAGGGCTTTACGTCCCCGTAAAGCTATATAAAAAACTAGGGAAACAAAAAGAGGATACTGAGCACGCATCTGAGCCTCCCGCTCCCATGTGCTCTCCTGGAGATTCCCGTGCCGCCATCTGTTGCGCACAAGAGGAATCGATTGTCCATGTAGGACCCGCTCCTGGATGACATGGACCTCTTTTGACGTGGCCCGGACCATCTCTGGTCCCACAAGAGCTGCAAGATTTCTTCTTTGCCGAAAAGAGAAACCTGGTCTCATCCCCTGGATGAACCACATTCTTTGCCTAAAACAGTCAATCCTAACATGGATGATACTAATCCATACTAAGGATGACGTCGTAAGGCCTCGACGCTACTACTAAGAGATTCAACCGTTACTCTCGCCTCCAAGGGTTGAGTCACACTGTCGGCATCAGTGTGTGGTAACTGGGTCTCCTCCAGTAGATGTCTCACAAGTGAGGGTCAAGTCAACAGCCAAAACTGGAACCTCTTAGTAACATTACGATAGAGGACAGGAACGAAAACATCACAAGGTATGCGTCTTTTATTATTGCAGCTCGTAATACAAGACGCTACACAAAAGCAACAAGGAACCAGAAGTACAAAGGATGTATCCACTAGTTCTGCTCCTGTCCATCGGCTCCCAGGGCTCCATGATCGAAGGCCTCGGCTGCCTGAAGCTGAGCTCTCCCCTGCGGTCAGGGTGGACCTCCTGGTGGTGGTGGTGGTAGAGCCTCAAAGCGTCGGCCACCACCAGCTGCTCGTCCAGCTCCTCTGCCTAGGTGGTTCCTCAACCGTCTGCTGCTCCTCCGCATGGCGGGTCGGGCAGTCACGAGCCATGTGGCCTCGCCCGCCGCATGCATAGCACTGTCTTCCACTCGAAAGACTGGCTCCGCGTTGTGTGCCCTGCACTGCTGAGCCAGTGCCCTGAGGTCTGGTCTGTCTGGACCCCTGAGTCATTCGCCGACTGCCAGCTGCAGATGACTCTGCCACGTGTCGTCCTGCGGTGGGTCTCTGTGCTGGTGTAGACTCAACAAGGAAGCTCTCGATCAGAAGAGCCCGCTCCAGTACTCCTTTCTGAGTCGGTATGCTGAGGGAGATCAGCGATGCCCTGATCTCGTGTCTCAAACCCTGCTCGAAGGTCCGGGCCCGGAAGAATGGGTCCCGTACCATGTCGGTCGAGTAGCGCGAGAGATCGGTAAATCTCGCCGAGTACTGAGCGACCGTCATGCTGCCCTGCCGCAGCTGTAGAAGCTCCTGGATACGCACCGCACGAAGGGTGGCTGGGACGAACTCCGAGCGGAAGATGCTCTCAAAGTCCGTCCAAAGAAGAGATGCCTCATCGTGCACCTGGAGCATCAAGCTCCACCATCGTCCTGCTGCTGCGTGTAGTAGGCTCGCAGCGAGGATCACCATGAGGTCTGCTGGTGTCCTCACTAGCCTAAACACTCGAACCACTGCCTCCAGCCAGTCCTCTGCTGCCTGGGGATCCGTCTCCCCGCGAAACCTGGGCGGTCGCTGGCGCTGAAACTCATGCAGTGCGCTGAGGCGACGTGCATCGTCAGCGGCTGCTGCTGGAAGCATCGGGGGATCGGCGGGTAAAGCTACTGCCGGTGCCACTGCTGACAAAGGGCCCTGCACCGAAGCCTCGTCGCTCGGTGGGCTGTCGTCTCGCTCGACTCTCGGAACCCTAACTGGCTGCCGTCGTGGGGCCATCCTAAAAGAAACAACGTAACACGATCAAACGATTATACCTGGTGAGCTGGCACAAGTAATCACAAGGAAAACTTGAGACTTTCATAAAGCAGATCAGTATACCCGGTGAGCTGACACAAGTAATCACAAAGAAAACTTGAAACACACACGCAATCAATGATTTCGTGCATTAAGTCGGAAATCAGAAGTCAGGGTCCTGGTGTACGGATACGTCGGCCGCCGCACCAACACTGGACTCCCTGGACTGATAACCACACTCAATACGCTAAACATTATTGCTTTACATAGAAAAGATCAGAGTTCGCGGTAGAACCGAACTCCTCTGATACCAATTTGTCACGACCCGCCCTCGGGGTCCGTGCCGTGACTACCCCAAGCCCGCCTTCCATAGGCCAGGGGCTGGCGACTAGCACCAAGGCGTAATTCCCGGTAAAAGGGAAGGCATTGCCTTTGAAAAGTAAACACACACCACAGAGTAAACAAGCGGAAAGTAAACACTAAGCAAACAGAGTACGACTGAAAGTGCGGAAAAGTAAATGGGCCAGAATACAAACCCAAACTGAAAGTAAAGTACAACTCAAAAAGGGAAAAACAGCAACTGAAAAGTAAAGCCGCTACTCCGAGCTGTCCACTGGAAATCCCACCTGAAGGGTGGGTACAGATAGCTCCTCTGCTCCACGGGTCCCACCGTCCGCTCCGAGCACGTCCCGCCCAGTGGTCCACCTCCGGGTACCGTCCTGCTGTGCAAGCCTCAGCTAAGGTCTACGCTGTCCGTCGTCTGCAACCAACACAACGTAGTGCGGGCAAAGCCCGTTCAGGGGTGAGTATAAGCTACTCAGTAGGGACCCCGAGACCCCAGAAGGTCTCTCAAATCCACAAAGGTTAAACAACGAAGAAAAGTACAATCACGAAGTAACAACCGACACTGCTTAGGTATATGCCCATACATATACCTAAGTCATCAAAATACGCTCCATCCTCCGAGCCCAAGTACAACTCAGTCCACACAGGAAAGTATACGTATTCCACATAGGAAAGCAGAACATAATCCACACGGGATTGCACAACAAAATCCACACAGGAAAACAACAGGATTCAGCTCACACAGGTATACTTCTTCAAGGACGATAAAGATGATCACTGATCCATCTAAGTCGTCGGACCCACGAAGGATCGATAGGTAACTAACCCCCGCAGAAGACCCACACAGGATCGGGCTCACACAGAACCTGTAGGCGCTGGCTCACACAAAACCGCTGAGCGCAAGGACCCACACAGGATCGGGCTCATACAGAACCTGTAGCACTGATCCACGTAGGATCGCTGAGTGCTGTAGTCATCGTCGTCGAATCCACACAGGATCTCTGTACTGTCGTCGTCCAATCCACACAGGATCTCTGTACTGTCGTCGTCAAATCCACACAGGATCTCTGTACTGTCGTCGTCCAATCCACACAGGATCTTTGTACTGTCGTCGTCAAATCCACACAGGATCTCTGTACTGTCGTCGTCCAATCCACACAGGATCTCTGTACTGTCGTCGTCGCAGTCACAGTAGCAGTCGTAGCAGTCGCAGCCAGCACTAGGGTTCCCGCACACAGCAAGCTCGTACGGAGGGTCCGCTCCACGAGCCGAGAGGCTGATACATCAACTGTCACGAAGAACGAAGTTGATGTATCCAAAAGTTCTGTATCGTCAACAGGAACACAACGCAACAGACGGCGCGTCGATCGGACGCCCGGTCTGAGAGTTATTGGCATTTTCGTCTCCGGGGCCCGGTTGGTTTTTAAGGCAAAACCAACCCGACCGTACTCCACCTGCGTCCAAACCTCGGGCGGAGTATGCCAAAAGATCCGTCTCACTACGAGGAACACTACGCGACTGACGGCACGTCAATCGGACGTCCGTAGCTCTAGATATGAGCGTTTCCGCTCCGAAGGCCCGGTTGGTTTCGTGAACGAACCAACCCGGCCGAACTCAAAGTAAACCGAAACCTTGAGTGCGATATACCGAAACGACCGTCTCGATCCAAGGATCGCGTTGCCGCAGACGGTTCGTCATTCGGAGGTCCGAGGCTCATGTTATGAGCCAAAAACCGAAACTGGTCCGAAACGGGGGGGTCCGGGTCCGGGCCGACCCGGCCCGACCCCCCCCCCCCCCCCCCCCGGGGTGGCGCGGCGGCCGGCGGCGGCGGTCGGCGGCGGCGGACGGCGGCGGACGGCGGCGGCGGGCGGCGGCGGCGGGCGGCGCGGCGGCGGCGGCGGCGCTTAGCGCCGCACGTGGGTCACGCGGGGGCTAAGCCCCGCGGTTTCTTCAAGGTGGCGCGGCACAAGGCCGCGCCTGTTTCTTCAAACCGCCCCCCCCCCCCCCCCCCCTCACGTGGGGGGGCCTGCTGGCGCCGAACCAAAGGGGGCGGCTGCCCCCTTCCCTCAAGAACCGCCCCCCTCATTAAGAGGGGGGTTTTAATGGACCGGCCGGGGAATTTAATTCCCCGGTTTTGTGACATCCGGCCGGCCCGCTGGCCGGCCGGTTTTTACCAACGGGACCGGAAATTCCGGTCTCGCCCTCGACTTCCGACGCCGGCGGCCCGACCGCCGGTCTTTCCTTCCGCCGCGGCCCGGAACCGGCCGCGGTCTCCTCGTCCCGCCGCGGCCCGGAACCGGCCGCGGTCTTCTCGTCCCGCCGCGGCCCGGAACCGGCCGCGGTCTTCTCGTCCCGCCGCGGCCCGGAACCGGCCGCGGCGTTCGTCATCCGGCGCGGTGCGTCGGCACCGCGCCCCTTCGCCGTGCTTCGATTCTTTTCAACGCGGCGCGACGGCGTCGCGTTCTTGAAGATTTTCCCTCGGCGTGGCGCGACGGCGCCACGTAAATTAATTGTACGATCATCCGCGTGGTGCGACGGCACCACGCTACTTGCTTCCACCCGCATGAATAAACATGAACGTTGGAGGGGGGTTCGGCCGTGTTCGTGCGGTCCGGCCCCCTCTCGTTAAATTAATAACGCAACTTAAACAATCAAGCATCAAGTTAGACATGCGAGATCCGCGTTCAAGGAAAAGAATAAAGAAATAATGAACCAACAACCCCTACCTCGGGTTTAGGATTCAAAGGTTCGGCTACGCTCCGCGGAAGACGGCGTCGCGGAGGTCGGGTGTCGCGGTCGTCGTTCGTCAAATCCGTTGATGAAGAGTTACGCCCGATGCGACACGTTGTTGGCGGATCTTCGTTTGCCGACGAAGAAGGCCCGAGGGGGATGCGGCGTTCCCTCTTGTTGACACTGAGGACGAAGAAGAGAGGCGTCGTTCTTCGTCGGAGTTTGAGCGTTCTTCGTCAAGATGAACGTTCTTCGTCAAGATGAAGAAGATGGAGGAGGAGCTCTCAAATGAAAACCACACAAGGTGACTAAGAGTTTTAACCCAACAAAATAAGACAAAGTCTTATTTTATTCACAAAAAGAATTTCAAAGGTTTGAAATTCAAAAAGGGTTTAACTCCCTTAATTAAAAAAAGGTAACTTAAGCCATTAAAAGAGGGGTTAAGTATGTTGAGAGAAAATGAAAAGACTTAGGGGTTCGTGTGGGCCCCACCACACTTAATCCTCCCAAGGGAGGTTAAGTGGGTGTGGGTCCCACTTCCAACCCCCTTAGGTAGGTTTTTTAATAAGTTAAAATAAAATTTGTTTTACACAATTTTATTTAACTTAACTGAAAAACCCCAAAACGTAACTTTCAACCCGCAACAAACGCAACTCCCGAAAAGGTCTCATTAAGCGAAAATCGGCGCTGCGAGTTCATCGGTGCCCTCGGATTTCAATTCCGAGCACCGGATCAAAAGTTAGGAATTCCCGCTCGTTCGTTCACTGAACGTACCCGAGCCAAACTTCGGAAAATAATTCCGGGCACTCCGGGCCTCGGAATCAGGTGCCGTCTGAAACCGCGCTCTTGTAAAATTCTAAAGAAAATTAAGAAAAAATTTTCCTTGAATTTTACGGGTCTTTACAGATTTTAACCTGTAATATTCCCACTATTCCAATATTTATTACCTAAAACGAATACGAAAAAATTTCTTAAAAAAAGTTACATCGTTTCTCTTGTCATTCAAAACACATTTTTTCTTACAAACCCATGTTATCAAAAATAAAATTCACTTTTTTTTTAACATCACCAAAAATAATTTATTAATGAAATTTTAACCCATGAATTTACTTTTTTATTTTTTATAATTTACATTTTAACATCATTTATCATTCAATGAAAACTTTGTTTTTATCAGAAATGAGAATAGAAACATTTTTATAAGGTATAAAACATATTCATATATTACTACCAGTATTAACAAAAAAAATAAACTATACCTTATTAGTTTTGAATGTTATTTTTATGGTATCTTTTTATCAAAATTTTGTATGATCTTTTATGTCTAAAATTTGATTCAAAAAATCACAAGGATATTTTCCTCAATATTTTATTTAATGAACAATTTATAGAATATATAGTCACCAATATCAATAGAAATTTATTTTACTTTCACTCATCTGAAGATATTTATTTGATGCCAGACATATTCTTAAGTTATATGGTTTGTTATTATTTGGAAAATATATAATATTAACATTCAAATGAGTTATTCATTTTGTATATTCATTAAAACTACTTTTTATTATTCACATTATTATGATCCTGGGAAATTTATTTTACCATAACTATTCATACCATTAATCATTGATAGGCTTTCTACTTAATGTGTATATAATTTGTAATTATTTTATATTATTCAAAACATTATTGTTTTTTATATTTTTTTAATCTATATTCTTTATTGAATAATGTTGTTTTTTATAATGTATATTTTTCATGACTTACATCTATTTTTAGATATATGAAGATTGATTTGAAAATGAATTTATTAGTGTCACACTAACTAAAATACACCGATTGGTTTTAAGATATATTTAGAAATGTTATAACATCATATGTATCATACTAACAAAGATCATATAGACTAATTATTAATTATTACCTTCATTTAAAATTCATTTATTTTTTTCTGTGACATTTTTTAAATGATGTTACATCGAGGCACATATTTTTTCAGATTATTATTTAAATATAATCTTATTTTTAGTTAAAAACATTTTTTCATTATGACTATTCTAGTTATGATACTAATGTTATTTATTGAATGTTACTTTTTTATATTACCCTTTATGATTTGATTATGAGAGTCATGTTATATAAATTTATTATGTGTTAAGTTATTTTCTATAACATGTTTATTATGATTATGGATTCATAATATATTCTATAGTATATTACCATTACAAATCATTTGGAAACCCCTTATTATTTTTTCATTCCCAAGAATCCATGAAGTGTATTATTATTTAAATTCATGGATAGTCTAGGGGGAATAATGATATTCACCAAAAAAAATTATATTTTAATTTTTATTTCTTAATTTATAACGGGAATCATATTACAAACTATTTTAAAAATAATACTAAAATATAAATACCTTTACTATGAAATTATTTATATCATATTCAAATGTAATAAAGTAGGCATCTTCTTACTATTACGAGAAAATAGGTTGTAATAGGTTCTCCAGATACCATCAAATCTCTATAGGTTGTTGAAAATTATATTTATTAGTGACGAGTTTCAAGATAAATATTAATAATTGGGTATATATTATATTTACCATTTGAGACTAGTGGTAAAGGCTTATGGAATCATACTTTGATTTTACCAAACTAACTTTCAATTGTGTTTTTACACTAATTACCATAAATTAATGCATCATTATTTATTGATTTCCAAAATTGAATAATTTGGATTCCCCCTCCTACACACATAATTTATATTTATATAATCATTATAATGAAGATATAATTTATCAAATATCACCCAATAGATTTATCAAATTATTAATTTAATCTAATTAAGATATAAATTTATAGGTAGTATTTATGTTAATTTTTAAACGGTAAATTAACTGAAGATAAAAATTCAATAATGTCATTGAAAAAATGTAATCTTATTTTTATTTTATGATATATTTTGTTTATATAATTTTCTGATATATCAACGATGGCATTGGTTATTTGTAAATGATTGTAATTTTCTGATAAATTTTAATATGTCTAATATGTCAAAGATATCATTCAATAAAAAACATTCAATATATCAAAAAGTAGACTAATGTCATTTCCTATGGAGTTTTGGTCAATCTATTTTTTACAACAATATCACTTATTTTTTTATTGTCTTGAATTGATGAAATCCTATGTTATAATGTTTATTTGGTTTTCTAAAAAATTTATTGGAAATAATAGAAACAATATGGTCATACTATAATAAACAAAAGAAACACACAACTATTTAGTAAATGAATGGGATATGCTATATTTTCCAATGATTATTAGCTGATTAAGGGAATTTTTTAATAATTTCTAACTATTTTAAATTAACAGTCCAGAAAAATAACATAATAGTTACTTATTTAAATCATACAATACCAAAAAATAATTCCCCATAATCATAAATGATCCAAATTCATATCATTGATCAAGAAGATGGTTCAGCTAAACCAAATAAGATTATAACACAATTATTAGATGATTATGAAGTGATTTTTTTAATATTAAAATAAAATAATAATAATAATAAACATAAATATTTAGTAATACTATTATATTTCTATGTTTTAATTATATTGAAAAAATATAACCTATAAAAAGTTAACACATTGTCTTATGAAATAGTTTTCCCTTTTTGTGAAATTTTGAATAGTTATATTTTCAACACTATATCACTTGTCATATAAATATTTTTCCCCCAAGATGACTCAAAATATAATTAATTATTTCAATAAAACTATATTTATATCTTATACACTATCTTAGAGCCATCCATGGGAGGGAGTAATAATAGATCAAATAAATCAGTTGATGAGGTATATAATCTTCACATATTCATGGATGATAAATTCATTTCCCATAGAATATGTGAAATAAAAAATATTATTTATCATATAAAATAATAAACTATTAAAAAATTTGATTATTATTTAATATATTAAATATATTTACATTAATTATATTGATGTGATATAAAATGATACATTTTTCATCATGGAGGTGGTATTCTTGACATACACATGATTGAGGTATTAACTATTCTCCAGAGAAGATGGAAAAAATATTTTAAGGAATTTCCCATAAAAATATTTGTTTATTATTTTATTACACATTTTATCATGTCATTATTATGAAATATTTTCTATGAGAAAAATTAAGAGAATTAAAAATAATAGTGAGTGATATGTACATTGAAATTTTGAAAATTGTCTTGATGATGTTTTGGAAATTGATGTCCATCAAAAAAATATTGAGAAATTAATATTAATATGGTAAAATAGGATTATAGGTCATATATGATGGTATTTTATTCATATGGAAACTATATTTGGATGTATAGAACTGAATAGATGTTGAGAGGTCTGTTTTAATAATTGGTAATAATTTCTTTTTGTATATATGTCCACTTTTTATAAAGAGGGAACATGTAAACAAATATAATGTGGACAAAAAATATAAAATTATATACTAATCTATGATATAAGGCCAATAATATCTCAACCATTCAATATTATAAATTTTTTCAACATGTTTCTACCTTTTTTAAAGAGAATTATTTCTTTTTCAATTTGATATTTTTCCAAATAAAATAGTCCAAAAAACTTATATTCAATGACAAAAAATAAAATGGATTGTTTAAAATATGTATAAATTCATACTAATAATAGGATATTAATTTTTTCCTAAAAAATTCTATATATATTTAAAATTAATTTTATCAGTATGACATGTATTGTTGAAAAACCAATGTTTGGAATATTGTATTTTTTAGAAATAGATTATTTTTTATAGGAAAATTATCCATATCATTATTTTTAATATATAAATTATTTAACTATAAATAATAATATTTTCAATAAATATAAATCCACTAATAAATAAGACAATTAAAATTCTTAATTGAGGGTAAAACATAAAAATGATTTTAAATTAGAATGATATGATACCTTTTTCACAAAATTTGATCTAAGTATTTTCTAATAGGTATTTAATATTATATAAACCCTTTATAAATTAATAAATGAAATTTTTTTATAAAATTATAGGCCATTTCCAAATTTTTATAATGGAATATATGTTTTAATTTTCATAAAACATTATATTTCACCACTAACATAAAAATAAATTCTTTTAAAAAATAATAAAAAATTATAAGAATATAATTCTAAATTATAAATTCAAAAATTTAATTATATTAGGGTAATTCCTATTCAAAAATTTATAAATTTAGATTTATAAAATTAAAAATATATCAATCCCTCTTATATATAAATTCTATGTTTATCTTTTTCTTTTAAAGTGGAAAATTTGAAATGATTAAATTACATGTGATTATGAACATATTATAGTTAGGAAAACATAATTATATACTACAATTTAACATTTCTATATTCCCTCATAATCTCTAAGAAATATCTAAGAATCGGTTTCCCTATGTTAATAGTGTTGCGTTGATAATAAATTTGTATATATCTCTTAGAAATTTCAATGAGCGTAAATTAAACTAACATATGATATACCTCACAGTATAATTGTTTGATTTATGCATATTATTAGACTAAAAAAGGTTGAAAATATAA
Source organism: Viscum album (assembly GCA_963277665.1). Classification (NCBI taxonomy): domain Eukaryota; kingdom Viridiplantae; phylum Streptophyta; class Magnoliopsida; order Santalales; family Viscaceae; genus Viscum; species Viscum album. The sequence goes on from OY728119.1 coordinate 1,239,185,303, forward strand.
CTCCATTACAGATTCATTAAAATGAGATTCATAAGTGGAATTTATGAAATTTTATTCTATTTCAATTTTTTTCTATAGATTCTGTAATATTGATACTTCCTATTATACCTGACAATTAAATTAATATATATAACAATAAAAATTGATTTTTTAAGTCATGATTTATTTTTTTCTCATTAATATTTATATATATATATATCTATATATCATATTTTCATTATTTAAATTATATATTAATAACTACTTTTTACATTCTCCCCCATTAAACGAATTTTATCATCTCATTTTAAAAATTATCTAATAATGAAATTTCGATAGGTATTTTTAACATAATAATCACACCAAATAGAATTTAAAATGATATATTATCATGTCAATACATGATTTGAATATGGATCTCATAATTTCTCCCATAATATCATTATATATAATGGAGGGGTTTTCACCCTTTTAGAAAATACACAAATAATGGGAGTAAATTTTTATTTGGTGTTTATAGTCAATCTTGATATATATCCCTATGTTATATATGTCACTATGTTATTAATCCCATAGTCTTGACATTTTGGAAACTGAATCGTAATTCTGTCATCCTGATTTTACACTAAACATGCATGCGAATACATCATAATTTATATTAGAATGATATGAAATTAAATAATGTTCATGTGGAAAATCCTAATTCCTCATATTTTTTGGGGATAATCAATGATTTATCATTATACCTCTTATCATTTTGGTTTCACTTTACGAAAATATATATATTTTCCTTGGAATCTACTATTATCATGAACACTTGTGCATCATAGATTACCAAATAGATTTAAACAGGAGTTTTCAAAAATTTATAACAAAATGGAGTTATTAGAAAATATTTAAATTTGTGAATCACAATGTATTAATTTTCAAAATTAATACATTGGATTTTAGTTTAATATAAATCACTCTCAATACAATTTATGATTCATTGGGTTGGGTTATCTTATATTTTTTAGCAAAATTTCTATAAATGGTAAATCCTTCAAAATGGATTATAAATAGATTCTGAATATATAGAAAATATCCCCTGATGGAATCATGGTGTATATTTAGGCCTATTTTTCATGTATTAGGTGACAAATGTGCTAATAGAAAACCCAGTAATTTCAGTTATATTACCTATTAGTACTTATATTATAGAATTTATAACCACTTTTAGAATCTATATTTGTATTTTATTTTCAAGATATCTATAGTTTCATTGACATACCAAAACATTAGTATACTATAACTATAAATCTTACATGGGTTCTCTATATGTTATCTCATATTTTTTCTTAATAAAAATAAATAATTCTGTATATAAAACATAATTGATTATCTATAGCATAAAAAATATGTTTAGGATTCAAATATCTATGATTAATGAAATTTATAACTCCTTACTTATCATCAAATTATATCTTAAAATAATTTAATATTATCCAAACCATCATTGAATACAAAACAAGGATCTATAATCCCACACTTCATGATGTAATGTCAAAACCAACAATATATACACACTATAATTGAAACATGTAATCAATTATATGGTCAATAATAAATAATGATACAATTATGTTCCAACGTAAATTTTCGTATAGAGTTATAGATCATTCAGAAAAATGATTTACTAATAGAAATCATTTTATTTGTATGAGATTGAATTTTTTTGCTGATATATAATGATTAATAAATAAATTATATCTCCAAGAAATTATATACACAATCAATTATTACACACATATCTTATATATTATATTTAATAATTACATGGGTAAATTAAAACATAATAATGAGATTGATAAAATGTTCTATATCAGTAAAAATAAGCAATAAAATTCAACAATCATATGTGAGGATTGGATGAGGATAGTGGTATAATCAAGATATTATATCAATTCATAAAACATTGTGTAAGGAATGAGATAAATTAACACATGAATTAATGGAATATGGATACATAAGTCAACAAACATATCCCCAGGATTATAAAATAGTTATTAGAAAAATAATATGAATGTGGAAAAAATTCATGCATATGGTATCATTATTTTGTGAGAATAACAAAAAATTCCCAAGATTTAGTGTGTTATCCTATTAGAGAAGGGTCACCCTTTTTTGAACAGGTGATGCAATTATCAATGTATAGTTTGATATTATATAAACGAATTATAATCATTTAGTATGTGGGAATATCTAAGAAGTATCATTCAATGTAATATTATGAGATTTAAAACATTCACAAATCCATTAGTGGGTTAAATATTATCCTTAATTTCATTATGTATACATATCGGGGACACCTAAAATTAAGTCATTCAAAATTATAGAAATATTAAATAAGCATAAAATTCATTTTATATCACATTTAAAATTAGATTTACATATTATTTTAATAATAAATCAATAAATAGTCCAAAAATTTAAAACCCATAGATTATAAAGGGTTTTCCGACATAATAAAGAGTCATTCTAGTTAACAATCATTAATTCATTATAAACCATTTATTATTTACAACATTTTGATAAAATTTATACTATTAAACCAAAAATATCTATAATAAATATATGTATAGCCACTAAGAGAATCACCATCCATAAATTTAAAAAATAATTGGTCAATCAATGTGGTAAGGTATTGCAAGAATAATTAGCCTCAAATTAATTCAACGATTGGGAAATGAAATGGTTGTGATAGAAAATTTAATTGATAGAAATAATGTTTTATAAGTCATTTCAAGAAATAATTTTAGTCGTATCATATGAGAAATATGCTTGATCAAACATAAGATGAATTGGAGTATAATGACATTCATTAAAATACTTATTAGAAATTTTAAAATAACCACTTTGTAAATAATAAATATTCATTAATTTATATATAATTATTGAATAAATAATTAATAATTTTATGTTCGAAATAATTTATTTTATTTTCCATGATAACTTATAAATATATTCATATAAAATTAAAATTGTTTCATAATTATTTTTTCACATGTAATTTTTTAAAAGACAATATAGTCAACATTTGGAAAACAAATTATGGAAATTGGTAAAAATTTTATGACAAAAAATAAGTAAATATAATATGGTATTAAATTATAATATTAAATTATTGAATCCTAAATAATGTTTATTTTAGAGGTATAAAATAAATATGAACACAAAAAGCTCTAGTTTATAACAAAGAGTAAGAGATGGGTATGGTTTCACACTGAGAAATCACATTCAGTGAAATGTGATTCAAAGGGAAATTTAATGGCGTGGGTAAATGTAAATACCCAAGAAAATATATGAAAAATTATTAATTATTTTGGAAAAAATAACATTCCATAGATGTATTTTATTTTATAAATAATAATGAATTGAAAATAGGATTAGTAATGGAACCCTTATGGTTTTCAAAACATTTTAACAAGAAACCATTTAAATTGAGAGAATGGAATTAAGTTCATAATTAAATGATTAAATGATAATTCATGATATTACATATCAAATATTTTAGGTATACACCTTATAAAAAACATAGTGGAAAAATTAACACATGTCTATAGATATAAAAATAAGTAAAATAAACAAATACCTTTTATTTCCTCATAGTCATATGTTCTTTAATAACTCATGTCATAGAAATAAAAATCATAATAACTTATTTTATAATTTTAGATGTATCTATAACACATTATATAGGTAAAGTTTTATCATTTTTAATGTATATTAGTTTGTTATTCTCTATTATCAATATCAGTCAGATGTTATCTTTTACATTTTGTACTAGTTTGGTAAATTTCTTTTGTTATTTGTTCTTCCCCCATTTAAAATAATTTATAGTTAATAAAATGAATTTTATTTGATTTATTATAATTATTTATAAAGTTATAATTTCATTTTTTTTCCTTTATATATGATTCTCACTGATAAATTCAATAATGATCTCACTTCAATGATTCTTAAATTATGATGGTTGTATTATAAAAAATATTGATATTTAAAAATATATATTCTACAACCCAAAATGATATTTTCTTATTTTTATTAAATATATAAATCAAAAAAATTCCATTGGTCATCTATGAAATCAATTCCATTATTTTTTTTGTATATTGTTAATTCAACCAAAATTATAACATACATTAATTGATGAATTATTATGTATTGGTTTTATTTCATAAAGTATGGAGCACATTTTTAATTATTAAAAAAAATAACCTAAAAGTATTGAAAACCAAATTTATTCCATGCACCCACTATTATAACTATCACTGAGTTGAGTTTATAAAATGAGGTATAATCAATTCCATGAGGAAGGTTGTCCACATGTATAAACTAATGTGTTGGAACCACTTTCTGTATATGGTTGAATTTGTTGTCAATAGATGTCAATGATGATCAAAATGAAGGAGATCAAGAAGTACTCCGATGAAATGGAGGAATAGAAGTTCAGACGATTGTTGTACTGATCATAAGTTCAAATAACATGTGTCAAAGGTGACACATTGTTTACAACAATGAATAATGTGAGGTATAATCCATCTTGGATGATTAAATAAGAATGGGGTTTTGATGAAGACCATACAATTCCTCATGATTGCATGAGAACCATGCATGAGACTTGTTGAAGAACCAAATCATATGTTTTACATGAAATAGATAATGACGAATGAAGAATAAGACAATGTGCAAGTGATTGGAATTCTAAGATGGCCATGCGGGGATTGGAATTCTGAGATGGCCATGCATATCACATTGTCTCAAATGATTATGATGCTAAAGGTGTTCCTTCAAAGAGTATATATCATGATAGTGGTGTTTGTGATGCATGAATAATAGTTGCTGAAGGATATAAATCATCGAAATGAAGTGTTTTTTAGGTGATTGTGCTTGTTGAAAAAGAGAACGAACGACATAAAAATTTGTTGACAATGGAGATTCCATGGTGGGATTTCGAGTTCAAGGGTTTTGGTTAATGATCCATGTTTTATTTAAGAATGTCGACAAAAGAATGGATGATCTATAGGAAATACAAAAAGAGCAGATACAAGGTGGCACTGTTTTCCAGTGTTTTCCAAAATTATGGACCTGAAAATCGACAAACGAAGAAATGTGGTTTTTGAAAATAGACTTGCGTACCATGAACATGACGAAAAGGGAACATGTGGGCCTAGTTTTTTCAATATTAGAAAATGAAAAAATGGAAAAGTAAAGAGAGTAGTGCAAGTGTTGGGTCGGTCGCGCAAGTGACCTGCGCGGCGTGAAGAAACTTGTGTGTTGATTCCTAGAAGGATTGGATACTATTTCACCTATTGTTTTTCAAGAACAGAACATCAAATTATGGCAAAGGAAACAAGGTCGTCCAATTTTTGGTTGGGTCGCGCAAGTGAGTTGCATGACATAAGCTAGGGGAGATGAGATGCACGCTGAGACTTGTGTGTCGAGGGGTGATTTGTGTGTCGTCGCGCAGTTTGACCAAATGTTTATTAATACTGGACCACCCCACCTCATTTTTGGGGGAGTTAAAGACATAGAGACTGTTCAAGCTCTCATTGCGCGGGTGGTTGAGCCATGCATGTGGTAGTTGGGTCATGCAAGTGCAGGCTGCATGCCGGTTGTTGGCTGCGTGCCCAAGGTAGTTTGGGATAGAAAGGAAGTGGGTCACACAAGTTTGTAGTTGGGGAAGGAAGCGTCGCGCATGTGATATTGTGACACTTGTGCGCCAGTTTGGACTTTGGCGCCGAAGACCAGCGCACCGAATTTGTGTTGCGCAAGTGACTTGCGCGTCGGTCTTATGACTTGCGCGCCGGTCTTGGAGAAGAGTGACAGGTATTGCTGAAGCACACCGATCCTTTTGGATCTACAAGAAAGATAGAATATTTACCGATAACTTCATTTCAGGGTGAGATTATTGAGGAATTCTAAATGATACATGCATGATCTCATGCATACATGGAGAACTGATAATGACGATGCCCTGAAAGCTGAGCTTCATTTATTGAGCAATCACGAGTGTGGTTATGATTCAGGAAAACAGAGACAAGAGGATCTAGTGCATTAGTCATTGAACTAAATAAGAAGGTTTGAATTGAAAAAAGCATCAACTTTGAACCTTGATGCAAGTAAAGTCTCATGCAGAACAGGAGACAAAGGACTTCATGTCTATCTATTGAAGAGACCTTCACGTCTATAAACTTAGCCGGACTTCACCAATGGTAGTGAGCTAGGGGGAGTCAATGGGAGTGACCTGAGGGATGTAGTGATCTATCCCTGAACCTTTGTAATGGTAGTGAGCCTGGGACAGAGTGACTATGCCCGAACCATTGTAATCCACAACTAGTGAAGTATAGTGGAATTTGGAATGACCGGAACCTTGTCGGCGTATTCCCCTTGGACATAGCCCTTAGTGGTGAACCAAGTAAAATTTTTTGTTCCATCTCTTTGCATGTGAATGTTTTATTGATGATCATTTCCATCATACAGGTTTATGAAGTTCCTACCAGCGTGGGAGAAATATCCACAACTTTAAAGAGAAAAATTTGACACCCTGATTCACCCCTCCCCGCTCAAGGTGACCCGGGGTCGAACAAGTGGTATCAGAATAAAAGGTTGATGTGTGTTGGATATTCTTCAGTAATTTTATTGAGAAGAGGGTTTTAGTTTATTTCCAAAATTCAACCATGAAGAGTTGCATTGATGAAGATTCAGATTAGAAATCTATATCCACCAAGACTTTGACTAATAGGAAAAAGAAAGAGAAGAAGTAGATGAAGAAGTCCCTAATGTCCAAAGAAGATATTGTGTCTTGTTCTCCATGCCATTCCAATAATGAAGAAACATAATTCTTGGAATGTATTGAGCAGGTGGATCAGGATTCTTCCAGAGTAAAAGATGAAACACCTACTTCAAGATTTCAGGAAAACCTCAAAACATATCTGCATGATATTACTTAAGAATGGGTTGCTATTATTTTTACCCTATTCCAATCCATGCATGTTGAGATCACTCAATTAGAAAGGGAATATGAAAATATGGAAAATGGGATGGAACGAAATGCTTTGGAATGTATGAAGCTCACCAAACGGGTTATTGTCTTTGAAGAAAAAGAGGAAGTCAATAAGAATCTAAAAGAAAATATCCATGCACATGAAGCTGAGATGAAGAAGATAAATGAAGTAAATAGTTTTTTTTTAGAAAAAAATTCCATGAAATTTAGGGAACTTGACTCTCTATTACAAAAAAAAGTTAAGATGCATGAAGATGAGGTTGAAAGATTGAAGAAGACTTGTGAAGTTGATTATCCACATCAAAAATCAGTTGCTGCCGGTACTCAGTGGTCACAAGATGATTCTATTTTCAAAATACCTCCAACATGTGATAAGAAGATCATGACTTCACTCATTGATGTATCACAAGAAACTGATAATGGAAAGGTACCATCCAAACCATCTTGTACTTATGTTTCTAAATACGTTCCCACAATCAGTGCAGGCTGGAAGAAAAATTCTAAATAAGTATGGATGAGGAAAGGTGAGAATAAGAAACCTATTATCATGGCTAGGGTGGATAAGAAGAAAAAGTAGGACGTTGGTTCCTCACATAGAGGAAAAAAATTAAGAAGAATACCCAAGAAACTTATATAGATGATACAAAGAAGAGAAGATTTGTGTGTTAATGTTTTTGCTGCAACAGATTTGGGTTTTGTGCACTAGTTTTTTGGTACAATCCCTTTAATGGAAAAGAACAAAGAAATCAAGTATCAAAGGGATGAAATCTAGAGAAGAAGAAGAAACATATTCAGGTCCAGAAGCATCTATTTACAGTAAACAGATTTTTAATGCTTTATAACATCTGGGATGTATGTAGCGGCAGTGGTCACAAGAATAGTACATGCTTATGTCAACAAATATCCAGAGATGATAAGAACATAAGACCACACAAGCCATCTAAGAAGGAAGAATATTCCTTGGGATGAAATCAAAAGATTATTGTGAACACACGTTTCACAAAGATAATCTCATGTAGGGAAGATGAGAAGAACCTAGATTTTACATCCATGAAATTGAAGGATTATTCATCTGATAGGAAAACTTAGAGGGATGAAACTCATATGAACCCATGTAGAAGATCCAAACCAGCCACAATAGTTCCAAATGTCATATTGGTCATATGGGAAAAGAATTGAAAATAATGAGGAAACATGAAGATGAAAAGGCCAATGCTGGTGCTAAAGTAAAAAACATTCATGTGATGAAGACAGAGTGTAGGAGAGATTGAAAACCAAGAGAAACACACGTGTTAAAGAAGTTCTGTGTGAGAGATGAAAGAAATCTAGTCACATTGAAAATGGTTACCTAACCATAATACCAGAGAAAGAAAAAGTTCTTAAAGGAGTAATAATTTATCATTCATGATGGTTGTTAAGCAAAACAATTCCCCACACAATGTAAAAGAGAATGTGAAGAATGCCATGCCACATCAATAGATGTCAGAACATATGTTCAAATGTGCAAGCATGAAGACTGGCGTGAACAGAGGAACTTGGTTGAGAGAATAACCTCCACCATGCAGCTCATGTTGTTGAAGCAAGGAGGAACCACCTTATTCCCTTAATCATTTATGTATTGTATTTGTGCTAGTAATTTAGGGAATTGAAGGTGAAGTATTCTCTTAGGGGGGAACCTGAGAAGTAGTGAATGCTGTCAGATCATGATAGTTAAGGTGAAGGAGTTTATATCCCTGGATGATTCTTCAATTGACATTAAATGATTAATATGTTGAAGGATCACTCACTCTTGATGAAGATGATGATAAGTGGTTCCCTTGAGGGGGAGAAAAAAATGAAGAATATTCCAATGATTATTTCATTCAGTATCAACTCAATCTAGTGTTAAATGAAATTACTCAATAAATATCTTGAAGATCATGTCATTGGATAAGGTATGTCATTTCTCAATCTCTACCCCTTGGTTACTCAAAAAAAATATCATTTTACATAGGGGAGTAACATAATTTATTAGTGACATAAGAAGAATGGAAGTGTCCCAAGGCCACTTATCCTACCAGTTGAACTTGAATGTTTTTGATTTATTTTTTGATATGAGTGCAAGAGTTTCAGGTCGATTATTACCTATCACATTTGATTTCTTTTTTCTGAAATGACTGTGGTAAACCATTGAAGAATAAATACACGATTTCACATCTCATGTTGGTATTGTGATCTGTGAATAATGGACAGCCTTGTAGTCTAAATCAAATCCTCTTGTTTTCTATATCGATTATTGCTCAAGTAGAATTAGAGAAAAATTATTAATGAAACATTGCCTAATTAGAGATCGATACCCTCCCTACCATGAGCATTGTATTTCTTGTCAATAAGGGGGAGAGAAAGTGAAATGAACATTTTAAACGAATATTTGATTGAAGAGAAGATTCTCATTTTTACATTGACAAAATCATTTTAGAAGATGTATAAGGTATTGACAACAAAATATAAAGGGGAGATTGTTGGAACCACTTTGTGTATAAGGTTGTATTTGTTGACAATAGTTTTCAATGAAGATCAAAATGAAGGAGATCAATAATTAATCCGTTGAAAAAGAGGAATGGAAATTTAGATGATTGTTGTAATGGTCATAAGTTCAAAGAACATGTGTCAAATTTGAATCATTGTTTACAACAATGAAGAATGTGATGTATAATCCATCTTGGACGATTAAAGATGAATGGGGTTTTGATTAAGAACATAAAATTCCTCATGATTTCATGATATCCATGCAAGAGACTTCGTGAAGAACCAAATCATATGTTTTGCATGAATTATATAGTGACGGTTGAAGAAGAAGACAATGTGCAAGTGATTGGAATTATGAGATGGCCATGTAGGGATTGGAATTTTTAGATGGCCATGCACATCACATTGTCTCAGAATATGATGAGGCTATAGATGTTCCTTCAAAGAATATATATCACGATAATGGAGTTTGTGATGCAAGAAGTAGATTTGCTGAAGGATATAAATCATCAAAAAGAAGTTTTTTAGGTGATTGTTCTTGTTGACAAAGGGAACGAATGACATTAAAATGTGTTGACAAAGTAGATTACATGGTGGGATGTCGTGTTCAAAGGTTGTTGTTAAGGATCCATGTTTGATTCAAGAACATCTAGAAAATAATGGATGATCTTGAGGTGGTACAAAAAGAGAAGATACAAGGTTATGCTGTTTTCCAGTTTTTGTCAAAATTATGGACCTGAAAATCGACAAATGAAAAAAAGTGGTTTTGGAAAAGAGACTTGCGCGTCGTGTACTTAAGGAAAAGGGAACTTGCATTACTAGTGTTTTAAAATAACAGAACATGGAAAAATGCAATGGAAAGAGAGTCGCGCAAGTGTTGGGTTGGTCACGCAAGTGACCTATGCGCCGTGAAGAAACATCCACGTCGGTGCCTAGAAGGTTTGGAAACATGTGAGCCTATTGTTTTTAAAGAACAGAACATCAAAATAGGGGAAAGGAAATAAGGCCGCACAAGTTTTGGTTGGGTCGCTCAAGTGAGTTGCGTGACAAAAGCTAGGGGAGATGAGTTACAAGCCGAGACTTGCATGCCGAGGGGTGATTTGCGCGCCGCCGCGTAGGTTGACCAAATGCCTATAAATATTGGACCACCCCACCTAATTTTCGGGGGAGTTCAAGACTTAGAGATTGTTTGACCTCTCGTCGCACAGGTGGTTGAGCCAGGCAAGTGATAGTTGGGACGTGCAAGTGCAGGCTGCGCGCCAGTTGTTGGTTGTGCGCCCATGGTAGTTTGGGAGAGAAAGGAAGTGGGTCGCACAAGTTTGTAGTTGGGGAAGGAAGCATCACATAGGTGCTTTGGTGACACTTGCGCGCCAGTTTGGACGTGCGCGTCGAAGATCTGCGCGCTGAATTTGTGATGTCCAAGTGACCTGCGCGCCGGTCTATGGACTTGAATTCCGGTCTTGGGGAAGAGTTCCAGGTATTGCTAAAGCACGCCCATCCTTTTGGAGCTATACGAAATCTGGATGATTACCCAATACCTTCAGTGCAAGGTGTGATTAAAGAGGAAGTCTAAATGATACATGAATGATCTCATGCATACATTGAGAACTGATTCTGATGATGCCAAGAATGTTGAGCATCATTTATTGAGCAATCACGATAGTGGTTGTGATTCAGGAAAATAGAGACATGAGGATCTAGAGCATTAGTCATTGCACTAAAGAAGAAGGTTTGAACTGAAAAGAGCATCAACTCTGAACCTTGATGCAAGCAAAGTCTAATGCTGAAAAGGAGAGAAATAACTTCTTGTCTATCTATTGAAGAGACCTTCATGTCTATAAACATAGAAGGACTTCAACAACGGAAGTGAGCTAGGGGAGTCAATGGGAGTGACCCCAGGGACGTAGTGAGCTGTCCATGCACCTTTGTAAAGGCAGTGAGCCTGGGACAGAGTGACTGTGCCAGATCTTTTGTAATCCACTGCTAGTGAAGTATAGTGGAATTCGGTACGACCGGAAACATGTTAGCATATTTTCCTTGGATGTAGCCCTTAGTGGTGAACCAAGTAAAAATTGTTGTGTCATATCATTGCATGTGAATGTTTTATAGGTGATCATTTCCATTATACAGGTTTATGTAGTTCCTACCAACGTGGGAACAAGATCCACAACTTTAAAGAGAAAAAGTTGACACCCTGATTCACCCCTCCCCTCTTAGGGTGTCCTGAGGTCCTATAGGATGATGATTCAATTTCCCACATAATGAGTGAAAGAAATAGAATGGATTGTTATTTAAAAACAAAAAACATTACATATAGAATTATTATTTAATAAATTCAATATTAATAGTATCTATTTTAGACAGTGGTGGAAAACTATATGTGTTGTGTCACAGAAGATGTAGATTGAACATACTCATGATTGATGTCCTCACTTTTCCTAATGGATGAAAAAAGCGTTAAATAATGTATAAAACAAAAAAAATATTTAACTACTTATGTTTTTATAATAACATAATGGGTAATTCAATTTTAAATTATAATGGTGAGGAATCAAAAACATCAGAGAGTGACAAGTACTTACATCGAGATTTTTAAATTTATCTTGATGTGATTCATTGAAATGGAATATGTTTTCCAATATTATATCACCATAAGTATAAGAGGGCGAAATAGGATTATAGGGTAATGAATAAAGTTATATTTTTAAAGGAAAAATAAATTTTTTTGTGGTATTGTATGGTTTTTGGGAGGCCACTTTTCATAACTGAGGAGAACCTCATTTTTTTATATATAAATAATTTATATAAATGGTATTTTTGAAATTATAAAGAAGAAAAAATGGATAATAATAATTTCATATATGAGATAATTTATTAAATCTCTCAAAAAATATTTTAAAATATTTTTAAATTATCTGAGGCCATTTACCCAACGATTAATACATTTTTCTATTTTAGATTTTAGTACAATAATTAGTTTTTACGTAATTTATTTAAAATTAATTTTTAATATTGAAATACCTCTTATCATATAATTGTAACAATTAAAATCAAAATATTAAATCAATTTTATTAAATAAAATTTCAATGTGTATGAATAATTAATTTTATAGTTTTAACACATGTAACCTGAAAAATGTTTTTTAGAAAATGATTATTTATTCGATTGGGATTCATGTGTAGCTTTAAATAATCCTAGTATTTTATTAAAATGATATAAAATTGTTTATTATAAAAATAATAAGAAGTGGGTATCTAATCAATCATTCTATAGAAGAATATTACAATTAAAATCATTATGTATTGAGAAACCATGTAGTTAGGCGCATGTATTGTACTGGTATTGTAGTGGAAGATGTATTGTAGCAATAGTGGTACTATAGTAGCAGTCAGACATTGTAGCAGAGGTGGGTAATGTAGCAAGAGGGTATTGTTACAGTACTATTCACAGAATGGGCCTCGGTCCAAAAAATTTGAGCATACAGGCCACGTAATGTGATACATGCCCACTAGACCATCAACATATGTATTATATCTCGCTCTACCCAGTTAAAAAGGATCACTTATTTTCTTTAATAATTAAATGAGGCTTCAACCCCAACCTTTTTAAAAAAATGTAAAGTGAAACCACAAATAGTTTTTTAAATTAAAATGAAATTTTACATGTGCACTATAATATTGAACATACTTTTTCTTTGATCGAAATAATATATTAAATTAAATTTCATAACCCACAAAATAAATATTTCATTTTTTAAACGGATTTTTAAAATTCAAGTTGTTTAACATATTTTTATATATTTATAAAATATAGAAATATAGAGAAAATAATATTTTATAATAATCTCATTGAAATTAATTGTTTAAAAAACCAAAAATATTAATATAATAATGATGAAAATATATATTAAGAAATGAAATTATTGTCTTATATAAATTGCAGAATTTATAAATTTATAATATATAATATTAATATAAATGAAACTAATTATATTGACAAAATAATATTTTTTCCATGATAATTAAAAAAATCATTAAATTAAATATGATGTGAAACATTTAAAATTAATAAAAACCAAATTATATAATCCAAATATATAGTTACAAAGCCCTTCAATATCTATAATTATGATCAATGAATATGGTATGATCTTGTAGTAGTCAAGGGTTATTGTTCCTCAAACATGGATCTAACTATAATTTCTATATGAATTAAATTACGTCATATGTTATTGCAAACATACTATAATTGTTTGATTGTGGAAAAAAATTTATCCATTAAATACAGTATTAAATATATGTCCTCTCTATAATTGGATAAATTATATTATAAATGGTTACTTCTATAAAAAATTACATTTATTTCTTTTTGATCATATATTTTATAATATGGAGACTTCCCCTTATACCCTTTAAATTAATAAATAAAATATTATAGTAATTTATTTTTATAAATAACATTGTTTTTCGTCAATAATTAGAACTAGTTATAAATCATAATTTTTATTAAAAATATATATATTAAAATTATAGGTCTTTTAGCATATTTCCTCCTGAACCTATCCCAATTTTCATGGAAACAATACATAACACATCTACATTCCCTTTGGAGATTAGTCCATGAAGGAAACTTTTTAGTCTAAATATGTGTTCTGTGATCGGAGTTCACAAGGAAAAAGTAATTAATGAAATGTTCATGAACATTTATTTTTTATGAAGAATCTTATGATCTAATGTGAATGAAAACAGGAAATGCTCACCTGATTCCCACTCTCTATTGACTCGACTGAATATCCATTGATCCTCATGCCTTATAATATAAAACCCATATGGCTTATGAACATGATCATTCTTCATGCCTCTTATTTTAATGACCCAAAACCATTAAAAAATTAATAGTTCTTTCTACGCAAGAGAAGGCAAAATAATTTTATCTCTCTATGAGGCCCAATATTAACCTTCATGAAAAATCACATGATAAAATTTTAAACATACCCTATAATAAACATATTAATATCCTACCTTGGATACACTTTTATAACCCAAAACCTAAAGGGTTTCACATCTCACACATGGTTCCCACAATATCTAAAATTCCATATCGCTTATATCCTAATATTATGTAAGATCCATACAGTCATCCCAATAAGACATCATCACATGACATATCCCTTTTGAGGGAAAATATAATGAGAAATATCTTAACTAAACTAATTATAACCAATAATTATCATAAAATATTGGAAGTTTTTTATTTAACCGTATATTCTTAACATAACTAATCAATCTAAATAAAAAATATTAATCATGATATTATTCTCCAATTTAAAACTACAAAACAAAAAAGAGTTATTATATATAATAACTCATGAATATTATAAAACCCTATATTTAAAAACTCAAATTATCAAATCCCAATCCCTTATCATTGAACTAGTTACTCTTTTATATTATATCATTTCAAATATATTTTCAACCAAAACAATTTGGGTCTACTCTTTCAAAATAATTTGAATCTATCCAAATAAAGTTCCTATTTTTTAAACCATCTCATGAAGAAAACTTTTTTGAATATTTTAATTACTATCATAGATATTAAAAATCCACTAATTTAACTACCTAAATTGGGTTAAGAACATTTTTAGAATCCCAATTCCATTCAATCTATGATTTTGAAACCATTCCACTAATATGTTTAATCCAACAATTCTATTTAAAACCCCAAAAATATAAAACGCCCATTTCTATTAAAATAGTTTAGTAAATCCTTTTTTTGGGAAGTAGTACTGAAAAAAATATTGGTTAATAATTAATGATCAAAATACCCTTTCAAAAAAATATAATTTTATTTTTTATTTTTTTTATAATGTTAAAAAGATCTGAAATGAAGAAACAATATAAATAAATTAATGTATCAATTATACATGGCTCATGTAAATACAATCAATATGTATATGTTATTCATATTCAATCATATATAATAAATAATACCATTATTAATTTTTTAAAATTAAGTTTCATATAAGATAAATTTGGAACAAATATAATGAATATTTCTGTTGGAATTTTTAGAATTAAACTGCTATCAAAGAAAAGGAATCATATACATGGAATGTGAACCAATATTCTAATTTAAAATCAGATATTTAACCAAAATACCATAAATTTAATTAACAAAAATATATTATTATTTATACATATGAAACTAAAAAATTAAATATATAATAGAAATCCCATCACTTGTAACATGAATTCTCATTACATACGAGCTCCTCTTAAATGTTTCTGGCTTCCCTTCCCATGATCCAGAAATACAACATACATTCTCTTATTCCACAAAATCATTAATGATTAAATTAATTGAGAACTATATCAAATAAAACTTGAAACACCCCATCCAAATTCATCAGATCTGATCTAGTGTGCCATGTGACCTAATTTGCACATCCCTGTTGGAATGATAATACTAACTAATGGTGAGTGGATGAATGGTGCCATGGGGAGACAATGAATATAAAATTATTATCCCCACATCAGACCCAAATAAAAATATTTATGAACCCTAAAACCAAAAAACAAATCTAACAATAATAACCTTGATTTTAAAAACATAAATAAATGAAAAACAACACAACCCATTGAACAGAAAGGCTATAAAATAATCATGTTTGTGAAGACCAAATAGATAAATGAATCGAAATATAAATAATCTTGTTTCGATATTAAATTTAACTTTATCACTCAAGCATCATCTTTATAGTGACATAGCATTTAGAACATTCCATTTACTAAAAACATTACCGTAATGTTTTTATTCAAAAAAAGATTCCCATGAAGTGTATGATTATAAAACTAGTAAAACAGAAATAATGTTCTCTTAGAAAATGTATGGTGATATGTAAATGAATATTATTTTAAAATTATTGTAGTGCATAAATACAAATCCTATTATCGAGTCATCATACCTTGAACATGTGTTCACAAACCACGGGACTACCTATTTTAGATCCATGAATAAAAAAATGTTATATGCAATCATTACATGGCTTAGAACATTTCATTTGATTCAAATTTTGACTCGACATATTAAAACATCTATCTTAAATTCATATACATCGTTTAACTAGAAGATCGATGTCTTCCTTTAATATAAATAAATTATTTCAATACATCAAACCAATTCATAACACTATGTAAATACATAATACAACTTTTTGACAACATATATATCTCTGGGGAATACTAAGCCAACAAATGTGAAGCCAATAAACAGATATATAGAATGAAATAATATCGAAATTCAACTAAACTGGTGAAATCACTTCCTTCAAATCAATATTTTTCCAACTAGTCATTCTAGATTAATAGGGGTCTATTAATCCCTTCACAAATAAACTATAAATGCATACAAAATAACAATAATATATAAATTAATAACAATATCATATATTGAAATGAATCAAGGGAGACACCCACCACACCCACATGGGAATCATAACAATATTGGGTCTCATATGAACACATTACCACAAAATAATGTTAAGGAATATATATTTACTAAAAGATAATAAAATTTGATGTATATCCTAATTTAGTTGTATGAGTAAACAATGCCATGGATTTATACCCAAATAAATAATGTTCCCAAATTATCCCTAAAACTATCTCCACTACTTCTTATCATGGTTCTAGAATGTTGATCCAAGAATATGAATACAATGAGTGTAATAATTATCTTAAAATTACCAAATAAGATGGACTATCTGTAATGGTTTTTCATTTGATCAGTTGGGATGGATACCATCAATGCAAACATTGGTCCTTTAATGATCACCAAATTACCTATTAGATCAAATAGGAATACATATATGACGATAGAACTGAACATTTCAATGACTCATCCCATGGTAATGTAAATATTTAGACAAGATTATATTATACATAAGGGATGAAGTCCATCGAATTAATAAGATATTCAAAAAATTATTACAAGAGTATAATAGATGTAGATTATACTTAATGGAATTTCACAATTCATTTAAGAATAATGGTGGTTGATAATGTTAAGGGATATAGAAAATATATTTTATTGATTGAAATGAAATATTTTCCCAAATCAAGAATCCATATAGACCAAACTAGTACCTCTAGGTAGATAATAGAGATACAACTTCTTCCAGTAGTAGGATGGTTGGGTCTATAAAAGTGTAGATCCATTTGAAATTCCATAGGATTGATGTTGGTGTTAGAGCAGCTATTCAATGGCCTTATTATATCATTTATTCTATTGATTTGGTCTTATTCTTATTTAAATTTGGAAACCAAGTCCCAAAATCATCTATTATGTAACCAATACAAGAAAAATTACATTCATGATATTCCAAAAATACATTGAATCAAACATTGAAATATTATGATGTCAAACAACCTGATTCATCAATAAAATGTATATAAGTGGTTGAATAAATTTAATATGTAAAAAAGTATTCAAATATTTATACATTTGAGAAATATTAATTAATACTATGAAATTTACTTCAAATTTTTATAGTTAATGAAGATGATTTAAAAAATTCTATTTCATGAAGATGAAATATAAATAATAACCTGAATACAAAGAAAGAAACCATTTTACTAAATTTAATTCATTTTAATCAAAAAATATAGAAGCGTTAAAAACTATAAATTTTTTGTGGATTGTGAAATTTTTAATATACTTTTTAAGGATATATTGGATTAAATATAAGTTATAAAAAATTTAGGATTATTGTTTATATAGTATGTAAGGCTTCCCAAATTTATGAAATGATAAAATATAATCACTTAATATCAATGAGAGAAACAATTATCATTTTATTATTTTTTATATTAAATTAATGTGGTGTAACCAGAATTTTAAGAATATATTTATAAGTACCGGTTCCCTATAGTCCTATTATATTTCCCATTTTAGTCATTGGAGGTGTTCAGAAGAGGCTTAGAGGAGTTTGGATGAGTTCAATTGCAAAAATCTAGAAGTGGGGGGATTACCCATCCTATAAATTTATTAAATGACTTGATGTTTTTAATATAACATTTAAAGGATGGTTCATGGTTTTAAATATTATGGGGTTTGATAAATAAAATGAATAAATATTTTATGTGTTTCTTAGTGAAAGAAGACCCTGAGGTATTTCAAGATATGAAAGAGTATTAAAAGTCATGTAATACCTCACTGCAATAATTTTTTAGAAATTTTTTCAGACACTAAGTATATCAAACCCTATGGCTATTGTGATATATCATAATCCCTACGTGGCCCAAAGACCCCAATATTACCCATTTGGGATTCCATCATCAATGATAAACACAAAGATTCCCTCCCTTTATTTGTAGTGATCTGCCTCCAATCAAAGTGCGTTCTTCACCGCATCAACAATTTCTTATGTATTGGTCCCTTTACGATCTATTGCATTCCATTTGATGTAATATGTTATTTATTACTTATAATTTCTCCTTCTTCATTTTTTTGGTAGTCTTTGTGGCTGCATACCCAGGTGGATGATGAAATTTTAGGAGAGGAAATTGGAGGACCGTTTCATGATCTGTTTTCATCTGATGAACATTTACACTCTTTTTTATGAATGATATCATTTTGTTCTCTTTTAGGGGAATCATAAATTTGAGGTATAACTTTTGTTTCCCTAGGAATTATGATTATTCTAGCCTAATAGAATATAAAGAATATACTACTTCAAATTAAGGGGTATATGATTTTTTTTCTTATGATTTTAAAGCGTTGATATTTTGTGGTGATATTTTGTTTTGTTTTGTTTGTGTGGTGATCTTTAGTTTGTTTTGATATTGTGTGGTGATCTTTTGTGTGTTGATATTTTGTGTGGTGATCTTTTTTAGTGGTATATGGGGTTTTTTCTTTTGATTGGGTTGTTCTCTTTTGTTTGTTTTGTGTGTTTTCTTGTTGTATGCATTTTTACACTAAACAAATTATGGAATGAATTTGTTTGGTTAGTTTTGGACATGTATCTATGTAATTAATTATTCTCATATTTTCAGATAATTAATGGATTTCCCAGGATCACATTGTTTCTATCATAACCAATGAATTAATTAGTGAAACTAAATCTTGTATGTTTTATTAAATATAGATTTTGTGTTTTGTCTTGGTATGTGTGGTGAGGTGATGTGATGTGTAGGTTTTCTCTGGTTTGTGATGTATTAGGTTTGTGATCATAGTTGTGTGTAGTAGGATTTCTAGGACAGTGTAATATAATCATAGATTGAGAGATTAATTGATTTTGAAATGGAAGAGATACACGGTGTGACGAGGATACATGAAGCTTGTTGAGGATTTATATGTTTCTAGATGGGGTTATGAATTGGGATTTGGTTCTACTATTATGTGACATGATCATGGTGAGTTTTCATTATGGTAGTTTCTATTGGAAAAGGTGATTTTCAAAGAATTTCTCCATGAGTATCACACATAAGAAATCCCTTGTGTCTAGAGATTGATATACCACGAATGGGTGTTAAACATAGTTGAAATGTGAAGTCCCATTAATTTATTTGGGATATTAACCTTAAAAAAAAATTTTATATTTTATATTGTCCATAGAAGTTTCTCAAGGTATTAGTGGAATAGATAACTCCATTTATTAATTAATAATGAATTTGGGTAAAAATAAATTGGATGGTAATGTGAATCGGGTTTTGTAGCTCATTGAATGGTGTTGTTAATTTAGTGGTGGAACCAAAGGTGGAAATTTTGAGATGTTCTCTATTTGTGAACCCATAGGTTTTTATTGAGTATTTGGTAGCATATATTTATATACATGTATTTTCCTTGTGACTACTAAATACAACCCCAACGAAGTTTAGAATTATGTATTGAACACCAACGTGATCTCGAGGGATGGTGTCTTTCCCAAACATCCAACTGGGAGGACGGATGGATAACCACAGAATATTACTTTCTCTCCCTTACAGGTAGTGATAACCCAAAATTATTTACGCAATATGTGGTTTGTGAGTACCATGTGTGTATGGTTGAAATGTTCATTCCATGGAGACTATAGGATGATACGTGTTGTTCTTTACAACGTTTTTTCAGGATGTGATGTGTTTTACTTTACCGTGTGTCTTCTAGAAGAGGTGTGGTTTGTGCCACATGTAACTATAGGTGGGGAAATATGTAGTACGTGGCCCAGGTGTCTAAATTCAATATGGAATTTTGTTTTTGGTCATGCATTCTGTTAGTGGGATATGATGTGTCTTCTGTCCTAGGTGTCTACGGGTGGGATGTGATGTTGCTTTTCCCCATGTGTGTGTGGGAGGGTTTTGATGTGGTAATTTAGAAAGAGGTGGAAGTGAATGGATATTTTGTGCTAGGAAAAATCCACTACTTAGTGGGAAATGGTGCCGGTACCCTATCATCGATATGCAATATATTAAATTACATGACAACTCTCTATTTAGAGAGCATGCCATGGTGAGGTTGGGATGGTTAATATAACTATTAGATGAAATTTATTTCAATAGTTCTCTAAATGGTATATTAGTATGCTTCATGGACATGTGATGCTAGTCATTTTCATTCTTAAAGAGTGTACATATATTCTCACCCTACATATATAGAACAATTTTTTGGTTTCCAGGAAGATTTTACAAATGGAAATGGGCTTTCCTAGATCAAGAGTGGAATAGTTTTTGTGTTTCTGTTTAGATTTAATTTTGGTATTTACATAGAGACATATGTACTTATAACTAATCCATTTTTAAAACATACATTTTTGATGGTTTTTGGCACTATTTTATATATGTGCTAGATTTTTTTCTGGATGATATATCATTTCTCCTGATATTGATTAGAAAAAGGATAATATCTCCAATATTGTGAGATCTATATAAAAAAGGTGCTACTTTCCAAACCAAGGCCTACTAGATGAATGAATCATGAGTAATTATCTCCCTAATTCATTTACATCACAAGGGGAACATATTTGGTGGGAGGGGTCAGGGCATAATTGTATAAAAGGATGGAGTTTTGGTTTAGGCACATTGAGGATTTCATTGGTTGGAAGGGGAGAAATGTAAGGTTATATTGGTTCATGTCATAGGCTAGGGGATTTTGGCTAAGGAATATAATTCTAGGCCACACATATGATCTATGGAAAAGACTCTAATTTTACTGAATTACCAAGTGAGGATACACCATTTTTGAGGGAGAAACCCTTTGAAAGGTATATGTATCATAATGACTTTTTTCTTGTTTAATTGGGTTGTTTTGAATAATTTTAAATGGATAATGTATTGTGTTAAATGTGTAAACATTAATCTTAAATAAAATTTCGTACTACTTGGGATTAGTAAATATTTTTCTACTTTTTAGTTATTACTTCTGGCCTTTAAATGGATGTGGGTTGGGAAGATGAGGATTTTTAGGAATATCATGTTTATCGAAGTAGGGTTTATCCAATTTAGAAGGTTGAACTATGGAAGAGGAAATTTTATGTCTTCCAAAATTAGGCTTTGGGAAAGTACGAGTGTAGTGTTTCAAACATAGAGATATAAATATAGATAAAGGATAATTATATCACATTCATTTTTATCTGGGCCTCGACATAGTACTGGTTTCCTTTGGCATTCAGTCTAATGCAGTTTGTTTTTCCTAAGTGGAGGATGCATTTTCTAGGAGATATGAATGATGAAATAATTTTCTGAGTCGAATTTTAGGGGGAATTCAGTGAAGAGTTCTTTTCGTCAACCATGAAGGCTTGGATAGTGCTGTAGTTACTCTCCCTTCAGCAGAAGAGTATGTCAGTACTGGATCGTTGGATCATGTACAAGAATATCATTGTTTTTCTCTAGATGTATTTCAATATTAGGAGTCTCATGTAAGACATATTTATGTGTAACTATATACCTCTATCTATTATTTGGTTACTCCCTTTATGTTTCTAAAATACATGGATTTTCAAAAATGACATTGGTTATCGATAAGATGAATTTGAGAGGGGTATCATACGATAGGGGATCCATTAGAGTTCATTGATGTGACCAGAGAAAGGTATTAGGCACCAGGACCTTCGAGGTTTTGACTAAAAGGGAGTTGAAATAAATAGTTCCCTTTTCGACCTCCGAGTCCAAATACCCTTCATATGGGCTTGGGTGGTGGAGATTTTTTTGTGGAGTTCTTGGAAATCATCAAAACAAGTGTCCAGCATCTGTTTGTGAAAATTATACTAGGGGACGAGGTTATAGAAGGGATTGAGATCCTCATAAGTTTGAATACTTTTTTTAGTACGATTTCTTGTGATTTTCTGATTCAGGAACCTGACACTCCATTGTTGCACTAGATCTAGACCATTTTTTGGGGATAGATCTAGAGATTCTTCCCATTCCCTAGAGTTGGGTATTCTAGTCGGAGGCCATAATATTTTCTTTTATTTGTTCCACAGATTAAGACTATTGATCTGACTACATTAGTGATGTGATTGTCTCTTATTTCTTCATTTGAAACCATACAATGTAATCCTTTATATCAACTAGATTTATTCCATTCATGACATTATTTCTATTTTTTTTGTAGGAGATTCGTGTTTTTTAACAAATATTGAAAACATGTGGTTTTTATAGGATAGTGGAGATTCCATGTGGGACGTCAATGTGAGGATATTTTTCTCTCCTTGATGGATGAACATTGATTCGAATCATAAGGCATTGTGATATCTAGGGATAAAATGATTATTGAGCATTTCAATGACATCTTCCCTTATGAGGTTGTTATGATACCCCCTCGACATGACATCTTGTTCTAGATATATTTGAATCCTTTTGCTTCTCCTATATCAATTTCCCCTTATCAGATGACACCTTCTATGCTATGAGGTAATAGTATTTAGATAAATGATCCAATAATATATGATTTCTTATAGACTTCTTTTTTCTGTGGGGTGCTCTGGTGTTTTTCTACATGAAGATAGATTGTAGTCTGAGGCTGTTTATAGACTAATAGGTCTTGAATTAAGGAATGGTCGTGAACCAATACCGTCTTCCAAGGATCAAGGTTCTTTTCAACCATTTAAGAGGGTTGATTTGTTTTCCCTGATCGATCTACAGATTAGATATAAATAGATGTGATTTATGGGGATAAATATCTTGTAAACTACCTACATGTGTATGTATGAGAACATTGAGTTTTTATTCATACCATTCAGTGTTACAAACGCACTGTTTGTGTTTGTGGGGATTATAATCTCGGTATTCCCTGAGTTCTTGGATCAGTTTGATGCCATTTTAATCGATGATTTTTTAATCTACTCATTGAATTGTCTAGAAAGCTCAATGATTCCACATGGTCTAATGAATGTTTCTTGACTATAAGTACATGACACAAGAAGATTATTTTTTCATACATGTGGTTTCCCAACAAGGTGTAGTCTTAGTCCCATAAAAATTTGATGTAGTTTATTCTCTTGGAGAACTCTTTAAAGTGATAAAAGTTTAATGTTTCCTTGGTCTTAAAGGTTATTATCAGAGGTTTGTACCCAAATTCTCTCAGTTTTGAGCCCCATTGATTGATATTACATGTAAGAATAATTATTTTGGGTGGAGTGGTTAATGTCAGACAACATTCAGTTTCCTAAAAGAGAATGTTCTTTGTACTCAAGAGATCATATTTCCGGAGAAAGGGGTTATGTTTGATATGTTATGAGATAGATCTGATATGTGTTTTGGATGCATGCTGATGTATTAATGAGTGGTTATCTATTATGGGACTTAAATGTTATTTCCCAACGAGCTTAACTATTCCACCACTTATCTATAGTAGGTAGTAGTGGATTTCTCTATCAATTTATAGAAGAATTACTTTATTGGGAGCTCTTTGTGGGCTTTATAGATCACAATAGTTGGAATTATATATTTTCACTCTACGATCCGAACATGAGACAAGTAATATGAATAGGTGTTTATTCAAAACAATGATTTTTATATCTAAAATACATTATGAAAATGGAATTTCATGGGTGATTCCTTGAACAGGATGTCAATGATTGAGTTAGTTTGCAAATTTGTGTATGCTTAGAGAGAAATGGAAGAATGGGGGACCTAGAACTTCAATGAAGGAGTGGATAAAGGTATAGGATGTTTTTTTCATATAATGGTGTGATATTCTATGATTCTTCACATAGAGTATTCCCAAGGGGGATTCTCATAGGCAGAGGTGTTGTGTGATCATGTAGGCCATGTGGATTCTCAAGAGGTATAGTGGTGGGATGGACAAAAAAAGATATTGTTCTCCATGAATTTTTTTACTCTGGTGGTGATGTGTGAGGAAATTCATAGATTTCAACTAATGGAACACCAATTTTTTTTATTTACAATGGATTTAGTATTCATTTTTGGTTGCCCGATGTGAAACGGGCATTGGCAATGTTTTTGAAAAAGTGATTCATCTCCTAGAATGTAAAATCTATGCACCAGGTTCTCAATGTTTTTTTTTGGAATCCTTGGAAGTTACTGAATTGAAGTGGGATTATTTATCAATGTATTTCATTATTTAGTTACCTCGTGCTTAAGGAGGCGATGATGTCATCCAGGTAAGAGTGAATCAGTTGAAAACAAATTCCAACATCATAGCATTTAAGGAGTCGGGTGTAGTGTATACATTTTTTAATAAGGATGTGGATGAGTTGGTGTGGTTACATAGAGTTACAAGATCCATAGACATTGATCAAGACACATTTTTTTAACTCACAATTATATAAGTCATTTTTTTATTCTTTTAGTTCCCAGTTATTCCTCGACCCTGCCTTCCACCCTCAGACAGATGTGAAGACAGAACGAACAATGCAGACATTAGAGGACATGATAGGAGCATGTGGCTAAGAATTTTGTAGATATTTGGTATGAAACATACCATTGAAAGGGTTTTATTATAATAAATGAAATCGCTCAAACATTGGTTTGGTTCTGTTTGAAGATTTGTATGGATGACCACATCATTCTACATTGTTCTAGAAAGACGTTTGGGGATAGATATGCTCGAACTTGTGGTACTTCATAGCATGGTAGAGAATCTCTAGTTTGTTCCTAATAATAACAAATCGGTGATGATCTGGTATAAATATTATTATGATCGTATAAGGAGGCCTTTGGATTTCAAGAATGGGTACCATGTGTTTTTGATGTTTTCCCCTCGATGTGGGTAGTTGAAGTTTGGAAAAAATAATAATATTTCTCCAATGTTTGTTAGACCCTTTGAGGAGTGGGGGTGATTTGGGGAGGTTGCATACTAATTGGAGTTTCATTTTTTATTATATATAATATATGATTTCTTCAATGTCTCTCACATTCATTGGTATCTTCACGATTACACCTATTTCATAGACAATGGAGAGTTGGATGTTGAGGATGAATCGATGTTAATGAAGAAGCCAATAGAGATTATGTATCTTCATGACAAGGTGTTGTTTGGGCATAGTATACCCTTGGTTCATGTGTTGTAGAGGCATAGTGGTCAAGAGGGGAGTACATAGGAGCAAAAAACACATATGTGTTCCAAATATCACATGTTGTTTTGAGTTTATCTATGATCTAGTTTGTTAGAAAAGTTATTTTTAATACATATTTCATATGATGGTCTACTTCTCATAGGTGTGATATTTGAGAGGTGTGGTTTATGAAAAATTTCAAATATATAGTGGAGGGAGGAATAGATTAATAATCGGTATTCATTAACTGGGATGATATTAAACTCATGCGGGTGAGATAGTGCATCTCATATTGGATAGTATCTTGACATGGGGATTATAATTACTTGATATGTCTGTTTAGGATAGTGCAGATTTTCAGCTAAACAGGATGTTGGTTTGGGATGTGTAGAGGATTATACAGTTTCTCGGTGTTTTTGTGCATGTGTTTCTAGCATTTAGGTTTTGATAGAGGAGACACTTTTGGTTTTAGATGTAAGGTTTTGTATTGTGTTGTGGTTTTTGGTGTGGTGTTTTTGGCTCATAGTAATGTTTGAGGTATGCTGAGATCCTTGAGGGTTAAGTCACGAGGTGGGGTTTAAGACCCCTTTTTTAGGGCATGATTATTGAATTTAGAGGGTGATAATCATTTATGATTTATCTTATTTAACAGTTTTTCCATCTCTTTCTTTTAGATATCCACTTTTGGTCATAAAAGATTCTCATAGGAGGCATTAAAGAGTTTGGAGAAGTTTATATTTGAAAATATATATGTAGGGGCATTACACATCTTGTTACTATATTAAACGATGTGAATATTTGTTTCACATATTATCTGTGGAGGCAAATGGAGTGAAACATTTTGGGTTCGGAATAATAATATTAATCAAGAGGTGACATGTTTTTTTAGTAGAAGTCAACCCCATGGAATTTGATGGCATGAAATGTTATTACACATCATAAAATACACAATTGATGTAATGTTTTAAATATCTTTATAGGTTCTTGAGTTAAAAAACCATATAACTATAGTGATATACCATCAACCCCAATCAATAACTCCATACCTCACTGAAATATTAGGTATTCCTTTGTCAATGATCAATTTTTAGCATCTCTCCATTGATCTGTAGCGATACAGCTCCAATCTAAGGCGTATTCGTCATTGTTTTTACAATTTATTCTATGTTTTACACTATATTCATCCTCTTATTATTTCATCGTGATATCATATGCTCTCCCGTTCTCCAAAAGAGTTCTTATTTAGTTTTTGTTTGTTCAGTGGTTCTAGTGCATCCCCAGTTGGATACAGATCATTCAGGAGAGGAGAATAGATGACCATTCCATGATTTGATTCCATTTGAAGAACTTGTAAACCTTTTAATATGGGATTTATTTTGTTTCTCCAATTTTATAATCATGATTATGGTTATTTACATATGTTTCCTTATGAATTATGGTTGTTCCATCCTAATTGATGATTGTGATCCAGTAAATTGAAATCAATGGTTATATGGGGCTTGTTTTCATCCTTTTTCATCTTTGATATTGTATTGGGATAACATTGTTTGTAAACTAACCAAATTAGGGAATGATTGTTGTTTTTTTCCTATTTGAAACTTATATAGGAAATTGAGTATCAAAATATATTCAAATAATTTTTGGATTCCCAAATATCCCACTATTTCTCTAATAAACCCTAAATAAAGTGAAACTAAATAAGGGATGCATTATTAAATCTAGAATTTGTTTTCTGCCTTGGTACATGCGGTGTTGTAATTTGATGTGTTGGTTTTATCTAGATTGGCTTGTACAATAGTCTTGAGAACTATTTTGTGTTATGTTATGAAATCAATGGTTTATAGGAATCTCCGGATGAAATATTGATTAATGGTCAAATGGATGAGATGTGTGGTGCAACGAGGCTATGGGAATAAGGTTGTGGTGTGATGTGTTTCTTGAATGGGGTTCTGAGTAGGGTTTTGTTTCTTTTTTATGTTACATGAGAGGGGTGTGTTTTAATAATAATAGCTGATTTCTGTAAGTGTTTTTTCATATATAATTTATATATGGGTAGTACGCAAAAACCAGCCCTTGAATGTAGATATTTATATACCGTGAATGGTTGTTAAACATATAATAAATGTGAAGTTCCTTTAGTTAATGTGGGATCTTCAATTTTTTTTAAATTGTTTACTATTTTTTTTAGAGGATTCCCATGTAGTGGTGGAATGGATAAAATTAATGTTTTATAAAGAATAAATATGGTTAAATAAATTGTTGGGAATGTGAATTGGTTTTTTTGGCTCGTTGTGTGGTGTTGTTCATTTAGAGGTGGCGCAAAAGGTGGTAGTTGTGAGATGATTTCTATTTTAGAACCCATAGTTTTGGATTGAGTGGATGGTATAATATATACATATTCTTTAATTTTTTTTATTTATATATGCACCACACCCAGATGATAACTATGTTCCATACACTCCCATTATTACTATGGATGGTTTCTTTCCCAATCTTCTTAGTGGGAGTATGATTACATGGACCCAGAATCCTACCTACATTCTATTCAAGGCGGTGATATCCCATGATTCATCTGGAAGGTTGTGATTTTTGAGGCACATATCTATTCATGCGACTTATCCATTCCAATGTGTCTTTGGAATGAGATGTTTTCTGTTTTCCCAAGTTTAATCAGGATGATATCGTTGGTGATTTCCTAGGATTCATCGTGATAATGTTTGGTTTATGGAATTATTGTTTATGTGAGTCATTGTATTTTTAATTATACCGAGGTGTCTATAGGTGGGATGTGATGTGGTTTGTGGCCCGATAGTATGTGTGAGAGATGCCATGTGGTTTTTGGACGACATATCTGTGGGTGAAATATAACATTGTTTGTGGCCCATGTGTGTGTGGTCAGGTATGGAAGTGGTCCATGTAGAATATGTTGGATCATGACGATGATCTCTTTTATCAAATAGAAGAAAATTAGTGGGACTTCGTGTGGTTTTCCCCTCCTCTATGTGCATTATATTACATAACATTTATTTTGTTTTTTTTTGAGCATGACATAGTGAGGATGGGGTGGTTTGTACAACTATTAAGTTCTCTTTGCTTCTATTGTTTTCTCACATGGTAAGTAATAATCATCATTAATATGTTTAAGAGATGGTTAGGATTTCATACTGAATATACATACATTTTTATCAAACATATATAATTTTTTCCATGGTTCCATGAACATTTCACGGACCGTGCAGAGCATAACTGGTTCGGGCCCCAGACATTTTATGTGTAGCTGCATGGAATTAAATTTTAAATTTTCATATAGGATTATGTACTTATAAACATTCTATTTTATAAAAAATGCTTTTGGGATGGATTTTTGATTTCTTTTATATATGTCCTAGATTTGTTTTGTGGATGATTAATCATATCTCTTGATCATTATTAAAATAAAGTGTAATTCATATAATATTATTAGATTTTAATACTATTGGTTCTAGTATCCAACCTGAGGCATACTAGATGTATGAATTGTGGGTCATTATCTCTTTTCCTTAAATTCATGAATTTTGAGGGGAATATTTAGAGGGATTGTTTCATTAAAATATGAACAAATTTATGAGAAAAAGTTTAAATTAATAATAAATGAAGATCAATAATTGATGAAAACAATATTTTTCAACATTATATTCTCTATCATAGAAATATTCTAGGAAATTAGGATTATATTTATAAAAGGAATCTTTTTTATGTAATGGTGGTTAAATAAATTCAGCAAAATTATAATGGAAGGATGATGAAATTTATGGTTTCATTTGATAAGAATACAATGTTTAATAATTAAATGTGTGTTTTTTTAAAGAAATGAGATAATGATACACATATGATATATTTAATAATAATAGATCTCACAGAATTTGTAGTAAATGATTGAATTTTTCTTATCATATTCATCAATAAAATTAGAAATAAATTACATTAAATAAAACAATTTCATTGATCAGAGAAATTAAATTTCTTTTACCAATAATGGTTGATCAATATAACATATCACAAAAAATAACTGTCGATTTTGAATAAACCAACTTATATATCAATCAAATTATTTTGTACTTTTGTTGAAAAACATATCATACAACATATTATATATTATTCAAAATTTATTGAAATATATAAATTGTGCTAGATAAAATATGTTTGGGATAACAGTTTCTAAATAGAGTAGCTATACATAGTGCTTTAAATTTTATATAAAAAAGATTCATATATTACTATATAATATTTTTTTTAAATAACCACTAAAAATAAAATTCATGGGATTTTTTTTACTAGAATATAATAAAACATAAAAAATACACATCATAAAATGAAGAAGTGTTAAAATAAACATTCCCAAAAACCAGTCTTTATTTTAAAATATATTGAATGTGTGACTGAAATGTATATTAATTAATGATTTATTTATTTATTTATCATCCTAAATATATGGGGTCCCAAATATTACCAAAAAGATCAATTGAATAAATATAAATTTTAGTTCATGTTTCATTTAATGGTTTTATGAAAGGGAAAACACAATGATATATGTACGTGGTTTTTATCACAAATGACTATAGGTGAAAAAAATACAAATGAAAATGGAGTTTTGCAGTATTGGATCATGAGAATATAAAAATTAATGTGTAATAACATTACAAGAGTTTTTTTTAATAAATGATAAATGAGAAGATTTCCCAATACTTTCCCCATAAATTTTATTAAATAAAATGTTATATAGCATACACAGAGCATAATTATCATTCACTATCTGCACATTGAAATAGATTACATACATACATGATAATATGATAGAAAATATTTAGTATAATTTCTAATCATAATATCTAGGATACAAAGTAAATAATATTTTATGAATCAATAATTGGATATACAATCCATTAATCAAGGCCAAATCTCATCTACTAGCAATTTGTGCAGTTAAAAAAAATTTCCATTAAGGTTTTTCAACATCTGATATAATTCATCAAATGATTGGAAAAACATTTTTTATCCCTGGATGTCTAAAATTTTCAAAAGATATATCGGTATTGTCTTAGGGGTTTATAAATATGTTATAATCTATGAATATAATTTTTTAAATAATAATTCATTAATATATTATCTACAAAATTATTAAATTAAGTATTATTAAAATTTATCATACACACTATATCAAAATTGAGTATCTAAAAGTAAAAATATATATAAAATAAATATTTTATGAACCATTCCATTTAAACATAAAATGTTAATAGAAATTGATTTATTAAACTCACTACGTTTAAATTTATAATATAAATTTGGTCAACTATTTTAAATATAAAAATTATAATATAATATATTGAATGACAATGATGTTGACTAATTATATAATTTTAGTGATCGCTATATTTTTAATGTAATTGATTTTGGAATATTTTATGATAATTCCAATGAATTACCACTCAAGGGTCATTTATTTTCTGGTAGATGATGTTAAATAAATAGAATAGGAAAAAAAAATTAAATTATATTTTATGAAATGCGGATTATGAAAATAATTTCATTTTTTATGCATAGTAATTATTTTAGAATGATCAAAAATATAGAAAAACAATCATATTTATATTAATTTATTTGAAACATGTTATGAAAATAAATTGGATTCTTAGGATTCTTATTATACATATTTAATATATGAAATTAATGATGATTAATTAATATAAATGTGTGATACTATAAATATATAATAGTTGGAATAAGGTTAACTAAATTTGGGATAAAAATTCATTTTCTAACTAGAAAACAATAAAATATTCATCCACCAAACAATAATAATCTTAATTATTGACACTCATTTAAAATTTTCATTAATATAATTTAATGTGTTAATAATTTTAATAATTTGATCTAATATGTTGTTAATAAATTACATTTGTTCCAACCTGGAGAAATATGGAGAACTGACATAGAATATTATATGAATTAAAAAATAAATTGAATGAAAAATAAGGAGTTATTAAAATAATGTTTAATATAAGAAAAATACTATTCTAAAATTGATTATATTTAGTTATTAGAATGAACATATCGATCGTTATACTAGCAATCATGTGATTTTATTGAATTGTAGTTCAACTGATTCAAAACTTTCATCACATAAGAATCAATTAATATCACATAATTAAAGTGTTATAGGATGAAGAAAATATTATAAAAACAAAATGATCTATCCCTAATTAATATTACTCAAATGTTTCAAAAATAAATAAATATTTATATTCAG
Organism: Viscum album; assembly: GCA_963277665.1. Lineage (NCBI taxonomy): Eukaryota > Viridiplantae > Streptophyta > Magnoliopsida > Santalales > Viscaceae > Viscum > Viscum album. Next base: position 1,239,217,617 of record OY728119.1, read on the forward strand.
ATAAATAATAATAGGTTTAATTCTATTCAATAAATGAATATTTTCTAAGAAAATTATAATACTGAATTATAAAATGGATGAAAATTTTTATGTTGACCAATAGAAAAAATCATTTAAATTTCTTTTTTCAATTATTTAAATATTTTATAGAATAATTAATAGTTATTAATATATTTATCATAAAAATAATGAACAATTTCAAAAAAAGATATATGTTTTATGAAATATAATATATTTTCTTGTTAATTAAAAATCATATAAATGAATAATTACATTTTCCCATCCCAGAAAAAATTCCCATAAATATTTTAATGATATACGATATACAATAATCCAACTAAGTGTCCAAATTAATAATTATTAATATAATGACAATCAATAATGATAAATGTTAATGTGTTAACGAAATGTTGGTTATAAAGAAGATTGGATGTTTTTAGTAATGAAATCCTACATGCAATGAAAATTCATATTGTTATATTATTAACACCATTAAAATGAATTCTATAACTTTATTATATATAGGTGTAAAGGATTATTTTCAGATATGATTTTTTGATTTCCAATCATTGGTTATGTTATGGAATAAATTTACATAATCTGACTTTTTTCACAATTCACTGGTTAAAATATGTATATTTTTTCCAAGTTAGTTTTTATTTTGGTCTTATTGGTAAAGGGAAAGGTTATGACTTAAGGGAATATATGAATCTATATACGAAAATTAGATTTGATAAGTATTCTTAATATAATTTATTATCTTACCGAATGTAATAGTATGTATCAAAATATATTGGAATTAAATAATAGTTTATGAATGAAAATATGTGGGGTGGAGATATTAATGATATGGTGGAAGTTCTATTTTTATACTTCCTTTAGATTTAAATGTAAAATGATCAATAAGATAATTTTTGTATTAAAAAATAATTCAGATGAAAAATGATATTATTCTTGAAGAATGATATGAATTGTAGGAAAAGAATTCATTAAATTTAATATTGTTTAATTTAAGGAAAATTTTTATTAATTTGTAAAAATAATTATATTCATAGTTTTTTTCATAAGAATCCATAAATAATTTCAAATAAGATTATATAAATTTTATACGTTTATTTTATAATGGAGTGTTCTGAGAGGAAAGATTTCTTGGAAAACATCATGAAGTTATAATTCATTAAATTATAATAAAATAAGTCAAAATGGAGACGGATTTATATATATTTATAAAAAAAACTAGATTTTGTCGATAAAAATGGATATCAATTTTATGAAAATAATTAATAAAATAAAATGGATAATGATATCTATTTCAAATATATGAAATATTATATATATTTTTTAGTAATTTATAATAAAAAATAAATTTTCTAATATAAAAGGAGTATAACATTTAGTATCTATAATATATAATGAAGAAATATCGTTATATTATAATAAATAGATTAATTTACTTTTTACTTTATTATAATGTCGTCAAAATAAAAAATATTTTTCCCATGATAAAAAGATATACTCTAGATTATTAAAATTAATATAATATAAAGGAATATAACTATGTATTCATGCCCAGGATGACTACTGTGGATATTAAAAGGGAACTAGAATATAGAATTCTAATTGGTTTTTTATTTAATTATGTGAATTTATAAAAAAAATCATCATGGACTATAATAATGTAGATGGTTACACTATTTGAATTATATAGGAGGGGGGAATTAAAGTTATATATGAACTATAAAAGTGTAACTAAGAGATATTTATAATTTTATACTTCAAAATGATTACTAATTTTAATAAAATATCATAATCATGATTATTTTTAGAAATGAATATTGGGAAAAATTTTAAATAATAAATAAATTGTGTTGGGATATTATATTTGGTAATGGAGTTTGTTAGTTGAAATTTACAGAATGAAATCATAGTTATGAAGATAACTACTAATGCTCAGTATGTGGTTGTCAAAATGTCTTACACTATTATGTTGAAAGTGAGGGAGTGGCATAATGAATTAAAAAAAATATACTAGGAGTGAATATTATATGTGATACTTAATGTGTAACTGATTTAACAAATAGAAATACAATACACAACATATATAGAGATATTGATATTAAATCTAATTTAATAAATTAAATCCTTAGTGTTTTAGATAATTATAGTATAATATTAATATATTTAAATATTATAATGATGAATCATGAAGAATTATATGAATATTTTTGCACAAAATCCTTTAATATAACTTGAATTTTTAATTTTTTTTTTAAAATAATTTAATGGGAATAGTTCTATACCGTCATGTTCATCCATGAGCATCAATGCTACAGTAGATGACAGAATTGTTAAAGACCAACTCATAGCTATTAGATTCACACTCACTAAATAATTCCTAGGAAATTATTGTTACTCTTTTATCATATTATTTTTTGTTGACATCATCAAACTGATAAGACACTTTGTCCCATTCTTTCAAGAACTCTTCAACTGTAATCGTTATAGCATTGAAGCTCATGGTCGGGATTTAATGTTTCTTAACAATCTAATCGGTCTGCTCTTGATTTGTGTCCTGTTGGATTGGTCTCTCATTCACCATTTTCATGTCACCATTAGATTCATGAATCATTATTTAGTTCTCAATAATATCTTACTCATAGGCCACAAGAAGGCCCCATGACTTTCCCCATGTCTCTGTATCTACAAACCACTACATTCCTACTGTGTAAACCAATGACACTTCCCCAACATTAGCCTCCTTTCCTGATAGCACTTAAGGATTAGTTAGAGGTTTATCACTAGACTCCATAGTTTCTTGGATCTGAGACCATTATTTTTCATTATCCTTCACTAGAGCATGATCCTTGAGTAAACCACCATCAATATTTATACTACCACTCTCAAAATTCATGATTTTATCCTTCTCAATATCTTTTTCAAATGAGTCACCCTCCATTTCCTTGGTCCCACATTTTTTATCTGATCTTGTCTCTATTTATATTAGAAGGAATGTGTAGTCCTTACGAGCCTTGGATTTTCTTCACATTCCCACAATGGATATATCAGGTCCTTTTTTAGTCCCTTTTTCCACCATGTATTATAAACCATTCTTTTGGATCCTCCCTTTGCACTATATTCCAAAATTTGTCCATTACACTCCACCCCCCGACTTTGGCCTAGAGAGACACAGTGAACCAATTAGATCCAACATTAGGCATTAGGAAATTACGAGTGTAGTGTTTCATACATTGAGATATAAATATAGATCAAGGATAATTATATCACATTAATTTTGATATGGGCATCGACATAGTTTTGGTTTTTTTTGGCATTCAGACTAATGCAATTAGTTGTTCCTAAGTGGTGGATACATTTTATAGGGGATATGAATGATGAAATAATTTTCGGAGTCAAATTCTAGGGGGAATTCAGGGAAGAGTTATTTTCGTCAACCATGAAGGCTTGGATAGTGCTATAGTTACTCTCCCTTCCACAGAAGAGTATGTCAGTACTGGAGCTTTGGATCATGTACAAGAATATCATTGTTTTTCTCTAGATGTATTTCAATATTTGGAGTCTCGTGTGAGACATATTTATGTGTAAATATATACCTCTATCTATTATTTGGTTACTCCTTTTATGTTTCTAGAATTCATGGATTTTCAAAAATGACATTGGTTATTGATAAGATGAATTCGGGAGGGGGATCATACGATAGGGGATCCATTAGAGTTATTTGAAGTAAATGTCACCAGTGAAAGGTATCAGGAACCTGGACCTTCAAGGTTTTAACCAGAAGGGATTTTAAATCAATAGTTCCCTTTTCGACCTCCGAGTCCTAATGCCCTTCCTATGGGCTTGGGTGGTGGAGATTATTTTTTGTGGAGTTCTTGGACATCATCAGAACTAGTGTCCAGCATCTGTTTGTGAAAATTATACTAGGGGATGATGTTATAGAAGGGATTGATTTCCTCATTAGTTTGATCAGTATTTTTAATACTATTTCTTGTGATTTTTTGATTCAGGAACCTGACACTCCATTGTTTCACTAGATATAGACCATTTTCTGTGGATAGATCTAGAGAGTCTTCCCATGGACTAGAGTTGGGTATTCTATTTTGAGGCCATAATATTTTCTTTTATTTTTTCCACATATTTAGACTAGTGATCTAACCACATTAGTCAATATATTATCTCTTAGTTCTTCATTTGAAATCATAAAATGTAATCCTTTATATTGACTAGATTTATTCCATGAATGACATTATTTTTATTTTCATATGAGATTCATGTTTTTTCACATATATTAAAATCCTGTGGTTTTTATTGAATATTGGAGATTCCAAGTGGGAAGTCAATGTGTGGATATTTTTCTCTCCTTGATGGATGAATATTGAGTCGAATCATAAGGTATTGGGATATCGAGGGTTAAAATGATTATTGAGCAGTTCTAGGACATCTTCCCTGATAAGGTTGTTATGATACCCCCTTGACATGACATCATGTTATGCATAGATTTGAATCATTCTGCTTCTCCTATTTCAATGGCCCCTTATCAGATGACACCTTCTATGCTTTGAGTTAATAGGATTTAGATAGATGATCCAATAATGTATGATTTCATATAGAGTAGTGTTTTCTTTGGGGTGCTCTGATGTTTTTCTACATGAAGATAGATTTTAGTCTGAGGCTATGTATAGACTACTAGGTGTGGAATTAAGGAACAGTCGTGAACCAATACTGTCTTCCAAGGATCAAGGTTCTTTTCAACCAGTTAAGAGGGTTGATTTCTTTTTCCCTGATCGATCTATAGTTTAGATATAAATAAAAGTGAGTTATTGGGATAAATATCTTTTAAACTACCTACAAGTGTATGTATGAGAACATTGAGTTTGTATTCAGACCATTTAGTGTTACAAACACACTGGTTGTGTTCATGGGGATTATGAACTCGGTGTTCCCTGGGTTCTTGGATTAGTTTGACGCCATTTTAATAGATGATTTTTTAATCTACTCATTGAATTGTCTAGAAAGCTCTTCGATTCCAAATGGTTTAATGAATGTTTTCCTACTATAAGTTCGTGATACAAGAATATAATTTTTTCATACATGTGGTTTCCCAATAATGTGTAATCATAGTCCCATCAAAATTTGATGTAGTTGATTATGGTGGATCACTCTTTAAATTGGTAAATGATTAATGTTTCCATGGTCTTAAAGGCTATTATGAAAGGTTTGTACCCAAATTATCTCAAGTTACAACCCCATTGATTGATTTTACCTATAAGAATAATCATTTTGGGTGGAGTGGTTAATGTCAGACAACATTCAATTTCCTAAAAGAGAATTTTCTTTGTACGCAAGAGATCCAATTTCTGGAGAGTGGGGAAATGTTTGATATGGTTTGTGATAGATCTAGTATGTGTTTTGGATTTATGCTGATTTATTAATGACTGGTTATCTATTATGGGCCATAAATGTTATTTCCCCATGAGCGTAACTATTCCACCCCAAATCTATAGAAGGTATAGGTGGATTTCTCTATCAATTTATATAAGCATTACTTTATTGGGAGCTCTTTGTGGTCTGCATAGATCAAAACAGTTGGAATTATATATTTTCACTCTACGATCTGAACATTAGATAATGAAGATGAATAGGGGTTTATTCAAAACTATGATTTTGATATCTAAAATAAATTTGGAAAAGGGAATTTCATGGGTGATGTCTTGAACAGGATGTCACTAATTGAGTTAGTTTTCCCATTTGTGTATGCTTAAAGAGAAATGGAAGAGTGGGGGACCTAGAACTTCAATGTAGGAGTGGATAAAGGCATAGGATGTTTGTTTCTGATAATAGTGTGATATTCAATGATGGTTCACATAGAGGATTCACAAGGGGGAGGCTCATAGGCAGAGGTGTTGTGTGATCCTGTTGGCCATGTGGATTCTCAAGATGTATAGTGGTAGGATGGACAAAAAAAGATATTGTTCTGCATGAAATTTTTTACTCCAGTGGTGATGTGTGAGAGAGACTGTTGTGACATTCATAGATTTCCATTAATGGAACACCAAATATTTTATTTTATTTACAATGGATTTAGGATTCATATTTTGTGGCCCGATGTGAAACGTGCATTGGAAATGTTTTTGTAAAAGTGATTGGTATCCTAGAAAGTAAAATCTATGCACCGGGTTCTCTGTGGTTTTTTCAAATCCTTGGATGTTACTGAATTTATGTGGGATTATTTATCAATGTATTTCATTATATAGTTTCCTAGTGCTTAGGGAGGCGATGATGTTTTCTAGGTATGAGTGGATCAGTTGAGAAAAAAATACCAGCATCATAGCATTTTAGGAGTCAGGTGTAGTGTATGCATTTTTTTAATCAGTATGTAGATGAGTTTTTGTGGTTACATAGAGTTAAAATATCCATAGACATTGATCAAGAAACATTTTTTTACCTCACAATTTTATAGGTCATTTTTTTATTCTTTTATTACCCAGTTATTCCTCAACACTGCCTTCCACCCACAAGCAGATGTTAAGACAGAATGAACAATGCATACATTAGAGGACATGATATGAGCATGAGGCTTATACTTTGTTGGATATTGGGTATGAAACATTCCATTGAGAGGGTTTTATTATAATAATAGAAATCACTCATACATTGGTGTGGCTCTTTTTGATGATTTTTATGGATGACCACATCATTCAACATTGTGCTAGAAAGAGTGTTGGGGATATATATTCTCGAACATGTGGTACTGCAGAGCATGATAGAGAAGCTCTAGTTTGTTCCTAATAATATCAAAGTGGTTAAGATTTGGTATAAATCTTATTATTATCGTATAAGGAGGCCCTTGGATTTCAAGAATGGGTCGCATGTTTTTTTATGTTTCCCCTCGATGTGGGTAGTTGAAGTTTGGCCAAAGGAGTAATATTTCTCCCATGTTTGTTAGACCATTTTTAGGAGTGAGGGTGATTTAGAAAGGTTGCATACTAATTGGAGTTTCATTTGTTATTACATAGAATCTATGATTTCTTCCATGTCTCTCACAATCATTGGTATCATCATGATGACACCCATTTCATAGACAATGGAGAGTTGGATGTTGAGGACGAATCGATGTTAATGAAGAAGGAAATACAGATTTCGTATCTTCAAGAGAAGGTGTTGTGTGGTCATACTATTCCCTTGGTTCATGTGTTGTAGAGTCATAGTGGTCAAGAGGGGAATACATAGGAGAAAAAAACACATATGCGTTCCAAATATCACGAGTTTTTTTGAGTTTATCTATGATATGGTTTGTTGGAAATGTAATTTTTAATACATATTTCATATAATGGTTTACTACTCATAGGTGTGATATGTGAGTTGTGTGGTTTGTGAAAAATTTCAAATATATAGTTGAGGGAGGAATAGATTAATAATCGATATTCATTAACTGGGATGAGATTAAACTCGTGCGGGTGAGTCCATGCATCTCATACTGGATAGTATCTTGACATGGGGATTGTAATTCCTTGATTTGTCTACTTAGGATAGTGCAGCTTTTCGGCTAAAGAAGATGTTGGTTTGGGATGTGTAGAGGATTATACAGTTTCTCGGTGTGTGTGTTTGTGTGTAGAATTGAGGTTTTGATAGAGGAGACACTTTTGGTTTTAGATGTAAGGTTCTGTATTGTGTTGTGGTTTTTTGTGTGGTGTGTTTGGCTCATAGTAATGTTTGAGGTATGGTGAGATCCTTGAGGGTTATGTCACGAGGTGGGTTTTATGACCCCTTTTTAGGGCATGAATATTGAATTTAGAGTGTGATAATCATTTATGATTTATCTTATTTAACAGTTTTTCCATCTCTTTCTTTTAGATATCCAATAATGGTCATAAAAGATTCTCATAAGAGGCATGAAGGAGTTTGGAGAAGTTTATATTTGAAAATATATATGTAGGGGAATTACACGTCATTTTACTATATTACATGAGGTGAATATTTGTTTCACAGATTTTCTGTGGAGGCACATGGAGTGAAACATTTTGGGGTCTTAAAAGTAATATTAATCAAGAGGTGACATGTTTTTTAGTGGAAGTAGACCCTATGGAATTTCACGGCATGAAAGGTTATTACACATCATGAAATACACAATTGTTGTAACGTTTTAAATATCATTATAAGTTCATTATTTAAAAAACCATATAACTATAGTGATATACCCTTAACCCCAATCAATAACTCCATACCTCACTGAAATATTAAGGATTCCTTTTTCAATGATCAATTTTTAGCATCTTGCCTTTGATCTGTAGGGATACAACTATAATCTAAGGCGTATTCTTCATTGTTTCTACATGTTATTCTATGTTTTACACTATATTCCTCCTGTTATTATTTCGTTGTGAAATCAGATGCTCTCTTGTTCTTCAAATGATTTCTTCATTAGTTTTTGTTTGTGCAGTGGTTATAGTGTATCCCTAGTTGGATGCAGATCATTCAGGTGAAGATATTAGATGACCATTACATGATTTGATTCCATTTGAAGAACTTTCCAACCTTTTTATGTGGGATTTATTTTGTTTCTCCTAGTTTATAATCATGATTATGGTGATTTACATATGTTTCCCTATTAATTATGGTTGTTCCATCCTAATTGATGATAATGATCCAGTAAATTGAAATCAATGCTTATATGGGACTTGTTTGCATCCTTTTCATCTTTGATATTATATTGGGATAACTTTGTTTGTAAATTATCCAAATTAAGGAATGTATGTTTTTTTGGTCCTATTTGAATCTTATATAAGAAATTGAGTATCAAAACATATTCTAATAATTTTTTGATTCCCCAAGATCCCACTATTTCTCTGATAAACACAAAATAAAGTAAAACTAAATAAGCGATGCATTATGAAATCTAGAAGTTGTTTTCTACCTTGGTACATGCGGTGTTGTAATGTGATGTGTTGGTTTTATCTATATTGGGTTGTACCATGGTTTTGAGAACATTTTTGTGTTGTGGAATGAAATCATTGGTTTATAGGAATCTCAGGTTGAGAGATTGATTGATGGTCAAATGGATGACAAGTGTCGTGCAACAAGGTTGTGTGATTATGGTAGTGGTGTGATGTATTTCATAATGGGGTTCTGAGTAGGGTTTAGTGTATTTTGTTATGTTACATGAGAGGGGTGTGTTTTAATAATAATAATAGATGATTTACATATGTGTTTTTTCATATATAATTTATATATGGGTAGTACGCAAAACCATCCCTTGAATGTAGAGATTTATATACCATGAATGGTTGTTAAACATATAATAAATGTGATGTTTTTTTAGTTAATGAGGGATCTTCATAATTTTTTTAAATTTTTTACTATATTGTTTTGTGTTTAGAGGTTTCTCATGTAGTGGTGGAATGGATAAATTACACTTTTTATAAAGAATGAATATGGTTAAATAAATTGTTGGGAATGTGAATAGGTTTTTGTGGCTCACTATCTGGTGTTATTCATTTAGAGGTGGCGCTAAAGGTGGTAGTTGTGAGAAGATTTATATTTTAGAACCCATAGTTTCGTATTGAGTGGTTTCTGTAATATATACATATACTTGAATTTTTTTTTGTGATTTATATATGCATCACACCTCAGATGAGAACTACGTGCCATACACTCCAACTGTTACTAGGGATGGTTTCTTTCCAAATATTCTTAGTGGGAGTATGGTTACATAGACCCAGAATCTTACCTACATTCTATTCAAGGTGGTGACATCCCATGATTCATCTGGAAGGTTGAGATTTTTGAGGCACATGCCTATTCATGTGACTTATGCCTTCCAATGTGTCTTTGGTATGAGGTGTTTTCGGCTTTCCCAAGTTTAATCAGAATGAGATCTTTGGTGATTTACTAGGATTCATCGTGATAAGGTTTGGTTTATGGAATTATTTCCTATGAGTGTGACTGTATTTTTAATTTTCCCTAGCTATCTACAGGAGGGATGTGATGTGGTTTGGGGCCCGATAGTATGTGGGAGAGAAGCGATGTGGTTTTTGAACTACATATCTGCGGGTGAAATATAATGTGGTTTGTGGCCCAGGTGTGTGCGGTCTGGTTGGGAAGTGGTACATGTATAATAGGTTGGAGCATGAGGATGTTCTCCTTTATCAAATAGATGATAATTAGTGGTACTTGGTGTGGGTTTCCCCTCCTCGATGTGCATTATATTAAAAAACATGTATTATGTTATTTTTTGAGCATGCCATAGTGAGGATGGGGTGGTTAGTACAACTATTAAGTTCTATTTGATTTTATTGTTTTCTCACATGGGAATTAATCATCATCATTAATATGTTTAAGATATGGTTTGGAATTCATACTTAATATACATAAATTATAATCATAAATATATAATTTTTTTCATGTTTCCATGAACATTTCACGGACCGTGTGGGGCATTACTGGTTCGGGACTCAGACATTTGATGTGTCGCTAAATGGAATTAAATTTTAAATTTACATATAATATTATGTACTTATAAACATTCTATTTTTAAAACATTAATGTGGTATGGATTTTTGATTTCTTTTATATATGTCCTAGATTTGTTTTGTGGATGATTCATCATATCTCCTGATCTTTATTAAAAAAAAGTGTAATTCATCTAATATCATTAGTTTTTAATAGTGTTGGTTCTATTATACAACATGAGGCATACCAGAGGTAGGAATCGTTTGTAATTATCTCCTTTCCATCAATTCAAGAATTTGGAGGGGAAACTTTAGAGGGATGGTTTCATGAAAATATGAAAAAATTTATTAGAAAAAGTTTAAATTAAAAATAAATAAAGCATCAATAATTGATGAAAACAATATTTTGCAACATTATGTTCTCTAACATAGTAATATTTAAGGAAATTAGGAATATATATATAAAATGAATCTTTTTTATGTAACGGTGGTAAAATAAATTCACCGAAATTATAATAGATGCATGATGAAATTTATGGTTTCATTTGATAAGAATACTATGTTTAATAATTAAATGCGAGTTTTTATAAAGAAATGAAATAATGATACTCATATGATATATTTAATAATAATAAATCTCACAGAATTTGTAGTAAATGATTTAATTTTTCATATCATATTCATAAATCATATTAGAAATAAATTACATTAAATATAATCAGTTAATTGTTCAGAGAAATTAAAATGATTTTACCAATAATGGTTGAACAATATAACATATCACAAAAAATATCTGTCAATTTTGAATAAACAAACTTATATATAATTCAAATTATTATGCACTTTTGTGAAAAAAATATCATAAAATATTTTATATGTTATTAAAATTTTTTTGAAATATATAAATTGTGCTAGATACATTATTTTTGGGATAAAAGTTTCTAAATAGAGAGGTTATACATAGTGCTCTGAATTTTATAGAAAAAAGATTCATATATTACTGTACAATATTTTTTTTAACTAACCACTGAAAAATAATTTCATGGGATGTTTTTGACAAGAATATGATAAAACATAAACAATATACATCATAAAATGAATATGTTTTAAAATAAACATTCCGAAAAACTGGTCTTTATTTTAAAATATATTGAATGTGTGACTGAAATGTATATTAATTGATGATTTATTTATTTATCATCCTAAAAACATGGGGTCCCAAATATTACCAAAAAGATCAATATAATAAATATAAATTTTAGTTCATGTTTCATTTAATGGTTTTGTGAAAGGGAAAACACAGTGATATATGTACGTGGTTTTTTATCACAGTAGTCTATAGGTGAAACAAATACCAATGAAAATAGTGTTTTGCAGTATTGGATCATGAGAATATAAAAATTAATGTGTAATAACATTAAATGAGTTTTTTAATAAAAAAAATGAGCAGATTTCCCAGTTCATTCCCCATAAATTTTATTAAAGAAAATTTTATTTAGCATACACAGAACATAATTATCATTCAATGTCTGCACATTGAAATAGATTACAAACATACAGGATAATATGATAGAATATATTTAGAATAATTTCTAACCATAATATCTAGGAAACAAAGTAAATAATATTTATGAAACAATAATTGGATATAGAATCTATTAATCAAGGCCAAATCTTATCTAATAGCAAGTTGTGCAGTTCAAAAAACAAATTATTTCAATTAAGGTTTTGCAACATCTAATATAATGCATCAAATGATTGGAAAAAAATGTTGTATCCCTGGTTTTCTAAAATTTTGAAAAGATATATCGGTATTGTATTAGGGGTTTATAAAGTTGTTATAATCCATGAATATAATTTTTTAAAATAATAATTCATTAATATATTATATACAAATGTATTTAATTAAGTATTATTAAAATTTATCTTACACACTATATCAAAATTGAGTATGTAAAAGTAATAATATAAGTAAAATAAATATGTTATGAACCATTCCATCTAAACATTAAATGATAATAGAAATAGATTTATTAAACTCACTATGGTGAAAATTTATAATATAATTTTGGTCAACTATTTTAAATTTCAAAATTATAATATAATGTATATGAATACAATGATGTTGACTTATTCTATAATTTTCGTGATCACAATATTTTTAATGTAATTTATTTTGTAATATATTAGAATAATTCCAAGTAATTACCTCTCAAGGGTTATTTATTTTCTGGTAGATGATGTAAAATAACTAGAATGGGAAATATAAATTAAATAATTTTTTATGAAATGATGATTGTGAAAATAATTTCAATTTATATGCATAGTAATTATTTGAGAATGATAAAAAATATATAAAAAAAACCATATTTATATTAATTTTTTAGAAATAGGTTTTGAAAATTATTTGGATTATTTGGATTCTTATTATACATATTTAATATATGAAAATAATGATGATTAACAAATATAAATGTGTGATACTATGAATATATAATATTTGGAATAAGTTTAACTATATTTGGGATAAAAATTCATTTTATAACTACAAAAAAATAATATATCCATCCACCAAACAATATTATTCTCAATTATTGACACTCATTGCAAAGTTTCATTAATATAATTTAATGTCTGAATAATCTGAATAATTTGATCTAATATGTTGTTAATAAATTACATTGGTTCTAACCTAGAGAAATATGGAGAACCAACATAGAATACTATATGCATTAAAAAATAAATTGAATGAAAAATAAAGAGTTATTAAAAAAACATATAATATAAGAAAATATTATTCTAAAGTTGATGTTATTGAGTTTTATGAATGAACTTATCGATTGTTATAATTTTAGTCATAGGATTTTATTGAATAGTAGTTCATCTGATTCAAAAATTTCATCACATAAGAAACAATTAATATCACATAATTAAAGTTTTATAGGATGAAGAAAATATTATAAAACTAAAAGGATCTATCCTGAATTAATATTATTCAAATGTTTCACAAAAAAATAAATATTTATCTTCAGTTAAATAACAATAGGTAGAATTATATTCAATGAATGAATTTTTTTTATGAAAATTATAACATTGAATTATAACATGGATGCAAATTGTTATGTTAAATAATAGAAAAAATCATTTAAATTTCCATTTTTCAATTATTTAAAAATTTTATAGAATAATTAATTGTTCTTAATAGATTTATCATAAAAATAATGATCAATTTCAAAAAAAGATATATGTTTTATGAAATATAAAATATTTTCTTTTTAATTAAAAATCATATAAATGAATAATTACATTTTCCCATCCCAAAAAAATTCCCATGAATATTTTAATGATATACGATATACAATAATCCAACTATCTGTCCAAATTAAATTTTTTTAATATAATTACAATCAATAATGATAAATGTTAATGTGTTAATGAAATATAGTTTATAAAGATGATTGGATGTTTTTAGTAATGAAATCCTACATGCAATGAAAATTCATATTGTTATATTATTAACACCATTAAAATGACTTCCATAACTTACTTATATATAGGTCTAAAGGATTATTTTTAGATATGATTTTTTGATTTCGATTCATTGGTTATGTTATAGAATAAATTTTCATATTGTGACTATTTTTTCACAATTCACTGGTTAAAATATGTATATTCATCCCAGATTAGTTTATATTTTGGTCTTATAGATAAAGGGAAAGGTTATGACTTAGGGAATATATGAAACTATATACGAAAATTATATTTGATAATTATTCTTAATATAATTTATCATCTAACTGAATGTAATAGAATGTATCAAAATATATTGGAATTAAATAGTAGTTTATGAATGGAAATATGTGGGGAAGAGATATCAATGATATGGTGGGAGGTCTATTTTTATACTTCCCCTAATTTTAAATGTAAAATAATAAATAAGATAATTTTTGTATTAAAAAATTAGTCAGATGAAAAATGATATTATTCTTGAAGGATGATAGAAATTTTAGGAAAATAATTCATTAAAATTTAATATTGTTTAATTTAAGGTAAATTTTTATTTATTTCTAGAAATAATTATATTCATGGTTCTTTTTCCTAAGAATCCATAAGTAATTTCAAATAAGATTATATAAATTTTATAGATTTATTTTATAATGGAGAGTTGTGAGAGGAAAGAGTTGCTGGAAAACATCATGATGTTATACTTCATTTAAATATAATAAAATAAGTCAAAATGGAGATGGATTTATATATATTTATACACAAAAGTGGATTTGGTTGATAAAAATTCTTATCTATTTTATGAAAAAAATTAATAAAATAAAATGGATAATGATATCTATCTCAAATATATGAAATATTATATATTATTTTTAGTAATTTATAATAAAAAAAATTTCAATATAAATGGAGTACAACTTTTAGTATTAATAATATATAATGAAGAAAAATTTTTATTGTAATGCCCCAACCCTAGAAACCCCGAGTTGGTGCATTATTGCATAACATTGGCATGATCCCAAATGATCATGTCTCGAAAGACCGATTAGTTTAGTAGTCTTGGAAACAGTAGATATATTCATAAGTCTTACATTACATCATAAGGTAAAAAAACTACAACAACATCTTGTCTTCATATCCCCTCATAATATCCCTTCAAATCATTCATAAATTACTTCTTCATAATCCTGGGAAAAATAAAACATTGAAAGGGGTGTTCTCAGATGCTCAGTAAGGATAACATTATAACAGAAGCTTTCATAGATAATCATAAACACTTAAAGAAGTTTATAACTAAAACGAAAGCCTTTTAAACTTGAACATCAGCATAAAATGGCAATGATAATATAAAATAATACCATTTACTTACTCACATGGATATTCTACTAGTCGAATGATCACATGCAATATCAATATCGACTTTCATAATGATGGAATGCATAATGCTAGACTATCATAACCACATAGCCAAGGCCTCGTGCCAAGGCTACAAATAAGATTTTGCCAAGGCTTTGTGCCAGGACACTAGTTTGTCTCATGAGACCTACCGATGCATCGAGGAGCTATATCGGGCTCCACCCGTCACTTTTTAAGTCCAATGCATTCCTCATATGAACATGTTTAAACATAACATAAACATTCGTATTAAAACTAGCATATGAAATGTCAATACTTTAACCACAAACCATGAATGGTATAAAAATAGCACATCCACAATCAAACATATCACATTTTATACAATATAGAAGATTGTATTGTATCACATTAACCTCAATAAAGAATAATGAAGGATGTTGACATAGATGAAAATAATCATCAAAACTATTTGAGAGAAATATCCCCCTTTTTCTGTAAATCATTTAAAAGTCACACTATTTGTCAAGAAGAAATTTAAAAATAGATTTTTGAATCAAAATGTCCCATACCACTTTGAAACTTTTTAAAAGGAGTTTTAATTTTAAAAAATTAATGTCCATATAAATAAATCCTTAAAAAAATTTAAAACATGGACATTAATGAGAATGATTTATATGAATACATCTTTAAATCATTTAAAAATGGTATTTTAGTTAGAGATTCTAACCAAAAGAGAGACACTTGAATACAAATAATTGAGGTAATCAAAACTTTTTAATATCATGTGAATAAAGGGATTCATGATATACTATGTCAATGTACATTATATACACCACATAAAAGTGAATTTGTGTATAACAACAATGAAGTCTCAATGGAATTTAAGTTGAGATGAAATATCTCATAAAGCCGTATCCATAGGTTAAGGATAAATCAAAGACATAGTTATGTGTGAAAAATATAAATACAATAAATCTGATTGTATATTCAGTGCAAAACAATCAAAGTATATTCACACATAATCTTGTAAAAACAACACCAATGAATTGGATGTTTAACTCAAAAAATGGAGAATGAGTTAAAATTAATCTTATCAAATTCATATCGATGACTTAAGAAATTATCAATGGAGTGATTATGTGTATCAAAAGTATATCCATAGAAAAGGGGAGTGGAAATTATTACATAATCAAATTAATAGTTATTCCACACATAATATCCGAGTAAAATAATCAATGATGATTGCGTAATGCCGAATAAATGGGAATAGAAATTTCGAATTCCCTTATCGATTAGGTAACATACGAAAAAAACACCCATGAAAGAAGGATCATAAAATGATGATGAAAATACCCATAAAATAATGTATATTACACAATGAATACAATCATGGGCAGTAAAAATACACCACATGCAATAATTAAGTGGTGAACAATGGAATTCTCACAGAATTAAAAGTGAGATACGAAACCCCTTACATTGTACTTTTTCCTTTGTCGACGGTATGTTAACCTCCTGAATAATGGTGAAATAATTGTTATTTAATTATACAAGAATCATATGCATTAATATGATACCATATATTATCTTTTAACATTGATTTGATAATAATATCTTAGAATTATGGTCATTTCGGGTGTTAATGAGTTCATTTTACTTTATATTCATTATTATGTGAGATATATTTGTTATTAATGAGATGTATATTATTCATATCCATAATGATATCAAGTCCTTAAATATTATTTTTAATCATAAAATGAGAATTATACTTGAATGGATATGATGGAGAATGAATCTCATCACGTTCGTGGAGATGGTAGTCCGTACGTACGCAGGAGCGAAAATATCATTTTTTTGAGATTAAAATAATATATAATTGGATGGTATATAATATATACAGAATCATTATCATGTTATATTTATTATTTACATGATTTAATCATCATTGTCATACCCATCCAAAATAATAAGATATTTGAATAACAATTACACCATGACGTGGAGACGGTAAGCCGTACGCACGCACGTATGGGGACATGTTATACAAAAGGTGGATAGAATACTGAATATGGTTATACCATATTTATAATAACATCACAGTATATATATGATACTGGAGTTATTATTTTAGAATGGTAATAACAAAGGAAGAAGAAGTGGAAGAAGAAAGGAACTTGGAAAAGGGTGGTGAAATCATTACCTCTTCTTCGTGTTCTTCCTTTGGATTTGATCAAAATGGCTCAATAGGTTGGATTTCTGATCAAACTAAGGCCTCTAGGATGTATTGAGGGAAGTTGGGAGAGTATTTGGGCAGGGTTTGGCCGAACCAAAATGCTTTTAATGTGTGATGAAATGAGAAGGAGGAGTGCCCTTTTATAAGAGGGGTGAGGGGAACCTTTGGAAAAGCTAGAAATATTAATTTATAATAAATTCAAATTCGGTTTCTAATGGCTCCAAAGTTGATTATTTAAAGTTTAAGGTGGGGATGGGTTGAAAACTACTCAACCAATAGAATTTAGATAGGTTTGTGTCGTTATATTAACCTTATCATTAAGTATTAACTCTTAGTTAATTAGTTTCACTTTTACAATGTCTCTTTGTATTTTTATATTATATGGTTAATAAACTTACCATATACATCCAAGAGACCCCCAAGTGGTTCATTAATGATACACCTATCATTATTTAAATCTATTGGCCGAACCTTATATTTTTAGGAATTTAATATCAATTAATAATATAATATTTGTTTTAAAAACTCTTTTTTGTCAATTTTGACACTATTCAATAGTTGATTTTTTTGAAACATATAACAGAATGATTACTTCGAAAAACATTAATTAAATAAATCATAATTTGTAATATTAACTTATAAAATTAGTGTAATTCAATAAAAGTCTCAAAGTATATTTATTTGGTTATTTATAATATCAATAATCTTATTTTTTCACTATTATGGTAATTACAGCATCACTATTGTGTCATAAATAAATTAAATTAATTAATCTATAAAAATTATAAATAAAATATAATTATGTAGGAAATCGTTTCAGCTTTATATGGATTATTTATAGTCTAAAATCCAACATATATAACCCTATGTAACAATTGTTTTTCTAAAAGATATATGCTTGTGTCATTTTGTATTCATTTTAACTTAATTAAAATAAAGTGTCCCTATCACTTACACGTGGATCCATGGGGTCCCAAAATCGACCCAAAGATGCCCATGGTCGACCATGTATCAACCAATAGGGTTAAGACACGTTTTAGGGTAATTTAGTATTATTATAATATTATTTTTTTAACCCTTCTTTACCGGATTTACCCTTTAACCATGGTAAATAAAATAATTACCGAAGTAATTATCCAAAATGTCTAAAAATAAAAGTTACCTATTTACAAAATTTGAACATCCTGATTCCCAATATGGAATCCATTTTTCTGAATTCAAAACACAGAAGTGGCAGAAATTAATTTAAAATTAATTCCAGTTGTTAAAACAAAAAGCGTGTTTTTAAAAAATATTAACTATCAAAAGATTGGCACTTGTTTATGTCTGGTTTAATTGTGAAATTATGTCCAATGAAAAACATTGAATTAAATGGAAAAAATATATTCTAAATATACTTCAAAACTACTCAAATTCATAATTTATCAAAATTAATTATTTTAATTAAAAAACTTGTTTTTAATTAAAATTTAGTAATTTTCACTATTCATCAAAATATGAAAGTTATCCGAAAAGTACCAAAATTTCACCCATGGCTAATTTCGATATTCCGAATCCAAAAATGATGTCCATTTTGAGAGATAGAATTTCTAAAATTTGAAAAAGTAGGTATTACTATTCATAACGGCTAGTGTGATTGGTTATGGTGTGTTAAAACTTGGTGTTGCGTACAACACACGCTATCACATTATTCAAAAAGAAGCTAACCGTAGATGCTTGGGTTGTTACATTCTCCCCTCCTTCAATAAATTGCATCCTTCAAATTTTTAAAATTGTTCTTGGGAATATAATGGAAAGTCCCACATCCGAAAAAGAGTCAATAAAACTATCACTTTTAAAGAAAGAAAGAGAGGTATAAAGGTCAACCATGATAACCCATACTCAGATTCAATGTAGGAAAACATGGATATGGATGATAAACTATGTGTCAAGTTCTGATGGAGAGGGATAGAAATCATGATCAGGAGAAAGTTAACAATAAGAAAACCACAAACATGTGTTGGGACAAACGGCCATTAGTCTCATAGTAGGAAAGTAAACAGACAACATTTTTTTTGTTTTAAGTTTCATTACATAAGTATGAGGAATTTATTTATGATATTGACTAAGAATATAAAGATATATACTTAAATTTATATAGAGTTTCATTATTTAATAAATTTCCTCCACTAACTCAATTTTTTATTCGTTGAGTATTCAAGAAGACTTGGTCACACTAGAAGAGCTAGATTAAACTTCTATAGAATCACATGATCCTTGCAGGATGAACTATATATTTTCATTGTATTTAGAGATTAATCAAAACCAAAATGGTTAGTACAAGATCTAATGATCCCCCAAAAGAATATTCCATGACAGAAATATACACTAATCTTAATTTCCAAAATTAAACCAACAATACCCCAAAGTTAAATTAATACCTTTAAATAATCAATTCTCATTAGAATCCTTTAATATAATCAAAACTAATATTGAAAACCAAAACTTATTAAGAATGTGGTCTTAAACGTTAAATTGTATCTCCAAATTACATTAATTACTCTTAAAGTCACATAATTAACAGTAATTAACCTAATCATTTCCATAAATAACCCAAATCATTATAAATCCACAATAAAAACATAGATAAAAAATCCATCATTACTCCTCAAATGAAATCCCATAATACTATATATTCTTTTGGCATATAGTGTTCTCAACAAAGAGAACAAATTCCAAAATAACTTTTATCACTTAATCGCCAAATCATTTTCCTATACTAAGGGTATTCATTTGATAATTCATAAGATCCCAAATCAAATTATTATTGATCAATAAAATCATTTAACTAAAAATAATAGTCACACTAACCAGGGACTTCACGTAGTCCAGTGGTAGGTGATAGATTCCAATCACACTTTGGTTGTGGGTTTGATTCCCACTGCTTTTTCCAATGCAACGGGTTGTCACACGGTCTTTGTGTTGTCCTTTTTCAAAAAATATATTTTATAACATTACCAAAATGAGATAAATTCCTCAAAATAACCATAAAATAATTTAACCACAAATGTTATCTCATACCTTGAATTTTCATCCCAATTTATAATAATTTGTAATTTCCTCAAACCCAATGATCATATACAACCAAATTGTTATTTATAACTATATCCACAAGAGAAAAGATAATTCCTCCATAAATATAATTCTCACATGGCAAACGTTAGGGTTACAAATACAAGAGAAAATTATTTGAAATTAAACCCTTCAATAATGATCACTAATAATTTTTAAACATTTATCCAACCATTTATTTCCACATAGCTTCTTCTCTGACCAAGAACATATCATATACAATAGGACATTCACTCGGGTAATGGCCAGGTCCCCTACATTTACGGAAAATGACTGTAAATGGATTCTTGGGACCATTTTTAACTCCCTCCATAGTACTCTTCATTTTTCTTCGGAAATTCTTCACTTTATGTCCTTCCTTCCCGCACGTAAAGCATTTCTTTGTCCCATTGAGACACTTTCATGTGTTTCTCCTTCCACTTTTCCTGCATGATGGAAATTGAGGGTTCTTTTCTTCATGGTCTCAATTGCTAGAGCTCTTATCATTCATCACCTTTCTCTTCCTTGTTGGGTCTGGGAGTTGGTTAATATATATGTTGTTGGTCATATTTTTTGAAAACTTATTTGGCATGAAGATGATATCTTTTACGCCTATCAACATTCCATTTTGTTTCTTATTGCCAACACCATTCCCACCTTGTACATCATTCACAAAGTCACTAGGACTTCCTTGGAATCCAGCCATTGACTAAAACCAGAAAGCATTGTGTGAGTAATAGTAGTCATACAATCATTTAGAGATTAACATGTCACCATATTCTCAATTTAAAAAACATTAGGATTAACCAAGGTCATTTACACTCATCTTATAAATATAATACTTTAAATTATTTTGTAAAGAAAATGTAAATTATCCTAAGCATATCCCTCGGGAGTCTCGTAACCAAGAGTGCAGCAAAGCTCGTTGTCATGCACCAGTTCTCATTCGAGTCTAGCTCAAAGCGGTGTTTTTGGGTTTTACCGCTACGTACATCTGTGCCAGAGCCGCCTCTACCTGCTCATATCCAGACATGGATGTATTTCATGGAAAACTCACAAAATCTCTACAATACCAAAATTCTAGGATGTTCTTCTATACTAATTCTCAAATTTCATCTTAGGTCTATGTGCTCTAATCAGAGTTTATCTAAATCTAGCTTTCATGGTTTGTACTAAACTTCCTCTGATACCAACTGTAACGCCCCAACCCTAGATACCCATAGTCAGTGCATTATTACATAACATTGGAATGATCACAATGGATCATTTCTCGAAATAACGATTAGTTTAGTAGTCTTGGAAACACTAGATATATTCATATGTTTTACATAACATTATAAGGTAAAAAAACTACAACAACTTCTTGTCTTCATATGCCCTTATAATATCCCTGCAGATCATTCATAAATTACTTCTTCATAATAATGGGAAAAATAAAACATTGAAAGGGATGAGCTCAGATGCTCAGTTAGGATAACATTATAGCAGAAGCTTTCATAGATAAGCATAAACACTTAAGGCAGTTTATAACTAAAACGAAAGCCTTTTAAACATGAACTTAATCATAAAATGGAATAGATAAAATAAAATAATGCATTTTACTTACTCACATGGATATTCTACTAGTTGAATGATCACATACAATATCAATAACGACTTTCATAATGATGGAATGCATAATTCCAGACTATCATAACCACATAGCCAAGGCCTCGTGCAAAGACTACAAATAAGATTTAGCCAAGGCCTTGTGCCAAGACACTAGTTTGTCTCATGAGACCTAACGATGCATCGAGGAGCTATAGAGGGCTCCACCCGTCACTTATTAAGTCCAATGCATTCCTCATATGAACATGTTTAAACATAACATAAACATTTGTATTAAAACTAGCATACGAAATGTCAATACTTTAACCACAAACCATGAATGGTATAAAAATAGCACATCCACAGTCAAACATAACACGTTTGATACAATATGGAAGATTGTATTGTATCACATTAACCTCAATAAATAATAATAAAGGATGTTGACATAGATGAAAATACACATCAAATCAATTTGAGAGAAATATCCCCCTTTCTCTTGAAATCATTTAGAAGACACACTATTTTCCAAATATCCATTTAAAAATAGATTTTTGAATCAAAGTGGCCCATGCCACATTGAAACATTTTAAAAGGAGTTTTAATTTTAAAACATTAATGTTTATATAAATAAATCCTTCAAAACATTTTTAATACGTGGACATTAATGAGAAAGATTTAGATGAATAAGTCTTTAAAACAATTAAAAATGGTATTTTAGTTAGAGATTATAACCAAAAGAGAGACACTTGAATACAAATAATTGAGGTAATCAAAAATTTTTAAAATCATGATAATAAAGGGATTAATGATATACTATGTCAAAGTACATTATATACACCACATAAAAATGATTTGGTGTATAACAACAAAGAAGTCTCAATGGAATCTATGTTGAGATGGAATCTCTCATAAAGTAGTATCCTTAGGTTAAGGATAAATCAACGACATATTTATGTGTGACAAATATAAATACACTAAATCTGATTGGATATTCAGTGTAAAACAATCAAAGGATATTCACACATAATCTTGTAAAAACAACACCAATGAATTGGATGTTTAACTCAACAAATGGAGAATGAGTTAAAATTACTCATATCAAATTCATATCGATGACTTTAGAAATTATCAATGGAGTGATTATGTGGATAAAAAGTATATCCACAGAAAAGGGGAGTGGAAATTATGACATAAGAAAATGAATAGTTCTTCCACACATAATCTCGGAGTAAAATAATAAATGAAGTTTTCGTAAAGCCGAATAAATGGAAATTGAAATTTCGAATTCCCTTATCGGTTAGGTAACATACGAAACATACACCCATGAAAGAAGGATCATAAAATGATGATTTAAATACCCATAAATTAAATTATATTACAGAATTAATACAATCATGGGCAGTACACATACACCACATGCAATAATTATGTGGTGAACAATAGAATTCTCACGGAATTAAAAGTGAGATAAGAAACCCCTTATTTGGACTCTTTCCTTGGTCGAAGGTAGGTTAAACTCCTATATAATGGTGAAATAATAGTTATTTAATTATACAAGAATCATATGTATTAATATGATATCATATATGATATTTTAACATTGATTTTATAATAATATCTTAGAATTATCGTCATTTCAGGTGTTAACGAGTTCATTTTACATTATATTAATTATTATGTGAGCCATATTTTTTTTAATAGGATGTATATTATTCATATCCAGAATGATATAAAGTTATTAAATATTATTTTTATTCATAAAATGAGAATTATACTTGAATGGATATTATGGAGAATGAATCTCATCGTGTTCGTGGAGACGGTAGTCCATACGTACGCACGAGCGACAATATCATTAATTTGATATTAAAATAATATATAATTGGATGTTAAATCATATATAAAGAATAATTATCATGTTATATTTTTTATTTACATGAGTTACACATCATTATTATACCCATTCAAAATAATAATATATTTGAATAACAATTACACCACGACGTGGAGACGGTAAGCCGTACAAACGCACGTACGGTTACATGTTATTCAAAGGGTGGATAGAATACTGAATATGGTTGTAACATATTTATAATAACATCACAGTATATATATGATACTGGAGTTATTATTTTATAATGGTAATAACAAAGGAAGAATAATTGGACGAGGAAAGGAACTTGCAAAAGGGTGGTGAAATCATTACCTCTTCTTCGAGTTCCTCATTTTGATTTGATCAAAAGGGATCCATAGGTTGGCTTTCAGATCAAACTAAGGCCTCTAGGTTGTATTGAGGGAAGTTGGGAGAGTATTTGGTCAGGGTTTGTCCGAAGAAAAAGGGTTTGAAGGTGTTAAGAAATGAGAAGGAGGAGTGACCTTTTATAAGAGGGGTGAGGGGAACCTTTGGAAAAGCTAGAAATATTAATTTAAAATAAATTAATATTCGATTTCTAATGGCTCCAAATTTGATTATTTAAAGGTTAATGTAGGGATGGGTCGAAAACCACTCAACCAATAGAATTTAGACTGGTTTTTGTCATTATATTAACATTATCTTTAAGTATTAACTCTTTGTTAATTTGTTTCACTTTTACAATGTCTCTTTGTAATTTTATATTATATGGTTAATAAACATACCATATACATCCAAGAGACCCCCAAGTGGTTCATTAATGATACTCCAATCATGATATAAGTCTCTTGGCCGATCCTTAGATTTATAGGAATTGAATATCAATTAATAATATAATATTTTTTTTAAAACCATTTTTTGTCAATTTTGACACTATTCAATAGTTGATTTTTTGGAAACACATAGAAGAATTATTACTTAGAATAAAGTTACTTAAATAAATCATAATATGTCATATTAACTTATAAAATTAGTTTAATTCAATAAAAGTCTCAAATTATATTTATTTGGGTATTTATAATATCAATTAGTTTAATTTTTCACTATTATGGTAATTAATGCCTCACCATTGTGTCATAAATAAATTACATTATATAATTTCTAAAAATTTTAAATAAAATATAATTATGTAGGAAATAGTTTTCGCTTTATATTGAATATCTATAGTATAATATCCAACATATATAACCCTATGTAAAAAAATTTTTTCTAAAAGATATATGCTTCTGTCATTTTTGTATTCATTTTAACTTAATTAAAATAAAGTGTCCCTATCACTTACAAGTGGATCCATGGGGTCCCAAAATCGACCAAAAGATGCCCATGGTCTACCATGTATCAACCAATAGGGTTAAGACACGTTTTAGGGTAATTTACTATTATTATAATATTATTTGTTTAACCTTTTTTTACCGGATTTACCCATTAACCATGGTAAATAAAATATTTACCGAAGAAATTATCCAAAATGTATAAAAATAAAAGTTACCAATTTAAAAAATTTGAACATCCTAATTCCAAATATGTAATCCATTTTTCCAAATTCAAAACACACAAGTGGCAGAAATTAATTTAAAATTATTTCCCGTTGTTAAAACAAAGAGCGTGTTTTTAAGAGATAATAACTATCAAAAGATTGGCACTTCTTTATGTCTGGTATAATTGTGAAATTATTTCCAAATAAAAACATTGAATTAAATGGTAAAAATATATTGTAAATATACTTCAAAAGTACTCAAATTCATAATTTATAAATAATAGTTATTTTGATTAAAAATGTTGTTTTTAATTAAAATTTCGTAATTTTCACTATTTATCAAAATATGAAAGTTATACGAAAAGTACCAAACATTCACCCTAGGCTAATTTAGATATTCCGAATCCAAAAATGAATTCCATTTTGAGAGATAAAATTTCTATAATTTCAAAAAGTAGGTATTACTATTCATAACGGCTAGTGTGATTGGTTATGGTGTGTTAGAACTCGGTGTTGCGTACAACACAAATTATCACATTATTCAAAAAGAAGCGTATCGTAGAAGCTTGGGGTGTTACATACATATTACAATAAATAGATTAATTTACATTTTACTTTATTATCATGTCGTGAAAATAAAAAATATTTTTCCATTGATAAAAAGATATAATATAGATTATTAAAATTAATATAAGATAAAGGAATATAACTATGTATTCATGCCCAGGACTACTAGTGTGCATATTAGAAAGGAACTAGAATAGAGAATTCTAATAGGATTTTTTATTTAATTATATGAATTTATACGTAAAATCCCCGTGGACTATAATAATGTAGATGGTTTAACTATGTGAATTATGTATGAGGGGGTAATTAAAGTTATATATGAACAATAAAAAAGTAACTAAGAGATATTTATAATTTTGTACTTCAAAATGGTTACTCATTGTAATAAAATATCATTATCATGATTATTTGTTGTAATGAATATTTGGAAAAAATTTAAATAATACATAAATTATGGTGGGATATTATATTTGGTAATAGAGTTTGTTAGTTGAAATTTACAGAATAAAATCATAGTTACGAAGATAACTACTAATGCTCAGTATGTGGTTGTCAAAAGTTCTTACCCTATTATGTTGAAAGTGAGGGAGTGGCATGATGAATTAAAAAAAATATACTAGGAGTGAATATTACATGTGATACTTAATGTGTAACTGATTTATCAAATAGAAATACGACACACACCATATATAGAGATATTGATATTAAATATAATTTAATAAATTATGTTTTTAGAGTTGTATATACATATAGTATAATTGAATATATTTAAATATTATAATGATGAATCATGAAGAGTATGAAAGATTTTTTTTGAATATTTATATTTTTCATCATCAAAAAGATGTATATGAATATTTTTCCACAAAATCCTTTAATATAACTTGAATGATAAATTTTTATTAAAATAATCTAATGGGAATAGTGTCATACCATCAATTTCATCCATGAGTATCAATGGTACAGTATATGACAGAATTGTTAAAGACCAACTCATAGCTATTAGATGTACCCTCAATAAATAACTCCTAGAAAATTATTGTTACTCTTTTATAATAGTATTCTTTGTTGACATCATCAAATTGATCAGCCACATTGTCCCATGCCTTCAAGAACTCTTCCACTGTAATCATTATAGCATTGAAGCTCCTGGTCAGGATTTAATGTTTCTTAACGACCCAATCGGCCTACTCCTTATTTGTGTCCAGTTGGATTGGTCTCTCATTCACCATTTCCGTGTCACCATTAGATTCATGAATCATTATTTTGTTCTCAATAATATCTTACACAAAGTGCACAAGAAGGACCCATGACTTTCCCCATGTCTCTGTATCTACAACCCACTACATTCCTACTATGTAATCCAATGACACTTCCCCAACATCAGCCTCCTTTCCTTATATCTCTCAAGGAGTAGTTAGACATTTATCACTAGCCTCCATAGTTTCATGGATCTGAGACCATTATTTGTCATCCTACTTCACTAGATCATGATCCTTGAGTAAAAAACCATCAATATTTAAACTACCACACTCAAAATTCATGATTTTATCCTTCTCAATATATTTTTCAAATGAGTCATCCTTCATTACCTTGGTCCCACCGTTTTATCTGATCTTGTCTCCATTGGTACTAAAAGGTATGAGTAGTCCTTATGAGCCTTGGATTTCCTTCTCATTCCCAAAATGGAGAATTTGGGTCCTTTTTTAGACCCTTTTTCTACCATGTACTATAAACCATTATTTTGGATCCTCCCTTTGCACTATCTTCCGAAATTTTTCCATTACACTCCACCCCCTAAATTTGGCCCAGAGAGACACCATGAACCAATTGGATCCTAATCATTAGTATCATCTCCTAGGATGTAAAAATTATTATTGTTGTTTATCATGGATAAGATAGATCTATGGATTCCTCTACCCACATAATTCAAACACTTCCCAAATTTTACTTCTTATTCCATCATATGGGATTTGTTACCCTAGTTTTCGGCTTCCTTATGTCCATTTTTAGTAAAAAAAATATCTACATAATAAGGAATCTTAGTAGGCTTAGCTTGCAGAAGATCCCAGTACCACAGAGTGTCCTTCTAAGTCAAATTGCACCCAAAATACTCATATAAAATCCTATTGTATATATCCACCACATTTATAACAGTATTGATTAGTTTTTCCACCTTATGGATGTGCGTGCCCCCTGGATCCATGTTTTTTGACTGGTCCCCTGGGGGGACATTGGAATTAGAGAATCTCTATAATTCCTTTGTCTGAGTCCCTGACGGTAGGAGTATATTAAATACCCCCTAGAGATTACATAATGTGAAAAACTATGTACATGACTCAAACCTAACCTTCTGTTTACATCTGATTTCCTCCCCACGAAAAATCTATATCAGCTCCCCAAGTGTTCTTGACACATCAAATTCAACCCAAATGTGGGGTGAAATTTGGTGTCAAAGATCATCAATAATACTATTATATCAAAAATATCACCCTATAGTGATCCCAATCATGAGTGAAATGGAAATTTTTTGAAAGGGAAACAAGATTTTTGGAAATCAAACTAAGAACACCATCATATGTGTGTCACAATTCATGTACAGATCATACAACCAAAAAAAATATAAAAAAAAGAAAACACATTGGATACTCTGGGGGCTATGATCTAATCAATAATGAAGAATTTTTTAGATGCAATGTGAACCATAATATGACATTTATCAAGAAGTCGCAATGCCATAGGATACTAAAGACCCTAGATTAAGGGATTGTTTATGTCGAATAGGGACACCAAGGTTATATTATGAGGTCCTAAATCCTTTGAATGTTACGAAGATGAATGTTATTCTTGTGGAGAGCCATTGTGATGATCTGGAACCTTCAGGATGAGATCGATTGGAGGAAAATGAGGAAGGAAATATGGGTTAGATATGGGAAGAAATGGGGGTGGTCAGAAAGGGTTTGAGTGATACAGATCCTCCACCCACTGCAAGGAGTGAGGGTGGGATAGTGGAGCCACCACCAACCAACATGGGAATCATGAAGAGTGGTCATGACCAAATGTAGTTCCCAGGGAATACAATCACTTTATCATGAATTTTCCTTAATTAATTGAACTTTTATATTTATTTTTATATAACATACTTTTGTATCCTACCACAATAAATATCATGATAGAAAATATATATTTAAATTGATAATTATTAATTTCATTATATTCTAATTTAAAATTTTAAAATAAAACAAATATTAATAAAATAATATATGGAATGTTATTTTGAAAACAAAAAAAGTGAGATAAGTACAATCAAATAAAAATATTACTTTTAAAAAAAAATTCTATTTATAATCCAATAAAAACAATTCATTGTAAAACTATATAAATAAAATAAAATATTAGAAATATAAATGATTGTAAATATAAATTAATAGAAGAAAATTATTTTAGAATTTTTTTTCATGAAATATATTAGAATAAGAAAAATGTAATATGACCATTATATAATAATAGGGTATAAATATATATATTTTATTTTGGTATAAATACTAAAAATAGACATATATATTTATATTATCAGTGTATTAAAAAATTAATAACCTAAGTATAATTGATATTTTCTAAAGTTAATGCATTATAAATGATATATTTGGAATGTATTAATAAATAAGTAACATTCATAGTATACTTATTGAAAAAATATCACATAAATATATAATTTTAGTTGTTTATGAGTTATATTTTATTAAAAAATATTTCTTTTATTTATTATGTGTTACTATTTAATAGATTAATTTTTTTCTAGAATAATTATTTCGTTAAAAGTTAAAGGAAATTAAGAATATATAACTCAAAATTTGGTGTAAATTATTCTTTGAATAATCTATAATTATAATGGATAAAATTAAATAGAAATATTAATATCTAATTAATGATTTTGTTGAAAAATTAATTTATGTTTTATTATTGATATATTTTTAAATTTATATTTAGGAATTATATATTTATTTTAAAATTAAATATCATAATTTTATTTGTTAAATTTTTTGTATAAAATTTCAATTCAACATGATAATAAATATAAGAGTTTAGTTTCCAATGAAATTATAAAAAAATTAAATTTTTTAGATTAATTCCTAACACATTGGAAACGTATTGAATGTCATTGAAGTATTTAAAATAATAAAATTTCATATAAATATAATTGAAATTCTAGTTAATATAATACATGTCATGGTAGATTTCCAAAAATATATATTATATTTATTTCTTAACTACCCAGGCATTGTTAACAATCCATTTCATGAATTTTTGTAATCTTAATTTGTATTCTATAGTTTTATATAACATTATAATAATGTTAATTTATCTTTTAGTACATAGGGAAAAAGAAATAATTATATAAAATGGGGTTTCAAGGAGTTAATTGTTTTTTAAAGAATTATTTATGAATTCAGTAAATTATTATTTTAAAAATTAACCATTATTTTTAAATGAGTATACCAGAATTAGCGTCAGAATAAATTTATTATTTTTCTAAAAATGACTTATTTTTCAAATAATAGTGAATCATAATTATAGTTATCATATAAATTTGTTTCTATTCACGTATTTACAAAATAAAAACATTTTTTGGATGATTTTATTGAATTTATTATTATATTTTATTAAAATAAATATTATTATTGTTCATTGAAGGAATTTTATTCTTAAATTTTCTATTTTTTTATATTAATGAAGTCATTTTTCTGAAAAACCTTTTATCATTGCTTTTGGTGGGATTAATGTTAAATTAATTTCCAATTTATAAAGATATAATATCTTTAAAAATTTAATACATATTTGAAATATAGAGTTAAATTTTTTAGAAAAATAATTTTGTTTAATTTGGAATAATGAACTTAGAAAATAAGTTTCACCTATGTATGGGTAAATTTGAAAATTATGTTTAAAATTAATATGAAAAAAGAAATAAATTAACTTGAAACATGCCTTTTTACTATTTATGAGTATATTTACACCATTTCAATCAAATATTAGAAAATATTGTAGGATTGTTCCATATTCGTTTTATGTTTTCCATTAAAATAATTATCTTATAGATAATGTAAAAAATGGAACTTTTATCTTTTAGGAACTATAGTTTTTTTGATATATATAAAAAACATATTACTAGTTATAATTTGTTGTTTCAAAATATAAATTATATATTTTAATCATGATATTTGATTTTAAATTTTCAGTGATGAAAGAATTACATTTGATGTTTATGTATCACCAACATAGTATTTATATATTTAAAAAAGAAAAATTACTAGTGAATCTAAAACTATTAAAAGTAATATAATTTTAGGGAATTATTTATTTATAAAACATTTATAGATAAAAATAACATATTATTGAATTTTTAATGGAATAATTTATAAATACTTTATATTCATGTTGAGTTCAATGTAAAATTAAATAATAGTTCATGAAATGAAATTAAATATATATTAGGAAAAATAATAATATATTAAATGATTTAAAATTAATCAAAATTATATTTTAGAAAAATAAATTGTGATAAAGTTGTAAATATATACAATCATCAATTTATGGTACAATATTCCTTTTATATTAATTATCTTGTCCCCAAAAGACTAAACAACTGTATTATCATGGCTATTATCATCACAGTTAACTGAGGGTTTAGGAAAACCATATGTGAAAAAAATAACACCTGAACAGGTTATCATTTTATTTACAGATAATTAGTAGAATTATCCTCAGTTATGTTTCAATATTTATTATTTTAAATAAAATTGGAAAAGAAAATTAATTTATATATATAATTAATTTATTAAAATCCTAGAATACACATCATATCACTAATAAAAGGGAACACCCAGTAATCTTCACTTCAAACATCCAAATACTTTTGGTTTTTCTACTACCATCATAAATACATTTCTAAAATAACCCCCACTTATTAGTGTTTATTTTATCATTAAACCATCCTTGTATAGTTTTTGTGTAAACCTAAAGAGGCTCAATAAAAAAAAGATGTATTGTTCACAACGAAGACTTTTTTATATATTTTATATTCTATATTTTTCAAATATCACACATCATGGATTAAGTCACCTAAAAGTTATATTCCACATATTTTAATGTTATTTTCTATTTTATTAATCTATATTAGTCTCCATTTCAATCAAAAGGACATTGAAAACATAATTTGTTCGTATAATTCCACTAGCACCTTCATATAGTGATGTGTCTAATTTTTTCACTATCTCACATGGATGGTTATAATGATTGATTTAGTGTATATATATTATATTAATGAAATAATTATAATTTATCAAAAAATAATAAACAAATCATTCCTTAAATTACCATTCATTAAAAATAATGACATCGTAAATGCATACATGTAGACTATAATCTTCACAATGTGATGTGATTGATTTTTCTTCACCACAAAACATTTATTATATATTTAAATTTATTATAACAAATAATTTATTTTTTATGATATAAGTATCATTATAGAAATAGAAAATATTACTTACCATATTTCTATCTTGATAATTAAAAATTTAGGATTCACTCATGCATACATATGGCATACAATCTCTCGGATTGGAACATAATTAATTTTAAATAAAAATAATTTATTTATTTTTTATAATTATAATTTATTTATAATAATTATAACTATTTTATTATTATTATTCTATAGAATATGGAATCCTTACCTTGAGTATTATAGTCAAACATCTAATAAAGTGTTTTCAGTATGGTTTTAAAATTGGTTTTCTAGGGTTTTATGATGAAATGGTTCAATCATAAATTTATTATGCATTATTGATGCCATTTATGATGATAGGTGAGTTTGATATAGTTCATGACATTCAATTATCACATCATTTCTCATTATGAATGGTGAGCTTGATATAAGTTAAATAACAGGTGATCCAAAAGTTACTCTCCAATTCAGGGGGTAATTATTATGTTAGATAGAAAAATATATTAGATTTTTACAATAATATTTATTCGAATTATAAGGGTTTTTTAAATATTTATTTGAATAATATGCTCAAATATTGCTAATTTTTTATCTCTTAATAGATTTTGTATAGAAATTTTAAAATTTTAATATGTATTTTAATGAGTTGTTAAAGGAAATTGTTTTTAATTTTATTGTAAATATATTTTCAAAAAAAATTAATTTCATGGGTTTTCATTTTTTATAGTAAACGTTCATGATTATCATTATATCTTTATGTATTCTTATATTTTTTAAAAAAAAATCATTGGGTAGTAAATATGAGTTCAAGGGAATGAAAATTATTATATGAGCTCAAATGTTATTATAATATAGGAAATATCTATTTTCTTATCTCAATTTTCATAAAATTATTAATGAAATTATTTAATAATTTTATATTTCCAATGTTGAACATTTTTTCCTATTCTGAGATTATTAAATTTTGTTAACTTGGTTTAATAATGGGTATGAACATTGAATACGTCATGATGGAAATCATAAATATTTTCAACGAAGATAGAAAATGTTTATTTTTTAATGTATTATATTATAAGAAAATTTTATTTTTAGAAGAATTTTACAACATGATTTTTTTGGGTTTTTATATAATACTTATATCATAACTCCATGAAAATTTAAACATAAAAGCCTCCTTAGAATTCAAGAAATTTATTTACAGTATAAGAATTGATATTATTAGTTGAAATATATCATGAAATTATAGTTTGTATTATATGTTTGTTTAGATAATTACAAAAATTATTACACTGAATGTTTATACCATTATGATATTTTATGTTACTGTTGTTATAAATTTTTTGGATTACCAGGTTGCATCACAAAAACTACATCTGTACCAAATGTATTCCTATATAGGAAAGGAAAACAATAAAAGGGATATTGATGTGATATCCATCAAAATTATTAACTTAGATTGGATGGAATTAATAATGATGATTTTTTAATAGTGATGGATCAGTTGACACAGGTTATAAATGTTGGTGGTATCTATTTGGGAGAGAATCCATGTTCAATATAACGAAACATGTCTATGGTCGATCGTTTTTTAAAACCCGAAACTCAAAGTTTTTTTATCTTATTTACTTTTTGTAGAAATGGGACGGATTAAATAACGTGAAAGGAAATTCTAGTTCATGGAATATTCAGGTCATCAAAATTTATTTATTTCTATTATACAATTTTTTAATCTATTCAATAAGTGTAAATGCTCACGAATAATAATGAATTTCACTAGATAAATGCTTTGGAGTTTGATTAATTTTTGAATAATTTGTCACGACCCGTCCTCGGGGCCCGTGTCGTGACTACCCCAAGCGCGCCTTCCATAGGCCAGGGGCTGGCGACTAGCACCAAGGCGTAAATCCTGGTAAAGGGAAGGCATTGCTTTTGTAAAGTAAACAAGAACCACAGAGTAAGCAAGCGGACAATGTAAATACTAAGTAAAAGATGGTACAAGAGTGAAGTGTGGAAAAGTAAGTGGGCCAATATACAAACCCAAACTGAATGTAAAGTACAACTCGAAAGGGAAAAAACAACTGAAAGGTAAGCCGCAATGACGAGTTGTCCACTAGAAATCCCACCTGAAGGGTGGGTACAGAAAGCCTCCACTGCTCCATGGTCTAGCCTACCACTCCGAGTACGTCCCGCCTAGTGGTCCACCTCCGGTACGGTCCAGCTCCGCAAGCCTCCGCCACGATCAGCGTTGTCCGTCTTGTGCAACCAACACAACGTAGTGCGGCCATAGCCCATGTAGGGTTGAGTATAAGCTGCCCAGTTGGGACCCCGAGACCCTTGAAGGTCTCCCAAAATCCACAAAGGATAAACCACAAAGGAATATAAAATCACGAAGTAACAACCGACACTTCTTAGGTATATGCCCATACATATACCTAAGTCATCAATTCCAATACGCTCCAACCTCCGATCCCAAGTACAACCCAGTCCACACAGGAAAGCATACATATTCCACACAGGAAATAATAATGTAATCCACAAAGGACAGCACAACACAATCCACATAGGAAAGAAAAAAGGATTCAGCTCACACAGGTATACTTCTTCGAAAGATGATAGAGATGATCACTGATCCATCTAAGTCGTCAGACCCACAGAGGATCGATAGGTACTAACCCCCGAAAAGAACCACACAGGATCGGACCCACATAGGATCTGTAGGCGCTGGCTCACACAGAACCGCTGATCGCTGACCCACACGGGATCGGACCCACACATAATCGATAGCACTGATCCACACAGGATCACTGAGTGTTGTAGTCGTCGTCGTCGAATCCACAGAGGATCTCTACACAGTTGTCGTCGCAGTCATAGTTTCAGTCGCAGCCAGCACTAGGCTTCCCCCACCCAGCAAGCTCATTCGGGAGGGTCCGCTCCACGAGCCGAGAGGCTGATTCATCAACTGACACATAGTCCAGAGTTGATGTATCCAAAAGTTTTGTGTCATCAACAGAAAGTCAATGTCACAGACGGCACGTCAATTAGACGTCCGGCTTGAGAGTTATTGGCTTTTCCGTCCCAGGGGCCTGGTTGGTTTTTAAGGAAAAACCAACCCGACCATACTCCACTTGCGTTCAAACCTTAGGCCGAGTAAGCCAAAAGATCTGTCTCACTAAGAAGAAACCATCATAGTTAATGACACGTCATTCGGACTTCCGGAGCTTAAGATATGAGTGTTTCCATTCCGAGGGCCCGGTTGGTTTCGTGTACGAACAAGCCCGGCCGAACTCAAAATATTCCTAAACCTTGAGTGCAATATACCTGAACGGCCGTCTCGTTCAAAGGATCTTATCGCCGCTGACGGTGCGCCACTCGGAGGTCTGTACCCCGAGTTATTGGCAATTTAACCCAAACGGTCCGAAAACGGGGGTTTCGGGCCCGGACCGACCCGGCCCGAGACCCCCCAATCAGCCCGAACTGGGTCGACCCGACCCGGCTGGGCACGGCCCGGCCCGGCAGGCACGGCCCGGCCCGGCCTGGGCGCGGTGCGGCCCGGCGGCCCGGACCGGCGACCCGCGCGCTGGGCGCACGGGTCGGTGCTCGGCCAAAACGGTCATGCCTTTTTTGCTCGCGCGGGGGGGGGGGGGGGGGGCTGCCCCTCCATTTTCTTGTAACCGCGACCCCTTAATTGGGTCCACATTGATGGACAGCATGGGGATTCAATTCCCCCGGCTTCTCCCCGTCCGGCCGTCCCTACCTCAACGACTGGTTCCTGCTCAACGGTACCGGCGATGGCCAGTCCCCTTCCAGCTCTGACGCCGGCGGCCCGGTACCGGCCGCCGGTCACCCTGCTCCACCGTGGCCCGGAACTGACCACGACCCTTGTTTTCCTGCGCGGCGCGACGGCGCCGCGACCCTCCGTCGTGGCCCCACTCTGGCCGCAGCTTCTTCGGTTTTCTTCGACACGGTGCGACGGCGTCGCGTCCTTGTTCAATCTTCACGGCGCGGCGCGACGGCGCCGCGAAGTACTTGCCGTGCGATTTTCTCGTGGTGCGATGGCACCATGCCATTCTGTCCAATCCACAAGGTATCAACAAGGATAAAGATGAGGGCTCGACGTGTTTGTGCAGTCCGGACCCCTCTCGTTAAGCGATAACATTTAGTCGAATATCCAAGAAGATCGACAAACTAGAATCATGAACAGAAAAATAATTAAATAAAATAAATCCCCTACCTCGGTTTCAAGAATGGTTCACGTCAACGAGCCATGGAAGATGAGCATCGTGGAGGTCGGGCATCGCGGAAAACGAACGTCGATTTCATTGTTGTCGAGGTGCGTCCAAAGAGGAAATGTCGCAGAAGAAGAATGTTGAGGAAGAAGTTCTCCGCGTTCCTCGGCGGAGATGTTCTTCTTTGAAGAACGATGTTCTTCGTCGGAGTCCGATGTGTTCTTCACGTTCTTCTTCTAAGGAGAAGATGTTCTTCCTAAAACCTCTCAACGACAAAACTCTAACAACAAAATAAAATAAGCTCCTTTATTATTTTATTAACACAATAAGCCTTTTTGAAATTCAAATGTTTGAATTTCAAAAACATACATTAAACACTCAACATTAAAACCATAATTTTGATAAACGTAAGTTATCAACATTTAAATGGGAGTTGAGGGGGTTTAGAGGATATGAAGGGGTGGGGTTCGTGTGGGCCCCACCACCCTCATAACCTCCCAATGGTGGTTGGGTAGTTACCCAACTTCCATCTAAAGGATAAATCACGTAGAGTAAGATAAAAATTGTAGAATAATTATGAATTAAACATCCCCAATTTTTATCATTAACTCTCGTGAAAACGCAACTCCGGAACATGAGTTCCTAAGCAATTACCAGCGATGTGGTTCCATCGGTGCCCTCAGAATTCGATTCCGGGCACCAGTTCAAAAGGTAGAAATTCCCGCTCGTTCGTTCATTGAACGTACCCGAGCTAAACATCGGATAGAAATTTCGGGCACTCCGGGCCTCAGAATCAAGTACCGTCTGAAACCGTGTTCTTGTAAAATTGAAAGAAAATTAAGAAAAAATTTACCTTGAAATTTATGGTTCTTTACATTACTCCCACCTCAGGGCTTTACGTCCCTGTAATGATACATCATAACTAGAGAAACAAATGAGGGTACTGAGAACGCATCTATGCCTCCTTCTCCCAAGTTCTTTCCTGGAGGTTCTCGTGCTGCCATCTGATGCGCACTAGAAGAATCAACTGTCCACGTAGGACCCACTCCTGTTGATCCTCGATCTCCACTGGGACCTCCGCAAAAGTCACCCCATCATCAACATCATGCTCTCCATGGTCAATGATATGCGTCCGGTCGTGCACGTATCTTCTCAGCTGAGATACGTGGAAGACGTCGTGCACCCGGTGCAACTGAGGTGGTAGAGCCAGACGATAAGCCACCATGCCAATCCTGCTGAGGACCTGGAATGGTCCGATGAAACATGGAGAAAACTTGCCACCTCGGCCAAATATCTGTATTCCACGTCGAGGTGAGACACGCAAGAAGACGTGGTCGCAATCCTCGAACTATAGTGGCCTCTGCCTCCTGTCATCATAAGACTTCTGCCGGCTCTGAGCTGTCCTCATCCACTTCTGGATGACCTGGACCTTCTCCGTCGTGGCCTGGACCATCTCTGGTCCCACAAGTGCTGACTCCCCAGGGTCTGTCCAGCACAAAGGATATCTGCAAGGTCTGTCGAACAACGCCTCGTATGGTTCAATCCCGATGGTGGAGTGGTAGCTGTTGTTGTACACGAACTCCACTAAGGGTAGGTGGTCCTCCAAGCCGCAACCAAAGTCGAGGACACATGCGCAGAGCATGTCCTCGAGGGTCTGAATGGTCCACTTCGTCTGACCATCCATCTGAGGGTGAAAGGCTGTTCTTAGACGTAGTTGCATCTCAAACGCCTCCTATATCCCCTTCCAATGCCGGGAAGTAGAGCGAGCATCACGATCGGAGATGATAGATGATGGAACACCGTGAAGCCGTACAATCTCTTAAGCATAGAGACATCCTAATCTCTCAACTGAGCCCTGCTCTCTAATAGGTAAGAAGTGATCCTACTTGGTGAGTTGGTCGAAAATCACCCAGATGGAGTCGTGACCTCTGGAAGTGCGTGGAAGTCCAGTCACGAAGTCCATAGATATGTTGTCCCACTTCCACTTAGGAACCTCCAAGGGCTGTACCAAGCCTACTGGTACCTGGTGCTCAGCCTTCACCTGCTGGCAGGTGAGGCATTGAGAAACGAACTCCGCCACAGCCTTCTTCATTTCCGGCCACCAGTGCTGTCGTCTGAGGTCCTGGTACGTCTTCGCCACTCCAGGATGTACTTTCAAGGGAGAAGTGTGAAACTCTCTCAGCACCTCCTCCCGTAAAGCGACTGGTACCAAGGAACTTCATCTGAAAATGATGTCATGCTATGCTCCAAAGGAGAAACCATCAGGTGCCTGTCCTGAGGATATCTGTGCACGCCGCGTCTCACAGTCAATGTCCCCACGCTGTGCCTCTCTGACCCGCTGCAGTAGTAGAGGAGTGACTGTGAGAGACTGAAGGAAGGCTTCACCATATCTATCCACAAAGGATATCTGCAAAGAGGCTAGCTGATCTATCTCCTCCTCAAGTAGCTAAATGCCCGTCCTCCTACTGAGAGCATAGGCTACCATGTTCCCCTTCCCAAGAGTATAGAATATCCCAAAGTCATAGTCCTGGAGGAACTCGTGTCATCGCTGATGTCTCAGATTCAGATCCTTCTGAGAGAAGATGTATCTGAGACTCTGATGGTTAGAAAAGATTGTAAAGCTCTCGCCCATCAGATAGTGTCGCCATGTATTCAGAGCGAAGACAACTACTGCTAACTCCAGGTCATGGGTAGCGTAGTTCTGATCATGCGGCCTCAACTGACGTGATCCATAGGCGATCACTTCCCGCTCCTGCATCAAGACACATCCGAGTCCGGTCCCTGATGCATCGCAGTAGACTACGTACCCTACTCCCTCCTCAGGGAACCTCAAGATATGTGCGCTGGTCAATCTCTGTCTCAGCTCCTGGAAGCTATACTGACATTTTTCTGACCACACGAAGGGTTTCACCTTCTCAGTCAAAGCTGAGAGTGGTGCCAAAACTCTGGAGAAGTCTGGCACAAATCTCCGGTAGTATCCAGCTAGTCCCAAGAAACTCCGCACCTCCGCCACGCTCTTGGGTGGCTCCCAAGCTAGCACTGCCTCGATATTCACAGGATCCACCTCAACTCCCGCCTCATAGATGATGTGTCCCAAGAAGTGGACCTCACGTATCCAGAACTAGAACTTTGAGAGCTTACCATAAAGCTGGTTCTCTCAGAGTGTGTCTAGCACAACACGCAAGTGGTATGCGTGCTCCTCCTCAGTCGTCGAGTAAATCAAAATGTTGTCGATGAAGACCACGAAAAATCGATTGAGGTATGGCTGAGAGATCCTGTTCATGAGGTCCATGAACACTGCTGGAGCATTGGTTATGCCAAAAGGAATAACCAAGAACTCATAGTGGCCATACCGACATCTGATGGCCCTCTTCTGCACGTC
This sequence comes from Viscum album, assembly GCA_963277665.1. Classification (NCBI taxonomy): domain Eukaryota; kingdom Viridiplantae; phylum Streptophyta; class Magnoliopsida; order Santalales; family Viscaceae; genus Viscum; species Viscum album. The sequence continues at coordinate 1,239,257,934 of OY728119.1, forward strand.
CTCGTCTAGAACTCTGAGCTGATGATAGCCTGACCTGAGGACTATCTTTGAGAACCACCGTGCTCCCTTGAGCTGATCGAAAAGGTCATCAATCCTCGGTAGCGGATACTTATTCCTCACTGTCACTTGGTTCAGGCGATGATAGTCGACAAAAAGTCGCAAGCTCCCGTCCGCCTTCTTGGCGAACAATATCGGGGAAGCCCATGGTGAAACACTGGGTCAGATGAACCCCTTTCCCTGCAAGTCCTCCAACTGTACCCGCAGCTCTCGAAGCTCGTCGGGGGCCATCTAATATGTTGGAGTTGATATAGGGGTTGTCCCAGGGAACATGTCAATATAAAAGTCTACCTCTCTGCGAGGAGGTAGCCCTGGAATGTCATCGGGGAAAACGTCCGCATACTGATCTACCACTGCCGGAAAACCAGGACTCCGCATGTCAACTGCTCCTAGAATGAGGCTAGCCAACTGATGTGTGATGGGCTGTCCTCTCCTATGTGGAAGTCCATCCTGTGCTGTGAAGTCTCCCTTCTCGCCGGTGAAGGTGAACGTGATCCCGTCGGTGCGTACACATCGCACCTTGCGGCTAAAATAGTCAATATGTGTATGGAACGTAGACAACCAATCGATGCCCAAGATGAGGTCGTAAGGCCTTGATGTCGCAACAATAATATCCCAGCCGAAGCTCTCGCCTCCTAGAGTAAGCTGAAACTTCCGGCACCAGTGCGTAATCGTTGAGTCTGCTCCCATTGGAGTCTCTAGCCGTAAGGATCTAGCCAAAAGCTCTATCGGAATCTCCAAGCTCCAAACAAAGGCAGCGGCTATGAAATAGTGACTCGCTCCTGTGTCTATAAGAACTACAACAAGGGTGGAATATACACAGATAGTACCTCGAATCATCTCGGGCGCGCTTTGGTCGTAGGCCTCCACTGCCTGGAGCTGTGCCAGTCTCTGCCAACCAGCTCCCTGTGGTCGGGGTGGACCTCCTGGTGGTGGTGGTGGTAGAGCCTCAAAGCGTCGCCCACCACCTGCTTCTCGGCCAGCTCCTCTGCCTCATCCGCCTCCTCCCTGTGGACCGCCACAGTCGACCCTCTACCTCTGTCTCGGTGGTCCCTCAACCATGTGATGCTCCACGGCACGGCGGGTCGGGCAGTCACAAGCCATGTGGCCCTGCCCGCCAGATGAGTAGCACTGTCTGCCTCTCGAAAGACTGGCTCCGTGCTGTGTGCCCCGCACTGCTGAGCCAGTGTCCTGAGGTTGTTTTCCTGAGGGTCTGGTCTACCTGGTCCCATGAGTCATCCTTCGACTGCCTGCTGTAGAATTCTCTGCTACATGCCGCCCTGCGGTGCGTCTCGACACTGGTGTAGACTCAACAAGAAAGATCTCGATCAAAAGGGCTCGCTCCTGTACTTCTGTATGAGTCGGAATGCTAAGGGAGATCAGCGATGACCTAATCTCGTGTCTCAATCCCTGCTCAAAGGTCCGGGATTGAAAGAATGGGTCTCGTACCATGTCTGTCGAGTAGCACGATAGATTAGTAAATCTCGCCGAGTACTGGGCGACCGTCATGCTGCCCAGCCGCAGCTGAAGAAGCTCCCGAATACGTACCGCACGGAGGGTGGCTGGGACGAACTCAGAGCGGAATAGGCTCTCAAAATCCTTCCAGTGAAGAGATGACTCATCGTGCACTTGGAGCATCAAGCTCCACCATCGTCCTGCTTCTGCGTGTAGTAGGATCACTACGAGGATCACCATGAGGTCTACTGTTGTCTTCACTAACCTGAAAACTCTCACCACTGCCTCCATCCAGTCCTCGGCTGCCTGGGGGTCCATCTCCCCGCGGAACCTGGGCGGTCGCTGGTGCTGGAACTCATGCAGTGCACTGAGGCGACGTGCATCGTCAGCGGCTGGAGTTGGATGCATCGGTGGCTCGACAGGTAGAGCTACCGCCGGTGCCACTGCTGACAAAGGGCCCTGCACCGAGGCCTCGTCGCTCGGTGGTCTATCTTCACGCTAGACTCTCGGAACCCTAGCTGGTTGCCGTCGTGGGGCCATCCTGAAAAGGAAAAAGGTGTTCCACGGTCATAACAACATACCTGGTGAGTTGATGCAAAGTAATCACAAAGAAAACTTGAAACACACATGCAATCAATGTTTTAGTGCATTATGTTGGAAATCAGAAGTCAAGGTCCTGGTGACCTGATACAATGTAATCACAAAGAAAACTTGAAAAGATCATAGTTCGCGGTAGAACCGAACTCCTCTGATACTAATTTGTCACGACCCATCCTCGGGGCCTGTGCTGTGACTACCCCAAACCAGCCTTCCATAGGCCAGGGGCTGGCGACTAGCACCAAGGCGTAAATCCTGGTATAGGGAAGGCATTGCCTTTGGAATGTAAACAAGCACCACAAAGTAAGAAAGCGGAAAAAGTAAATACTATGTAAAAGCTGGTACAAGAGTGACGTGCGGAAAAGTAAGTGGGCCAGTATACAAACTCAAACTGAAAGTAATGTACAACTCGAAAGGGAAAACATCAAATGAAAGGTAAGCCATAATGATGAGCTGTCCACTGGAAATCCCACCTGAAGGATGGGTACCGAAAGCCTCCACTGCTCCTCGGTCCAGCCTACCGCTCCGAGTACGTCGCGCCTAGTGGTCCACCTCCATTACCGTCCTACTCCGCAAGCCTCCACCGCGATCAGCGCTATCCGTCGTCTGCAACCAACACAACGTAGTGCGGGCATCGCCCATCCAGGGGTGAGTATAAGCTACTCAGTAGGGACCCCGAGACCCTTGGAGGTCTCCCAAAATCCACAAAGGATAAACCACAAAGGAAGATAAAATCACGAAGTAACAACTGACACTACTTAGCTATATATATACCTAAGTCATCAATTCCAATACGCTCCATCCTCCGAGCTCAAGTACAACCCAGTCCACACAGGAAAGCATACGTATTCCACAGAGGAAAGAAAAACGTAATCCACACAGGATAGCACAACACAATACACATAGGAAAGCAAACATGATTCAGCTCACACAGGTATACTACTTCGAAAGATGATAGAGATGATCAATGATCCATCTATGTCATCATACCAACAAAGGATCGATAGGTACTAACCCCCGCAAAGACCCACACAGGATCGGACCCACACAGGATCTATAGGCGTTGTCTCACACAGAACTGCTGAGCGCTGACCCACAAAGGATCGAACCCACACAGGATCGATCGCCCTGATCCACACAGGATCGCTGAGTGTTGTAGTCATCGTCGTCAAATCCACTGAGGATCTCTACACAGTCGTCGTCGCAGTCACTGTAGCAGTCGTAGCTAGCACTAGGGTTCCCGCACCCAGCAAGATCGTTCGGGAGGGTCAGATCCACGAGCCGAGAGGCTGATACATCAACTGACACATAGTCCAGAGTTGATGTATCCAAATGTCCCATATCGTCAACAGGAACTCAACGTCGCAGACGGCGCATCAATCAGATGCCCGGTCTGAGAGTTGTTGGCTTTTTTGTCCCAGGGGCCCGATTGGTTTTTAAGGAAAAACCAACCCGACCATACTCCACCTACATCCAATATTTGGGAAGAGAAAGCCAAAAGATCCGTCTCACTAAGAGGAAACCAACAAAGTCGACGACACGTCATTCGGACGTCCGGAGCTTAAGATATGAGCGTTTCCACTCCGAGGGCACGGTTGGTTTCGGTACGAACCAACCCGGCCGAACTCAAAGTATCCCGAAACCTTGAGTGCGATATACCGAAATGACCATCTCATTCCAAGGATCGTGTCTCCGCTGACGGCGTGTCGATCGATGGTCCGTAGCCCGAGTTATGGGCAATTGAACCCAAACGGCCCGACCTCCCAACGACAAAACTCTAACAACAAAATAAAATAAGCTCCTTTCTTATTTTATTAACACAAAACGCCTTTTTGAAATTCAAAGGTTTGAATTTCAAAAACATACATTAAACGCTCATCATTAAAACCATAAGTATGATAAACTTATGTTATCAACATTTAAATGGGGGTTGAGGGGGTTTAGAGGATATGAAGGGGTGGGGATCGTGTGGGCCCCACCACCCTCATAACCTCCCAAGGGTGGTTGGGTAGTTACCCAACTTCCATCTAAAGGATAAATCACTAGTGTAAAAAAAATTGTAGAATAATTATGAATTAAACTTCCACAATTATTATCATTGACTCTCGTGAAAACGCAACTCTGGAATAGGAGTTCCTAAGCAATTACCGGCGTTGCGGTTCCATCGGTGCCCTTAGAATTCGATTCTGGGAACCGGTCCAAAAGTTACAAATTCCCGCTCGTTCGTTAACTAAACGTACACGAGCTAAACTTCAGATAGAAATTCCGGGTACTCCGGGCCTCGGAATCAAGTACCGTCTGAAACCGCGTTCTTGTAAAATTCCAAAGAAAATTAAGAAAAAATTTCCCTTGAATTTTACGGGTTTTTACATAATTTATTTTTGAAATATTTTATAATGGATACTTGACATAAGATGTAAAAATATGTTGTGTAATTCATATAGAAGTAGTATGATTCAGTGTCCATATAGGAAGAAATATTCACTATATTAGAATAGATCATGAAAATATTTCTTCTGGATTTTGACCATAAAATTAATCAGTTTAACTCATGATTTAATCCAAGCTATAAAAATGAATTTAATTTTTGTGAATTTGAAAATTATAATAATCTTGTTTTATGTAATGATAATATTGAAATAGTTTTTAGGATCATTTATTCCATTACATCAAGTGGAAAAAATGTATACATGATATGAAATGTGGATGAATTCATCAAATAAATCTAATAGTAAGAATATTGAGTTGTTTTCATCAGATTTGTTTATTAAGAATCATTATTGAGATTGTATTATATAACGTCAAAATTGGTTTTTATTTGATAGTTTTTTTCTTAAGGATAATTATTCAAGTAAAAATACAATATACATAACGAAAACATGATGATATGATTCTGTAATTACAAAGAGATGGGGAATTATGCTAACACGTGTCCAAATATAGTCACTGTAGGTGGAAATTATTTATATAGAAATGATATAGGTTTCAAAAAATCATTTAATACTACTATGGTTATTGTTTATTCATATAATAATTAGGTGACATATAAGTTACTTTTTTATTCATATTATGACTATGCACTATCTGACTTTGGAAATTTCCTTCCCATTAAATCAGATAAATTTTCAGGTATAATGGAAATACAACATCATAAAAATAACATATATATTTTTTAAAAACTAATGCGCAAAAAATATATCAATGATAATTTCTAGAAAAATTATTGTTTTCATTAGTGGGCTGATATTCCCTATAAATATTATTTAAATTCCAATAGTATTGATTGGTATTATTAAGGGTATAGAATAAATTCAATTTATCAATATATGAGAAATTTTAGATCCAATATATTTTTAGTTAATGATTTTATAACATAGATAAAAAACTCAGAAGTTGAGAAATTTATAAGAGAAGATCATGAATGATACCTAAATAATGTTATTGAGAAGAAATAAATTAACTAGGTTAGTGATGTCCTTGTAATAAATTAATATATGGTTATATTTCAGGATTATTTTCCAAGTTTTATTCCCGAAAAGGAAATTGATTTTACAATCAAATGAGTTCTTAATAATAATCCCATTCCAGAACAACAAAATATAATTTCTTAAGTACAAATTCTCAAATTGAAAATTCAATTCCATGAGGTGTAAGATACTAGTATCTTTTATCCAATAACATCACAATAGGTTTATCCATTTTATAAATTATAATTATACACGGTCAAATGTGAAATTTCATTGAGTGTATATCCTTGAATAACATCACAATTAATATCAAGTGTCATTTTCCTTATATCAAAGATTTATTTGTTAATAATAAAGAAATTTATTTTTTAAAAAGATTGATCGTAATCCCTGGTGTCATCTATTTCATATAAAGGAGTAATATATACTTAAAACAAAATATAAAACTATATATAAGACTTATGATTTTGTATTTTTTTCATTTTAGTGTCCAATGCAGTAGCATAATTCATGTATCTTTTGAATGAAATTTTCCAAGAAAATTTTTATATGTTTGTGGTTGTGTTCATTTATGAAATATTGGTATATTATCAAATTCCTCATGATCAGGAAACATAAATATTTATATTTTTTCGAACACTTAAATTAAAATAATCAATATGGATAGTTTACTAAGTATCAATTTTGTTTTCATCATATTTCATTCCTCAGGTACATTTTTTTATAAATATGGAATACTCACTTGACATTATAAAACTAATTTTTTATAAAACATTAAAATAACTAATAATGTCACCTCAAAGAGGAGTTAACTTCATCTCGATGAATGAGTGTGATGATTTTTTTCACAAAAGAATAGAATAATGCAATATTGTATAGTTTTGGACCTTGAAACTATAAATGGTGAATTTTTTTTATATGATGACTCTTCATTAAAGGGAATTAGTTGAGTCCTAAAGCAGAATGATAAGGTTACATTTTTTAATAAAATAAAACCTCAAGAGTTAAATTATCTTATAGATGATCTGGAATTTTATCCACTAGTTTTTGTTTCTATAAAAATATTTAGGGATCATTTTTTATGTGTAAAATGTTAAATATATTATGATTTTAATTTTTGATGTATATATTCAATAAAATGCATTTGAAATCAATGAAATTTACATGGATATAATTAATTAAATATTATGTCTACACAATTCAATTAAATTTTATGAATGACTGTTAATTATATGATACTTGGGATAAAATTATAATGTTACATTATTCATGTTATATTTATAATTTGACCCATTAGTTCACGATTTTCATAATTTTTTCATTATAATTATATAGTAACCAAAATTTTATTAAATTGATAAAAAAAGTAATATCTAATCATAATTTTATAAAAAAATGATCCATGCCATTACCATACAGGCCTAGATTTGTTGGAACCATTTTAACATAAACTACAATTTCACATATTAACTACATCTTCTCCCCAATAATTCATCCTAATTATCACCCTCTAGAAAAAATTAATATTTTAAAACTTTCATTACACCCTGGTTAATGGGATCATAAAAAATGTTGATCTCATATTAATTCTATGGCTAATAAAAGTAGATAAAAATTATCACATAATCCTAACATGATAACAAAGATATTATAACATGAGTATAACATTTTTAAACTATTGCCTATATATCAATTATTATAATCACGATTCATGGAATAAATCATAGTAGTTCATAAGTCATGAATCTTAATGGAATCATATAACATAATTCATAAGATTATAATTCTTTAATAAGACATGGATTATTTGAATACACATATCAATTTAAAATAAATTCCATTATAGTCAAGATAATTTACAATGGAAATCATAGTGGATTGGTTTCAATAGCCAACTTTTTTATTATTATTTATGTTTCACTCACAATATTATTATAGGTGAAAAAGTAACATCATTGACTATGTTAGGTCCTTATTCCATTCCATATTGTGTAATTATATGTGAATATTTAACTAATTAATTGGAGGGTGATATAGGTTCCACCCATAACAAGTAAAAATAAAACACACGGGATCATGAAAATCATTAAATATTTCTCAAAATAAACCATGAAATGAAATATCGTTCATTAATTTTTCATAATGGAAGAAACCATTGAAAATTATGAGTATTCATAAAATTTTATTTTTTAATCATCCCATTAACTTTGAAAAAATAAACGGTTTCTCAATCATTAAATATTTTCATCATATCATATCACCGGGAGAATGAATTTTTTCATATACATTTCTTCTTGGAATCATAGAATAATACATGGAAATGGAATTAGTTTTATAAATTTATTTCATTTATAAAAATAAACCAGCTATATCATGAACATGCATGATACCATTTTATTGTATCCCTAATAAAACATAATCAACAACCAAAGTTGTTATCATTAATGAATGTTAATTCTGTAAATTTATCCATAAAATATTATTAAGAAAAATATCTTTTCTAATATTCAATAAATACGTTAAAATTAAATAATTTAATAATTATTAAATAGATATTTTTATTGAAAATAATATTATAACCCTATAAATAAACCTTTAGACCGTTAATTGGAGATTGTGGGAGAAAATTGCATTAATTCCATATACGCTAAGTAAAGGATTACTTTTGAATTATTTTGACAAACACCATAAATAGCCTGTTAAAAAAATGACTAGATGATTGTTTCTTTTTAATTTCAAAAAATTTAAAAATGAAATTTAAAATTAATTGTAATATATTAAAATCAATCATCAATTTTTTTGAAGTCATAGATTTAGAAGAAAGGCCATTTTTGACCGAATATATAGAAAACAGTTCTTTTAATCCCCTTATTTTTTTTGTTCAATTTATAAAGGGATGAAAAATAATGGATGAAATGTTTTATCTAGAAAAAAATATATAAGATAATATACATTAGTTACTTGAAATTTATATCATAATATTTCATCCCAAAAACATAATCATCAACAATCCGAGAAAACAATTATATTGTAAAATAAAAAATTTATCACATTGGTAACATTACAATTGTAATTATCAAGATAGAAATAAAAATATATGGACAACTATATCACATATGTTTCAAATAAAAATCATAATATACACCATGTGTAGTGTATACCTGACAAAAAAAAAGAGGTGTGTAAGGCATTTGTCTGAAATAAAACAAGAGATAGAAAAATCCATTACCTCACGTATAAAATTTCATTGTATGGGTTTGATAAGACTATATAAAAAATAGTTTCAATATATAATCATTTTAGAACCTAAATATCATATTTAATACCATATATGATTTACTTATATAGTTTCATAAACCATTAATTAACAATTCTTTTCCTAAATCATTGTTTCATCAAGAAAACACAATGTCTTTCATGTGTGTTTAGGATCTGTACATTTTATCCTTACACATCAGTTATGGTTCAATCATAAAAATAGTATTAATCATAATACAAATATTATTTATATTCATTATACAACATTTTAAATTATATCATGAAATTTACAGATAGGAAAATGAATTAAATCGTTCATGGAAATAGTAGTTCATTCGTACACATGAGTGATATATTAAATTTTTCCATGAATGGAATAAAATAATGATAATAATTGATACTCCATTACAGATTCAATATAATTTCATATATATCATATATATAAATAAAATTAATCCTTATTAAAATTTATGTAAATAAATAATGAATTATATATCAAATTACTCTATAGAGGTGGTAGTCCACATGTATTCATGATTTATAATATTATTTTTTGATAGATCTATAGGATAGATGTTTTATAATAATCCATTAGGTTCTTACAGATTCAATAAAACCCTTTTTTCTTTTATTTGGTTGGTATAGATTTGTGGTAGCTTCACGATTTTAATGAAATGATTTTAATACCATGGGGATGTGCATGGTTGGGGCATGGATAGAGAATACTATGCTAATTGGGACATGAAAACACATTTCTATACATTTTCTACTAGAGTGGGAACATGATTTATCCAATCCATGTGGAGACCCCTCCAAATATTCTCCATAGGCAGACAGTTTATGACTATTTGGTTCTTGGTTAAATTAACCACATTTCCAAATCATGCACCAAATAAATGAGCACTATTGTAATGCCCCGACACTATTTACCCAGATTCTGTGCATTATTACAAAAAAATATCATGATACAAGGAAATCATGTCCGGAAAGACCAATATGTTTAGTATCCATGGAAATACTAGATACATTCATATGTTTTACATTACATTATAAAATGAAAAACTAAAACAAAATTGATTCCATATACCACACTCATATCCCCTAAGACTATCTCTATAGGTAAGTCGTGAAATACATCTTTGCATCCTATGAAAATTAAAATATAGAAAGGGGTGAGCTCAGATTCTCATTAAGAATAACAATATAGAGAAAACATTCATAAATAAGAACATACATTTAAGGTAATGTAGGGGACTAAAAAATCCTTTTATACATGACCTTCAGTATAATACGGAAATTATAAAATCAAACAATGCGATTTATGTTTTCACTTGGATTTTCTACCAGTCGAATAATGACATGAAATATCAATAGACACTTTCATAATGATGGAATGCATAATGATAGACTTCAAAACCACATAGTCAAGGCCTTGATCCAAGACTACAAATAAGATTTTTTTCAAAGCCTTGTTCCAAGACACTAGTTTGTCTCATGAGACATAACAATGCATATATTAGCTATATCAGGCTCCACCCATCACATACTAAGTCCAATTCATTCCTCCTATGAAAAATATTAAACATAACATAAACATTCATATTAAAAATATCATACAAAATGTCAATACAATATCCACAGACCATGAATGGGGTAAAAATAACACATAGTTAGTCAAACATATCACAAAACCCCCAATAAAATATTGATGTTTTGTATCATAAATAATAAACTTCAAATAAGCTTAAAATCCATAAAATGATGTTGACATATGTGAAATCAAAACCTTTTTTGAGAAATATCTCTTTCTATTTTGAAATCATTAAAAATTCATATAATAAAAAGCGAATAAAATTATTATTAAAGTATTCATATAAGAATGTAAGGGAATATTTGATAATGTTATAATGGTGGAAAATTGTTTCACCCACCATATAAGTTAAAAAACATTCTTACCTTAATTTTGTTGAAATGGTTATAAAGTACCTTGTCTGGAAAATGACGGAATTATTAATTTAAACATATATAATGTCAAATAAAGGTATAAATGACTTTAACCATTTTTCAAGATAATAGTAGAAATGTTCTGAAATACATTTTAAGAAACATGGAAGCGAATGACAAAGAGATCACAGTAGATAATTACGTACAAACAACATCAGATAAAGAAGAGATTGGGAAATTAACCCTTACCTTGTTAATTTCCTTGGTATATGGTATATTAAACTCCATTATAATGGTTAAATCATTGTTATTAAATTATACAATAACCATATACATTAATATGATATCATATATGATCTTATATTATTTCTTTGATAATGATATTTCAGTAGTATCATTGTTTCAAGTGTTAATTGATTCATTTTCCTTTATATGAATTGTTTTATAAGTACTGTTTGTTTTGGATAACATGTTTCTTATTCATATTAAGAAATATATTAAGTCTTTAAAAATTATTTTTAATCATTAAAATAATATTATTCTTGAATGAATATGATGGGGAATGAATCTCATCGCGTTCATGGAGACGGTAATCTGTACGCACACACGAGCGACAATATCATTATTTTGATATTAAAAAATATATAATTGGATGGTATATCATATATAAAGAATAATTTTTATGTTATATTTATTATTTAACTCAATTATAAATCTTTATTATACCAAATCAAATAATAATGTATTGAATAACAACAATAACACGGAGTGGAGACGGTAAGCAATACGTATGCACGTATGGTGACATGTCATTCATTGAATGGATAAAATAATGAAAATGGATGCACCATTTTAATATTAAAATAAATATTTATAGAAGACTTTATATATTATATTATAATGGAAACAACAAATACATATGAAGTAGAAGAAAAAAGGAACTTCAAAGATGTGATGAAATATTTACCCATTCTTCAGGTTCTACCTTTTGATTTGATGTGAACGGCACCATAGGTCATCTTTTTGACTACAAAAAGGCCTATATGATGAAGGTAGGATAGGTGGGAGGATATTATGTAATGGGTTGGCCAAGCCAAATGGCTTTTAAGGTCTGAATTTGATAGAAGGGCAAGTTCCCTTTTGTAAGAGGGGTGAGGTGCACCTTAGGAAAAGATTGAAATACTTTTTTATAATAAAATTATTTTTGGTTTATATGGGTTAAAAAATGTTTTAATTCTAAGATATGGTGGGTATTAGTCTAAAACCACTCAGCCAATAAATTTTAGATAGGTTTGGGTCACTATATTAACCTTATCTTAAAGATTTAACTCTTAGTTAATTAGGTTGACAATTACCAATACTCTTTATATTTTTATATTATATGGTTATTAAACATAGAATAAACATACAATCCAACATCAAGTGGTTCATTAATAAAATATATAATATTATTTATGACCATTCAACAATCCTTATATTTTTATAAATAGAATATAAATTAATAATATAATATTTAAAAAAAAACTCTTTTATGTCAAAAATGACACTATTTTATATTTTCTTTTTGTTAAATTCCTATCAGCATTATTACTTCGACAAAATTAATGTTATCAATACTAACAAATCACATTAACCTAAAAAATTCATGTATTTCATCAAAACTTTATAATTATATTTTTTTAAACATCTATAGTACAATTTATTTGATTATTTTATTTATAAGGAAAGTACTATATCATCATTGTGTCATAAATAAATTTAAATATTCAATGTCTAAAAATTATAAATAGAACAAAATTATGACGAGAACCTTTTTATCTTTCTAATGAATAATTATATTTGAATAGATAACATATACAACCCAATGTAAAAAAATTACTAAAAGATAAATGCCTATGTCATTTTTGTATTTACATTAACATAATTAATATAAAGTGCATTATCACATAAAAGTGGCTCCATGGGGTCCCAAATTGACCCAAGGATGCCCAAGGTCGAAAATGTATAAGAAAATAGTTTTAAGACAAGTTTTAGGGTAATTTAATATTATTATAATATAATTTTGTTTACCCTTATTTACCAGATTTACCTTTTAACCATGGTCAATAAAATATATATCGAAGTAATTATTACAAATATTTAAAAATAAAAGTCACCAATTTACACAATTTGGACTTCATGATTCTGAATTTTTAATCCATTTTTCTAAATACGAAACACAAAAGTAGAAGAAATTAATTTAAAATTAATTCTTGTTGTCAAAACAAAAAATCCTATTTTTAAGTAATAATAACTATCAAAAGATTGACACATGTTTATGTCCTGTTTAAATGGGAAATTATGTCCCATGACCAAAAATGTATTAAATGGTAAAAATATAATATAATTATACTTAAAAACCACCCAATAGTATAATTTATCACTAAAAATAAGTTTTGATTAAAAAAGTTGATTTTAATTAAAATTTTGTTTTTTTCATTATTCCTAAAAAGATGATGTTTTTAGAAAAATTACAAAGCATTACCCAATGATAATTTCAATATTCAAAACCCAATAATTATGTCCATTTTGAATGATAAAATTTATAAAATTTCAAAATGTGAGTATTACTATTCATAACAGTTAGTTTTATTGGTCACGATGTGTTAGAATCATTAAGTTGCGTACAACGCAAGCTATTGCATTATTCAATGGGAAACGTATGATGGATGCTTGTTGTGTTACATTATCCCCTCCTTAAAATAATTTTGTCCTTAAAATTTTTAGAATATTTTTGCATAAAAAGATTCAGGGGGTTCTTCAACAAAAGTTCGTCGGGTTCCCATGTTGCCTCTTCCAACTTATGGTTTCTCCATAGAACTTTTACCAGATGAGTCATCTGGTTTCTCAACACTTGTTCTATTATATCAAAAACCATGATAGGATCCTTGAAATATGATAGATCAGGATATAGTTCTAATTCTTTATAGGTAAGTACATTCCTTGGTTCAGGCATGCATTTTCTAAACAGCGATACATGGAATACATCATGGACTTTGAATAGACATGGTGGCATTGAAAAATGGTAAGATAGAGCCCCAATTTGTTATAGAATTTCGAACGATCAAATGTACCTCTGAATCAATATACCCTTCTTACTGAATTTTATAATTCTTGTCCATGGATATACCTTCATGAAAACATGATCTCCAACATGAAATTCCAAATCCTTCCTTCGGTTATCAGCATAGCTCTTCTACCTACATTGATCTTCTTTGATGTGGGTTTGGATTACCTTCACCTTTTCCATCATTTTCTCAACATGTTCTGGGCCTACGATTTTTCGTTCACCTACATGATTCAAAAATGTTGGTGTATGACATCTCTTTCCATATAACTCTTCATATGGTTCCATCTGAATACTTGAGTGGAAGCTATTGTTATAGGAAAATTCTATTATTAGTAAATAATGATCCCACATAACTTGAATGTCGTGTTATCATGATGTAAACCTGTATTCTATTGTTTGAATATTTTCTTCTTATTTTCCATCAGTTTGAGGGTGGTAGGCAGTGCTCAAATGAAGTTCAGTATCAGGGGATTTCTAAATAATTGTCCCAAATCTTTATGTAAAACGGGGATCACGATCAGAAAAAATCAATATGGGTACTCCATGAAGTCTTATAACTTCATTAATATATTGTCTTGATAAAATTTAATGTGGTAAATCTTCTCTTTTTGTAAGAAAATGTGATGAATTGGTAAGAAGATCAACAATGACACAAAATCAGCAATATCCCTCTTCATGTTGTGCCACAAAAAATATTCCTTCAAATCTCTATACATTTTGGTGCTCCTAGGGTTTATAGGGAAATTGGAGCTATGAGAATCATCCCAAAATTCTCTTTTTAGAGCAGGTATATCGAGAACACAAAGTCTCTTCCAAATTTCAAAATTCCATCTTTATATACGAAGTCACTCAATCTCCCATTATTCACAGCTTTAATCTTCTATTGAAAACCCTCATCATCAACAGGATATCTTTTTATCCTTTCCAGTAAAGATGGTATGACAACCATTTGAAAAAACATTGATTATTCACCTGCCATTGTTCTTCCCATATCCATATTTACTATATCCTTGTATATAGGATCCTTTTCAACTAGCATCTTCATAATAAATCCATGATCCTTTATACTCAGAGTAACTTGGGCCTTATTTTCCTTCCCCTGGTGGTAGTTTATAGTGAAATCATAATCCTTGAGTAGTTTAAGTCATCTCCTTTTCCTCATGTTGAGTACTTTTTGTGATTAAATATACATTAGACTATTTTGATCATTATAAATATCCTATTTTACACCATATAGATAGTGTCTTAATATCATCAAAGAAATGATTATACGTACTAACTCAAGATAATCAGTACGATCCTTTTGTTCATGAATTTTAACCTGTCATGATTTATAGGCAATAACCCTATCATTCTGCATAAGGACACAACTATATCCTTTCATTGAAGCATCACTATAAATAATAAAACAGTCAATTCCTGATGGTAGATTCAATATAAGGGCATTGAATAATCATTTCTTCAGTTCATCAATACATTCTTCACACTCTGTTTTCCAAACAAATTTAACCCCATTACATGTGAGCTTGGGTAATGGGTTATCCAATTGAGAAAAATTCCAGAAAAAATGCTGGTAATAACTTGCTAAACCTATAAAACTACATACCTTAGTAATACTCGTTGGTGCTAGCCATTCATGGATTTACTTTGTATTTGAAGGATCGACATATATTCTATCCTTAAAGACAATATAGACATGAAAAGAAATCTCTTGATGCCCGAATTCACACTTGCTAAACATCCCATATATTTATTTCTCTAAGAGTATTCAGGATAATGCACAAGTTATTTTCATGATCTTCATATCTTTTGGATATACCAAGTTATTAACAATAAATACCACTAAAAATTCATCATGATATTCCATGAAAACCCTATTCCATTGATCCATGATGATAAAGGGTACATTAGTCAATCCAAAAGGCATTACTGTAAACACGTAATGCATGTACCTAGTTCGAAATGATGTCTTTAGAATGTATTCTTTCTTCACGCACAACTAATGGTAACCAGATAGAAGGTCAATCATTGAAAAATATTGAGCTCCATGATGTTTGTCAAATAAATCATCAATGTGAGCTAGGGTATACTTGTTCATTATTGTTATAGTATTGATACCCTAGTTTTAAATTCACATCCTCATATATCCATCTTTCTTCGTAACAAAAAGGACAATGGATCCACATGAAGAAAGAATATGGTGAATAAATCCTTTGTTACTCAATTCCTCTTGTTATTTCTTTAGTTCCAATAATTCCACAAGAGTCATTCAATAAGGGGTCTTTGATATGGGCCTTGAACCAGGAATCAAATGAATGGAAAACTCAATTTCTCATTCTAGAGGATGTGTAGGTAAATCCTCTGGAAATACAACCACATACTCTTGCACAATAGGTACAACTTCTATTTGAAAATTCATTTCATCACCCACAATTATTTAATTATCTTCCTCCCCAGTAATTGAATTTAGTTGAGCTATTGGTGGTGGATCTAGATAAAAATCTCGTGGTGATGTTTCTTCTGTGAAGATAAGGTGATCTTTATCATTTTAATCAAAAATAGTAACCTATTTCTACTTATAATATATTTTTTCAAAGTGGATTGAAAGCCAATACATACCAAAAATTATATCAAATTCAATCATGGTTATGCCGATGAGATCAGCAGATAAAGAATATCTATATGCCCTAATGGGGACTGATTCACAAAACCTTGTTGCAATGATACTTCCCTTATGATTTTTGACTAACAACTCCCTTTTTAAATAAGATTAGAATTATCTAATTTTCATATCAAACTAGGAAGATATGAAACAATGCAATGATGCAGAATCAAATAAAGCATTGAAAAAACATGAGGCGACCATTAAATTACCTGCCACCATGTCTTTCGGAGCTTCAACCTTAGCAGTAGTGATTGCATAAGCATGGCCATGATCCCTTGTACTTTTCGGTGGTACGTTCTCTTGGTTCATAGGACATTAATTTTTATAATTCCCCCTTCCTATACAATTGTAGCATTCAACATTGATAGCATCTTTCTTTCCCATGAAATCACGATCTTGGTGGCCTTTTTCACCACACATGTAACAGACTCCCATTCTCTTCAGACAAGTACCTGGGTGTTTAGTCTAAAATTTACAATAGGATAGATATTAAACTTCTCCCTTCTTCACTTTATTTCCATTTCAGAGTGTTCATAAGATCTCTTCATCTCTTTCTTTTCATTAAAGTCCAAAGACTTAGATAATTAGTTTTCAGTCTTGATAGAACGTGAGAAAATATCTTCATACGATGAGAAGGATTGTGAGACTACTTCTAGATGGGGAAATAGTTTTAACCCATCAATTAACTGATCAATCTTACTTTTTGGGTTATGTATACAATCTGTAGTAGGCCTCTCTAACCATGTAAATATAGCTTCATACTTTGCGACATTGTAATCCTTCTTTTCCCTCAGACTCAGAAATTGTCCATCCATATCTACTCTATGGTTATAAGGAAAGAATTTTCATATGAAAATATATTTAAACTACATATATTCTATATTTTATACTTCATCATCTTTTTTGTGTTTTGAATCAATGACCCCCATTGATCAGCATCTCCACTAAGGAGGTAAGCTACCATGACAACTTTTTACCTTTCACTACTACCAAAGGAGTGGAATATTTTCTCTAATTAATTTATTCATTTATTAGCTAATAATGGATTTGTACTGCCATTGAATGTTGGTGGTTTTTTCCTCCTGAAGTGATCAAACGTTTATCCTCCACACTGTGGGTTAGGGTGCTCTATATGGGTAAGGTTATTATTCATAGCCTGAGTGAGTTGTCCCAGTATGGTGATAACCTGATCAGCACCAGTTTACTCACCATATCCACTATAATTATATTGAGTAGGAGGGAAATCCCTACATGAATTCTTTCGTTGATACAGTTTCACATCCTTCCACTATGCACCATTTCTAAACAATTTCATAACCTATATTAGTTTAGGAATCGAAATACATAATTTCAACCTAGTAAAACACTTAACATAAACTGAACTATTTATAGATATAATCCATAATGATTAAAAAAATTATTTATTGAATTATATACTCATAAACCCTTCATAATGATTTGTAATGAAAATTATAATTTTCCTAATCATATCCCCCGGGAGTGTCATAACATAGAGTGCAGCAATGTCTGTTGTCATGCACCAGTTCCCGTTTGAGTATAGCTCAATGCAGTATTTTTAGGTTTTACCTGTAGGTACATCTATTCCAGAGCTGCCACTTCCTGCTCGTATCCAGACATGGATGTATTTTTTGGAAAACTCACAAAATCTCTACAGTAACAAAATTTTAGTAAGTTCTATACTAATCCTCAAATTCTATCTTAGGGTAATGTGATCCGATAAGAGTTTATATAAATCAAGATTCCAAGGATTGTACTAATCTTTTTCGGATACCAATTATAATTCCCCCACCCTAGTTACCCAGAGTTGGTTCATTATTACAAAACATTGTCATGATACAAGGAAATCATGTCCCAAAAGACAGATCAATGTAGTATCATAGGAAATACTACATATATTCATATGTTTTAAATTACATTATAAAATGAAAAACTACAACAACATTGTTTCCATTGACCACAATCATATCCCCTCAGACTATCCCTATAAGTCAGTTATAATATACTTCTTCGCATAATGGGAAAAATAAAACATAGATAGGGGTGAACTCAGATGAAAAGTAAGGATAACAATATTGCGGAAACATTCATAAATAAGAACAAACATTTAAGCCAATATATGAGACTAAAGCAAAAGCCTTTTAAACATGAACATCAACATAAAATGGAGATGATAAAATCAAATAATTCAATTTACTTATTTACATAGATATTTTACTAGTCAAATAATAACATGCAATATCAATAGCCACTTTCATGATGATGGAATGCATAATTCCAGACTTGATAACCGCATAGTCAAGGCCTTTTGCGAATACTACAAATAAGATATTGTCACAGACTTATTCTAAAACACTAGCTTGTCTCATGTGACATACTGATGAATTGAGGAGCTATTGTGGTATCCACCCGTCACATACTTTGTCCAATGCATTCCTCATATGAAAAGGATTAAACATAACATATGAATTCATATTAAAACATGCATACGAAATGTCAATACATTATCTATAAATCATGAATGGTGTAAAAATAACACATCCATATTTACAAATATCACAAAACCTTCAATACAATATGGATGTTTTCTAATATAATAAATCAAATTCAAATAAGATTAAAATCCATCAAAGGATGTTGACATAGATGAAATCAATACCTTTTTTATAGATATATCTCTTTCAATTATGAAATTATTTAAAATTCATATAATTATAAGAGAAAACATTTATTTTGGAAAATTATTATCATAAGCTTGTAAGGGAGACTTTGATGATGTTGCAGATGTGGAAAATAGTTTCACCCACCATATAAGTTAAACAAACATTCATACCTTAATTTTTTCAAAAAGGTCATAAAGTACCTTTTTTGGAAAACCATGGAATTATTCCTTTAAAAATATATAAGATCAAATAAGGGTATAAATAAATTTAAGCAAGTTCCTAATAAATAGAAAAATGTTTTGAAATAAAATTTAAGAAACATGGATGTTTCTGACAAAGAGATCCTAGTAGATAATTACGTATAAACAACTTCAAATAATGAATAGATTTTAAATTAACCCATACCTTGTTCTTTTCCTAGGTCAAGGGAAGGTTAACCTCCAGTATAATGGTGAAATAATAGTTATTAAATTATAAAATAACAATATACATTAATTTGATATCATATTAAATCTTCTAATATTTATTTGTTACTGATATTTCAGTAGTATCATCATTTCCGGTGTTAACTGATTCGTTTTCCCTTATATGATTTGTTACATAAGTAATGTTTGTTGTGGATATGATGTATCTTTTTCATATTACGAGTGATATTAAGTCTTTAAACATTATTTGTAACCATCAATACAAAATTAGTCTTGAATGGATATGATGGGGAATGAATCATATCATGTTCGTGGAGAGGGTAATCCGTACCTACGCACGAGCGACAATATCATTATTTTGATATTAAAATAATATATAATTGAATGGTATATCATATATACATAATAATTCTCATGTTATATTTATTATGTATATCTATTATACATCATTATTATACCCATCCAAAAAATAATGTATTGAATAAAAACTACACAATGACCTGGATACGGTAAGCCGTACGTACGCACATATGGTGACATGTCATTCATACGATGGATAAA
This sequence comes from Viscum album, assembly GCA_963277665.1. Lineage (NCBI taxonomy): Eukaryota > Viridiplantae > Streptophyta > Magnoliopsida > Santalales > Viscaceae > Viscum > Viscum album. The sequence goes on from OY728119.1 coordinate 1,239,278,153, forward strand.
ATAATAAATATGGTTGTACCATTTTTATAATAACATCACAATATATGTAATATATTGGATGTATTATTTTATAATGGAAACAACAATGAATGATGAAGTGGAAGAATAATGGATTTGAAAGATGTGATGAAATATTAACCTCTTCTTCAGGTTCAACTTTTTGATTTGATCAAAAGGGCTCCATATATTGACTTTATGACTAAACGGAGCCCTACAGGATAAAGAGAGAAGATTTTAGAGGTTATATGGGTAGGTTTTGGATAATCCAAATGGCATTAAAGGTGTGAATTTCAAAGAAGGGTTAGTTCTCTTTTATAAGAGGGGTGAGGGGAACCTTAAAAAAAATTGAAATATTATTTTAATATAAAATAGTATTTTTTTCTAATTTCCCCAAATTATTTATTTAGAGGATAAGGTTGGGATGGGTCGAAAACCACTCAACCAATAGGTTTTATGCAGGTTTGGGTCACTATATTAACCTTATCATCTAGATTTAACTATTAGTTAATTAGTTTTACATTTACCATACCTCTCAGTATTTTTATATTATATGGTTAATAAACATAACATAAAATTCCAAGAATACCCAAAGTGGTTTATTAATGACATATATAGTATTATTTAAGTCCTTTTTCCAAACCATATATTTTTAGAACTATAATATCAATTAATAATATAATATTAGTTTTAAAAACTCTTTTATGTGAATTTTGACACTATTTTCTATTTTGTTTTTGTTAAATTCATAACAACTTTATTACTTCAAAAAATTCAATTCAACAATCCTAAAATCTCTCATTAACCTAGAAAATTCGTGTATTCCATTAAAACATTCAAATTACATTTATTTTAACTTCTATGAGACCATTTATTTGATTCTTTCATTAAAAAGGAAAATACTGCATCATCATTGTGTCGAAAATAAATTTAATAATTCAATGTATAAAAATAATATATAAAATACCATTATGTAGGGAACATTTTTATATTTCTAATTACTATTTATAGTCGACGAGATAACATATATAAACCTATTTAAAAAGTATTTTACTAAAAGATGTATGCTTACGTCATTTTTGTATTTACATTATCTTAATTAATATAAAGTGACATTATCACTTATAAGTGCCTCCATGGGGTCAAAAAATCGACACAAGGATTCTCATTGATGGACATGTACCAGAGAATTGTGTTAGGACACGTGTTAGTGTTATTTAATATTATTAGATTATTATTTTGCTACCATTGTTTACCAGATTTAAAAATAAATGAAAATCATGATTCTAAATATTATTAGAATCATTATTAGAATCATTGTTTACCATTATTATTATTAGAATCATTATTTACCATTATGATTCTAAATATTATTTACCAGATTTAATATTATTAGATTATTAGATTATTATTTTGCTACCATTATTTACCAGAAAATATTAACCTAAGTAATTATTTGAAATGTCTAAAAATAAATGTAAACTATTAAGAAATATGAAAATCATGATTCTAAATTTGGAATCAATTTTTCTAAATTCACAACATAGAAGTGGTAGAAATTAATTTAAAATTAATTCTCATTGTCATAACTAAAATCTTGTTTTTAAGAAATAATAACTATAAAAAAATTGACACTTTCTTATGTCCAGTTTAAATGTGAAATTATGTCCAATGACAACCATTGGATTAAATTGTAAAAATATAATCTAATTATAATCAAAAACCACTCAATAGTATAATTTATCACTATAAATTATTTTGATTAAAATATTTGTTTTTAATTAAAATTTAGTTATTTTCATTATTCATCAAAAACTGAATGCATTTAGAAAATTACAAAACAATTCACCCTATTATAATTTCGATATTACGAACCCAAAAATGAAGTCCATTTTGAATGATAAAATTGATAAAATCTCAAAAGTGGGTATTACTACTCGTAATGGCTAGTTTTATTGGTTGTGATGTGTTAGAATCTCGAAGTTGCATACAATGTAAGCTATTGCCTCATTCAAAGAGAAATGTACCATGGACACTTGGGGTGTTATAACAACAAAGGGTTAATAATTAAGAAGAATTATATCTCCTAATCATGATTCCAATCTAACAGACCATGCACGCAAACTTCCAATGTTAATATTTTTTAATAAAAATTACTTCATAATTAGATTTAACATAAATTTACCACCTAATCTCTATTACGGTAGAAATTATCTTTAAATAGGGATATATATGATTCTTTTTTATTGATTCATAGGGAAACCCCTTCACTATTTAAGCATCTCAGAATTTAGGTTTGGTGGTTGATGATAATTACTCTTCATTTCTTAAAACTATTTATGATAATTTTCATCTAGGTGCACTGCATGTGCCTTTTGACTTTCATTAATGGTATAATTGTTCCCCTAATTCCTGCTTTCCAATGATGGGGGGAATCTGTTTCCTTTTAGGTGATGTCTTCTCCTTGACCGAAATGGGATAATGGGATTTTGGTTCCTCCACCCATTGATTCCTCCTCGGAACTCATCACCTAGTCAGGGTCTCAATCATAGATAAATACATTAATGATGAAACTTGTTCCGGATTCCATATATTTGATGGAACTGTTTTATTACACATCTTTTGTCAGTAAATTCCAAGGGGTCATGTTAGGGGAGCAACTTTCATTCAGGGGAGTATTCTTGCTAAGGCATATGTGGAATATCATGACACCAGAACACTAAAACCTGTATTATTAATTTTCATAGTGATTTTCAAGGGAATAAGAAACTGGGGATTCCACAATAGATATTGGGGTATCATATTCCAGAGGAATGTATCTGAGTTATTCCTCGGATTACCATGTTTAACACGGTGTATGCCATGCGTTTAACAACTTGTGAAGATGGATCAGACTGGTCAAAAGACTAACAAGATTGGATCATATGGGTACATCCCTATTACTGAGAACCATGATGGTTTACTAGATATGTGATCCAAAATCACAATGATAATATATCTACGATGGGGTGTCCCAAAATGAAATGGTGACACACCATGAAGGATGATCATCACACCAAAAAGGGAATATCATAGAGAGTGGACCCCCAAAATGGGAACACAACGGATTACAATTGGATGGTATTGACCCTTATGGAGGCTTTTTAGGTTCCAGGCGCAGTGGAGGCACATTGGTGGCTCATCCCAACATTAATTTTAGCGTTAAACGATGTCCAATTCGATATCCATCATCATATAAAATGTTGGATCGTCAGAATAGAACAAAGAACAAAAACGAAAAAAATAGTCTCGAAACCATTGAGATAAGATCGTCATATGTTGGTTATAATTAATTCCATTAATTCATAAGAATTACCTCGGTGGAATTATTTCTTCATTGGAGTATCCGATCACGATCATGTGATCCATCGTTGCGTCATAGAATCCACGTATAGGATTCCTCTAGCGGTGATCCACACATGCTCTACGCATCTCTAGACATCGCCAAAAGGATCTCTCGGTGCTAGCGGGGATGAACCTTTGCTTGCAATGTCCGCCTTCTACTGCCTTGATCCCGTGGATAATCTCGCTCTCCTAACTTGAAAGAGTTCTTGGTGGAAAAATAATTCTCTCTTGGCTTGAAAGTGTTTCGAGAAACCGTTGTGCACACCAATGGCGAGATCTCATGAGAATAATGTAATAGGGATTTAGAAAAGATAGAATAATAAAATGAATTAATTACCTAAAGGTATTTAATCATTTAATTTAATTCATAACAATACCCCATTTCATAATAATGATAGTTGACTATCATTATTACTTGACATGCGCCCAACGTATTACATTTAATATCATTTAATTAAATAATCAATATTTCATCCTTAAAAATCCCGATTGAAAAGCTACACGACATGTAATAATTACTATATGGTGTGTACTTCTCTTCCACAAAACTACACGGCGTATACATTTAATATACACGGCGTGTACTTTTATTTTTCCATTTTTCTCCACCACATTTATTAGACCATGAGTAATGTATATTTATTTCTTAAATAAATGTAACTTTATTACTTGCTAACAAATATATTATTTCCCACCCAATATATTCTCTCGAATAACTAGTGTCGAAATAAATGCAATCAAGCATCCTTAAATAATTATTAAACCATAGTCGGGAATAATATTTATTTAACTTGTTAAATTAATATTTAAATAAAAAACATGGACACGCTTAGTGTGTGAACTTCTAGGAATCTTTCTCCGTGGCATTAGGTGGAGCCTGCCTAAAGTCCAAGGTTAGCATCTAGAAACACGCCAAGACACCCATAAAGAAAGACGTTAACACTGCAATGACTTTTCACCTCCTACGAACACTTACCATGTAATATAATCCCTTTGTCTCGATATCTCTAATCAAGCGGGTTGCATGCTAGTGCCATCAACCCATGTGCTCGATTATTCTTTCCTTGACTCCCTGGATCTGAACTCACCCATACCTTACCATGGACATGGTTTATTTAGGATATATCAATTCCATCAAAGGTCCTAAGATATCTACTTCCGTTATGGAACAGAAGGGACAAATCGTTTCTCACATTATCTATTAATGCAGTATTAATCGTGACGCACAGAACGTATCCTACCTCGTTGCGAACAATGTGTTCTCACAGTTTTCATCAATACATCGATGTGTGTGTGTTGTAATACCCATTAATAATAATCATAAAGTCTATGGACCAATACACACGTCCACAGATAGGAACATCCAATGACACTATGAAATGTGGATTTCCTACTGGCGGGTCTCATTCTCATAATATCCTCCTGGTTATTACCATGGGCGCACACCATGAGAAGGTGCCTCAATGTTTTTTGAGTCCTCATCCCTAATGACCTGTATTATTTGTGTCGCTCAAATAATATCATCCAGCCATATAACATACATTCGAGAATAGTGTTATGGAATTTCCAGGTTCTCATCATGGCAGGGATCTGCAACGACCCTTTAATGAAACAGCTTTCCTTAGGACATTATCACATGAAATGTCACGCAAAAGAAGAATGAAGATGTGATAGGTCTTTTATTTAATGAATAAATTACAAAGTAGTTGGTTCTAGACCACCAACTCCAACAGCTCCAACTTGGACTAGAGCCAACTGCTAAAAACTTTTAACCCACTAGTTATCACATGATATTAATGCTTCTGCTAAGATATGTCTTTATTCATGGGGTCCTCTACGTTCTCTTCTGTGGACACTCTGCTCACTGCAACTTCACCCCTCTGATATAAATCCCTCAAGTGGTGGTACTTCCAGAGTATGTTCTTTTTCCATTGATGTGACCTTGGTTCTTTTGCAAGAGCCACCACTGTAGTATTATCACAATACAATGTAATGAGATCTTTACTGCTAGGCACCACATCAAGCTCTTGGACAATGTTCTGAATCAATACAGCTTCCTTGGTTGCATCATAATCTTCTATATATTCGGACTCCACTATAGAATCGGCGACAACTGGCTTCTTTGAACTCTTCCTGCTCACAACTCCTCCATTGAGACAGAAAACATATCCAGATTGCGACTTCAGATCATTCTGATCTGTCTAAAAACCAGCATCAGAATACCCTCTGCTGACAAGCTCCTCATCTCCTCTATAAACCAGGAACATATCCTTAGTTCTTCTCATATACTTAAGGATAATGTTAACAGCAGTCCAATCCTGTTCTCCTGGATCTTCTTGATATCTGCCTACCATGCTCAGTGCATAGGCAACATCATGCCTGGTACATAACATGGAATACATGATGTATCATATAGCTGAAGCGTATGAGATCTTACTCATTCTATCTTTCTCTTGTTGTGTGTGAGGAAACATTTTCTTAGAAAGATGTAGGACATCTGACCCTAGAACCAATCCCATCTTGGATTGTTCCATACAAAATATCTTTAGTATCTGGTCAATGTATGTACCCTGACTCAGTACAAGAAGCCTCTTGGATCGATCATGAACTATCTTGATCCCTAGAATGTAGGTTGCATCTCCCAAGTCCTTCAAGGAGAATAACTTGTTAAACCTTTCCTTGATTGATTGTAAGGTTGGTACGTCATTTCCAATAAGCAATATCACATCAATATATACTACTAGGATAACGACCACATTCCCGTTAAACCACTTATAAACACATGGATCACATCCGTTCATAATGAAACCAAATTCTTTTATGGCTTCATCGAATTGAATGTTCCATGACCTGGATGCTTGATTCAATCCATAATTGGATTTCTGCAAATTGAAAACTCGTTTGGCTTCAACTGGTGTCACAAACCCTTCTTGTTGTGTCATATAGACACCTTCCTAAAGGTTTCCGTTATGGAATGCTGTTTTGACATCAATTTTCCAAATCTCATAGTCATGGTAAGCTGCTATGGAAAGCATGATTCTTATGGATTTAAACATGGAAACCGGTGAGAAGGTTTCATCATAGTCAATTCATTGATGTTGTCTGAATCCTTTAGTGACTATCCTTGCATTATAGGTTCTAACTTTACCTTCCATGTCTATCTTTCTCTTGAATTTCCATTTGCATCCAATAGGATTTACATCAACTGGCTCATCGACCAGAACATAGACTTAGTCATGATACATTGATTCTATCTTAGAATTCATAGAATCTATCCATCTCGTATCTTCTGAGCTTTCTACTGCTTCCTTGTATGAGAGAGGATCATCATTATCCAACAATAATGATTCACCATTCTCGGTGACAATGAAACCAAATCCCTCTGGTTCCCTTACCTCTCTTGAGCTCCTACGCAATACTTGTGTTTCTAGAACCTCTTCTATGGGGACCTGTGGAACTTGTTCCTATACCAACTCCTTTCTATCTTGAGCATCAACTTCATCGATGTCAATCTTCCTCCCACTATCCTTTTTGAAGATGTGCTACCTCTAATGAAAGATGGATTGACAAGCGATAGTCACTTTCTTGTCTTATATAGGTAATATAATTTCATTTCCTTAGGATATCCAATAAAGAAACACTTCATGCCCTGGGGTGCTAGTTTTTTTCTTGAGAAGGCCTTAACAAACGCCTCACTTCCCCATACACATGTATACGACAAAATGGGCCTCTTTCCATTCCATAACTCGGAGGGAATTCCATTTTCCGCCTTAGTTGGTACTCAGTTTAATGTGTATCCTGTAGTTTGTGATGTCTATCCCCAAAAGGATAATGGAAGATCTGCATGACTCATCATCGACCTCACCATGTCCAACAAGGTGTGGTTACTCCTTTCACTAACACCATTACACATTGGTGCATAAGGAGGAGTGAGCTGAGATAGAATCCTAGACTCGAATACTAGATCGATGAACTCTTGGTTCAGATATTCTTCACCTAGATCTGATCGAAGCTTCTTTATCTTATCCCCAAGATGATTCTCTACTTCATTATTGAATTTCTTGAATTTCTCTAAGGCTTCTGACTTATACATCATTAATTAGACAAATATGTATCTACTCAAATCATTAGTAAATGTAATGAAGTAAGAATATCCACCTCTAGATTCTACTGGAAATGGTCCACATAAATCCGTGTGTACCAATCCTAGTAGCTCTGTGGCGCTTTCACCCTGTCCACCAAAAGGCGTCTTGGTCATTTTACCTTTTAAAAAAGCGTGACATCTATCAAGTGGTTTTTGCTCAGTAAAGTCTAAATATCCATCGTGACAGAGCTTAGTCAAGTGCTTCTTGTTTACATGACCAAGGCGGTGATTCCACAATTGGGTAATGTATGAGTCATGTGAGTTTGTATAATTATCCATTGCCAACACTTGGTTTTTATAATTTAATACATACAAACCATTATTCAAATGTGCCATACCATAACATAAATTGTTCTTATGAAAGAGAAAACCCATAATTCCGAACATGAAAACAAATCCATCCATATCCAAACAGGATACAGAAATTATTTTTTTTGTAACACTAGGCACAAAATAACAGTTATGTAAAACCAAAATCATCCCAGTCGGAAATGAGTGGTGGTAGTCACCAATAACCAATGCATACAGCCTTGTGTCATTTGTTGCTCGAAGATCCACCTCTCCTCTGGTGATCTTTCTAAGTCTACTTGGTTCCTGCATTTGAATACCGATGTGATCCCCACAAGCTGTATCTAATACACAATGTGTAGTAATAGAATGATTGCACTCGATAACGAACACACCTTTAGCATCCCCACGATTCTGGGTGCAGTTCCTCTTCCAGTGGCCTTGCTTGCCACATGAAAAACACACCGCCTCCCATTCCTTGCCCTATCTCGGGATCTTCCCCTTCTTGGAGGGATGGTGATGGGGGGCTTTAGACCCTTTATATGTCTTTGGCCCCTTTCCCTTGTCCTTCCTTTTCTTTTTCACCATAAGGACTCCTGGTTTGTCACACCCCATATCATTGTCAACCTGGAAAATCAAGGCCAGAAGCTCTGAGAGACTCTTTTCATTGCCTCCCATGTTATAGTTGACAATGAATCTAGAGAAGGTCTTGGGTAGTGATGATATGATGAGATCTGCACGCAACTCATCCGATAATTTAATCCCTAAGATGTACAGGCATTCAGTGTATCCAATAAGCTTGACTAAATGAGGCCCATCTGGTGTAGACTCTCTAGGTTTCATGGTAAACAAATCATTCTAGATCTCATACCTCTCCTATCTCACCTTCTCTTGGTAGAGATCTTTACGGTGAGACATCATGCACTACACATCCATGTTTTCATGTTGCTTCAAGTTATCATTAGACATGGCTGATAGTATGAAACACCCGACATTTGTGGCATCATCAATGTGATTAATGTAGATAGATAATTCCTCATCACTAGCCTCTTTCCCAGGCGCAACTGGAATTGTCTCATCCAGCACATACAATTTCCTTTCGTGGAGAAGGACGACGCGTAAACACCTCTGCCTCTCTTAGAAATTGGTGCCAGTGAGAAGGTTTTCTTTCTCAAGTATGGTGCGCAATGATAATTCTGAAGTCATTTTCTTGACATTTATAAAAATTTAGATGAGAAAAGGATTATAACATTATTACAAAAATTGAGACAAATAAATAAAATAATACTTATTAGTCTCCCACTATTTTATCAAAATCCAAAATCCTCACCATTGACTTTAGAATATTATGTTGCATGAATATTCTTGTGGAAAGGATCCAAATTACCCTCTGCATTGCCCTAACTAGGGTTGGTCAAGGATCTTGATGGGTTATTAGGTGGGAATTCCAAATTCCAAACTGCATTTAACTCGCAGCTCCTTGATCCGTTGAGTGGACTCCCCAATCCTAAAATCATTTTATTTTAGATTTCCTCATCCTTTTATTCTTGGTCTCACCAAATCTTGTTGTGGCAGTCAACCCTTGATGTGATCCAAGCCAAGTCAACCCAAAACCTTTAATTAGAATTCCCTGATAATTGAAAGCCCCCCAACTAGTGTTTGTCAAGCACTTTGAACTATTGTTTGATTCTAATCAATATTATGGAAGGCTATACCGACATAATATTTCATTTGAAGGATTTTATCCTTATACGTAAATTTTTATTTTATTATCTTTGATTAAATTCTTGTTAATATTAAGTGGGATTTATTTAAGTGATTAACCATGTCTTAGAAAATATTTACGTATAAGCCGATATTATTTTAGTTCCATCTTGAATGCTTGTTTAATTCATTAATTGTGTGACCGTGACAACACACCCATAATAAATAAACCATGAAACTGATAGAAATAAAATAAATGGTATGATCATGAGTTTTTCTATTGGTTAGTTTATCTAGCGGTTGATAAACTATCCCAAGACCTGGGGGAGAAACACCTTGAACCATTCGGGTTTGTGTTTACAGCTTTCCACCTATCCACCTTTGTATCTCCTTGGATTGTTTTCAACTTGGCTCCTGACTTGAGCAGCCTCCACTAGCTTGGGATCTCCATCCATTACATATGCATTTATCTCACACACATGTGAGGGGTAAAAATTGGTTTTTACATAAAAGAATCTATGGGCATGCAAGCCCTACATATTAATGAGGAGATGGCTCGCATGCCCAAAAATTTAATTTAAATAAATTAAAATAAACCATTCACATACAATGGACTCTTTCTAGATCATGATCATCCATACATGCAACCATTTTTATGCATAAATAAAACTAGAATTCAATTCTTTAATCGTTCTTGTTTACGATAAATCACCCTCAAATTAATTAATTATCTCTAATTAATCAATCCATTTATCTTAAAACCTTTTTCTGAATTTCCTTGAGATTCTAATCCATCATAATTTTTAATAAATAAATTCAATTAAAATTATCCTTGTACGTAACTTGTACCTTGGAGGCATCCCGGTGAATTCCCATTCATTACGCAGATGTTAAATTAAACACATATATATAAAATACATATCACGTGTTGTGCCTCACCTTTACGCCTAAACTATGGTACACGTCTCAAGGGTTTGTATAATATAATAATAAATTTTAATAAATCTGTGTAATTTGGGTGAGTACACGGCGTGTAGTTCCGACTACATGGAGTGTACTTTTCTTCACCGTCCATCCGAAGTACACGTCTGGGGACATGACGTGTCAACGTACTTCGGAAATTTTCGGAGTACACGGTGTGTTATTTTGGACACACGCCGTGTAGTTTCCATGCTACACAGTTTCCATCCGGGCAAGCCGTGTACGAGGTACACGGTCCAACTCAAACCCGAAGGGACTACATGCTGTGTTCATTGAACCACACACCCTTTAATCCAGAAACTGTGTGCCACCTGTTTCTTTTCAATACATGGTGTCATAAATGACCTCAATACACGGCCTGATTTGGCGGATCAATCAATGCATTGAACCTAGACTACATGATGTGTACTTCTAAAAACACGCAGTGTATTCTGGTGTTCTACGACCAAAAACGTTAGGCTCCTCCAGATGAGTTCTTCTATTTTATTTAAATCATAATTAAAAGAAAGATTCGTTTCTCTGAGGTGAACACGAACTGATGGAGGAGGAATAGATCTCGACATTCATATTTCCAAAACAATTAAACATGAATTGAAATTACTAAATTAATAATTGCGTAAATCAACAATGAAAAACTAAATAATTATAATCAATGATATGACCCCGCTCTGATACCACTTGTAGGTTCCAGGCACCGTAGAAGCGCCTTGGTGGGTTAGCCCAACATTAATTTTTGCGTTAAATGATGTTCAATCCGAGACCCGTCATGATATAAAACGCCGGATCTTCGGAATAGAACAAAGAACGAAAAAGAAAAGAAAAGTCCCCGAACCATTGAGATAGGATCATCATATGTTGGTTATAATTAATTTAATTAATTCATAATAATTACCTTGGTGGAATTCATTATTCATTTGAGTCTCCGGTCATGATCCTGTGATCCTTAATTGTGTCGTATAATCCAAGTATAGGATTCCTCTAGCGGTGATCCACACGTGCTCCACATATCTCTAGACATCGTCGAAGGGATCTCCGGGTGCTATCACGGAAGAACCTTCGCTTGCGATGTCTGCCTTTGAATTCATTGATCGGATGGAGGATCTCGATCTCATAACATGAAAGCGTTCTTGGTGGAAAAAGAATTCTCTCTTGGCTTGAGAGTATTTCTGAAAACCGTTGTGCACACCAATGGCAAGATCTCATGAGAATAATGTAAAAGGGATTTATAATACTTATAATAATAAAATTAATTAATTACCTTAATGTATTTAATCATTTCATTTAATTCTTAACAATACCCCATGTCATAATAATGATATTTGACTATCATTATTACTTGACATGCGCCCATCATATTACATTTAATATCATTTAATTACATAAACAATATTTTATCCTCAAAAATCCCGACTGGAAAAATGCATGGCGTGTAATAATTAATACACTGTATTTACATTTCTTCCATAAAACTACACGGCGTTTACATTTAATATACACAACTTGTTATTTTATTTTTCCATTTTTCTCCACCACATTTACTAGACCTTGAGTAATGTCTTTTTATTACATAAATAAATTTAACTGCATTACTCGCTAAAAAATATATTATTTCACCCACAATATTATCTCTCAAATAACTAGTGTGGAAATAAATTCAATTATCCATCATTAAATAATTATTAAACCACAATCGGGAATAATATTTATTTAACTTGTTAAATTAATATTTAACTGAGATACATGGACACACTTAGTGTGTGAACCTCTAGGCCTCTTTCTCAGTGGCATTATGCATAGCCTTCCTAAAGTCTAAGGTTAGAGTCTAAAACACGCCAAGGCACCCATAGAGAAAGAAGATAATTCAGCAATGAAGTGTCACCTCCTACAAATTCTTATGGGGTAATATAATCCCTTTGTCTCGATATCTCTAATCAAGCAGTTTCCATGCTAGTGCCATCAACCCATGTGCTCAATTATTATTTCTTTGACTTCCCGAAACTGAACTTGCCCATACCGTTCCATGGACATGGATTTATTTAGGCTATATCAATTCCATCAAAGGGACTGAGATATCTACTTTCGTTATGGAACAAAAGGGACAAATCATTTCCCGCATTATCTATTAATGCAGTATTACTCATGACGCACCCAACGTATCCTACCTTGCTAGGAACAATGTGTCAGCATTGTTTTTGTCAATACATATAAGTGTGTGAGTTTTAATACCCATTAATTATAATCTCAAAGTCTAAGGACCAATACACATGCCTGCAGATAGGAACATCCAATGACACTATGAAATGTGTATTTCCTACTGGTGGGTCTCGTTCTCATAATATCCTCATAAATATTAACATGGGCGCACACCATGAGAAGGTTCCTCAATGTTTTATGAGTCCTCACCCCTAATGACCTGTATTATTTTTTTCTCTCAAATAATGTCATCCGACCATAGAACATACATTCAAGAACAGTGTTATGGCACTTCCGGGTTCTCATCATAGGAGGGATCTGCTACGAACCTTTAATGCAACAGCTATCATTAGGACATTATCACATGAAATTTCACACAAAAGAGCAATCAATATGTGATAAGGATTTTATTTAATGAATAAATTACAAAGTATTTGGTTCTAGACCACCAAATCCAACATGCTTCCTATGAACCTTTTGTAGATGACAGGGTTTAAAACCCACGTATATGATGGGGTGATTTTGGATTTACATATGGTTATATTCCATTCCCAAGATGGAAACTATTGGTAGGATGGATATAATGTGTGTGGATTATGTGTGGTTAACAACCCATATTGAATGTCATGATCCCACTGAGATGTGGTGGCCCGTGTAGGAATCAATATGGGTGATAAAGGGATGAATGAAGTGGATGGTGAATGAGATAGATCTGAAGTGAAGATATCAATAGTGTTGGTATTGAACCACAATGAGGCATCCTACATATCCCTATGAATGTGAATCAATGTCCACATATTTTAGTTGGGTGATGGAACACCTGAGGTGGTTTCCCATGAAAATGGAGCGCATAGATGGGGACCTGAAGGAAGAATAACCTATGGGTAAGGGCATGATCTTCCAAAACCAAATAAGTCTCAAAGGAATGTCAATAATAGAACATGGAAGATAATATTGTGCCTAAATAAATACTCATACATATACCCCTTCCGGGGAATCAACATACACATAGTTCAAGATGGAGTATATAATAGGGGTTTACCCAATCTACGGTAACCTAGAGTCATGATGGGGCATTCACATGGTTAGCATCTCGAATGGATGAATAATGGAATCCCAAGGAAGAGGGTCTATGAGATGTGTCCCAAAAAGTGAATATGCCACATCTGGAGGGTAATTCTTAAGAAGGGAGAACCAAAGATAATCATTGATTAGCATTGAAACCCAAAGCGGAATCCTATGTACCCTATGTAGAATATAGGGATAAAAAAACATAGATCGAGGAGTGATAGGAGTCCATAGTTTAATTCCACATGGGTTGAAAGTTAACCGACATTATGTTGTTGGGGAAAATAGATGTTGGTCATGAACCTCGGGAAGGCTTCCTACATACCCTTTGGAAGATAGGGGTCAAAGTCTACATAGTTGTGGATAGAGATAGATGGTATTGGGCTTACACAAGGTTAGAAGTCTAAGGAAATGTTGGGTCATAACCATTTCAAGTAGCTCATAGTGGATTTCATTATCTTTTCCTTACCAATGACCACATGAGTAAGGCTCAGTGTGAGATACAAGAGGTTGAAATAGACCTGACTATCGTTTCACAAAGGGTGAAACCAAAAGGGATATTGAAAACTAGGTCTTACACCATGAGGGAATCCTGAGGTGGGTGATTTAATGTACGAGGATGATATGTCCATTGTAAAGGGATCACCCTGTCAAGGTTTGTCAGGGATTACATGGAGACATCCAGAAGCTTACATGTGTCAAAGTGAAAAGGGAATAGGAAGGTGAAGTTCCCTTGAGGCTAATTTTATTTCGAATCCTCCCAGTCCTTTCACCCATGATATGATGAACTTTTAACATCATGTGTTGAGGAATAGGGGTTCTTGGATGTTTAATGTCATCCCTCTCAGATGATAGGGACTCACTCCTCACCCATTGGACTCACATTAATAGTAACGATCCTCACATGGGGAAGCTAAGGAATTACAAATTCACTTTGTTAACAAGTTCGAGGAGTGGATTATAAAGTGTTCCTTGTTAGCGTAGCTAGGTGATGAAGAAAAATCTACCACATTACCTATGTGAATAATGATGATGTTGTGAAAAAAACCACGGTGCACATATTGAGGGACTCTGAAATCACTGTGCACAAGCCTGAATGTCTAAAAGGAAAAGGTGCACACAACATAGGGATGTTGCATGAAAAGTGGGATAAGACACATCTCCATTGAATAAAGATAATTTATGGAGATAAAATGAAGTGCCATGCACAATTTTGAAGTCATGTGTGCCAAGTCAATGCTTGCACCCATGTTGCGAGCTAATCGCATAATGGGAAGGGCTCTGAGCACATGATGTTTTTCTCAAGTGTAAGCCTTGCACACAAGAGGGATCATTTTCATGCAATTGAATTGTGAAAAAAGGAAATTTATGAGTGTCAATCCTGAGTGGGCCCACCCAAAGGGGGCCCAAGGGAGACCTATTATGAAATATCCAGAAACGTGACATTATAAATTTTTCATGGTCGCAGAAGGGGTCTTATTACAAGAAATAAAGAAATGGTTCAACATATAGAGCATTTTTTAAGGGAGGGCGGACCCTCACTTTATAGGTGAATATCTCGAAGATGGGGTGCAATTTGTTCTATACAGAAGAGGTTGTTTGATATCATATTGGGCATGCTAGATGTTTTCAATCTAATCGATAAATTTACACCCCAAATTGTATTCTCTAGCACATCTGATAAGGACATTTTTTGGATCTTTGAGAGAATTAGACTCGTTGATGTCATATCTAGCATGAATGTGGTTTTCATGTTGATATCCTTCTTGTGCCCAGACATCGAATCTTATGTGTAGAACCCCTGGGATCCTCAGAATTGTCCAAAAAATGAAAATATTCTATTTGGTCACATGAATATGCAAATCCATGACCTGAAGTGGAAATAGTTTCCAATAAATTCCACCTCTAAATCAGAGCTGAAAAGGACCATAATGTCAGGTTCTAAGGTTAATGCTGACGAGTATAAAACATTTCTACTGGTGTGCGCAAAATGGCCAACCGAGAATGTAATTCATGATGTGTGCGTGAGAAATTAGGGTCTGAACATATAAATACATGGGGGTGGAAGCCCTAAAATGTAACTCCCTAACCCCAGTTACCTAGAGTCGGTGCATTATTACATAACATTTTCATGATCACAAGAAAGATCAAATCTTGAAAGAACGATTAGTTTAGTATCCTTGGAAACACTAGATATATTCATAATGTTTTACATTACATAATAAAAATGAAAACTACAACAACATAGTCTCCATAGTCCACACTCTTATCCCCTCATACTATCCCTGCAGATCATTAATAATTTACTTATTCATATCCTGGGAAAAATAAAACATAGAAATGGGGTGAGCTCAAATGCCCAGTAAGGATAAAAATATAGTGGAAACTTTCATAAATAAGAATAAACATTTAAGGAAATGTATAATTAAATCAAAAGCCGTTTAATCTTGAACATGAACATAGCATGGAAAAAATAAAATGAAATAATTTCCATTTACTTATTCACATGGATATTCTACTTATCGAATAATCAAATGCAATATCAATAACCACTTTCATAATGATGGAATGCATAAATCCAGATTATCATAACCACATAGCCAAGCCCTTGTGCCAAGACTTAAAATAATATTTTGTCAAGGCCTTGTGCCAAGACAATAGTTTGTCTCATGAGACCTACTGATGCATTGAGGAGATATAGCGGGCTCCACTCATCACTTATTAAGTCCAATGTATTTCTCATATGCACAGGTTTAAGCATAACATAAATTTTTTTTAAACTATCATACGAAATATCAATACTTTCTACATAAACCATGAATGTTATAAAGATAACACATCCATAGTCAAACATATCACAAAACCTTCAATACAATATGGATGTTTTGTATCATGATAAATCAACATCAAAACAAGTTTAAAATCCATTAATGGATTTTGACGTTGATGAAAATGATTTGTAAAAATCTTTGAGAAAAACACACCTTTTTCATGAAAACATATAGAAGTTATAGAATTTGGAAAACAAGTCATTTAAAGACATTTTTTAATCAATGTGTCCCATACCACTTTGAAACTTTTGAATGGAATTAACATTTTAAAATCATTCATGTTCATATAAATAAATTCTTAAAAACCATTTCTAAGACATGGACATTAATGAGAATGATTTAGAAGAATACATATTTAAAACATTTGAAATGATGTTTTTGTAAATATTCCGTTAAGAGAATAACTTTTAAAACTATTTCATAAAACATGGACATGGATAATAAATATGTCCTAGTAGATAATTATGTAAAAACAACCTCGGATAATAAAGAGATTTTGAAAGTAACCCTTAAGAATTTGGTAACATACGAAACAAACACCCCTTGAAAGAGGTATCATACAATGAATATGTAAATACACATAAATTAAAGTGTATTACACAAAGAATACAATTATGGGCAGTACATGCACCACACAAAAGGTAATAGTGGAAATATGGCATGAATATCATGGGAATAAGGAGTGAGTTGATACCCCCTTACCTTGTACTATTCATTGGTTGGGGGTAGGTTAACCTCATGAATGATGGTGAACTAATTGTTATTAAATTATACAAGATTAATATATATTAATATGTTATCATATATGATCTTTTAATATTTATTTGTTAATAATATCATAGTTTTATCGTTGTTTTGTGTGTAAAATTACTCACTTTCATCTATATGTTTTGTTACGTAAGATGTGTTTGTCATGGATAGGTTTTATCTTAATCATATCCAGAATTAAATAAAGTCCTTAGATAATAATATTAATCATCAAATTAGAATAATACTTGAATGGATACTAGGGAGAATGAATCTCATTGTGTTTGTGGAGACGGTAGTCCGTAGGTACGCACGAGTGACAATATCATTATTTTGATGTTAAAATAATATATAATTTGATGGTATATCATATATACAGAATCATTATAATGTTATATTTATTATTTACATTAATTACACATTATTATTATACCCATCCAAATAATAATTTATTGAATAACAATTACACCATGACGTGGAGACGGTAAGCCGTACGTATGCATGTATGGTGACATGTTATTAAAATGGTGGATAAAATAATGAATATGGTTTTAAATTATTTATAATAACATCAAATTATATATAAGATACTGCAGTTATTATTTTAGAATGGTAATAACAAAGAAAGAAGAAGTGGAAGAAGAAAGGAACTTGAAAAAGGGTGGTGAAATTATTACCTCTTCTCCGGGTTCTTCCTTTTGATTTGATCAAAAGGGCTGTTAGGTTTGCTTTATGACTAAAGGAAGGCATCTAGGATGAATTGAGGGATGTTGATATAGTATTTGGGCATAGTTTGGCCGAACCAAAAGTCTTTGAAGGATTGAATTATTGAGAAGGGGGAGTGCCCTTTTATAAGAGGGGTTAGGGGAACCTTTGGAAAAGCTAGAAATATTATTTTATAATAAATTCATATTCGGTTTATAATGGCTCAAAAGTGGACTATTTAATGGTTATGGTGGGGTTGGGTCGAAAACCACTCAACCAATTGAATTTATACAGGTTTGAGTCATTATATTAACCTTATCCTTTAGTTTTAACTCTTAGTTAATTAGTTTGACACTTACCATGTCACATTGTATTTTTATATTATATAGTTAATAAACATTCTATATACCACCAAGAAACCCCCATGTGGTCCATTAATGATACAATTATCATGATATAAGTCTCTTGTCCAAACCTTAGATTTTTAGGAATTGAATATAAATTAATAATATAATATTTGTTTTAAAAACTCTTTATGTCAATTTTCACACTATTCAATAATTAATTTTTCTAAAACTCATAACAGAACGTTTACTTAAAAAAAGATACTTAAATAAATAATAACATGTCATATTATCCTAGAAAATTATTTTTATTTATTAAAAGTCTCAAATTACATTTATTTGGGTATTTATAATATCAATAATTCAAATTTTTCATTAATTAGGTAATTAATGCATCACCATTGTGTCATAAATAAATTAAATTATATAATATATAAAAATTATATATAAAATATAATTATGTAGGAAATTGTTTTAGATTTATAATTAATATTTATAGTCTAAAATCCAACATATATAACCCTATGTAAAATGTTTTTATCTAAAATATATATGCTTGTGTCATTTTTGTATTTATTTTAACTTAATTAAAATAAAGTGTCCCTATCACCAACAAGTGGCTCTATGGGGTCCCAAAATCGACCCAAATATTCCCATGGTCGTAAATGTATCCACCAATATGATTAGGACACGTTTTAGGGTAATTTAGTATTATTATAATATTATTTTTTAAACCCCTATTTACCGGATTTACCCTTTAACCATGGTAAATAAAATATTTACAGAAGTAATTATTCAAAATGTCTAAAAATAAAAGTTACCTATTTATACAATTTGGACATCCTGATTCCAAATATGGAAACCATTTTTAAAAATTCAAAACATATATGTGACAGAAAATAAATTAAAATTAATTCCCGCTGTCAAAACAAAAAGCGTGTTTTTAAGATATAATAACTATTGAAAGATTGATACTTGTTTATGTCTGGTTTAATTGTAAAATTATTTCCAATGACCAACATTTTATTAAATGGTAAAACTATATTATAAATATACTTAAAAGACACTAAAATTCATAATTTACCACTATTAATTATTTTGATTAAAAAATTTTTTTTAAATTTAAATTGAATAATTTTCACTATTCATCAAAATATTAAATTATCCGAAAAGTACCAAAATTTCACCTTAAGATAAATTCGATACTCCGAATCCAAAAATGAAGTCCATTTTGAGAGATAAAATTTATAAAATTTTAAAAATTAGGTATTACTATTCATAACGGCTAGTTTGATTGGTTTTGGTGTGTGTTAGAGCTTGATGTTGCGTACAACACACATTATTGCATTATTCAAAGAGAAACATACCGTAGAAGCTTGGGGTGTTACATTATCCCCTCCTTCAAATAATTTCATCCTAGAAATTTCTTGAATACATCCGCATGAAAAGACTCAGGTGGTTCTTCATCATATGTTTCTCGGGTTCCCACATTGCCTCTTCCATCTTATGGTTTCTCCATAGAACATTTACCAGACGAGTCGTCCAGTTTTTCAGCACTTGTTCTCTCATATCAAGAATCCTAATGGGCTCTTCTCAATAAGATAGATCAGGTTTCGTTTCTAATTCCTCATAGGTGAGTACATGTGTTGGGTCTGGCATGTATTTCCTCAACAGAGATACGTGGAACACATCGTGAACTTTGGAAAGACTAGGCGGCATTGCCAATCGGTAAGCTACAACCCCAATTCATTCTAGAATTTTGAAAGGTCCGATTTTCCTAGGACTCAATTTACCTTTCTTACTAGAATGTATGAATCCTTTCCATGGAGATACCTTCAAGAAAACATGATCACTGACTCGAAATTCCAAATCCTACCTTCAATTATCGGCATAACACTTCTGCCTACTTTGAGCTTCTTCGATATGGTATTGGATTACCTTCACCTTTTCCATCGTTTCCTCCACCAGTTCTGGGACTACAAGTTTTCTTTCACCAACGTCATCCCAACAGGTTGGTGTGTGACATCTCTTTACGTATAACTCTTCGTATGGTTCCATCTGAATACTCGAATGGAAGATATTGTTATAGGAAAAATCTACCAGAGGTAAATATTGATCCCACATACCCTGAAAGTCATGTGAGCAGGATCTCAACATGTCTACTATGGTTTGAATAGTTCATTCTGATTGTCCATCTGTTTGAGGGTGGTAGGTAGTTCTCAAATAATGTTTAGTATCCAAGGCTTTCTGAAGACTTTTCCAGAATCAAGAAGAAAAACGAGGATCACGATCAAAATCAATCGATAGGGGTACTTCATGAAGTCTCACCACTTCATCAATATATAGTCTTGCTAGATGTTCCAGTGGTAGATCTTCTCTTATAGTAAGAAAATGTGCTGACACAGTAAGATGATCAACAATAACCCATATTTCATCGTTCCTTCTAGGAGTCTTTGGTAGCCCATGGCAATGTCCATCATAATATTGTCCCATTTCCACTTTGGTATGGGAAGAGGTTTCAATACTCCACCAGGATGTTTCCTTCCATCTTTCACTTGTTGACAAACCATACATCTTGACAAACCATACATCTTGACAAAAAATCAGCAATATCCCACTTCATGTTGTCCCACCAAAAATGTTTCTTCAAATATCTATACATTTTAGTGCTCCCAGGGTGTATAGAGAAATTGGAACTATGAGCATCATCCAACAATTCCCTTTTTAGATCAGGTATATTGGAAACACAATGCCTCTTCCCAAATTTCAAAATTCCATCTTCATACACAAAGTCTCCCAATATCCCATCATTCACAGCTTTAATATTCTATTGAAATTCTTCATCATTAGTCTGAGAACTCTTAATCCTTTCTAGTAAAGATGGTTTTGCAACAATTTGAAAAAGAATTGATGTTTCACCTTCCATGGTTATTACCATGTCCATCATCACTAGATCCATGAAAATTGGATCCCTTTCAAATAGCATATTGTTCAATACCCCAAGATATTCTCTGCTCAAAGCATCTTCCACCTTGTTTTCTTTCCCCAGGTGGTAGTGTATCGTACAATCATAATCCTTGTGTAATTCAGGCCATCTCTTTTTCCTCATGTTGAGTTCTTTTTGTGAGAAAAAATAATTCAAACACTTGGGATCAGTATTAATCTCACATTTTTCACCATATAGGTAGTTCCTTCATATCTTCAATGCAATGATCACAGGTTCTAACTCAAGATCATGAGTAGGATAGTTTTTCTCATGAATTTTCAACTGTCGTGATGCATAGGCAATAACCCTATCATTCTTAATAAGGACACAACCAAGTCCTTTCTTTGATGCATCACTATAAATAACGAACCCATTATTCCCCGATGGTAGAGTCAATATAGGATCATCGACTAATCTTCTCTTCAGTTCTTTGAAACATTCTTCACACTATTTTGTCCAAAAAAATTTAACCCCTTTACCTTTGATCTTCGTTAATGGGTTTTCCAATCAGGAGAAATTTTAGACGAAACGTCGATTATAACCTGGCAGACCAATAAAACTGAGTATATCAGTTATACTCATAGGTGCTGGCCATTCTTGGATTGTGTTGGTCTTAGAAGGATCAACATAGATTCCATCCTCAGAGACAATATGGCTAAGAAAAGAAATCTCCTATATCCAGAATTCACACATGCTAAACTTCCCATATAATTCATGACTTCTCAGAGTATTTAGGATAATGCCCAAGTGATTTTCATGATCTTTATAGCATTTGGAGTATACCAAGATATCATCAATAAATACAACCACAAATTCATCGAGATATTCCTTGAAAACTCTATTCATCAGATCCATGAATATTGAGGATGCATTAGTCAAACCAAAAAGAATTACTGTAAACTCGTAAAGCCTATACTTGGTTTGAAATGCTGTCTTCGAAATGTCTTCCTTCTTCACACACAGCTGATGGTATCCATATCGAAGGTGAATCTTTGAAAAGTATTGATCTCCATGTATTTGGTCAAAAAAATCATCAATGAGTGGTATGAGATACTTGTTCTTTATTGTTATAGATAACCTCATAGATCCATCATTATTTTTAACAAAAAGAACAGGGGCCCCCCATGGAGAAACAATAGGGAAAATAAATCCATTATTACTCAATTCCTCTAGTTGTTTCTTTATTTTGACTAATTCCATAGTGGCCATTATATTAGGGGTCTTCGATATAGGCCTTGATCAAGGAATTAAATCAATGGAAAACTCAACTTCTTGTTCTGGAGAATGTCCAGGTAAATCGTCCGGAAACACATCTACATATTCGTTGAAAACAAGTACATCCTCTATTTGAACATTCCTTTCATCACGGATAGTCATTTCATTCTCTTCCTCCCCAATAATTGAATTTATTTGAGCTACTGGGGTTGGATCTAGATAAGAATTAGGTGGTGATAATTCTGCTCTAATGATAAGGTTTTCCATATCATCATCATCAAAAACTGTAACCTCATACTTCTTACAATAAATCTTCATATTATGGCCTAAAAACTAGTCCATAACGAGGATTATATCAAACTCAATCATAGGTATGATGTTGAGATCAGCAGATAAAGAACATTTATGTTCTCTAATGGGGACTGATTCACAAAACTTTGTTGCATTGATACTTCCCTTATGAGTTTTAACTGAAAACTACCTTGTTAAATCAAATTGGAAATATCTAATTTTCATAGAAAAATGGGAAGATATGAAACAATGTGATGATCTTGAATCAAATAATGCATTTGCTAAACTTGAGGAAACCATTAAATTACCTACCACCACGTCTTTCGGAGCTTCTACCTCAACAGTAGTGATAACATAAGATTGGTCTTGATCCTTTGGCCTTTTCTAAGGTAAGTTCACCTGACACTTAGGATATTCATTTGCATAATGTCCTATATCCCTGCAATTGTAGCACTGAACATTTGTAGCTTCCTTCTTCCCTTTCCAATAACGAGCTTGGTGGCCTTTTTCACCACACTTGTAACAAACACCCATTCCCTTCAAGCAAGTATCGGGGTGTTTCTTCCCACATTTCCCATAGGATGGATATTCAACCTTTCCCTTATTGCCCTTATTTACATTCCCATATTGATCATCAGATCTTTTCTTCTCTTTCTTTTCATTAAAGTCATAAGACTTAGAGAATTCCTTTTCTGTCTTGATAGCACAAGAGAACATGTCTTCGTACGACCAGAAGGATTGTGAGACTAATTCATGACGGATAAATTGTTTTAACCCATCCACGAAAGGATCAATATTACTTCGTGGGTTACGTATATAATATCTAGCATACCATGCTAATATTGTAATGTTAGCCTCTTACTTTGTGACATTCTCTTCCTCCTTTTGTCTCAGACTCAGAAATTGTCTTTCCATATATGCTCGTTGGTCGCGAGGAATGTATTTTTCTAAAAATAGATCTTTGAACTCCCTCAATTCCATATTTGATACTTCATCATCTTCCTTCGTGTTTCGAATCAATGACCACCATTGATCATCATCTCCAGTGAGGCGGTAAACTTCCATGATAAATTTTTCCCTTTCACTACTTCCCAAAGTCTGAAATTTTTTTTAGGGAAATTATCCATTTCTCAGTTACTAATGGATTTGTACTCCCATTTAATGTTGGTCGTTGTTTCCTCATGGAGCTATCTAACATTGATCCTCCATTAGGCGGATCAGGGTGCTCTATACGGGTAAGGTTATTATTCATAACCTGAGTGAATTGTCCCAGTATGTTGATTAGCTGATCGGCACCAGCTACACCACCATCTCCACTATAATTATCTTGATAAGGAGGGAAATACCTACATGTAGTGTGTGCATTGATACGGTTTCAATTTCTTCCACTAGGTTCCATTTCTAAACAATGGAATAAAGAAGATCTGTTTATGAATCAAAATTCATAATTTCATAATTATAAAACACTTAACATAAATTGAACTATTTATGGATATAATCCATAATCAAAAAAAAATGTTTTATTTGATGAAGTATATACTCATAAACCCTTCATAATGATTTTTTAAAATAAATGAGAGTTATCCAAATCATATCCCCCTAGAGTGTCGTAACCAAGAGTGCGGGAAGGTCCGTTTTCGTGCACCAATTACTGTTCAAGTCTAGCTCAAAGCGGTGTTTTCGGGTTATACCCCTAGGTACATCTGTGCCAGAGCTACCTCTACCTGCTCATTTCCAGACAGGGATGTATTTCTCGGAAAACTCACAAAATCTCTACAATAGAAAAATTTTAGGATGTTCATCTATACTAATCCTCAAAGTCCATCTTAAATCTATGTGCTCTAATCTGAGTTTATCTAAATCATGCTTCCTAGGTTTGTATTAAACTTCCTCTGATACCAACTATAATGCGCCGACCCCAGTTACCCAGAGTCGGTGCATTATTACATAACATTGGCATGATCACAACAAAGATCAAATCTCGATAGACTGATTAGTTTAGTAGCCTTGGACAAACTAGATATATTCATAATGTTTTACTTTACATCATAAAAATGGAAACTACAAATACATAGTCTCTATAGTCCACACTCTTATCCCCTTATACAATCCCTCCAGGTCATTCATAATTTACTTCTTCATATCCTGTGAAAAATAAAACATAGAAAAGGGGTGAGCTCAAATGCTCCGTAAGGATAAAAATATAGTGGAAACTTTCATAAATAAGAATAAACTTTTAAGGCAATGTATAACTAAAACAAAAACCTTTTAAACTTGAACTTCAACATAGAATGGAAAATATAAAATGAAATAATTTCCATTTACTTATTCACATGTATATTATACTAATTGAATAATCACATGAAATATCAATAACCACTTTCGTAATGATGGAATGCATAATTCCAGACGATCATAACCACATAGCCAGGGCCTCATCCCAAGACTAAAAATAAGATTTTGTTAAGGCCTTCTTCCAGGACACTATTTTGTCTCCTATGACTAACCAATGCATCGAGGAGCTAGAGCGTGCTCCACCCATCACTTAATAAGTCCAATGCATTCCTCATATGAACAGGTTTAAACATAACATAAACATTAGTTTTTAAAATAGCATAAAAATGTCAATACATTCTACTTAAACAATGAATGGTATAAAAATAACAAATACACAGTCAGACATATCACAAAAACCTTCAATACAATATGTAAGTTTTGTATCATGGTAAATCAACATCAAAACAAGTTTAAAATCTATTAATGGATTTTGACGTTGAAGAAAATGATTTGTAAAAATCATTGAGAAAAACACCAATTTTTCATGAAAACATTTGGAATTCACATAATTTGGAAAAGAAGTCATTTAAAGACATTTTTGAATCAAAGTGTCCCATACCACTTCGAAACTTTTGAAAGGAATTATCATTTTAACATCATTCATGTCCATATAAATAAATTCTTAAAAAACATTTTGAAGACATGGACATTAATGAAAATGATTTAGAAGAATACACATTTAAAACATTTGAAATGATTTTTTAGTAAATATTCCCTTAAAATAATCACTTTTAAAACTCTTTCATAAAACATGGACATAGATAATAAATATGTCCCAGTAGATAATTATGTGAAAACAATCTCAGATAATAAAGAGATTGTGAAATTAACCGTAAAAAATTTGGTAACTTACGAAACATACACCCCATGAAAGAGGTATCATGCAATGAATATGTAAATACACATAAATTAAATTGTATTACACAAAGAATACAATTATTGGCAGTACAAACACCTCACATAAGGTAATATTGGCAATATGCCATGAATCTCACGGGAATAAGGAGTGAGATTAAAAACCCTTAGCTTATATTTTTCCTTGGTTGGTGGTAGGTTAATGTCATTTATAATGGTGAAATAATTGTTATTAGATTATACAAGAATCATATATACTATTATGATATCATATATGATCTTTTAACATTGATTTGTTAATAATACCTTAGTTTTATTGTTGTTTCAGGTGTTACCTTACTCGTTTTCATTTATATGTTTTGTTACATAAGTCGTGTTTGTCATGGATAGGTTGTATATTAATCATATCCAGAATGATATAAAGTCCTTAGATACTATTATTAATCATTAAATGATAATTAGACTTGAATGGATACGAGGTAGAATGAATCTCATCGCATTCGTGGAGACGGTAGTCCGTACGTACGCACGAGCGAAAATATCATTCTTTTGATATTAAAATAATATATAATTGCCTGGTATATCATATATACAAAATAATGATCATGTTATATTTATTATTTACATGAATTACACATCATTATTACACCCATCCAAATAATAATTTATTGAATAACAATTACACCACGACGTGGAGACGGTAAGTCGTACGTACGCTCGTATGGTGACATGTTATTCAAAGGGTGGATAGAATACAGAATATTGTTGTAATATATTTATAATAAAATCAATATATATATAAGATACTGGAGTTCTTATTTTTAAATGTTAATAACAATAAAATAAGAAGTGGAAGAAAAAGGAACACGAAAAAGGGTGGGGAAATTATTACCTCTTCTTTGGGTTCTTCCTTTTTGATTTGATCAAAAGTGCTCCTTAGGTTGGATTTCTGACTAAACGAAGGCCTATAGGATGAATTTAGGGAAGTTTAGAGAGAAATTGGGCAGAGTTTTGTTGATCCAAAAGGCTTTTAAGATGTGAATTAATGAGAAGGGGGAGTGCCCTTTTATAAGAGGGGTGAGGGGCACCTTTGGAAAAGTTAGAAATATTATTTTATAATAAATTCATATTAGGTTTGTAATGGCTAAAAAGTATATTATTTAACGTTTAAGGTGGTTATGGGTCTAAAACCAATCAACCAATAGAATTTAGATAGGTTTGGTTAATTATATTAACCTTATCATTTAGTTTTAACTCTTAGTTAATTAGTTTGACACTTACCATGTCACTTTGTATTTTTATATTATATAGTTAATAAACTTACTATATACCTCCAAGATACCATCCAAGTGGTCCATTAATGATACAAGTATCATGATATAAGTCTCTTGAATGATCCTCAGAATTTTAGTAATTGAATACAAATTAATAATATAATATTAGTTTTAAAAACTTTTTTATGTTAATTTTGACACTATTCAATAATTTATTTTTTAAAAAATAATAACAGAATGATTACTTAGAAAAAAGTTAATTAAATCAATCCTAACATGTCATATTATCTTATAAAATTGTTGTTATTTATAAAAAGTCTCAAATTACCTTTATTTGAGTACTTATAATATCAATTATTCTAATTTTTCATTAATTTGATAATTACTGCATCACCATTATGTCATAAATAAATTCAATTATATAATGTCTAAAAATTATAAATAAAATATCATTATGTAGGTAAACGTTTTATATTTCTAATGAATATTTATAGTGGAAAATAAAACATATATAACCCTATGTAAAAATTGTTTTTCTAAAAGATATATGCTTTTGTCGTTTTTGTATTTATTTTAACTTAATTAAAATAAAGTGTCCCTATCACGTACAAGTGGCTCAATGGGGTCCCAAAATCATCCCAAAGATTCCCATGGGCGGAAATGTATCCACCAAGAAGGGTAGGACACGTTTTAGAATAATTTAGTATCATTATAATATTATTTTTTAAACCCTTATTTACTGGATTTACCCTTTAACCATGGTAAATAAAATATTTACCAAAGTAATTATTCAAAATGTCTAAAATTAAAAGCTACCTATTTGCACAATTGGGACATCCTGATTCCCAATATGGAATCTATTTTTCCTAATTCAAAACACATAATTGGAAAAAATTAATTTAAAATCAATTCCCGTTGTCAAAACAAAAAACGTGTTTTTAAGATATAATAACTATCAAAAGATTGATACTTGTTTTTGTCCAGTTTAATTATGAAATTATGTCCAGTGAACAACATTGTATTAAATGGTAAAAATAAATTCTAAATATGTTTTAAAACCACTAAAATTCATAATTTATCACAATTAATTATTTTGATTAAAAAAGTTGTTTTTAATTAAAATTTAGTAATTTTCACTATTCATCAATATATTAAAGTTATCCAAAAAGTACCAAAATTTTTCTTTAGGCTAAATTCGATACACAAAATCCAAAAATGAAGTCCATTTTGATAGATAAAATTTATAAAATTTTAAAAAGTAGGTATTTCTATTCATAACAGCTAGTTTGGTTGGTTGTGGTGTGTGTTAGAGCTCGATGTTGCGTACAACACACGCTATTGCATTATTCAAAGATAAGTGTAACTTAGAAGCATGGGGTGTTACATAAAACATGAATTTCCATATGACATTCTATATTCTATAATGTGCAGAAGATCAATATTCTGTGCGAAAGCTCCAAAATTTAGTATGAGTCATACATGCAACCTCTGGACCTTAAGAGATTCGAAAATAGAAATATTTTCATGAATTATTGTCTTTAATATTTTATGCTACCATTTTTATTGTGAACTAAAATCCCATCATTCACGTAAATCCATTTTTCGATGCATAACTCCAAAAGATAGTTGGAAAACAAATGATGATGAGTTGGATGCTAGTGATGATGCATATAATGCATGGAGGGTAGAGATGGTTGTAATATCTAAAATTCCTTATTCAATAATGGTGACAATAGAAAACAAAATAGACCTAGGAATTCTAAAATTGTATCAAAATGATTATGTCCTGAGAGATAGCCTCTAGCTATAAAACATCACTATTCCCACAGAGTTGTTGATGTCAGGCATTGACACCGACTCGAAGTTGTCGTGGATGACCAATGAGGTTAAACATTGGTAGTTCAATATTAAAAAAATAGTCACCCCTCCTAGGAAGATAGAAATATGGTTGTTTATATCCAAAACATGAAAATTAGTATTGTTATGGTGATGAGCTAGTTATTGAAGACATACATGCCTATTATGCCAACAAATTCAGGAGAAGTATCACAGATGAGACTAAGGGATTTTAGTAGCAATGGAACATGAGGATTGGATTAATCTTCCATAGTTAGTGGGAATGGAAGTACTTGTTGCACTAGACTTGCGAGGATTTCGAGGTGGGTCATTGACACATTGTGTACTTTGGCTCCATGTGGACATCTCAATTAAATTTCTACCACTGGCCAGACCTAGTGTCAGAGCTACTCAGCTAGTCATCCCCTAACTCCAGAAAATTTCATTTTCACTAGGGCTAGGTCACAATCAAGCTTTGGTATATCCAGTACATTTGGGGCATTCATATACAAGGGTTCCAATGCAATGAATATTTTTTGATATAGTGTGTCTTGGGAGATAGGGTGAAAACCTTATTCTAAAGTGGAATCTGTTGGTGAGGTAAAGGGAGAGGCTAAATATCAGGCACATCCTAAATGACATATCCTATCCGGAATGGATCATAATTTTATCAGGAGGGACTAGAATGTGAGGATTTTTGTGTGAGGGAATCATTTTTGGACTACACCATATATGTGAAAAATATGATTATATTAGGTGGTCCAGGAAAAAAGTTAATACCAATCAAGGGGATTTAGTGTGAAATAAATATGGGACATTTATATATGATATACTAGATTCTTCAATGCCTTCCATAGTGGTTGGTAACTTATATTGTGGGAAAACTGGATGGGTGGATGTTTATAATCATTAGTGATGGTCGGGATCATGGAAGTCAACTATAGGCTCAACATTGGAGTGCATGTGTATGAAAAATTTTAAAACATTCTATGACACATCTCAAAAGGAATAATCATAGGAGAATAAGTGGAACATTTTTAATTATCCATGCCTATGTCACAACACACTATGGTAGGTATGATTTTTTGAAATCCATCCATCCCCCAGGTTACGGCTTACGACAATATTGACTGATTTTTGTATGGGTTTGGCAACTGGAGCTTAATTATTTTGGAATTAATCTTATGAATATAAATCCAAAAAACCTCAACTTCCATAAATTTATAACCCTATTTGTTCAAGTTGTATTTGACTAGATAATCCAACTAGAGTATAGGGATTACCTATAGAGTATCATGATTGGTGTTTTGGTTGCCCGAATCGACGAGAAAATCATTTGAGAACCATACATGCCATCATGTTTTTCCAAACATATTGGGTGAATGTAGTGAAAGAGAAAAAACATGTATAGAGTGGGTCAGGAAGAACAGAACCCATATATGCTTCTCTTATTATTATTAATGTTAACAACATAGGAATTTGGAAAATTCATTACCTTCCCCTACCCCAACTAATGTCGATGCTGGTATATGAAAAGAGTATGCTGACAAAATGGTGGTGGCATATCCAGAGGAAATTCTGTAGAATTAATTCTGAAAATCAAGGTGGCAAGAATAGAGTCTTGAAAGAGAGAGATAATGCTAACTGTTTTTGGGAGGCAAGAACAGAATAAATTTAGGCATCTAGGGCAGCACAAGCAGGAACATCAATGGTATGAGTGTTGCAAGGTGTCTCCATGCCTCAACCTTCTGAAGAGGTTTTGTCGAGTAATTTTTTTTGGGTTTTATAAAAAAATCGGGAAAGGGGATCAGGGTTCACGGATTTTTAAAAATGGGTCTGGGATGTGTGAACGTCGTTCATGCATCCTTCACCGTGGAAGGATACATGAAAAACGTCCACATATCCGAGCTATGGCAGGGATGTGTGAATGAGGTTCATGCATCCCACCTAGAATGTTTATAAATTGAGCCCCCCCCCTCAAAAACCATTGTTATCCTCTATATTTTGTTGTGAAGCCCTGCATAAATTCATTCTCAACAAATATTTGATGATTTTATAGAGTTGAAATTTCAATTTAACATTTTAATTGTTTTAATTGTGTTTATTTATTTCATTTATATGTTTAATTGTGTGTGTGATTTATTTATTTCAAATGTTATGCATTATATGTAATGTTTTGTCTGATTTAATTTTCTAGATTTTGAATGTTTGTATGATTTAATTTTTTGAATGTATGTTGTCTGAATATTGAATGTTTTATGTTATGTCTAAAATGTTTAATTTTTTGGAAAAGTAATTTATGTTAGAGAAGTTTATTTTAATGAATGGTTTGATGTAAGTGACAATTATATTAATTTTATTTTATAGAAATATTATTTTTAATCAATAATGTCGAAAATATATTTACTTATATTTTGAAAAGTGGAAGAATGGCCAAAATACATTACAATTTAATAAAATTTAAATTAACAAAAGTGTTTATTATGTAAATCTCAATTATATTAGTTATAATAAAATTTATTAAATGTTATTAATAATTATGTATATATATAGACATGAAGTTAATTTTTTTTAAAAGAGGTGTAGTATTTAATATAAATTTCAATTAGTAATAGATAATGTTATATAATATAGATAATATAATAGTTATACCAAAAAAACATGGTATGAGTGATGATTGATCTTGAGATGACCAACCATGCATAATTGAAACTGTATGTTTTATTTTGTGTATGTGGTTATTCAATTTGAAATAATTTCATTTTTTCACATTGATGACTTGCGAGTTATCTATTAGTTAGTGTAAGGACATGCGTGTCCGCTTAAAAACATTTATGTATTTCATACCCCTAGACCCCCTCACATGTATGTGAGTAAATTTGTAATTAAAAGATATGCGCCCCAGAAGAGGTGTCCTTGAACAGGCTTCCCCAAAGAGGTGTCCATGAAGAGGCATTCAAGAACTCATTCGAGAGGAGGCGTTGCTATTTGACATGAGATTGGCGGTTGCTGAAATATTTGATAATAGATACAGGAGTCCACCCATATGTTGTGGTTAGTTTATCAGATAGTGATAAACTAATCTATAGTCTCATGATCATGTCAAGATTATATATTCATAAGTAATTATACGTAATGTTTCATTACATTAAATTTTCTTTTGTGATAATATCATAATATCTATCCTTTAATAGTGATAAATCAATACATAAAAAAGTCTCAAGATAATCAATTATTCAAAACAAAATTAAAAAATTTAAAAATTTAATGTAGTATATAATATTTTTTAAAATTATTTTTTATAGGTAATTATTTTTGGACAAATATATTCAAATGGTAAGGTAATTTATACTGAATGGGGTTTTAGCTAAAGTGTGCCACCTGTCATAGTTGTAAATCTCAATGGTTTTATGACATTACATGCAGTTCATAATAATATTCATAGTCGGTTAAAACTGAGGGCTGAACAAGAAATCACTTCAATTAGATTCTGAAATCTTTAATAACCTAAGTGTCGGTGGCAAAGTTAGTACCCAATAGTCAATGATGAGGATTGGATGGAGGCATCTCTGTTATTCAAGAAACAGTGTATTAATGGTTTGATGGAATAATATTTTTTCATTTCTTATATTGATGTGGTGTGATCGATTACTATAGAACCATGCTTTGTGAGCTTTGTAGAAGTTGGTCCTTCAAAATGGTCTTAATCATTTCCTACTACTCATATGATTTCTGTGGATGAATGTTATGAAGAATATGATCAATATTTTGAAGGAAATGTAGATGGCATCCCTTTGTGTGCTGATATAGTGCATGAAATTTTATCTGAGGAAGAATAATATGGGGAGTCATCCAGAGATAATGTGGTTGGGAATGAACCTTTTGAGGTTCCTTTGAGAGATAGACATCCACTACATTCACCAGTTAGTGGTAATCTGCCTTCAGTTTTGAGTTCCTAATTCGAAGGAATGTGGAATGAAAAACATTTTGATAATGATATCATTACAACATCCTCTGAATTCCCTGGAATTATAAGTAATATGCCTGCATCAAATTATAATTCTATATATCTTGGGTAGGAGTTCGAAAGTAATCTGGCCATGAAAAATGTGATAATGCAATACCAAATTGAGCGAAATTTCACATTTGTGGTTGATGAGCCAAAGAATAAAAAATATCTCATTCGTTGTGAAAAATATGGGTCAGAATGTAAATTTCATTTAAGAGAAATATTTGATAAATATTATGGATGTTGGAAGATAACCAAATTAGAAGACCCACACACTTGTGTGAATCCCAGCTTGGCACAAGTTCACCTTTCCCATGCGGGAGAGTTTATATCTACTATTATTTTTGAGATGATAATAACATGTCAGGATGTTCCTGTTTCCCTTATTCATGAATGAATTCAACCGTTGTATAACTAGAATATATCATACAACAACGCTTGGAATGAAAAACAGGATGCCATTGTAAAAGTGTATGGTGATTAGGATGAGTCTTATGCAATGTTTCCATAGTTTATGGAATTGTTGTCTCTCAATTATCAGATTGCATATCATTTGGATTGTGTTGAGTATGTATCCTAGAATCATCGAGTTGATCAGTCAAAGGTGAAGTTCAATAGGCTTTTTTGGGCATTCAGACAGTGCATTGCTGCCTTTCCCTATTGTAAACAGTTTATTCAGGTAGATGGAACATTCCTTTTTTGAAAGTATATAGTTGTTCCACTCATTGCTGCCACACAATATTGTAATCGTGCTCCTCTACCACTTTCTTTTGTTATGTTTGAAAAAGAAAATTTTGAATGGTAGAGCTGGTTCTTGGCATGTGTATGTGTTCATGTCCCGCAAAAACTGGGTGTCTGTCTTATATCTGATCGTAACCGAGCAATTATAGAGTCTGTGAGTACTGATGGGGTATCTTGGACTGAGCCGAATTCTTATCATCATTTTTTCATTAGACATATTTCAAGTAATGTGCATAAGAATTTTAGAGATGAAGCTATAAAGAAGGTGATCCTCATGTTTTGTATGGTTTTATAAACTATATTTTTTTAACAAAACATAATATCCATTTTAGTACATTATTATCTTATAGTTTTAGAATATGAACCCCAAAAAGAATAGTTTGATCGACGTCTTGAATAGATTCGAACTGTTAATGAGGAGGTAAATTAATATATGATGCACATGTCAAAGAAAAAATGGTCATTAGTTTACGATGGTGGCATGAGATATGGGAATATGGCCACTAATATAGTGGAGAGCATAAATTGGGTCCTCAAGGGTTTTTGAAAACACACAATCACAAGGTTAGTGTAAGAGATGTTTTTTAGATGCATTCACTACTTTGTTGACCTATCCCAAATGGCCTATCATAGGATGGAAAATGGAATACTTTTTACACTGTATTTTAAAAGTGATATTGACGGGACGCAGAATGAGGTTTCAAGATATAATGTTATGGGCAATGGCAGGGAAATGAGGAGCTTTTTGGTAAGATAATACTACGACCATGGTACATGCACTAATGGTGGAGTGTTTGTCGTGATGTGGGACAATAGGTACTGTGATTGCAGCAACTTTCATGCATTGAGATATCTATGTGTACATATTATCGTAGCTTGTTCTATAGTAAATATATCATGGGATCCATATGTTGACTCAGTGTATCACATGATCACTTTAGTTAACTGTTATAGTGCTGCTTGGATGCATGTTGGTGACCTCCATTCTATCACATTTCCTACTGATAAACCGACAATCGTCCCTAATATTTCCAAGTTTTAAAAATTTGGTTTTGGTTTCATTTATGATTTTTTCAATGTATATCAATTTTAAAAATATTGGCTTCATGGTAATAGGTTCCGACCCCAATGAATACCAAAGTCAACTCCCATAAAAATTGAGATGGACTGGCCAGGGCAACGAGGAGGGAGAATACGATGCAGTGTTTGTCACGCAGAAGGACATACTCGTAAGAGATGTCCCTATGTGGCAGGATAGAGTTCCACATATAATCATCCATGATCGAGTCTGTGTACAATATCATTAATATGTATTGGATGTTTCATATGTGAATGTTTCGTTATTTAATCCTTTTATTTTTGACCTACAACATTTTTGAGATGTTTGGATTTTGGTTTGTCTCATTTTTGTATTTTATAATAAATAATTTTATGATACTAAAATGATTAAAAAATAATCACCGAATGAAAATGAATATTTCATGCTTCCACATCTTCAATGCAGGGTTTTCATCACTATTGCTTTATCTTCTACCTTATTTTTCTTCTTTTATTCTTTTTTAAATAAATGATTACAATTTTTATTCAACTCACTATTAAAAAGTAACAATGATATCATATGAGCAGATGGCTGGTTTTTTTTGCTTAAATATGATGCTACTCATGTATCGTAGATTATTTTAGAGGGATTTCATGTGTCTCCCTTGAGTGTACGTAGATCTTACCATTTCCATTATACTGCATCACCTCCCGCTATCGTCCCCCATATTCGTCGAGCTGGATTATATGAAGTTTTGATGTGTGAAATCACATTTCTTGATAATCATCTCATTTCCGAACTTGTAGAGAGATGGAGGCCAGAGTAGCATACTTTCCATTTCAGTGAGGTGGGGATGAAAATTACGTTACAGGATATGGCCATTATGTTGAGCCTCCCTATCGACAGACATGCTCTAACAAGCCGAGTTCCATCAAATCATCCTGAGATTGTTCAGAGACTACTGGGCATAGAGGTTCAGGATGATGGAGGGACCATCATCAGTGGTAGACTGCAGATGCCTTGGTTAGACAATAACATCACAAATTTACTAGATGATGAAGATGATGTCACCGTGCTGCGATTTTCACGTGCATATATTTTGAGGCTGATAGTTGGAATGCTTTTTATTGACCAATCTAATACTTTTCTGAACATGATGTATATATCTCTTTTGGAGGATTTGGACCAGGGAGGCTGGTATAACTGGCAGACTTCCTACCTAGCATATACATATAGGGCCCTAAATAGCGCATGTCGTATCGATAAGATGGAGATCATAGGATGCATGGTTCTTTTGTAGATGTGGGTATGGGAGCACATCTCTCGTTTAGCTCCACATGCCCGTGTTCCATTACCCTTTGATATTGTAGTAGAGGATTTACGTGGTTGTTGGTATGTTATTAATTCATTCTAATATCTAACTTAATAATATAATATTCTTTTATGAAATGAAAAAACAAATTTTATCTATAGGTAGAGTCAGGCACATCGACAATAAGATTCTCCCATACATTATGATCACGTCTATAGACATATGTTAGACAGGATTCGACCATACGATGTAAGTGATTATTATTTATATTATTAAATATCTACTATTCACTGTAAATATATTAATTTATTAATTGATTGTTCATTTTTTCTTTCAGATTACATGGATTCCATATACAGATTCTATCCTTGAGTGTCTATCACCGTACTGTACAATGATTCTTACTATCGGATCCTGCAGGGTTCCACTGATTCATTTTCATATAGTCGAGTGGCATTAGACGGATAGGGTTATGAGGTCGTTTTGATTCCTTTAGCTAGTTCCAAACCCACCCAATGAGTTGGATTCATTGCATTCCCTGATGATGTCAGGGAAGATGAATTTTGTTTGGAAGAGCTTTCATGCCAGAGATGTTGCGTTATGGGATAGACAACGGGAGTCCCATTTGCGAGGGGAAGGGATAGTACATTTTCATTTGAATGTTCAGATGGATTATGCAGGATGGTACATCCGGTCCCTGGTCAAATTTTTAACATGGCACGGACATGGATTTCATGAGTTAGTATTCATTCTTCCTTTCAATGTTCAACATATTTTTATTCATATTAGTTAACGACTGAATTTGTTTTAGCAGGATGCTCGTATTTTCCATATACATCATATGTATGATCCAGTGGAGAGAGTTTCCTTTGACCCGACATATTCTCACACCAATGTGGCACATCTGCTTCCTTCGATGGAAGAGATTTATCATGGAAATTTATTTGATCCACTACCTGCTACGGAGGCCGCGGATCCTGCTGAGCCTCACATAGATGTACATGGGGGGGTGACAGCCATGTTAGGGATGTTGTTGACCAAAAGTAGGAGGGTTT
This sequence comes from Viscum album, assembly GCA_963277665.1. NCBI lineage: Eukaryota > Viridiplantae > Streptophyta > Magnoliopsida > Santalales > Viscaceae > Viscum > Viscum album. Next base: position 1,239,315,489 of record OY728119.1, read on the forward strand.
CCATCTTTCTCAACCACATGATATTGTTCCACTAGAGGAGGGTGTTCAACATGATCAGTCAGATGCTCCTCCAACTTCTCAGGCTTAGCCACAAGTACTTACAGACGATGACTGGATTGAGATCAATGCTTTATTGCAGTAATCCGCAGCAGAGAAGCCATCTACCTCCTATGTTGGTGAGTGTCCCAGCCATATTCCACTATCCTTATATGTGGGTTAGGGTACCGGTGGTGAGACTATACATCCACCACCTGTCAGACATGAGGATGTGGAGGTGGCTATTGATGAGGATGTGCAACATATGCCAGAGCACAGACATAGACATACATGGCGTGGGCGCATCCAGTATAAGCCTTGCTATGGGACTGAGAACCATACATGCCAGAGGTGTATATTAGGTTGACATTTGATATATGATACATTTTTTATGTGTCTTACTATTATCATTTATAGACTTATATTCTTTTTTAATAAGTGTCTTACTGTTATCAAATTATCTACCAATATATATATATATATATATAAGAAATAATATAATTCAATTAATTAATAAATATTAATTATATTAATTATTTGGAAATGAAATAGATTCTGGAGGAAAAAATGTGTGAACATGAAGAAATCTTGAAAAATATTATTGATCTCAATGATTTCAAATTAGATATAAAATCCTAGAATATCATGAAACACAATTATTTGTTTACAAAAATTAAATTTAATGAAGAAGAATTTGAATGAATAATGGATATTTGTGAAGAGTATATGATTATGAATGATGATCAGAATAACTACAATATGAATTAGATTCTCGATTGGACTATTTTGAGAAGATACATATTTAAACTTTATAAAAAGAAACAATTTCTATGGGTACACAGTCTTCACTAGAATATTTTACTGTTAAAATACCTCCATCATGTATTAAAATTATGCATATTATGAAAAAGATTGAATTCAAATTCTTCCAGAATAAGAAACAACCCTTAAAATCATCAGATAACTCACTATTCTCTCACAATTTGAGAAATCATTTCTCTCTCAACTAAAGTGTACTCAGAGTTCATGAAATTAACGTATAGGATTTTGTCTATATTACATTTTATTCTTCATAAAATGAGTGAAAACATTTCCATATATTTTAAACCCTTCAAAATCATCTCAAATATACTTTAAAATTCTCTGAATCATTTAGTTCTATAATACCCCATAGTCTTCTCCTAGCTGAAACATTGTCAACATTATTTGTTATCAAAAACAACCAAAAATATACAAAACATCTTCTATATGTATTTTTTTAAAAAAAATTGAATAACACACAAATATTATAATTATACAAATTTCATATAATCAAATAGATGTATATGGATCTCAATGATTATTTTTGATGGGACAACCTTAAGAGTGACATTATTGAGTATGCATCTCGAATCTTAGTTTTACTATAAGTAAAGGACAAATGAAAGAGGTAAAAGAGGATGATTAAACTATTTCCCATTAAAATTTAAAAAACACCATGTAATTCATTATAGGTCTTATAAAGACATATATTACAAATAATTATATTCATTTTATAGTTTATCAACTTACTGTGATTTCTTACTTCATTATTATTTGAGAGTATTTCACACTCTATCAACATGCTAATATATAAATAAAGAGGTATGTTTACATGGATTAAATCTTTATATTATATCTAATAGAGACCCAAGGAGATCTATGATGTTTTTGGAAATTATTTAACAAACATTGGATATAAAAATGACATTTGTACTACATACCAGACATAAAATAATAGTATGTGTAAAAGGATCATTCATAGGCTTGAAGATCAGCTAATATATTTCCTAATCCATTTCAAGGGATATTGTGATCAACAACATTTATTAGTGGAATTAATATATAATAACACTCTCAACTCTATAATACAAATGGAATTATATGAGGATCTTTATAGAAATAGATGTATAACTACAACATGTTGGGAATATGTGAGTGAGTGAATGATGATAGGATTATATCTTTCTCAATATATGATAAAGAATACTCATGCCATTCAAAAAAATATTAAGTTATTAGAAATTAAAATTAATATCCATGATAGGATTCATAGGCTTACTCAAAATGTTTCTCATACGGGCCTCTTTGGATATTGTATAACTTCATCATGGTCAGATCATGTTTTGGTATCCTGATAAATAAGTATTCATGAAAATCATCCTTGATGAAGTTATATAAGTTTTAAAATCTCGACATTCATAAGGTGAAGATAAATTCTACTTTAATCTCTATATAAGAACTTCTTTAAAACCATTATTGGAAAAATTCACCATTATAATGATGTTTATGAGTGTTTCCATTGAGGGGGAGAGAAATGAAGGAATATGAAATTACTGTTAGAATTTGTATATTCATTAGAATCAAACCTAATTAATGTAGAATGTTCAAGAAGACCATGTTATTAAGAGAGGACTATTTTTCTATATCCCTCTTCCTTTGTTAACAAAAAAATAATCTTATTAATAATAGGTTGTAATCCAATTAATCAAAGACATAAAAAAATTTCATGTATAAATGTGCTCAAAGGGCACTTATCCTTATTTTTTGCATTTGAATATTTTTGATCTATTTTTTAAAGTTAGTGGATGAGTTTTCGGTTTATTATTATAATAAAAGTTACATATCACGTTTAATATTTTCATCCTGAAATAAATTTGGAATAACCGTGATGATAATTGCATAAGTTATTGTTTCATGTGGTTTCACAATCAGTTGGTAGAGGACGACATTATTTCTCAAATCGAAGAGTGCACCAGAAATATCTGTTAATAATTATATAATGAATATCTATTATTCATGAATATTTATTAATAATTATTAACATTATTAAAATATTTTCTATTATTTAACTGATATTTATTAATGTTTCTTAATTATTACATTAAGTGTATTAGTTTTTAATTAATATTTATAAATATTGAGAACAATTTGAGCTCTCTGTGGGATGTGTGAAGGGGTTCACGCATCTTCAGTGGGGGTAACGATGTGTGAATGCCTTTCATGTATCCTTCCGCGGTGAAGGATGTGTGCACGTCGTTCATGCATCCAAGACCCATTTTTAAAAATACGGGAACCCTAATCCCCTTTCCCGAATTTTGATATTATAAAAAAAATTACTCGGGGTTGTCCTATAGGTTACCCCGTGAGATAGCTAGGGAAGACCCTGGGATGAAACTGAGATATATTCTAATGCTTAATATAGACACATTTTACCATCCTTATATTATCCATAGAGAATATTGCGAGAATCGATGACAAATGAGGAAATGTGGTGAAGACTTCTACACACTTGGCTTGACCTATCAGAAATAGGGAACATCTATCAGATGGGAAATGATCAATTTTATCGCCAAAATGGATAACATACATCCATGGAACCATATTAGTTCTAATGAGGAGGTATGGGGAATTTCATTTATTGATAAAAGTAATGAATGGTCAAGAGTGATACCATGATGAAATAACACATAAGGATAACAATTATGGTGAAGGATAAGGATAAGAAGAAGAAGAAGTAGAAGAATAATTAGAAGCGAAAGAAAATGATGATAAGGAAGAGGGTCTTGGAGGTGAGGGACCACAATAGGTAGCATCACAGAAGATAAAACCATGTGTAAGAAGATAAATCACATGCTCATATATGAAAAAAAATCAAATTTCTTGTTGTATGTTTTGAATCATATCTCTATTTTACCCCTTTTGTCCCATAACATGAATCTACTTTCTACACTCTTTCATGTTTAGGAACACATTGGTACTGATGAAAGATGATCTCCTGTAGCATGGGGAAAAATATGTCAATGGTCATGGAAGGACATCTCCCTGAACATGCATCTGGGGTTGGTCAAGATAGAGGAACAGTCATGGCTGAAGCTATGAAGAGTAATTTTTTTCTGGGTTTTTGAAAAAAATGTGAATAAATGGGTTAGGGTTCAAAATATTTATAAAAATCGGTCCAAGTTGTGTGAACCCCGTTCACACAAATTAGGTCCGAAGAGATGAGTGAACGGGGTTCACACATCCATTGTAAACCTTGTGAATGATGCATGAACTGTGTTCACTCATTCTACATAATGATTTTTTTTAAAATAATTGTTTTTGTTTTTGTTTTTTTGTTTTATTTGTTTATATATATATATATAACAAAAAATTTCAGCAGAATTTATCTGCTATTTAATATCAAGCAGTTCTGCCATTACAGTTGTCTAGATTATGACCGGCACCCTCACCCATGGCTCTCTTTTATAAGATGGATAGCCCTGGAAATCATTCTGCATTTTCGATATGGGACTCAGCTTCTATCTTCCCTACGTAGAACATTCTGTATTTCCGATGTGGGATTCTATTTCAAGTACGTCACTCTGAAATACTATAAAATACAAACTGTAAGACCAATATAAATGAAACATACAACATGGATAAACATATACGAAATTGTTAAATATAAAAAGAATTTTGTAAAAAATGTTTAGGAATAACAATTTATAATCATTCAAATATACAAACTTGAAACATAAAAATGTTTCAAATACGTGTCTCTAAAAGACTATAAAATAAAAACTATAAGGCCAATGTGAATGAAACATAATACATGAATTAAAAACATAAGAAATAGTTGAAAATAAAATGATTTTCATAAAAAATGTTAATGAAAAATAATTTATAATCTTTCAAAACAACCAACTTGATACATAAAAAATTTTCAAGTACGTGGCTTTGAAAACCTGTAAAATAAAAACAATAAGCCCAATATAAAATAAAATTTAAAAAAAGGATTAAATATATAAGAAATAGTTATTTATTAATTAGTTAATTATTAATATAATTATTAATTAGATAATACATAATATATTTATGAATTATGAAATATGAATTATTAATAATTATTTACTAATATATAATAATTAATTAGTTTATAAGTAATATAATTATATAATAATTAATTAGTTAATTAGTAATAAAAATATTAATTGATAATTAACTAGTTAATTATTAATATAACTATTAATTATAATTATTCATTATAATTATTAATTATTAATTATATAATAATTAAATAGTTAATTTTTAAAATAATTATTAGTTATAACTTTTAATTATTTATTATATGACAATAAATTAGTTATTTTGTAATATAATTATTAATTTGAAATAAATAAATAAATAATTAATTAATTTGTAATATATTTAGTAATTATAATTAATAATTATAATTATTAATTATAATTATTATTTATTATTTATTATTTATTAATTAGTAATTAGTAATTAGTTAATTATTAATTAGTATATTATTAATATCAGAATTAATTATACAATAATTAATTAATAATATAATTATTAATTATAAATATCAATTATAATTATTAATTATTAAATATATACTAATTAATTAGTTAATTTGTAATATAATTATTATTTATAATTAGTAATACAATTACTATTTATAATTTGAAATTATTAATTATATAATAATTAATTAGTTAATTATTAATATAATTATTCATTATAATTATTCATTATAATTTTTGATTTTTAATTATTAAATGTTAATTATAAAATAATCAATTTGTAATTAGTAAAATAATTATTAATTATATATTAAATAATTACTTAATTAGTAATGTAATTATTAATTATAATTACTAATTAATAATTATATAATAATTAATTAGTTAATTACCAATATAATTATTAATTATTTAAAAAATTATTTAAAAATTATGTAGTTATTTATTATATAATTAATAATTATATTACTTATTAACTAATTAAATATTAACTAATTAATTATTAATAATTAAAAACTAATATTTGTAATGATTAATTATAATTATTTATTATATTACTAATTTACTAATTAACTAATGAATTATTATATAATTAATAATTATATTACATACTAAATACTTAATTATTGTATAATTAACAATTATATTACTAATTAACTAATTAATTATTATGTAATTAATAATTATATTACAAATTAACTAATTATTTATTATATAATTAATAATGATATTAATAATTAACTAATTAATAACTAATTAATAATTATATTACTAATTAACTAATGAATAATTAACTATTTATTATATGTTTAATCCATGTTTTAATTTTCATTGATATTGGTCTTATTGTTTTTATTTTATAGGTTTTCAAAGCCATGTACTTGAAACATTTTTATGTTTCAAGTTGGTGGTTTTGAAAGACTATAAATTATTTTTCATCAACATTTTTTATGAAATTGTTTTTATATTCAACTATTTCTTATGTGTTTAATTCGTGTTTTAAGTTTCATTCACATTGGTCTTATCGTTTTTTTATTGTCTTTCAAAGATACGTATTTGAATATTTGTTATGTTTCATGTTGGTATCTTTGAAAGATTATAAATTATTATTCATCAAAATTTTCTATAAAATTATTTTTATTTTCAACAATTTCTTATATGTCTAATCCATCTTTTATGTTTTATTTATATTGGTAATATATTTTGTATTCTATAGTCTTTCAAAGTGACATACAAGATACATAATCTCACATCGGAAGTGAAGAATGTTCTACGCTGGGAAGATAGAAGTTATGCCCCACATAAAAAATGCATAACGATTTCCAAGGATAGCCCACATAAAAAAAGAGCCACCAGTAGGTGTGTTTTTCAGAATCTAGACTACTGTAATGGAAGAACTGTAGGATATTAAATTGTAGATTAATTCTGCTGATAATTTTTGTTATATATATATATATAATCAAAACATGACAAAAAAATAAAAATAAAAATTTGAAAAAATACAAAAATAAATAAAAAATAAATCATTCTTTAGGATGCGTGAATGGGGTTCACGGATCGATCATAATGTTTACAATGGATGTGTGAACCCCGTTCACGCATCTCCTTGTGCCTATAATGTGTGAAAGAGGTTCACACATCTTGGACCCATTTTTATAAATATTATGAACCCTAACCCATTTAGGAAAAAAATTTCAAAAACCCAAAAAAAAATTACTCAACTATGAAAGAGTTCAGAGAAACGACCTAGGAATCTTAGGTCTTCCCAACATATCAGATGCAGGTAGTTCCAATTACAGAATTAACTCGAATTTTGGGATCTCTCATTAAGATGCTCTTATATAGACATAGGCACATGATTCAGGTGCACTCATCTCTTATTAGTCACTACCATTAAAAACTCATATCAGTCACCCTAGAACTCGTCTAACCAAGGTATGAATTTTACATAATGTGATCATGAGGATAGAGGCTTAGAAAACTGGAAAGTCTAGGACATATGTGGGCTGTCCTCCAAAAACAATACATGTCCATGAATAACCTACCACCCCTGATAGTCAAGCCTTAGCCCATAATGGGCATAATGTTGTGATAAAAACTGATTTCAAAACCAGGATATACTTTGAGGATAGTGAGGGGGAATTCACTAGGGAATAAATCAATGGAGATGGTCCCCCACATATCATTGTGATCAGTCCCACAATATGAATTTTGGAGGAAGATCCTATTGCATAACATCTAGCCATCTTTACTAGATACATACCTATAGATCCTGATGAGCCGGAAAATGATGATCTTGACACAACTAACGAGATTTTTCTGACAATATGATAGTCCTGGATGAGAGTCAAACACTTCCTTGATCACATAGAGGAGTCATGAATAAGTCAAATTAGGTCACTCCATACCTAGCTCTATTTCCTATGTGATGGAGTGGTTGATTGTTACCATCTCCACATGATGTTCCAAAATTATCATTTTGAGAAGGTATAAAAAAGAATTCAACACTCATATGCTTCCTGATGCATGATGAAACCATTGAAAATTTTGAAACCCCATGATTTTAGGCATGAAATATGATGCCTTGACAAGATGATAGGTGAACATGCTACATTTTTTTTTTGATTTAATCTGTTCCCATTGAATAACTCAATGCCCAGCATGCAGAAGCCTAGGATAATCTAGTGTAATTAATCCATCAAATGTCTCAACTCATAACCGAGCGGGAATATGGGAAATTCAAGGAATAAGAGCTTCTCTTTACAACAATGGGTGAGGAATGTGAGCTCAGGGAGTGGGATGATATCCTAGAACTTATATGCCAAAGGGTTGTGAAACTAAAGAAGTCCATTTAATGGGATAATCTATAAGAACCATGTATTGTCTGAAGTCATGAAACAAATATTTATTCATGTTTTATTAGTCATAATTGCTTCCATGGATTGATTATTTTCTTATTTTCATTAATAAATGCTTCTCAATAATAACTATGAATAAACTTTTGATCAATCCCTAAGTTAGGGTGGATCATACCTAGTGATAGAAATAGCGGATGACCATACAATTATCCACTTTGTGTATGAGAAAACCAGATAAAATAGAATATGTGGGAACTACTATGATCGAATTACCGTAATGATGAAATATCAAGGTGTTCCTATATATCCTTCAAGGGTAGGATTCATGCCACCTATAGTTATGGTAATTCCATCCAATTTAGAAGCATGTGGTAAGGAAAGAAGATTTGATACATTTTATTTTTGTATAACTAGGATATTTGAGGGAAATAATGTCCCAAAGGAGATTCACATGGTGTTGTAAAATAATCTGGATGTGAATGAGATTATAAGAATTCTAGACCATTCTATGCACACCCAAGATATGAATATGTCCCAAGGTATTGAAGAAGGGGACTAATATAATGTACCATGTAGTTTAATTTCTCACAGGAAGGAAACAAGATTTTATCATCATGTAGGATATAAAAGATATTAATTTATGTTCATAGAACTCATACAATAATGTAAGGATATATGGATAAAATGGTATAGGGTGTAGGGGTAGGATGTAAAGATGAAATGTCCGGATATTCCTATGTATCTTAGGTGGGTAGGAATCATGCCACACATATTTATATAAATGTTGTGTATTTTAATATCATGTAGTGGGGAAGAATGAATGAGGAGTGCATTCAAAATCTGTAATGGTGTTGTTTTTTTAAACCCAAAATGAATGAGGATAAAATAACCACATGACACAATGTTCATTCCAAGAGAAAAAACAAGTGAAGATGCCTAAAATAGATGGAATTATTTGTGGTATATAGTGCTGGACCCAAAGACAAAAATTCTCGGGCATTCCTATGTATCCTATGAGGGGATGAATCAATCAATACTTATTTTTGGATACTCTATGTAGTTTAACATGTTTGGATAAGTACAAAAGTTGAGAATCCTTAGAATATTAATTTTTATGGAATGGGACAATATCACAATTTTAATGGGGAAAAATAAGTCCACACAGCACACCACATTATTATGTGGACACTATGGTTGTGAGGCTGGAAGAATGAAAATATATGTTGTACCTTGGATATACCTGAAGAAAAAATTTATCGGAGTTCATATATAATCCGAAAGGGTAAGAATCATGCAACATATATTTCTGAAATGAAGTGTTGTTTAACGTCATGCTTTGAATATGTAGGTACAATCTAACGTCGTGTAGGATACTAATGTTGGGAAGTATTACGACTTCTAGCCTAGAAAATACTGTCCAAATTTGAATAACTTCTTGATGAATTTTGGTATTTATGGGAGGAGTAAATCTATCTCATCCATGGTGAACAAATAGAATGAACTATTCTGAATCACCGTATGAAAAATGTAGGGTCCCTCCCATTTGGACACTAAATTTGAGGGATTCCTACCACGTACCATCGACATCCCAAGGGCCAATACCATGTCTCAATGTAGGAATGAATGGAGAAGAAACATCTTGTTGAATTGTTTTTCTATCTTGTTCCGGTGTCTCTGCAGATTGTGCAAGCCCCGTATTCTATTCTTGTCAAGGGATTCCAACCTATCCAGAGGGACTTCAGCTATTTTTTTCTCATGTATATTGAACATTCAAATCAAAATAAAGTGATGGTAATTTAATATATATGGGAAGGGATTCCTATGTTCTTGATACTATGGAATATGGGGTAACCTAGGTGTAATTCTGAATCGTCATTTGATAATACCAGAGATAATTGAGGATAATTTTGACAGAGGAAGTTTATATGCATATTTTCAATCAAAATAGGAGTTTTTTTACTATTTTTCAATTATATTTTCCATATATTTACTTGTTTTATTAATATAATGGGTCAATTGAATTTTATAATGAAAAAGATAAAAATTGAGAAAAGTTCATAATTTTAGATTTTGGACAGATTTTAACAATAACGGTATTTTTTCATTTCTTCAAAAATATAATTTCATATTTAGTGATTAGTATTTGGTTGAATTCCTGATTTTATTTCCTTCAACTTTGTCTTCTGGACCAGGAGCTGATTTTTCCATATAAAGGGGTTAAAAATCAAGGAATTTTATAATTTTTCTGGGTAGACATTGTAGACCCCACCATTGTAACGGAACCGCAAAATAGACTAAACACATCCATTTGAGGTGCTTCCACCTATGATAGCAAGAAGAAATATAGGTATGAATCTTCTTAAAATTTGGTGGAGTATTGAATTCATTAAAGAAACCATTGGAGGTTATATTTTTTTAAGGAAGCTTCTAGAAAGCTGCATCCCGAAAAAGAAACCACTAATGAAAAATTAACAACTCATTCATTAGTTGTCCCAATGAGCTTAAATTTGAATAAGGACGACCAAAATATTTATGAAAAACATTGAATTAGGTGTCCATGCATGAATCTTCATCTAATGGTCCAACAATGTGCAATTTATCGGAGGATAGAAATTATCCTATAAAAGGAGGCCCTCATATCCTTTTCAAATCATCAGCTCAACAACAATAACCAAGGAGGGATCCCACTAGGGCATGGGCCACTGCTGCTCCTCTATTCCCCAATAATTTCTTCTTTTTTTATTTTTATTTTAGTTTTATTTTAGTTTTATTAAAAATTATAATTTAAATTTTAGTTTTATTAACCCATGAATTTGGGTTTCTCCATCCACTATTTTTCTTATATTTCATTCCATATCTCCCTCTTTTATCTTACACCCACTCCACCAAGTAATATCTTACTCTAGGAAATGAGAGGGTAACCCTGATTCTTGGGTTGGGGAGTGGTCAATGTGTTCATTAATTTTCTTTAAAGTTTATTTTTAGTTTGTTGTAGATTTTAGTAGCATGCATTTGAGAAGAGAATGTCCTCGATTGGGTGACGACCCCCAATGACATGTACCATAAACTATTTCTATTCATGAAAAGTTTAGTTATTCAAATGTTAGATATCATGTTTGTATTATCAAACTGAAATAAAAATATACAAGATAATAAGTAATGAACCTAAGACTAAACCACCAAACCATGTACATTCTTCTTAACTCATTATGTTTTCCTTTTTTTATTGTTTATATATTTTAATCAAATAACCAAAAAAAATTCATTCTTATAATTATATAATAAAAAACCCCAAAAAATATAGTCTTGGTGATATAGAAGATGTAGGAGAACTACAATGAGATGTATCCTTTAGAGAGACGACCCTGGTCAACCACTGTGTTGTACTAGAAAAAATATAATTGTTTTTCTATACGCCCCATGACAGGAATGCGTCAAAACTGGCACTATTTATAGGTATCCAATAATTAGTTCATTTAATATTTCTATTTTCACTTAATAATTACATTTCATTTCATTTAAAAAATTGAAAAAAAAACAAAAAAACATATTTACATGATGAATTCAAACTATTATTATTCTACATGGACAAACAACTACTCATAGGTGCAAGAATAATAAATAGACTACACTGAAGAGTCCCTCCAACGAAGATCTGATGTGCTTATTATAATTGTCAAGAAGAAAGAAAGAAGAATACAGAATGGATATAACCGAATGATTTTGTGGCCATGGTTGATGATCACCAAGTAGACTTAAAAAGATTCAAGGCCAAGAAGGAGTTCCACCGGTCTTCCCTGATTTCACAGAAAAAAACCATGAAGTTGTGGCCAAACTCAAATTGGAAGATCATGAATACCAACCTCCATCCCGTGATGATCAAATCAAAGAGGAACTTTCTATCAATGAAATGATTCATGATGAACCAAATCATGGAGATGATACATTCTTGAACTCAAATTATTTTAATTTTGTTCAAAGAAAATTTTTATGAATCCCATTTTTTTTTTAATTTTCAGAATCATATGAATCATGTTATGCCCTTCAGGATGAATAGACAAAAGAAGATTCACCAGTTGAGGAACACCATTGGTGCCATGAAGACAACAAATATTCATTATAGGGAGTACAAGAAGAGATAGAAAATGTTCCACAAGGGGAAACAATGGTGGTGGTGGTTCCATACTTTATCCTACCCCCACCTTCCATAATATACAACATTGAAAATGGGGGGATTAGGCGTACTCTATCCATGGTGTCCTCCTCAAAAATAAAGAAGAAGTGGATGCTGACAAATATTACATATTGGGGTTCTTGTCAAAGAATCCCCAACCACCATCAAACTTTGATAATAGCTCATACTACCCTCTGGAGGCAGTAAAAGATACCAGTGACCACTTAGAGAATCGTTATACGATTTATCAATAAATTCTTTCTATGAAATTATATTTCAATTTATTTTTATAGATTTAGTGTATCATGCATCCCACTCCATCTATCCTTTTGAGTTTAATGAATAGATCCTTGTAATTAATTGAGTAATTTTATTCTATAGGATCATGATAGTAGAAGGAATCCCAAAACATTGAATGATTAAGAAAGAAAAATTATTTTCAAGAGGTAGATAATATTATTCATATATCTTTTTAACTCCAAACATTTTTCTCCAAAAACGTTATTTTCAGTATTAAAAGTTTGAATTACATTCCAACACTTGGGATTATGATCTAATCGACTTATCTAGGAGACATGAGTTTCATAGGAATCCTGTGATTCCTTGTTTTAGATTTCAATGTTTATATGATTAAATTATGGAAATGAAGAATTGATTTTTTAAAATGAAGCAAGAATATTTAAATAATGACTCATGATTGGAAGGAATTATTTTATTTACGTAAATGAAAATTCTCTGCCATCTTTGATGCTTTGAATTTCTAAAGTTCTTGTGAATTTATTTGTTATTATTAGTCATGCCATAAGTGAATGTCTAATGTTATATTTATCATATTCAAGTGGATTTATGAACCATGTACTTCCTATTTATTCTTGAGTTCATTTCTTGAGTGATATTGGGACATTTAACTTACCAGAACATGTATTGAAACTTGTCAAAGTTATGACTGTTCAAAAAAAATTTAAAATGATTGAGGCATCCTTTGAAAATACACTTATCCATAAAATACAAACTTTACATGAATCCTTCTTTTATCCCATAAATACCATGAATGACCATTATAGGGATGAGCCATTTTTAAGCCATTTTTATCCATTCCTACCCTACTCTTGGTATTTGCATGATATTTTAAAGTTGATGTGTCAGGATAAATGGAATCAAGGTGGACAGGATGATAAACATTGTAAAGAAGAAGTGTGGGGGTGTTATTGTGGTAATTTTAAAACGTTTTGGAATCATTAATTGTACTCTATTATTTTCCCACGTTGAAAAAAATGAAAAAATGAGGAAGAGATCCAAATAATGAAAAATGTGTTGTGATTTGGTAGAACCAAAAATCCCAATTTTCCAGATTGATGATCTTATGATTGTATGTGGTTAGGTGATGGATGAGTGGTTTTATCTTATAATAATTTTTTAAAAAAGAATTTAAAAGTAAAAAGTAAAAAAAATATTTGTCCAAGATTGTGTACAAATCATTTATTATGAATTATTTGATCATAACATTTACATTGATTTTTGGGAAGTGGGTGTTGCTACAATGAATGGGAGAATTTCAAAACAATTTAAATTTTTATATCATGAATTGTACATAACTGATTAGCCTCTAACTTGATCCTTAATTATTAAATCATAAAATCCTACCAATATTAAGCATCAGATTCATTTGAACCATTATTACAAGTCCTCGTGATTTTATTTTCCTTTTTCTTTACAGTGTGGAGAAATTAGTTCATTTATAAGTCTATGGATAAGGAGCATATTATCATGATATTAGAAAAACTCTACTTGAATTGTATCATGAGTTATGAGAGAAAAAAATCAAAACTGAGGAAAATCATGACATTTCATGCATAATAATAATGAATCAAGGTGCCTGAATGAATAAAAGGTGAATTTCAATTAGTTTTCAAACGGGAAAAGTAAAATATCTGAATTTTTTGCTTCTATCAAAAATTGGCAACTAAATTGTTATTTTATGCAGATTTTTGAAAGTTTTATTTCAAATATTAAAATTTTTTATATTATTTCATTGATATTTGAATATTGGTAACATTGGATACATGTAGATATTTTATGCTTAGGGACAAGCATGGTTTATGTGTGGGGGTATTTGACAGAGAAAATTTATTTGCATATTTTCAATCAAATAATGTGTATTTTGTACTATTTTTAAATTATAAACACCATTTATTTACTTGTTTTATTAAAATAATGGGTATATATAAATTTAGGATGAAAATTTGAAAAATTGAGAAAAGTGCATAATTCTATATATTGGACAGATATTAACCACAAGGGATTTTTTGTCATTTATTAAAAATATTATTTCAAATTTATTGAATAATTTTATTATATAATCATGATTTTATTTCCTTCAACATTCGCTTCTATACCATGAGATGTTTCAGCATCTAAAGGGCTTAAAATCAATTATGTTTATGATTTTTCCGGGCAGACAACATGGACCCCACTATTGTAACGGAGCCACAACTCGGCCTAAACAGATCCAATTTATGTGCTTCTTATAGGGATATCATGAAGATAGATAAGTACATCTCTTCATCAAATTTGGTGGATTTTGGAAGTCCTTAAAGCTAACATTAGAGTTTATATTTTATGAAGAATGCTTCCTCGAAGCTGCGTCTAAAAAAAGAAACTGCCAATGAAAAATTAACATCCAATTCATCCGGTGTCTAAATGGGCTGAATGTTTACGGGTGAATGGAAAAAGTATTTATGAATAACTTATATTAAGGGGTTTGGGCATTAATCAGCCATTGAATTGTCCAACAATTTTCAAAACTGTGGAAAATAAAAATCTGCCTTTAAAAGGAGGTCCTCGCCTCCTTCTCAAATCATCATCCCAATAACCAAATCCAATGAGGGATCCCACCGTGGCATGGGTCGCCGATTATCCTCAATTCCCCCCAAATTTATTCTTTATATTTTATTTATATTTTAGTATTATTTTACAATTATTTACAATTTTATTTTTATTTTTATTTTTATTTTTATTAGCCCATGCATTCTTGTTTCTCCATCCACTTTTATTATTTTATTTTGTTTCATATCTCTCTATCTCCACTTCCACCCACTCAACCCGGTAATCTATTACTCTCAGAAATGAGATGCTAACCCAAAGTCTTGGATTTGGGGTAAGTTATGGTGTTCTGGAATTTTATTAATAGTTCAATTTAAATTGTTTGGTCAATTTGGGTAGCATGCATTGGTGTGGAGAATGTCCCCAATTGGGTGACAACCCCTAATGACATGTAACATCAACTATTTATATTCTAGAAAAAAGTATTGATACAAATATGAGATTTCATGTTTGTATTATCAAACTGAAATCAACATATAAATGTGAATAATGATTGGACCTATGACTAAACCCCGAAACCAAGTACTTTATTCTCAACTCATTATGTATTAATTTCATTCTTATTTATATTTTTATATAAAAAATAAAAAAAAACATTTTTATTATTTTAATTAGATAATAAGAAAACTAAAAAGTGATAGTCTAAGTTATATAGAAGAACGAGGTGTATTATATTGTGAATGCTCCTCAAAAGACATGACCCTGGTCAGCTACTGTGCTGCACTAGGAAAACTATTATTGTTTTCTTCCACGCCCTGCGATAAGAATGCATCAAAACTGTCATAATTTCAAGAGAGACAATCATTTGTTCATTTAACTTTTCTATTTTCACATTATAGTTAGATTTAATTTCTTTTTTTAAAAAAATTATATCCATGATGAATTAAAATGATTATTATTCAACATGGACTGAAAATTACTCAAAAATGAAAGAAAAATATTCAAACAACACTGAGGAATCCCTCCGAGAAAGAGATGATGTGCTTATGATAATGGTAGTGTAGAAAGAAAGAGGCATAGGAACATGGATATCACCGGAATATTTGAGGTCCATGGTTGATGAACTCCAAGCTGACTTAAAACGATACAAGGACAAGAAGTAAGTGCCACTGGTCATCCCGGATTTCACTAAAAACATCCACGAAATTGAGTCCAAACTCGAATTATAGTGGCCTGACAACCTACCCCCATTCTGTGATGATCAACTCCAAGAAGAACATTCCATCGAAGAAAGGAGTCAAGCTGGACCAACACATGGAGGTGATAAATTCTTGAACAAAAATTATTTTAATTTTTTAGAAAAAAAAATTTAGTATAACTCCCATTTTTTTTGAATTTTCAGAATAAGATGAATCCTATTATTCCCTAGAGGATATAGAGACCAAAGAATATTCACCTGTTGAGGAACACCATATGTTCCTTGAAGTCAACGAATATTCACTAGAGGGAGTACAAGAAGATATAGAGAATGTTTCAGAAGGAGAAACGATGGTGGTTGATGTTCCATACTTCATCCTATCACCACCTTCCATGATGTACCACATTGAAAAGGGGGAGGATCTGTCATACTCTATCCCTGAATTCATCCTAAAAAATAATGAAGAAGTGGATGTTGAGAAAAAATCATATGCCATGGTTCATGTAAATGAATCCCCAACCACCATTATACATTAGATAACAGCTGGTACTACCCATTTGAGGTATTAAAAGAATCCAGGGCCCACTTGGGGGATCATACCAAGATTTATCTTTACATTAATTTAAGGAAATTAAATGTAAATTTACTCTCTTAGATTTAGTGCAGCATGCATCCCACTCCCTATATCTTTTTGAGCGTCAATGAAATTATCATTATGATTAATTGAGTAATTTTATTTTGTAGGATCATGATGGTAGAAGGAATCCACAAACATTGAAGGATGGGGACTGATGTTTTATTTTCAAAATGTGGTTAATATTAATTTTCTATATTTTTATCTCCATATATTTTTCACCAAAAACAATTTTCTAAACATTAAAAGTTTAAATTACATGCTCTCACATGATTTTATGCTCTACTCGACTTATTTAGGAGACATGAGTTTCTTAGGAATCCTACGATTCCACGTTTTGAATTTCAATGATGATATGATTATATAATTGAAATGAAGAATTAAATTTTTAAAATTAAACATATATATGGAAATAATGACCCGTTATTTGATGGAATTAATTGATTCTTGTAAATTACATTTCTGTTCCATCTTTCATGCTTTGAATTCCTAAAGTTCATGCGAATTGATTTGTTATTATTTGTCATGCTATAAGTGATTGTCCAATGTTATATTTCTCATTACCTAGAGGATTTCTAGACCAATTACTTCCTATTTATTCTTGAGCATATTTCTTTAGTGATATTCGTACATTTAACTGAAAAGAACTTATATTAAATCATTCAATGCTATGACTATGCCAAAACACATTTAAAAAGATTGAGGCTTCCATTGAAAAGACACCTATCCTTCAAATACCACCTTTACAAGAATCCTTCATTTATCCCATAGAGACCATGAACGACCTTTATAGGGATGATCATTGTTTCAATCCATATTTATCCACTTCTTCCCTACTCATGGTATTTTCGTGATATTTTATAGTTGAAGTGTGGGGGTAAAGGTAATCATAGTGGATGAGACGATACACATTGTATGGAGGATGTTTGAGGTTGTTATTTTGGTAATTTTAAAAGGTTGAGGAATCATTCATTATACTCTATTGTCTTCCCCTCTTGAAAAAAATGAAAAATATGAATCAAACATCAAAAAATATGAAAAATGGGTTTTGATTTGGCAGAACAAAAAAATCACCATTTTCCTAACTGATGATCTATTGATCTTCTGTGGTTTGATGATTGATGTGTGGTTTTATCTTATAATAATTTTTAGAAAAAATTAATAAAATTTAAAAAAGTAAAAAAATTTCAATAGGGTGGAAAAATCATTTACTATGAATAATTTGATCCTAACCATTTCTTTGAGTTTTGGAAAGTGGGTGTTGCTACATTCAAGGGAAGAATTTCATTACACTTTTACTTTTGATATCATAAATTATACATAAGATATTTTTCTCCTTCTTGAGCCTTAATTTTTAAATCATAAAATCCATCCACCCTTAATCCTTAGAGTCATTTGGACCTTTATCGCATTTCCTAATGAATTTATGTGTCTTTTGTCTTTACAAAGTGGAGAAAGTTGTTCATTTAGCAGCATATGGGTAGGAAACATGTTCTCATGATATGATCATAAATCTACTTAAACTCTATCATGAGTGATAAGATAAAAAAATCAAAATTGAGGTAAATCATGACTTGGCATGCTTAATAAAAATGAATCAAGAAGCATGAATGAATGAATGGAGAAGTTCCATCATTTTTCAAAGGGGAAAAGTAAAATATGTGAATTTTTTGTTTCATTCAAAAAATGGGAAAATAAATTGATATTTTATGTATATTTTCGAATTTTTTATTGAACATTTTAAATTTTAGGAATTTATTGCATTGAAATTGGAATATTGGTAACAATGGTGTCCTTTAATTTCAATGTTTATATTTTATGCTTGAGGACAAGCATGGTTTACATGTGGGGGTATTTGATAGAGTAAATTTATGTTCATATTTTCAATCAAATGAGTAATTTTTTTTACTGTTTTTCAATGATAAAACACATTTATTTACTTGATTTATTAAAATAATGTGTAAATCTAATTTTATGATGAAAATGAGAAAAATTAGAAAATGTGCATAATTCTTGTTTTTGGACAGATTTTGACCACAAGTGTATTTCTGTCATTTCATAAAAGTTATAATTTCAAATTTTGAGATTCAATTTTTTGATAAAATTTGAATTGTATTTCATTTATATTTGTCTTCTACAAGAGGAGATAATTTGGCTATCTTAAGGGATTAAAAATGAATGAAGTTTATGATTTTTCTAGGCAGACAACGTGGACCCCACCATTGTAATGGAAACAAAACTTGACCTAAACACATCCATTTGAGGTTCGTCAACCTAGTATTGCATGAAGACATATAGGGATGTCTCTTAATCAAATTTGGTGCAGTTTTGAAGTCATTAAAGAAACCATTGGAGGTTATATTTTTTTATGAATGCTTCTTGGATGATTTGTCTAGAAAAATAAACTGCCTATAAAAAATTAATAACTCATTAATACTGTTCCGAAATGTGATTGAATTTTAAGGGTGTATGGAGAAAATATCTATGAAGAATATAAAATAGTGCGTTCACACATGAATTAGATATTTACTGGAGCAACAATGCACCAACATTTGGAGGACAGAAATATTCCTATTAAATGAGGTGGTTGCCTCCTAATAAAATCATCAGCTCGGCCCCCACAACCAATGAGGTATCCCACCAAGGAACAAGCCTCTGATTCCCCTCTATTCCCCCATAATTTCTTCATTTAATTTTAATTTTAATTTTGTTTTATTTTAGTTTTATTTTCAATTATAAATAAAATTTTAGTTTTATTAATCGATGCATTTGTGTTTCTCCATCCCCTTTTCTTCTTTAATTTCGTTTCATCTCTCTCTATCTCATATTCCACACACTCCACAATGTAATCTATTACTCTTATAACTAAGAGTCTAACACCGAGTCTTCACTAGGGGGGAGGTCATGGTGTTCCTGAATTTTATTTACAGTTTATTTTTAGTTTGTGGTAGATTTGAGTAGCATGCATTGGTGAGGCGAATGTCCCCAATTGGGTGATGACCCCCAATGACATTTAATGTATAATATTTATATTCTGGAAAATATTAGTGATTAAATTTTGAGAAATCATGCTTGTATTATAAAACATAAATCAAAATAAAAAATATAATAATGATTGAACCTAAGACTAAACCCCAAAACCAAGTAATTTCTTCTTAACTCGTTATGTCTGCATTTCATTCATGTTTATATTGTTAAATCAGAAAACCAAAAAAATATGTTTTATTTTTTTAATTATATAACAAAAGCCCCAAAAAGAGATACTCTATGTGATATAGAAAAAGAAGGTGACCTACATTGAGATGGCTCTTCCAGAGAGAGACGACCCTGGTTAGCCCCTGTGCTGCACTAGGAAATATATAATTTTTTTTGTCCACGCCCCATTATAGGTGTGAGTAAAATTTCCGGAAAAATGATCATGTTATGACCAACAATATTCTAAAAAATATTAGGGATGGTGTTTTTAAACTCCTCGATCTTCTCATTTCCATATGCAAGATTGTGAGAAGTGTGGTTCGACAAGATGTTGTAATTGGCGTACAATATCATCAGCTTGACCGTGATGTAATTGGTGTCATTATCAGTGTGAATTGCATGAGGGAATCTGATTCAATGGATGATGCTTGAGATCACTAACCTTATGATAGAACATTCCTTGTAATCATTTAGCAGTAGTGATTTTTCCCACTTGGAGAAGAAATAAGTGGAATTTTTGATACACCTAAACTATAAAGTTATTGCTGGTGGGTATCACCATGTGACACTGAGCGCGTAGATTTCTATGGGTAGGGAGTGCATTGTAGAATTTAGGGGCTCTGACGATGGACATCCAATGTTGGCACAGAAACTAAATGTGTGCCACATCTTGGAAAACACAATATAGCCATATTCCATTATGATAAATAAGTATCCCAACCTTTGGATATGATAGGAATCTTTTGAACTGGCCATACAATATCCACGCGAACTAGGTAGGAATTATTACATAACATGGGAGATATAACCTCCTTTACATAAATGGATAAAAAATCCATCAAAGACAAATTTTTAAAGGATGTTCTCTAGGTTGAGACCACTCTAGGGGGTGAACTGTACTGCACACCAATAGATTTACTCACGCTCTACATTTCCTTTTAAGAGATATCTATATTAGAGGTACTCACAAAATGAAGTCATCTAAATATTGGTTTATTATGATATGGTAGGGGGATTTGGGTGTTAGGATATTGAGGCATCGGTGGTAAGAGTGATTACTTTCTAGTCATCATCACTTTCAAAACATATGGGAGAGATGACCCATCAGTGTGCCACGTTGAAAATAAGATTCATTTTTTATATCTGCATGTAAAGTGGAAATATTGGACATGACATATTATTTACCATTTTATGACTGAGGGACATGAGTGACCATTGGAAAATAATGGAACTAAGTTTTTAGCTTGAGAGTGCCCTCTATGATGGGAACCAACTCAGGCATCCTGACGAAACTATTACCATTAATATTATTGATAATTATATTGGATTCAACATTCACATATAGATAGTGGACCTCAATCTCTAAGTCTCGATTATGACCTGAGTTGAGGTCATGATACTCTACCTCAATGATGGCCCAGATGTCTAACCACAAGAACGAGTGGGGAAAGTGAGCTAATGTAGACATGATAATGATGATACCCATAAGAACTCCATTTAGACTAGGGTCATTGAGCCTTCTACTATCCAATACTTATGAAGTTAAATCAATGTTCATCTTCCAAAATGGTAAATCCTATTCAACTGAGTAGATAGCCACTTCTAGGAAGAAATGATTTATAGACTACCGTGTTGGGGATGGATGGGCATCTAGAAAATTTGCTAATTCCAAACCCTTTACATTTATTTGTAGAATGAACATGATGCCGAAATGCTAAAGGATAATTTTCAACTGATCTAGGTCTCTATCAACATAGGGGGATTATGATTATACATCAGTAGTTTAATATGGGACAACAACTATCTATAGTGGTGCTATAAATAAGGCCACAGTTTCTGCATAGAAAAGACCCGTGTGAGGTAGTTCTCCTCGACATAGAATATCTAGTTTTGGTGTTTAGGAGAAATGAAATGAGAGAGTATAAAATATCCTTTGTCACTTCGTTATTCATCTGTATGAGAAGAGAACTGGGGGATTATCACAGGGATGTCACATAAAGGTTTAAAGACCTGGAATTTCCGTGGAAATGTTTTTTCATAAATACATGAAAATTTTATGAGTCCACAAAAAATGAGGGTGCATAATTCCGAGGCCCAGTGTTCCCAGAATCAATTTCTGAAGTTTTGTTCATGTACGTTCAGTAAACATATGAGCAGGTTTTTATAACATTAGAACCAGCGCTCAGAATTGAAATCTGAGGGCACAGTTGAACTCGCAGTGTCGTTATTTTCTTCAGAAGAATTTCACCCCGACGACAGTTGGTTGAGAATAAAATATAGTTTTTGGGATTTTAGATAATGATTTAAATAAAAATAATGTTTTTGGATTTATTTTTATTTATTTGATAAAACCTCGACATTGATGTTAGAGGTGGGACCACCACACTATAACCTCCCAAGAGTGGTTGTGGATTTGGGGCCCACCCAAACCTAACCTCCTCATCAAGTTTGATATGGTGGGGACCACCCGTGGTTTAATCCTCTTGAACATCCCATTATGTGGGGAGAAAAATCTTGAGCTCCCCACTTAATGGTGCCACCACCCCTCCACCTTAATTGATCCAACACATAGCATTTATGGTGCCAAATCCTCAATTTGGATTTTGAACCAACCACTTAAATTAATTAAGGGGAGCCATGTAAAATTATTCACCCATTTTGAATTTTGTGATGAAAAATTAAATAATATATTAACTTAATATATTATTTTTCATTGAATATTAAATTTTGTGGAAGTATGGTAGAAGAGAGAAATGTTCTCGCCATCAAAGAACGAAGAACACATTCTTCCAACGAAAAATTCCTACAACAATCTCCTTCGACCTTCATCCTCCGATCCTTCCGATGTAGAACGTCTTCAACCAAATTTCCCTTCGCATCGTCTTCAACAAGCCTACGCACAATCTCAGGATTCGAAGTGTGTGGTGGACATGAAGAAAAATGATCTTCTTCATCTTCTTTCCACAACTTCATCATCGAACAACGATCAAAGGTAGGGGTTTTATTTGTGTAATAATAAATTCTATATTTTTCATCGTCGGTTGGAAAGGAAATAATTGTGGTGGTTGTAAATATTTAAGTTCATCTTTCTTCTTAGTTGATGCGAAAAATGTTACCACCCTAAACGCACAGGGTGCGGGTCAAACCAAAATGGCCTGACCACTATGTCATTCTTGTTTATAATGATCATTGGCATGAAGATGAAGCAATGAGGTGATGAAAGCGGAGAAGAAAAAGGCCACACTACACATGGATTTTGGTTCCACACCACACCCATGCCGTTCCACACCGCCACCGGCCGTACCAGCCACGGTCGTGCCCCCACCATCCATACTGCTCGCCGAGCCCGTATGGGCAGTACATAGACTCCTGCTGACCCCACTTCCATCCTTGTCGTGCCCCGCCAGCCGGCCCGCCAGCCTGCCCCCCCACCTCCCGACCTTCCCAACCACCTCTTGTGTGCCCGACCGAACCGCGCCGGCATGCGCACCCCACATACCCCTTGAGCCATGTTCTGTCCGAGATATGCCCCTCATGGAATTGGACAAACCAGAATCGACCATCAAGGTAGAGATTTCGAGATGTTCCCCACATTCTCCTAGCTGAACCGGCATTCCGTGCCCCTCACAGTGCCTTTGGGCTGAACCTCCTTTACACCGATGTTAGGCTGGTCTGCGCCCTTGAGATCTGTTTGCGCCCCTATGGTACTCGTAACCTTCGCGGCCTGCTAGGCTGGGCCCAAAGGGTGGGGCCGAACCCAATGGGTCGGCCTAGACTAAGTCAGGACGGGTCGGTCCAACTGGGTTGGACCATACCCAGGGCCACTACGACCCCCCTTTATATTCTTTTGGCAAAATCTTTGGCACCGAATGTCTATTTGATGAACCATCAACGACGCTAGTAATCTTGGAGTGTGATGATAAATTTGGTTATAGAACACTAGTTTTGGGGGTATGGTTGGATTACGATCAGGTTGGATCGTGCATGAATCCAACCGGGCACCCGTGACTAAAAGGCTAATATATCACAGATCAGGCGTCTAATTGACATTTCATCTGCTGCGTTGAGATTTCTATGATGTGGCAGTCCTTTGGGATAAATATTTGTGGTAATTCGTTAATGTTGATGTATCGATACTTGGAATGAGGAGCGGACCCTCCCGGAATCAATCATGCTTTGTGAAGAACCCTTTGGATGGCTGCACTCTGACGACTACTCCGGGATCCTGTGTGGGTTCGATAGCATGGACAACTATTCCTAGATCCTATGTGGGTTTGATAGCTCTGATTACTATTCCTAGATCATGTGTGGGGTTGACAGCACTGACGACTATTCCTCAATCCTATGTGGGTTCGAAAGCTCTATTTACTGTTCCTAGATCCTGTGTGGGTTCGACATTTCTGATTTTTGTTCCTGGATCCTATGTGGATTTGACAGAATAGATGATTTAGTGGATAAATCTAATCATCTCTAACTCTCTACAAAGTTTGTATACCTGTGTATGCCGAGTTAGTAACTTTTGTGTTTACCTCATGATTGAGATGGGTTACAAGATACCTTCGGTATATGTATGGACATATACCTAATTGTGGTTATCTGTGGATTTCATAATTTTTGGTTTATCCATGGTGGATATTGAGAGACCTTGAGGGTCTCGGGGACCCTACTGAGTATTTTTATACTCACCCCTACACGGGCTATGCCCGCACCTCATTGTGTTGGATGCAGGCAACAGACAATGCTAACTGAGGCTGAGAGTAACAGGACTAGAAGATACTCGAAGGTGGACCATAAGATGTGTCATTACATGGAGGAGAATGACAGAAGTGGAGTGATGAGGAGGATATCTATACCTACCCTTCAGGTAGGATCCATGGTGGATGAACCATGGGCTTCTTTTCACCATTCAGCTATTTTTTTCTTTTCTGTTGTACTTGTACTTTACAGTTGGTCTTGTATTTCCAGCCCCATTACATTTCATCACACTCTTCTTATACAGTTTTTCTTAGTGTTTTATGTCCATATGTGTGCTCTGTTGTGTATGTTTACAGGTATTAAGGCAATGCATTACCAGATTTGTGGAATTACGTGTTTGATGCTAGTCGCCAGCCACTGGCCTATGGAAGGAATTCTTGGGGTATTCACAGACGGGCCACGGGGGACAGGTCATGAAAAATAGGTATTAGGGAGTCAGTTCTACCATAGAAATTAGGACTCTAATATTTTTTGTGATGTAATAGAGTTAAGGATACTGAGTGTGGTTTTCAGTTCAGGGAGTCCAATTTTGGTGAAGTGGCCGACATATCCATACACCATGACCCTGACTTCTGATTTCTGACTCACTGAAGGAAAAAAATGATTGGGTGTGTGTTTAAAGACTTTTATTAGTGATCTATTTAAGATATCTCACCAGGTATAACTTTTTGACCATGGCACACCTGTTTATTTACAGGATGCATCCACACAGATAGCCATCATGGGTTCGAGGATTTTTATGAGATGTAAGCCCACTAAGCGACGAGGCCTTGGTGCCGGGCCCTATCACAGCAAAGGCACCAGTGATACCACTACCAATTGGCCCAACGATGCTACCATCCCCAGCAGGAGACAGTGTACGCCCCCTGAGTTCATTTAATGAGTTCTAGTGCCAAAGGCCACCTCGGTATAGGGGAAAGATGGACCTGCAGGCAGCTGAGGATTCGATGGAGGTTGTGGTGAGAGTCTTCAGACTAGTAGGGACACCAGCAGACCTTATGGCGATCCTTGTCAAAAGTCTCCTTCAGGAAGCAGCCGAAGGATGGTGAAACCTGATGCTCTAGGTGCATGATGAGGCGACACTACTCTGGGTAGACATTGAGAGCTTGTTTCGGGCAGAGTTTCTCCAAGATACCCTACATTAAATTCATATACATGAGCTACTAAATATATAGTAGGGCAGCATGATGGTGGAACAATACTCACTGAGATTCATTGACCTCTCGCGCTACTCCACAAATATGTTGTGAGACCCATTCATTAGGTCCTTGACCTTCCAGCATGGGCTCAAGAGAGAAATTAGTGCTTCGATGATCTCCCTCAGCATCTCGATGCAGGCAAGGCTATTGAATGTAGCTCTATTAGTGGAGAGTTTTCTTGCTGAACAGTCACCAGCAGCGCGACCCGCGACCGGGAATCACGTAGTAGATTCTTATGTATTTTTCAGCAAACAGATGTCGTATAGGTACAAGCAGACCATACTATCTGGTAGATGACCTAAGGATTCAGGTTCAGTTGTGCGAGGCACTTGATACTGATCTGGTCATTCAAGGAACATGTAGTGTTTCACATGTAGTGGGCAAGGTCACATGGATCGTGACTATCCGACCCGCCGTTCGGATGATCAGAAGTCCGTTGAGGGGCCTCCCAGGTATAGGTAGAGGTTCTATCGAGGAAAACTATAAGGTATAGGTGGACATGGTAGAGGAGCTGGTCGTGCAGCTAGCGGTGGTGGATGATATGATATGTTACCACCACCACCACCGGGATGTCCACCCCAACCAGAGGGGGCAAGTGGATAGGCTAGATCCCAACTCCAGACAGCTAAGGCATACGATCCCAACACTCTGGAGATGATTCAAGGTACATTATGTTCCCAATCCACCATAGATTTAGTTCTTATAGACACAGATGCCAGTCACCCTTTAATTTCCACTCCCCACATTTGGAGATCAAAGATTCCAAAAGATTCATTGGCTCGATCCTTATTGCTTGAGACTCCTATGGTAGTAGATTCCTTGATTACGAACCAGTGTCAGCAGTGTGAGCTTACTCTGCGGAGAAAAGAGCTTCATGTTGAATATCCTAGTAGCGGCGTCGAGGCCTTACGATGCCATCTTGGTATGGACTGGTTATCTACATTATACGCTCAGATCGACTATATTAGGCGCAATGTGCTGTGTGTCCACAAGGATGGGACTAGGTTCACCTTCACCGGTGAAAAGGGAGCCTTTTCAGCACATGAAGGACTTTCCTGGATGGGATTATATCCGATAACTCATCAGTTGTCTTTCCATACAATCAGAGCAGTTGATGTGGAGTTCCTGAATTATCCTGTAGTGGTAGACCAGTATGTGGATTTTTTCCCTATTGATGTCCCATGTATACCTCCTCATTGATAGGTGGACTTCTATATTGACCTATACCCTGGGACAACACTGATATGTACACCAACATATCGGATGGATCCTTCTGAGCTTCGTGAGCTGTGGGTAGAGTTAGAGGTCATTCAATGGAGATGATTCATTCGTCCTTGTGTTTCTCCCTAGGCAGCCCCGATTCTGTTCTCCAAGAAGGCAGATGGAAGCATGAGTCTTTGTGTTTACTATCACCACATGAAATAGGTGACCGTGACGAACAAGTACCCACTCCTGAGGATTGAAGTCCTCTTTGATCAGATGAATGGTGTGTGGTGGTACTTGATGATAGACTACAGATTGGGATATCACCATCATAGAGTTCGAGACAAGGATGTGAAAAAGATGGCCTTCAGATGTTGGTATGGCCACTACGAGTTCTTGGTTATGAAATTCTGAATAACCAATGCTCCAGAAGTCTTCATGGGAATCATGAACAGGATCTTCCAGCCATACCTTGATCGCTTTGTCGTAGTCTTTATCGACAACATTCAGATCTACTCGACTACTGAGGAGGAGCATGCCTGTCATTTGCAGGTTGTAATGGACACACTACGAGAGCACCAGATTTATGGCACGCACATGAAGTGCCATTGGTGGATCTGAGAGGTTCATTTTTCGGGACATGTCTTCTTAGAGGCTTGAGTTTTAGTAGATCTTGTGATGATTGAGGTGGTACTTTCTTGGGAGCCACCCAGGAGTGTGACAGATGTACGTAGCTTATTGGGTTTGGCTAGTAACTACCGGAGGTTCGTATGAGACTTATCCAATGTTGTAGCACCACTATCAACCTTAATGAAGAAGGGGTAACCCTTTGTGTGTTCTGGGAGATTCAAGCAGATATTTCAAGAGATAAGGCAGAGGCTAACTAGTTCCCCCATCATAAGGCTTCTATTGGATGGCATTGGGTACGTAGTCTACTACCATGCACCAGGGACTAGAATCAGGTGTGTCTGGATGAAGGAGTAAGCAGTCATCGCATATGGTGCTCAGTTGCTGAGTTAGAATGAGCATAACTACCCAAACCATGACCTGGAGTTATCAGCAGTGGTATTTTCCTTGAAGATGTGGTGAAACTATCTTATGGGAGAGCATTTCACAGTCTAATATGACCACCAATGTCTCAGGTATATCTTATATCAGAATGACATGTACCTGAGACAGCGGCGATGTCTTGAGTTCCTCCAAGACTATGACTTCAAGATAGTATATACTCTTGGGAAGGAGAACATTATGAAAGATGAACCCAGTTAGTGATCTGGTATACAGCTGCAAGGAGAGGCGACAGAGCAGCTTGGTGCTTTATAGATATCCTTTATGGACTGAGATGGAGCAGCTTTCCATCAGTATCTTATAATCACTCCTCCACTTCCTTAGTGAGTTAGAGGGGAACAGTGTGGAGACGTTGATTGCGAGACACAAAGTGATAAGATATCCATAGGGAAGGCACATGATGGATTATCAAAAGGTGTGGAGCATGTCTTCCTCTTCAAAGAACGTACAATTGTTCCAGTGTCATACTAGGAGGAAGTGATGATGGAGTTCCACACATCCCTTTATTTGTACATCCATGAGTGGAAAAGATGTACCAGGATCTCTTAAGACAAAACTGGTGGCCGGAGATGAAGAAGGCGATTGCAGAGTTTGTCTCTCGGTGCCTCAGTTGTCAGCATGTGAAGGCAGTGTATCAGGTACTAGCAGGCTTGGTTCAGCCTTTAGAGGTCCCAGAGTGTAAGTGGGGTGGTATATCCATGGAATTAGTGACAGGTCTTCAACGTACATCTAGGGGTCATGACATGATTTGGGTGATTATTGTCCAACTCACCATGTTAGCTCACATCCTACCGATCATAGAGCAGGGTTCAGTAGAGATCATGGGACGTCTCTATGTGTATGAGGTTATGAGGCTACATGAACTACCTTTGATGATTATCTCCAATCCTGATGAAAAGTTTGCATCACATCTATGGAAGGGGTTGTATGAGGCATTTGGGATGCAACTTCGTCTGAGCACCACCTTCCATCCTCAGATGGATGGTCATACTTAGTAGACCATTCAGAACCTCGAGGACATGATGCATTATTGTGTCATCAATATTTGTCGTAGATAAGAGGATCACATACATTTGGTAGAGTTTTCATACCACAATAGCAATCACTCCACCATTAGGATGACACCTATTGAGGCGTTATACGGGAGACCTTGAAGATCGCCCTAGTGTTGCACTAACCCTGGGGAGTCAGCTGTAGTGGGACGAGGGATGGTACGAGCTACCATGAAGAAGGTACAGATAATACAGGAGTAGATGAAGACTCCACAGAGAAGACAAAAGGAAAACTTTCATAGAATATGTAGACCTCTAGAGTTTAAGGATGGAGACACCGTCTTTCTACGGGTCTCATCTCGACGAGGTTTATAGATATTTGGATGACCTGGCATGTTATCTTTGAGATTCATTAGACCTTTCTAGGTCCACAAAAGAGTAGGTGAGGTGGCTTACCACCTAGATCTTCCACCTCAGTTGCATCGGGTGCACGAAGTCTTCCACGTAACCCAGCTGAGGATAAATGTGTACGACCCTTCAAACATCATTGACCATGGAAAGATGTATGTCGATGATGGGGTGAATTTTACGGATGTTCCAGTGGAGATTGAGGATCGACAGGAGAGAGTCCTTCATGGACGATCGTTACCTCTGGTGTGCATTCATTGGTAGCACGAGAACCTCTAGGAGAGCACAAGGTTGAGGGAGGCTCAGATGCATGCTCAGTACCCTCATTTATTCTCTTAGATCTAGTTATATCTTACAGGGATGTAAATCCATGAGGTGGAGAGAATGTGAAGACCCTGAATTTCCATGGAATTTTTTTTTCTTAAATACATGAATATTTTAAGAGTATGCAAAAACTGACGGCACATGATTCTTAGGCCCAGTGTGCTCGGAATCAATTTCTAATGTTTTCTGGGTATGTTCAGTAAACGTACTAGTGGATTTTTATAACTTTAGAACTGGTGCATATAATTTAAAATTCGAGGGCACGATTGAACATGGAGCGTTGATATTTTCTTAAGAATACATTAACATCGATGATCTTTGGTCGAGAATGAATGATATTTTTTGGGTTTTGAGAGAATTATTTAAATAAAAATAAAGTGTGGATTTATTTTTATTTGTTGGTTAAAACCTCAACATGGAAGTTGGAGGTCGGACCACCACACCTTAACCTCCAATGAATGGTTATGGTGGTGGGGCCCACCAAAACCTAACTTCTACTTCATGTATGATATGGTGGGGTTTAGCCGAGGTTGAAACCTCTTGAACTCTCAATGATGCGGGGTGGAACCTCTTGAGCTCCCCACTTAATGGTTCCACCACCCCTCCACCTTAATGGAGCCAACACACAACATTTATGCTGAAAAATCCTCCATTATATTTTTGGGCCATCCTCTTGAATTATTTTAAGGGGATCCATGTTAATTAATTCACCCATTTTTAATTTTGTTCCAAAAAATTAAATAATAGATTAACTTAATCTATTATTTTTCTTGGAATATTATTTTTGGTGGAAACTAGTGAAATGAGAGAAAATCTCTCGCCATAGAAGAAAGAAGAACATGTTTTTCTAATGATGAATTCCAGAAATGATCACCTTCAGCCTTCATCATCGAATCTGACCAATGTAAAACATCATCAACTGACCTTACCTACACATCATCATCAAAGAGCAGACACAGAAGCTCAAGATTAGAAGTGTGTGGTGGACACGACGAACGACGATCTCCTTCATCTTCTTTCTGCAACTTCATCGTCGAACAACAATCAAAGGTAGGGTGTTTCTATGTGTAATAATACTTTCCATATTTTACTTCTTTGGTTGGAATGGAAATCGTTGTGGTGGTTGTAAAAATTGATGTTGATATTTCTTCATACTTTGTGAGTGAAATGTTACCACCCTAAACGCGGAGGGTGTGTCCCAAACCAACAAGGCCCGACCCTTCTGAATTTCTTCTTTATAATAATCTTTGGAAATGTGATGAAGCAACGAGGCGATGAAGGAGGTGAAGAAAAAGGTCGTGCTACCCGTGACCTCCATGCTCCCCACTTCCCACACAGTGTTCCGCACTGCCCCCATGATATTCTGAACTTCCACCGGCTGAACCAGTCCCAGCCGAGCCCCCACCTGCCATGCCGGTCAACTGGCTGAGCCACTGCCCCGTGTTGTATCGTGGACATTGGCCTACCCGACCCCCTAACGGCAAGGCCATGCCCTACCCGACCCGCCTACCGGCCTTGCCGTGCCCTGCCCGGCCGCCCACCGACCTGCCTTTCGGCTTGGCCGGGCCCTGCCCGGCCCCCTGCCGGCCTGGCTGTGCCCTGCCCGGCCACTTGCTGTCTCCTCTACCGGCCTAGTCGTGCCTCTCCAGCATACCCGCCAGCCCGCCCTGGTGCCTTCCATCCTGCCCGACCGCCTCTCATGCCCCCGGCCGGACCGCGACGGCATGTGCACCCCGCGTGCCTCGTGCACCCCATTCAGCCCAAGCTGCGCCCCTCATGATGCTAGACGATCTGTCCAAGGCCATCCGGGCCAATACGATGAGCCGTGCCCCATGCGCAACTGGCCGAGCCAGCCTTCCATGCCCCTTGCGGTGCCTCCGGACCGAACTGACCTTACACAAATGCGTCGCCAGTCCGTACCCTCATGACTGGTCCACGCACCAGTGCTACTCACAGCCTTCGCGACATGCTATGTTCGGCCCAAAGGGAGGTGCTGAACCCAATGGGTCGGCCCAGACTATGTCAGGCTTGGTCCATCCGACCGGGTCAGACCGAACTCAGGATCGCTGCGACCCCCCTTTACTTACTTTTGGCCATATCTTTGGCACGAGACATCCGTTTCATGAACCATCAGCAGCACGAGTAATCCTGGAGTGTGAAACTACCTATGAGTATACCCTACTGGAGTTTGGGGTATAGTTGAGATGCAATCAGGTTGATCATGCAGAAATCCCACTATGCCCCTAGGACAAAAAGGCTAATAACTCACAAACCGGGCATCCAATTGACGTTTCATCTATTCCATTGAGACCCCTATGACGTGGAATACCTTTGGGATACTTCACCATTGTAATTTGTGGAATTTGATGTATCAAAAACTGGGTTTAGGAGCAGAGCCTCCTGGAATCAAGCATGCTTTGTGTAGAACCATGTCGCTTGCTGCGCTCTGACAACTCTTCCGAGATCATGTGTGTGTTCAACAGCTCCAACTACTGTTCTTGGATCATATGTGGGTTAAACAGAACTGACGACTGTTCCTGGATCCTGTATGTGTCTGACAGCTCTATTTAATGTTCATGGATCATGTGTGGGTTCAACAATTCAGATTTATGTTCCTAGACCCAGTATGGGTTCAACAGAATAGATGATTTAGTGGCTACATATAATCATCTCTTACTCTCTACAAAATTTTTATACATTTGTGAGCTGAGTCAGTAACTTTTGTGTTTATTTCATGATTGAGATGGGTTACTTGATAACATAAGTATATGTATAGTCACATACCTAAGTGGTGTTATCTTTTGATTTCATACTTTTTGGTTTATCCATTGTAGATTTTGAGAGACCATGAGGGTCTCGGGTCCCAAATGAGTATTTTTATACTCACCCATGCACTACCTATGCTCACTCCTCATTGTGTTGGATGCAGATGACGAACAAAGCTAACTGAGGCTAAGAGTAACAGGACTGGATGATACCCAGAAGTGAACCATACGACGTGTTGGTACAAGGAGGAGACTGACAGACATGGAGTGCTGAGGAGGCCATCTATACCTACCCTTCAGGTAGGATTTTTGGTGGATGTTCCAGGAGCTGATTTTCACCTTTCACCTATTTTTTTCATTTTCAATTGAACTAATACTTTACAGTCGGTCGTGTACTTCCGACACCTTTAATTTTCAGCACTCTCCTGTTATACAATTTTACTTAGTGTTTTATATGCATCTGTGTTCTCTGTTGTGTATGTTTATAGTTATAAGGGAAATGTCTTTCACGATTTAGGGAATAACCCCTTTGGTGCTAGTCGCCAGCCCCTAGTCTGTCGAAGGCAGGCTTGGGGTAGTCACGACATGAGCCCTGGTGGACTTGTCGTGAAAAAAGGACCGGTTAATTTCTAAAAAAAGATTGCATCAGAATTAAAGGAAGGAGAATATAATTCTTAATCTCATCGAAATCCATCTTTCATTCTTCACCACATTGGTATATTTAACTTTCTTCATGAGTTGTAAAATGTCCATACACTTCGCAGAAAAATTCATAATGAATCGACTTATATAGGCTGAGTGGCCTTGAAAGCACCAACATTCACGCAAGTTTCTCTAATAAGGCATCAACTTGATAAAAATTTTCTTCTCGATATTGGTCTTCATTCGTCTATATTTGGTGATGAAGTCGAGAAACATTCCAGTGTTAACCCTGAAGGCACACATCAAATGGATCATGTTTAGATGGTGGGATCCAAGGAAGTATAACACCATCAAAAAATCATTGAGTTGGTCCTAATGCTTGTGGGATTTGAACACCAAATCACCCTAGTAGCATTCCACTACTATCCCATGGATTTCCTTGAATACGAGGTGCATAACATGATGATAGGCTACTACATTATTCTTTAGACCAAAAGGAATTACATTGTACCAAAATGTACCTTGTGGTGCTCTGATGGAGGTGGACTCTTCATCCTCATGGTCCATTCAGATATGATTTTATATAGAATACACATAAATGATGGAGAGATTCAAGACCCTATTAGTGGATTAGATCAAAAATTATATCATGGGAGGCTGAAATGTGTCTCTGTAATTGTGACGGTTGTGGCTGTGAAAATTGATGCATAATATAATCTGTCATTTCATCTTCCTGATGGGAAAAATGTTGTCCAACCACATGGGGTTCCTAGAAATTATGATCATATTAGCTTCGGCCTTGACCATGGTGTTTTTAGAAGGGTTCATCATTTGGGGGGGATGTTTGAACCTATGATCGTTTATCGGGAGACCAAGGTGGTGGACGACGATGTGAGGGTCTAGTCCTAGAATCTTCTTATAGCTCCAAGAATATACATGCCTAGTATGATTCAAAAAATCCACCTAATACTGCAGATTTTCATCATACATTGATACACTGATCAATGTTAGTCATATGTCTGCCTCCATACGAAGAATCTCTGGGATCTACTCACCAACAATGGAAGATACCCCTTTCGGGATTATAATAGGAGGGTCTTCCAAATCCCCTTCATTATCCACAGAAGGAGGATCATCAACAAGAGGAAACTATACTATATCGTCTATCCTTGATGTAATGATAGTGCCAAACTTAGTGGCGGTGGAATCATTATTTGGAGACTCATGTAATGCAAAATCCATAGCAACAAAATCCATCGACCCGATTTCATTAGGAATTTTACCGAGAGGGCCACTCTTTATAAAATAAAAGTAATAGTGTCATGTTTTTTGGAGTTGGTTCATCTCAACATGAAGAAACATGAAATAGTGGCATGTTGTTGTTTCAATGGGGAGAATATCTTAATACCATATAAGGTTAAGGTTCTCTTGTATAACAAGATCCTAAATTTTTTAGGAATACAAAGTGATATTTCAGTGCTCTTTGTGCATGTGAATGCCATTCCTACTCCTTCAAAAGGCAAAAAAGATGTATTCTATGTCTTCGGTTATGGTCTTCTACTAGTGAATTGGGAGTATTAATGAATCATCCAATCTATCTACAGAACGACCATATTTGTGGGGGGGTCAGCCTAATTATCTCGAACATTTTATTCATTGATGTTGTAATAGTCAATATCGATGTAGCAACATTCACATTATTCAATGGGAGGCACAACACCTGGGAATTTACCCACTGAACCATTAATGGAGTACTTGAGGCACTGATGATTCGTGGAGGAGAATCTTGCATGAAGATGAAGCTAATGTCTACCCATATGTGTGTTGTTGGTAGTGTCCTGAGAGACTACTAGAAACTCAGTATTGGATATCAGGCCACTGAATTATGTATTTAAGAGGATATTTCAAATTTCCATCAACATATTCCTAGAAAAACATTAAATATTCAGGTCATAGGGA
Source organism: Viscum album (assembly GCA_963277665.1). Lineage (NCBI taxonomy): Eukaryota > Viridiplantae > Streptophyta > Magnoliopsida > Santalales > Viscaceae > Viscum > Viscum album. The sequence continues at coordinate 1,239,351,034 of OY728119.1, forward strand.
CTCATAACAACTTCATCTAATCATATATTACGGAGTGTCTGGGTACTGATGATATTAAACCCAAAACCAATGTCGACAAAATATTATTATACCACCATGACATTAAATTGTCCAGTGATATGCAATGGGAGGATGTTTTCTTATAGAAGATAACCATCATCTTCCCCTAAGAATGAGAGAATGTCATGTCACTCTAAATGGTCAAGTGTCATAGTATGAAAATCATATGCGGCTGCAACCTATATTTCGAAATGGAGGGGGGTTCAAAATACCTATACATGGGATTCAAACAAATAATTCAACATGAAGAGATCCTTTAAAATTGAGAGACTATAAGGAACTATAGGGAGGTGATAAATCACAACATTATTTAGTGTACGGCTCACATATCTACCGATAAAAGGATTCTATGTGGTTGGATGTATTATTGGTTCTAATGTTTTTATAGGTGGAATCCAGTTAGTGATTGGAATATCTAGAATCTCACTAGTCCAACCATGTCAAACAAATATTGTCTGATGGCCAGATAACTGAGGTCTTCCTACAGGTGAATGCTGTTTCCATAGAATGGTTGCGACAACTCTGTTGGATCGAGCAGAACAATCGATGGTGGAAGTGAGCCTAATAAGAAATGGTGAGAGGGTTTTGGGTTTTTTATCTATGGTGAGCATGATTTATGGTCTTAGTGTCACATGCAACATGGTGTAATTTGATGGACAGTGCATTATGGCGCTTCACATACACATTTTCTCATCATCAATTCCAGTAATTAGGGACATTACAATGGTCTTCTAGATGTTCTTTGATGTTGGGAATCATATTTGGTTCCACTAGCACAATATTATTATTTAAAACAAACCACGGATAAACACTTGAATAAAATTCCATTGTTGGGAGAATTTGATGGGTAATCCCAATATCCAAGGGAATGAAGTCTCTGAGTGTGAAGGTCATCTACGACACCAACTTAAGACTTCTATTTCCTTTGCGTTGTCGGTGCCTCCTATTTTCAGAGGTTGTAGACTAAGAAGTGGATGTAGAAGCTATAATGTTAGGAGGATTAGCTGCATCAGAAGGAACATGCAAATTCATACAGGCATCGAATATACTATGACCATGAGTGACTAAATTACCAGCCATCCAGTGATCACAATTCTAGGACCTACATCTAGGAGCTTTCTACCTTTCAACTTCGCCGACACTATCGGGAATTTCTGAAACACATGCCACCGATGTCGGGGATAGACCCAATATAAATTTTTTTATTTTTATCCTAGTATTGGGACAATTCCAGGAATACATAGAAAAACTTTATGGTATTTCTATTGAACCAGTGATATGGGATATATTTTGGGTAATCAATGAGATCATCCTCCTTGGGATTCCTTCATGCAGGCAGCCTCAAGATTCCCTAATCCAATGCTCTCTAAATATATTTGGGGAAATAATCCTTTTTTAAATTGAATGTTATGTTTATCCTTTGCAAGTATGGTAATCTAAAATCTAGGACTTGATGAGGGGTTGAATTCATATAATAATGTGGAACCCGGTTCTCTCGCATTTGTAGTGATGGTCGACATTTTGGTGCTAGCCAATTCCGAGGCTAGAAATGCTGACCCTGAGTATTAGTCGGAAGCTACTGTCCACATAGAGGCTATAGAGGTGGATCTTCTTGTAATAACTCATGTTGCCTAGGGGCCACAATCCTTTCAATGACATATATCTCAATTTTGGTGGCACTTATTGTAGGTGTGGTGGGAGGCAACGAGTGTGCCTAGTTTGCTTGCTACAAGAAATACTCTTTGCCCTATTACTTATAAGAGAATTTCAAGAATACACCAATGAAATTATAATTGATTATGTATGGTTACAATTATGTATTAATATTTCCAACAAACATCATAATCAACTTCTTTCGTGTTCGTGACATCTCATGTGAATACGTGAGGCCATTCAACTAGGAGATGATGTTAGTGGATCACACATACAGACATTTAATTCACATGATGAAGAAAAAATATGAGTGTTCCAAGTGGTAGAGCTATAATGATACTTGAATTTCATGCAGAGATTCTCCCAATATTTTATGTACCTGACGAGAAACTAGCTATACGAGATAAATGCATGCCCTTCTGGTGTGTGTACAATGCACTATAACATGGTAGCTTCCTACTGCACTAGAGTTCCTAGCATGGGTCCACACCTAGAGATGAAGTAAACTAGGTTCTATATTGGATTTCCCATCCTATTGATGGGGGAGAAGGTAGGATTTAAAATATTAATTTGGGCTAGCATGTACTTTATCCATTCAAAATATAGTTTTCCATTAGTATGGATTTCAACCTATCACGTCTCAAGAACCTCATGGTGGGAAATTAGATAACCCATCAGATCATCCAAAGGTGTATTCCTTTCCTAGGGAAGGTTAATAACAACCAGTATGATTGTAAGATCGTCAACATGATAATCAGTCCATGTAACCAGTGTGGTGTCTTGTTGAACAACCCAATGAACTATTCGAGGAACAACCAGAATAGCTACCTGGGTAATGTGTTTTCATGGTTCTTGTATGTTTGTGGGTGTATATTATTCCTTCATCTAATAAACATCATCCATTAACCTCTATGGATGAGTGGGGTGGTTGGGATCAACATAGTGAAAATAGTTGAGATAAACATGTGGTTTCTCCTTCTTCCCCCCACATAAGATGGATGGGATAACAATAGGGATCCCATAATTTGGTCATTGCTATGTGGAATGCTGGGAAAAGAGCTCATTAATTGTATTTTTATGTTCTACAAGATGTTGATGGTGCACAACCTTTTCAAGGTCATATTCGATCATTTTTACTGAACTAGATGAGTTGGAGTGATTAATAGTCTTCGAGAAAAATTAACCCTTATTGGGATCCCGACCAAAAGCTAATGACTCAATAGCCATTGTAAGGCCAATCAAGTGTCTTTTCCTGCAAGGGACGATGCCCGGGGGATCAAAAGAGTCGGTACAACCCTATAGTGTTAGTTTTCTTCAACGATCATTATCCTTAAATCCATATCTATGAGTTAGCTTTATTTACCATGACATCAACTAGTGGTGTACCCTTTATATTTTCTAGAATATAGGTATGACATCATATTGGGATGAAGTGGAGAGCTACATACATCCCCTAGCCATGGATCTGATCATGTAGGGATGCATCAATAATAATCCAACAGAGTAAAGTGAAGCACTAGATGCACAATTGCTTGATGATTATATGATTGTCGGGTGATGTAGGGTGTCACGAAAAAGGAAGCACAGCTAGGGAAACCATGTGATACAGATGGTCGATATCATCATAATGCAATTGGGTCTTTGGATAAAATCAAATGATGTTTTTGGATATATAAAGGCATTTTCTAGATAGTTTTACAGAAATACGTTAATTCATCCTTATCAAGGGACTCTAGATAATTTAATTTTGGTTTAGAAATTGAATAGAACTTCAAGGGGAATTGGTATTCTGTAAGGATATCCCATAATCATGTCCATTCAAAAAGAGTATTGGGAATCTTGTTTCCCAATTCTTTTACTAGATGCAACTACATGATCAACAATGGCATTGAAACATATCTTTTTTGTGATGTACTGGATAGTGAAGAGAATGGTGGGCGAGGTGACAAGACGCTAAATACTAGACTCTAACATAGAGATGGTACTAACTCCATCAAAACATCCTAGTAGTATAGGATATCAACATTTGTTTTCAGAATAGTGGTGAAGATCATTGGTGGTGAGTCAGGATTGTGTTCATCATTTTACAAACCCCATAAAAACCCCTTTTATCTTGTTTTGATGTAGATATTGAGTCTAGTGATGGTAGAGAAGAATGCATAGCAAGACCTATGAAGGGAGAAAAATCTACCTCATCTTTCATATAATTATAGAGGTATTTAAGGATCTAGTGCATGTCCCATTTTGGTAAGATTATTATTAAACAACTAGTTTCTTCGCTAGACAATGAAATAGTGGATTGGGTTGAAAGGTCAATCATCATTTCGGATTCTGTATCAGAATCTAAAAAGAAGACTGGGGTGACTAATACATGGTGCTTCATAAGTCTCTTCCTTTGGTGTTGGCGGTTCTCCCTCATTCTCTAGGATAGTTCTTTATGTCATGGTTGATATTTGACAAATGGAGGACCCCTATGATGTTTGATACTAGAGTTTGGAGGATGTTTTCTTATGTTGGATGGGTTATATAGATGGCCTTCCTATCAATTAATGTTTAAGCGGCGAGGACCTCCACAATGATAATATGGGGAGTGATGAACACTTGGTAATATGTCTAACGAGACATGTAGAAGATCTATATGTCTGGTTCCAAATGTGAGAAGTGGACCTCCATGGTAGGGAGTACTGGAATGGAGAGGGAATCTGTTGATGCACGTGAGAACATGTGGAAGAGCTCCATGATGGTCATCAGTGGAAGCATATGGAGGGTGATCTTACTAGTCAAACATGACACATGGAGGACATTGGTGGTGACCATCGATGAAGTGGGGAGTACCTCCTCCAATTATTATGATATTTCAAGGAGGAACATCTTGTTGAAATTTGAATTTGAGGAAAATTACCATACACGGTATCGTGGGAAAGAAAATTACATCATTGATGAGTTCTAACGGGATGGTAGAAACCACTACCTATAATAGTGTCTATTGCATAGGGCGGACCTCCATGATGACCATGGGAGTGCGGAGGACCTCTAATATGTATAAAAATGGTACATGGTGGACCATTGTTATTAATGACATAACCACATGTCAGCCAGTAACAACTGTTACTCATTACTAAAACAATAATAGTATGCCCTGCATAACCATGTAGTGGAATGGGTCTCCATAAAGATTATGAATAGACATTCCCCTAATAAAAAGATTATTGGGAACTGATGTTTTTTTGCAGTGGTGGCACTGGACACTGAATCTGTAGAAGATGCCACCCCCTAACATGCATCTTCCTACGCCTGTACTTTAAGTTGATGTTGGGTCAGCCGCACCAGGGCAGATGGTGTCCGGATTTAAACTAACTATCCCTCGTCCTAGGAGATCTATTTCAGGAACTAATTCAACATGCTGGGAGCCCACCTTGGATGTTATATGGATGAAGTTAAAGCTCAGACGGCTAAAACGTCCCTCATCTCATCACTTCTGGGGTCTAGATCACTTGATCTTTTCAGAGAGAGGCTCCCAAAATAGATGGATGTTAGAGTGGGGAGTAGTAACTCCCTACCTGGCCCATTTAGGATTCAATGATGATGTTTAATATAAGCATTCAAATATTGGTGGGCTATATCCCATGTTGGGTTCACTCCCTCAAATTCATATCGCCTAAATAGAGCACCAATCACCCTCCTAAGGATGATCATAGTGGGTGACATGGGGGGTGGTTTCCCAGTAGCTATGGATGTGTAGGATATTGTGTTAGAGGAACAATATTATATAGTTTCTACATTGGAATTTCCCCTTCAACTATGTCTACGGTATAGATGTTACTGGTTTCACATGGATACATCTTGGGTCCTATAAAGCCTGAAGATTTATCCATCATCAAATATTTTAGGGAAACAATGACCAATGCCAATGTTTTATTAATTCCTCCATGAATAGATAGAAATATCTATACTAAAAAATCCACATACAGAAAAGTGCAATGATCAACTTCCCCAAATTTTTCTGAGATTAACAAATAGACCAAAATTTACATAGTGGGACCTATCATCAAATATCTAAATCTAGTGAAATGCTATCTTTGGATGTATCCAACACTACTAATCTGCATAGTTGGATGAGAACTAGTTCATGTCTAGTTGACCATTTCAATTTATGATGCATTCTTGTAGTTCGCGGCTCCATTGCATATTTATGTTTGATGTTGGTTTCATTATCCCCCACATTCCCTCTTTCCATTGGTGGTCATCATCCATCACCTTTCCTCGGATTATTTCTCATTAATCTAAATTGGTTTATGGTTTTTTGGTTCCTCCATAAATGGATTCCTCCTCAGTACTCATTTCCTAGTTTGGGTCTGCCTCAAATATTATGGTGTTGTTGGTGAAACACATTCAAGATTCAATCTCTTTATAGGAACCAATTAATTATATATCTTATGTTAGTAAATTTCAACGGTTCATGTTAGGATAGAAAAATACGGCTAGTGGAGTAGTAAAGATAAGTTGTTTGTAGAATGTATTGACACTAGGACAACGAAACACATGTATTCTTCCATGTCAAAGGGCTTCTAAAAGGTGTAGAAACCTGGGTATTCCCACATCAATCGCGAGGAATCATATGATGGAGGCATGTATCCAGGAATTTACATTTCTTCCCATGTCTAACATAGGGTATTCCATGATTTAACATCTATGGAATACAGAACTGACTAATTAGAACACTGATGAGAGTGGATCAGATGGGTAAATCCCAATGAGGGAGAACCTAAAATTATTACCAGATGGGTGAATAAAAACACCTAATGAGAATAGATATGTGTTGGCGTATCCTAAAAGTGGAAGTTTTCACACTGTGATGAATGATCTGGACACTAATAAAATAGGATCATTGAGTGTGGATCCCAAAAAGGGGAACCCAGATGATTACCCTTGGGTGGTATTGAACCTCATGGAGGTTTCTTATCTATCATGTGTATAAGATACTAATCAATTCCCATGTAGTTTGATGCGAAGATTTTGAGTGTACAAATGGTTTTCATCCCTTTTCATGTTGGGAACTCTTGGAAAGAGGGATATAACGTGTGGGTCGTATGCATGGTTAGAAGCCCATATTTAATGTCATGATCCCACCAGAACGTGGTGTCTTGGGTAGTAATCATGATGGATGATGTAGGGTTGAATGAAGTAGATGGTTAAAGAGATGGAATAAATTTGAAGAAGAATGTCGTGTTGGGAATGAACAATATAGAGGCTTCCTAAATATCCCCAAGGATGGAAATAAAATTAAATAATGTTTTTTTGGGATGATGTAACACCTGAGGAGCCATCTTGTGATAATGGACCGTATGGATTGGGAGCCGAAGATTGCAGAACCTCCAGGTTAAGGACTAATCATCCTTATCCACAATGCTCTCAAAGGAAAGGCCATGATGATACATGGATGATGGGACAGATCCTCATAGAGGATTCCTTCGTATACCCTTAATAGGGAATAAATGTCCATATATTTCAATATGGGGCATACAATTGGGGTGTACAAAAATGAGAGCAACCAAGAGACATGGTAGGACTTATTCCTGGTTAGCATCCCAAATGGTTTTATCAAGACACCCCAGGGAGGTGTATCTAAGAGATGTGTCAATCAAGGGGAATATTTTACATCTGGATTGTACAAACCTTGAAGAATGAAACATACTTTTCCATTTATCAGGGTCAATCCTCAGTGAGGTATCCTATGTACCATGTGTAGAAGAGAGGGATCAAAACCCACATAGTTCGAGGAAAGAAAGGATCCCAATGTTCCACATCATGCATGATGCAAGTGAACTGAAGAGAATTTTTCATGAAAAATGGATGTTGGGATTGAACATTGGGGAGGCTTCTTACATACCCTATAAATGTCAAAGAACAAAGTCCACCTAATTATAGATGGAAAAAAGTGGGGCATGGGGCTTAAGAAAGGTTAGCAGTCCAAATAAATGATGGGGTTTATGTATGGTTATAAAACAATAAAGGATGTCATGGTATTATATATCTCTATTCCAACATGAGTCATTCTCAATGTGGAACTCAATTGGTAGAAGAATACCAAATCATCTTGTTGTCATGGTTGCGAATATGAGGCATGGAGTACATTGGGTATTAATACAAGAGGGAAGCCCATGGGGATGACCTGATGTACTGGGAGGATATGGCCATCGTGGAAGGAAAACTATGTCAAAATGTGTTGGGGATTACGTGGAGACTGCCCAAGGTGCACCTAATGATAATGGACAAAGGGAATGAGAATTTGAGGATCCCCGATGCTCACTCTCCTTCAAATCCTCCTAGTACTATCACATGTTTAGTGATCATTGTTTAACATCATGTGTTCAGGAAGATGCATGCTTGGTAGTTTATTGCCATGCAGCTCAGATGATGTGTACTCACTCCTCACCTCTTGGACTAACATAAAATTCACTAATCCACACATGAGAGAGGATGGAATAAGAAATTCCAAGTTTGAACATGATGGAGTAGTGGTCAATTGGGGTTTCCATGATAGTGTTGCTATGTGATAAATAAATATAATCTAGCATACTGATGGGGAGCAGCTTGATATAGGGAAACACAATATTGAGCACCACTTTAGGTACTATGAAATCACTATTCACAAGCCTGGAGTTCCACACAATAGAGGTTCATGTAAGAGATGGATTCTACAAATAAGGGGAGATCAAATATGGTTCCATGAAAGGAAGAAACACATAGATAATAAATGAAGTGATGAAGAGAAGTTATAAGTAATACACCCAAAATCCAAGGATGTGATAAATTTTGGAGCCAATCACGTAATGGAGTAGGGGACTGAGTGCAATATTTGTTACAAAAGGGTAATCTTTTCACGAAATATTAATATTTTGTTATTTCATGTCCTAAGAAAAAAATGAAATGGGTGAGTTTCAAACCATATTTGACTTCCTGAAGGATTAACGATGGGAGACCTCTCTAGAATGATCAAGATCCTTAACCTGATGACTTTTTTGAGGCTGTAGAAGGGGTCATCCTAGGATCATAAGAGTGATGATTCGAAATACGGATTTTTTTATAAGTGATGGGGACCCCAATATTTATAAGAGAAAATTTCATTTATGGTGCACAATATATTTTACGTGGAATATGTCATTCGATGTCATATTGTTAAAAATGGAAATTGTATACTGATCTATATATTTATTCACCCACATGGAATTTTTAGAGCATCTTACATTGATATTTTCGAGAGCTCACATTGAAAGATCCCATTTGACGTCATATCAGGCTTGCATGTGGTTTGTGGACGGATGTCCCTCATGTTTGTAGGCTTTAAAACATTTGCATAGCTCCCCTAGGATCCTCAGGATAGACTATACAATTAATGTATGCCTCTGGTCAACTAAATACATCAATCCAAGGCCTCAATATGAATTCAGATCCAATATTAACCTTACTAGATCTAACCTCCCCTTTCCGCATTGGATGCTAGGTGGGAATTGGATTTCAGACATGTGGGGTTTGATAGTGTTTTGTTTTGTTTATAATGGATAATGGTTTGTGAGGACCCAAACTACTCTTCCTAGCTCTCTGTTTTGTGTGTTGTCTTGTTTTACTTCTATTATATAAGAAAGTGTCTCTTTAAAAAGAGATAATTGAATGAATATCAAAATATTATTATATATGACATGGGTGTAATCATTAAAATTATTTAGATTGATATTACAGTATACATTATTAAACGGAATTATTTTTAGAGGAGATTTTATTTAATTATATTTTAGGCACACCATGTGTTTGGAAGAATTATTCAATGGTGATTTGGATGAAATATGGGGATTTATGCATTAAATTTGATTTTTATTTCGTTGAAAATTATTTATAAATTATGACAATGGATTTTAAAATACTTTGGAAAAAATATCATTTTGGGTAACCGTGGGAGAATCAAGAATTAGAATATCACACACTATGTCTTTAATTCCACATGAGTTAAAATTTAACTTTATTTCATGTAAAGGATCTATAATATATACTGGTTACATCAACTATTTGGTGGGATTTGGGATTTCTATTTTATATCTAGTATATTAACCATCAATTTTGTTAAAAATGATTCACTTTATAATTTATAAATAGATTCTCACATGATGGAAATATTATGGTTATTTTATAAATTCATTCACATGAGGGATTTGACATGGTTATTTTCTCACATGATTTGACATGATTTATGGGTTGGGGTTCTTTTATTATATGTTTACCATATGGAATATCCATTTTTTTATTGAATATTAATCCATGATATATAAATTTTTATATTCCTTTTTTTTATAAGATCATAATATTTAAAGGAAATATGGATGATTTACTAATCACTTTAATTTATGAAAATTTATTGCATAACATTATTTCTTTTAATGGTTGAACTGTATAATTAATTATATTATAATTTTAATCGATTCTATAGTGGAATCATACTGGGATTTATTTTCACACAATAATTAGTCAATGGTGATTTTTTACATATATTATTTAGGATTTAGGAAAAGTGAATGTAATTATATAGAAAGTTGTATTATCTTTTCATTGTAGCTATTGTGGTAGGATGGTTGGATGGTAAACATTGGTCACATGAATATTTTTTTATATTCATATAATATTAGTATTTTCCATTTTTTAGGGATTTTATTTTTATTGGTATGTCTCATTCTTATGATTTTAACTCTATTTTTTGGGATTTTTTTTGTATATGTGAATCGTTATATTAACTTGTTTCATCTTAGAATAGTGATGGGATGGCTTAGGAGGATTTCCTAGGTGACAGAAGATAGACCATTATAGAATGTTATTACAGGTAAATATATATCCTGATTTGTTATAACACTACCACGGATTTGATTTTTCATCATAGGTATACATGAGTTAGGGCTATTGGGGTTTAGAGGGTAAATATAATAGGGTTCCTAGCCAGATCACATCCTTGTTGAAACTCATGTTACCACGGGTAGTTGATTTTTTTTCTATGATTGAGACATGGATTTTGAGTTAATTTGAATAAAAATGATCGAAATTTATTTAAATGGAAATTTTCTTTTTGAAAGTCTTATGTTTAAATTTCTAAATTCATATTGCAATAAATTATTTTTATTTTAATGCATTGAAAATAATTAATGATGTTTGTCCTATGATTTTGGAATTTTTATAAAAAATATTATTTAATTGTATATTGTGGTTATTAAGTTATTCTCATATAATATCTCTTCTTAATTCGAGTGAGGATGCTACAAGACATGTTCTATAGAAAAATTATTTTTTGGTCCCTTCTTTCCTAGAATATATAATATTCCCAATTCAGACTCTGGGTCATGTGGGATATGGGAACAAGGAAATTATAGTGTATCATGGATTAGTATCCACTAAGAACAATCCACCTCTCTTCCATGATTAAAACGGAACCATTGAATATGAATTTTATCTTGAGGTAATTGAGATGATCATTAACTTCATAAATAATCATGATGAGTCTATGTTTGGGTTTTACACAAACATGATCGAGGGACCAGGTAAGACATTGAAGAAATCTATTGTGTATCCTATGTTTCATGAGTATCATATCTGGACTTTTGTAATGAAAATATTTAAACTTATTTTTTATCCATAAGAAGTTTTGTGCACTGGAGACCTATGAGTTTCGAACCATGGATAAAGAATATCATGCTATTCATGATTATTCCTCCCATTTTGGTGAGTCTGTGAATTTGGAAGTATATCTAGTAACCAATGTGTACCAAAAGTCTTAAAAGACTATTTTGGGGATAAGGGAAGAAATTCGGTAGATTTTGATTCTCATGTAACTTCCAACCATCACGAAGTTAATTGAGAACATAACTTGGTCATATGCTTACATAGTTGGAAAGGCTGATTTGGTTGCAGATTATGTTGGTGTTGTATTCAAAATCCCATCCCCCCAATGATACCCCTTCTTGGATGAAAATGAATAAAAGGAGATAATAACCCCCTGAGTCTCGCCTCAGGTAGGCCCCATGTTGGTGACTAGAACCTAGGGTGTACAATACACACAATATGTGATGCATTACCACTATAAGATAACAATATCTAGAGATAAGATGAATAATACCCAACCATTTCAAATCATATATAAATATATATACATGAAACACAACGACCATCCTTCCATAAATGTAAAAATAGAGCTGATACAAAAACAAAAAAGTGTCTAAATAAAATACACAAAATTAAGACTAAATCAATGAAAAAATAATTGTCCGAAGTCCTGAGTTTATAATTCCATGAATGGTCCTCATAATCTTCCTAGAAAGATGAAAATAGGTCTACATATGTAGGGTGTGCATATAAGTATACTCATTAAGAAATTCAATGTCTCTCTTGAAGATGTGAATGATGCAAACAAATGCCCCATTGAGAAAATAATAGAACAATCCATAACCTAAATGGATAAACTAACCATACCCAACCTCTACTATGATTTCTCCGCATGTAACTCATGTCAATAATAAAATATATTACAGTGCATGACGATGATAGGTTAACCGAACCACCTTACCACTTTTATACCACTATCACAAAACATTATGCATCATGGAACTCCCATCCCTTCCGTATACCACATCACAACCTACATGAACACACCTAGGCCTCACATCCCACCTTCACTATCGTCCCATTAGTAAACCACTCTTTCATAATTTTATACATCCTAATACTCTGATAATATAACACCCTGAGATTTTCTGAGATAGATTTTTTTTAATATCATTTATTTATTGTGTTGTATGCTACAATATGATTAGATTGTTCTATACACAACACTATATTTTCCTGCGGTATATGCAACATTATTCTTTTCATATGTTGCACAAAATTTCACTTTTTTTTAATTCAACACTATATGTAGATTTTGTTTGATGTAGAATTAAACTATGTGGGGATTAAATTATATTCCACAACGATGGATGCATTAAATACATAAAACACCCACTTGGATTTTGTTATATGCAAGAGTGACCTTCTTTAATAGCATGTGTTGTATGCGATACCGAGTTTCACTAAAAAGCTAAATATTTAAAAAAAAATTATTTAATGGTATAGAGAATAGCCATTACAAATTGTATTATACACATTTATAATTTAAATAACATTATCATTCAAATTACACATTTTACAGAACATGATATGATAAGAATATCAATTTTTGTATAAAATTATTATTTTTTAAAAAATCTAGTTTTACCACCTTTTGATGGCACACCCATGTTAAATCTAGTTTCTGACACATATATAATTTATACTTCACAATATAAATTTAATATTTTGAATCAGGATATAGAAATTTACTATTTTTAAATTTTTGGTATTTTTCTGATAAAATTCAAATTTTAATGAATAGTAAAAACTACAACATTTTAATTTGAAACAATCTTTTCATATAATTCATTTATAATTTTTGATTAAATTTATAATTAGTTTTAAATTATAATTTGGTTATATTTTTATCTTTTAATTCAATTTTTTTCGTTGTATGTAATTTCACTTTTAAATTGGATATAAACCCATGTCAATATATTGAAAGATATTATTTAAAAAAACCCGTTTTTGGATTTGACAAAGTCAATTAATTTTAAATTAATTACTGAAACATAATTATTTAGAATTTGAAAAAATAGATTCCATATTTGGAATCATAAGGATCAATGTATGTAAATAGTACATTTTATTTTTGGAAATTATGAATGGTAAATCAGTAATTATTTTATATACCACGGTTAAAGGAAAAATTTGGTAAATAGGGGTAGAAAATAATATTATTATAATATTAAAATACCATAAAACATGTCATAATCCTATTATATGACATGTTTCTGAACATGATAATAATTTTCTCAATTTTGGGACCTAATAGATTCACCTGGATTTTTAAATTACATTTTATAAGAATTAATTTAATGTAAAGATAATTATAACATATACATATATCTTTTATTAAATAGATATCTATATGGGGTTTTATAACCGATATCTTCGACTATAAATATTCATTAGAAATATAAAACGATTTAGCACATCATGTTATTTAATTTTTATTTTTTGAACATTAGATAGATATATTTATTTATGACACAATTATTATGTATTGATTACCTCATTAATGAATGATTCAAATAAATAAATTTATAAATTTTAAAATAAATTTAATTTGAAAATTTATTCGCAATAATATAATTTTCATGAATCCAATGATATATTATGGATGATTTAAGGCATTTTTGTGAAGGAATCGAGTTGTTATGACTTAAAAATCAATTACCTAAATGTTTCACAATTGACATTAATGTTTTTTAAAAAAAATTACTATTTTATTAGATGATATAAAAATTCACAAAATATAAATTTCAAATAAATAACATGGATAGTGATTCAAATGACCTAAATGATAAACATTTGGTACCATTTACATTTCATAGTAATGATACCAACCATGAAGTATAAAAATTCAAGACGACAAGGTAAGACTTAGATAATTTTATAAAGTCTAAAATATAAAATACAAGGTTACTTTTATGACATAAATATGAATAAAACCTATTGTTTGAGATTATTTAGAACCATACTCATCATATATATTAAATAAATCGATTTGGTTTTTTTATATTCTGATAATAATATTATAATAAATTAATATTTCAAGATTTTCCAAAAGTGCCCCCAACCCCTCTTATAAAAGAGCTCCTGCCTTCCTTTTTACTCACACATCTATAGCCAGTAAGTTCAGCCAATACCTGCCAATTTATCCTCAAAAATTCTCTCAATCCATAGTAGATGCATATAATTGGGAATATAGTCCTCCTAGGGATCTTTTTTGTTCCAATCAATATGTAACACCCGAATAAGATGTAATAATTTTATTCACTTTTTAAAATATTTTTCTTCTCATACTTTATTTTTCTATGTTGATTCCATACAAAATTAATAACTACATTATATTATACATAATAATATGTTATTATAATTATGGTATAACATTATTCCTTCTTTTATATATCCTTCTAAAAAAATATCACTATACGTGTGTGTGTACGACTTGAAGTCTTCAAACAGTGGTGAATTTTTTTAAAAAAAAAGCATTATTAGAATGGGTCTAATGATGAGTATAATGGGTTTAAACAATGAACATAACTTTATATTTATTATTTATAATTATTATACCATATAATTACATACATTTTGCCACCAGTAATGTTATATAGTCACTCATGCGTACATACGACCTACAGACTCCATGACATGATGAGATTCATTCCCCACTTTAACCATCCATGAATTATTATATCACATATATATATATATATATTTATTTATTTATTATTCATAATTATGAAATATATTACATAATAATTCTTCTATAAATTATATATACATATATATTTATGTACATATATGTCATTCACATACATCCATTCAATACGACATGAAAATGGAAACAATGTTCATGCGTACGTATGACCTACCTTCTCCATGAACTGTGTATTCCAGTTTTAATATCTATCAATTATAGAAATTTTAATTATTAACATATGTTATATATAATCATATTATACATTTTGGTAGTAATTAAATCATGATATATGTAATGTGATCAAGAATAATAATTCAAAAAACGTACAATAAACAAAGAGATATTACCCAAAATGATCCATTAACTAAGAATTGTTAATAAATAGGTAATATAATGTCCTAAAAGAATAATATATGATAACATAATTTATTTTATTATTATATAAGTAACTAGTATGTTTTAAATCTTTATATAGTAGTTTTGGACTCGTATGGAGAGTATTAGACCTAATATAAGGGATAATTTTACAAATCTCGTTTTTATCCGAAAATGTTTATTCTTATGTATTTACAGGGGTGTATTTATCTTGCCCATCCATGTTTCCTAAATATGTATTTAAAAACTTACTTTATATCATTATATAATTTTTTTAAATGTCAATTTTAACCATTAGTTAATGTTTACTAAATTGTATGAATGGAATCTTTTTTTGTTCTCGGTACGAGGAACTTTTTCACCTTTCCGGGAAAAGTACGAGAAGGATATTTTTTTTCTTATTTGGTAGGAATATATTTTTACGGTTTCCTGAAATGTTATTTTCATGAATTATCCTCTACAAAATTAAACTATTATTTTCCACTAAATTCATTTCTTTTAAATTTCCTGACATTTTTAGAAAATTTTTTATTAAAAAAAAATTGATATTTTTCTCAGGAATTAATTTCATGTGTTTTCTCAAAATTAGTTTATATCTAAGATGTCACTTTTTATATAAGGTTATATATATATCATTTTTATTAAAATAATATTTCTTTGATTATTATGTAATTTTATTATAGAAATCCATTTTTTTATATCAATTATGATGGAATGATGTTTAAGAAACCAATTTTCTATCAAGGGTTATGATGTGGTAATTGTTATCATGTTTTTTTGGAACACATAATAATGTTTTAATTATTAGAGTAATGGTACTTATATCTCCATCCATTTTATGGAGTAAAGATTTATATCTCATTATGTATACATTTATGGAATGACTAGTAAATCTGGTTCAGTAATACTTGGCTGGACTGACAGGTAAACTCGGTCTAGTAATAGACTTTGTCCACAATAATGGTCTTGGCAGTAATTCCTCATTTACTATTGAAATCATATTATGTTATTATTATTTTTTCCACAGTTACATGTTGAATTACAATCCTATTCTATCATATTTAATGTTAAATTATGATCTCTTCTTTATGTACTACCATGATTTATTTTAAGACTCATTATTTTGAGGATTATAATTTATCTTCATGTTTTTACGTTAAAATGTTTATGTTTTTTTATATGTTCTCCATGTTAACCCTTACTAAGAATCTTATCTCAAAATTATTATGTTTTCTATTCTCTATGATATAAATAATGGTTTTACGTAGGAAAACAAATGGTTATGTTCTTCATCGAAGATGTTGAAGATCTTTCACCATAAATAAAAGATTACATTCTGAGATTCCAAAGACTCTAAACTAATATAATCTCTGGGCGTCTATTTTTTCATGTACAAAATATTGCACAAAAAAATCAACTTCCATGTACGTCATGATTGGGTCACTAAAGTTTGTATCAGAGTTATGGTTAATTCAACCTTTGGAAACTTGAATGAAAAATCAATATTGAGATCCCTATATATATTTCTATGGTATGTATAGGGATGTTTCTAAGGGTATGTATAACTATTTATTATGATCCTAGAATTAAAGTATCAATCATGAATAATTTTGTATTAAACCTATGATTTTAGATATTGAATGACCCCCCACCCCCCATGATAATATTGTTTTCAATGTATGAATTTTCCCTCTCACACTATACTTTATGGGTTTTAGATAATCGATTGATCCTAAAGGAATGGTTTTATTGAACAATGCACTTGGAAATGGAATGATTTTCCTCCTCAAAAACCAAATGTTATGAGAGATGGAATAAAAAGTATAATTTATAAACTTATAAAAGATATGATTCCTTCTGGACATCCAAATGAGCAACGATGTGAACAACATTCTATTCAGTCCTTCATGAGGAAACATCCACCTTCACTCAATGGTTCTTCTAAACCACTTGCTGTTGAACAATGAATCAGTACCATTGAAAATATATTTTCCATTCTCACTATTCAAAGAATTTAAATTCCATTTTTTTCTATCATTTATAATGTAAATCACAACAATGGTGGACTCTAATTAATAATACTAGTCATCAAGATGATATTGAATTCATTGAATGGGATGAGTTTAAGAACATGTTTTTCAATAATTACATACCTAGTATTCTTCGAACAAAGGTGGAAAATGGGTTATTTGAGCTTATGAAAAATGATGATGTATTTTATGGTACATATGATGTATAATTTACAAGGAATGCAATGTATTAATTTGTGTTTACCATCCAACCAGAAAGTAATGTTGACAAATTCTTCCTTGGCTTAAGACTATGTCTTCGAAGGGAATTAACAATAAGAGAAATTCATAGATATGAATGGATTGTGCATTATGCTATCTAGGTAGAACAAGATGTTTTTCTTACATATCCATCTCATGGTTTTTTCATGAAACAAAAGGTGGAGTTCAAGGAAAAATATCAAAACAATGTTGAAATGAAGATGAATGTTTCATTATTCTCAATGTGTAAAAATAGGGATGGTGGAGATTATCTTAAAGGGACTAGAAAATGATTCAATTGTGGAAAATAAGGTCATCAAACATTTGACTATCATAGTAATGGGAACAATTATTCTATTAATGGGAATAGAAAATGGACTACATCAAATGCACCACCAACACATCTATTATACAAGTCCAAGGAAATGTGGAGTTATACTAACAAATGCCATAATCCGATGCTTAATGATGATCGATGTTAATGGCCTATTACTGGAAAATACAAAGGGATGTCACATGGTATCACTATTGGTTATGTATGGTTTACAATGAAATAGTATAATGGGTATGTGTTTATGTAATGGAATTCCAAAATATTTTTGTGGATTCTCATGTATAGTATTATGGAATATTGGAATATCTATCTATTTGTATATTTTTTCCCATAATTAGATGGTACCTTTTACCATTAAAAGTGAATGAATTATTTTTGAAAATCACATGATATGAGAATAATTAAGGTATAAGGAGAGAATGAGATGTTTGATGTTATTAATTAAATCAAGAATGATATAAGGAAAAAGTGATATCATGCTTTCATTATAGAGAATTTTTTGTATTTTTTGTGTATGGAAAGTGTCGATTTTGATAGAATCAATGTTTTCAATAAGGGTCTATCATATTTCATGTTATTACCATATTTCATGAGGAAAAATAATTATGGTATTAAAATTTTTGGAATGTGGAAAAAAACTTCCATATGATATATGGGAGACAAATGGTAAGTTATTTTAGTCCACCTCATTCTAAAGTTTAATATTAATTTTAAATGATGGTAATATAATCCATTGATAGATAGTATACGATATATTCTGGTTTATGTTTGTTATATAATGTATTATGACACTATAAGGTGGACATATGCATATTTGACAACTTGATCATTCCTTTTTGTTCAGATTGATGGAACGACCTATAATTCTATCACATGATCAGCTAACACTTCACAAATGAAAAAAATTGAACATAATTTATTTTCATAAGTGATGAAGTGAAAATTTTTCAGGGAACAATCAATGGTACTGAAACCATGTAAGTGTTTATTCTCAAGTTATAATTAATCAAATTTATGAAAAGGATCTTAAAAACAAAAATGTTAACCTAGTACATTTTTTCCGATGAATCAGATGGTCCCTTAAATCATCACAGTTGTATTTATTTTTGGTAGTTATCTTTCTCCAAACCATATCATATACCACTATCCATCAATAATTGATGGTTAAATTTATATTCCATATCTATGTTTTAACATCCCACTTATGATCACTTCTGTGGAAACCAAGTGATGAGTTCATTTGGGTAACCATTATGTTTCTAACATTACATTTTAAAATTATGTTTTTTTTCCTTTTCAAGATGTGTGTTTATTTTAAATAATCTTTCTTGTAGTGAACCATTTATAACCCCGATGAATTTTGAGGGAGAAATTCATTTTAAGGTTGGTATAATGTTACACCCTGATATTTAATAAGATAAATTATTTTTAATTTTGTTGATGTATTTCGATTTATAAACCTGAAAGATTAGATTTCTCTATATGCAACACTGTATTATCTTGAGGTATACACAACACTATTCTTGGTTTCTCTGGCACAAAATTTCATGTTTTTTTTTGATATAATTCAACAATGAGTATAGATTTTGTTCAATGTAAAAATTTACTAATTTTGGATCATGATATAAATAACACTAAAGGAATACTTCACTACACACAACACAGACATCGCTTGTGTTACACACAAGAGTAACCTTCGTCGGTAGCTTGCATTGTACGCAATACCGAGTTTCATTTAACAATGATATATTATTAAAATATTAATATTTATTGGTATATAAACTAGACATTATGAATATTATTAACCAAATTTTGAATATTATATTACATTATCATTCATATTACTCATTTTCAATAACATGATATTAGAACAAAATCAATTTTTTGGATAAAAGACGTTTTTTTCAAAAAAATTAGTTTTCCAACCTTTTGATGGCACACCAATTTAAAAAATATTTGTTCACACTATTATATGTAAAATTTTTAAAATATACTTATTCTTTTGATGTGGGACCTAAGAATTTACTTTATTTTATTTTTGGAATTTTTTTGATAAAATTAAAAGTTTAATGAATAGGAAAAAATACTGCATTTTAATTTGAAATTCTTTGTTCATCTAATTAATTTAATAATTAAATCCAATATTTAATTGGTTTTAAAGTGGAATTAGATTATATTTTTATCACATAATCCAATGTTTATCATTGAATGTAATTAAAATTTTATATTTTTCATAAACACACATCAATCTTTTGATAGTTATTTCTTTTTAAAAATCCTTCTTTTAGGTTTTGACTATAAGAATTAATTTAAAATTAATTACTACAAATTAAATGATTTGATGTGGTAAAAATGGATTTCATATTTGTAATCATAAGTTAGAAATTGTGTAAATAGGTACCTTTTATTTTTGGACATTTTGAATAGTAACTTCTGTAATTATATTTTTTACCATGGTTAAAGGATAAATCTTGTAAATTAGGGTAGAAAGTAATATTATTATAATATTAAATTACCATATCACATGACCTAATCATATTGGTTGATATATTTCTGACCATGATAATCCTCCGGTCTATTTTTTGATTCCATGTATTCACTTGGATTCGAAAATGTAATTTTATTATAGTTAATTTAATGTAAATATAGTTATAACAAAAACATATATCTTTTAACAAATTGATTTTTATATGCTGTCATATAACTGATATCTTAGACTATAAATAGTGAATTTAGTGATAAATATACTTCCTACATAATTTTATTTTATTAATAATATTTATACTTTAGATAAATATATATATTTTTTACAAAATTATGATGTAAAGATTACCTCATTTATGAAATTTTGAAATAAAAGAATTTATAAATATTAAAATAATTAAAATTTTAACTTTTCAATGTACCCAATAAATTTTATGGATGGAAATAACATATTAGGGATGATTTAATGCCTTTTTTGAATGAATAAACTTGTTATGACTTTAAAAAAATCAACTACTAAACAGTTTTAAAATTGACATAAATCTGTTTTTAAAACAAATACTATTTTATTAAATGATATAAATATCCAATTAATCAAAAGTTTTTCATAATAACTTGGTTAGTGATAAAAATTTCATAAATTATCCACTCTATGTTCCCTTTGCATTTTATAGAAATGATACCAACCATGCAATATTAAAATACAAGATGACATGGTAAGAGTAACCTTATTATATAAGGGTTAAATATAAAATATAAAGTAAACTATATGAACTAAAAATGTTTAATATCTATTGGTTGAGATTATTTAGACCCATACTCATGTTATCTTTAAAATAAATAAATTTTGAGATATTATAAGCATAAAATAGTGTTATAATAAATTAATATTTCACACTTTTTCTATAGTTCCCATCACCCCTCTTAAAAAAGGGAACATCCCTTCCTCTTTAACTCACAACTCTAAAGCCTTTTGTTTCGGAAAAAACCTGCCAATTTCTCCACAAATTCTCTCTAAACAGATCCTAGAGGCCTTAAATTGGTATGATAATGTCTTTATGGAGCCATTTTGTTCAAATTATTCGGAAACACCCGAAGAAGAGGAAATTGTTTTATCCATTCTTCCAAAGTTCATTTCTTCTTCTACTTCCACTTTCAATGTTGATTACATACTAATGTAATAAATATATTTTATTATAAATTCTGTAATGTTATTAGAATTACTTTACAACCTTATAAATTCTTTTTCCATCGTACGAATAAAAATATCACTATATATGTGTACGTACGACTTACCGTCTCCACCCCATGGTAAAATTTGTTATTCAAATATGCATTATATGGATGTGTATAATAATGAGTATAATGGGTTAAAATAATAAATATAACATTATAATTATTCTATATAATTAATACTCTATCATATTACATACAAATTAACCATCAGTATAATGATATCATCGCTCGTGCGTATGTACGGCCTACCATCTTCACGATGTGATTACATTTATTCTCCACATTAACCATCCAATAATGATTATAAAACATATATATATATATATATTAATAATTAAATATATGAAAAAATAATTCTACTTTAATGATATATATAAATTTATTTACATATATTTAAATCACAAACTTCCATTCAATATGATAAGAAAATGGAAACAACGTTCATGCGTATGTACGTCCTATCATCTTTAGGAACGATGTATTAAATTATGTACATATATATATATATATATATTGTATTTAAACTATGAATATATATGATATAAAAATCATATTATACATTATGAATTAAATTAAATCATGATCTATGTTATATGATCAAGAATAACAAGTAAAAACACGTAAGATAAACAAAGTGATATTACATGAAATGTTTCATTAACTTGGAATTATTAATAACCATGTAATATAATGTCATAAATGAATCATATATGATATAATAAATATTATTATGATTATTATATTAGTTAAATATATGTTTATAAACATTATACATGTGCTTTCCCTCGTAAGGAAAGTATTTCACATAAGGTAAGGGTTAATTTTTCAAAATCATTATTTTATCTGAGATTGTTTATTTATAAGTATTTACTGGGGTATATTTATCATAAACATCCATGATTCATAAAAATGTATTTACAATTTTTATTTATACCCTTATATAATTTTTTAAAATATTATTTTTCCCATTGGTGAGTTTTTACTAAACAGTATGAATGAAATATTTTGTTGTTCTTGGTACGAGGTACTTTTTGACATTTCTAACAAAAGTAAGAGATGAATTTTTTTAACTTATATGGAATGAATAAAATTTTAGGGTTTAATGAGGTCTTATTTCCATGAATATTCTTCTATACGATTTTAAGATTATAATCAACTAAATTCTTTTAATTTAAATTGCGTGAAATTTTGAGAAAAGTAAATGTTTTTTGGGAAAATAAAGGATATTTTCCATTAGAATCAATATCAATTGTTTTGTCAAAATTATTTTCCATCTATGATGTCACTATATAAATAGGGTTATATTTCTATCCCTGTAATTACAATGATTTTATTTTTATTATGATGTCACTTTATTTAATATACCCATTTGGTTTATATAAATTATTATGGAATGGTGTTTAATAAATACATTTTATTGCATGGGTTATGATATGTTAAATGTTTTTTTTGTTTTTGTTTAACATGTAAGAATGGATTCATTATGATATGGGTGGGACCTATATCTTATTCCAATGAATTAGTTGAGGATTTATATCTCATGAGATTGAAATGAATGGAATTCCAAGTAAATCTAATTCAATAATTCATGGCTGGAACAAAAATTAAACCTAGTTCAGTAATGGACTTTTTCCACTATGATGGTATTGACAATAATGCCATTGATACAATGGAAATCATATTATGTGTTTAATAGTTTTCCAAAATTACATGATTTACGCAAACACTATTCTATCATGGTTAATGATCCTTTATGATCTATGAGTTATGTACTGCCAACAATTATTTCATGACTCAATATTTTTGTTTTTAAATATTATTTTCATGTTTTAAGATCAAATGTCTATGGTTTGTTTTAGGGTCCCAATGATTACCCGTAATGAATATATGTGCTCACCCATTATATTTTTTATTTTATCGAGGATATAAATCAATATTTTAAGTATGAAAAATGGGAATATATTTATGGGAGATGTTGAATATGTTTCACCATGATTAGAAGATTACATTATGATTTTCTAAAGACACTCTACTAATATGGTATATGGGTGTATATTTTTGTCATGTATTATGTATTATGTAGATGAGATGAAATGTCCATGTACATAAAGACTACGTCACTACATATCACTTATTTATACGACATCACATCCTTCCTGCATACACCTAGGCCTCATATCTGACCCACACACACATGGTTCGCACAACACGTCACTCCCCACACACCCAGGATGGACAACACATTGCACCAACACACACCGAGGCCTCACAACACATCCAGCTCTCACAAATCTGCTGCAAAGGCCCAGACTTTTCGAAGTAATTTTTTTATTTATATGTATTTATTATGATTCATTGAAAATTGGCGGCTTGTGATTCCAAGGCCCGGTGTTCCCATAATGACTTTTTCAAATTTATAAGGTATTTTGAGTAAATTCAAGTGTGACATTTTCTATATTTTAGATTGGTTCTTGGAATAAAAATATGATGGCACCGTTGAATCTACAGTGCTAGGATTTGCTTAAGATAGGCTTCACTTCGACCACAGTAGGTCAGTTGAAAATGTTAATTTTGCAGACTATTGAAAGATTAATAAAATAACATGTTATGTTATTTGATTTCTTTTCTTTTTATCCAGCAGATATGTAGATTTGGAAGAACTTACAACATGTCAATCCATTAATTGGACTGACTCCACCTTTTTTGTATCCGTACCATTGGAATTTGGAAGGTTCATTAATTAAATTAACCTCATTAATTCCATGGAACATTAACAACCACTTCCCCCTCTTATTAATATGAAGCTTGAGAAGGGGTGTTTGCATGACATCACCAAGTGAAGAAACTCTAGAAATGTACCGCGATTCCAACCACATGGTGGACAAGACCAGTTTTAGCAACTAGTGACGAGCACCATCATATCACAAACCGACGACAACGACGAAGAAGGAACTATCGATCGTCATCAGCGGACGTCTAATACAAGTATGATGATTATTGTAAACGTAATGTTTATGGGATATATTGTGGGTTTCATGATAAAATCCTAATGCAGAGGGCTCGAATCAAATGAACATGGCATAGACCCTGCATTTCTACTGGGTTTGTCTAATTATTTTAGAACAGTTTCTCAAACAGAGTGGCATGATGATCCCAGAGATCATGCAGTAGTGATAGTGACCCAAGAGCCTCGGAGGAATTGAGGGAATAAAAAATGGACCACTGGAGTGCGTCCGGTGGCACAAACAAGAAACTTCCAGAGTGCCATGATGGGGGCCGCTGGGGGTGGCCTGTGGAGACCGGCGGTGATTGGCCGCGGGCGGTGGAAAGTGGCGCACCATCGCGGGACACATTGGCTAGCCCAAGACGGACAAATTGGACAAGGGAGATTCCCACAAGCACTAATGGAGGTAGCAGCTTCGACCCCACGTGGCGCCTCATTGGTTGAAGTCTTTTTTCCAAACGACCGCCCATTGAACCTAGAGGGTCAGCCCCCCAATTTCTAGACACATTGTCCCTACAACTACGGTGCCAAAAGAAGAAAATTGTCCACTTTGTAGTGGAATAGGCTAGAATTGGGCTCGAAATGTGGCCTAGTGGGCCACCGCTTGTGGGATAACCCTCCCCCCCCCCCCCCCCGAGTGGGCCAGGCCAACCGCACCCCAGGCTTGTGAACCAATGGGTCGATCCCGATGGGCTAGGCACAGTGAACCAAGATAACCCTTAACGGGACAAACACAGGTGTGACCTATTATACCCCAGTACCCGTTGCGTTGGCCCGGTCATACCGTGTCGGACCAGGCCCAGACCCAACTAGCCACCGAATAAATAAACCCCTATAACTGAAGAACCAGGTGTATGTTTGACACGCTGGCAGTGGTGTTGGGACCCCTTTGGGGAAGTGGTCCCTTTGGCGTATTCTGGAGGGCCCAACTGAGCATGTCTTGACTGAGGTGTGATCACCCCCAATTCAGGGAAAGGGATGTAACTAATATACCTAGTGTCTGATCAGCACACCATATATGGAATAAGGACCATTTTCACAAGACGGTCCTCTGAAGATTCTCTAAGTGATTTTTAACGGTGTTTTACATGCTAAATGGGTTGGATCAGACTTGAATCCAACCAGTCCATTTTGTCTAAAGATCCCTTATCTCACTAACCATGAATTTTATCGATGCATAATCAGTCATGTTGGGACCTCTATGATAGGGGGTCCCATGGGTATTCTTTTTGTGGGACTTCGTTCTGGTTGAAATATGACTGATGACTTGAGGTGTGGTTCTCTGGGAAACAAGAATTCTTTGAGGGGGAATCATGTGACCTACTGACTTTGAAATAGTGACCATTTGTTAATCTACACCATAGATACTTTGTGTGGATCAACATCATAGCTACCCGATGAGAACCTTTTATGAGCAGCCCGTCGAGGATCAGAA
This sequence comes from Viscum album, assembly GCA_963277665.1. Classification (NCBI taxonomy): domain Eukaryota; kingdom Viridiplantae; phylum Streptophyta; class Magnoliopsida; order Santalales; family Viscaceae; genus Viscum; species Viscum album. The sequence continues at coordinate 1,239,377,275 of OY728119.1, forward strand.
ACTATAGACATAGTGTGGATCAATATCGAGCGAATCTATTAGGATTAGTATTCCTATGACACTGTGTGGATCATCATTCCAATTACCCTATGTAAATCATCATTCTAAAGACCCTATGTGGTTCTGCAGTGTGTGACCCTACGAGGACCAACCTTAGAGTGACCCATCATGGATCAGCAACATACGACCCTATGTGGATCATAAATGGAACAACTCATTCATGGTTTAGTTTTGGAAACATACTAGTGGAATAAAATGATATAACTTATAATTAATAATCTTTATTTTGTCTCATTGAGTTGTATACAAGGTGTGAGATGACTATTACTTCATGCTTTGGTATTGAGGTCTTGCTTTGTGGTTTTTACTTTGTGGAACTCTAGTAGTCCTTCGGGGGTATCGGGGTCCCTACTAAATATTGATATACTCATCCCCACATGGGCATCACCCAGAAATTGTTGTGTATTATGCATATGATGAACAACATTGGGTAAGGTATTGGGGGCCAGGACTGGACGGTGCTCAGAGGTGAACCTTTAGACGTGTCATTCCGTAGTGATGACTGAACAAGAGTTGTACTGACTATTCTGGTATGAACCCTGGTGGGGATTCAGGGATCTATTTTTGGTTGTAGTAGTACCTTTTAGTTGGGCTTGTAGTCCAGCCCCCATAACATACAGTACGAAGAAAATTTTACATTAAGTACATGTCTTTTTACTACTACAGATTTACTATGTGTGTTGTAATAGTTGTATCCTTTTACTTTGTGTTTTTTGGTTTAAAGGAAATGCCTTCCCTAATTTCAATGATATTCCTTTTAGTGCTAGTCTCCAACCCCTGGCCTATGGAAGGGGGACTTGGGATAGTCACGACACATGCCCCAGGGGACAGCCCATGACAATGTGGTATTAGAGGAGTCAGTTATACCAAAGAACTGGGACTCTGATCTTTTAATAGATCAATAGTGTTATGTGTTTTCAGTGTGGCTTTCAGTTAAGGGATACTAGTGTTTGTGTGGCGGCTAATGCATCCATACATCATACCCCTGAATTTGGATTTCTGACTCAGTACACGGAAACACTGATTGTGTGTATTTTTGAATTGTTTTTACATGACCAATTTTTGAGTCATCTCACCAGGTTTAACCAAATTATCACAACATTATTATTATTTTCAGGATTCCACCACATAGATAAACATCTAGGATTCCTAAGAGAGTAAACGTGATGGCCCACTGAATGAATAGGCTTTGGTTAAGGGCCATGTTACGGTAATAGTTCCATCAGGTGGTGTACCAGCAACACCACTACCCGTTTGGCATCCCTTGCAACCGGTCCCACCAGCATATGGTGCACGCCAATAGAGGGCATTTCATGAGTTCCTGTTGCAGAGGCCTCTGAGGATATGATATGAGATGGATACACATGTGCCTGAGGACTGGCTCGAGGATGTGGCATGAGTATTTCGCCTTGTTGGGACACCAACTGACCAGATGGTGATCCTAGAGGCCAGTCTTTTCTAGGGAACAACAGTGAGAAGCTGGATTCTGACGCTGCAGAAACATGATGAGGTGACCCACACCTTGGATGATTTTTAGGGCCTCTTTTAGATAGAGTACATTCCAGAAAATCTACACTCTTTGAGTATACATGATTTTCCACACTTACATCGGGGCATCCTAATTATGGCCCAGTACTCGACGAGATTCACTGAACACTAATGTGACTCTATGAACATGGTGCAGTGTCATTTTAGCAGAGTCTTGAACTTAGAGAAGGGAATCTCATGGAAGGTCAGAGTTTCTATGGTATCCCTCAGCATCCTAATGCATGATGGAGTGATGGAGATGACACTATTGGTTTAGAGTTTCCTTGCTAAGAAGGAACCGACATTGAGTCCCACCACCAAGAAATATGTATCTAATTATCTGTGGGTGGTAGTAGGAAGATGACATAGAAGTCCAAGAGGACCAAAAAATCTAGTGGATGACTTTGAGATGTAGGGTTAGAGGTTTTGGGCTTACGTGGTAGTGTCAGATAGTAGGGGAGAAGATTGTGCATCACTTGCGGTGTGCAGGTTCACATGGATCACGACTTCCCAACCAGCTACACTGATGACCAGCAGATGGTCAAAGGACTGCCAAAGAAGTAGAAGATATTTGAGGGATGAAGTTTACAGGGTGGCAGATGTGTCTGAGGATCAGGCCATGCAGTAGGTGGTGGATAGAGATTTGAGGTTCAACATCCACCACATCAAGAAACAAATTATAGCACAACCATGTTTGCAACCCTATATTACAATCAAACCACACCCATCACAAAAACACTATAAAATCACATTTCATCCACATCCCCCAAACATAAAAACAAAAATAATCCCACACATCAAATCTCTTCATGTACTAAGTAAAAAAATAAATTTTTATATATAGAAAGGAAGAACATATTATTTTCACTAGTTAAATTAGGGGTTTTCACATAAACTGTTTGATCCTAGGTCATCTGATTGTTATTCAAATATTTTTGGTTACCAAAATATTATATATAAGAATTCATAAAAATATAATCAACATTCATTTAAAAAACCATATACATTAAAATCTAGGCCCCGAATGAATATTATTTTTAGTTATTATTTATCTCATAGAAATGATGATATTAAAAAAATTATACCAAAAACAAAATCATGCATAACATTCCCCAGCCCTTGTATATTGATTGATAAACCAATTAAAATATCATTATTAATTCTGAATAAACATTAATCATAGAGTAAAACATTTATATCCCCATCATGCATGATGAAAAATTTAGAATGACAATGTAAATAATTCTTTGATGAAGAATGACTGACAATTCCTGGTTGTGGAAAAAATATGGGAGCATGTAAAGTAGGTTACCCCCTAAGGAATCACGAACACACTATTTTATCCTGACAAAAAAACTATGATGGGAATATGGATTATTCATATCATATAAAAATAGAATGAAATTAGTAAAGAACAAGGTGAATGATATCATGGATTTAGTAAGATTCGATCTGAGTCATGGGATTTGATACAATTTTGATTTTCCATTACATGTGGATTTAATCGAGACAATTAATTTTGACCATTTAAAATCCTCCAAACCATTACGTAATTAAATATATAATTTATGGTATTTGAATTGGTTTCAAACGCATTTAATTTTTTCCTCAAAAACATTTTATATCAAACAAATACATCAAAATAGGAAAAAATGAATAACTAAAAGCACTGCTCACGAGGCACTATTGTAGAAACACCATAAGAGGAAGCACCACCCGTAAGTCATCACCAGATGAGGCACTGACGAATGAGAAACATCCAATGACTCACATCTGGTGAGAATCCACCAGTGTGAGACACTGCCTACTAGCCATTTCCATGGCGAGACACTACCAGCGAGCTTCCACCAGATGTTGGACTACAGGATGAGTGACGGATAATGAGCCACTATTAGGGTGAGAACGAAAGAACAGAACCATTGAATGAGTGATCTCTATCATTACACCTCCATCAAGCGATCTCAATGGTGATACATTGCTAGTGATGCACAGTCAACGCGAGACACCATTCGCGTGAGGACTATTAGGATATAGCACCATTGGGGTGAGGCAATGTTAAAAACATTGGAAATTGGGATTTTTTCAATGATTTGAAAATAGTTACCTTGAATTACCATGAAACCTCAAAGATCATATTTTCAACTATGTAATGGATTGGAAGGGTATAGGACATTACATCAGATACCACTAAACATATTTTCTCCATTGATAATTGAAAACCAAATCAAATGGAATACGTGGAAGGGTCCGAACAAAAATATATTAACTTAAATATCAAGGATATCATCCAACATGAATCCCTGATATCGTATCAAAAAATTCATGTTCAATGATAAACCAATATGTGTTATTAAAAATTTATATTGTAAACCTCTACAACCAAGAACAACTCCTCCAACATCTTCTAAGGTGGCCTTATCATCTTGGTTATTAACATTGTAAACCAAAAGAACACAAACCAAATTTTCTCCACATCAACAAACTGTACCACCTGAAAACATGATTCAAGGGATTTTATCATCCGTGTCATGATATTGTCCACTATGGATGGAAATAACTTGACAGAAGGGGTTCAATTGCATCATATTTACTATTTCTCGATTAGAAATCAGGTCCTACCATTTTCATATGTCAGGACATTGTCACACATCCCATTCTAAAAGAAAAAAATTCATATCATAATTCAAGGTTCAAAACCCATTAAAAATGAAAACTAAGCAAAGAAAAAACTCATAAAAACTCTTGGTGAAAGGCATGCATCTACATATTTTACTCCCATGTACACTCCTTGTAGCCAACATGCCTCCAGTTTACACAAACTAGAGGAATGTTCCATCCACACAGAACCTTATCCCAATGATCCTACATCTCCACATGAGACTCCACAAATGACGCTTCATCATCGCTATCTACATCTCCCCAGTCAATGAAATTGGATTCCTCATGATGATACAAATAATTCTAAGAGATTTGAAATAATTTTTGGATCCTCTCTTAGAAATGTGACAAAGTCTACTGATACACCACCTCACCACCTCACCTCATTAGCTTAATGGTCCCAAAATGTTTTGCAGAACTCTTACTCACTCTCCAAAACATCTAATACTCATGTTAAGGGGAAAGATTTATAATAATGTTGTCCGCAACCTCAAACATTATGGTCCTCAATCAGGGATTTACATAAGAATTCTTCTGGTCTTATTCTACATTCATCCCCTCCCACAGAACCTAAACATTCTCTATCATTCTCCACATCACATCGGGACAAAGAATAACTATCTCCTAAACCACATTCCAACACAATAGGGATGAACATAGTCTCCGATAAAAATTCAATCATTTGGACATGTAAATGGAAGAAATATAGCTATTATTATATGAAATATTCACCATTGGAATGTGTCATATCCAAGAACCAAAAAAGCCAAGTCACACACTCACAACATATCCTCAAATGTATCGATTGTCTGATAAATTTTCCCATCATTATGAGGGTAGATAGTAGCGATGAAGGGTAATTGAGTGCCAAAAGCATGAAAAAATACCATCAGGACTCGTTAGTTAAACCGTGTGTCCAATTATTACAAATTAGACATTGAAATTACATGAAAATTTATCACTTATTCCATGTAATGTTTATCCAATTCATCCACTAGGACCAACTCATTGATCTCTAATAAGTTGTCAAATTTTGTAAACCAAACCTCTACAACCCGAATAGAATAAAAAATGACAGATATATTGGTATCCTTATGAGTAAATACTTTCATATTTCATCCCATTTCCACCCAGTAACATCCAATGGATGAATTAACCCCCATGAACAAGGTGATCAACATTACCTGCAAGAAAACCATGCACTTCACAACAAACTAAAACACTTATCATTTCATACCTAACCTCAAAAATACCATCCTTCATTCGTGGTACCAATTGTAAACTATTGGGTGTACCACTATAAGTGATTGTTTAATATAACAAAGGACTCCATTATGAACCAACACCCGAAAAAATACATTCCCATATACAACATCAGGTTCTGAATATAATCTGCAGTCTCTATAGAGAATCACCATGGAGAACATGACCATGCATCACCTTTGTCTCTGAGTCACCACAATGAAAATCATAAACCTATTACATTAGATAATATTTCTTAATCATCTGAATTAAACATTATTTACCACCATAAACCCTTGTGTCTTTGTGAATAGATACAATCTCTTCCACCACTCATCAATAATTAACAGATTCTAGAATAACATTATTCTGTGACATTCTTCTAAAATATTCTTCCATGAAAATCCACTTCCATAATGTATAAGAGATCTCCAAATTTTATTCTTGAAAAAAATAAACCCACCATGATTTTTGTAGATTCATGTAATGCTGGAACATTATAAAAATAAAGATCTTATGATCTGTGAAGACCACAAAGCACTCCAAAATGATGTAATGTTGCCACAACATTAGTCGAAAACAAAAGTTCTATATGCTCTAGATCATTGGTGTCATAATTATTCTCTTGAGTACATAACTACATTGACCAATAAGCCAACAAATTTTACCAATGTATCATTACTCATTCCAAGCAAAGACACAATGCCTTACAAAACACCTCTATTTTCCCCACTTCCAACAACATATGATGTGATGGAGAAATAGAAATCATCTCTTTCACATTTTTGAACGATACATAGAACTAATTACATAATGAAAAATCTTGTCCCTTCCTAGATAATGTTGTAAATGGTGCTAAAAATCAACTGAAATTTGGAAAAATAACTGATAATAGCTTGTGGGACAATGGAAACAACAAACGTCTGTGACGTTATTGGGTGTTGAGCAAGAAAAAACTACATCAAACATTGATGTATCAAATGCCATACCCTGTTGTGACCCTAGATGTACAAGGAAATTCACCTCTCATGTACAGTACTTACACATGGACAACATTCCATAGAGTTAGCGGCGTTGAAAAAAATGAACCATAGTTTTATGATTCTTTGCATTTTCATACTCTAACTAATAGTAAATTACGATATTGTCGTTGAATAAAATGATGATCCTATACAAGAACTCATAGAATAGGGTGTTTATAATCCATGGGAATATAATTTGTAAGTTTGTAGAACCCAAAAAAATGACTATAAAATATAAGTACCAATACTAGCATCTATAGAATGTCTTCTAGATATGGACCTCCTTCACCCTCAAATGGTCATATCCTTGTCAATGGTTAGCCTTATAAAATATTTTTCCCCTCTTAGATGGTTGAAAATATCATATATCCTTGGAAGAGGGTAACAATTTTTTACCATCACATTATTTATCCTTTGGTCATCTATACACAACCTTATAAAATTGCCCATCTTAATTGCAATCAACGATGTTTCACACCACAATGACACATTGTTCTAGATAAAACCTTATAAATAAAACCATATATCAAATTCCTCAACTCTAGATTCACATAAGTTTCTATCTGATAACAATCCATTGAAATTATAGTAGCACAGGGTTGTATATATATCTGTAACTCGAATTCACATCAAGGGGGTTAAATGAATAAAACATAAGGTAAAATTTCCATGAACTACCTAATGACCATGGTATCTTATAGCATATTGGTATTCAATGATTCTACTAACAACTCATCTAGAAAGAAAATAAGGTTATCTACAAGTCAGTTTCTCTCCTGAAAACTCTAGTCACCAATGAAAACTGCATATTGACCATAGACATCTAAAAAAACATTCCTATATGAGAATTTGATAAAAACAGATACATAATACCATGTGTGGATGAAGAGGATAACATCATATGGATTTATCTATATCAGTAAAAGATCACCACAAGACTGATGAGGTCCCAAATCCAATCTACAAAACTCGAATGCATAAAAAAGATGGTCTAGAATTCAACTGGACAAATAAAGACTAGGAAAATGAGAATCGTCTATACATCTATTCCTAGTAAATGGACTATAGAATTTGGAACAAAAATAATGTCAATATTATGAATCAAACATAGAACATGAAATCGTAAGAAGAAAACTAATCATCCCTTTTATGTTCTATGGAATCTATGAAAATGTTTCATCTATTATTTGAAATTAACCATAGAAAAGTAATTTTCCTCTATACCGATGACCAAATCTGTGACCATTATCGTGCCATTTTCCCTAAACACAAAGAACATCATGTAGTTTTCCTCAAACTTATTCATCTCCCCTTGGTGGAGTGAAAGGCTGCTTCCACTACTACTGAAAGGTTCTAACTAAAAACTATTATTGATGCTATCAATAAATCATTCCCCTCCACCAAACTGAGCATATGGAACTACCATGAACTGACTGTAGTGATAACAATGAACCCCATAAACAAAACACACAGGTTAAAATATCCTATGAAATGTATGGGAACCAATGAACCCTGATGGATTGCAACGAAGCTAATGTGGTCAACTCTATTCAAGTCGAAAACATGATGGTCTGGGGAATATAGATCTACCACTATTAAATATTACTCTCAATGAACTCTTTGGGATACCCTATCATAATAGAACACATTTTCTGTACATCTGAACAATTACTTTTTCCTTCTTCTAAACATCCGAATAAATTGTAAACATTTAACGAGTAACAACATTCTGGAAAGAAGGTGGGAGTGATTCATCAGAATATCTATCATGAGAACCCTAATCTAGGAAATGATCTGTAATAAATATAAAAGGCGCTTGAACTTGATTTCTAGCTCCAACACCGACATACTCCACCACTAAAGGGAGAGTTGGTTCTGGATATTCTTTTTCATCAGGGTTGATGAATGTAACTCTAACCAGAAATCATTTTTGAAATCATCCAACAAAACGTCCACCTCCTTTGTCTATACAAGATACAGTTTCCAACAATGAAACACATCACCCAACATCTGAATGACTTATAAAGGGACCACCTACCCCATCAGGGATTAGATATTACTAAAAGTGATCTAAATCTTCTATATATATATCTCTATCTCCATGATTGAAACACTACCTTTGTACATCACCAAATCTTATCTCTCGAAAGAATGAAATATCATTTGTTGATTATCATCATACACAACTGTATCAAACCTATGATCATCAAATTTTTTCGCTTAATGAACCTTAGCTAACTGAGCCACACATAGATAATGACAAGGATCCCTAACTAATTGAAATATATGGATTTCCATAGACTGAGTAGTATGTAATTTTCATTAATATTTAATTTAATTCACATTATATATTATATTTATATTATTTATTTTATCCATTTAATCATTCCCAAATATGAAAAAATTAAAACAAGAATACCTAACATTTTGATACATGAACAACTCCTTGGTCACTACCATACAAGCAGGTCCATCTCACTTGGTCATCCAATAGGTTTTGAGTCCATGAAATGGATCACAAGGATCCCTAAAATAACCTTTCTTATACATTATCCCTAGACTAAGTCATTGTCACGAACCAACCCAGGTCGACCCTGAACCGGTTACCCGAGCCAGTCCGCGACATGGCCCGAGAGGCGTTCCCGATCCTCCCGGGCTGGCGACAAGCGCCAGGGCATCAATAGAGGCTATGGGAACGATTTCACCCAAAATAAATAAATAAGACAGTGAAAATAAAACAGAGCAGCGCAGAAAAGATAAACCAGATAAAGTGACTAAACGGGAACAAACAGGAAACAAACTAACCAAACACGACGTCCGAACAACTCCATGCGTCCTCGCCGGTCGCTCTCCGACTAAACGATCAAGCATCGCCCTAGGCGAGCGCATTTAAGCTATAGCCTGCACAAAGAGTAAAACAGAAAACAACTATAGGCGTGAGTATTAAAACTCAGAAGAGTAGCCCGATATCTATTCCCAATGCACTACCTTTAAAATAAAAGAAACATCATTTCAAGTTTGAATTACAATTTATAAAAGTATTTTTGTCTAAGTGTTTTACTTAAAAACAAAGTACGAACCATTTCCCTTTACCATTTCCAAATTCGGGGTTTCTTTCATTATTGCCAATGACATTTCAGAAAAAAGGGGAAAGTGATGTTTAAATTCTAAAATTTGTACAAAGGGAATTAAACACTTTCATTTGAAAAAAAATTTAGAAACCTATTCAAAAGCAATTTATAACTTTCCTTGGAAAACAATACACCAAAATGCACAATGTAAAACACACAGCAAGGGCAATGTAGGTATACATGTGAGCATCATAATCATTACTGCAAGCTACAAAAGCTGAATAGACATGGGTGAACCTAGGAGATCGAGAATAAACCGGAAGACACCAATACATGAGAAATCATCCTTATTGACATGTCACGATGAAATCAAAACGCACAATACGCTCGACCATCCACTCACGGCCAGGTCGAGGGCAAATCCCATAGCAATAAACCCAATATATCCACCTACTATGGGCCACTGGTCAGTACCATAACCTACCAGTGCAGCAATCGTTCTTAGAATATTCTCTCAATATGCCAGATTCCCATGTCTCAAGTGTTTATAAAAAAAGGGGGTGAGCCAACCGATGCCAACCGAGCATCCAATCAGATATATCTATATATAATGAACAACATGCATTCCCCGAGCCACTCCATGGGACAACCTCTTGCCTTTAACTACTCAATTACCCGGGAGCCTCTAAGCGCGGCCTCCCAAACAATCAATTGCAACCAAGGCATGAGAGTCACCCTAAGAGGGTTTTTGTCAAAACATTTTTATCGCTTTCCATAAAGTGCCAAACGGGCATTTAATACATTTCACAAACACTACTCAAAGATAGGTAGAACTTCTTTATGTGACAAAACCCAGTTTAAAACCGTTAAAGAACCCCAAAACACTACGTCACAGGCTAACAATATTTTTATAAACCAAACCAAACCATTTCTTTTTTCCAAATAATCTTTAAGAGCCAACCGGACAATTTCTCAAACGAACCAAAGTATTTGTTCATGCTTCAAAAGAAATCATTTCTCATTAAACCAGCACTCTATTTCACATTCCGTGAATTATGTTTAAAAGCCAAACGGGCATTCTTTCATTATTGGGTGTCCGCTCGTCAAAAGGATGTTTCATGTGTCGTGTATAAATTAAACAGCTCCTATTCACATTAAATAACAATTTAAAAAAATTAACCATCTTATATTAAAAATTAATTATCGTATATTATCTCATATTTATTACAATTAATAAAATGTTGATTTTGAACAATTAGGGTGCGCAAACAGCATGAAATAATATATCATAAATTTTAAAAGTAGTGCAAAGGGGACCTACCTCAAAACCAAGCGCGTCGACACAACAACCTCGGATCAAAGTCGCGATGACACGACGTGTGTCCAAAACCACATGACAAGGTCTAACACTCTGCATAGTCAGTACCAAGGACTCAGACACATCCAAAAACTCACCAAAGCATGCCAAACCAAGCGTCGGAAAGACATGCTCACCTCGGAACTGAAGCGCGACAACAACGGAACCTCAGAGACAAGGCGCGGCGATGGCGCTCACTCGGAAACACCCTGCGCGGGTCCTAAAAGTCCTAAGCCAACAAATAAAAACCCACCATCAACATGAGTACGATGATAATAATAAAAATAAAGATAATAATAATAATAATACTAATAATAATAATAAGATTAGTAATAATAATAATAGTAATAAAAAAATAGTAATAATAACAATAGTAATAATAATAATAATAATAGCAAAATAATAATAATAATAATAATAATAATAATAATAATAATAATAATAATAGTAATAATAATAGTAATAATAATAATAATAATAATAATAACAACAAAATAATAATAATAATAATAATAATAACAAAAATAATAAAAATAATATTAATAATAGTAACAACAATGATAATAATAATAATAATAATAATAATAATAAAATTAATAATAATCATAATAATAATAATAATAATAAAATTAATAATAATAATAATAATGAAAATAATAATGATAATAATAATAATAGTAATAAAAATAATAACAACAATAACAATAATAATAATAATAATATTATTAGTAATACTAACATTAATAATAATAATGATCACATAAATCATAATTTTATAATAAAAAAGTTATTAAAAAAATTAATAAAATGTGATAGCAGGAAAAAAAATGGACCTGTGCGGCGTAGCAGAGGAAGGAGAAAGAAAAGGAAGAAGAAGAAGAGAAGAAGAAGATGAAGGAGGCTGAGGGTGGCGCGCTGCAGGAAGGGGTGCTGGGTATGGACGACGCACTAGGGAAAACCGAGTGGGGGAGGAAAAAAAGAGAAAAGGGAGAGAGAAAGAGTTGGGGGGTGGCGGCTCCCATGGGGGAGAAAGAAAATATATATATATATATAGGGGGGGGGGCGGCCCACTAGGGTTAGAAGAAGAGAAAATAAAAGATAAAAGAAAAAAATAATAAAAAAATAACAAAATAAAATTAAATAAAACAAATCAGAATCATAATAATAATAAAATACAATAATAATAATAACAACAACAAATAATAAACATCATAGTGATAAAATAATAAAATAAAATAAAATAAAAACAATAACGGTGTTCGTATCATTTTTATGATAACTAATTCTTAACGCACTAAAAATTTTAACGACGCAACAATTAACGCGTGTTTTAAATATAAAGACTCTTTTTAAAATCTTCCAAAGACAACGGGATGCGAAAATACACCAGGCAAGGATGAGCGGGGTTTCCAGAACAGGATCCACTCACGCGCCCAACGACGTCGCGTCAAAAAGTGCACTTTTTAAAAAAAACTCAAAAATCTAATCCGAGACTGGACACGAACCCCAGCAAAAAAATTCAAAGTCAAAAAAATCATAAAATAAAATGAACGTGCGTGTCGAGGTGTGACTATTCTCCCCACCATAACGCTTTCCGCACCCGGAAAGCCACCACACCAACCAGTCGATCGATCAACACCTAAGGATTCCACACAACACGATCCGACCTCTTAACCAAGGATGTCACAACGACTACCAGCGGGACTGAACCTCATTGCCCAAAGTAAATGACCAACAGAGAGAGGCCCGAACGGACTCCCCACCATAAGAACTCCACTATAATTCAATAACTATTTAAGAGAAAACCCAACGAGACTCATGGTGTGTCTCCCCACCATAAAAGGACTGACCTCCTAGCGACCAACCAGAAATCCAACTTAGGCCAGAACCGGGCCTTACCCAAGCTATAAAAGCACAACAAAAACATTTAAACCACTCACTCCCGTCCGAAAGGGATAGAAGCTTAAATGGGTACTTTGCGCAACTAAAAGCCTAACCCCATGGGCGGGGAGGGTCGGCCCAAGGATCATATCACTGAAACTACAACGTACGACTACTCACGACCCATCACTTCGGGATGGACCCAAACCAGGGCCGCAACTGATTTACATCAGTGGCCCATGAAAAGTCACTGGTCAGCAACTTACATCCAAGAGGCACGATTCCCGACACTACGTGAGGGATAAGTCCATCACGCGCTTTGCGACAAGAGGAAAACTACAACGACAGAGGAACCAGAGCAACAACACCAAAACTATCTTACCAAGACGATAAAAGCACGACTTTCACCAGAATCTTCAAAAATTTCCCCCCCGGGGGTTCCTGACTACGCGTCGGCTTCACTCCGAGACCTTTTGGCTGGAGCTCTGATGGATTAAGCATCTCCTGCCTCACAGTCAGGTTCTGATAATCCCAATGAGATACATACATCTTTTGATCTGACAGATTGAAGGACAAGATTTTAAAATTAAAACACACCAGCATTGAAAGCCGAGGTTCGTCAAAAGACCCATAAAGTTACCATACATTTCAAACCCAAAACAACACCCGTACATATGCCACGATAATAGATTACTTATACTGAAAGGAAACTAACACAAGGAACTTTGAACAAAGACCCTAAAACACATTACTTCTGAGAACTTCCTCTGCGACACTTCCTTGCAACGCCCCGAAAAAATCGTCGTAGGTGACCCAGGCGTCCACATGCCTGGCAGGGCTTCGGAGCGCTTGGGCACGACGACTTCTTGTGACCCCGACTGCCACACTGATAACACACAAAAATCTCTCGCTCCGAAGAGGTTGATGAAAGATCCCGAGGCCTCCTGATTCCATGACCTGATCCATCCACTTCCATTTGCTTACTCACCTCCTTTACAGAATCTTCACCACTGCTCTTAGGGATAGAAGGAGGGAGGACTACTTCGAGAACTCCTGCCATCGCGGCTTCGATACAAAAATCTTGTCTCACCACATCGACAAAAGAAGTCAGGTTGGACTCTGAAACTTTCGACTGTTGATCAGGGCGGAGACCCGCCTCGAAGCGTCGAGCCTTCATGGGGTCATTTGTGGCATACTCTGAATCATAAGGGACTAGCTCTACAAAGCGATGGAAATATTCTAACACGGATCCGTCACCCTACTGAAAACAACACACTTCCATCCCCTTCCTCGTCCTTTCTTCCTCAGAGAAATACTGGCGAATGAACAAAGACTTGAAGAACTCCCAAGTAATCTCTTGACGAGGCTTATTCCGAGACACTGACTTCCACCACATCCACGATGAACCTTCAAGCATGAAGGTCGCAAACTTGACCTTCAACGAATCGGGAAACTCGATGAGGCTAAAGTCCCTTTCAATCTTCCGCATCCACTCCTCTGCCACAGAAGTTTCTTCGTGACCATAAAAGAGAGGTGGATCCAACTTCCGAAACTCAAGCATAAAATCCTTAGGTTGATCAACTGCACTACGATCACCCATCGATGCTTCAAAGGGATAACCGCTGGACAAGGAAAGGTCAAAAACCCAATCAAGGCCAACTCAATGAATGAATAACAACCTCAAAATCAAAAATTGCATAGGTGACAAGCTCGAAATCCGAGAAAACAAGTTATCATAAAATCAAAACTTTTCTCTTCAAAAACATCTTTAATTTAAAACAATCTTGGTAAGTTAAACCCTCGCCATTGGTATCCCTTAGAGTCTCAATCACATGCATGTATCTGTGCCACCCAGGGAATCCATCCACCGTACCAGACATCCATCCACATTTCCAACACACCAAAATGCATGTGAGTACTCATCGGAACACCAAGGCCAAAACAAAGCAACTTCATTTTCCAAAAACAATTTAATCATACCCCTTCATTTAAAACAATCCACAAATTAAACATGTCATTTCAAACAACAATTTTTTTTTCAAAACCAACTTTTCTGATTCAAACCACTTTCAGAAATCAACGGAAACCCAAAACAAATCAAACAGGGGACTAGTGTCCGTGGGTGACTTGACCATATGGTTGGCGGTCATATGCCAAACACGCCACTGACACAGAGAGCCTTCTTGGACCATGCCCCTAGCTCTGCATGGCTTGCCAGGCCGTGCGGGTTAGGAGGACTAGTGGACCAACTCCCTTTGTCGTATCCCAATCACAAAACCTTTCCATAAAAACCCAAACAAACCAATTAAACCGGACATCCCATGGGAACCTGAGGATCGGTACATGCAAGAGTTCGCGACGCTCTTCTCGCACATACCCCTCAAGTCCTGACAATCCTAGTCCATCTACCTTGACATCCCAAATAACAAAGGGCGCTCTGAATAGTGAGGTCTGCTAAGTGCAAACCTCCTCTGATACCATTTTGTCACGAACCAACCCGGGTCGACCCTGAACCGGTCACCCGAGCCGGTCCGCGACATGGCCCGAGAGGCGTTCCCGATCCTCCCGGGCTGGCGACAAGCGCCAGGGCATCAACAGAGGCTATGGGAACGATTTCACCCAAAATAAATAAATAAGACAGTTAAAATGAAACAGAGCAGCGCAGAAAAGATAAACCAGATAAAGTGACTAAACAGGAACAAACAGGAAACAAACTAACCAAACACGACGTCCGAACAACTCCGTTCGACCTCGCGGGTCGCTCTCCGACTCAACGATCAAGCGTCGCCCTAGGCGAGCGCATTTAATCTATAGCCTGCACAAACACTAAAACAGAAATAAACTATAGGTGTGAGAATTAAAACTCAGTAGGTTAGCCTGATATCTATTCCCAATGCACTACATTTAAAATAAAAGAAACATCATTTCAAGATTGAACTACAATTTATAAAAGTATGTTTTTCTAAGTGTTTTACTTAAATACAAAGTACGAACCATTGCCCTTTACCAATTCCAAATTCGGGGTTTATTTCATTAGTGCCAATGACATTTCAGAAAAAGGGGAAAGTGATGTTTAAATTCTCGAATTTGTACAAAGGGAATTAAACACTTTCATTTGAAAACAA
Organism: Viscum album; assembly: GCA_963277665.1. Lineage (NCBI taxonomy): Eukaryota > Viridiplantae > Streptophyta > Magnoliopsida > Santalales > Viscaceae > Viscum > Viscum album. Next base: position 1,239,393,218 of record OY728119.1, read on the forward strand.
TTTTTAGAAACCTATTAAAAATAAATTTATAACTTTTCAAGGAAAACATTACACCAAAATGCACAAAGTAAAACACACAGCAAGGGAAATGTAGGTATACATGTGAGCATCATAATCATTACTGCAAGCTACAAAAGCTGAATAGACATGGGTGAACCTAGGAGATCGAGAATAAACCAGAAGACACCAATACATGAGAAATCATCCTTATTGACATGTCACGATGAAATCAAAACGCACAATACGCTCGACCATCCACTCACGGGCAAGTCGAGGGAAAATCCCATAGCAATAAACCCAATATATCCACCTACTATGGGCCACTGGTCAGTACCATAACCTACCAGTGCAGCAATCGTTCTTAGAATATTCTCTCAATATGCCAGATTCCCATGT